>CM072998.1:135485225-136735225 GCA_037038555.1 Rhynchonycteris naso
GTGAGAGAGAAAGAGAGAGAGAGAGAGAGAGAGAGAGAGAGAGAGAAAGGGGGGAGGAGCTGGAAGCATCAATTCCCATATGTGCCTTGACCAGACCAGTGCAGGGTTTTGAACTGGCAACCTCAGTGTTCCCAGGTCGACGCTTTATCCACTGTGCCACCACAGGTCAGGCTATTTTTGTTTATGTTTAAAAATTTCCATAATACTTAGGGAAAGAAACAACGCAAATACCCACTAGACAAGAGACTGAGTATGTAAACTGAGGTATAATAGCATAGTGGAATCTTATGCAGTAGTGAGAATGAACAAATTGTGGTGACATGCAATACTATGGATACATCTTAGAGATGACACCGTTATATGTAAAGTGAAAAACAACTAAAACTAAACTCTCTCACTCTCTCTGTGTATGCATACACTATATACATATTTATGTATATTGAAAAGCACATATGTAATAAAACTATTTAAACTATATATAGATGCATGCGTCTATATTTAAAGGTCACATGTATAAGTTTAATTGCTTAAATTGTCTACATTCCAAAAAAACAAGGGAGCAAGAAACCCAAGGTTCAGAATAGTGAATACATCCAGTAGCAGGTGGGAGATTTCATGATGGCTGGTGGATTATTATTATTATCAAACAGATTACAAAACATGCCACACGTGGACCAATTAAGAGTACTTGTCTTGAACTAAGGATTCTCACTAATCTAATTCTGTGCACCTGCGTCCAAATTAAATAAACAAACAAGGTGGCTTCTTTCTTAATATGACCAATCTCATTAATTTTATGTTGATTCAATTGGTTTAACTCTCTAAAGGTGAGTTTTTTCACCTCCCCAGATAAAATTGGGGGTGGGGGTGGGACAGGGCAGTACATAGCATTTGACAACCTCACACTGCAATGCATTGCCTCTAGGAAAAAGAAAATCCCTATGTAATCAAACAAAACCTCTTCAAGAACTCACTGGGAATGACAGTGGACACCAGAAACAAGTACCAACAATAATTTATGCAGTAAAAAATAAATCTGATATCTCAAGTATTTCATAAGCTATAGAAATATAGAAGAGTTTTTCAAAGTAGCTGGGATGGCGCACTTGACTGTGTGAGCCTGCAGGGAGGACCATTTTTGATGAGGCATCACCAGCATCTAGTGTGGTACCTTGCCACCTAGCAGGGATTTAAGAAATGTCTGCCGAGCAGATAGATAAATAAACTGTGTGTTCCTTGGGTTTTCCCAGGACTGGCCAGCCTGTGCGGACAAACAAATGTTGCTCCCAGGGGGACGATCTAAATTTTCTTGCTCCTATTCCTGTGCCCATGCTCATATTGGTTATTCCAATGACTCTTACCACTAGCTTGCTTAGACACATTCAGAGGCCTCATATTCCTGTGGTTGCTTACTTCTTGTCATTCCTACCTACTGGCGACTGCCACCTGTGCCAGCTCTTTGGGGCTCCTTGCTGCTGTCACTGGCCACCAAAAGAAAACTGTCACCCCACAGAGAGCACTGTCCATCTGCTACCCTGGGCTGCAGCCTCGGTCCACGGTGAAGCCAGAAACCTCCCTGTACACTCATGGAGCTCCTGCTTCCACGGCTCACACCGTCAGTCAGTGGTGGCTTGGGTGCTTAGACGTGGAGTGTGCCCTCCTCCTTCCTGACATGCCTGCACAAACCACTTCTGCATTTTCTTCAGGCAAAGCCTCATGCAATGTAAAGGAACTCCTAGAGGTGCTGCCCATAGGTTCTTCGGAACCAGCCCAGCTTACAGTTCCCACTCTCCTGAGGGAGGCTGAGGTGTTAGGTGTTGGGTCAGAAGCTACTCAGTCAGCTGCAAAGACTCGGTGAGAGAAAGCTTTCAATATGGGAGGAAAAAAAAGCAAGAAGGAAAAAGAGTAAATCAACATTTAAGCCTCTATAATGGGAACAATTTATATATTTTATTCCATTTAATCCTCAAAAAAGTCTACAGGGTGACTACTGTAACCCACATTTTCGAGATGAGCAAACAGAGGTTCATTTAGTGGAGCCATTAGATTGTGGAGAGCATGGTTTAGATGTGCACAACACAGGATTTCCTAATACCAAAGTCCAGAACTCAGCATGGCTTGAGAACAGCTGACCCCTGCTGGGCTTTGGCTTGGAGAGAACACAGGAGGGAGCCAGGAGGATGCCTGCTGTCCGGGGGGCAAGCTGGCTGCTGAGAAGCTCAGCTACACATGTTCAGTTTCTCTCCAAGGTCACCAGAGATGCAGCTAGAATCTGTGTGGGGACAAGAGTGACTCTAATAGGGGTCCCTTTACAGGGAACTGAACACAAGAAATGGAACCCAAGTGTTCCTGTCCCTTACAGTATTTTCCACATTTTTGTTCTCTTGGCCTTTGGGACTCTGACCAGCCTGTGGTTAATGAAGGAGCTGCCATGTTCCACAGTGACGGAGAGGAGCAGCCCACCAACCTCTTTCCTTTCACCTTTCTGAGGCTGCTTGCCAGTAATAAATACAAATGAACTTTTCTGAATCTTCCTGAGCTTGATGGTGGACAACGTAGATATAGCACCTAGAAGACTCAGAATAATTATGAGCAGCATGGAAATTAAATTGGATGCAAAACCATGCTATACTCAGGGCTGAAAAGTTACCCTATTTCCTGTCCCAAATTACTGCATTAAAATGTAGGTTTTATTATTGTTCAGGGATGGTAAGGCTGATAGATAAGGGGATGACTGTCACTGAAAAGATGGTGTGTTACTCACCATTCCCAAGAGAAGGGGTATTACCATGGGGAAACACCAGGGTGACTGGAAGGAGGGGAAATGAGGAGAAGCATCCACCTTTACTGTGGTTTCTGTGGAAGGAAAGGGTAGGGAGGGGAAGCAGGCTCAGGGCGGGCTAGGCTGAATGATTGCAGTGGGCTCTGGGGTGGAGGGGCTGTCCCAGTTTGTCTGGTGCTTGGCTTAGGGTAGGTGAATAGTGGCAAGGAGTATGAAAGACCCATGAAGGAAGTGGTTGAGGTATGGGTTCTGGATTGATTGCTTTGCATTAGAAAACCATGCTCTAGGAACTGGTGAGCCCTGGGAGGGGCAGGCCCTTCAGAGTCAGCAAGGCCCGGATGTCAAAATATCAGAAATGCCTGGTTAACAAAATTATGCTCGGTCTTGTCTCGTTCCAACACAGCTTATTCGAAGTTCTGCGAGGAAATTAAATGGCCAAAAGAAAAGAGCCAACAAAAATATAATATATTTCAAATTTTATTTTATTTTTGCAAGGATAATCTCAAATCCACTTTATGAAGCACAGTTATGCCAGTCAAGCAGTCATCATTAATCTGTCCAGCATTAGCAGTAAAAGGTTACTGGCTCAGAAAAGTAGCTTTGTATCATATATAACCAATATATAAAAGGACTAAAAGAATATTCTATAGCCCAAATTTGATTTTAAACTTCTTCCCATTATCAAGTTTCTAAGGAGACATTCAAGTTCAAAGATTAGGGTATTTTGCCCTTGTAAATTCAAGTATAAAAAAAATAAACTTCAAAATGTTGAAATTAAGTCTGAGTTTTCTCCTTCATAATTCCTTTGTGCTCAGTCCCAGTGAGAAGACTTTTCTGTCTGGGAGGAGGGTACAGGAGTCTTCTTTGGTCTCTTACATGTCCCCTATAACAAGTCCCAGGTGTTAATACAAGATTATCACCGCGCTGCACCAAACTATAAAATAAGCCATTCCCTGGATTCTGGAGCAATTTCCGGAGCAAATGTTGCTCCCAGAACCTGTCACTGAGGGTTTGCAGTATCTACAGGAAAGCTTCAGAGGTACCTGGGAGAAGAAGGGAAATTCGGGGCCAGCAGAGGCTGTTGGTGTTTAGAGTGCAGACCCCAGACCTGCACCACCAGAATCACTGAAAACTCTGTGGAAATGAGCTGCTTATGGGACTTGGCTGGACCCAATGCCCATGAGTCAGGAAGCCCATCAGGTGATCAAAGTGTGTGCTCAAGGTCTAAGCCTGTAAATGCTGGTGGCCGTGCGCAGGCAAGTTCACAATGGAGTTGGGCAGATCACAGAAGAACCAGGAGTTGAAAAGCATTGGATCATTCCCTTTTATTGGATTCTCGCAGAGGCAGGCCAGCAATCAGCCTCTAGGAAAAATACCCTCCTTATGTAGGTAATACATGTGGCTTTCTGTCATGTGCTCATCCACTGATCATGCAAAGTGCAAGTGAGCTAGCCTAACAGAGCTGTTTTCCCCATAATCTCCAAGGGAAGCCCCTCAACCTCCCAAGCTCTGGGACCTTTTTGGTACCTTTCTTACTTTTTTTTTTTTTTATTCAGTGAGAGGAGGGGAGGCAGAGACAGACTCCCACATGTGCCCTGACTGGGATCTACCTGGCAAGCCCACTAGGGGCGATGCTCTGCCCATCTTGGGCATTGCTCCGTTGCTCATCACCCAGCTCTTCTTAGTGCTTGAGGCAGAGACCATGGAGCCATCCTCAGTGCCCAAAGCCAACTCATTCCAATTAAGTCATGGCTGCAAGAAGGGAAGAGAGAGAGAGAGAGAAAGAGAGAGAGAGAGAGAGAGAAGGGGAAAGGGATGGGGGTGGAGAAGTGGATGAGCACTTCTCCTGTGTGCCCCTGACTGTGAGATGAACGTGGGACATCCACACACCAGGTCGATGCTCTACTACTGAGCCAACTGGCCAGGATTGGTGCCTTCTTTCCTGACCCAGAATATTTGGATCTTCCTATTGAGTTTTTTTCTCAAGGGTCTTGTGTGTTGAGCCCTGTCTGGTGACAGAGCTTTCCAGTGTGTGGTTCGCAGGCACATACACTCCTGGGTTAGAGAGCCAGTGACCATGGCCTCTGGCTGTGAAAATTTCTAGGTCTCTGCACCTTTCCCAAGGGAGGGTTATCTCCCACCCCCACTTGAGGTGCCAATTTACCCTCAGCAGATCCAAGAACCTACCTGTGCCCTGGGGTCCTGTGAGAGTGGTCCTCTCCCCCTGTGCTCCTCCATTGTCAGCTTTCCTCAGCTTTTGAATGATCAAGACCTTTTGTGGCATTTCTCCTACATAAATGGTTTTTTAAAATATTTTAACCTTTTAAATTATAGTTAATGTACAATAATATACTAGTCTCAAGTGTATAAAATAGTTGTTATACACTTCACAAAGTGATTATTCCAATCAGTCTAGTATCCACATGGCATCATCCAAAGTTATAATATAATTGGCTATATTCCTATGCTGTATTTTGCATTCTTGTGACTATTTTTATAACCACCAGTTTATATTTCCTAATCCCTTCACCTTTTTCAGTCATTCCCCAAACCCATATGTTTCTGAAGTGGAGGGAGATGCTTTGAATCAGTGTGTACCAGGTAAATGGAGGACTCCAGCTTTGGCTGTATGCTGAGACCATCTGGAGAGATTGAAGCAGTGTCAGTAACTTCTGGCCCCCTCCATCCATTCTGCTGCAGGTGGTCTGGGTGCTGGGAGTTGCCTAAGCCCTGCAGGTGGTGCTAATGAGCATTCTGGGTAAAGGTCCTGCTTTATTCTCTTCTGTTTTCAGGCTCGTGGGCCTGAAAGCCCTCCTTCATTTAACTTTGCTTTCTGAACCAGACATTTCTTTATTCATTCTAGCATACTACTCTGGATTTTCTCTCATTTGGGTCTTCCATGTGAGAGCTATAAAATCAGTAAGTTTGGGCTTCCCAGGAGCACCCTGCTTATCTTTTCTTAAACTAGATAATCATACTCTATGCTCTCAGTCTAACATCTATCCCTGGCTAGACTCAATACCACTGTTGTAACAGTCCCCTTTTACTGTGCCTCATTTGTGTATATCTCCCTTTATTACTGTCCTAATTATATACAGTTTCCAGCCACATTCCTTCAGCAAATAATTTATACCCTAAACAAGCACATAAATTTAAGATGCACCCCTCCATAGCACTCTCCTTGGCCCAGGTGGAGATGGAAGTCGGGGCAGGCAAGCTGGCTTGTTCAGGCCTTGGTGACAATGCAGAGATGGTAGGGGGCTTGCCGGGTGGATCCTGGCAGGATGCATGCAGGGGTCTGTCTCTGCTTTCCCACTTCTCACTTAAGAAAAAATTATTAAATAAATAAATAATAAAAAAGCTATGGGTATCTTCCCTTGGGGGCGATTCTTCTCAATCGCTCTCCTGCCACTGCGAGGTGCGGTTCCGTTTCCTCAGCTGCCACCTTGAGGTATAGTGTTCATGATCCCTCGCCCTCCTTTGCGAAAAGCAGTTTTCCAATGTTTATTCCTGACCTGTCTCTGCAAGCCTCCAGTAAACGAGTATATTCGTAGCCTGGTACCTCCAACGTAGAACAGGAGCTCATGGCTGGGCAGTGCCCGCTCTGCTTCTCTCTGAAACTCACAGGGGGTCCCCCACATGATGGACCAATGAGGGCATGATGGTCCAAGAGTGTGCAAATGGAAGAAAACACTGGGAGAGGAGACCAATCCTTACTTTCTAAAAACGAGTAATTTTTGGTTATTTGTAACAACTGTCCTGCAACTTTCATTTTTATTTCTGTCCAATTCTTCATTATCAAGAATTTCTCCCCTGAAAAAAGAAGAGGTGGAGTAGTTGGGCTCTGGTCAAAGTTTGAATATCACTGGGCTATCTTCATGGAGGCCAGACTCAGCAAGTGAGACAGAGCCTTTGTCCAAGCCTTTGTTTCTTGTGTGATGTGGTTTCACCCTCTGTCTGCCAAGAATGTTTGTACCAAAGCCAAACAGTCCAGCCATTGTTCCAAGACATTCAGAAAAGAGGTGGTCCTTCCATCCTGGTCCGCAGTAGGTGATCAGTTAGTGCTTGCTGAATGAATAAATGAATGCCCAGAGACTGTTGGCTTTTCTGCAAGTGGCTCTCTTCATGCTTTTTCTTCCTCCCCAAACCCTACAATGATGTTAGAATTCTGTTGACTACACTACCAAGCCTTTTCCAAATCCTGGAACAATCATTTCTAGTCCCGAATTTCATCTGGGACTTCCTTACAATGCTTAGTGCTTTTCAATGTTCATGTCCTTGATTACATATTTTCTCTTTTCTCCCTTATGAGCTGTAAGTAATTTGAGGGCAGTTGCCTGGCTCTGACATTGTTTTATCTCTTCAAAGCATTGTGCAAACTATCAGAAGAAAAAGCATGTGGTAGACATGTGCAGAAGCTCTGAGCAGGAAAGCTGGTACCTGAGCCACCACCCCCAAAGGCCACAGATGGGGACCTTGGTACACAGAGGCCAGATGAACCAATCAGATTCTTTCCTGGAGCCTGACCATGCCACAGAGTCAGGCACTAGAGAGTGCCAAAGCTGAGTGCTCAGTATGGCGGGGCTGGGTGTCCTGACCACTCACAAGGAGGGTGTCTCAGCTTCCAAAAGGAACTCAGAGGTTCCTTTTAAGACTGAATGCTGCCAGGCTCTGCTGGCTTCATCTTCAGCCTTAAGTTCTTTTATCTGGGGGTGAAAATAACCCTCAACTCCCTTTCATTTTAGCTTTAACATCTCTTTCAATAAAGTGGAGTCAGTGGTAACTTGGTGTGAGCAGAGTAATTTAATGAGTTACTGGTCTGGTTCTGAATGTCTTCTGTTCTGTGGACTTGGAGTTTCCTGTTTAAACATTTCATCATTGGACACAGGGTGTTTTCTGGCTTCTGATGAATAGAAGCTTATAATTAAATTATTTCAGAAGGCAAGAGAAACAGTTTTTAGAATAAAGTCGTGTGCGAATTATATCAGGTGCTAAGTATACTTTTCTTGGCAAACATTCAGATTTCCTATATCCTTTATAGTCAGCATTTACTCAGCTCAGCAGTATCCATCCTGAGGAAATTCAGGCTTATCTTCAAAGTCAAAACTTGATTTTTGAAACCTCTGGGTGATTAAAGATCCTGATCATCATAGGGATGGTGATTTTGTCTTAGCACATTTGTCTTTAAGTAAAATATTTTCTGTAGCACTCTTGAAATTACAGTCTCTTGGCATAGAAGACTTAAGAAAAGGATACCCTCAGTCTCCTCAGTCTCCCTTTTCATGTTTCCCATTCTCCTAATTATAGAGCATGTGGTGATAGACTAGGAGTGAGGGGGACTGGTGGACCATAAGCCTCTTAACTGCCCCATGCTAACTGAAAACACTGACTTCAATATTCTCCTCCAATAACCCAAAGAAGGTTCTCTATTTCTTTACTCTTAGAAGCAAATTATTTTTTAAAAAAAGAAGAAAAAGAAAACAGAAATGAAACACCACCCATGAGAAAAATGCTGTGCTTGGAGGGTTGTGGAGGAGTCCCCCTGCCAGAGGATACAGCATTTCCTTGACTCCTAGGAGCTTGTGGAACAAGAATGGGCACGGCGCTTCCACGGGTGTTTATGCTGGTCCAATCACAGCAGCAGTGGCTGCCACAGATGCATGGGTCATAAGGATGACAACTAAATGTCTTTAGCTCTAGATCTGTATGCAACTGGCTGCAAGGAACAGAAAACTGAATAGAGTGGTTTAAACAACAACAAAATTTTTTTTCTTACATTGTCATAATTATAGCTCTACAATGCGAGGATCAGTGACTCTTGACATTTTGAACTTCTCTCATTGTCAAAAGCTAAGTGTTGGAGTGCCAGACATAGGGCTTACATTCAAGACAAGGAGAAGGGGAGAGGAAATGCTCAGGCTTGTCTCTACCTGCAAACCCTTGCCAGAGCTCCCAGCAGGTTCTTCTGTGTTTACTTTAACCCCACGGGAGTCTGAGCTCAAAAGTGATGATCAATCTCTGCTGTACAGTCCCTGCATAAAGGGTGTGGCCTCACAGGTGCCAGCGAGGGATGACATGGTGCAAACAAACTGGCTGTGACGATTTAATCCAAGCAGAAAACAGTGAAAGGGATGTCAACAGGGTCTGTGGTGGATTAAAGACAGTTGCCCATACTTTGCTACTTTTCCCATCGAGAAGTGGCATTTAAATTCCCCTTTCTAAACTTGGTCTGGTCTTAGTGACTTCCTTGGCTAATGGAATTAGGCTGAAATGACTCATTTTTGGGACTTTCAAGATCTGTTCTATAAATCCCTGTAAGCTTGTGACTGGGAAACTTGAATGGAATACTCACCCTCTGGTCCCCAGCTACCATAAAAGGTGTCCAAATGCTCTGAAGCTGCCAGGCTGGAGAGGCCCTAAGTAGGCACTCCAGGGAAGGGTGTAAGCTGAGCCCAGCCTTTGAACTGTCTCTGCTGAGGTGCCAGACATATTAGAGTTCTGCAGAACAGGCCATCTTCTAGCTGCATGCCAGAAAGCAGCCTCTGTTGACAGCATATGGAACAGATGAATCACCCAACTGCCCATATTCCTGACCTACAAAGTCGTGAGATAAAGTAAAAAACTTATTTTAAGTTTCTAAGTTTAGGAGTAATTTCTTACTTAGTAGTAGGCAGCTGGAGCATGACCTTCACATTCTAGTTTCTGAATCACTGTGGTCTTCCCTTAGAAGAACATGTGCCATCTTTAAGTTTAGGCAAAAATTTAGGTTCAAATTCAGTTGTTTGGATAAAGTTATAGTATGTACACATTTAGACACCATCGGGAAGTTTAGACATCTCTTTTTCTCTGTGATCAATGTTTAGAATTTAAAAAAAATTGATTGATTTCAGAGAAAAAAGAAATGGGGGGGGAGAGAGAAAGAAGGAGAGAAACATCAGCTTGTTATTCCACATATCTATGCACTGAGTGGGGATGGAACCCACAACCTTGATGTATCAGAACAATGCTCTAAGCAACTGAGCTACTTGGTCAGGGCTTCATATCTGAAATTTTGGATTAAGCATCTTGCCCCTAGCTGGTGAAAGCACACTCCATTCTTAACACTGAATTTTAAATGGTGGACATGAGTCTTAAGTGTCAATCTAGAGACATAAGCGTACTAAATGGTGGAAACTATATATATTGTGAGGAGGTTTCCATAAGGAGTTAGTAAGTAAAGCAATGATTGTGAATGTGCTTTCTGAGAGAAAACTCAGCAGAAAGAGGAACAAAAACTTTAGGCATCTGGGAGAGACTAAGCTGAGTGCTCAGAAGGCAAAAGTATGAATTTCACAGTTCATGTCAAGGATGGAGGAATTCCGGCAGGAAGCAGTGGTCACAAAGAGGTTCTGAAACTGAAGTTCAGCTTTCAGGTGCCCTCATCACAGTCTCTGGTGACCTTGGTAATTTATTGATTGTTGGAAAAAAGACACCCTCTTTTACTAATTGTGTAATTAATTTAGTGAGGCACACCCCCTTTTGGGGACAAAGGCATGATATGATTTATTTTTTCAATAACCACAGCCAACTGTGAATTAGTGAACCCCCTTTTCACTAGGTGGAGAGCACCAATGACTCTTCAGTCCATTTTCATACCTGTTTAATAACAGTGGGTTATTGGAACTCTTTAGTTCTGATTTTTAAGATTTAGTCATGTTCACTGTAGATTTTTTATTCTCACAATTATCTACTGTTGTGAGTGTGTGTGTTTGAATGTGTATGTGTTGTATGCTTGTGCTTGTGATGAGCTTGTCATCTCACACCCTCTTTATTTACCATGAACTCACACCTCTGGGTTGGCTGGGACCAGCAGGAGGGAAAGGAGAACTCTGTGGTTATCCGCCTTTGACCAGGCTGCTGTCCTTTTTCTACTGGCCATCATTGCTTTTCGATCTTCCTTTGACTGGCCTTGGGGCCTTTTGGCATTTTACACCAAATGCTGGCCATCTGGAGGTGGGAGAGGGCACTGGTTGGTTTCTCAAGGGTCCTGTGGGGGGTGATCTTATCCTGCACACCTACCTCACTTTTATGATAATGTTAACATCCCTAGCATCTTGGTCTTTCCTGGTTGAAGATCCTAAGCTTGTAGCCTAGCTTCAAAGATCATGTCTTCGATCAAAAAGAGAATAAGGCTGTCCCTGAGCCTTGTGTAAGTTTTAGTCATTTTGAAGAACCCTCTCATGAATGTTACTTAATCAAATCCTCTCAACACTGAATGGAACAAGGAACAACGGTTGAGAGGGGAAAGGCCACACTCATTCTCAGTGGCATTGCCTGGATTTCCATCCCAGTTCCCTGCCTTCTAGACCAGTATTTATTTTCTACACCATGTACACATCTCCACAATCAATCATTTAATCATTCTGAGAACTTATTTGAGTCTCATTTTATCTTTTTGAAGATATGGTAAAACCCAAAGTTCACTCCATTTTTAAATATGGCTGAAACTCATTTTTGTTGAAACACAGGATGATGGTTTGCTTATTACAGCAGTGGCTCTGCTGCCCTTTGACTTCATGGACAATGGGAGGATGTCAAGAAGTGGTCACAGTAAATGGTTGTATTTCTTCTCAGGGTAGTAATGAATAGGTTGGACATTTTATCTTATAAAAATAGTATATAAGACTTCAGTGGAAGTCATTTTAAGGAAAAATATAATCATAAAATATTTCCAGATAAGTAAAACCATAATTTCCTGCCCATTATGCATTGCATTTCTAGACCTTCTTGAAGTTCATCAGCACTATCTATCATCTGGAAAAACTGAGAGTCATGCAAAGTTAGAGATTTCCCCATGTACTGTCTCAATTTAGACCACATAGGAGCACTCATTTATCTTGAAAGTTGGTTTTTGCCCCCAGGTTTCCTGTCTAGAATTGCTAAATGCCTGCTATTTTACTGGCTATATTTTGAAGTCATCTGGTTATATCTGGGGGAGGTCAGAAGTAGGACCAGAATGCAGGGGAGATAATGCCATCCAGAGGAGGTAGCTTATCAAAACTTGGAACTTCCATTCAGGCAAGTCAAGAGTAGGCATGATATTCCTATAGAATCATAGGGTAATTTAAATGAGATTAACTCAACATACCAGAATGTACTAGAGGGTGCCACCTGATGTTTGACAGGGACAAAGACAATGAAATAACTAAATATCATTAAGGAAATGTATGGAAGTAACTCATGAAGAGGTGGCATATGTCAAAATAACAAAAGTCTTAAATATGAACTGAGTTATTCTTTCTACTGCAATAAGTACATATCTATGAGATAATTTTTAAAGGTGTTTTTTGTCAATATACTAAAAAATTATTTAACCAGTCTGTACTATAAGAAATTAAGTCGATTCTAGTTTTAATGATCATAAACAAAGCCACAATAAATATTCTCACTTCTTCTGACACCTATCTAATTACAACAGGCCCTTGAATAACATAATTTGTTTATAAGGTTGATGGGATACCATAGAAACTTTTGTTCATATCAGTTAGCCTATAGTAAAATGGGTTTTGTTTTATGTCTTTTCTGATTAAAGTTGGAGAACCTATTGATGACATTAAGTGGAGATCTATTGTATTTCCTTAAGGCAAATTCTCAGAAATGAATCTGCTGAGCCCCAAATAGGTGCCTCTTAAAGACTTTAGGTCAGGGGTGAAAACCTATGGCTCGTGAGCCAGATGTGGCTCTTTTGATGGCTGCATCTGGCTCGCAGGCAAATCTTTAATAAAAAAATAATACCATTAAAAATATAAAACAATCTTATGTATTACAATCCATTCATTTCCTACCTCTCATGTTCATGGTTGTGGGTGACTGAAGCCAATCAAAGCTGTCCTCCAGGAAAACAGCAAATTTTTATTGGTTAATGTGTAATGTACATGGGTTGTTATGAGGTCAGGAAGTAAACTTCCTTCCTTTTAATCAAGTAGTCAGCTAGCTAAATGAAGAAACCCTTTTGACGAAGAAGATGGCTAAAAGAAAAAAGATAAGGAGTATCATACTTTCAGCAGAAATGAACAGAGGAATTCACCTTTGTGGAGAGAGCAGGTTCTGCAGTGTGTCTAATATGCAATGATAAAATTGTATCAATGAAACGGTCAAATGTAAAGTGGCACTTCGACACATGCCATACTACATTTGCATCAAACTCTTCAGTGGGGGACAGCAATAAGAAAGCATGTCAAGAGCTACTGTGCAGAGTGCAAGCTAGTCAGCAGCAACTCCATGTTTGGACCCAACAGGGTGACTGGAATTCAGCTAGCTTTGCTGGTGCTTTAGCAATTGTGAGAAATGGAAAGCCATTCACACATGGGGAATATGCCAAAACATTCATGTTTGATGTTGCCAATAAACTTTTTGATGACTTTTTGGATAAAGACAAGATAATCAAAGGAATAAAAGACATGCCGCTCTCGGCAAGAACTGTTCACGATCGTCCCATCATGATGGCAAATCAAATTGAGGCAACACAAGTGAAGGACATAAATGCAGCACCATTTTCTCTTGCTTTGGATGAGTCAACAGACATAAGCCATTTATCCCAGTTCATCGTGATTGCAAGGTATGTTGTCAGTGACACACTACATGAGAAAAGTCTTGCTGTTTTGTCTATGAAAGAGACAACAAGAAGGGAGGATTTATTCCAGTCTTTCACTGAGTTTGCTAAAGAAAAAAATCTACTGATGGATAAACTTATTTCGGTGTGTACTGATGGTGCTCTGTGCATGGTGGGGAAAAACAGAGGATTCATAATGCTTCTTCATGAACATGAAAAGAGACCCATCCTAAGTTTTCACTGTATCCTACATCAGGAGGCGCTTTGTGCTCAGATGTGTGGCAAGCAGCTTGGTGAGGTGATGTCGCTGGTCATTTGGGTGGTCAACTTTATTGTTGCCCAAGCTTTAAATGATCGCCAGTTTAAAACACTGCTGGATGAAGTTGGGAATGATTATCCTGGTCTGCTTCTGTACAGTAATGTGTGTTGGTTGTCAAGAGGGAAGGTACTCAACCGTTTTGCAGCTTGTCTGAGCAAAATCCAGACTTTTCTTGAAATGAAAAATGTCGAGCATCCTGAGTTAGCTAACACTGAGTGGTTCCTGAAGTTCTACTATCTCGTGGACATGACTGAACATCTGAACCAGCTCAATGTGAAAATGCAAGGCATTGTAAATACAGTCTTATTCCTTCAACAAGCAGTGTTTGCATTTAAAAACAAGCTGGAACTCTTCATCACCGACATTGAAACAGGTTGTTTACTACACTTTGAAAAACTGGGAGAATTTAAAGATGCATGCACAACAAGTGACCCTGCTCAACATCTTGATCTCCAGCAGCTAGCAGGTTTCACATCTAATCTCCTGCAGTCGTTCAAAGAATTTAGAGAATTTAGTGAGTGCACTCGTTTTTTTAAGTTCATCACCCATCCACACGAGTGTGCAGTGGACAGCGCTGACCTGAGTTACATCTCTGGTGTCTCCGTCAGAGATTTTGAGCTACAAGCTGCTGACCTGAAGTCCTCAGACATGAGGATAAATAAGTTCAAGTCACTGAATGAAGATTTGGAAAGACTTGCACGACAGCAAGCAGAGTTGGCGAGCAAACACAAGTGGGGAGAAAGGAAGAAACTTCAACCTGCAGACCAGCTGATTGTCAAAACTTGGAACGCGCTTCCCGTCACATACCACACACTGCAGTGTGTGATTATTGTTGTACTGGCAATGTTTGGCTCTACGTATGCATGTGAGCAGTCTTTCTCACAGCTAAAGAACGTTAAGATCAACCTATGATCACGTTTAATAGATGGAAGTCTCAAGGCCTGCATGAAGCTTAACCTCACCACGTATCAACCAGACTACAAAGCCATCAGCAAAACCATGCAGAACCAGAAGTCGCATTAATGGTTAGAAGTACTTTATTCATCATTGGTTAGCAACAGCATAACAACGTTATTGAAAAGAATTCAGAGACTTGTTGTACTTTAAAAGTGTTGGTCTTACATAAAATGAACACATTTACTTGTATTTAGTGTTAAACATATTGTATGGCTCTCACAGAATTACATTTTAAAATATGTGGTGTTCATGGCTCTCTCACCCAAAAAGGTTACCAACCCCTGCTTTAGGTAAAATGCCTTCAGAAAAGTACTACATATTTACTATTATTGACATTGCTGGGAAGACATGGTTTTGTTCTAGAGAAATGTAAGGTCAATAAGCTACTAAACCCAGAAATTGGAATTCATTTTTTAAGTGCTTTTTGGGATGTTACCCTGGGGAGAAGTGGATAACATCTTTGTTTTCTTCCAGTATTTGGTGGTTGCTTTCTCACAACAATCACATAAATGGAGTATGCACAATATTTGGAACCAGCTATTTAATGGTTATTGTTATGATGCCATGTAATGCTGGCAAACTCCAGGAATCCTCAACCTATGAGTTTAGAAGTGGGCTCCATGCGCCTAGGAGACCATGGAACACGGCACTGAGGGGTTTCAGCCCCAGAGGTCTGTGAGCCCAGCATGCCAGGATAGTTAGGCTCTGGGCAGACAGGTCATTCCTGGGTCAACTTTTCAGGTTCTTAGCAACTACACATTTTTACATGACCAGGGAGTTCCCTCAAATATTGGCAGAAACTGAGTGCAGATCATTAATTTAATTAATTAATTAATTAATTTTTTGAGAAAAAGAATAAAACAGACAGGAAGGGAGAGTGAGGGTGAAAAGCATCGACTTGTAGTTACTTTCACTTTAGTTATACACTGAGATTTTCGTATATGCCTTGACCAGGGTCGTGCCCGTGTCCCCTTGCTCAAGCCAGCGATCTTGTGCTTTACGTGGAGCAACCTTTGGGCTCAAGCTGGGATCGTGTGGATGATCTCCTGTTCAAGCCAGTAACCCGGAGCTGACAAATCCACACTTAGAGCCAGTGTCTTCAGGGTTTTCAACTGGTCATCTTAGCATTCTGGGTCAATCCTTTCTTCATTGTGTCACTACTGGTCAGGCCAGATTATTAAATTTAATTAAAATATTAACTTAAAATAATTATTCTTGCCCTGGCCAGTTGGATCAGTGGTAGAACATTGGCCTGGCATGTGGATGTCCTGGGTTTGATTCCTGGTCAGGGTACATAAGAGAAGCAACCATTTGCTTCTCCACCCCTCCCGCTCTCCCTTCTCTCTATCTGTCTCTTCCCCTCCCACAGCCAAGGCTCTATTTGAGCAAAGCTGGCCGGGTCACTGAGGATGGCTCCATGGCCTCGCCTCAGGCACTAGAATGGCTTCGGTTGCAATAAAGCCACAGTTCCTGATGGGCAGAGCATCGGACCCTAGTGGGCTTGTCGGGTGGATCCCAGTTACAATAAATGCAGAAGTATGTCTCTCTGCATCTCCACTTCTCACTTAAGAAAAATACAAAAAATAAAAAATAAAAATAAAGCAATTTCTGTACCAGACATTCAGTGAAAGTGGTTGACCAGAATGTCTGTGAGAAGGTATATTTGAGAAACCAAAGAAGAAAGGTTTTAGTTATGTATTCACCATAGCCTGCACTCAGAGATCTGCTTTTTCAGCACCGGCAACCTCTACTACATCAATTTATTATATACTAAAAAACAAAAACTCTGGGCAACAATTTTAGCCTTGCAATTGTCTTTCACTTCCAGCCATTCCACTCCCTTGCTAGACTTCTCCAGAATGCACCAGGTCAAGGAGATGATGTATATGAGGTGGTTCATTAAGAACCAGAGTTCAAATCCCAGCTCAGCCATTTGCTGAATCACTGTGTGAAGATGGACAGGCATCTAAAATCTCTGTAAACTACAAGGGTCATTTTTATCTTATGGAATTGCTTTGGTGAGTCAATTAAATGAGATAATACATGCTATCTGTCACAGAACAAATGCTCCTTAAATTGTAGTTGTTATTAGATGACCAGTGATTATTTCCAAATCTAGGTCCTGGGCCTTTTCAAGTTCCAACGATTTCTTATTTTGTTGGTTGATTTCCCAGATTTCTGGGAGTTATCATGTCCCTTGTGTCCACCCATATCCTGTCCAGCCTGAAGTTCTCTTCTAGGCACAGTGCCCCTTACATCAGTGTTTGCTACTTGGACCAACATCTTGCTTGTAATAACCTCAGTTACTCTTTGCAAACCATTGGCAATTTTACATGCTGAACAGATTAGGGAGCCTGTATAAGGGCATGCCTCGTGGTTAGGGTCATACAGCTTATAGAATACAAATCTGTAAACCTAAGAAAATATATTTTTAGAGTAAAATTGAATTTTGCCCTTCTGTTTCTAAAGCAGAAACAAGGCATACTCCTGGATACATAGAAGATTTAATGGGTAGTGAACACACAGTACAATATACAGGTGATCTATTATAGAGTTGTACACCTGAAACTTATATAATTTTATTAATTAATGTCACCCACGTAAATTCAATTAAAATATAAATAAATAAAATGTAAAAGTTTCAAAATAAAATAAATAAAAATAATGCATGACCCTGCAGAGCAGAGAGTGATCTCATGGGACATGTTTCCAGCATGTCAGCACATGATGAAGGATGTGGTAGATGCGTAAATGTGTGAAACAAGTGTGGGCCTTGGTAAAATCTGGCCAACACGGTGGTCCTGGTAATGTTTCCATCAATGTTTGTAAGTGAAGGTTATTTGGAGTTAGAACCAGAGTGATCACCTGCACTTACTGACTTGTGGAAGAGAAGTTTACCTCTCCATATACTGAAGGTGCATCAGCCTTAAATATTTCTGAAAGCATAAATAAGAGAATGTTACCTGTAGTTTTCTCTGTAGAGGAGGACAAGAGTCTAGGATGGGAATGATACTACTTTTTAAAGCATTATTTTACCAAATGCTCATATTACACTTCCATTGCTGACCCAGACTGACTTTCTCTAACTATATTAGAAATAACTCTGTGATCTTAGCCATATATCACTAAATATTCCTGAATTTTATGTTTCTTATTTGCAAAGCAAAGCATTTCAGTTAGTGTTCTTTTAACTTCTTTTCTAGTTCCTTCAAAGGGTTCATTTAAAGACTCAAATATTTTAGAAAGTTGGTTGTCCCTGAATACAATTTCCCATCTGAGATATTTAAGTTGGCCATGATGCCTGCATGGTGTTTTGCAACCCAACAATCCTGTTCCACAAAGAGCCAAGACAATGGAGATATCTAAGGTCAATCACACAAGCTTCCCTGTTTCCAAACAGGACCAGAACAGGATATTGTGTATCACTTCCAGTAGATCCAATATAGACAAGAGATATTCCTGTTTGTGTGAATGGCTGGGTCTATTTAAATCCTTTTAAGTCTAGCCAAAAACTGGGATTCAGGCCAACAACTAAAGGAAGCCAGTTGCTATTTGATGAGGATGCATAAAGTCTTCTATGATCTCTCATCAAATGGCCTTGTGTTTAGAAGCTCTCCTCATTCTGGCCATAGATACCAACCAGCCTTTGAAAGCCACCATTGAGTCTTGGCTGGCTAGTAATCTTCAAAAAACACTCCTAGAGTGGAAACATTTATGATTATCTATGCCAATGAGCTTAAATAAATAGATTGTCATTTCTCTCCTCAGTGGATGATTTTAACAGGCTGGAGGTTACTGTCAACATTCATTTGAGGCAAATTGATAAAGTAGGGTCAGTGAAGGGAACACAGTTATATTGTTTAGTTTTTTACGTTTTGTTTTCCCAAAATTTATCTTCTGTATTTTCTAAATATAAAGAGGGCTGGGGTAATGGATACATGGGCCATTTATTTGCCACTCTCAACTATTCAGAATAGAGTTAAGAGTTTGAAAGAAAGTGAAAAAAACCCTTTAAATGGTTTTGATAGTTATTGTGTTAGTTGTCTTTCCCTGTTTAACACATTTCTAAAAATTCAGTTGTCTGACCAATGATAATCATGTATTAGCTCACAGTCTCTGAAGCCAGCAAGTTAGGGGTGCTTGCCTGTGCTGGCTTAAGCGTTTCATAAAGTTGGTGCAAGAATTTATGTCATATGAAGGTTTGACTCTAACAAGAGGATTGGTTTCCAAGGTGACTTGTGGCTGGCAAGTTGATGTTGGTTGTTGGCAGAGGACATCAGTGTTTGACCATGTATACTCCCCATGGGACAGCTTGAGTGTCTTCTTTACTGGCTTTCCACAAGGTGTGTGATCTTGAAATCATGTGGATGCTACAATGCCTTTTATTTTATTTTATTTTTTTAAAATTTATTTAATTAATTGTGTTTACATAGATTTTAGGGTGACCCAGACTGCATCCCCCCTCCCCCACATTCCCCTCAACATCTTCCTTACACCTCCTACCCCAACAGCGCCTTCCTCGCTTCCCTTCAGGTTTATCCCATCCTATCATCCCCTTTCCCTCTGTCCTCTTTTCCTCAGGTCCCTTTGATCCCTTCTCTGTCTCAATTCCTTTCCTCAGTTCTCCATGTTCCTTGGATTCCTCAAATGAGTGAGGTCATATAATATTTTTCTTTTTCTGCCTGGCTTATTTCACTCAACATAATAGTTTCCAGGCTCCTCCATATTGTTGCAAAAGGTAATATTTCCTTCTATTTCATGGCGCCATAGTATTCTATTGTATATATGTACCAATGCTTTTTAATCCACTTGTCCACTGATAGACACTTGGGCTGTTTCCAGCTCTTCACTATTGTGAACAATGCTGCCATAAACATGGGGGTGCATTTCTTTTTTTCAGTCGGTGATATGGTGTCCTTGAGATATATTTCTATAAATGAGATAGCTGGGTCAAAGGGCAGTTCCATTTCTAAGTTTTCTTTATTATTATTATTATTTTTTTATTATTATTAATTTTAATGGGGTGACACCAATAAATAAGGATACTTATGTACAATGAAAACATCTCCAGGTTATCTTATCACTCAATTGTGTTGCATACCCGTCACCCAAAGTCAAATTGTCCTCTGAAACCTTCTATCTGGTTTTCCCTATGTCCCGCCGCTCCTCCTTATCCCACCCCTCCCTCCCTCGCCCCACCCCGTAACCACCACTCTCTTGTCCATGTCTCATAGTCTCACTTTTATGTCCCATCTATGTATGAAATCATGCTATTCTCAGTTTTTCTTTTTTTCTGATTTACTTATTTCACTCCGTATAATGTTATCAAGGACCATCCATTTTGTTATAAATGATCCGATGTCATCATTTCTTATGGCTGAGTAGTATTCCATAGTATATATGTACCATAGCTTTTTAATCCACTCATCTTCTGACGGACACTTGGGCTGTTTCCAGATCGTTGCTATTGTGAACAATGCTGCCACAAACATGGGGATGCATTTCTTCTTTTCAAACAGTGCTATGGTGTTCTTAGGGTATATTCCTATAAGTGGGATAGCTGGGTCAAAAGGCAGTTCGATTTTTAATTTTCTGAGGAATCTCCAAACTGTTTTCCATAGTGGCTGCACCAGTCTGCATTCCCACCAGCATTGCAAAAGGGCTCCCTTTTCTCCACATCCTCATCAGCATTTATTCTGTGTTGTTTTGCTGATGAGTGCCATTCTGACTGGTATGAGGTGATATCTCATTGTGGTTATAATTTGCATTTCTCTAATGATTAGTAATGTTGAGCATTTATTCATATGCCTATTGTCCATCTGTATGTCCTCTTTGGAGAAATTTGTATTCATTTCTTTTGCCCATTTTTTGATTGGCTTGTTTGTCTTCCTGTTGTTGAGTTTTATAAGTTCTTTATAAATTTTAGTTATTAACCCCTTATCAGATGTGCTGTCGAATATGTTCTCCCATTGTGTGGTTTGTCTTTTTAATCTAACAACACTGGATAGATCCTCAAGAAAGAAAATTAATAAAGAAACAGCAGACTTAAAGGAGACACTAGATCAACTTGATTTAATAAATATCTTCAGAACTTTTCACCCTAAAGCAGTAGAATATACATTTTTCTCAAGCGCTCATGGTACGTTTTCTAGGATAGACCACATATTAGGACACAAAAATGGTCTCAATAAATTTAAAAAGATTGAAATCATATCAAGCATTTTCTCTGATCACAATGCCATGAAAATAGAAATTAACCACAAAAGAAAAACTGAAAAATACTCAAACACTTGGAAACTAAATAGCATGATATTAAATAATGAATGGATTAACAATGAGATCAAAGGAGAAATAAAGAAGTTTCTAGAAACAAATGATAATGAGCATACATCAACACAAAATTTATGGGACACAGCAAAAGCAGTACTGAGAGGGAAGTTTCTCGCACTACAGGCATATCATAAGAAGCTAGAAAAAGCTAAAAATAAGCAACCTGACCCTGCATCTAAAAGAACTAGAAAAACAACAACAAATAAAACCCAAGACAAGTAGAAGAAAGGAAATAATAAAGATCAGAGCAGAAATAAATGACATAGAGGCTAAGGAAACAATACAGAGCATCAATGAAACCAGAAGCTGGTTCTTTGAAAAGGTAAACAAGATTGATGAACCTTTAACTAGACTCACCAAGAATAAAAGAGAGAGGACTCAAATAAATAAAATTAGAAAGGACAGTGGAGAGATAACAACTGACACAACAGAAATACAAAGCATTGTAAGAACATATTATGAAGAACTGTATGCCAAAAAATTAGACAATCTTGGTGAAATGGATAAATTTCTTGAATCATATAACCTTCCAAAAATCAATCTGGAAGAATCAGAACCCCTAAACAGACCAATTACAACAAATGAGATCGAAACAGTTATCAAAAAACTCCCCAAAAAGAAAAGTCTTGGGCCTGATGGCTTCACAAGTGAATTCAATCAAAAATTCAAAGAAGAACTAACTCCTATCCTCCTCAAGCTATTTCAAAAAATTCAAGAGGAAGGAAGACTTCCAAACTCCTTTTATGAGGCGAGCATAATTGTGATCCCAAAACCGGGCAAAGACAACACAAAGAAAGAAAATTATAGGCCTACATCGCTGATGAATTTAGACGCTAAAATTCTCAACAAAATATTAGCCAACCGGATCCAGCAATATATGAAAAAAATCATACACCATGATCAAGTGGGATTTATTCTGGAGAGGCAAGGCTGGTTCAATATTCGCACGTCAATCAATGTGATTCATCACATAAACAAAAGGAAGGACAAAAATCACATGATAATTTCAATAGATGCAGAAAAGGTATTTGATAAAATCCAGTACCCATTCATGCTCAAAACTCTTGAGGAACAAGATGGTGACGGAATAGGCGGACGTACCAACTTCCAACTCCCAGTACCAAAGTGGATTATAACTCAATTTTAAGAACCATCACCTGAATAAACCAACTTTGAACAAAACTAAGTGGACTCTTCAACCAAGGAACACAGATGAAGCCACATTGAGACTGGTAGGAATAGCGAAAACGCGAAGAGGACTGCCCAGCTCCCCGGAGCAAACAGCAGAGACCCGCGTGGCGGGGGAAGAGTTTGGCGGAGAGGGAGGGACCTGGGTCTCAGGAACAAAGCCCAGCCTGCAGTCCCAGAGCCTAGAAGAGGCGTTTGGACAGTTTTGAGCTGTGAAACAAGTGAGGGAGTTCCCAGACCTACAGTGTGGAGTATTAGGTCCTATCCTACTCTACAGAGGGTTGCTGAAGGGTACGGTGGGCGGGAGGACGCTGAAACGCAGTTCTCTCGGCGTGGGCGGAGGCCAAGCCCGTGGGAACTCTGTCTAGCCAAGCAGGGTCGGAGGGGATGCGCGAAAGTGGTCCGGAAGCTGCGGGCCGCCTGTAGTCCGACCTGTGGGGACAAAGCGGGAGGCCAGGAACGAGCAGAAATCTGCTCTACGACCATGCGCAAGCTGGCCCTGACCGCGGGGACCGGCCTAGACCAGGGACGAGTGGGGGGCTTGCGGCTGAGCTCACGCTACCAACCCCGCCCGGCCAGAGAAACCGAGGTTTGCCATTCTGTGTGCGCTAGCGGGCTCTGAGCACGGGGAAGGGGTAGACCCCGAGACAAGTGGAAGCACGCAGCTGAGCCCAGGCTAATATCCCCGCCCGGCCGGAAAAACGCAATTTGCCATCCCAAGTGCACGAGCGGGCCCGGAATGCGGGGGCAGGGAAGAGTCCGGTAGGAACGGAAGTCCACAGCTGAGCGGAAGCCTGCAAACACGCCCGCCCCAATAAACCTTGGTTTCCGACCCTGCGCAGAAGGGCCCTGGCCTCGAGGGCGGGGCTAAAGTTCCGGACCGGCAAAGGCTTACAGCTGAGAGCACGTCAAAAGCCCCGCCCAACTCGTGAAACTGTAGCGAGCAGGCTCCGACTGCTGGTTCTGGGCGGAAGTCTGGAAATAGGCTGGTCCGCAGCTGAGTAAAAGTGCTCACCTCTATCCTTGGTCCTGAGGATTGTGGCTTGAATGACAGCCCCTCCCGTGGAGGAGAGGCAGAAATCACAGCAAAAGCCACAGTGGGCCGGCTCTGGCAACGCCCATACCCAACCACCCTAGGCACTGGCAGAGGGGGTGGGGGGCCTGTAGACAGACCACACCTAAAAAATACAAAGGCAATACCTACTGGACTCCAGTGGCCACAACTTCCTTATACACAGATAAAATGGGCAGGCAGAGGAATGCAAACCAAATGAATCAAGAGAAATCCCCAGAGAAGGACCTGAATGAACCAGATATAACCAAATAACCAGATGCAGAATATAGAATAATGATAGTTAGGATGTTCAAAGAAATTAGAGCAACAATGGATAGTCATTATGAACACCTAAATAAAGAGATAACAAGTATAGAAAACGAAATTGAAATAATAAAAAAGAATCAGACAGAAATGACAAATGTAGTATCAGAACTGAAGACCACAATGGAAGGAATTAAAAGCAGGATGAATCACGCTGAAGATCGAATAAGCGAGTTAGAGGACACAATGAACAAAGGCACAGAAGCAGAGAAGAAAAAGGAAAAGAGACTCAAAAAATGTGAGGAAACTCTAAGGGAGCTCTGTGACAACATGAACAGAAACAACATTCGCATCATAGGGGTACCTGAAGAAGAGGAAAGAGGACAGGAAATAGAAACTTTGTTCATTCAAATCATAGCAGAAAACTTCCCTAATTTAAGGCTGGAAAACACTCCACACGTTCAAGAAGCACACAGAACTCCATTAAAGAGAAACCCAAAAAGATCTACACCAAGACACATAATAGTTAAAATACCAAAGCTAATGGATAAAGAAAAAATTTTAAAAGCTGCTAGAAAAAAAAAGGCTATCACCTACAAAGGAGCCCCCATAAGGATGACATGGAACTTCTCAACAGAAACACTTGAGGCCAGTAGGGAATGGCAAGAAATAATCAAAGTAATGCAGAACAAAAACCTACAACCAAGACTACTCTATCCAGCAAGGCTAATGTTTAAAATTGAAGGAGAAATAAAGAGCTTCCCAGAAAAAGAAAGCTTGAAGGAATTCATAAAAACCAAACCAATTCTGCAAGAGATACTAAGGGGCCTGTTGTGAACAGTTTAAAGGGAGAAAAAAATATAGCAAAAGAAGAATACAACTTTAAAGAATAAAATGGCAATAAACAACAACATATCAATAATAACCTTAAATGTAAATGGATTAAATGATCCAATCAAAAGACATAGAGTAGCAGCATGGATAAAGAAACAGGACCTATACATATGCTGTCTACAAGAGAAACACCTTAAAACAAAAGATGCACATAGATTGAAGGTAAAAGGAGGAAAAAAAAATATTTCATGCAAATGGAAATAAAAAAAAGCCGGGGTAGCAGTACTTATATCTGACAAAATGGCCTTTAAAACAAAGGCTGTAGTAAGATATAAAGAAGGACACTACATAATGATAAAGAAAACAATTCAACAGGAAGATATAACTATTATAAATATCTATGCACCAAATATAGGAGCCCTAACATACATAAAGCAGACTTTGATGTATATAAAGGGCGAGATTAACAGCAATACTATCATAGTAGGGGATTTCAATACCCCTCTAACAACACTAGATAGATCCTCAAGAAAGAAAATTAATAAAGAAACAGCAGACTTAAAGAAGACACTAGATCCACTTGATTTAATAGATATCTTCAGAACTTTTCACCCTAAAGCAGTAGAATATACATTCTTCTCAAGTGCTCATGGTACGTTTTCTAGGATAGACCACATGTTAGGACACAAAAATGGTCTCAATAAATTTAAGAAGATTGAAATCATATCAAGCATTTTCTCTGATCACAATGCCATGAAACTAGAAATTAACCACAAAAGAAAAACTGAAAAATACTCAAACACTTGGAAACTAAATAACAGGATATTAAATAATGAATGGATTAACAATGAGATCAAAGGAGAAATAAAGAAGTTTCTAGAAACAAATGATAATGAGCATACATCAACGCAAAATTTATGGGACACAGCAAAAGCAGTACTGAGAGAAAAGTTCATTGCACTACAGGCATATCATAAGAAGCTAGAAAAAGCTAAAAATAAGCAACCTGACCCTGCATCTAAAAGAACTGGAAAAACAACAGAAAATAAAACCCAAAACAAGTAGAAGAAAGGAAATAATAAAGATCAGAGCAGAAATAAATGACATAGAGGTTAAGGAAACAATACAGAGCATCAATGAAACCAAAGCTGGTTCTTTGAAAAGGTAAACAAGATTGATGAACCTTTAACTAGACTCACCAAGAAAAAAAAAAGAGAGAGGAATCAAATAAATAAAATTAGAAAGGACAGTGGAGAGATAAGAACTGACACAACAGAAATACAAAGCATTGTAAGAAAATACTATGAAGAACTACATGCCAAAAAATTAGACAATCTTGGTGAAATGGACAAATTTTTGGAATCATATAACCTTCCAAAAATCAATCTGGAAGAATCAGAACACCTAAACAGACCAATTACAACAAATGAGATCGAAACAGTTATCAAAAAACTCCCAAAAAAGAAAAGTCTTGGGCCTGATGGCTTGACAAGTGAATTCTATCAAAAATTCAAAGAAGAACTAACTCCTATCCTCCTCAAGCTATTTCAAAAAATTCAAGAGGAAGGAAGACTTCCAAACTCCTTTTATGAGGCGAGCATAATTGTGATCCCAAAACCGGGCAAAGACAACACAAAGAAAGAGAATTATAGGCCAATATCCCTGATGAATTTAGACGCTAAAATTTTCAACAAAATATTAGCCAACCGGATCCAGCAATATATGAAAGAAATCATACACCACGATCAAGTGAGATTTATTCTGGAGAGGCAAGGCTGGTTCAATATTCGCAAATCAATCAATGTGATTCATAACATAAACAAGAGGAAGGACAAAAATCACATGATAATTTCAATAGATGAACAAAAGGCATTTGATAAAATCCAGCACCCATTCATGCTCAAAACTCTCAGTAATGTGGGAATACAGGGATCATTTCTTTACATGATAAAGGCCATCTATGACAAAACACAGCAAACATCATACTAAATGGACAAAAATTAAAAGCAATCCCCTTAAGATCTGGAACCAGGCAGGGATGCCCCCTTTCACCACTCTTATTGAACATATTTCTGGAAGTCCTAGCTACAGCAATCAGACAAGAAGAAGAAATAAAAGGCATCCAAATTGGAAAAGAAGAAGTGAAACTGTCACTATTTGCAGATGATATGATATTGTATATTGAAAACTCTAAAGTCTCAGTCAAAAAACTACTGGACCTTATAAATGAATTCAGCAAGGTGGCAGGATATAAAATTAATATTCAGAAATCAAAGGCATTTCTATATACCAACAATGAACTGTCAGCAAAAGAAATTAATGAAACAATCCCCTTCACTATCGCAGCCAAAAAAATAAAGTACCTAAGAATAAATTTAACCAAGGACTTTAAGAACTTGTACTCGGAAAATTATAAAACATTGGTAAAAGAAATCAAGGAAGATACAAACAAGTGGAAGAATATACCGTGCTCATGGCTAGGAAAAATAAACATGATTAAAATGTCTATATTACCCAAAGCAATTTATAAATTCAATGCAATACCAATTTAAATACCAATGATATACTTCAAAGATATAGAACACATATTCCAAAAATTTATATGGAATCAAAAAACAGCACGAGTAGCCTCAGCAATCTTAAAAAGAAAAAATAAAGCAGGAGGTATCACTCTTCCAGATATCAAGGTTTAGTATAAGGCCATTATACTCAAGACAGCTTGGTACTGGCATAAGAACAGGCACATAGATCAATGGAACAGAACAGAGGACCCAGAAACAAACCCAGAGCTTTATGGACAACTCATATTTGACAAAGGAGGAAAGAACATACAATGGAGTAAAGACAGCCTCTTTAACAAATGGTGTTGGGAAAATTGGACATCTACCTAAAAAAAAATGAAACTAGACCATCAACTTACACCTTCACAAAAACAAACTCAAAATGGATAAAAGACTTAAATATAAGCCGTGAAACCATAAGCATCTTAGAAGAAAACATAGGCAGCAAGCTCTCCGACATCTGTAGCAGCGGTATATTTGCCGATTTATCTCCATGGGCAAATGAAATAAAAGGCAAGATAAACAAATGGGACTATATCAAACTAAAAAGTTTTTGCACAGCTAAAGACAATAGGAACAGAATAAAAAGACAAACCACACAATGGGAGAACATATTCGACAGCACATCTGATAAGGGGTTAATAACTAAAATTTATAAAGAACTTATAAAACTCAACAACAGGAGGACAAACAATCC
Source organism: Rhynchonycteris naso (assembly GCA_037038555.1). Lineage (NCBI taxonomy): Eukaryota > Metazoa > Chordata > Mammalia > Chiroptera > Emballonuridae > Rhynchonycteris > Rhynchonycteris naso. The sequence goes on from CM072998.1 coordinate 135,512,803, forward strand.
AATCAAAAAATGGGCAAAAGAAATGAATAGAAATTTCTCCAAAGAGGACATACAGATGGACAATAGGCATATGAAAAAATGCTCAACATCACTAATTATTAGAGAAATGCAAATATAAATCCACAATGAGATATCACCTTACACCAGTCCGAATGGCACTCATCAGCAAAACAACACAGAATAAGTGCTGGCGAGGTTGTGGAGAAAAGGGAACCCTTCTGCACTGCTGGTGGGAATGCAGACTGGTGCAGCCACTATGGAAAAAAGTTTGGAGATTCCTCAGAAAATTAAAAATCGAACTGCCTTTTGATCCAGCTATCTTACTTATAGGAATATACCCTAAGAACACCTTAGCACAGTTAGAAAAGAAGAAATGCATCCCCATGTTCCTGGCAGCATTGTTCACAATAGCGAAGATCTGGAACCAGCCCAAGCGTCCGTCAGAAGACAAGTGGATTAAAAAGCTTTGGTACATATATACTATGGAATACTACTCAGCCATAAGAAATGATGACATCTGATCATTTATAACAAAATGGATGGTCCTTGATAACATTATACGGAGTGAAATAAATAAATCAGAATAAAAGAAAAACTGAGAACAACACTATTTCATACATAAGTGGGACATAAAAGTGAGACTATGAGCCACGGACAAGATAGTGGTGGTTATGGGGTGGGGGGAGGGAGGGAATGGTGGGATAGGGAGGAGGGGATGGATACAGTGAAAACCAGATAGAAGGTAACAGAGGACAATTTGACTTTTAGTGACGGTTATGCAACACAATTGAATGTTAAGATAACAAGGAGATGTTTTCATTAAAAAAAATAAATTAAATAGGAAAAAAACAAACAAACAAACAAAAAAAACTCTCATTAAAGTTGGAATACAGGGAACATTCCTTAACATGATAAAGGCCATCTACGACAAACCCATAGCAAAAATCATACTAAATGGAAAAAAATTAAAAGCAATCCCCTTAAGATCAGGAACCAGGCCGGGATGCCCCCTTTCACCACTCTTATTCAACATAATTCTGGAAGTCCTAGCTACAGCAATCAGACAAGAAGAAGAAATAATAGGCATCCAAATTGGAAAAGAAGAAGTAAAACTGTCACTATTTGCAGATAATATGATATTGTATATTGAAAACCCTAAAGTCTCAGTCAAAAAACTACTGGACCTTATAAATGAATTCAGCAAGGTGGCAGGATATAAAATTAATACTCAGAAATCAGAGGCATTTCTATATTCCAACAATTAACTATCAGCAAAAGAAATTAAGGAAACAATACCCTTCACTATTGCAGCCAAAAAAATTAAGTACCTAGAAGTAAATTTAACCAAGGACGTTAAGGACTTGTACTCGGAAAATTATAAAACATTGATAAACGAAATCAAGGAAGATACAAACAAGTGAAAGCATATACCGTGCTCATGGCTAAGAAGAATAAACATCATTAAAATGTCTATATTTCCCAAAGCAATTTATAAATTCAATGCAATACCAATTAAAATACCAATGACATACTTCAAAGATATAGAAAACATATTCCAAAAATTTATATGGAACCAAAAAAGAACACGAATAGCCTCAGCAATCTTAAAAAGAAAAAATAAAGCAGGAGGTATAACTCTTCCAGATATCAAGGTTTACTATAAGGCCATTATACTCAAGACAGCCTGGTACTGGCATAAGAACAGGCACATAGATCAATGGAACAGAACAGAGGACCCAGAAATAAACCCACAGCTTTATGGACAACTGACATTTGACAAAGGAGGAAAGAACATACAATGGAGTAAAGATAGCCTCTTTAACAAATGGTGTTGGGAAAATTGGACATCTACCTGCAAAGAAATGAAACTAGACCATCAACTTACATATGTGCCTTGACCATTCACAAAAACAAACTCAAAATGGATAAAAGACTTAAACATAAGCTGTGAAACCATAAGCATCTTAGAAGAAAACATAGGCAGCAAGCTCTCCGACATCTGTAGCAGCAATATATTTGCGGATTTATCTCCACGGGCAAATGAAATAAAAGACAAGATAAACAAATGGGACTATATCAAACTAAAAAGTTTTTGCACAGCTAAAGACAATAAGAACAGAATAAAAAGACAATTCCATTTTTAAGTGTTTGAGGAATCTACATACTGTTTTCCACAATGGCTGCACCAGTTTGCATTCCCACCACCAGTGCAGGAGGGTTCCCCTTTCTCCACATCCTCGCCAACACCTATAATGTGTTGTTTTGTTAATGAGCACCATTTTGACTGGTGTGAGGTGGTATCTCATTGTGGTTTTTTAATTTTTATTTTATTAATTTTAGAGAGGAGACAGAGAGAGAGAGATAGAGAGAGAGAGAGATAGAGAGAGAGAGAGAGAGAAACAGGAGAGAAGCTGAAAGCATCAACTTCCATATGTGCCTTGACCAGACCAGTGCAGGGTTTTGAACTGGCGACCTCAGTGTTCCCAGGTCGACGCTTTATCCACTGCACCAATACAGGTAAGGCTCATTGTGGTTTTAATTTGCATTTCTCTAATGATTAGTGATATTGAGCATTTTTTCATATGTGTATTGGCCATCTGTAGGTCCTCTTTGTAGAAGTGTCTATTCATTTCTTTTGCCCATCTTTTGATTGGGTTGTTTGTCTTCCTGGTGTTGAGTTTTACAAGTTCATTATAAATATTGGTTATAACCCTTTATCATATGCGTTGTCAAATAAATTCTCCCATTGTGTGGTTTGTCTTTTTATTCTGTTCATATTGTCTTTAGCTGTGCAAAAGCTTTTTAGTTTGATATCGTCCCATTTGTTTATTCTGTCTTTTATTTCATTTGCCTGTGGAGATATATCAGCAAATATATTGCTTCTATAGATGTTGGAGAGTTTTCTTCTAGAATGCTTATGGTTTCACGGTTTACATTTAAGTCCTTTATCCATTTTGAGTTTATTTTTGTGCATGGTGTAAGTTGGTGGTCTAGTTTCAATTTTTTGCAGGTAGCTGTCCAGTTTTCCCAACACCATTTGTTAAAGAGAATGTCTTTACTCCACAGTTTGCTCTTATCTTCTTTGTCACATATCAATTGTCCATAAAGATGTGGGTTTATTTCTGGGTTCTCTGTTCTGTTCCATTGATCGAAATGCCTGTTCTTATGGTAGTACCAAGCTGTTTTGAGTACGATGTCCTTGTAGTATAACTTTATATCAGGAAGAGTGATACCTCCCACTTTATTCCTCTTTTTCAAGATTGCTGAGGTTATTCGTGTTCATTTTTGGTTCTATATAAATTTTTGGAATATTTGTTTTATATCTTTGAAGTATGTCATTGGTATTTTAATTGATATTGCATTGAATTTATAAATTGCTTTGGGTAATATTGACATTTTAATGATATTTATTCTTCCTAACTATGAGCACGGTATATGCTTCCACTTGTTTGTATCTTCCTTGATTTCTTTTTATTAATATTTTATAATTTTCTGAGTACAAGTCTTTAACCTCCTCAGTTAAATTTACCCCTAGGTACTTTATTTTTTTTCTTGCAATAGTGAAAGGGATTGTTTCCTTAATTTCTTTTTCTGACATTTTATTGTTCGTGTATAGAAATGCCTGTGATTTCTGTGTGTTAATTTTATATCCTGCTACCTTGCTGAATTCATTTATTAGGTCCAGTAGTTTTTTGACTGAGCCTTTAGGGTTTTTTTTTATACAGTATGATATCATCTGCAAATAATGATAGTTTTACTTCTTCTTTTCTAATTTGGATGCCTTTTATTTCTTCTTCTTGTCTGACTGCTATAGCTAGGACTTCCAGTACTATGTTGAATAAGAGTGGTGAAAGGGGACACCCCTGCCTTTTTTCTGATTTTAGAGGAATTGTTTTTAATTTTTGTCCATTGATTATGATGTTGGCTGTGGGTTTGTTATAAATGACCTTTATCATGTTGAGGTATGTTCCCTGTATTCCCACTTTGTTAAAAGTTTTGATCATAAGCCTGATCTGTGGTGGTGCAGTGGATAAAGTGTCGACCTGGGAACACTGAGGTCGACAGTTCAAAACCCTGCACTGGTCCGGTCAAGGCACATATGGGAGTTGATGCTTCCAGCTCCTCCCCTCTCTCTCTCTCTCTCTTTCTCACTCTGTGTCTCCTCTCTAAAATGAATAAAATAAAAAAAAATAAATTTAAAAAGAGTTTTGATCATAAATAGGTGCTGGGTTTTATCAAATGCTTTTTCTGCATCTATTGAAATTATCATGCGGTTTTTCTCATTTCTTTTGTTTATGTGGTGAATCACATTAATTGATTTACGAATTTTGTACCATCCTTGTCTCCCCAGAATAAATCCCACTTGATCATGTTGTATGATTTTTTTCATGTATTGCTGGATGTGGTTTGCTAATATTTTGTTGAGGATTTTAGCATCTAAATTCATCAGGGATATTGACCTATAATTTTCTTGCTTTGTGTTATCTTTACCTGGTTTTGAAATCAGAATTATGCTGGCCTCATAAAAGAAACTTGTTAGTGCTCCTTCCTCTTAAGCTTTTTGAAATAGCTTGAGAAGGATAGGAGTTAGTTCTTCTTTGAATATTTGGTAGAATTCACCAGTGAATTCATCAGGTCCAGAGGTTTCACTTTTTGGGAGCTTTTTGATAACTGTTTCAATCTCTTTTGTTGTAATAGGTCTGTTTAGGTTTTCTGATTCTTCTAGATTGATTTTTGGAAGATTGTATGTTTCAAGGAATTTGTCCATTACACCTAGGTTGTTTAATTTTTTGGCATACAGTTCTTCATAGTATTTTCTTACAATATTTTTTTATTTCTGTTGTGTCAGTTGTTATTTCTCCACTCTCATTTTAATTTTATTTATTTGAGTCCTCTCTCTTCTTTTTTTGGTGAATCTCGTTAAAGGTTCATTGATCTTGTTTATTCTTTTATAAAATCAGCTCTTGGTTTCATTGATCCTCTGTATTGCTCCTAGCCTCTATGTCATTTATTCCTGCTCTGATCTTTATTATTTCCTTCCTTCTACTACTTCTGGGCTTTACTTGCTGTTCTTTTTCAAGTTCTTTTAGATGAAGGGTTATGTTGTTTATTTGACATTTTTCAAGCTTCTTAAGGAATGCCTGTAGTGCTATGAACTTCCCTCTCAGGACTGCTTTAGCTGTGTCCCATAAATTTTGAGTTGTTGTATGTTCATTATCATTCATTTCTGGGAATTTTTTTCTTTCTTCTTTGATCTCATTGTTAACCCATTTGTTATTTAATAACATGCTATTTAGTTTGCATGTTTTTGAGTATTTTTCAGTTTTTCTGTTGTGATTGATTTCTAGTTTCATGCCATTGTCATCAGAGAGAATGCTTGATATAATTTTAATCTTAAATTTGTTGGGATTGCTTTTGTGTTTTAACATGTGATCTATCCTGGTGAATGTACCATGAGCACTTGAAAAGAATGTATATTTTGCTTCTTTAGGTTAAAAGGTTCTGAAGATATCTATTAAATCGAGTAGATCTAGTGTGTCTTTTAAGTCTGCTGTTTCTTTGTTAATTTTCTTTCTTGAGGATCTACCTAGCGATGTAAGTGGGGTATTGAAATCTCCTACTATTATAGTATTGCTGTTGATCTTGCCCTTTAAATCTATCAAAGTCTATTTTATATATTTAGGAGCTCCTGTATTAGGTGCTTAGATATTTATGATGGTCATTTCTTCATGATGGATTGCTCCCTTTATCATTATGTAGTGACCTTCTTTATCTCTTACTATAGCCTTTGTTTTAAAGTCCATTTTGTCTGATATAAGTATTGCTACCCCAGCTTTTTTTTTTCATTTCCATTTGCATGAAATATTTTTCTCCATCCTTTTACCTTCAGTCTATGTGCATCTTTTGGTTTAAGGTGTGTCTCTTTTAGACAGCATAAGTATGGGCCCTGTTTTCTTATCCATGCAGCTACCCTATGTCTTTTGATTGGATCATTTAATCCATTTACATTTAAGGTTATTATTGATATGTAGTTGTTTATTGCTGTTTTATATTTTAAAGGTGTATTCCTCTTTTGCTATATTCTTTTCCCACTTTGATCTGTTTACAACAGGCCCCTTAACATTTCCTGCAGCATTGGTTTTGTTGTAATGAATTCCTTGAGTTTTCTTTTGTCTTGGAAGCTTTTTATTTCTCCTTCAATTTTAAATGATAGCCTTGCTGGATAAAGTAGCCTTGGTTGTAGGCTTTTGTTCTGCATTACTTTGAATATTTCTTGCCAATCCCTTCTAGCCTCAAGTGTTTCTGTTGAAAAGTCAGATGTCATCCTTATGGGTGCTCTTTTGTAGGTGATAGCCCTTTCTTCTCTAGCAGTTTTTAATATTTTCTCTTTATCACTTAGCTTTGGTATTTTAATTATGATGTATCTTGGTGTAGGATTCTTTAGGTTTCTCTTTAATGGAGATCTCTGTGCTTCTTGAACTTGTGAGACCCTTCCTTGCATCAATTTAGGGAAGTTTTCAGCTATGATTTGATTGAATAAAGTTTCTGTTCCTTGTTCTTTCTCTTCTTCATCAGGAACCATTATTATACGCATGTTATTTCTCTTCATGTTATCATAGAGCTCTCTTAGAGTTTCCTCAGACTTTTTGAGTCTCTTCTCGTTTTTCTGCTCTGATTCCATGCCTTTGATCATCTTGTCTTCCAACTTGCTTATTCAATCCTTAGCTTCATCCATCCTGCTTTTAATTCCTTCCATTGTGGTCTTCATTTCTAATATTGTATTTGTCATCTCTGACTGATTCTTTTTTAATATTTCAATGTCCTTTTTTATACTTGCTATCTCTTTATTTAGGTGTTCATAATGACCATCTATTGTTGTTCTACAATCCCTAAGCATCCTAACTATCATTATTCTAAACTCTGCATCTGGAAGTTTGGTTATTTCTATATCGCTCAGTTCATTTTCTGGAGGATTCTCTTGTGGTTTCATTTGGATTGCACTTTTTTGTCTTCTCATTATGTCTGTGTATTTGGGTGTGTTGTTTGTAGAGCTGGTTGAGTCTAGGCTTGTTGTTGTCTGCCTCTAATTTTTAGTTGTGTTATTTCTAGGTCTTCTTGGGTTGGCTTCAGCTGTTGTTTGTAATCCACTGTGGAATTTGGCTTTTCTAATAGAGCCCCTTTGAAGTCTAGATTGGTTTGCTTTCTTCTCAGTGTTCTTAACTGGGTGGTAGTCTTGTTTACTGATCTCAGCAGGGGGCTTATTTAAAACTGTATCCAGGAATGCGGTGGGTGTAACCTGAGACTCCGAAGACCTGATCTGCCAGTTACTCTCTCTGGGGGTGGGGTGCTTTCTGCACTTCAGTAAGGGGAGGTGTATCTCAGATCTCCATGAAGACCTGTGTTACTGCTCCTCCTCCCACTTCTTATTTTCAGCTGTGTCTTTTTTGTGCTGATTGGAGCTGGAGAGATATCTTGAGAAGATTGACCCAGAACCACTTTAGTATTGTGTTCTGTGGAAGGATCAATCCCTCCTCTTACAATGGCTACCTCCAGCATCTCCCCCAGGTATGGCTGCTTACACACTGGATTAGTCCTGCTGCTCAGTTCCTTCCATGCATTCCACTGTCACTAGCTATCTCTCTCTCCCCCTTTCTTTTGGCAAACAAGCCAGCTCTTTCAACATACCTTGTTCCCAGGTCCCCAGGCAAGTGGCTGTGAGTGATATTTTCTACTGTTTTCCTTAAATTGAGAGCCTTTCTGGGTTCTCAGCCTCACCCCCACCCTTTTTTTCCTGTAAGCAGGGGAGGTTCACTGTTCCTTGGCGCTCCCCACCATGCTCGGTATGGCTTCTTCTTTTCTCTTTGGATTTTGAGAGCAGTTCTTATAGTCCAGAGTTGGTTTTTTCACACTGGATGGTCTTAACTTAATTTGTAATCCAGTTTGGTGGTGTGAGCTGGGAGTCTGTGCATCTGCCTACTCTGCTGCCATCTTGTGTCCAGTCACAATGCTTTTTATATTCTAGCCTTAGAAGTTACCTACCTTCTGTCATTCCCACAGGTCAGTCCTAATTTAATAGTAAAGATACAAAGGGTGTGACTACTAGCAGGTGGGGATCAGTTGGTAAAGAAGGAGGCTGAGTACTGTAGAGGTTGGTAAGATGCAGTAGCCAAAGATCTGAATTGGCAGTATTGTGACCCCATTTTTGAGGTCACTGATCTCTTGGACTGCCCTCTGTGTGCCCTGGGCCTATAGATATTGCCACTATTTGGTTTAGCTATGGCTCCTTACTAATTCCTAAGGAAGTCTTTGGACTCAGGACTTTCTTATAACCACAATAAGATTATTTGGGAATCAAGTTCAGATGGTCCAAAGCCCACATAAATTTGTCTGCATCCAATTGTAATAATGCACAAATGTACACTCAGTATCATCCTGACAATAACTACCAATATTTTCTCTTTGGAGAATCTGTGACATTCACTGCCCTGGGGAGCTATGGCACTGTGTCTGTCCTAACCAGTCCTCTTCTTTGACTGACTTTGATGGCTTTTGTAGCCCACATGTTCCAAACTGTCTTAAACTTTTGACTCAGCTGATATAGTAGTTTTATGTATTGCTCAAAGATTGTCCTTAAATGACTGAGTCTTATCTGTGGTATCTCATGAGCTCCATTAATTGTGTTTCTAGTACTCTTGATATTCACTCACTCACTCATTCACTGCTTCATTTGTTCAGCTGTGACCGTATGCCTACTCTATGCCAGGAGTGGTGTGGAGCACTGGTTCTCCTACTGTTTAGTGCATGATGTGAAGACCACAGCAGGGCTTGAGCTGGGTTTTCCTCCATTACAGTAGGCTCTTCTAATTGCTTCTGGGAAACATCCTTACACAAAGTGACGAGAAAGCTGCCTGCCACACACAGGAACACAGATTGGAGAGGTAACTCTCTTGTAGGCAGAGAACAAGTACTGTTGGGGCTGACCACACTAGACGAATCCTTGGAAATGTCCTTCTTTTGCCACATGGCTCTCTTTTCTGTTGTTTCCCATGTTCCAACATCCCTTCAGTTGCAGATACTCATAGGTTGTGATTGCTGTGGGACTTTGCTTCTTTTCTGATATTTTAGTCTCTTTCACAAGGGTCTTCTCCAAGAGCCTACTCATGCTCTTACACTTACATATCTGGTCTCCCAACAACAAGGTCATTCAAATCAGCTCTTTAAAAAGGGGAAGTGGCTGCTTGAAGTGGGTAGTGTGACAGTAATGTAAAAAGTCCATTGAAAGAGATCGAGGAAACATGGAAACTAAACAAAGCAGGTGTAAATACTCAGAGCAGCCATCCAGGGACATTCAGAGCAGGGCCAGCTGCCCCACACATCTTGTTAAGAGTAGCATAGAGCCCATACAACCCCTAGTCTACCAGGAGGAAAACCACTCTGGGGACAAGGATGCTATGGCTATGTGAAAATGGACACTCTCTACTCAATAAGGGATTCGCACGGAGAGGGGAGGTCTCTAGAACTCAGGAGTGATGGCAACTTGTTCTTCTGAACAAGCTTGTTCTTCTGTTGAACTAACTCAGATGTCAGACAGGCTACATCTGAGTGGGAGGAAATGAGCCTACAGATTCCTTGTTCATTAATATCGTCATTTTTGGGGTGGTTATTAGGCTCTGCTTTGGTGTGGGTTTTAGGAAGTAACCAGGAATTGACAGGTCACTGGTGTAGTGTTTTGGGAGGAGAATGGTTTGTGAAGTGTGTGGGTCTATGTGAGCACATGTCAGGCTGGTGGTGATTGGCATGTTTAGAATCATTAGCTTCCTCCTCAGTTCAAACCTTATAAAGATGTGAGGACATCTGCACACTTACCTTGCTCTTTCTCCTCCCTATGAAAAAAGTGTTTTCTCAGTTTTCCCCACCCAGCACAAAAGGTCATATGTAAGCCAAGCACCAAAACAATTTTTTTTGCACCAAAACAATTTTTTAAATATTCTAATTACCTGAAAGAGAAAACAAATAAACTGTTTAGTTAATACGTTTGATTTCATGTTTGCGCCTGACCTGTGGTGGGGCAGTGAATAAAGCGTTGACCTGATTTCAGGTTTGCAGTAGGTCTGTGGGGAAGAGAAGTACAAGGGGGTCCTTGGGTTATGACACATTTCCTTTCCTACAACAGTGATATAACCCGAATTTTGGTATAAGTCGAAACACACCCTAGTCTAACACAGATGGAACACTTGAGCTTTTAACAGTCCAAAATGGCATAGGTAAGCACACTGGGAGATGCCAGCTCCCTCACTCATATACTGCATTACTGCATATTCTTCCGCCATGCACAACCAAACTAGTTTGCCATGTAGCCTGTAAGAATGACACTAACAGTGTAAACCAAAACACTCATGTCTTAATTTTTAAAATATTTTAATGGGAGTGAGCATCGTAGACTCAAAACGTCACATGTCGAGATGGTCATAACCTGAAGACCCCTGTAATAGCATTATCAGAAGTCACAAGGTTACTCTGTTTGTTAATTGGAGGCACAGTTGTGTCATATCTTTGACAGTTCACCAACACTCCCTGGGATGCTCTCATTCCAGAGAACCTGGTGTAAACCTAAAGGCAGTTGATTACTCAGCCACTCATGTGTAGACTTTAGGATGACAATAAGAAAACCTAACATTTCTTGGCTGAATGCTCTGACCCAAGCACCCATGCAAATTCTATTCATTGTAATGAGTCCTTTGAGCTGTCCCACACAGTCCATATCAATACTTCTCATTTAAGAGACTAGCAGTCAGCTGACTTAGGGCTTGGTAGAGTCTTCCACTACACCTTGGAGAGCAAGGTAAGGGAAGATTCCTATACCCTGTGGCCATGTCTTTGGGAACTCCTGTCTCTTTCTGGCAGACAGAAACCTTGCTGCTTTTCACAGCTAATGCCACATGGGTGGCACTTTTTAGCTCTGGTGCTCTAGCATGGGGAGCCCAGCTTAGCGTTTAGGCCCCTCACTTCTCTGGGTTAACCTTTCCACTGTTGAGGGAGTTCTCTGGAACCTTAGCTGTGGCTTATCTGAGCAGGGCCAGCTCTTTTTGCGTCTCTGCCCTTCTTACCAGTTGCGATACAGCTTCTGTAAATCCTTGGCTATAAGACTCCTCTTCATTTAGTCCTGAGTTGGTTTTTCAAGATTATTGTGAAAATAAAAGCAGGAAAACCAGTTAGTGAGCTGGAACAATGGACCCCAAGGCATGACAGGGTTCTGGATTAAGGCAGTAGAGAGTCAGGGAAGAATACAAATTCAACATATGTTTTAATAGCGGTCTTTTGAAGACTGAGAGCACTAGAAAGTTGGCTGAACCAACAGGGGTGTTGATTGGGTAAGTGGCCATGCCATCACTCAGGACAAGATGGAGAACAGGGTGGTCAGAGAGGGCAAATGGTCTTTCGGTGCAGTGACACTATCAACCACAACCATGTTTATGATTCTCTCTGCTCTTAACCAAAGTGACAACAAAACCTTCCTTGAAGCTTTCTTCAGGGAACATTTCTGTGGTATCAGGCTTCTTGTAAGCACACCCCTTTTCCTCCAGTTTTATACTCCAGACCAGAAATGAGAGCATCAGACCAGGGAGAGAGGTGTCCATGAGCACGAGCCCCTATAATCACCCTGTAATCACACACATGGTTGACCAAAAGCACTTGATTCACTTTGTGCTACACAGACTTAACCTAAGGCCTCTTAAAAAATTTAATAAAAAGTCCCTCCTTCTTCCTGATTGGTGGTAGCACAGTGGATAGAGCAATGACCTGGGACGTTGAGGACCTAGGTTTAAAATGCTGAGGTCTCTGACTTGAGTGCAGATTCACCAGTTTGAGCAAGGGTTCACTGGTTTGAGCATAGGATCATCAATGTGATCCCATGGTCTCTGGTTTGAAACCCAATGTCATTGGCTTGAGCAAGGGGTCACAGGCTTGAGCAAGGGGTCATTGCCTTGGTTGGGCCCCCTGGCCAAGGCACTAATGAGAAGCAATCAATGAAACAACTAAAAAGTGCCACAACAACAAGTTGATGCTTCTCATCTCTCTTTTTTCCTGTCTCTACCTCTCAGTCTCTGTCCTTCTCTCTCTTGCTAACAAGAAAAGTCTCTCTCTCATGGATGGGCAATGGGTCCTAATGATTATAAACAAGCACTCTATAGGGGACTGAAGTGTATGGTTCCTGCTTCAGGGTGTGTGCGAATAGAACGTGGCACCCTGGGGAGTTGTGCAATCAGGTTCTGCCAGCATGCAGTTTTCTGGAAGCAAACAGTTTAATTGCTGTTTCTACAACAGAATTAGCCAGACTTCCCATGGGCATATTAAGGATGCATACAAAATTCTGGGACATTGGTCATGTATAATGTTAGTGGTGTATTTACAGTAAAATAAATTTCTCTTGAGAGTGAACAAGAGCTAGACAGTTTATAATCATAGTCTAGAGGGGTCTAAGGTGAGTACATTGTTTTTTGTGGGAAGTGAATCTGGTTAATAATTCCTGAAGAAGGGAGGGTTTGGGAGTTGGGAGTGACAAAGCAGAGCTATCATCCAAGCCCTGAGACTTAGGGCTGGTGGTGTATTTGTCAGACAGGGCAGACTCAGCATTCACTTGGACTACTCAAAAAGAAGGACTCAGCATTGTCTTCAGCCCTCAGCCTGGTCCCAGAAAAGCTTGTCACACTGAGGGTGTCCTAAGACACTCTCTTTGACCATCCTGGCCAGTAGGGAGGCCTCCACTGCCTGCTGAGCACTTCCACAGCTTGTCAGAACCCCCACCCTGGCCACAGTCCAGTGAGAGAAAGGGGCACCACCCTTTCTGGTGGCCTGACTCTATCTCTGGAGTGTTTGTAGAGTTTGTTGCTGTCATTGTGTTATCAAATAAGAAGCCAGCAGAGACAAACAGTATGGGCTCTTCGGCAACCCATCAGACAGACATCTCTGCTATGGGGTAGGTGGCAGTTGCAAAGGTGGGAATTGGGTTATGAATTAAGAGAAGAAAAAGAAACTGCAGACTTTCTGAGCTAATTGTTCTAGCTGTTAAAGAATAATTGTTTGGCTTATTCAGTCCGGAAAAGAAGAAATCACATTTTTGAGATGTTCAGGGCTTATTTATTTACCATACAACTCTTTTTAAAATAGTGATTACCAGTTTCCTGGACAGAGACCCCTTTTTGGAGCCAGAGCTTCTCTGGGCAGTGATAGTGATGGAATCAGGAGATGGTCTGCATGTGACTGAACCTCAGACCCAGCCAGAACTTCCTGGGCACCTTGGGCCAATTATTTAGGCTTTTGGTGCCTCAATGTCCTCATCTGTGAAAGACCAATGATTAATAGTGTGGAAGCTAAGGCACAGGGTTTCCATGGGGACTGTTGCTCATGGATTCCTGAGCATCGACTTAGGGAACAAAACAGGTGCAGGTTCTAGTTCTTAAGGAGAATGAAGGAAAAACAATAGAGAAGTGAGGGTCAGTCGGGTGAGGCCAGAACTAGGGAGAGATAAACACGTACCCAAGACCCCAAAATGAAAGCTGTATACATACTGTGGGCCTTAAGAGAGAGGCCTCCTTACATTGTGTTCTCTGGGCACCTGGACTACGCGGGGGTGCTGGTGGTAGTGTTGATCAAGGTAGAGGAAGTGTGTAGCAAACCTCTTAATAGATGTTATCTATAGATAAAATATGAATTTTCAAAAATTTGAACAAGGGGTGGGGGTACTGAGCATTGGGGCAAATAGCGGGACACACCTGGAAGTACTGGTCCCCAGCTATTAGCTGCACTTGAGAGAAGCTGGGAGTCAGGGCAGACATAAATTGAACAAAACAGCAAAAGCATTTATGCTGCAGCAAGAGCAAGCCCAGATATTTTAGCTCAGTTAATCTTGTCTGGGCCCAACATTGTGACTCTGATACACGGTCCAAGTTGAAAACTGCAACCTCAGAGGTGGAATGATATTTGAATCATAGCATAGATCACCTGATGGCAGCATACCATATGTTAATTACTGTGCCAAATGCTTTCCAAGAAGTATCTCATTTTCCCTCCCCCAATTCTACAGAGGAAGTAATACAGTCATTCCACTTCACAGATGAGAAAATGGAAATGACGAGATTTTATGTAAATCTCCCAAAGCCACGCAATTCACAACCACCATGCATTGCTCTTCCGTCACAGCCTGATGATAACTCATGTTTTCAATGGGTCAACTACATTATCAGCAAAATATTGAATGTGTGTGATGAGCTATGCTTAAGAACACAGGGCCCAGTGAAATTTATTTATAAAAATTAACAAAATAGTTATAAGTTTACAAAGTTGACTGTTCAGGGTTGTGAGCTCTGATTCCTGGAAAATCCACTGACCAACACATTTCAGAATGTCGCCCAGTAAGTGCAATGTGTCTGCTTTGCTTGGTAGAGCTGAGTCAGGCATGAGGCAGGGGTTTTTCAGTGCTGACGTACCACAGCATGAACTCAACAGCACCGAAAAACAGTGCTCTTCTCCCTGAACCACAAGGTAAAGTTTAAGAGGAAACCTACATTTCTGGAAGGAGAATTAACCAACTCATAAAGCAACCACTAAATCTGGGAGGCCACGAAGGAGAGAAAATGCCAGAAATATAAAAGCTTTTGGCTATAGTGTCCTAATGTGGGACCATTATAATTTAAAAAGACACATTGGCAACCCCCAAAGCAAGCTCACAAAGAGGATGGGGACAGAGCTGCCCAGTAGTTCTGGAGTGAGAATGGAGAAACCGAAGTTAGGGATGGCAAGGTCCAGTCCTGTCCTCTACTCCCTTCTCCTTCCACAATGTCACTGCAAAATCCTACTCTTCTCACTACCTGTGTGACCTTAGGCAAGTTACTGACTGCTATGAATTTCTTCACGGTTCGAACTCGTGATGCAAAAAACACACCAGATTTTAAATAACCAGGCAGAGGGCTGAAACTCTTACGTGGAATCAGCCTTGAGAAACAGCGCCTCTGCATATTTATTGAGTTCCAGAAACCATAGTTTAGCAATTAAAACTAGAAAGTTACACAAACCTTTTTCCCCATCTGTTTCATTCCCAAACCTGCATGTCTACTGTTTCTTTCAAGAACAAGGACACATTTTTTTTTTTTTTTTTTTTTTTTTTTTTAGCATTGTTCACAATAGCGAAGATCTGGAAACATCCCAAGTGTCCATCAGTGGATGAGTGGATTAAAAAGCTTTGGTACATATATAATATGGAATACTACTCAGCCATAAGAAATGATGACATTGGATCTCATTCATAACAACATGGATGGACCTTGATAACATACTGAGTGAAATAAGTAAATCAGAAAAAACTAAGAACTATATGATTCCATACATAGATAGGAAATAAAAATGAGACTCAGAGACATGGACAAGAGTGTGCTGTTATGGGGAGGAAAGGAGAGGGAGATGGTAGGGTGTGGGGAGGGGCACAAATAAAACCAGATAGAAGGTGATGGAAGACAATTTGACTTTGGGTGATGGGTATGCAATATAATCAAATGTCAAAATAACCTGGAGATGTTTTATCTGAACATATGTGCCCTGATTTATCATTGTCACCCCATTAAAATTAAAAATAAAACAAGGACACAAGAAGAGTCAGAGTCTCAGAGCTTATCAATCACAAAGTACATCTGGTTCTTGCAGGCATCCCTCCAAGAATCCTGCGCACATGCACTTGAGTAATCCAGGCCAATGTCTCTCCAAGGCCAACACACTCCAAGATCTCTTGTCTCCAATTAACCCTTGCTCTACAGTTAACTGCTGTTTGTTTATACTGGTGCAGAGTCATTTCCTACAACTGACTCTTCCTGAGCCTTGACAAATGGTAGCTAATGCCATTGTGTATTGTTATTCAAAGAGGCTGAGTCTTTACAGGATTATGTAATACATAGCCCATCCTCATATAGCACTGTGGTGGGCAAACTTTTCCAAAAACTACAAGATAGTAAATAGTCTAGACATTGTGGGCCAAGAAGCAAGTATATGTTTGCCTTGGGTGGTGGGGGTGGGCACACCTTCTGCCCAGATGCATCTGTTGGAGACAGTCTCAGAAAGAGGAGCAACCTGCTGGAGCCTGGAAGCCAGATCAGCAGAATGGGGTGGCGAAGAAGACTAGGTCCTCACTATCAATTTCTCTTTGTCCCATGACACTCAGACCCTCTCCTTTTGGAGAGCCAGACTGTCTCCCCTTGGACAGTGGACCAGGAGTGAAGTGACAGGGTCTTTCACTTCCATACTGGGAACCCAGCTAATGATGAGAGCAGAGTGGAAGCAAAGGTGGAGGGGACACTCCAGCTTAGGTTCACAATGCTTGCCTGGTGCTCCGGGCCATACAAAAACAAGAACTAGGCAGTACTTGACCTGTGGCCATATTTGTTGGCCCTTAATGTAGCAGGAGAGACCTGAATGTAACCCCAGTGCAAGTAGGGGGACGACCATTGAACATGTCCTCACTTGCATTCTCCAAAGCATAACCTATTAATGGGTTATAAACACATTTCAATTGGTCACTACCAGAATTAAAAAAATTAAACAGAGAGAATGGAATATATCCAGGCCTTCAGTTGCATCTGTGTGCACATGAATGTATACTCTGGATGCAATGTCAAATATATCTCTTACCGAGGATTTGACTTTAGGCACACCTTTTGGCTTTTGTAAAGCTAAAAAAACATCTATTTCTCATCTGTTCACCAAGTATACATGGAGCATTACCTTATGAAAGTTCAGGGATAAATACTTTTAAAAAAGAGGTAAAGGCATAACCTTCTGTTTACCTTGAAATTCACAATTTTAGCACATGGGTTGGGAATGAAGGGAGAAATCGAGTCTACTAGCAAGCAGAACAAATGTACATTCCTGGGAGGAGCCTGTAGATGCACAGGTCTGTGCTAGCACAGCCCTCACCATCATATCTCACCCATTTGCATAAGCAGAATATCTCACAGTCTCCAATCTAGTGGTTTTCAGATTATGCTCTGAGGAACCTTAGTGTTTCTTCATGTGCCTTGGAGATCCCAAGGGGAAGAGATTCCCACCTCCCCTCCCCAACTTCAATCAGAATTGCCTTGCATTTTCTTTTCTATATATTGAGATGATGCTACTTCCTTCTGACTAAAGGGCTCCAATTCTAAAACATTAAACAAGCAAGAGGCATGACAACCATCTCATTTTATCTAACCGACTTTATACCGGAAAAACCTGAAGTATCCAAGAAAAGAATAGCAGTGCAAATTAAGACTGGCCTTCAGATCTCCACTCCCATCCATCCAGTGGTCCTTCTACCCCAACAAAATGCAGACTAAGGAGAGTTCAACCCTGCTCTGAGAGTGACTCCAGTCACCACATCACAGTCCAGCCAGACAATGTTATAACACTAAACTTAACATCAAGGGAAAAACCCAGAAGAACACATTGTTTCAAGTAATTATTGAGAAATTGTCACAATTTGTTCCCCAGAATTAGTTATCATGTTTTGGGCACAATCAAGCTTTGGGGTCTTGGACAAGTCACTTCACTGCTCTGGACTTTGGTTCATTGAAATTCATTAAAGTCTTCTCTGACTCTCTGTTATGAGTCTTCAGAAAAAAGGGGACTTCAGGACAAATGATCCAGGTAACCATTATTTCATCTCACTACTTTGTTACACCCTTGAGGAGTGCTAACAATTGTCATCTACATCCAGTCTGGGCAATAAGACAGAGCTTCTTGGAGAAGCCATGAAGATGGAAAGGGTAACTCAGGCCGATATGCTCCTAAGTCTGCTCAGCCCTGCAGAGAACAGGGCAGCTCTTTTTTGGGATTGAGAGCATTAACTGAGCTGTCCCAATTGTTGAAGCAACTCTTCTAGTTCTCCCTTATAGTTTAAGAGATGTAACATGATTGTCCAAGGGGTGTAGAATTGGGATGGGGAGAATGAGGGGCAGGAAGAGGTCAGAAAGAGGAAAAAGGGAGAGAAAGAGAAGGAGAGTTAGGGAAGGAGCTTGAGTTTTGAGGTTTGAAGATATCAGTTATCATTTGTTGACTGTCTTCTGTGACAAGAACTTTATATACGTTATCATCTCAATAACAGTACAGCATACACATAATAAACACATTTTACAACAGAGAAAAGTGAGACCCAGAGAGATTAAAAAAAATAATTCCAGTAACATAGCTATCAAATGACAGGTCTGGTCTTTCACCTTGGTTTCTCTAATTCCCAATTTCTTGATCATCCTACTCTCTCATCATGTTTCAAGTGTGAGGCTTAGACATGCCCAGAATATTTGTCACTAAATGTTGTGCAGGGACAGGCCAGAAGAGAAGGTGGTCATCTTACCACTTATAGTGAAAATGGCCCATGAGAAGAGCAGATGTTCAAACTCAGCTAGAACATTGTTGTCTTTGGCAAGAAAGTGACCATCTGGGACATCTCTAATCTCCAGTGTCTCTGGTCATCAAATTCACCAAATCTTCACAAGTCTGGTATTCCATAAGGCAACCAATAAAGACAGGACTATTATTCATAAAGATACTGGTAAACCTTTATACAATATTTTCAAAAACTCTACAACTTTGACTGTTTCCTGAAGACCTATATTTTATAAATGAGATTATTTATAAGTGGTCCTACCATAATGAGGAAGAAAACAAATTTGGAACTGATAAGTCCCTTCACCTCTCTTAACCTCTAATTCTTCGTTGGCAAAATTGGAATAACCACCATAACATCCACACAGGATCAATGTGAAGATCAAATGAAGTGATGTGTCTAAATCTTATAAGTCCCTAGATAGTATTTATTTGATTTTTATGCCTCTAGGCAATCTGTTGTTCCATTAAATAGAGGATGCTCCCTTTGTCTTGAGAAGAGGTTGGAAGAGAAGACAGTAGTCCTTCTGAAATTCAATGGGTTTTCTCTCATTTGATTTTTATAGCAATTCCATGGGGAATTGGGTGTAATGCACTGTTCCTACCTACTTTACAGGTGAAAAGCAGGAAGTTTGGTAAAGTCAGTTAAATGTGGGCAGTTTGGCTTGCACCACCAAGGAAAGCTGCAGATCTTGAAATTATAGACAGAAGAGGTCTGGGAGCAAGGGGCGCACATGTCATTGTCACCTCAGTAGACTCCTGGTACACCACATGGCTCAGTAAAATGCACTGAAGTTTTGGAGCCCAATGCCCAGCTATCATTTAACTCCAAGGAGGGGAAATAACTGGGAAGGAAGAGGGCCAAGAAAGAAAAACCTCGATTAGTTTTGGGAAAACAGCATGGGCTCAGAATTTTTAAACATCACTTTGGTTGTGTCCTGGGATTTCTCATGTAGGAAGTAATTAAGAAGCTGTTACAGTGAGAGGTTGGGGAGCCCCACATCTCAGGTGTTGGCCCACCTGTTCACAGGCATGTATTCATGTGTATGGAAAGCCAGAAATTATCTTCTACCAACCTTCCAATAATTTCTTTGTGATCCACAGGAGAGGGAGGCCTTGTACTCACAAGTAAGCAAACTTCAAAGGGCTGTTTACAAGGGAAGACTGATCACTTATCTTGGAAAAGATGTGAAAATACATTTGATAACAGGGGGAGTGATTATTTATTCAGCAGTATACAGAAGACTAGTACAAAGAAGATCTGTAGACAAACCATAAAGACTGTTCCAGGGAGTAAACTGTAAAGTCTTTTTGATTAGGTGAAATTTTAAATTTTAGGATATGTGGTATAAGTTCTGTTGAATATAGAAGGTCTGGCTCCTAAAAATGATGTGAAAATAAATTACCCCAAATTTACAACTGAAGCTGTGTACACAAGTTTCTGAGGTTGTGAGTACTCAGAAAAAGAGTCAGGGTTCCAATGGGGTTCTAATTAGCATGTGACATGGGCCAAGTGACTTATGTGACACCTCAGCTTCTCCACCTACAAACAGAGCATGGGCTTGTCTGACTTTCTAAATGAGATGACATGAATAGAATTATTTCACACCACTCCATAATTAAGGTATCATGTAATTTATTTTTCCCCAATTACTTTTTTTTCTGTTTTTTAATGAAAATAAAACAAAAAGAGGAATTTCGCTTGACCAGGCGGTGGTGTAGTGAATAGAGCATTGAACTGCAGTGTGGAAGACCCAGGTTCGAGACTCTGAGTGCAGGCTCATCTTGTTTGAGCAAATCTCACCAGCTTGGACCCAAGGCCACTGGCTTGAGCAAGGGGTTACTAGACTGCTGTAGCCCCATGGTCAAGGCTCATACAAAAAAGTAATCAATGAACAACTAAGGTGTCACAATGAAAAACTGATGATTGATGATGCTTCTCATCTCTCTCCATTCTTGTCTGTCTGTCCCTATCTATCCCTCTCTCTGACTTTCTCTCTGTCTCTGTACAAAAAAAAGGGTAATTTTAATGAACACAAATCACTGAGTTGTCACCATAGCCCTGAGAAAGTGATGAGTCATTTTGGTTCTCAGAGGGGTTTCCTAAATTGAGAGGTGCCCCTGGCAAGTCCATCCCGTCATTTATGAACAGGAAAAAGAATCACTTACCATCACAGTCTCCATACCAGACAAACTATTTGTTGAAACAGCATGATGTTGAGCATTAGTTAAATAGTGCAAATGAGTGCCACATTTCACTTGAATTCACTTGATCTTGACTGATGAGAGACACTGCAAAGGCTTGGATTTAATTTAAGAATAAATTCCAAGCAAGGAGGTATCAAGATGGCAGCAGAGTAGGCAGGAGCACAGACTTTCAGCTCACACCACCAAACTGGATTGCAAATTAATTTAGGAACAATCAGCAAGAAAAACGAACTTTGGACAATAAGAACAGCTCTCAAAAACCAAGGAGCAAAGATAAAGCCACACGGAGCCTGGTAGGAAGCATGGAGGCAGTGGGACTCCACTGCTTCCAGGAGCAAAGCAGGGGGGTATGAGGCTGAGAGCCAAGAAGAGCTCTCATTCCAAGAGAAGATCAGTAAATATTACTCACAGCAGCTTTCCTGGGAACCTGGGAATGAGGTGTGCTGAGAGGGTTGGCTTGTCTTCCAAAAGGAAAGTGGGGGGAGAGAACAGATACTGACAGAAAGAGAAATGCATTAAGACCGACTGGGGAAATGAATATGGCGCCTGAGAAAAGAAGGAAGTGAAACTGACTCTGCAGTTTCCATTCAGGGATATGGAAGAGGTGGAGTCATGAACACAGACAAAGGAGACAGAAGGATAAGTTTTAGGGAGATTTCAGGAAGGGTGATAAAAAATCTCAGGGCATGTCAAGGCAGGATGACCTGAGAAGCAGACTCATCCAGTGCGGAGGTGGCCATAGCTGGGGGAGGGGTTAATCCCTCCACACAGCACAAGCCTAAAGTGGGTCTGGGTGAACCACCTCCAGAAAGCTCTCCAGCTCCAATAAGCACAACAAGACACAGCTGTAAACAGGAAGTGGGGAGGAGAGGAAGTAACTCAGGTCTCCATGGAGATCTGAGATACACCTCCCCCTAATAAAGCAGAGAAAGCACCCTGCCCCCGGAGAAAAGCTGGCAGATCAGCCTTCAGAGTCTTGTTACACTTACTGCATTCCTGGATACAGTTTCAAATAAGCCTTCTGCTGATGTCAGTAAACAAGAATACCACCGAGTTAAGGAAACTGAGAAGAAAACAAACAAATCAAGACTTCAAAGAGGCTCTACTAGAAAAGCTAAATTCGATAGAGGATTACAAACAACAGCTGATGCCAACCCAAGAAAACCTAGAAAAAACACAACTGAAAAATGGAGGCAGACAACACTGACCATCGACTTAGTCAGCTCTACAAACAACACACCCAAATGAGGTGGGTATACACAGTCAAAATAGAAAGACAGAGAAGTGCAATCCAAATGAGCCAACAACAAAAAAATCCTCCAGAAAATGAACTGAGTGAGATGGAAAAAAGCAAACTACTGGATGCAGAGTTTAAAATAATGATTATTAGAATGCTGAAAGATCTTAGAACAACAATGGATGGATGCAATGAACTCATAAATAAATAAATAACAAGCATCAAAAAGGACATTGAAATAATAAAGAAGAACCAGTCAGAAATGACAAATACAATATCAGAAATGGAAAGTACACTAGAGGCAATTAAAAGCAGGCTAGATGAAGCACAGGATCAAATCAGCGATTTAGAAGACAAGATAAACAAAATCATGAAAGCAGAGCAGCAAAAAGAAAAGAGACTTAAAAAGTCTGAGGAAACTCTAAGAGAGCTCTGTGACAACCTAAAGAGAAACATCTGCATCATAAGGGTTCCTGAAGAAGAAGAGAAAGAACAAGGGATAGAGACCTTTTTCAATGAAACCATAATTGAAAACTTTCCTAAATTGATGCAGGAAAAAGTCAGACAAGTTCAAGAAGCACAGAGAACTTCATTAAAGAGAAACCCAAAGAAACCTACACCAAGACACATCATAATTAAAATACCAAAGCTAAGTGATAAAGAGAAAATATTAAAAGCTGCTATAGAAAAAAAGACTATCCCCCCATAAGGATGACATCTGACTTCTCAACAGAAACACATGAGGCCAAAAGAGAATGGCAAGAAACATTCAAAGTAATGCGGAATAAGAGCCTAGAACCAAGACTTCTTTATCCAGCAAGGCTATTGTTTAAAACTGAAAGAAAAATAAAAAGCTTCTCAGACAAAATAACAGAAACAAACAAAACTCCAGGAGTTCATTACAACCAAACCAATGCTACAAGAAATGTTTAAGTGCCTGTTGTAAACAGAACAAAAAGGGAAAAGAATATAGTAAAAGAGGCATACAGCTTTAAAGAATAAAATGGCAATAAACAACTACATATCAATAATAACCTTAAATGTAAATGGATTAAATGATCCAATCAAAACACATACGATAGCTGTGTGGATAAGAAAACAGGACCCATATATATGCTGTCTACAAGAGACACACCTCAAAAAAAAAAAAAAGACACACATAGACTAAAGGTAAAATGATGGAAAAAAATATTTCATGTAAATGGAAATTTAAAAAAAGCTAGGTTAGCAATACTTATATCAGACAAAATTGACTTTAAAACAAAGGCTATAATAAGGGATAAAGAAGGTCACTACATAATGATAAAGGGAGCAATTCAACAGGAAGATATAACCATTATAAATATTTACGCACCTAATATAGGAACACCTAAATATATAAAGCAGACTTTGTTGGATATAAAGGGTAAGATCCATAGCAATACTATGATAGTAGGGGATTCCAATACCCCACTAACATCACTAGATAGATCAGGCATGGCCAACATACAGCCCGTGTAATGAGTTTATGAGTCCTGCAATTAAATTTTTAATATTCTTTGCTACTTTAAAATCTTAGCTACACAGAAGTGGAAGTGTCTTTGATTATTGGAAATTGAGATATTTAAGAAGATAGTGATATATGGAATAGAATTCTGCATGTGACTAATCTAGGGTTAACTTCCAATAATTGGTAGAATGGATTCGCGATACTTAATTTTTAAAAAAATTCTATTATAAAGATTCACAACTTTTGTACTCGTCTGTACTCTGTATGAACTGTTTGATGTTTAGCGGCGATATAAAACCCACATTCTTTTAGGCGGAGTTTACCAGTGTGCACCCAAGGTCAAACATTTCATTATTTTTGTGGTCAAGTATGCTGAATCAAGTGGCATTGTAGCATAGACGATAGCTGCAGTTGATAATTGAAAAGATGTCCAGGTTGTTTGTAAAATGAAATAATTGTTTTATTTGTGATATAACCCCTTCAAGCTCATTCTATTAATTAAATATTGTTTCAATTGATTGCGATACAGTTTAAATATTTATACAGTATGTAATTATACTTTTATTAAAATATTTTTATTAAAATAATATTGTATATTAAAAATTTTTTATACTCACTTCCATTTATTCATAAAAATTTACATAATAAAATTCTGTTTACTTAAATGAATTGTTTGTGTATTTAACATTATTTAATTTTAATACTTTGTCAGGCCATAAAAAAAGTTTTCTTTCAAATCTGGCTTGGGGGCAAAAACAGTTGGCCACACCTGAGATAGATTCTCAAGAAAGAAAATTAACAAAGAAACAGCAGACCTAAAGGACACTAGATCAACTGAATTTAACAGATATCTTCAGAACCTTTCACCTTAAAGCAGCAGAATATACATTCTTTTCAAGTGCTCATGGTACATTTTCTAGGATAGACCACATGTTAGGGCACAAAAGTGGTCTCAACAAATTTAAGAAGAATGAAATCATATCATACATTTTCTCTGATCACAATGGAATGAAACTAGAAATCAACCACAACAGAAAAACTGAAAAATACTCAAACACATTGAAACTAAATAGTGTGTTATTAAATAATGAATGGGTTAACAATGAAATCAAAGAAGAAATTTTAAAATTCCTAGAAACAATTAATAATTGGTATACAACAACTCAAAATTTATGGGACACATTAAAAACAGTCCTGAGAGGGAATTTCATAGCACAGGCATACTTTAAGAAGCTAGAAAAAGCTCAAATAAAAAACTTAACCCTGCATCTAAAAGAATTAGAAAAAGAACAGCAAGTAAAGCTCAGAGGTAGTAGAAGGAAGGAAATAATAAAAATCAGAGTGGAAATAAATGACATAGAGGCTAAAGAAACAATATAGAGGATCAATGAAACCAAGAGCTAGTTCTTTGAAAGGGTAAACAAGATCGATGAACCTTTAACCAGACTCACCAAGAAAAAAAGAGAGAGAACTCAAATAAATAAAATTAGAAATGAGAGTGGAGAAATAACAATGGACAAAACAGAAATACAAAATATAGTAAGAAAATACTATGAAGAACTGTATGACAAAAAATTACACCTAGGTGAAATGAACAACTTCATTGAAACATAATCTTTCAAAATTAATCTGGAAGAATCAGAAAACCTAAACAGACCGATTACAACAAATGAGATCGAAATAGTTATCAAAAAAGTCCCAACAAACAAAAGCCCAGGGCCTGATGGCTTGTCAGGTAAATTCTACCAAATATTCAAAGAAGAACTAACTCCTATTCTTTTCAAGCTAATTCAAAAAATTCAAGAGAAAGGAAGACTTCCAAACTCTTTTTATGAGGTGAGCATAATTCTGATTCCAAAACCAGGCAAAGACAACACATAAAAAAGAAAATTATAATCCAATATTCCTGATGAAATTAGATGCTAAAATCCTCAACAAAATATTAGCCAACCGGATCCAGCAGTACATGAAAAAAATCATGCATCATGATCAAGTGGGATTTATTCTGGGGAT
The DNA here is from genome assembly GCA_037038555.1 of Rhynchonycteris naso. Taxonomy (NCBI): domain Eukaryota; kingdom Metazoa; phylum Chordata; class Mammalia; order Chiroptera; family Emballonuridae; genus Rhynchonycteris; species Rhynchonycteris naso. Next base: position 135,538,158 of record CM072998.1, read on the forward strand.
GCAAGGTTGGTACAATATTCATAAATCAATCAATGTGATTCATCACATAAAAAGGAGAAAAACCACATAATAATTTCAATAGATTCAGAAAAAACATTTGATAAAATCCAGCACCCATTTATGACCAAAACTCTTAACAAAGTGGGAATACAGGAAATATACCTCAACATGATAAAGGCCATTTATGACAAAACCATAGCCAACATCATACTCAATGGGCAAAAGTTAAAAGCAATCACCTTAAGATCGGGAACAAGGTTGGGGTGCCCCCTTTCACCACTCTTATTGAACATAGTACTGGAAGTCCTAGCCACAGCAATCAGACAAAAAGAAGAAATAAAAGGCATCCAAATTGGAAAATAAGAAGTAAAACTATCATTATTTGCAGATGATATGATATTGAATAAAGAAAACCCTAAAGTCTCAGTTAAAAAACTATTGGACCTGATTAATGAATTCAACAAGGTATCAGGATATAAAATTAATACACAGAAACCAGAGGCATTTTTACACACCAACAATAAACCGTCAGAAAGAGAAATTAAGGGAACAATCCTCTTTATTATTGCAACCAAAAAAATAAAGTACCTAGGAGTAAATTTAACCAAGGAGATTAAAGACTTGTACTGGGAAAAGTATAAAAAAATTGATAAAAGAAATCAAGGAAGATACAAACAAGTGGAAGCATATACCGTGCTCATGGACAGGAAGAATAAACATCATTAAATGTCTATACTGCCCAAAGCAATTTATAAATTCAATGCAATACCAATTAAAATATCCATGACATACTTCAAAGATATAAAATACATACTTCAAAAATTTATATGGAGCCAAAAAAGAATATGAATAGCCTCAGCAATCTTGAAAAAGAAGAATAAAGTGGAAGATATCACACTTCCTGATATCAAGTTATACTACAAGATCATTGTACTCAAAACAGCTTGGTACTGGCATAAGAGCAGACATATAGATCAATGGAACAGAACAGAGAACCCAGAAATAAACTCACACCTTTATGGACAATTGATATTTGGCAAAGAAGGTAAGAGCACACACTGCAATAAAGGCAGTCTCCTTAACAAATGGTGTTGGAAAAATTGGATAGCTACCTGCAAAAAAATGAAACTAGACCATCAGCTTACACCATTCACAAAAATAAACTCAAAATGGATAAAAGACTTAAATGTAAGTCGTGAAACCATAAGCATCTTAGAAGAAAACATAGGCAGTAAGCTCTCCGACATCTCTCACAGCAATATATTTGCTGATTTATCTTTACAGGCAAGTGAAATAAAAGACAGGATAAACAAATGGGACTATATCAAACTAAAAAGCTTTTGCACAGCTAAAGACAATATGAACAGAATAAAAAGACAAACCACACAATGCAAGAACATATTCGACAATACATCTGATAAGGGGTTAATAACCAACATTTATAAAGAATTTGTAAAACTCAACACCAGGAAGATAAACAATTTAATCAAAAAATGGAAAAAGAAATAAATAGACACTTCTCCAAAGAGGACATACCAATGGCCAATAGGTAGATGAAAAAATGCTCACCTCAACATCACTGATCATTAGAGAAATACAATTTAAAACCACAATGCGATATCACCTCACACCAGTCAGAATGGTGCTCATCAGCAAAACAACACAGAATAAGTGCTGGTGAGGATGTGGAGAGAGGGGAACCCTCCTGCACTGCTGGTGGGAATGCAGACTGGTGTAACCACTGTGGAAAACAGTATGGATACGCCTCAAAAAATTAAAAACTGAACTCCCTTTTGACCCAACTATCCCACTTTTAGGAATATATCCCAAGAACACCATATCACTAACTCAAAAAAAAAGAAGTGCACTGCCATGTTTATGGCAGCATTGTTCAAAATAGCGAAGATCTGGAAACAGCCCAAGTGTCCGTCAGTGGACGAGTAGATTAAAAAACTGTGGTATATATATATACAATGGAATATGGAGCCTTGAAAGAGAAGGAAATATTACCTTTTGCAACAACATGAATGGACCTGGAAACTATTATGCTAAGTGAAATAAGCCAGGCAGAAAAAGCAAAATATCACATGATCTCATGCATTTGAGGAATCCAAGGAACAATGTGAACTGAGGAACAAAATTGAGACAGAGGAAGGATCAAATGGACCAGAGGAAAAGAGGACAGAGGGAAAGGGGATGATAGGATGCGATATATCTGAAGGGAAGGGGGGAGGGAGATGTTGAGAAGGGGGCAAAGGAGATGTTGATGGGAATACGAGGGAGGGGGGAATGAATGCATTTGGGGTGACACTGGAATCTATGCAAACACAAAATATTAAAAATATCAACATGGTATACACTTGTGTATTAAAAAAAAAGAGAGTAAATTTCAAGCTTTTTATTTTAATCTAGCATTCTACTGTCAGCTCTGGGTGTAATAGTAGCAACTAAAAAATTTAGAAAAGAAAGTATTTCAAGGAAGAGGAGGACCCACATTCCCTATGATAATCCTGTGGAGAGATGTCTTTCTTGAGTTACAACCAGCCAACATCTTACTTACACTGAATGTGGCTATACCCATCTTTGATTGTCATGCAACACTGCTCTCTCAGAATGTCAAGTACATGAGAAAAAACAATCCCCAAACAATTTACCTACATGGTAGCCTTAAGAAATAAACCAGAATATTCTTCTCACTGCTTTTAGAAATGAGGACACAGTGATACAAAGAAAGGCACACTTTGAGATGTTGAATGGATAAGGACAGGTCACCCAGGCCTTAACTGAAAATATCAAACTCATGGCTACAGTAATTAGTTCAAACAGGGGTACAGGGCATAAGCTTGGCAAGTTAAATACTTCCTTGGGCTTTTTAAGCCAGAAATGTAGGGGAATATGATCTTCTTTCATGTGAATTGCTGTGCAAATATAAGGTACTCCGTGAGCTATCAGTGGCCAATATACTTCCACATGAAGAGAACCTGTTTGTCCAAGAGACACAAAGATAAGGCACCTTGACTATCCTTGGATCCAGCCATGCTTGAAATTGTTCTTTTCCTGGTTTTTACTTTACTGTTTTGTGAACCAATAGATTCTGTCTCTCTCTCATGAGCTACTTTGAGATGGGTTTTCATCTGCAAATAAAAAGTATTCATTAATGCAAGTGCTCAGTTTTGAGGGGTAAGATTATGTGTAAAAACTTTTATGCCTTTTAATTCCCAGCCAGGGCACACAGGAGAAGCACCCATCTGCTTCTCCACACTTCCCCCTCTCCTTCCTCTCTGTCTCTCTCTTCCTCTCCCGCAGCCAGGGCTCCATTGGAGCAAAGTTTGTCTGGGCGCTGAGGATGGCTCCATGGCCTCCACCTCAGGTGCTAGAATGGCCCCAGTTGCAAGAAAGCAATGCCCTAGGTGGGCAAAGCATTGCCCCCTAGTGGGCTTGCTGGGTGGATCCCGGTTGGGTGCATGTGGGAGTCTGTCTCTGCCTCCTTGCTTCTCACTATAGAAAAATACAAAAAAAATTAAAAATCCCAGAAAAAAACCCCAAAAAACCTTTATGCTTTTAATCATCTGTATATTTTGACTGTGATTCAGAATAAAACCCCACAAAGAACCCTAAGTGACCCAAATGAAAAGCATGCAAACTAGAAATCTTGAAAAGTACAACCTTTATAAATAGAAGACAGAAGTTGGCTGCTCATTCTGTCCAAATTTGAAGTTAATCATTGGTCAAAGATAGCCAAAATAGGGGTTTTCCAAACTAGGATGCATAACAGGATTTTGCCATTTGAATGCTATCCAAAGGAAACACTTCAAAAGAGGAAATGTCAGTGGACTTGCTCAGCCTTTTAATTTAAGAAGAGAAAAATGGTTGTTATTGTGAAGCTATAAAATAATTTCCAAGAAACTAAAGTAGAATGTTTTCTGAAAAATATAATTGCTGCTTTACAGTCACTAAGATGGTTTATTAATAAAGAGCATGTTATACTATGTCTCTAATTTCTGGTCTGCTGTTGCTGGTGGGGCAGTGTTCTCATGTAGTCCTCAGTTCACTTGAAGAATAATCACAAGCTGAACACTATGAGGCAGACAATGTCATAGGCACAGTCCTAACTATGACTTTGCAAGATAAATATTCTAACAGAGAAACCCCAAGAAGGTAAATTTAACAGTTCTGTGCCAAGATCCCAGATTTGTTCAATAGAGTTGGAATTAAAGACCCTAGTATGTGTTCCCAGCCCAGTTTCTTGTGGATCTCAGTTAGAAATGGAGAAAATACACTTAACAAGTGTATTATCACTGAATTATTGCGATTCTCACCACCACACAGTCAAGGCCACATAATGATCATCTGCCATGGTAAGGTAAGATGTGAGCTATTGGAATGATGCTTAGTCTGTTGACATTTCCCAGATTCTATTGCACCATGATTATAAGTTGAAGAATGATGGTTTTGCAAGGAACTCATGTGTCATTTAGAAATACATTTTTTTTTTTTTTTTTTTTTACAGAAGGGGAAAGTGAGGTGACCAAGATTATACAGCAGTGCCTGGTGACAGAGTTCAAGCCTAAACACACAATCTGCACAATCACTTTGCCTCTTGAACTTTTCTATCTTCCCACATGTTTGTTTGCAGCCTGGTGCCCAACAATTTCAGGACCATCTGCACATGGTTAGTCCTGCAGGGTGATAGATGGGCAGACTTGATGAAAGTCTAAAGACTAGAGCTTTGCTTGATTCCAACTCCCCAAAACTCTGGAGACATTTGTAGTTTTATAAAGCTGTTAATTTTTTTCATTTTCCTTGTATTTTAAGAATTGGTTTCAATGTTTTGATAAACAATACTCAACATTTTGAAAGCAGATCTTGAACAAGATGTAACCCTCATCTTCTCCCAGAAACAAACTGGAGTTATAACTAAATTTAAAAAGAATAATCAAGAAAAACCAAGACAAAACTAAATGAAGAGGACTCTTATAGCCAAGGATTCACAGAAGCAGCCGTATTGAGAATGGTAGGAAAGGTGAAAATGACTGGCTCGGCTCCTTCAAGTATTGACTGAGGTTCTGAGGAAATATCTCACTGGAGTGAGGGTGTTAATTCTGAGAAGTGTGGGGCCTAAACTCTAAGCCACGCACCCACAAGGAATTAGGCTGCAAAAAGCATCAAGATTTCTATATGCCAGAAAGAGACGGAAGTCCACAGAGGCATGGATAACCTATTAAATAGCCAATGCACAAAATATTGGTCATAGCCACTTACCATGGGCTGAGTGAACTAGTGTTCTTTGAGGGGAGTCTGCAGTTTGTGGCTCTGGGGAGAGACATGGTGGGGGTCAACCACCAAGACCTCCCTGCTGAGTCATTCTCCAATACCAAAGTCAACATCTTTCTTGGGTAGAGCACTCCATTCTGTGCAAGCCTAGGAAAAAGCAACTGGTTCACCTCAGAAATCTCTATTTCTACATCTTGTGGAGATTAGGCCCTGCTGAGGAGTCAGAAGCCCTGACAAGAGAGTAGAGGTCTAGACATAATTGAGGGTGATAGAGATTCATTTGTCTACTTTGAAGTGGGAGGTATTACCCCCACTTTCCCGAGAATCTGAATGGTCATTTCCCTCATGGAAGATTTAGTAAAGCCACTCTCCTGGCTGTTGGCAGACCATATCTCAGGGTCTAGAGGTCTCACTCACTTGAATCTTAGTGGCTCCACCCAGCTGAGGTCAAAGGAGAAATCTGGGACAGACTGAGTCCTGTCTCTGGGCTGGAAGCCTCACCCACTACCTTTCCTGAAGCCAGATGAGCACCTCCCCATCATGGGAGATCCACTAACCTCATCTTCTAGACTCTACCAAAGGATCTTACAGTGGCCAAGCCTAATAAGCAGCCAGAAGACAGAGGCAGCTAGAGGTGGACCTCAGGGTGCCTTAGGTCTTTTGCTTACTTGTCCCTAGCCTCAGTGTGGGTAAAAGCCAACTTTGATGTACAGTTTGGTCCTTCCCACACACACCTAAGCCCAGCAGAGGCAGCCACAAATTGTTGATTGCTTATAGCTTCAAACACATTGTTGAAGACCAGTCACAGGGAGTGTCTTACATTGGCCTGCACCAGATTTCTTCCTAAGAGGCCCAGAATCAACATATCAATGGCCAGTATCAGACAGCATCATTGCAGGATCCAATTATAAGCAGCATATCCAAAGGAATAGCTCATCAGGCACCAAATCCAGCTTAAGTAAATTCTGCTTCCTCTGGTTATCACCTGCACTGCAGCTTGCACATATTGGTGTATTGGTAGAGGGAGAGCCTCACGGTCAGCCAGCCTAAGGGTTGATCCTTTGCACAAATGAACGACAGCAATCAAGTCTCAATCACAGTAAGAGGGACCACATAACCCATACAAGAATTATTTCTGAAGCACATAGCTCAAGTGATCAAAGAGTCTGTAGAAGTGGACCTAAAAGAACACCTACATATAAGGCAATCCCATGGAGACTGGAAATTATAGCAGATTTATCTAATACATAAAAACAAACACAAAAGGCAGCCAAAAAGGAAGAGAAAAAGAAACAGGTCCCAAATGACAGCACATAAGAATCTCTAGAAAAAGAGCTAATTAAAATAGAGATAAGCAATTTATTAGACAGAATTCAAAGTAATGGTAATATGGTTCCTCAAGGAACAAAGTGAGAACTTCAACAAGGGATAGCAAGCATTAAAAAGAACATAGAAACCATAACCATCTGCAAATGAAGAATACAATATTCAACATCAAGAATACACTGGGAGGAACAAACAGTAGGTTGAATGAAGCAGAGAATCAAATCAGTAATTTGTAAGGCAAAGTAGAAAAAAACATCAGTCAGACCAGCAAAAAACAAAACAAAACAAAATAAAAGAATTAAAAAGAATGAAGATAGTTTAAGAAACCTTTAAGACAAGTTGAAGCATAACATCATCCATATCATAGGTGTACCAGAAAGAGAACAGAGAGAGCAAGGTATTGAGAACCTGTCTGAAGAAACAATGACTGAAAATTTCCCTAATGGTGTGAAGGAAAATGACACAGAAGTCTAAGATGCTCAGATAGTCCCAGATAAAATGGACAGAACAAACAGGACTACACCAAGACATATCATATATAAAATAGCAAAGGTTAAAGACAAAGAGAAAATCTTAAAAGCAGCAAGAGAAAAGCAGTTTGTTACATACAAGGGAGCTCCCATAAAGCTGTCAGCTGATTTCTCAACAGAAACATTTCAAGCCAGAGGGATTGGCATGAACTATTCAAAGTGATGAAAAACAAAGACTTATAACCAAGACTATTTTACCTAGCAGGGCTGTCATTTAAAATTGAAGAAGACATAAAGAGCTTCCCAGACAAGAAAAAAGAAGTTTGTTAATACCAAACCAGTATTACAAGAAATGTTCAAAGGCATGCTTGAAGAAGAATAAAGAAAAGGAGAAGGAGGGAGAGGAAGAAGAGGCAGGAGAAGTGGATGAGAAGGAGGAGAAGAAGAGAAACACGGTTAAAAGAATAAAATGGTAATAAATACATACCCATCAAAAACCACTTTAAATATAAGTGACTTAAATGTTCCAATAAAATATCATAGCTTACCTTAATGGATAAGAAAGCAAGACCCATATATATGCTGTCTGCAAGAGACCTGCTTCAGAACGATAGATACACACAGGCTAAAAGTCCAGGGAGTGGAAAAGATATTTCATGCAAATGGAAATGAAAAAAAAAGGTGGAGTGAAATATGTATCTTATAAAATAGACTTTAAAATAAAGGAAAAATTAAGAGATAAGGAAGGACACTACATAATGATAAAGGGAGCAATCTAACAATAGGATATAACCCTTGGTAAACATTTATACACCCAAAGTTAGTGCATCTAAATATGTAAAACAAATCTTGGTGTAATAAAAAGGAGAGATCAACAGCAATACAATTATAGTAGTGATTTAAAACCCCATTGACATCAATGGATGGATATATCATGCTGACAGAAAATTAAAAAAGAAACAGCAGCCTTAAATAACATATTAGGTCAGCTGGATTTAATTGATATCTTCAGAAAATTCACTCCAAAGAAATAAAAGTTATTATCTGCAAATGACATAATACTGTAGATAGACAACCCCAAAGATTCTACCTAAAAAAATTACCGGAACTGATAAATGAATCTAGTAAAGTAATAGGATACAAAATAAATATCCAGAAACCAGTTGCATTTTTATACACCAATGAAAATCTATCAGAAACAAACAAACAAACAAACAATTCCTTCAAAAAAATAAAATACCTAAATATAAATTTAAGCAAGGGTGTAAAAACTTATACAAACAATTGGAAGCATATACCATGTTCATGGATAGAATGAATTAATGACATTAAAATGTCCATATTACCCAAAGTCATCTATAGATACAATGCTGTTTCTATCAAGATACCAATGGGGTATTTCACAGAAGTAGAGCAAATATTCCAAAAATTTATATGGAAACACAAATGACTCCAAATGGCTACAGCCTTCTTGAGAAAGAAGAACAAAGTTGGAAGAATCATGCTACCTTATATCAAAGTATACTACGAGGTCATAGTAACCAAAACAGCATGGTACTGGCATAAAACCAGATATATAGATCTAAGAAAGAGAACAGAGAGCCCCAAATCAACTCATACCTATATGATCAATTCATATTTATAAAAGGAGACAAGAATATACAATGGGGTAAATACAGCCTATTCTATATAAGGTGACCAGACTTTAAAATTGGTAAAGCGGGACACCATTGATGGGGGGATTCTTGATTAAAAATTTGGTCTATATGGAGCAAAAAAAAATTTCATAGAATGCAAAAATAGTATTGTAATATATATATTTTTAAATCGGGACTTTTTAAAAATGCTGCAGGATGCAGGACAAATTGTTAAAAATCAGGACTGTCCTGCCAAAGTGGGATGTCTGGTCACCTTATTATGAATGATGTTGGAAAAACTGGACAGATATAGGCAAATAAATGAAACTAGACAATCTTCTTACATCATGCACAAGAATAGACTCAAAATAGATTAAAGAGTTAAATATTAGACATGAAACTATAAAAAACCTAGAAGAAAACATAGGCAGGAAAATGTCAGACATAGCTCATAACAATATTTTTTCAGATATATCTTCTTGGGCAAGGGAAAGAAGAGCAAAGATAAACAAATGGGACTGCATCAAACTAAAATGGTTTTGCACAGCAAACAAAAACACCACAAAATGAAAAGACAATTTACTGAGTAGGAAAACATATGCACCCAAGCATCTGACAAGGGAATAATATCTAAAATTTACAAAGAACTTATAAAACTTAATACACATACACAAGAAAACAAAGATTCTGATAAAAAGTTATCAAAGGTCCTGAATAGATAGTTTTCTAAAGAGGACATACAGATGGCCAATAGATGTATGAAAAGATGCTCAACATCACTAATCATCAGAGAAATGTAAGTAGTGTAACCTCACACCTTTCAATAATATAACTTTCACACCTGTCAGAATGGCCCTCATTAATAAATCAACAAACAAGTAATGGCAAGGGTGTGGAGAAAAGGGAACCCTCATGCACTGTGGTGAGAATGCAGATGGCTACAGGTGCTATAGAAAGCAGTATATAGTTACCTCAAATAATTAAAAATAAAACTGTCTTTTGACCCAATGTTCCTACTTCTGGGATTATATCCTACGAATCCCAAAACACTAATTTGAAAGAATATGCTCGCCTATCTTCATTTGGTTATTTACAATAGCCAAAATCTGGAAACAGACCAAGTGCCCATCAATAGATCAGTGGATAAAAAAGCAGTAGTACATTTACATGATGGAATACTATGTAGCCATAAAAAAGAAGAAAATCTTACCTTTTGTGACAGCATAAATGAACCTGGAGATTATTATTCTAAGCAAAATAAGCCAATCCAGGAAAGACAAGTACCATATGATTTCACTCATATGTGGAATCTAATGAACAAAACAAACTAACAAACGAAACAGAAACAGACTTATAGACAGAAAGCAGGCTGACAGCTGTTGGGGGCAGACTTGGGGGAGAGTAGTGGAGAAATAGAACAAGAAAGAACAAAAAAAGAAAAAACTCATAAAAAAGAAATATTTATGGCATAAAAATGTAATATTTTCTCAAAATATTATGATGTATACTTTAAAAATTATGTATAAATAGTCAAAATAGGTAAAAATAAATGAACTATTTAAAGATTCTCACCTCCCCCTTGCCCCTGTCCTCTCATCTCTGTTCATACTGGGAGCAGCCCAGTGACACCCACTGACGTGATCATTGGACATTGTGCTGTGATTTGCAAGTGACCTGCTTTGTTCCTGGTCTCGTGAAGCAGTGTTTTGTGTAGGTGGCTTTAGAAGTTTCCAGAGACCTTCTGTAGCTCGTTAAGGCTGTGGAAACACTGAGGCTTCCCGCAGGCCATCTCACAGGCTCACCAACCCATTTGCTGCCCACCCACAGGCTCCATGTTGGCAGCAGGGCTTCATTAGGATTGTTTGCCTGGAAGTTAGGACATAGATGCCTCCTTGGCTTGGGTTCTTCCCATTCCTACTTCCAGTACAGCTCCAAACTCAGTCATATTCCCTTAGTACTTTTTGTGTTACGTGCTGGTTCAAATGAGTATGTCTGCTGAGTAAGGGGTTTTAGTTCATGGAATAAACTCTATGCCCCAGGTTTCTAGGCTTTTGGCTTTTGATAGATAAGAATGGATTTCTTGAATTTCACAATTAAAAGAAAAAATAAAAAAACTCACACAATTATTTTTTCACTCAAAGGCCAGACTTAAAAGTCAATGCTTTTAAGATGAGTGTTTTGACAACAATCAGTAGCTACATGAGCTTCAGATTCAATCCTGCAACTGCCTTGTCTGTAAGACAGTGCTCAGGGAAAGCTGCCTCCCACCACAGTGAAAGGGCAGTGGCTACAGGAAGCACAGGAGGGAGAAGTGACTCTGGAGGGTGGTTTGAAAGCTTCTGGGAGAAACTGAAAATTTGGCTTTGAGGGGAGGGTCACCTCTCGCTAAGCCCGGAAACTTATACCAGAAAAGGAGCCTGGCATGAACCCATGCATACAGCTGGCTGAGTCTGTGGCGTGGGAATGTTATAAAACAGCCTGATCACTGGGCACACCACAGAGAGCAGAGTGGAGGGAGGTGGTACAGTTCCTCAGAAATTTCACCCTGAGCCACCTACTGGCTCAAGATAGACACAGCTGGGTGCCAAGGCTGGCCTCCCCTCCATTCTTAGTGTCTTGTATTCATAGCACGTCCTTCCTTGACAAACCATTTTGCCTCAGCCTGCATTCTGCAGTGTGGGTGTGATTATTAGTATTCCTGGAAAGGAAGATGGGTCCCAACAAAAGCAACTCATCTTTGTCAGGTCCCAGAGGGAGGTCATTCAGTATTTGTTGAGCAACCCTGTGTGTCAGGTACGAGCAACACAAATTTTTGTTTTTTTTGTACTTTATAAAATTTTCAAATGACACAGTAGGACTCTGGCATTTGAGTGAAAATCTACAAGGAGTTTGATATCTTTCTAAGTCTCTGTAGCACACTTATAATGTACATAGGAATATTTTTTACCTTACATACACATACACAAACATGTATACATCCGGTTTGGGGGGAGAGCTTTGAAGCCCTGCCTTGTTCAACATTTCATTTAGAAGAATTGTTAGCTTGATAACCAACGATAACTGACAACAATATAAAACATTATTGAAGGCCCTTAGAAACATCAAACAAAGTAAAACAGAGCTGTGAGCTTTGATGGAAGGGGACCCCTAGCCACTGGCCTCTGGGCTGCAGGGCTGGCTTCTCTCTTCTCCCTCCTCTGGAGAAAGGAGATCTGGCCCTGAGTACTCTGGGGATGAGGCCCAAGGTTTCACTCGTTGGCAGTTCTTTCGTTGCATTTTTTCATATGAAAATGGAAGGTGACATCAGTTTAAGAAAAATTTGTCTCGACTAATTATCTGAAAAGTACATCGGGCAGCCGAATGATATTGCCAAGGCTCCTTTTCAGCTGGCTAGTTCAGTGTGTCTAAGGTTCCTTAAAGGGCCCTTCTTGGTTTTCCTGAGGGTATGTCTGTGCCTGTGTCACTACCAGGGTCAGGATGTCCAGCATGGCCCCTCAGAAATTGTTGCTGCTTCTAGGGTGGTGGAGGAGATGTAATGTCAGAGGAAGATCCATTGATCTCCAAGCAAAAATAATTTTCAAGAAGGTCTCTCTTTACTCTAAAAAAATTGAATAACAACTGCTATTAATTAGCCAGTTTGTGCCAGGCTTCTGTGAAGTAGTTTTTATTTATTTGAATTACTTTTAGAGGTCAAGACACACATTGTATTTTAAGAAAGACAAGGAACTGAAGAAAATAATCAAAGCCAATTGATCTTATTAAGATATTTATATGACAATGCCTTTAATATCTGTTATAAAATAATTTATCTAGAATATGACCTAGAGCACTTCAGAGTTCCAAAACTGAAATACATATTTAAGCATATCTTTATATATTAAAAGTAATACATGCTTATTGCTAAAACTTTAAAAAATCAGAAGTGTATAAATGAATGTACCCCCTTCCCTTACGATTCCAATTCATATTTCTATCTACAGATCAGTTTACTTTTTAACTAAAATGGGTGATACCAGTAAAAATACCTAGTAGAAATCCATGTGTGGCATAGCTTATACAGCTACCTATACTTATATTTCCTGCACAGTATTTTCTTATGTGGCTGTGGCATAATTTATTGAACCAATTCCTTACTGATGGCTAAGTCATGAGGCTTTTGTCCTCAGGTATCAGAAAGGGACTCAAACCGGCTTAAACAATAAAGAAATGTCTTAGCCTATGGCACTGAAGTTTAGAGAAGTGGTGGCTTCCAGATGGGCTCAGGTTAGTGGCTCTTGCTCCATTGGTTGGTATTATTTTCTCTAGTATTTCCACTGAGTTGTGTTGTTCTTGTTTTTAGAAGATTGTTTTCCCTCATGCTGGAAAATGGTTGTTGTAGCATTACTAGGTGCTACAAGCTCACATCAGGTCACAAAGAAAGAGACAAGCCTCTATGCCAAGACAGAACCACAATTCATGCTGGCGGGACCTTTGCAACCTTCCTTAATCTGTTGCAATGTCCAATCAAGAGTGCTCAGTTTTCCGACACTCTGCTAAGCGGGAAGATTGGAATAATTTTCACAGTGACATTTAGTAGGGTAAGAAAACCACAAAACAAGGGATTTTATTCTCATTTAAAACAAGGTCTATTCCAGATGGTGGAATTTTGGGGGACTTTTATTTTATTCTTTACTAAACATTTATATATTTCATGAAATTTTTAACGCATTATTTTTATAATCAGATAAACAATGCCATTTGCCATTAGAATAAGTGGGCATTCTCTAGTGAAGCAATTCTTTCCTTTTTTTTACAGATTTTTGTGGTCCTCTGCCGAGGAGGGCTCAACTGTCATTCAGACATTCTGGTCTTATCTATCACCCTTCACCTGCAACCTGCAGTTTTTCTGTCTTTCCCAAATGAACAGCCCATAGGGTCTGGGGTTATCGTTTCAGTCCTTCTTAGGACACAGTATGTAGTTGTCATAACCATAGGAAAGACATCTACAAATCCAGAGGCTGTAAAGTTATTCTAATGTACAAGGATAGAGAAATTGAAGGAGCAAATTCCATAAATTAGAAACTGACATAGGTGACTCCAAATATGATTCTCAAGTTCTTACCTGAGAAGGTGTTCAGCTGTGGGTGTTGGTTCCAAGGTAATGTGAGAATTATACATGAAGTTATAACACTTTTATTACTATCCACACATCCATTGTTATTTTGGCTTCAAACAATTATCTTTTAAAAAATTTAAATAATAAAAAATCTTAAGTATGTACCCATGGAATTGCCGTTTCAGTTGCCGTTTATTCCTCTATATTGATCTAGGTTTCTGTTGGTTTAATTTTCTTTTTGTCTGGAGGACTTCCTTTAAAATTTTATGTATTATAGGTCTGCTAGTAATAAATTCTTTCAGTTTTTGCATGTCTAAAAACAACTTTTTTTCTTTAATTTTAAAAAACATTTTTGCTGAGTAAACAATTGTAGGTTGACAGTTTTAATTAATTAATTTATTTATAGTGTTTCAAAGATTTTGGCCAGAAGTTTTCTACCTTGTGTCATTTCTGGTAAAAAATTGGCCTTCAACCTTATCTTTGTTCGTCTGTTCTCTGGCAGCTTTTAAAGTTTTCTCTTTGTCACATATTCTAAACATGTTAATTATAATGTCCCATGGAGTAGTTTTTTCATGAAGCTAGAAATTTATTGCATCTCTTGGATGTATGGGTTTATAATTTACCTCATGTTTGGGAAATTTTTGGCCTTATTTCTTCAAATATTTTTTCTAGCCACCCCCTTTACCTTGCTTCCTTGCACAAATTTTGGAGACTACAATCATAGGCATATTTGGATACTTTAATTTGTCACAATGCATCCAAATGTTCTGTTTACTTTACTATTTTTTTATTCCTCCTTGTTTCAGTTTTGGATGGTTTCTCTTTCTATGTCTCAGGAATAAAAATTTTCATTTCATGAAGTGTGATTTGAATCTTAAAAAATCTCTTTCATGTCTCTATTAAATATGTCTGGTTTAGCATTCAGAACATAGGGAATAACTGGTTTAAGATCCTTGTTTATTAATTCCATAATTTGTGTTGTTTCTGGGTAAGTTTTAATTAATTGATTTTCTTCTCATGATGGGTTATGTTCTCTTTTTTTTTCTTTCTTGGTAGTTTTTGATTGAATGGTAGACATTATAAATTTAGCATTGGTGGGCAAACTATTCATTTTTCTCAACTGCACATTGAACATTATCTGGAATAGATCATATGTTAGGTCATAAAATGATCCTCAATCCATTTAAAAGGATTGAAATAATATAAAGTTCATTCTTAAACCACAATGGAATGAAATTAAAAATCTTTAAGAAAAAGAAATTTAGGAAGTTCATGAATGTGTGGAAATTAAAAAATATATTCCTAAATAATAAATGAATCAAAGAATAAATTTAAAGAGAAATGATATTTAAGATGAAAGAAAATAAAATCACAACATGCCAAATGCATAAAATACAACTAAAGCGATACATAGAGGATGATGTAGAAATGTAAATGACAGTATTTTAAAAGATCCCAAGCAAATAACTTATGTTTTCTACTTTCAGAAACTAGAAAAAGGAAAAGAAATAATCCAATTAAGCAATGATAACAGGATTTGAACAACCATTTCTTCAAAGAACTTATATAAATGATCAATAAACACATGAGAAAGATGTTCAACATTAGTCATTAGGAACTGTAAATCATAATATAATGAGAAACCACCTCACACCCACTAGAATAACTAAAATGAAAACACAGGTAATAATAAATGTTGATGAAGATGTGGAGAAATGGAACATTCATTCACTGTTGGCAAGAATGGAAAGTGCTAGTTACTTTGTAAAATGGTTTGGCAGTTCTTTACAATGTTCAACCTAGAGTTACCTTATGAGTCAACAATTCTACTCCTATCCAGTGAAACACAAATAACCTGTTCACCACTGTTCATAGCAGCATTATCCGTTAATAGTTAAGAAGTGGAAGCAAACCTCATATTCACTAAATAAACGGGCAAACAACATGTGGTATAGCCACACAATATAAAGTGTGTCCATAAAGTCATGGTGCACTTTTGGCTGATCACATGGTCAAAAGTGTACCATGTCTTTACGGGCACACTGTATTTGGCCATAAAAAGGAGTAAAATACTACCAATCTCTACTAATCATGGATTAAGGTTGAAATCACTATGATAGCAAAAAAGAAGGCAGTTGCAAAAGACCATATTTATATAAAATGTCTAGAATAAGCAAATCCATAAAACAGAAAGTGGTTTAGTGGTTGCCAGGGGAGGGTGAAAGAGGAGTGGAAAATAACTAACCACTAATATACATGAGGTTTCTTTTGGGGTGATGAAAATATTCTGAAATTATAGGGGTAAGCAAAAGTAGTTTACAGTTGTGAGTATATGAAACAGTTTATTTTTATATTATTATGTACTAATTATTTTACTTTTTTGTTTTTGAGAGAGAGACAGAGACAGAGATAGACAGACAGGAAGGGAGAGAGATGAGAAGCATCAACTAAGAGTTGCAGCTATTTTAGTTGTTCATTGTTTACTTCTCATATGTGCCTTGACCAGGGGGCTCTAGCTGAGCCATGACCCCTTGATGAAACCAACGACCTTGGGCTTCAAGCCAGCAGCCTTTGGGCTCATGCTGTGATTATGGGGTCATGTCTATGATCCCATGCTCAAACCAGTGATCCCATGCTCAAGATGGGGAGTCTGTGCTCAAGCCAGCAACCCTGTGCTCAAGCTGGTGAGCTTCCACTCAAGCCAGATGAGCCCGCACTCAAGCCAGCGATCTCTAGTTTTAAAACCTGGGTCCTCAGTATTCCAAGTTGACACTTTATCCACTGTACCATCACCTGGTCAGGCTAATTCTTGTATCATTTACTTGTATTACAGCTGCAACTGTACTGTTTCCCTTCCCTGTACATAGTGATGATAGATGTACAACTCTATGAATATATTAAAACCCACTGAATTGCACACTTTTCAAAGGGATAATTTTATAGTGTGTGAATTATAGCTCAATAAACCTTTGTTAAAAATAAAAATATATGAGAACAGTGGTGGGAGTCAACTGGTTTGCACTGGTTCGGCAAAACTGATACCTAATGTTTTGTTGAGTTCGGCAAATCAGGTGTTAAAAATGGCACTTGTAATCAGGGTTCTCTCTAAGGTGGGTGCCTGGGCAGCCACCCAATGTGGAAATCACAAATTCACATTCCTTACTGATTTTTAAAGATCATCTGCACAACAGCGTATTCTAAGTGCCCATAGTAATGTTCATTCTTTCCATAGGTGAAAAAATTACAAGCGAGGATGCCAGTCAAGAAGCAATATGAAAATATCCTAAATAACAGTTTTAATTTTTTGTCAGATATTGCTTAATATTTTTCATTAATATTTTAAAACTTTCTTATAACCTAGTTTTGTGTACCTCTTTTATTGTTCTTATTTAAATATTAAATGTATGAAATCATAAAGTACCTTTTGGTATATCTTTTTTTATACTTAAAATGGTTATTAGGGCAGAGAATGGGTTGTTAAATTATTTGAATTCCACCATTGTATGAGAGCTGCTATTTCCAAATGCAGACATTTTAAAAATTCTTTTAGAAATACTCTGAATTAATTGAAGCCAGTTGTGGCTGGGAGATAGAACCACACCCAATGGCCTATCTGGCTCTCTTCCAAGAACCTAAGACAGAATCTTCAAACCTGTGACAGTTCAGAGCATCTATCATTCTGGTTCTGTCAATGATTAAATTCTCACAACGGAATAAGAGTGAGGATTGAGTTAGACTCGTGGTCCCCAGGGACAGGAAACAACAGCTTTTCCTCCATTCTCTGCTCAGGGAAGTCCCTGAGCTACCAGTGAGTAATTCAGGTTCCTGATGGGAAGAGAGCCAGAGCCCTTGTCACACTTGATTAGAAGCTCACAGTTAATTAGACATGAATCACTATTTAATTTTTGTGTGCAAGTTGGAGTGCACATGCAGGAGTTCTCGTGTTGCAGGGAATTGCTACCCAGAATGGTGTAAGGGCCTCAGGTTGCTAGTGGATTTAGGCTATCTGATGAGGGGCAGTTTTAGGGGCTCCTCTCTTGAGTATCTCAGTGTTCAGTCAGTCACTTGTCATTATTAATGACCAATTTTTTAATTGAATTTATTAGGGTAATATTAGTTAACATAATTATACAAGTTTCAAATGTCCAATTCTATAACACATCTCTGTATATTGTATTGTGTGTTCACCCTCTGGTGTCAGTGACACTGTGGGAGTGTACAGAACAGAGAAAATGCAATCCATTTTTAAAGAAGCTAAAATATGGGTCACAGAATGTCCCATTTCAGTGTTTCTCAAACCTCAGCTAACCTCAGTATCACTGGAAGATACAGATTGCTAGTTCCTGTATCAGTAGATGTGGGTCAGACATTGTACCACTTTGCCATTCACTCACGTGATTTTTTCTTTTCCTCATCCTTCTTTTTCTTCTCTAAATTTTCTTTCATTTCTTTTTGAATTTATAATTAGCTCTTTCTTTGCTTCCTTATATTGTATGTTGCCTTCATGAGATTTTAAGTTAATCCTTTAATAAGTGGTATTTCTGGAATTTTTTCCCACTTGGTCCATTTTGCTAGAAAAGACAAGAAAAGAAAGTATGCATTGCACCTTCTCAAAAATTATTTTCTTGTTTGTCTTGAGGCCAAGGATGTGTAGTACATCTGGGGATGTTATGGATCAAAGTACATTCTTTTCGTTTTCAGACATCATTGATTTACTTGATTTAATCATTCTGGAATCAGAGTAGACTACAATTGTGTTTCTTGAAAATGGTGTTATGACTATTCCATACGATCAGCCCAAGGCAGGTGATAACAGAGGTGTTGGTTTTCCTGGTTTTCCCTTTGCAACCTGTTCTGACAAAAAAAACAGTCTTATCTTTTCTTATGAAGTCACAGAATACTATTTCTTTCTCTTTAAATGCTTTAAGTGAACATAGTAGCATCTGAGGGGCTGTCTTCAGGGAAAGATTTAGTGCTGGGAGATGTTGAAGATAGTTGTCTGCTCAATGAAAGAGAGCTAATAGTTCAGGCTATTAGATTGTCCAGGTGGGTTCCTCAGAAATTGTTAATTTTTCAATGTTTTCTAGTAACTAACCACATTGTGAAAGTGAAGCTTTTCAAGTGAACAACTTCCTCCCAGGAACTATAGTCAATGTTGGAGTTTGGACTTGTGCCAGTTTTATGAGAGAACAGAAATGACGTTGGAAGCTTCATGAAGTCTGGCAGGGGCTGCTCCCATGGGACTGAAAGATTTGGAGGACAGACACATGACTCAGCACATGGGAGCAAATGCTGTTTCTGAGACGTTTCTGAGAACGTCTAGTCCTGCTCTGGACCTGAAGACTTCCTGTTGCTGACTTATTTCCATACTTCGGAGAACATTTTCATTGAGTGGGTGTTTGGAAATAAAATGCGAAATATGAGCAAAGCCACTTTGAGAAACTTTACAATCTGTCAGCTACTGAAGTGTACTAGCAATGCCTACTATATGGACTCTTTTCTTCTTTGCTTCTTCTCTTCTCTTCTCTTCTCTTCTCTTCTCTTCTCTTCTCTTCTCTTCTCTTCTCTTCTCTTCTCTTCTCTTCTCTTCTCTTCCCCCTTCCCCTTCCCCTTCCCAATTCCCCTCCCCTCCTCTTCCCTTCCCTTCTTTTACTTTCCTTCCCTTTCTCTCCTTTCCTTTCCTTCCTCTCTCTATCTCTTTTTCCCTTTCCTCCCTCCCTCCCTCCCTCCCTCCCTCCCTCCCTCCCTCCCTCCCTCTCTCTCTTTCTTTCTTTCTCTCTCTCTCTCTCTCTCTCTCTCTTTCTTTCTTTCCTTCTTTCTTTCTTGTAGCTACCTTCTCCCCAGATGGACTTTTGTTCTTCAGAGTGCTGGAGTATACCTGGATGAAGTAACAGCATAACCTTGTGCTTAGTCCTACTCATTCCTTTTTTTTTTTCTTTTTAAATAAAGTAGCTGGAATATCTGAGTGGGCAAGAGTAAACCCTGAATCAGTCTTGGAACAAGCAGATATGGGCTCTTTTGTTTTCAGCTGCTCTGGTCTGATGTCTGATTGAAGGAACAGAACCATTCGATAGATTGAAGGAACAGAACCATTCAATAGATCTGAGCACTGCTGATAAGTCATTTGAGTACTTTCCTCAAGTATATAAAACTAAAATCTCAGTTATTTAAAAACAACTACAATGTAGCCTAGTGTGTTGTAAAGATGAAAAAATCAATATATACTTTAGTCAAATATTTGTTTTGGCCTTACTACTTAGCTCTGCGGCCTTGGGAAAGGTCTTCTTGAGTCTCTGACTCTCAGATTCCTTTTAGCAACATGAGGCTCAAATAAGATAGGCCTTGGAAGAAGCCCATTTGAATAAAGCCTGATTAAATTAAACATAGCCCATTGATGTTACATTACAGTAAGTTATGCAAAAGTGAACTTATCATGGAAAACTAAATGCATTTTTACAAAATCAAGTTTTGTGACTCCACTATAATTTATTCATATAATATACTGTTGATGACACTTAGGTAGTTTCTAGTTTTGGGCTATAATGTACAGTGCTGTTATGAATATTTTGTGTTTTGGTGGACATTTCTACATTTTTCTTTTGGTCATAACCCAAAAATGAAATTCTTGGGTAGTAGGGTATGCATATGTTCCAGGGCAGTGGATTGCGCCGCACAGTTTCTCAAAGAGATTTTGCTCATATACAGTGTGTCCTGTCACACGGTCAAAAGTGCACCATGACTTTACGGATACACTGTATATTCCTAGCAGAGATGTTGAAGAGTTCCAGTTGCTTGAAATCTTTATCAACATATGTTCTCTTTTCACCATTCTGATAAGTGTGTCTTGATATCTCATTCTCGCTTAAATTGCATTTTTTTGTTGGCTAATGAAGTTGAACACTTTAAAAAATATTTACTGCTCATTTAAATATTGTTAAGTATCTGCTCAATCTTTTGTTCATATTTATATCAAGTCATTCATATTTTTCTTATTGACTTGCAGGAGTTTTGAATATATTCTAGAAAAGAATACTTTCGCCTGACCTGTGGTGACGCAGTGGATAAAGCGTCGACCTGGGAACACTGAGGTCGCCAGTTCAAAACCCTGCACTGGTCTGTTCAAGGCACATATGGGAGTTAATGCTTCCAGCTCCTCCCCCTTTCTTTCTTTCTTTCTCTCTCTCTCTCTCACTCTGTGTCTCCTCTCTAAAATGAATAAAATAAAAATTAAAACAGTGAGTTAAAAAAAAGAAAGAATACTTTCACTGATAGATTTATTGCAAATAACTTCTTCAACTCTGTGGATTGCCTTTTACTCTCATAATGGTGTCTTTGGAAGAATAGATCTTGACTTATCAATATTATTGCTTTTACTTTTATTTTTTTTATTCTTTTTTTTATTTTATTCATTTTAGAGAGGAGACACAGAGTGAGAGAGAGAGAGAGAGAGATAGAGAGAGAGAGAGAGAAAGGGGGGAGGAGCTGGAAGCATCAACTCCCATATGTGCCTTGACAAGACCAGTGCAGGGTTTTGAACTGGCGACCTCAGTGTTCCCAGGTTGACGCGTTATCCACTGAGCCACCACAGGTCAGGCCAATATTATTGCTTTTATACTTAGAATATATCTGTAAAAATAAATGCTTACTCCCAAGTTCTTAAAATTTATTTTTACTTTTTTTTTGTTAAAAGTCTTTATTGTTTTACCTTTCATATTTAGATCAGCACTCTGTCTACAATTGACTTTTTATTTCATTTTTTTATTTACTTTAATGTGGTGACACCAATAAATCAGGGTACATATGTACAATGAAAACATCTCCAGATTATCTTATCATTCAATTGTGTTGCATACCCATCACCCAAAGTCAAATTGTCCTCTGTCACCTTCTATCTGGTTTTCCTTGTGCCCCTACCCTTCTCCCTTTCCTACCCTCCCCTCCCTCCCCCCACCCGGTAACCACCACACTCTTGTCCATGTCTCATAGTCTCACTTTTATGTCCCACCTATGTATGAATTCATGCTGTTCTCAGTTTTTTTTTCTGATTTACTTATTACACTTCACATAATGTTAACAAGGTACCACCATTTTGTTGTAAATGATCCGATGTCATCATTTCTTATGGCCAAGTAGTATTCCATAGTATATATGTACCAAAGCTTTTTAATCCACTCATCTTCTGATGGACACTTGGGCTGTTTCCAGATCTTCGCTATTGTGAACAATGCTGCCACAAACATGGGGGTGCATTTCTTCTTTTCAAACAGTGTTATGCTGTTCTTAGGGTATATTCCTAAAAGTGGGGTAGCCGGGTCAAAAGGCAGTTCGATTTTTAATTTTTTGAGGAATCTTCATACTGTTTTCCACAGTGGCTGCACCAGACTGCATTCCCACCAGCAGTACAGGAGGGTTCCCTTTTCTCCACATCCTCGCCAGCACTTATTCTGTGTTGTTTTGTTGATGAGTGCCATTCTGACTGGTGTGAGGTGATACCTAATTGTGGATATAATTTGCATTTCTCTAATAACTAGTGATGTTGAGCATTTTTTCATATGTCTTTTGGCCACCTGTATGTTTTCTTTGGAGAAATTTCTATTCATTTCTTTTGCCCATTTTTTGATTGGATTGTTTGTCTTCCTGGTGTTGAGTTTTATAAGTTCTTTATAAATTTTGGTTATTAACCCCTTATCAGACGTGCTGACGAATATGTTCTCCCATTGTGTGGTTTGTCTTTTTATTTTTTTCTTATTGTCTTTAGCTGTGCAAAAATTTTTTAGTTTGATATAGTCCCATTTGTTTATCTTGCCTTTTATTTCATTTGCCGATGGAGATAAATCGGCAAATATATTGCTGCTACAGATGTCGGAAAGCTTGCTGCCTATGTTTTCTTCTAAGATGCTTATAGTTTCATGGCTTATGTTTAAGTCTTTTATCCATTTTGAATTTGTTTTTGTGAATGGTGTAAGTTGATGGTCTAGTTTCATTTTTTTTTAGGTAGATGTCCAATTTTCCCAACACCATTTGTTAAAGAGGCTGTCTTTACTCCATTGTATTTTCTTTCCTCCTTTGTCAAATATCAGTTGTCCATAAAGCGGCGGGTTTATTTCTGGGTCCTCTGTTCTGTTCCATTGATCAATGTGTTTGTTCTTATTCCAGTACCAAGCTGTCTTGAGTATAATGGCCTTGTAGTAGACCTTGATATCTGGAAGAGTGATACCTCCTGCTTTATTTTTTCTTTTTAGGATTACTGAGGCTATTCGTGTTCCTTTTTGGTTCCATATAAATTTTTGGAATATGTGTTCTATATCTTTGAAGTATGCCATTGGTATTTTAATTGGTATTGCATTGAATTTATAAATTGCTTTGGGTATTATAGACATTTTAATGATGTTTATTCTTCCTAGCCATGAGCACGGTATATGCTTCCACTTGTTTGTATCTTCCTTGATTTCCTTTATCAATGTTTTATAATTTTCCGAGTACAAGTCCTTAACCTCCTTGGTTAAATTTACTCCTAGGTACTTTATTATTTTGGCTGCAATAGTGAAGGGGATTGTTTCCTTAAGTTCTTTTGCTGACAGTTCATTGTTTGTATACAGAAATGCCTGTGATTTCTGCGTACTAATTTTATATCCTTCCACCTTGCTGAATTCATTTATAAGGTCCAGTAGTTTTTTGACTGAGACTTTAGGGTTTTCTATATACAATATTATATCATCTGCAAATAATGACAGTTTTACTTTTCTTTTCCAATTTGGATGCCTTCTATTTCTTCTTCTTGTCTGATTGTTATAGCTAGGACTTCCAAAACTATGTTGAATAAGAGTGGTGAAAGTGGGCAACCCTGCCTGGTTCCTGATCTTAAGGGGATTGCTTTTAATTTTTGTCCGTTTAGTATGATGTTTGCTGTGGGTTGGTTGTAGATGGCCTTTATCATGTTAAGGAATGTTTCTTGTATTCCCACTTTACTGAGAGTTTTGAGCATAAATGGGTGCTGGATTTTATCAAATGCCTTTTCTGCATCTATTGAAATTATCATGTGATTTTTGTCCTTCCTTTTGTTTATGTGATGAATCACATTGATTGATTTGCTAATATTAAACCATCCTTGCCTCTCCAGAATAAATCCCACTTGATCATGGTGTATGATTTTTTTCATATATTGCTGGATCCAGTTGGCTAATATTTTGTTGAAAATTTTAGCATCTAAATTCATCAGGGATATAGGCGTATAATTTTCTTTCTTTGTGTTGTCTTTGCCCGGTTTTGGGATCAGAATTATGCTCGCCTCATAAAAGGAGTTTGGAAGTCTTCCTTCCTCGTGAATTTTGAAATAGCTTAAGGAAGATAGGAGTTAGTTCTTCTTTGAATTTTTGATAGAATTCACTCGTGAAGCCATCAGGCCCAGGACTTTTCTTTTTTGGGAGTTCTTTGATAACTGTTTCGATTTCATTTGTTGTAATTGGTCTGTTTAGGTGTTCTGATTCTTCCAGATTGATTTTTGGAAGGGTATATGATTCAAGAAATTTGTCCATTTCACCGAGATTGTCTAATTTTTTGGCATATAGTTTTTCATAGTATTTTCTTACAATGCTTTGTATTTCTGTTGTGTCAGTTGTTATTTCTCCACTGTCCTTTTAAGTTTTATTTATTTGAGTCCTCTCTCTTTTTTTCTTGGTGAATCTAGTTAAAGGTTCATCAATCTTGTTTACCTTTTCAAAGAACCAGCTTCTGGTTTCATTGATCCTCTGTATTGTTTCTTTAGCCTCTATGTCATTTATTTCTGCTCTGATCTTTATTATTTTCTTCCTTCTACTTGTCCTGGGTTATATTTGTTGTTGTTTTTCTAGTTCTTTTAGCTGCAGGGTCAAGTTGCTTATTTTTAGCTTTTTGTAGCTTCCTATGATATTCCTGTAGTGCAATAAACTTCCCTCTCAGTACTGCTTTTGCTGTGTCCCATAAATTTTGAATTGATGTATGCTCATTATCATTTGTTTCTAGAAACTTTTTATTTCTTCTTTGATCTCATTGTTAATCCATTCATTATTTAATATCATGCTATTTAGTTTCCAAGTGTTTGAGTATTTTTCAGTTTTTCTTTTGTGGTTAATTTCTAGTTTCATGGCATTGTGATCAGAGAAAATGCTTGATATGATTTCAATCTTCTTAAATTTATTGAGACCATTTTTGTCTCATAACATGTGGTCTATCCTAGAAAACGTACCATGAGCGCTTGAAAGGAATGTATATTTTACTGCTTTAGGATGAAAAGTTCTGAAGATATCTATTAAATCAAGTTGATCTAGTGTATCCTTTAAGTCTGCTGTTTCTTTATTGATTTCTTTCTTGAGGATCTATCCGGTGTTGTTAGTGGGTTATTGAAATCCCCTATTATGATAGTATTGCTGTTAATCTCATCCTTTATGTCCATCAAAGTCTGCTTTATGTATGTCGGGGCTCCTATATTTGGTGCGTAGATATTTATAATAGTTATATCTTCCTGTTGAATTGTTCCTTTTATCATTATGTAGTGTCCTTCTTTATCTCTTACTACAGCCTTTGTTTTAAAGTCCATTTTGTCAGCTATAAGTATTGCTACCCCGGCTATTTTTTCATTTCCATTTGCATGAAATATTTTTTTTCCTCCTTTTACCTTCAGTCTATGTGCATCTTTTGTTTTAAGGAGTGTCTCTTTTAGACAGCATATGTATGGGTCCTGTTTTTATCCCCACAGCTACACTATGTCTTTTGATTGGATCATTTAATCCATTTACATTTAAGGTTATTATTGATATGTAGTTGTTTATTGCCATTTTATTCTTTAAAGCTGTATTCTTCTTTTGCTATATTCTTTCCTCCCTTTGAACTGTTCACAACAGGCCCCGTAGTATCTCTTGCAGAATTGGTTTGGTTTTAATGAATTCCTTGAGGCTTTCTTTGTCTGGAAAGCTCTTTATTTCTCCTTCAATTTTAAACGTTAGCCTTGCTGGATAGAGTAGTCTTGGTTGTAGGTTCTTGTTCTGCATTACTTTGAATATATCTTGCCATTTCCTTCTGGCCTCAAGTGTTTCTGTTGAGAAGTCCGATATCATCCTTATGGGGGCTCCTTTGTAGGTGATAGTCTTTTTTTCTCTAGCAGCTTTTAAGATTTTTTCTTTATCCATTAGCTTTGGTATTTTAACTATGATGTGTCTTGGTGTAGTCCTTTTTTGGTTTCTCTTTAATGGAGTTCTGTGTGCTTCTTGAACGTGTGGAATGTTTTCCCGCCTTAAATTAGGGAAGTTTTCTGCTATGTTTGATTGAACAAAGTTTCCATTTACTGTCCTCTTTCCTCTTCTTCAGGCACCCCTATGATGCGAATGTTGTTTCTCTTCATGTTGTCACAGAGCTCCTTTAGTGTTTCCTCACATTTTTTTAGTCTCTTTTCCTTTTTCTTCTCTGCTTCTGTGCCTTTGTTCATTGTGTCTTCTAACTCGCTGATTCGATCCTCAGCGTGATTCATCCTGCTTTTAATTCCTTCCATTGTGGTCTTTAGTTCTGAAACTGTATTTGTCATTTCTGTCTGATTCTTTTTTTTTATTTCAATTTCGTTCTTTATACTTGTTATCTTTTTATTTAGGTGTTCATAGTGACTATCCATTGGTGCTCTAATTTCTTTGAACATCCTAACTATCATTATTCTTAATTCTGCTTCTGGTAGTTTGGTTATATCTGGTTCATTCAGGTCCTTCTCTGGGGATTTCTCTTGAATAATTTAGTTTGCATTCCTCTGCCTGCCCATTTTTTCTGTGTATAGGCAAGTTGTGGCCACTGGAGTCCAGTAGGTGTTCCCTTTGTGTTTCTAGGTGTGGTCTGTCTGCAGGCCTGCCACCCCCTCTGCTGCTGCCTAGGGTGGTTGGGTATGGATGTTGCCAGGGACAGCCTACTGCGGTGGTTGCTGTGACTTTCTCCTCTCCTCCGCGGGAGGGCCTGTCACTCAAGCCACAAGCCTTTGTACCAAGGGCAGAAGTGAGCACCTTTGCTCAGCTGCGGAACCAGCCTTTTTCCGGAAGGCTTTCTCCCAGCCCCCGCAGTCAGAGCCTGCTCGCCACAGTTTTGTGGGTTGGGCGGGGCTTTTGACATGCTCTCACCTGTGAGTCTTTGCCCATTCAGAATTTAGCCCCACCCTCGAGGCCGGGGCCCTCCTGCGTAGGGTCACAAAGTGCGTTTTTTTGGGCCGGGCATGTTTGTTGGCGTTGGCTCAGCTGCTAGCTTCCGATAGATCAGGACTCTACCACACCCCCATGATCGGTGCTAGCTTGCGCACGTAGGGTGGCCAGCCGCCGGGATTTCTCTGGCCAGGCGGGGCTAGTAGCGTGAGCTCAGCCGTGAAAGGCAGCTGCGCGCACGTAGTTTTGCAAACCACCGCAGTTTCTCCTTCTGGGCGGGGTTGGCAGCGTGAGCTCAGCCACGAGCCCCTTGCCCGTCCCTGGTCCTAGCCCCATCTCCGCGGTCAGGGCCGGCTTGCGCAGGGTCGCAGAGCCGATCTCTGCCCGTATTTTTCCCCACAAGTGGGTTCACAGGCGGCCCGCAGCTGCCGGACCGCTTTTGCGCGTCCCCTCCGCCCCTGCTGGGTTTGACTGAGCTCACAGCGGTTGTGCCTCCGCCTGGGCCGACAGGACCACTTTTCAGCGTCCTGCCACCAACATCCCTTCAGCAAGCCTCAGAGAGATAGCAGTGTCTTAAGTCTCCACACTGTAGGCTTGGGAGCTCCCTCCCTCTAAGCAGCTCTGCTCTAATTGCCGCGTGAGAGCTTGTTTGGCTATTGTCTTGTCTCCCTTTGCTGGTATTGCTAGTTCCCGGGGAAATATTCGTTTTCGATTAGGGAAATGACTTAGCCCAGGGGTCAGGATGGCTGTCCCTCAGAGTGTCCTCGTGCCTTCAGTCCACTCTCTGTTCCCGCTGCTCTGTTCCTCTCCTCTGTCCCTGTTCCCCGGAGCCCCGGGTGAGTGGTTGTGAGAGAGGGTTTCTGCGCTGTCCCTTTGAAAAGATTCTTGGGTCTGAGAAAACTATCTCTTTTTCACAAACAGTATCCTCACTTGCTTCACAGCTCAATACTGTCCATACACCTCTTCTAGGCTCTGGGATTGCAGTCTGGGGCTTGGTTCCTGGGACCCAGGTCCCTCCCTCTCCACCAAACTCTCCTCCCTCCACGCGGGTCTCTCCGGGCTGCCGTTTGCTCCGGGGAGCTGGGCAGTCCTCTTCGCGTTTTCGCTATTCCTACCAGTCTCAATGCGGCTTCTGCAGTGTTCCTTGGTTGAAGAGTCCACTTAGTTTAGTTCAAAGTTGGTTTATCCAGATGATGGTTCTTAAAATTGAGTTATAATCCACTTTGGTTCTGGGAGTTGGAAGTTGGTACGTCCGCCTACTCCATCGCCATCTTTCCCCTACAATTGACTTTTGTGTATGATGTTAGGTGGTACTTTAAGGTCCAATTTTACTTTTTCCATTTTAACTTAAGAAATGATTTATTTACAGAAATAAATTCATATTTCCGATTTTATTTCAGTACCATGTTTGGTGTGACTCAGATAACTGTGTATATAGGAATTTTTTTCTGGACTATTCATCCTGTTGTTTTGGTCAGTGTACTTGTCCTTACACTGATACTATACTGTCTTAACTACTATAGCATTAAAATAAGATGGTATTTGATGGGTAAGTCCTTCAGCTTTATATTTCTCCAGATAGCCATTTTTGTGATTTTTCAGTATAGAGAACTTTCATATTTATTTGTTTGTTTTAAGCTAATTCTATTTTTAATGAGAGTATACATGTTTTTAAAATTTTTTATTTATTGCTTATTCATTAATAAAAATCAAATTGTTTTTATATTGACCTTTTACCTAATAACCTTGCTAAATTCACTTATGAATTATATTACTTTGTAGATGCTTTTGCATATTATACGTATAAAAAATGTTAACTGCTAATAATGGCATTTGTTTGTGAAGCTTGGTTTCAGTGGTTATAGATTCCTTATTGAACAGTCTAGTTGTCTTTCTACATTTAGAACACATTGTTCCAATGTTCTTGTACTTTCTTCTTTTTTAAAATTTTTATTTTTAATTTATTGTGTTGCCATGGTTTCAAATGTCTCACTCAATATAACACCCTTTACACACCACATCATGCCCCCCCATGCCTCATGCAAAGTCATTTTCTACCCACATTTTCCACCTTTTGACCTCCTCACCCTACCTTTACCCCTCCTTTTCCTCTGGCTATTGCCACCCTGCTGTCTATATATACATGATACAGTGGACTTTTGTCTATTGTGGGGTGTTGGGTTCCAGAACCCCCTGCGACAAGTGAAAAATCCGTGAAGTAGCAATCTTATATTTATTTTATTATTTATATATATTTTAATGCTTTATAAGCCTTCCCTACACTCATAAACTTTTCCCACACTGTTATTAACCTTTCCCACACTTATTTTGCCACAAAAATAAGTAAAATAATAAATATACAAAATATCTATATACTGCAAAATCCCATGATATAGCAAAAAATCCACAATACAAAATTGGATATATACAATTTAAAAATCCACGATGCAGTGAGACTGAAAAAAGTTAACCGCGATATGGTGAGGGATGATTGTATATATATATATATATACGTATATATATGTATATATATATACGTATATATATATATATATATATATATATATATATATATATATATGATTTTCATTAATCCCATTACATTCTTTGATTCTGTCCCCTCATCTCCCTTCCCTTTGAGAGCTGACCATCTGTTTCCTGTGATAATTTCTATTTTGTATTGTTAGTATTTTGTTTCTCAGTTTATTGCATAATAATCTCCAGTCTATCCATGCTTATATAATTTATATAACTCAACAGCAAAAAAACAAAACAAAGCAAAAAACCAAACAATTCAATTAAAAAATGGTCAAAATAGCCTGACTAGGCGGTGGCGCAGTGGACAGAGCATCGGACTGGGATGCAGAAGACCCAGGTTCGAGACCCTGAACTCGCCAGATTGAATGCGGGCCCATCTGGCTTGAGCAAAAGCTCACCCGGTTGGACTCAAGGTCGCTGGCTCCAGCAAGGGGTTGCTCAGTCTGCTGAAGGCTCGTGGTCAAGGCACATGTGAGAAAGCAATCAATGAACAACTAAGATGTCACAACGGCAACAAAAACTGATGATTGATGCTTCTCACCTCTCTCCATTCCTGTCTGTCTGTCCCTATCTATCCTTCTCTCTGACTCTCTCTCTGTCCCTGTAAAAAAAAAAAAAAAAAAAGGGCAAAATAACTGAATAGACGCTTTTCTGAAGAGGACATATGGATGGTCAATAAACATATGAAAAGATGCTCAATGTCACTAATCATCAGAGAAATGCAAATTAAAATCACACTGAGATATTATCTCACTCTTGTCAAATGGCTGTCATCAATAAATGAACAAAAAACAAGTGCTGGCGAGGATGTGGAGAAAAGGGAACCCTCCTGCACTGCTGGTGGGAATGGAGACTGGTGCAGCCACTGTGGAAAACAGTATGGAGATTCCTCAAAAATTTAAAAAATGGAACTGCCTTCTGATTCAATGATCCTGTTTCTTGGAATTTAAACACTAATTTAAAAGGATTTATACACTCCTATGTTCATTGAAGCATTATTTATAATAGCCAAGATTTGGAAACAGTGGGTGAGTGGATAAAATACTGTGCTACATTTACACAATGGAATACTGCTTGTACATAAAAAAGAGGAAATCTTGTACTATGCTAAGTGAAATAAGCCAGTCAGGGAAAAACAAGTACCATGTGATCTCACTCATGTAGAATCTAATGAACAAAATGAACTAACAAACAATATACATAGATAGCAAGCTGACATCTGTTGGGGAAAGAGTGTTGGATAAGTGTTTTGGAGGGTTTGAGAAAGAAAGGACAAAAAAAAGTAAAAACTCATGGGCAGAAACTACCGTGTGGTGATTACTGGGTCTGGGGTGCAGGGGATGTGAAGTAGAGAAAAGTATGGGGGATAAATGGTGATGGATGAAGACTTGACAATATACAGAGATGTGCTGTAGAACTGAGCACCAGAAACCAGTATAATTACGTTAGCTAGTGTCACCCCAATAAATTCAATCAATCAATCAATCAATCAGCCAATAAGCCAAAATTTTGGAAGAGAAATATTTAAAAAAAATAAAATAAATGCAGCTTCTGATTTAGTAGTTCAGACATTGGGCCTGAGATTTTGCATTCCTGACATGTTTCCTCATGGTGCTCTTGGCTCCTGGTCGCACTTTGTGCAGCAAGGGCTTAAACTATATTTCATTTTCAGATGCAGAGACTGAGCGACAGAGAAGTGAAGTGATTTCCCTTAAGCCTAAGGTGACCAGATTTTAAAATTGGTAAAGCGAGACACCATTTACGGAGGGGTGTGGTGTGGTGGGGTGGGGGTGGGGGTTCTTGATTGAAAATTTCGTCTATATGGAACAAAAGAAATTTCATATAATGCAAAAATAGTATTGTAATATATTTTTAAAAATTTCAACATAAGTACAATTTACAAATATAATACATTAAAAAATTATGTATACTATTATTTTATTCTTTGGCATATTTCTCATTTAAGTGAATGTTTTTTAGTAGATTGCTGTTGTTTAAAAGGTCATGACATTTTTCACAAGAATTTATTAAATTATATTTGTCACATAAAATGGTTTTCAAAGTTTCAACACTTAATTGTTATTTTTCTGATGTCCATACTTCATTTACTGTAGAAAAAATGTGTTCAGTCGCAGCATTAGTTCCTGGTAAAGACAGCACGTATTCCACAATTTTTAGTGCATTATTGTATAGAACATAGTTTGTTTCAAAATGATGAAATATTTTTAGCCATTTGTTCTGTATTGTGATTTGTGCTGATGCCCATGATTTAACCTTTTCCTTATCAATCTATTTTTTTTAATAATGATACCTCATTTAAAAGATCATTTTTGGAAATATTACTATATGGGAAATTTTGAGCGAGTCAGGGGGATTGGGTTACACACTCCTGAAATGGATGCCGGAGCTGCACGAGTGGGCAGAAGCAGGCAGGTCAGTGCCACGGCTTGCGCCTCACGGAGCCGGAGCTGCACGAGTGGGCAGAAGCAGGCAGGTCAGTGCCACGGCTTGCGCCTCACGGAGCCGGAGCTGCACGCCGGCGTCCGCAACGCGGGCCTATGGGTAGTTAGGGGACTTGACAGCCGCCACCCCAGCAGGTACATCCTGCCCAAAGTTCTTTGTTTCAGGGCCCTGCACGGGGCAGCAGTACGGGCGCTTCCATGTCGAGGTGGGGTCTCCCTGCCGAAAACCATATATTTCCTTCCTGTTCTCCCGCCGTTCCCTAGCTTTTCGTGCATTCCTTCCAAAAATCAGGACTTTTTTAAAACGCTGCAGGACACAGGACAAATTGTTAAAAATTGGGACTGTCCCACCAAAAGTGGGACGTCTGGTCACCTTACTTAAGCCAATGAATAAAGTTAGAGCAGACTTTTTTTATTCAAGTCTCCTGGGGCCCAAGTTAATGTTTTATTAATTACAAAATTACTGGACTTAGTAAAACAGAGGTCTACCATCCTTTTTTAAGGATCGACAGCATGTGGCAGAAGAGCTGATGTTAGATTCCAGGTATGTACATGTTTGCACACGCACACACTCTTACACACATATTGTTCATTCTTTTTTATTTTCTCCTTTTTTACCAATTGTGATGTTCAGGAAACATGGATTATTCATGGATCACAGGGAACACATGGATTTCAATCACTTTAAAGATATTTTTAAATGCAAGTTAATTCTGAATGTGTAAGCCAGTGGTTTTTAACCTGGGTTCTATCGAACCCTAGGAGTTCAATGAGTCGGTCTCAGGGGTTCGGAGAAGCCTCTGCCGCGGAGGCCAGAATAAAGTAATACCGTAACTTGTTGTGAGTTCATGCACTTTGTTGGTTTTGTTCTTTGAGCAAGGTGATGTTCATGCATGGTTCATTTTGTGCACCAGTAAAAAAACATATACCTATGTCTTGAATTTGGAAAAAAAAAATTTTATTTATCACTAAAGAAGGGTTCGGTGAATGCGCATATGAAACTGGTAGGTTCGGTACCTCAAAAAAGGTTAAGAACCACTGGTGTAAGCTTTTCCCAGAAATATTCCAGGAAATACATAAATTATTTCTGACTCTTTAAATATAAATAATATACAGATGTTCTGGAGATTGGCAAAGACCATGTTATTGATAAATCCAGGTCCTAATGACATCTTCTGATAATTTCATAGCTACTCTGGGCTTGGCCTAGTGAATTCTGTGCTCTAGCATTCATAAACGACCCAGGGGTTTGGGAGATTTTCCTGGTATTGAATTTTTCTTGCCAGCTATGACTGTTTTCCCTGAACTCTGTGGGGGAACTAAGCAATTGCAAAATTCCAGGCAAGTGTGTGTGGTTGTGTGCATGTGTTCGTGTGTGTGTTCACACATATTAACTCAAAAGTACAGATTCCTAACATTTTTCTACTCACTGAGAAGCAGAAAGGAGGAAGGAAGATAAAATAGTCTTGAGTAGAAAAAGAGGGTCAGAAAAATCCTTGAAATGACATCTCTCTCCTTTCTGCTAGAGGTTTCAAAAGATAATAAGCTAAACTGATTTTAAAACTGGGTCATGAAGTTCCATTTTGGGAAGCAAATAAGTATGGTAAGTTAAGCCCCTTAGCTCATGTTCGCAGTTGACCTATCTACTTGATAATAAGTTTCTTGGGGTCATGGCTTGGTATTCCTGATTTTTTTTTCTTCCAAAGAGCCCAGAGGAGGGTCTTGTGCTCAGTAGAAGGACAGAAACATTTCTTGAATAAAATATTCACCCTCCAGGTGCAGAAGCCCTGGGAGATGCTATTGTGTTTGAGTGTAACAGCCATCTGGGAACTCACGAGCAGGCATTTATTTGTCTAAAAGATACAAACCATCACTGACTACCACTTCTCCTTACTGGCCTCTTCTTGTTCACACAGAACCTCCTCTGTTTTCTCTATTTCTGAGAATAAAGATTTAAAGGGCAAAAGAAAAGGAAGAGGAACAGCTGGAGGAGGATAGGGAAGGGAGATGGGAAAAGGGGAAGAGTGGGAAGAGCCAGTGGCAGACCAGCTGCTTGTGCAGAGGAAAAGGAGCTTTGACTCCTTCGCCCAAGGTGTCCCTCTATCTGGCTTCCCAGCTGCCTCTGCTCTCTGTGGCAGGAGCTTGTGCACGTCAGGACACTTTTGGTTGCAGTAATCAAAAGCTCAACTCTACTGACCTGGCTTAGAAACACCAAAGAGGACATACAGTGGTACCTTGAGCTATGAGTTTAATTTGTTCTGTACCTGAGCTCGTAAGTCAGTCAACTCATATATCAAACAACTTTCTCCCATTTAAAATAACTGAAATAGATTTAATTCATTCCAGCACTGTGAAACATCCTCAAACCATCCTAAATTATGAAAAATACATGTTTTTAATTAAAAAACATACATGTATACTTTACCAATGCATAACAAAATATATGAAATAAAAGAAAAAGTGTTATTTAGTATTATATTCTTACCTTGGAGACAGATGAGTGCGGCTAATGGAGGTGAATGGCAGAGGAGGAGGGAGGGAGGAAGGGATGCAGGCACTGTAGACACGTAAACTAAAACTGTACTTTCTTAACATTAAATGTAAACTAAAACTGCATTTTCTTTACTTTAAACAAAACTAAAACTGCACTTTCTTTACTTAAAATGAAACCACAAATACTTGGTTGTAAGAAAATGCACTTTCTTAACTTTTAAACTTAACCTAAGCTTAACATTACATATTTTTCATTTAATCATCACCTGTTTTTGCCTTTTTGGCTGAACTTTCAGCACTTTCACTTGCAGGACTTTTGAATAAAAATCTATCCAAAGGGGTTTGCTTTTTCCTGCCTTTTAAAATGTTACAGAAATGTGACAAACAAGTGTCACTAAAAAGTGCTAAAGCATGAACAGTTGAAACTTTTTCTGGGTGTTTCTTTTCAATGAGACTTGAAAGGTTCTCCCACATTGCCAGCATGTCTTTAATTTCACTTGTAGAAATCACTTCCTCCGACTGTTCCTCCTCCTCACTACTAATCTCTTGCAGAAGCTCCATATGTTGTATAATCTGTAGCTCTTTCTACTCCTCAGTTGAGAGCTCCTCCTCATGTTCCTCGACGGGCTCGTTTACACCACCCTCATCTACCTCCAGACCCATCAACTTTCTGAGGGACACAGTCTCCTCTAACGCTTCTACCTCGGTCTTGGTGTCTGGTTCGAATCCTTTGAAATCCCTGTCTGTGACAACATCAGGGAGGCCAGACTGGGTTATATCATGACTAACTAACAGATTCTTGGGGAAAGTACCTTCTTTTTCTATGCCTCAGTTTCTTTATCTGTAAAATGGGTCCAAAGAATTTAAATTTCCTAGAAAACTGCATGGCTCAGTAAGTGCCCACTCTTGCTGTCTCTGTTATTATCACAGAGAGAAGACACAGGTTTGGAGCAAGGAGACGCAGTCAGAATGATGCAGGGAGTCTACCTGAGTGAACGGTGGCGAAGACAGGGAGTAGGAGGAGGGGAAAAGGAAGGGGGAATGGTGTGAGTGTGGGTGGGGGTCACATTCAAGAGGATAAGGAGAGAGAGTGGCAGGATGTTGGCTGCAGAGCATGTGCAGGCAAAGGTTTGAGCAGTGTCTTCTGGTGTCAATGGGTGGCTCATCCAGACTGGTGCAGGGGCTGTTGTTTCAAGGGTGCTGAGGACAAGGTAGGAAGTTAGGTGGAGGCCAGCTGATGGAGGGCTTGCATGCCAGAGCAGGAGGTGTGGCTATTTTCCTTGCTGTGCTGCAGATTTTAGAGTAGAACTCTGATAAACTGACTCCTGTGTCGTGTTGAGAACCTCAATCTGAATGCAGAACACAGGAGTGGCCATCTATCCTGGATGGATTAGGCTGTTTCAGGGCACCTGGCTTGGTGGTGAGCATGTTTTGAAGAGGTCCTGTGCCTGAAACCTAGAAACCACTGGGTTAAGGATCCTGTAGCATGTCTGTGGATGCTGTTGTAAGAAGGATTAGGAAGTCAGCAGAAGAGGGAGAGAGGGCCTGAGACCTCAGGTTCAGATGATAGGGATATATCACAGGTTAGACATGTTAGGAAGTGTTGTTAAGTTTTAAGGTGAAGTCACATGAGCAGAGAGAGGCAGGACCTTGCGAAACGCTGGATATGAGACCACAGTTCAGAGTGCGGTATTTCCTAAGGTTCTGGCTTGTTTTCTGAATGACTCTGGCTGTCCGCCTGGCTCTGAGTTTCCTCCTTCTAGTTCCCCACATGTGTCCCTGATGAGGGCTGGAGCCCACACAGGCTCAGATACAGGCATCTCCCAGAGCCCACGTTTATCTTTCAGCTTTAGCATGTCTAAGATGTAAGGTGTCACTTCCACGCTGCAGGAACCAGATCCATAGCTCTTCAGAAAACAGAAGAAGAATTAGCCACTCTATCCGGGGCTGACTTCAAAATGCGTGTTTGTTTTTAATAACCAATATCAGCTCAGCTGGCTCCACTTGGGGGAGGAAACCCTGTGGGCCTTCCCTGAGAATAACCACCTCCTGTGAGGCTGGCCATTCCCAAGTTCCCTAGTGATGAAGAAAGCAGAAGGTAAGATGATGAACTGCACGTCGTTTCTGTTCCTGTACTTTTCCCTCCTTTTTGTTTACTTGTACAGGGATGAAATGTTTAGGTGGGACAAACAGAATCTGATGAAACTGATAATGTTACATTGTTTGTTGAAACAAGATTTGAAGGTTTTCTGGGAGTTTCCTAGCTCTGTAGGCATATTTAACATTAAGATATGTCTGGGAGCCATAGTAAAAGATCACTTATGATTACTGCTGTTTTAGTCTCTGGGAGGTTAACCATACAATATATGGAAAATATATTTTATTACTATCTACTACTTATAAACCATAAATAGTTTTGTGACTTTTGGTAGATTGTGAGGTTTAATTACAAGATATTATAATAAAGTCTTTTTATTTGTCTCTGATGTTACAATTAAGATTTATTTGATCACTTTCCATTAAGCTTCTATAGATTTAAGGCATATAATCTGACTCAGTATTTGACTGAAGGCATTGCATTATTATAAACAGACACACACTGGGTGCATTTAAAATGATAATGTATTGTGTTAGCAAGGCATGTATGTGCTTCCTTCAATAAAGGCTTAAAATGAAACCTTAGAAGCATGAGCATATTTTTTTCAGAGGCTTTACAGATGTGAAACCTATTGCTACAAGAAAGGCTGTGCACTCTCCTGAGGGGTGATAAACATTGCCCTGTATTTTTTTTTTTTTTGGACACCCTTAACCTCTTAATGTCTGTCAGCACTGTTGTTGTGAGAGTGAACAAGGAAATGGGACATGATCTGGCGAAGTCAGGAAAGGAAATAAGAAAACAAAAAAGGAGAACAAAATTGTGTTTAACTTTCAACTTAATAAAACTTAAAACTCTTTGTTCTTGTGCAAAATGGTAGTTTGTACTGTGACTATGGGGGGGGGCGGAGAGTTGGATGGTAGGAGAAGTTGTTCTGAAGGATATAGCTAGTGAACAGCAGCTTTGGGAAAACAAGGTGTTTGCCCCCAGGTGACTAGAGACCATGTGTTGTAGAATCTGAGTGTGTTCCCTATAAATTTGTGGATCTGTTGGGCAAAGAAAGAGGATAGTGCTGTCCAGAGGAGCGGAAAACACTTCTTGAGATGAATTTGACCTTCTTGATAGTGATAATGAATCTAAAAAAGATACTAATGGTCTTTCTCAAATCAACTCGAAGTTGTTAATCGTGTAATCCACACACACTTTGGGCACCGGCCTGTTAGCTTACATAGGAGAAAAATTTGACAGGTGTGGTTAAGGACTGGCTAAGACCACTTCTAAAACATATGCTTAAAATTATACATGAAAAGCACATATTCACTGTCAAAAATAAAACTAAAAGAGAATACATATAGATAAGTTAAAAGGTGAAAGATAAAAAGCTGTTATTGTACAGCATCATGGTAAGACATTTATATAATTTACAAAGTTATCCTCCAGATGAGTTTGGTATTGACCTGGCAAATGAAACTACATATTATAAACAATTGAATGTCAACTGTAATTGAAAAATACGTTTTTTGACAGAGAAAGAGAGAGAGACAGAGAGAGGGATAGATAGGGACAGACAGACAGGGAGAGAGATGAGAAGCATCAATTCTTCGTTGCGACACCTTAGTTCATTGATTGCTTTCTCATATGTGTCTTGACTGAGGGCTACAGCAGACTGTAATGCCTTTGCTCAAGGCAGCAACCTTCGGTTCAAGCTGGTGCGCCTTGCTCAAACCAGATGAGCCCACGCTCAAGCTGGCGACCTCAGTTTTGAACCTGGGTCCTCAGCGCCCCATTCAGACACTCTATCACTGCGCCACTGCCTGGTCAGGCTAATTGAAATAATATTATTATTATTATTATTAATTTTAATGGGGTGACACCAATAAATCAGGGTACATATGTACAATGAAAATATCTCTAGATTATCCCATCATTCAATTGTATTGCATACCCGTCACCAAAAGTCAAATTGTCCTCTCTCACCTTCCATCTGGTTTTCGCTGTGTCCCTCCCCTCCTCCCTATCCCACTCTCCCCACCCTCCTCGCACCACATAACCACCACTCTCTTGTCCATGTCTCATAGTCTCACTTTTATGTCCCACCTATGTATGAAATCATGCTGTTCTCAGTTTTTTTTCTGATTTACTTATTTCACTCCGTATAATGTTATCAAGGTCCATCCATTTTGTTGTAAATGATCCGATGTCATCATTTCTTATGGCTGAGTAGTATTCCATAGTATATATGTACCAAAGCTTTTTAATGCACTCGTCTTCGCTGTTGTGAACAATGCTGCCACGAATATGGGGGCACATTTCTTCTTTTCGAACAGTGCTATGGTGTTCTTAGGGTATATTCCTATAAGTGGGATAGCTGGGTCAAAAGGCAGTTCGATTTTTAATTTTCTGAGGAATCTCCAAACTCTTTTCCACAGTGGCTGCACCAGTCTGCATTCCTACCAGCAGTGCAGAAGGGTTCCCTTTTCTTCACATCCTCGCCAGCACTTATTCTGTGTTGTTTTGCTGATGAGTGCCATTCTGACTGGTGTGAGGTGATATCTCATTGTGGTTTTAATTTGCATTTCTCTACTGATTAGTGATGTTGAGCATTTTTTCATATGCCTATTGTCCATCTGTATATCCTCTTTGGAGAAATTTCTATTCATTTCTTTTGCCCACTTTTTGATTGGATTGTTTGTCTTCCTGTTGTTGAGTTTTATAAGTTCTTTATAAATTTTGGTTATTAACCACTTATCAGACGTGCTGTTGAATATGTTCTCCCATTATGTGGTTTGTCTTTTTATTCTGTTCTTATTGTCTTTAGCTGTGCAAAAACTTTTTAGTTTGATATAGTCCCATTTGCTTATCTTGCCTTTAATTTCATTTGCCCGTGGAGATAAATCGGCAAATATATTGCTGCTACAGAAGTCGGAGAGCTTGCTGCCTATGTTATCTTCTAAA
Source organism: Rhynchonycteris naso (assembly GCA_037038555.1). NCBI lineage: Eukaryota > Metazoa > Chordata > Mammalia > Chiroptera > Emballonuridae > Rhynchonycteris > Rhynchonycteris naso. The sequence continues at coordinate 135,577,651 of CM072998.1, forward strand.
ATGCTTATGGATTAATGGCTTACATTTAAGTCTTTTATTCATTTTGAGTTTGTTTTTGTGAATGGTGTAAGTTGATGGTCTAGTTTCATTTTTTTGCAGGTAGATGTTCAATTTTCCCAACACCATTTGTTAAAGAGGCTGTCTTTACTCCATTGTATGTTCTTTTCTCCCTTGTCAAATATCAGTTGTCTATAAAGATGTGGGTTTATTTCTGGGTCCTCTGTTCTGTTCCACTGATCTATGTGCCTGTTCTTATGCCAGTACCAGGCTGTTTTGAGTATAATGGCCTATAGTAAACCTTGATATCTGGAAGAGGGATACCTCCTGCTTTATTTTTTCTTTTTATAAATCCTGAGGCTATTGGTGTTCTTTTTTGATTCCATATAAATTTTTGGAATATGTTTTCTATATCTTTGAAGTATTTCATTGGTATTTTAATTGGTATTGCATTGAATTTATAAATTGCTTTAGGTAATATAGACATTTTAATGATGTTTATTCTTCCTAGCCATGAGCACGGTATATGCTTCCACTTGTTTGTATCTTCCTTGATTTCTTTTATCAATGTTTTATAATTTTTCGAGTACAAGTCCTTAACTTCCTTGGTTAAATTTACTCCTAGGTACTTTATTTTTTTGGCAGCAATAGTGAAGGGGATTGTTTCCTTAATCTCTTTTGCTGACAGTTCATTGTTGGTATATAGAAATGCCTCTGATTTCTGAGTATTAATTTTATATCCTTCCACCTTGCTGAATTCATTTATAAGGTCCAGTAGTTTTTTGACTGAGACTTTAGGGTTTTCTATTATTAATATATGAATATATATGAATCACATTGATAGATTTGCGAATATTGAACCAGCCTTGCCTCTCCAGAATAAATCCCACTTGATCATGGTGTATGATTTTTTTCATATATTGCTGAATCCGGTTGGCTAATATTTTGTTGAGAATTTTAGCGTCTAAATTCATCAGGGATATAGGACTATAATTTTCTTTCTTTGTGTTGTCTTAGCCCGGTTTGGGGATCAGAATTATGCTCGCCTCATAAAAGGAGTTTGAAAGTCTCCTTTCCTCTTGAATTTTTTGAAATAGCTTGAGGAGGATAGGAGTTAGTTCTTCTTTGAATTTTTGATAGAATTTACTTGTGAAGCCACCAGGCCCAGGACTTTTCTTTTTTGGGAGTTTTTTGATAACTGTTTCGATCTCATTTGTTGTAATTGGTCTGTTTAGGTGTTCTGATTCTTCCAGATTGATTTTTGGAAGGTTATATGATCCAGAAATTTGTCCTTTTCACCAAGATTGTCTAATTTTTTTGGCATATAGTTCTTCATAGTATTTTCTTATAATGCTTTGTATTCCTGTTGTGTCAGTTCTTATTTCTCCACTGTTCTTTCTAATTTTATTTATTTGAGTCCTCTCTCTTTTTTTCTTGGTGAATCTAGTTAAAGGTTCATCAATCTTGTTTACCTTTTCAAAGAACCAGCTTCTGGTTTCATTGGTCCTCTGCATTGTTTCCTTAGCCTTTATGTCATTTATTTCTGCTCTGATATTTATTATTTCCTTTTCTCTATTTGACTTGGGTTTTATTTGTTGTTGTTTTTCTAGTTCTTTTAGATTCAGGGTCAGGTTGCTTATTTGAGCTTTTTCTAGCTTCTTATGATATGCCTGTAGTGCGAAAACTTCCCTCTCAGAACTGCTTTTGCTGTGTCCCATAAATTTTGAGTTGATGTATGCTAATTTTCATTCATTTCTGGAAACTATTTTATTTCTTCTTTGATCTCATTGTTAATCCATTCATTATTTAATATCATGCTATTTAGTTTCCAAGTGTTTGAGTATTTTTCAGTTTTTCTTTTGTGAGTAATTTCTAGATTCATGGCATTGTGATCAGAGAAAATGCTTGATATGATTTCAATCTTCTTAAATTTATTGAGACCATTTTTGTGTCCTAACATGTGGTCTATCCTAGAAAACGTACCATGAGCGCTTGAGAAGAATGTATATTCTACTGCTTTAGGGTGAAAAGTTCTGAAGATATCTATTAAATCAAGTTGATCTAGTTTCTCCTTTAAGTCTGCTGTTTCTTTATTAATTTTCTTTCTTGAGGATCTATCTAGTGTTGTTAGTGGGGTATTAAAATCCCCTAATATGATAGTATTGCTGTTAATCTCACCCTTTATATCCATCAAAGTCTGCTTTATGTATGTCGGGGCTCCTCTATTTGGTGCATAGATATTTATAATAGTTATACCTTCCTGTTGAAGTATTCCCTTTATCATTATGTAGTGTCCTTCTTTATCTGTTACTATAGCTTTTGTTTTAAAGTCCATTTTGTCAGATATTAGTATTGCTACCACTGCTTTTTTTTCATTTCCATTTGCGTGAAATATTTTTTTCCATCCTTTTACCTGCAGTCTATGTGCATCTTTTGTTTTAAGATGTGTCTCTTGTAGACAGCATATGTATGGGTCCTGTTTCTTTATCCATGCAGCTACCCTGTGTCTTTTGATTGGATCATTTAATCCATTTACATTTAAGGTTATTATTGATATGTAGTTGTTTATTGCCATTTTATTCTTTAAAGCTGTATTCTTCTTTTTCTCCAATCTTTCCTCCCTTTAAGCTGTTCACAAGAGGCCCCTTAGTATCTCTTGCAGAATTGGTTTGGTTTTTATGAAATACTTCAGGCTTTCTTTTTCTGGGAAGCTCTTTATTTCTCCTTCAATTTTAAACCTTAGCCTTCCTGGATTAAGTAGTCTTCGTTGTAGGTTCTTGTTCTGCATTACTTTGATTATATCTTGCCATTCCCTTCTGGCCTCAAGTGTTTCTGTTGAGAAGTCCCATGTCATCCTTATGGGGGCTCCTTTGTAGGTGATAGCCTTTTTTCCCTAGCAGCTTATAAAATTTTTTCTTTATCCATTATCTTTGGTATTTTAACTATGATGTGTCTTGGTGTAGATCTTTTTGGGTTTCTCCTTAATGGAGTTCTGCGTGCTTCTTGAATGTGTGGAGTGTTTTCCAGCCTTAATTTAGGAAAGTTTTCTGCTATGTTTGATTGAACAAAGTTTCCATTTCCTGTCCTCTTTTCTCTTCTTCAGGCACCCCTATGAAGCGAATGTTGTTTCTGTTCATGTTGTCACAGAGCTCCCTTAGAGTTTCCTCACATTTTTTTAGTCTCTTTTCGTTTTTCTTCTCTGCTTCTGTGCCTTTGTTTATTGTGTCCTCTAACTCACTGATTCGATCCTCAGCGTGAATCATCCTGCTTTTGATTCCTTCCATTGTGGTATTCAGTTCTGATACTGTATTTGTCATTTCTGTCTGATTCTATTTTATTATTTCATTTTCATTTTTTATACTTTTTATCTCTTTATTTAGGTGTTCATAATGACTATCCATTGTTGCTCTAATTTCTTGAACATCCTAACTGTCATTATTCTAAATTCTGCTTCTGGTAACTTGGTTATATCTGGTTCATTCAGGTCCTTTTCTGGGGATTTCTCTTGATTCATTTGGTTTGCATTCCTCTGCCTGCCCATTTTGTTTGTTTATAAGCAAGTTGTGGCCACTGGAGTCCAGTAGGTGTTTCCTTTGTGTTCTCTAGGTGTGGTCTGTCTGCAGGCCCCCCACCCCCTCTGCCGCTGCCTAGGGTGGTTGGGTATGGGCGTTGCCAGTGCCGTCCCACTGTGGCTTTTGCTGTGATTTCTGCCTATCCTCCACGGGAGGGGCTGTCACTCAAGCCATAAGCCTCAGCACTAAGGGTAGAGGTGAGCACCTTTGCTCAGCTGTGTTCCCAGCCTGTTTCCGGACTTCCGCCCAGAACCCGCAGTCAGAGCCTTCTCGCCACAGTTTCGCGGGTTGGGCGAGCCTTTTGACGTGCTCTCAGCTATGAGCCTTTGCCCACCCGGAGCTTTAGCCCCACCCTCGAGGCCAGGGCCCTTCTGCACAGGGTCGCAAACCCAGGTTTATTGGGCCGGGCATGTTTGCTGGCTTCCGCTCAGCTGCGTACTTCCGCTCGTCCCGGACTTTACCCCGTCCCCACTTTCGGAGCCCGCTCGCGCACTTATAATGGCAAACCGCGGTTTCTCCGGCCGGGCGGGGATAGTAGAGTGGGCTCAGCTGTGAGCTTCCACTTGTCTAGGGGTCTACGCCGTTCCTGCGCTCGGAGCTCGCCCGCGCACGTATAATGGCAAACCGCGGTTTCTCCGTCCAGTGGGGCAGGTAGCGTGAGCTCAGCCACAAGCCCCCACACATCCCTTGTCCTAGTTTGGTCCCCGTGGTCAGGGCCGTCATGCGCAGGGTCGCACAGCAGATCTCTGCCCGTTCCAGGCCTCCCGCTTTGTCCCCGTAGGTGGCATTACAGGCGGGCCCACAGCTTCTGGACAGCTTTCGCGCGTCCCCTCCGACCCTGTTGGGCTAGACCGATCTCACACCGGCTTGGCCTATGCCCATGCCGACAGAATGGCGTTTCATTGTCCTGCCGCCCCAAACCCTTCAGCAACCCTCAGCAGAGTAGGAAGGGCCCTAATTCTCCACACTGTAGGCCTGGGAGCTCCCTCACTTGTTTCACAGCTCAAAACTGTCCAAACGCCTCTTCTAGGCTCTGGGACTGCAGGCTGGGGCTTGGTTCCTGGGTCCCAGGTCCCTCCCTCTCCGCCAAACTTTCCTCCTGCCATGCGGGTCTCTCCGGGCTGCCATTTGCTCCGGGGAGCTGTCAGCCCTGTTCGTGTTTTCGCTATTCCTACCATTCTCAATGTGGCTTCTTCTGTGTTCCTTGGTTGAAGAGTCCACTTACTTTAGTTCAAAGTTGGTATATCCAGATGATGGTTCTTAAAATTGAGTTATAATCCACTTTGGTTCTGGGAGTTGGAAGTTGGTACGTCAGCCTACTCCTTTGCCATCTTGCTTCCTTATCATTTGATTTTTGTCCTTCCTTTTGTTTATGTGATGAATCACATTGATTGATTTGCGAATATTGAACCAGCCTTGCCTCTCCAGAATAAATCCCACTTGATCATGGTGTATGATTTTTTTCATATATTGCTGGATCCGGTTGGCTAATATTTTGTTGAGAATTTTAGCTTCTAAATTCATCAGGGATATAGGCCTATAATTTTCTTTCTTTGTGTTGTCTTAGCCCGGTTTTGGGATCAGAATTATGCTCACCTCATAAAAGGAGTTTGAAAGTCTCCCTTCCTTTTTAATTTTTTGAAATAGCTTGAGGAGGATAGGAGTTAGTTCTTCTTTGAATTTTTGATAGAATACACTTATGAAGCCATCAGGCCCAGGACGTTTATTTTTTGGGAGTTTTTTGATAACTGTTTCGATCTCATTTGTTGTAGTTGGTCTGTTTAGGTGTTCTGATTCTTCCAGATTGACTTTTGGAAGGGTATATGATTCAAGAAATTTGTCTAGCCTGACCTGTGGTGGCGCAGTGGATAAAGTGTTGACCTGGGAACACTGAGGTCGCCAGTTCAAAACACTGCACTGGTCTGATCAAGGCACATATGGGAGTTGATGCTTCTAGCTCCTCCCCGCTTTCTCTCTCTCTCTCTCATTTGTGTCTCCTCTCTAAAATAAATAAATAAAAAGAAATTAAGAAAAAAAGAAATTTGTCCATTTTATCTAGATTGTCTAATTTTTTGGCATATAGTTTTCATAGTATTTTCTTACAATGCTTTGTATTTCTGCTGTATCAGTTGTTATCTCTCCACTGTCCTTTCTAATTTTATTTATTTGAGTCCTCTCTCTTTTTTTCTTGGTGAGTCTAGTTAAAGGTTCATCAATCTTGTTTACCTTTTCAAAGAACTAGCTTCTGGTTTCATTGATCCTCTGTATTGTTTCTTTAGCCTCTATGTCATTTATTTCTGCTCTGATATTTATTATTTCCTTCCTTCTACTTGTCGTGGGTTTTATATGCTCTTGTTTTTCTAGTTCTTTTAGATTCAGGGTCAGGTTGCTTATTTGAGCTTTTTCTAGCTTCTTATGATATGTCTGTGGTGCAATAAATTTCCCTCTCAGAACTGCTTTTGCTGTGTCCCATAAATTGTGAGTTGATGTATGCTCATTATCATTTGTTTCTAGAAACTTTTTTTATTTCTTCTTTGATCTCATTGTTAATCCATTCATTATTTAATATCATGCTATTTAGTTTCCAAGAGTTTGAGTATTTTTCAGTTTTTCTTTTGTGGTTAATTTCTACTTTCATGGCATTGTGATCAGAGAAACTGTTTGATATAATTTCAATCTTCTTTAATTTATTGAGACCATTTTTGTGTCCTAACATGTGGTCTATCCTAGAAAACGTACCATGAGTGCTTGAGAAGAATGTATATTCTACTGTTTTAGGGTGAAAAGTTATGAAGATATCTATTAAATCGAGTTGATCTAGTATATCCTTTAAGTCTGCTGATTTTCTATTAATTTTCTTTCTTGAGGATCTATCCAGTGTTGTTAGTGGGGTATTGAAATCTTCTACTATGATAGTATTGCTGTTAACCTCAGTCTTTATATCCATCAAAGTCTGCTTTATGTATGTCGGGGCTCCTATATTTGGTGTGTAAATATTTATAATAGTTATATCTTCCTGTTGAATTGTTCCCTTTATCATTATGTAGTGTCCTTCTTTATCTGTTACTATAGCTTTTGTTTTAAAGTTCATTTTGTCAGATATAAGTACTGCTACCTTGGCTTTTTTTTCATTTCCATTTGCATGAAATATTTTTTTCCATCCTATATTTTCAGTCTATGTGCATCTTTTGTTTTAAAGTGTGTCTCTTGTAGACAGCATATGTATGGGTCCTGTTTCTTTATCCATGCAGCTACCCTGTGTCTTTTGATTGGATCATTTAATCCATTTACATTTAAGGTTATTATTGATATGTAGTTGTTTATTGCCATTTTATTCTTTAAAGCTGTATTCTTCCTTTTCTATATTCTTTCCTTCCTTTGATCTGTTCACAACAGGCCCCTTAGTATTTCTTGCAGAATTGGTTTGGTTTTAATGAATTCCTTGAGGCTTTCTTTGTCTGGGAAGTCTTTATTTTTCCTTCAATTTTAAACGTTAGCCTTGCTGGATAGAGTAGTCTTGGTTGTAGGTTCTTGTTCTGCATTACTTTGATTATATCTTGCCATTCCCTTCTGGCCTCAAGTGTTTCTGTTGAGAAGTCCGATGTCATCCTTATGGTGGCTCCTTTGTAGATGATAGCGTTTTTTTCTCTAGCAGCTTTTAAAATTTTTTTCTTTATCCATTAGCTTTGGTATTTTAGCTATGATGTGTCTTGGTGTAGATCTTTTTTTGTTTCTCTTTAATGGAGTTCTGTGTGCTTCTTGAACGTGTGGAGTGTTTTCCAGCCTTAAATTAGGGAAGTTTTCTGCTATGATTTGATTGAACAAATTTTCCATTTCTTGTCCTCTCTCCTCTTCTTCAGGCTCCCCTATGATGCGAATGTTGTTTCTGTTCATGTTGTCACAGAGCTCCCTTAGAGTTTCCTCACATTTTTTTAGTCTCTTTTTTTTTTTCTTCTCTGCTTCTGTGCTTTTGTTTATTGTGTCCTCTAACTCGCTGATTCGATCCTAAGCGTGATTCATCCTGCTTTTAATTCCTTCCATTGTGGTCTTTAGTTCTGAAACTGTTTTTGTCATTTCTGTCTGATTCTTTTTTATTATTTCAATTTTGTTTTTTATACTTGTTATCCTTTTATTTAGGTGTTCATAATGACTATCCATTGTTGCTCTAATTCCTTTAAACATCCTAACTATTATTATTCTAAATTCTGCTTCTGGTTATTTGGTTATATCTGGTTCATTCAGATCCTTCTCTGGGGATTTCTCTTGATTCATTTTTTTTTTCATTTCTCTGCCTGCCCATTTTTTCTGTGTATAAGCATGTTGTGGCCACTGGAGTCCAGTAGGTGTTGCCTTTGTGTTCTCTATGTGTGTTCTCTCTGCAGGCCCGCCTCCCTGTCTGCCGCTGCCTCGGGCAGTTGTGTATGGGCGTTCCCACTGCAGCTGTTGCTGTGTTTTCAGCCTCTCCTCCACGGGAGGGGCCGTCACTCAAGCCCCAGGTCTCAGTAACAAGGGTAGAGGTGAGCACCTTTACTCAGCTGTGCACCCAGTCTGTTTCCGGGCTTCTGCCCAGCACCCGCAGTCAGAGCCTGCTCACCACATTTTAATATGTTGGGTGGGGCTTTTGACATGCTCTCAGATGTGAGCCTTTGCCCGTCTGAAGCTTCAGTCCGCCCTCGAGGCCTGGGCCCTCCTGCACAGGTTTGCAAACCATGGTTTATTGGGCTGGGCATGTTTGCTGGCTTGTGTTCAGCTAGAGCTTCCGCTCGCCCAGGGCTCTACCCCGCCCCTGCATTCGTAGCCAGCTTGCGCACAGAGGATGGCAAACCGCGGTTTCTCCGGCTGGGCGGGGCTGGTAGCGTGAGTTCAGCCGTGAGCCCCCGCCCGTCCCTGGTCCTAGCTCCATCCCCACAGTCAGGGCCGGCTTGCGCAGGGTCACACAGCAGATCTCTGCCCATTCCTGTCCTCCCGCTTTGTCCCCGCTGGTGGGATTACAGGCGGGCCGCAGCTGCCGGACTGCTTTCGCACGTTCCCTCTGCCCCTGCTGGGCTAGACTGAGCTCACATCGGTTGGCCCTCTGCCCATGCTGACAGAACCGTGTTTCAGCCTCCTGCCGCCACCATCCCTTCAGCAACCCTCAGTAGAGTAGGAAGTGCTCTAAGTCTCCATACTGTAGGCCTGGGAGCTCCCTCCCTGTAAGCAGCTCTGCTCTAATTGCCACGGGAGAGCTGAGCTTGTTTGGCTAGTGTCCTGTCTCCCTTTGCTGGTATTGCTAGTTCTAGGAGAAATATTTGTTTTCGATTAGGGAAGTGACTTAGCCCAGGGGATAGGGTGGCTGTCCCTCAGAGTGTTTGTCCCTCTGCCTTCAGTCCACACTCTCTTCCTGCTTCTCTGGTCCTCTCCTCTGTCCCCCCTCCCCGGAGCCCCGGGTGCGTGGTTGTGAGGGAGGTTTTTTGCACTGTCCCTTTACACAGATTCTTGGGTCTGAGAAAACTCTCTTTCTCACAAACAGTATCCTCACTTTTCTCACAGCTCAATACTGTCCAAACGCCTCTTCCAGCCTCTGGGACTGCAGGCTGGGGCTTGGTTCCTGGGATCCAGGTCCCTCCCTCTCCGCCAAACTCTTCTCCCGCCACGTGCGAGCGTCTCTCCGGGCTGCCATTTGCTCTGGGGAGCTGGGCAGCCCTCTTCTCATTTTCGCTATTCCTACCAGTCTCAATGTGGCTTCTTCTGTGTTCCTTGGTTGAAGAGTCCACTTAGTTTAATTCAAAGTTGGTTTATCCAGATGATGGTTCTTAAAATTGAGTTATAATCCACTTTGGATCTGGGAGTTGGAAGTTGGTACGTCTGCCTATTCCATCGCCATCTTCAGTCCGTCGTCTCAGGCTCTTTATAAGCCAGATGCACCGGGTGGAATTCACACATGGAGGTTCCCGGCACCCCGCACAGAGCCCGATGCAGATGCTCACAAACACGCTTTCCGGGACGGGGAGCGGGGCTGGGGGCAAACGAGAAACCCAGGTTCGGCGAGGACTCAGGGGCCAGATGGGATACTGGGCCGTGTCGCTGGCGGAGGCTTTGCCCAGGTGAGCCGCGGACGCTGGGCGGGTGGGCGCCGAGCGGACCCGTCCCACTGCTCGTTCCCCTGCTCCACCCGGCGGCCGGCTGAACCCCTTGGGTGACCCCGCTCACCCCAGACCGCCCTACAGCCTGCCCAGTGCGCCGAAGATGCAGTCGCTTTCCTAATTGAAATATTTTTAAAATTGCAAAATTCCTATCAATTTGAGATAAACACTGTTAACGTTTTGCTGGATGTGCTTTTTTCTTTCCACACATGTACATTTGGAGAAAATTTTGTACTTGTATTGTGTATGTTGATTTATTACTTACTTTCCCTCTCAGAAATTATTGTGAACATCTTGTCATGTTAACCATGTTTTTTCTATAGAAGCTTCTAAATTCCATTATACAGATGATTTTTTTCACCTTGTTGGTATATATTTTATGAATATTACTAAGACTAACATCTTTGTAGTGAAAACTTCACATCAATCACTTCCGGATTCTTTCATTAGGACCATTTAACAGAGACGGAATTGTGGGGTGAAAAGCATGAGTATGTTTTAAACTCTTGATACTTGCTACCAAATTAATTTAGGAAAATGCTATTAATTTATAGTCCTTCCAGTGCTGTATGAATACCATTTTCCCACACATTGGGTTTTAACGTTAAAAAAAGAGTATTAATCTGATAACTGGCAAGGCTACTTTGTGGTCTTAATTTGCTTCAAGGAAACCATTTGTGAAGTCTTTAGGCTTCTTATTCTACCTTCTGTGGGTTCAGTTTCTTGTGTTTTTGGCTACTTATTAATGAAACAAACATCTCTTATACAGTATTAACTTAGGACAACCTAATTTCTCAATCCTTTGACCTCATTTAATGTTGATCAGCCGAGTCTGCTGAGTGTGAGTGAATCTGATGCTTTTGATTTGATTTTTTACCATTTGAACAACCGAGGGCAAATCTCAGTATTTATGATTTTTATCTCGTTTTTAATCTTTAAAATTTAGAGATAAGAACTGACTTTCTACCTCACCTCAGGGCTGCACTGGGAACATAAGGAGACAAAATAGAGGGAAGTTCCTTGAATAGAAAAAAATGTATATTTTTCTATTCAAAATGGTACTATTGTTATGATTGTTACTATGAAGTTTACTTTTATTCTGTCTTTATAAAGTATGTAGTGTTTGGGGAGCTAGATGCTGATACTTTGGCAAAGTCTTCTACTCCTGAACTTGGAAAGCTGTGAGTGCACTACAGTGGGTTTCTCCATTCTTAGATTCAGTGGCAGTATTTGGTGCCTGCTGGCAATACATGGACATACTTCAGATTAAACATGGATTTTACTTGGCTGCTTCTTTGTCTCACTTGTTGTATGCAAGGACAATACACTGTCCTTCTGTTGCATTTTCATTGCCCACTTGCTTTGCTCTGACCCCTAGTGAGAGCTGCTTGAGGGCAAAGGCTGGTTTTATGTATGTTTCTCTCTCCAAGGCCTGGTTTTCTGACACCCTGTGGGGGCTCAATAAATGTTTATTTTTTCTTTTTCTTTTCTTTTCTTTTTCCTTTTTACAGGGACAGAGAGAGAGTCAGAGAGAGGGATAGATAGGGACAGACAGACAAGAACGGAGAGAGGTGAGAAGCATCAATCATTAGTTTTTCGTTGCCATTGCAACACCATAGTTGTTCATTGATTGTTTTCTCACATGTGTCTTGACCGCGGGCCTTTAGCAGACCAAGAAACCCCTTGCTGGAGCCAGCTACCTTGGGTTCAAGCTGGCGAGCTTTTTGTTTAAGCCAGATGGGCCCGCACTCAAGCTGGTGAGCTTGGGTTCTCGAACCTGGGTCTTCTGCATCCCAGTCTGATGCTCTATCCACTGCACCACTGCCTGGTCAGGCTTTCTTTTTCTTTTTATCCAGTGAGGTGGGGAAGGCAGAGACAGACTCCTGCATGTGCCCCAACCAGGATCCAGCTGGCAAGCCTACTAGGGGGCGATACTTTGCCCATCTGGGGCGTTGCTCTTTTGCTTAGCAACAGAACTCTTCTTAGTGTCTGAGGTGGAAGCCATGGAGCCATCCTTAGTGCCAGGGGCCAATTTGCTCCAACTGAGCCATGACTGCAGGAGGGGAAGAGAGAGAAAGAGAGAGAGAGAGAGAGAGAGAGAGAGAGAGAGAAGCAAGAGGGGGTGGTTGAGAAGCAGATGAGGGATTCTTCTCTGTGCCCTGACCAGCAATCAAACCCAGAACATCCACATGACAGGCTGATGCTCTACCACTGAGCCAACCAGCCAGGACCAATAAATGTTTCTTGAATGAGTCAATAGAAGAGAGCTAGGAACATTGTTACCTGATATTGCAAGGACAGGAACATCCCAAAAAGGGATTACAGAAAATTTGTATAAAATGGAGCTTTTCTAGGGGGCAAATTGATTATTTTGTTTGTTTAGTTTAGTTTGGGTTGACTTTTATTTTTATTGAGTAAATCTTTAAAGCTCTTAATAAATATTAGGCAAATACATATAAGCATGAGTAGAACCAGAAAAATGGAGAGCACAGCTTTGGTAAGTGCAAGTCTCTTGGACTTGGTATGAATATTAAAAGCTTCACAGTGAATACAGAGTTTCACTCTGATCCTCGTTCCATGTTAGGCTGTTACAACAAGGACCAAAATGACATTTAGCAATGGTTTAAATTTGGTACTGAATAAAAAATCATGATGGCTAATAGTAGAGTACCCACCATTATGTGTGAGACCTGGTTCTGAGTGCCTCATAGAGAAGGTAGTAATTATTATTGCCTGCTTTTGCAGATTAAGTAACTAAAGCACAGACAATTGATTTGCCTGAGTCATACCAGTAGCTAGAATTTTTGACACCAACAGTCTTATTCTGGAGTCCATGCATTGGTGAGGGTGAGGACGGATAACTTTCTGCGTAGTGTACTGTGTAGATATATGGTTTTGGGAAGGCTGATGATGTTCATGTTCATTTGGGTATATAGTCACCATTTATTGCATCCCCGCTAAGGAAATGAACTGTTCTGGGCTCTTAACACCCATTATTTCTAATCGTTCTTGCAAACTTGCAAGATTGATATTATTATTGCAACTTAGGGCTAAACCAACTGAAACTCTGAGAGGCTCAGTAAGTGGCCCGAATATGGCAGCTAGGAATAAAAGAACCTAGCCTGTGGGCCAGATTGATGTGGACAGCTGACCGCTGATGTGCTTGGTTCTCCCATCCAAAGGTGCCGAGAGGTCATTTGTGCTGCGTTTGTAGGTGCTGAACCTGGAAACCCAGCCAAGTCAGACCCTTACTTGGCAGTTAGAGGAGAGGTGTCGAACCTCAGTTGTCCTACATCTCGTGGGCCAGTGTGAATGGCTCCTGGAATTGATTTTCAGAGCAGATGCTCACTGGCAGGGCCATCCAATTTATCATGTCCATCCAGACATGATAAATGTTTGAAATATGTGGGGACATTTTTCTAATAAGTCTTATCTTGAGTCCCCAATTCTGCACCAAGGAAGTTTTAAGACTGTTTTCAAGGGCCTGAGGTAGTATATGCATTTGCTAGCTTGGGAGCAGAGGCCCAACTTTTATTCTGGGCAACTTATTTACCTTCTCTTTGCTTACTTGTTCCAGTTATGAAATGAAAATAAGTGTATAATTTATATTGGTATTTTACTTATTTTTCTCTTAAACTTTTCAGTAAGATTTTGGAATTAAAATTATTTTAAAAGAGAATACATATGGTTTACTTTCAAATAGATATCACACAATTTTTTTTTTTATTAAGTGAGAGGCAGGAGGCAGAGATACAGACTCTTGTATGCGCCCCAACTGGTATCCACCTGGCAAGCCTCCCTCCTACCAGGTGATGCTCTGCCCATCTGGGGCTGCTGTTCTATTGCTCAGGAACTGAGCAATTTTAGCACCTGAGGCAAGGTCATGGGGCCTTCTTTAGTGCCCGGGGCCAACTTCCAACTTGCTTGAACCATTTGAGCCTGGCTACAGGAAGGAAAGAGAGAGAGAGAGAGAAGGAGGAGGAGGAGGAGGAGGAGGAGGAGGAGGAGGAGGAGGAGGAGGAGGAGGAGGAGGAGGAGGAGGAGGAGTGGAGAAGCAGATGATCACTTCTCTTGTGTGTCCTGACCAGAAATCAAACTCAGGACTTTCACACGCTGGACTGACGCTCTACCACTTAGTCAACTGGCGAGGGTTGATATCACACAATTTAAAAGGCTATTCAGTGAGAGTCTCTCTCTTTTTTTTTCCCAGCCATCTCTTTCCCTCCTTCTTACTAATGGGTAACAGTTGTTAACATTTTCTTTATTTCCTTCTACCTCTTTCATCCTGAGTTAGTCAAAGTTACCCAGAGATACAGAACCAGTAAGATACATGTATCTCTCTAGAAAGGAATATTTATAAGCTATATGTTTATCTCATCATAGAATGAGAAGTCCTATGATGAGCCATTGCAGGCCATAAATCCAAGAAAGCCAGTGCTTGGGAGCTGGAAAGCCATTGGTGGGCATTCCAGTCCAGCTCTGAAGGCCTAAGAACCAAGGGCACCAGGAAGAGAAGACCAATATCTTAGCTCAGGCAGTCAGACAGAGTGAATCCAACCTTCCTCTGCTTTCTTGCTCTACTTAGTCTACAAGCAGACTGGGTGATGTCTGCCTACATTGGGAGGACTGTCTGCTTTACTTGGTCCACCAATTCAGATACTAATTTCTTTCAGAGACTCTCTCAGACACACCCAGACACAGTGCTTAACCAGCTCTCAGGACATCCATGGCCCCTTCAACTTGATGCAGCAAATTAACCATCACACACACTACTATTACTTTGTTTCATATCTGTATCTAACAAGTGATATTTTTAACCTTTTGGGAGACTCTTTCAAAATTTACAGTTTTTTCACTATTACAACCAACGTTTCAATGAAAAATAGCCTTGCCCACATCATTTTGTAGAAGTGTAAGCAAGTGTGTTTGTTGGCTAAATTCCTAGAGGTGGAGTTGCCAGGTCAAAGGCTATATGCATTTGTGATTTTGATATTTATTTCAAAATTGTCCACCCACCATCCATCAGGCATGTGCAAAGGAATGTTTCCTTATATGTTTGTCAATACCGTATGCTAGCTAACTGGTTTTTATTAAATTCTGGTGATCTTATGGGAAGAAGAGATGAACTCAGTATGTTTTTTAAATTTTCTTATTGCTTGTTATGTCTGAGTTTTTTTAAAACTTTTTTAAGAGCAGTTTTAGGTTTACAGCAAGACTGAGGGGAAATCACAGAGAATTCTAATGTACTACCTGACCCCACACATATAAAAACTTCCCTGTGATCAGTACAGCTGCCTCCTTAGAATGGCACATTTGTTACAATTGATGAACCTACAGTGACAGACTCATCACTGTCACCCAAAGTCCATGGTTTCCATTAGGGTTCACTTGTGGTGTACATTCTTGGGGTCTGGACAAATGTGTAATAACATGTGTCCATCATTACAGAGTCATTCAGAGTACTTTCACAGCCCTAAAGCCCTCTGTGCTCAACCTATTCATCCCTCATCACCTCACATCTGGAAGCCACTAATCTTTTTACTGTCTCTACGGCTTTGTCTTCCAGAATATCATATACAGTGGTCCCTCCTCTATTGTGGGGTTAGGTTCCAGAACCTCCCGTAATAGGCCAAATACAAGATGTAGTGACCTTATATTTATTTTATTATTTATATATATTTTAAGGCTTTATAAACCCTCCCCACACTCTTATAAACCTTTCCCACACTCTTATGAACACTTCCTATGCTCTTAAACACTTTTTGCACTTTTAAACCTATGTAAAATCCTGCAATATAGTGAAAAATCTGTGATACAAAATTAGATATATACAATTTAAAAATCCACGATACAGTGAGACTGAGAAAAATGAACCGCAATATGGCAAGGGACGACTATAGTTAGAATCATACAGTAAGTAGCCTTTCAGACTGACTTATTTTACTTAGTAATATGTGTTTAAATATCCTTTCTGTTTTTTTTTCTTTTAAATTTTTTATTGCTTAATAGCTCATTTCTTTTCAGTGTTGAATAATACTCTACTCTCTGGATGAACCACAGTTTATTATGTACCTGCGAAAGATATCTTGCTTGCCTCTAAGTTTTGGAAATTATGAATAAAATTTCTATAAATATCCATGTGCAAGTTTTGGTGTGGATGTAAGTTTTCAGCTCCTTTGTTGAAATACCAAAGAGTGTGATGACTGGACCCTAGAGTAAGGAGTGTCATGTAAGGAGCAGTCATAGTGTCTTCCACAGTGGCCATAGAGTTTTGTTTTTTTGTTAGAAATGAATAAGAGGTCCAGTTGTTCCAGACCCTTGTAATTATCTGTCAGGTGTCTGTGTACTGAATTTTGGCCATTTAAATAGGTGTGAAGTGGTATTGAGATTATTTTACCATTTATAATTGTAACTTTTGGTTTGTTTAACAATTGTTTAATTTTCTTCTAAATTTCAGGTAGCTTCAGTCATAGTCCAGGAAGACAATGCTGGAGTCTAAAGTCTTACTTCATAGGCCATAAATGCCAATGACCTGATGTAAGGGAGGTACAGCTCCCATGCACAATCACTGGGGGATGCCATTGTATTTATTGGAAAAGGTTAGGTCAGAAGTGATATCTGATTAAATCTGGTACCTATTACACAGCACACTCTCTTGTCCCACCCTGAATTCTTATGTTTGTGCCAAGTGACGAAAACTTCCCTAAATATGGCATTGGAGACACTCCATGTCTCCCAGAAATAAGACTTAGTTTATAAAGGGCTCTCTCATTCATGATCTCATGCAGTACTAAATGAACTGGTTATCCAGACAAATTATTATGGAGTGTCCAGTCTGGGCTAAGCCTTGTGCTGGTGCTACAGGGAGTGAGAGGAAGAGGCAAAGCAAGGGAAATGACAAAGATGAAGGAAATATGAAGCAGCCTGCAGTCTAGTTTTGTGACAGAATCAAATGTCAGCAATGCACAAGAATGCAGAAAGGGTACAGTGGAGAGGACTAGGTCACTTCTGTATTCCCGATGAGAGCTCTGTCTGGCCTTGTAGTGTGGGGGCACATGCAAATCTGCCTCAGGGAACTGCGTGGGTGTTGGGGAGACTGTTGGGGCTGTAAATTCTCTTATATCCTTCTCTGCAGGTGTGAGAAGGGTTATCATCTAACTTTAGAGCTGAAGGAACAGGATCTTTATTCCAGACCACTGAACAGACAAGGGAGGAGTTGGCACTGACCCCTGGACTCCAAGGCCATGGCTCTCTTTGCTCCACAATAGAGCAGAATTACTAAGCCTGATTGTCTGGGGAAGGCCAACAGAAGAAGATCTCTGTCTGCTCTGCATCCTCTTCTCCACCCCATGTTGTGTTCCCTTGAGCAATTCTGTCTGGGTTAAGCACCTAAAATTCACCTGCAGAGTCTCTTCCTCTCAGAAGCAAACCCTGTCCTCTTTTCTCTGGACCAAGAGGCAAAGCTGTCTGGGGTGTTAAATGACCTGGAAGATTTCCCACTTTCTGCCCAGATGTTCCTACATCCAAGGAGACCTGCATTCCTTAACACATCTCCTGGATCCCAAAGCATTCATCTTAGCAACACCACACATACACACACTCACACACACACTAATCCCCACTCAACTCTGACAGCCAATGACTAGTTCTGTCACAGTAATGGGCCTGAGTGCTGTGTCTGGGTCCCATGTTTCTTCACAATATGCAAGCACCTCTTGGCTCAGAGCCTCATCCTCAGGCACCCAAGGTTGTGGTCCAGATCACACACTTTCTATGGGGCTCTGCCCATGCTGTAGACTGGTGAACAAAGCAGCTCCAGAACAGTGGGACCAGAGAGGCAGAGAGAAGAGGATGCAGAGCAGACAGAGATCTTCTTCTGTTGGCCTTCCCCAGACAATCAGGCTTAGTAATTCTGCTCTATTGTGGAGCAAAGAGAGCCATGGCCTTGGAGTCCAGGGGTCAGTGCCAACTCCTCCCTTGTCTGTTCAGTGGTCTGGAATAAAGATCCTGTTCCTTCAGCTCTAAAGTTAGATGATAACCCTTCTCACACCTGCAGAGAAGGATATAAGAGAATTTACAGCCCCAACAGTCTCCCCAACACCCACGCAGTTCCCTGAGGCAGATTTGCATGTGCCCCCACACTACAAGGCCAGACAGAGCTCTCATCGGGAATACAGAAGTGACCTAGCCCTCTCCACTGTACCCTTTCTGCATTCTTGTGCATTGCTGACATTTGATTCTGTCACAAAACTAGACTGCAGGCTGCTTCATATTTCCTTCATCTTTGTCATTTCCCTTGCTTTGCCTCTTCCTCTCACTCCCTGTAGCACCAGCACAAGGCTTAGAGTGATAGTGACAAGCAAAAGAGGCCTCCAAAGGAATAGTTACAGAAGAAAAGTACTGAAATGTATTTATAAAACTTGAAATGTGGCTGTGCTAATTAAAATAAATATTTTAAGATTTACAGGCTTTTAGTTTTCCTATATCTGTTTAGTCTGTCCATGAGAATGGTATGACTAGCATTAAAAACTAGAATTTCAGTAAGAATTTTGCAAGTTTGGTGTCTGAAGTCATCCGCCGAATCAAGGAATGGATGAAGGATGACATTGGTATAGAACTAGGTGATGACAGGCTGTGTCTTTTGTGAAAGTTTGCCTCTTTTAAAAATAATTTTAATAATTTGTAAATACACTTATAAGTTATGCTCTGCATTTTTTCTAAACATGCTAAACCTCTTGACAATGAGGCCTTTTTTGGTTGAAACTAGCAGTGTTGCTTTTAGTGACTGAAGCCCCTCAGTCATTCATGCCAGCAACATATTCTAACATGAACCACAAAACCAACATATTCCAAAGCCATGAGTTAGCTCCCCTAAAGACTGTTCTATACTCAGAGTTAGTGACAGGGTAGAACTTGATGAAAAATCCTGGGAAGACTTTTCTTAGCTCTTTTATCATTTGCAATTTCATTTGCTGGTCCCTCTGTCTCTCCACTAGGCTGATCAACAGCTGTTCTATCTTGGAGGTACCAATAGTGCTAGGCCTCCCTGCCCAGGCACCAAGAGTCGTCCAGCCCCTCCTGGCGACATCTGGGTGCTTTTTATACATTGCTTATGTTCCTTACACAGGCTTTAACATTTCAAACTGAGCCAAAGGAACCTGAGGTCCAGAGATAGGAGGCGGTTTCTTAAGATTAGGTAGTAAACAACTCAGAGTCAGGATTTGACATGGGTCAGCTGGACTCCGTACCTGTTTCCATATCATTGTACTGAAATAAGGGGACTGGAGGAAGGGTCACACTATTTTATGGGATAGTTCTATTGAAGGGGTAGTTGGAGCAGTCAGGTGTGTATGATTGCTAGGGTTTTTCAGAGTTTGTTCTCATGAAGACACCAATAGGCTCCCTTCCAAGACCTCTGATAGGAGTGCATCATTCAAATAGGCACATGTTATCTGTGAGCTACTTTTTAAAAAATATATTATGTACAAGGGTTACTTTCCAGCCTTTGAAATGGCAAGTAGACAATATTTAAGCTAAAATCAATGCAACTGAAATATATAAATTCAAGTATAGTAAGGACCTGATAGATACTTCTCTGGAATGATTAAACAGACCCTGCCTGAAGTAGGTAAGAGAAACCTGGTGTCACAAATAGTATAACCTGTTTGTTAAAGAATAATCCATATGTCAAAAATATAAGAGAGAAGTGTTGGCAAATGTATGGAAAAACCTTGTCACTATTGGTGGGAATGTAAATTATACAGTGACTACAAAAAACAGTATGGAGGTTCCTCAAAAAATAAGAGTACTACCCTATGATCCAGCCATCCCACTTCTGGGTATTTATCTGAAGGACATGGAAATAGAATCTCAAAGAGAGTTCTTCACATTCATGTTCACTGTAGCATTATTCACAATAGCCAAGGTATGGAAACAACCTGTGTCTCCACACTATATATATAAAATGGATGGAACATGAAGGCATTAAGCTAAGTGAAATAAACTAGACAGAGAAAGACAAACAGTATCGCTTATATGTAGAAACTGAACTCAGAGAAACAAAGGGTAGAGTGGTATTACCAGGGGCTTAGTGGAGGTAGAGGGTGGTGGAATGGAGAGATGTTGGTCAAAGAGTACAGACTTCCAGTTATAAGATTGACAAGTTTGGGGATCTAATGTACAGCATAGTGATTATAGTTAATGATAGTGCATATATACTTGAAAGTTGCAGAGAGTAGATCTTAAAATAAATGCTAATTCTGTGCTATGATAGAGGTGTTAGCTAATACTACCATATTAAAATATATAAATATATCAAATCAACACATGGATAACTTAATTTATATAATGTTATATGTCAACTATACCTTAATAAAGCTGAAAACAAAACAACTAAACAGAAAGAGGATAATCTGTAAAACTATTAGCAAAGATTCACAGGATTTCTTTTTGGGAGGGAAACTATTAGCAAAGATTCACAGGATTTCTTTTTGGGAGGGAAATGTGTACTTAGACTTAGTTGACTTCAAAAACCTTGTGTGAACTATTCATGAGTACCTCTTTAAATAAATCTTCCCAAAGGTCTAAACATTTCTCTGGGTTAGTTCAGTGGATGACTGAGCTGACTGATAGGGAGAAGAGAGAGGTTGCATGTTTACTGTTATAATAACACGAAAAGTTACACCTAATATCAATCACCATGCTTGAATATTTATCATCAACCTCAAATTCTGAGAGTTACTTAACTGCAAGATCAGAGTTCTGAACTTTATTTTAACCTGGTTGAAATTTTGTAAGGTAATGTGAAATAATATATAGAAATAGTGTAAGGTAGGTTCATAGACAAGTAAAAAATGCTGGTGAGGATGCAGTGGTGAGGACAGGCACTTTGTTTCATCTGGAACTGATGTCCAGATCATAAATCATCATTCCAGGCAAACCTGCTGTGTGTAGGTAGATAAGCCCTTGAAGCCAAACTCTTCCTTTGCCTGGTCACAGTCTGCTGTGGCAGCATGGCAAAGGGGTGTTGCTGTATTAGTGAACCCACTCAAGGACATACAAATAGAACAAACCTTGCTGAATATATGTTCACCCTCTGTGATGAACAGCTGTCAGTCCTGGCTGAATATTGGAATCACCTTATAAAAGGAGCTTTAAAAAACAAACAAACAAACAAACAAAAAACTGATACCCCCACCCTACCCCCACCCATACACCGCCACTCCTGAGCTTTTGATGTGATTGGTTTGGGATGGAGCCTGGGCACAGGGATTTTTAAAAACTCACCAGGAAATTAGATTGTGCAGCTGGTATAAGGTGGGTTGAAAAAACACTGACCCAGGAAGTAGACAGCTATCAATTCAGCATATTACAATGTAAATAAGAAGCTGGCTGAACAAGGCTGTCCTGAGTGATTGCCAAATTCAGCCTGCCAGCGGCATTTAGGTCTATTTCCCAGAACCTTATCTCCACGATTTATCAAAGGCTCTCTGTCTTGTCAGTGTGGTCTGAATTTTCTAAGACACAGTGAGTATCAATACAGTTGACTCCTGAACATTCAGGGGTTACGGGCACTGATCTGTGCACAGCTGAAAATGCATGTATAACTTTTGACTGCCCCTAGCTTAACTTCTAACAGCCTACTATTGACTGTTTACCAATAAAATAAACAGTTAATTAACACATATTTTGTATGTTATATGTGTCATAGACTATATTCTTGCAATAAAGTAAGCTAGAGAACAGAAACTGTGATTAAGAAAATCATAAGCAAGAGGAAATACATTTATTGTATTTATTGAAAAAAATATCCATGCATAAGTGGACCTGTGCTGTTTATACTTGCATTGTTCAAGGGTCACCTGTAGTGTTAACGGACCAGTTCATCCATTTGGCACAGATTTAAAAATCTGCTTTGTTCATGATAAAAGGGAAAAGACTACCTTTCAGCATGGGACTGTGTAGCAGGGGAAAGAAGAACTCCAATAATGAGAGGTGATGGTTGCCAGTGCTCTCTGGAGGGGGAGGTGAAGCACAAAGGTTGGAGAGGAGACAGGAGGGTGAGAAGACCCTATACATTCTTAAAGGAGTGTACAGGATTTAGAGTGGACTTGGAAGAATGAGAAGGAGGGAGCTGAGCTTGAGGAGGAAAAAAGGTCAATTTTCTGGGTAGCCTCTTTCTGGAAGAGGCTGTGATGAGGAACTGTAAAGAGAATTGATGTGTCCTTTTATCCAAGCCAAGAAACATCAAGTGCTAGGTGGGAACTATTTAAAAAAGTAGGCTCGAGGGACACTAACATGGATTTGGAATGTGAGATCCAGTGACCAGAGCTTTATCTAGGAACCAGTGGGAAGCCCTGCCTGGCAGGTTTTAACAGCCAGGATTGAAGCACGGGATAGGTTGGGGCTTTCCTAGTTCTCTTCATCTGGGTCATCTGCATCGTTTAGAAGACAAATGTGTTTGGTACAACCATCTGGTTTGACAGGGTGGGAAAGAAACTTTGTGTGGGTTGCACATGTCAGTTTCTATCCACAAGGTGGGTGTAAAACTTTTCCCAATGGCTGCCTCATTCATCTCTCCTTTTCTCTAAACTCTACCACTTATCCCTCCCCAGTCCTTCTGAGGAAGAAATTTAAGAGCTTTCCCCCTCATCCTACACAAATAATTTTGTCTGGATTAGTAACAGTGAAATTCTGAGTGTAAAAGATTGTGTGGCCAGCCATTAAGAGATTTGATAATTAGCATGGTATTTAAAAATCTTGGCTACATGGACTCTTCAGTGAATATGTTAACTGTTTTTCTTTATTTTTTTCAAAATAACAAAAACAAAATTTACAGATCATCCAGGTTTTGGCACAACTGGCCAACACACTTTGGTAAACAATGTTTCTGGATTAATTTTAATTCATCTCAATGCTCTTCAGTGAATATTATTTACAAGAAAGTCTGTAAGTGCTGGTAGTAAACAAGCCTGAAAGAGGGAGTAGACAGAGATCAGTTTCCCTGGACTTGAGATCACTCTGTCTCAACTGATTTTCTGATTTTAAAGTACAGAAAGTATTTATTGCTTTGCACTGAGTTAGACATGTTAGAGGATACCAAAAAAAAAAAAAAAAAAAAAGGTTTTTGTCCCCCAAACCTCTTGGGTTTTCTTTTTCTCCATTGGAAGGCGTGCACAAACGCATGGAAATGGGTCTTTCATACTTGGTCCCAGTGTTTGTTTTATGGCTGGGCTACCATTTTTCTAGATAAAATTTGCATATCTATTGTTTCTCAGTTCCGCTTTTTACTGCTGTCATGTGAATTTATAATACCACTGCAATATGTTTGACCCAGTTTAAAAGAATCTAATAATAAATGGAGAAGGAAACATAATTATTTACAAATGAATCTTAGGTAGTGACACTGTAAGGAAATAAAATACCAAAAAGTTTCAATTTTAATGTCTTGGTTTTAAATATTAGGCAGTATTGTCCCATATCTACACCCTTCCTCATCAAACCAATTGTCCAATTTTGAATTGGGAGGACATCCTTATTCTACACTTGAAATCATGGTGCCCTCCTGACTTATCTTTGGTGGGCCAAGATAACACATAAAATACCTGCTATGTGCCAACTACCACAATAAGCACTTTTTCTGTCTTGTCCCATCGTGGCCAGATGGGCTCTGTTATCCCCATGTCACAAATGGGGAACTAAATCTGAGAAAGCACAACTGGAAAGAGGCCATGATGACCTCCACTAGCTATGACGTGATGCTCTTTGTAGTAGCCCTGCATGCAAACATTTGTTGCTTTGCTTTCTTGCTGACATCGCACAGTAAAGTAGTGGCATATGTTACCATGAGTTACCTCTGACTTCTCAGATCCTTACACAGCTGCCAACATTTCTCTTCACTCTGCTCAAAGAGCTGTCTTTGAGTCTTGTCTTTTCTTTTGACATGTTCTCTCCTTATTTATTTATTTAAATGTTGCTTGTTTAAATGTTTGTCCAGATCCTCTGGTCCCTTACAGATGTGTCATAGGGTTTCTCGTAAGAAGTGTTTGTGTGTGTGGGACACTGCTTGGCAGAAAACATTTACTCCATCTGGAGCACCAGTGTCAAAAGTTACCCTCATTAACTAAGACCCTGGAAAAGTGCCAACACTGCTGTCTTCTGGGAGTTTTTCATCAAAATTAGTACATGGACATGGTAAAGAATACGTTTGTAAAGTAAATATATATATGTGTATATATATATATATATATACACATATATATATATGTATATATATCAAAATAAGCATATGAATCTGTCAGAAGCAAGGAAACCATTTACTGAAAGGCAATGATAAAAATCATAATTTAGTGCTGAAGTTAGGGACGTTTCTTTCATAATTCAAGCATATCTAATTAAAACATAAGCTCTTTACTGCTCTTCAAAAATATGCCTTTGTCCATGGAGGGTTTTCCCTTTTGAAACACTTTGTACTATCATATAAACTTGGGATATTTCCTATGGAAACCAAATTGCACTTCCTTTGATCTGCTAAAAATTAGACTATAAACTTTATGCAGTCAGTAGGTGATTGTTTTAAATGTAACTTCATCAAATTAACTGAAACTGAAACCTCAATGACAAAGTGTCAGAAGGCAATTGTAATATTCACTTGAGCATCAGGTGTTGAGAAAGATGTATGGTATACCTGGTGACAGGTGGCCTTCCCAGCTTGCTGGGGACAAAGGCTGAGGGTTTCACGAAAGTTACAGAAGCACAGACCTCTTGCTCTTGGTCACACAGGTGGGTTTTAGTTGTAACTCATTCTCCTGGTTATTAATACCTTTTCAGAACTCTGTAATGGCCCCTTTGGGACTGCAGGACAAATGGTGTTGTTATCTTGAAATGGCTCAATCTGAAAGCTTTTGAGATCTCAAGCTTTCTTTTACAACATCACCTCAGTACAATCAGCTTTCACATGCCTATTTGCCTAGATCAACCCACATCTCTGTCATGTGGTATTTAATATTAAATACTTCAGCACAGAGACTTTGATGTGTTGTGAGAGTGTGCATATTGTGTGTGTGGGTATTGTACAAATGTGTTTTTTTGTATATTGCATGTTGTGTCAGTGTTGTATGTGTTGTGTGACTGTTTTGTATGTTATGTGAGTTGCTTGTTGTGTGTGTGTGAGAGAAAGAGAGAGAGAGAGAAAGAGAGAAAGGATGACAGAGAAAGAGAGAGAGATAGGAAGAAAGAGAAATGAAAAGTATCAACTCATAGTTGTGGCACTTTAGCTGCAATTGTTTCTGATATGTGCTTTGACCAGGGGCTCCAGTAAAGCCAGTGACCCCTTGCTCAGCCAGTGACCTTGGGCTCAAGCCAGCAACTTTGGACTTCAAACCAGAGATCACATTGGTGATCCCACGCTCAAGCTGGTGAGCCTGTGCTGAAGCCAGAAGAGCCCATGCTCAAGCCAGTGAACTTTGGGTTTCAAACCTCAGACCTCATCATCCCAGGTGGATGCTCTAGTCACTGTGCCACCATTGGTCAGGCTGTGTGTATATATAGTTATGCATTTTTTGTGTGTGTTTTGTGAATATTTTATGTGTTGTTTGATTACCCACCATATATTTTACTGGGTGCTTGATAAATATTTATTAAATTAAGGGAAAAAAATCCCATAATTTTTGCCCTAGTGAAGCTCACTGTACAAACTCACAGGTTGGATTGTCAATTTCTTGTGGACACAATGTGTTTTGTGTTCATTTTTATGTTCTTTAGTGTCACACAGAAAGAGGTGGTGCTGGCATAAAATAAGTAGGGGATCAGGTGGGACATGTATATTGTGTAAGAACACAGTTCTTCTCTCAAGCTTAGTCTTCTTGAAGCAGATACTTATTTTTCACATCCAGCTTCTAACACACTACATAACTTTCTTCTTTATTATGTTTATGTTTTATTGTCTATAGAATGTGAGCTTTATGTGGATGGGGATCTCATCTGCTTTGTTGCCAGTTATGTCCCAAGAACCCAGAACAATGCCTGGTATAGAGTGTAAGCTCTATACATATTTATCGACTGAATACATACAAGAATAAACAAATTTCAACATGTTTTGTCTAAGTCAAGATTTTTAGTCAAATATAGGTATTATTATCGCTGCCACAGTTTACTTTTAGATCTCAGTAACTCTTGGTAAATAACCTCTCAAGATTTCTCTCTCTTGCTCATCTTTGGTCCTCTTCCAAAGGTGGATCTAGTACCCTGTTGCGATCACCTCCTATGCTAGTATCGTGGGGAGGGGCAGCCCAAGTTAATCCCATGGTGAGATGTATCATCCTCCTTGATCAATGGTGGTGGCCTTTGTCTTGGGTCTTTGCTGCGTCCTTTGCACTATGTATTTATTGTGGGCTGACAGGTCTCACCTGGGGTTTGAGATATCCAGCCTCCCAGTTCTAATAACTGAGGGCCTTGTCATAACCATAGATATGGTTCCAGGAACTCTTGGCCAATTCTCCCAGTTTGCTGGAATAACTCTCTGGGCTCTGTGAATCCCCCAGTGCCTGGATGGAATCCAGGTATCACTTTGTGCCCACCTTCTCTGAGGGAATTGTTATCTCTCAGGCAATCCCAGGGGATGAGGCCACCAACCCAATGACCGCAAGTTTCTACTCTTTCTTCTAAACTTGAACGTAAGAGCCAAGTTGTTGCTTCCTTCTTTTTCTCTTTCTCTGGGCTCTTCCCATTAACCACAGGATGCCCCCTCCCCTGCCAATCCCCAGATGTGTGGTGGAAGAGTTCCACTGCCCTGACCTAGTCTTGCTTATTCTTTGCCTTATGGGTTTAGTCTTCTTCACTGATTCTTGAAATGTAAAACCCAGTTTCATGAGTTCAAATAAATCCTGTTTTTCTCTGTGCCTGATACAGTTTTCACCACTTTAAGATACATCTTCCAATACATGACAGATCATAGTTACTTGGCAACATTTTTTCTTTAAGAGTGACATGGAAACAGTATACATTAGCCTCATACGTTAAAAAATGTAATTACCAGCACATAAGATCACCCTTTGAATCAATAGAAATGGAATTAGACCACCTTCATGCAAAGTAGACTGGCTTTTAAGCTATCCCTTGGAATACAGCTAAAGAAAAATATGTGTCCATCTCAAAGAGGCCTGACCTTCCATGAAAAAAGACACAAGGTGACCCAGACATTGGGATAGTGCTCATTCAGTCCATGGACAAGTTACAGTACCTGATACTAAAATCACCCTCCTGTTTGAGATCTTGATCATTAAGAACATGTCTGATGATATCTTGCTTTCCCTAGTGTGTCCTTTCTAGAGAAGAAAACATGTTGTCAGTAAGTAGTAATAGTGTGTCCCTTTTACAGTTATAGGTTTTATTTTAAGCTTAAAGTCAGAATTCTATTCTGGACTTACACGTTAGTCTCAGAACATTATGAGTGTGGGACACGGAGAACCCTGAATCCCTAAGTCTGTATGATGAGAACTGGGCCCTAGAGACAAGTGAATACACAGGAAAAGGGAATTTTTCAGGACATTTTGGGGTTATCCAGATGTCCTTTATAAGTACACTTTAACCTCAAACAAAGCATTTATTTTGAAATTTTTATACACAGGTCAGAGTTTTTTTGTCATTCTGTCTGTTGGTCTGTCTCTGTTTTTGTCTCTGTCTCTCTCACACACACATAAATGCACACGCAATAAGAAATGCATGAGCAGAGGATAAAAATGGGCCAAATATGGCAATAGCAACCAAATATAAGATAAACATTCCCTAATAAGAACATGAACACTGAGTTAGATGTTTGTGATTGTAAACAATAGCAGTTGGCCATTGAAAGAACCATGGACTACTTTGAATAAGCTAATTTTAATCAAGCAAAAAGAGAGAATTGTAGTCAACATTCAGGAATGCCTCCAACCCAAGGCAAGAATGCAGTCTGCTTCTGGAAGGGTGGGAAGCAGCTGGAAAGGTTGTCTGTCAGAATCTGAAGAAGTCTCTTTTCTTGTCTCAACTTTTTGCTTTCTCTTCCTCTGCAATCTGGTTTTCTTCCCTTTTATGGTTTGTATGAAGGAAGTCACCCTGAATCTCACAAAAGAAGTAAA
Organism: Rhynchonycteris naso; assembly: GCA_037038555.1. NCBI lineage: Eukaryota > Metazoa > Chordata > Mammalia > Chiroptera > Emballonuridae > Rhynchonycteris > Rhynchonycteris naso. The sequence continues at coordinate 135,605,458 of CM072998.1, forward strand.
AAACAGAATAGTACCTTCTTTGTTTTGAGTCCATCAATAACACATAGAAATTAACTCTGTATTTCAAGATCGATGCAAAATTCTTGGGAGGGAGAATGTAAATGTTCTGTCTATGGGTTTAGTAAACACCCTTGCCCAATCAGCTATGGTCAAGAGTTTCTTCCAGGACATAGGGGGTGGGTGATGTCAGAGAAACGGCAGCATGAGAGATACTCCCAATCTCTTCCCTTGAAATTTCAACAAGTTTTGGAACCATATGCAGAGAATAAAACCCAGATGAACCTGAAATATACACACACCAGATAGACAAAGGTATGATTGTGCAAGAAGGTGGGCCAAAGATAGAATCCACTCATGGAAGAAAAAAGCTAGAGGACAGAGTTTCTCTCTTTCCTCACTGATCTGAGGAAGGGAGGCACAGTTAATGCAGGCTTTGTTTCAGAGCTGGGAGAAAAGGAGAGATTGAGGGGAAGGAGTTGAAATAAGGCCTGCAACCCAAGACTGGCAGCAGAGCCGGTTCCGGCGTCTGCCTCACCCGTTTGCGATTGCAGGTGCTGGGCACACATAAAGCCTGTTGCGCGCTTCCAAGAACTGCGTGCAAATAGCCCATGGAAATCGCCCCACAGAGTGCCTGTGTGGACCCACAGAGTTTGGACTGCCTGGTGCAGAGGTGCCTTCCTGCTGCCTGCAGGGCCCATGGAATCTGACCTGTGTGGGTGGAGGCAGCTTCATCTGCAATCTGCGTCTCTCCTGCTCCCAAACCTCAAGTTTGGGTACCAGATCAGGGAGCACAGCCCCGGCCCTGCACAGGGATGCGCTCTGAGTGATATTGGAGGAGGGACTAGGCTGTGTCACCCCAGCCTCCCAGATCCCGCATTGCTCTCTTTGCTGTGTGAACAGTGGCAGTAGTGGATCCCAGTCAGCTGAGTCTTCAGGCTGCTCTAGCCTTGAGAGGTGCGGGTGCCGGGGCACTGATGCCTTGCTTTATTGGGACATGGGAAGGGATGCAGGAGGACCCCAGATGGCCATTGCTAGAGCCATAAAATTCAAAGCCCTAATAACAAGCCCCTTACCAATGCGACTGCTGGCCCTGCCTGCATCATTCAACACTGATGCCTCAGCAGAACTCTACCCAAGAATCTCTCAGAGGCAAATCTTATAGTACAGCGCCTCCTGCCAGAAAAAGGAATAAGTTACCCCTCAAAATTGAAAAAAAAACTTTTTATTTACTTTTTTATTTTTTTCTTCTTTCTATTTTTCCCATTTAAGCTCATTATATTTAGTAGGTATATTTTTTATTCTTGGTTTTTGCAAGGGTTTTGTTTCTGACACTTTCTCTTTTACTTCTTTCTTCCCTTTCTCAAAATTTTATCTTTTTTTTTCCTCTCACCTGAACATCATTTTTTAATCAAATTATTATATTTTGGACTTAAATTTTTTAAAATTAATTTTAATTTATTGTATTAACATGGATTCAAGTGTTTCAATGAATAAAACACCCTCACCCCTATGTCCCTACTTATGCCCCCTTCCTCCTCCTCCCCCTAACTCCCTCCTTCTTTCCTCTGAGATTTGCTGTCCTGTTATCTGTATCTCTCATTTCCGGTGGCCATCCTCACAGTGTCTTTCCCTGGGCCTCCAACTTTACACTCTTCTTACACAACTCTAGTTCTTTCAGCTCTCCCTCCACTGGAGACCTGGATGAGTGGCTGTGAACAAGATTTTCAGTGCAGGTCCTATAAGAGGGAGTCTGCATCTTCAAGAGCTCTGTCTCTTTCTCCCAGACAGAAACTCAGCTCTTTTCACTGCAAAATGCTCTGTGGGCACCTCTTCTAGGCTCTGAGTCTCTAAGTTGGAGCTCAGGGCCTGAGGCTGAGGACCCACACCTTGCAGGCAACCCTCACCACAGTGAGAGTTCCTCCAGACCCTCAGCCACCATTTACCCCTGGGAGTGGTGCAGCCCTTTCTACATCTCTGCCCTTTCTACCAATCTCGGTGTGGTTTCTTCTGTGACCCTTGTTTATAGACTCCTCTTTGTTTAGTCCAAAGTTGGTTTTTCAAGATGATTGTTCTTAAATTAAGTTGTAATTTAACTTGGTCCTGGGAGGTGGTAGTAGAACCTTTACCTGCTATGTCGCCATCTTTGAATCCGCCTCATACTTACTTCTTTTTTGTGGCATTTTGTTTGTTTTGGAATTTATTTTTTCTCTGTTTTTTATTTTTCACAGTTTCTGCATTTTGTTATCTGTACTTTTTGTTTTATATATCATTATTTATAAAATTTTTGTTTTTCCAATGTGTTTTTTCAATTTTTATTATTTTTTAGTTATTTGTTGTTAGTGTTATTAACAATACCACTCTCTAATGCCACCAAGGAAAAAGAAATAAAAAAGAGATATATAAGACTGAGATGTAGCTCCAATGATAAAAAAAATCTCCAGAAAAATGTCTCAATTATATGGAAATCTTGGAGCTAAATGACAGAGGATTCAAAATTGAAGCTTTAAAAATACTCAATAAGATACAAGAAAACACTGAAAGGCAATTTAGTGAGCTTAAAAAACAACTTAATGAACAAAAAGAGTACTTCATCAAGGAAATTGAAATATAAAAAAGAACCAAAGATGAACAACTCAATACATGAACTGAAAAATGAGATGACAAGCTTAGCTAATAGAACAGGCCAGACAGAGGAGAGAATTAGTGACATTGAAGACAGGCAACTAGAGAAACTACAGAGGGAAGAAGAGAGAGACTCATGAATTAAAAAATATAAGAAAGCCCTACAAGAACTCACTGGCTACATCAATAGCAACATAAGAATAATGGGTATATTAGAAGAAGAGAGGAAAAAAGGAATAGAGAACACACTGAAACAAATAATCAATGAGAACTTCCCAAACCTGTGGAAAGAGTTAGGACCTTGAATCCAAGAAGGAAATAGAACACCAAGTTACATCAACCCAAACAGACCTATCCAGGCACATAATAATGAAATTATCACAAATCAGTGACAAAGGCAGAATCCTCAAGCAGCTAGGGAAAAGAAGAATATAACATATAAAGGAAGGCCCATTAGACTATCATCAGATTTCTCAGCAGAAACTCTATAAGCCAGAAGAGAGTGGACCCCTACATTTAAAATACTGAAAGAGAGAAATTATCGGTTAAGAATACTATACCCATCAAAGCTATCCTTCAAATATGAAGGGAAAAGAAAAACATTTACAGACATAGAGAAACTGAAGAAATTTATCACCAGAAAACCCCCACTATAGGAAATATTAAAGAAGGTTATCTGACCAGATAAAACAAAATTACAAGTGAAAGCTCCAACAAGACCACAATAAAAACAAGGATAACCTGTGACAACAATAACATAAAAGGGGAGAGGATAAAGATCAGCAGTAGCAAAGCAGGATGGAGTGCAGAAGCACTCATGAGATGATGGACTCTAATAAATATGATAATTGTTTTAATAACTCAATGGTAACCACCCCTGAAAATGCCACTACTGAAACACATAGCTTAAAAAAAGAAGAAACAGAGGATAGAAGTATAGAATTCCACCAAACAAAAACAAATGACAGAAAAACAATAAAGAACCAAATAAGACACAGAGCTATCAGAAAGCAGTATATAAAATGGCAATAAGAAATCCTCAAATGTCAATAATTATACTGGATGTAAGTGGATTGAACTCACCAGTAAAGAGGCAAAACCCAACTGTATGCTGTCTTCAAAAGACATATCTATTCTACAAGGATAAAAATAGATTCAAAGTAAAATGTTGGAAAACAATTCTCCAAACAAATAATATCCAAAGAAAAGCAGGTGTAACCATACTCATATCTGACAATGCTGACTACAAGAAAACAAAGGTAACCAGAGACAAAGATGGTCATTTCATAATGATAAAGAGGACATTTTATCAAGAAGACATAACACTTCTTAAAATATATGCACCAAACCAGGAGCACCAAAATATATAAGACAGCTACTAACTGATCTAAAAATACAAACTGACAAAAATACAATTATATTTGGAGATCTCAATATACCATTGATAGCTTTAGATCATTCATCCAAACAGAAAATCAATAAAGAAATATCAGCCTTAAATGAACCACTAGAACAAATAGATATGATAGAAATCTAAGGACATTTCATCCCAGAATGTCAGAGTATACATTCTTATCCAGTGTACACGGCACATTCTCAAGAATAGACCATATGCTGGGCCACAAAACTAAAATCAACAAATTTAGAAAGATTGAAATTATACCAAGCATATTCTCTGACCATAAGGCTTTGAAACTAGAATTCACCTGCAAAAAAGAAGTAAACAAACCAACAAAAATGTGGAAATTAAAAACAGCCTTCTAAAAACTGACTTGAGTCAAAGGATAAATAAAAACAGGAAGCAATAGATATATATGGACAAATGAAAATGATGAAACAACATATCAGAAACTCTGGAATGCACTAAAAGCAATAATAAGAGGAAAGTTCATATCATTACAGGCTTATATGAAAAAACAAGAGAGAGCCCAAGTAAACAACTTAAAATCACATCTTAAGGAACTAAAAAAAGAAGAACCAAGACAACCCAAAACCAGCTTAAGAAAGAAAATAATAAAAATTAGAGCAGAAATAAATGAAATAGAGAACAGAAAAACTATAAATAAAACCAATACATCAATTAGCTGGTTCTTTGAAAATATCAACAAAATTGACAAACCTCTGGCAAGCTTCATTAAGGAAAAAAGAGAAAGGACTCATATAAACAAAATCCCAAATGAAAGAAGAGAAATCACCACAGATATCATAGAAATTCAAAGGATTATTGTAGAATACTATGAAAAACTTTATACCACGAAATTCAACAATCTAGAAGAAATACATGAATTTCTAGAACAATACAACCTTCCTACACTGAGTCATGAAGTAGAAAGCCTAAATAGACCCATAAGCAGGGAGGATATAAAAACAACTATCAAAAACCTCCCCCCAAATAAAAGTTTGAGGTCAGACAGCTATAGTAGTGAATTCTACCAAACATTCATAGATTTGATTCCTATCTTTCTCAAAGTCTTCCAAAAAATTGAGTAAGGAGCAATACTTTTAGCCACATTTTATGAGATCAACATAACCCTCAGACCAAAATATGTCAAGGACAACACAAAAAAAGAAAACTACAGACAAATATCTTTAATGAATACAGATACAAATATCCTAAACAAAATACTAGCAAATCAAATACAACAACACATTAAAAAAATAATACATCATGATCAAGTGGAATTTATCCCAGTAACAAAAGGATGGTTTAATATATGTAAAACAATTAATGTAATACACCATATCAACAAAACAAAGAAACACTACATGATCTTATCAATAGATGCAGAAAAGGCATTTGATAAAATACAACATCATTTTATGTTTGAAACACTCAACAAAATGGGTATAGAAGGAAAATATCTCAACATAATCAAGGCCATTTATGACAAACCATCAGCTAACATTATACTAAATGGTTAAAAACTGAAAACGTTTCCTCTAAAATCAGGAAGTATATAAGGTTGCTCACTCTCTCCACTCTCATTCCACATAGTGCTGGAAGTTCTAGCCAGAACAATCAGACAAGAGAAAAAAATAAAAGGCATTTATATTGAGAAAGAAGAAAAAAAGGTTTCACTTTTTGCAGATGACATGATCCTGTATATAAAAAACCCCAAAGACTCCACAGAAAAGCTATTAGAAACAATAAACCAACACAGTAAGTTTGCAGGATACAAAATTAATATACAGAAGTCTATTGCTTTCTTATATGCAAACAATAAAACTTCAGAAAATGAACTAAAAAAAAATATCCGTTTTAAAGTTGCAACAACAAAAACAAAAATACCTAGGAATAAACATTATAAAGAATGTAAAAGACCTATATACTTAAAACTACAAAATGTTATTAAAGGAAAATGAAAAAGATACAGTGAAATAAAAAATATATATTTCTTGATCTTGGATAAGAAGAATAAATATAGTTAAAATGGCCATATTACCCAAAGTAATATATAAATTTAATGCTATTCTCATCAAAATTCCAACACCACTTTTTAAAGAAATGGAACAAAAAATCATCAGGTTTATATGGAACCATAAAAAAACCCTGAATAACCAAAGTAATTCTTAAAACAACAACAACAAACAAACAATAAAAAAGAACAAAGCTGGAGGCATTACAATATCTGACTGCAAATTATACTACAGAGTTACTATAATCAAAACAGCATGGTATTGGCAGAAAAATAGACACACAGACCAATGGAACAGAATCAAGGGCTCAGAAGTAAATTCACATAAATTTGGTCAAATCCATATGCACAAGAATAAAACTTGACTACAGTTTGCTTTCTAGCACAAATATTAACTCAAAATGCATCAAAGACCTAAATATGTAAGTTCTGAAACAATAAATTACACAAAAGAAAACATAGGTACTAAACTTATGGACCTTGGCCATAGAGAATATTTTATGAATTTGATAACAAATGCAACAGAAGTAAAGGCAAAGATAAATAAGTGGGACTACATCAAACTAAGAAGCTTCTGCACAACAAAAAACTGAAAAGAAAACAGACAGCTAACTAAATGGGAGATGAAACTGAAAAATACTCAAACACTTAGAAACTAAATAGCATGTTATTAAATAATGAATGGATTAACAATGAGATCAAAGAAGAAATAAAAAAGTTTCTAGAAACAAATGATAATGAGCATACATCAACTCAAAATTTATGGGACACAGTAAAAGCAGTTCTGAGAGGGAAGTTTATTGCACTACAGGCATATCATAAGAAGCTAGAAAAAGCTCAAATAAGCAACCTGACCCTGCATCTAAAAGAACTAGAAAAACAACAACAATAAAACCCAAGACAAGTAGAAAGAAGGAAATAATAAAGATCAGAGCAGAAATAAATGACACAGAGGCTAAGGAAACAATACAGAGGATCAATGAAACCAGGAGCTGGTTCTTTGAAAAGGTAAACAAGATTGATGAAGCTTTAACAAGACTCACCAAGAAAAAAAGAGAGAGGGCTCAAATAAATAAAATTAGAAAGGACAGTGGAGAAATAACAACTGACACAACAGAAATACAAAGCATTGTAAGAAAATACTATGAAAAACTATATGCCAAAAAATTAGACAATCTTGGTGAAATGGACAAATTTCTTGAATCATATAACCTTCCAAAAATCAATCTGGAAGAATCAGAACACCTAAACAGACCAATTACAACAAATGAGATCGAAACAGTTATCAAAAAACTCCCAAATAAGAAAAGTCCTGGGCCTGATGGCTTCACAAGTGAATTCTATCAAATATTCAAAGAAGAACTAACTCCTATCCTCCTCAAGCTATTTCAAAATTCAAGAGGAAGGAAGACTTCCAAACTCCTTTTATGAGGCGAACATAATTCTGATCCCAAAACCGGGCAAAGACAACACAAAGAAAGAAAATTAGAGGCCTATATTTCTGATGAATTTAGACGCTAAAATTCTCAACAAAATATTAGCCAACCGGATCCAGCAATATATGAAAAAAATCATACACCATGATCAAGTGGGATTTATTCTGGAGAGGCAAGGCTGATTCAATATTCGCAAATCAATCAATGTGATTCATCACATAAACAAAAGGAAGGACAAAAATCACATGATAATTTCAATAGATGCAGAAAAGGCATTTGATAAAATCCAGCACCCATTCATGCTCAAAACTCTCAGTAAAGTGAGAATACAGGGATCATTCCTTAACATGATAAAGGCCATCTACGACAAACCCACAGCAAACATCATACCAAATGGACAAAAATTAAAAGCAATCCCCTTAAGATCAGGAACCAGGCAGGGATGCCCCCTTTCACCACTCTTATTCAACATAGTTCTGGAAGTCCTAGCTACAGCAATCAGACAAGAAGAAGAAATAAAAGGCATCCAAATTGGAAAAGTAGAAGGAAAACTGTCACTATTTGCAGATGATATGATATTGTATATTGAAAACCCTAAAGTCTCAGTCAAAAAAATTCTGGACCTTATAAATGAATTCAGCAAGGTGGTAGGATATAAAATTAATACTCAGAAATAAGAGGCATTTCTATATACCAACAATGAACTGTCAGCAAAAGAAATTAAGGAAACAATATCCTTCACTATTGCAGCCGAAAAAATAAAGTACCTAGGAGTAAATTTAACCAAGGACGTTAAGGACTTGTACTCGAAAAATTATAAAACATTGGTAAAAGAAATCAAGGAAGATACAAACAAGTGGAAGCATATACTGTGCTCATGGCTAGGAAGAATAAACATCATTAAAATGTCTATATTACCCAAAACAATTTATAAATTCAATGCAATACCAATTAAAATACCAATGACATACTTCAAAGATATAGAACACATATTCCAAAAATTTATATGGAACCAAAAAAGAACACAAATAGCCTCAGCAATCTTAAAAAGAAAAAATAAAGCAGGAGGTATCCCTCTTCCAGATATCAAGGTTTACTATAAGGCCATTATACTCAAAACAGCCTGATACTGGCATAAGAACAGGCACATAGATCAATTGAACAGAACAGAGGACCCAGAAATAAACCCACATCTTTATGGACAACTGATATTTGACAAGGGAGAAAAGAACATACAATGGAGTAAAGACAGCCTCTTTAACAAATGGTGTTGGGAAAATTGAACATCTACCTGCAAAAAAATGAAACTAGACCATCAACTGACACCATTCACAAAAACAAACTCAAAATGGATAAAAGACTTAAATGTAATCCGTGAAACCATAAGCATCTTAGAAGAAAACATAGGCAGCAAGCTCCTCAACATCTGTAGCAGCAGTATATTTGCCGATTTATCTCCACCGGCAAATGAAATAAAAGGCAAGATAAACAAATGGGACTATATCAAACGAAAAAGTTTTAGCACAGCTAAAGACAATAGGAACAGAATAAAAAGACAAACCACACAATGGGAGAACATATTCGACAGTTCATCTGATAAGGGGTTAATAACTACAATTTATAAAGAACTTATAAAACTCAACACCAGGAAGACAAACAACCCAATCAAAAAAATGGGCAAAATAAATGAATAGATATTTCTCTAAAGCGGACATACAGATGGACAATAGGCATATGAAAAGATGCTCAACATCACTAATCATTAGAGAAATGCAAATTAAAACCACAATGAGATATCACCTCACACCAGTCAGAATGGCACTCATTAGCAAAACAACACAGAATAAGTGCTGGTGAGGATGTGGAGAAAAGGGAACCCTTCTGCACTGCTGGTGGGAATGCAGACTGGTGCAGCCGCTGTGGAAAGGAGTTTGGAGATTCCTCAGAAAATTAAAAATCGAACTGCCTTTTGACCCAGCTATCCCACTTATAGGAATATACCCTAAGAACACCATAGCACTGTTCGAAAAGAAGAAATGCGCCCCCATGTTCGTGGCAGCATTGTTCACAATAGCGAAGATCTGGAAACAGCCTAAGTGTCCGTCAGAAGACGAGTGGATTAAAAAGCTATGGTCCATATATACTATGGAATACTACTCAGCCATAAGAAATGATGACATCAGATCATTTATACCAAAATGGATGTACCTTGATAACATTATACGGAGTGAAATAAGTAAATCAGAAAAAAAGAAAAACTGAGAACAACATGATTTCATACATAAGTGGGACATAAAAGTGAGAATATGAGACATGGACAAGAGAGTGGTGGTTACGGGATGGGGAGAGGGAGGGAAGAGTTGAATAGGGAGGAGGGGAGGGACACAGGGAAAACCAGATAGAAGGTGACAGAGGACAATTTGACTTTTGGTGACGGGTATACAACACAATTGAATGATAAGATAACCTGGAAATGTTTTCATTGTACATATGTACCCTGATTTATTGGTGTCACCCCATTAGAATTAATAATAATAAAATATATATATAAATGGGAGATGATATTTTTAAACAACAGCTCAGATAGGGGGTTAATATCCAAAATATATAAAGAAATCACAAAACTCAGCAACAAACAAGCAAATGATACAATAAAGATATACAAAGAGGACATGAACACACACTTTTCCCAAGAAGAAAGAACTCACAAAACTCAGCAACAAACAAGCAAACGATACAATAAAAAAATACAAAGACGACATGAACAGATACTTCTCCCAAGAAGAAATACAAATGGCCAATAGATATATGAAAAGGCACTCATCTTCACTAGCTATTAGAGAAATACAAATCAAAACTACATTGAGATACCACCTCACATGTGTTAGATTAGCTATTATCAACAAGACAGGTAATAACAAGTGTGGAGAGGCTGTGGAGAAAAAGGAACCCTCATTCACTGCTGGTGGGAATGTAAATTACTACAACCATTATGGAAGTAAGTATGGTGGTTCCTCAAAAACTTAATAATAGAACTACCATATGAGCCAGCAATCCCTCTACTGGGTATATACCCCCAAAACTCAAAAACATTGGTACGTAAAGACATATGCACCCCCATGTTCATTGCAGCATTGTTCACGGTGGCCAACACATGAAAACAACCAAAATGACCTTCAATAGAGGATTGGATAAAGATGTGGTACATATATACAATGGAATACTAGTCAGCCATAGGAAATGATGACATAGTATCATTTACAACAACATGGATGAACCTTAAGAGGATTATAATGAATGAAATAAGTAAATTAGAAAAAGCCAAGAACTGTATGACTCCATACATAGGTGGGACACAAAATTGAGACTCATGGACATAAATAAGAGTACAGTGGTTACCAGGGGGAGGGGAAAGAGGAGAGGAAGGGGAGTGGAGGGAGGCGAAGGAGCAGAAAGAGAAACAAATATAAAGTGATGGAAGATGATTTGACTTTGGGAGATGGGTATTCAACATAATTGACTCTCCAAATGATGTGGAGATGTTTTTTCTAAATCTATGTACTCTAATTGACCAATGTCACCATGTTAAATTTAATTGTCTAAACAAAAATAAAATTAAAAAAAACCGAGTATCATCCTAGTTCCACATCTGTAGACTGGAGGTGGGGGTCAGGAAAATTGGTTTTCTTTCTTGATACAAAGAAGCATGCAATACACTGAGTAAGGGCCAACCCAAAGACATGTACATAAATGGAGAATGAATGAACGCAACCTTGAGTTAAATATTCAAGTATCCAGTCTATTTCCTTAAGGTGACATTACATTCCAATCTAAGGTATATTGATTCAAAGGATAATTTAATATAATCCCAAAGTTTTACTAATCAAAGTTATTTAACCACAGATGTGCCAATGCCATGCTATTCTTATTACATGTAAAGTTATGTTTATATCTTATTGGGAAAGCATTGTGAAGCCCACTTTGCGAAGCGAGCTGTTTCCTTACAAATGCATTTAGCTTTTTTGGAATGAAGTACTCCTAGAATTCCATGCTTAAAACAAATTTGGATAAATCAAAGCAAAATTAACCATTAATGGACTAAAGGAAATAGTTCTGAATTATATCAATACTTTTCATATATGCAACAATAAAACATTACAGTTTAAAATAATTTACACTAATACAATTCCAAGGAAATATAAAAATATGAGTAGAGTGTCTCATATAGGTTTTTCTTGGTTGATGGAGATTAAGAAATGAGATTTAGAAGAGATTGCAGAGTGAAATGGAGAAGAAGAGGGAGAGGAAAAGGGGAAAAATGTAAGGAGTAAGATGGAGAGAAAAGAGGGTCTCCTGGATGAGATCATCAAAGTACGGCATTCAGATGCTACCCTCAATATTGAGATAGAGAAAGCTTAATTAAGGATGACTTGGAATGTGGCAGAGTGACCACCCTTGTAGCTCTTGAGGCTGATGACTGGAAGAATCTCCTGGAAGCTCTTCCTGGGCTTCTACCAGATTATCTAGAACCTATTGCTCATTTAGCATGTTTTGTCTTCCTTCTGCAACTTCCTTCATCATCTTTGCATGAGAAAAAATTCTTTGCTGGGATTTAATCTGGTTCAATGTCTCCTTTTTTTCTTTGGTCATCACTCTTGGTAACTTGTTATTGTTTCTTGGACTGAGAGCTCCTGAAGAAGTGAAGGGAAGAGATTCTGAAATGAGTGAAGGTCAGTAACAAAGGTGAGTTCAGTACTCAAGTCACATTTAGCAGCCAGAATACACAGTGTGGCACAAAATGAGAAATGGGAATAAGGAAGATGTTTAAAGGGAAAAGCACAAAATGTTAAGACCTTTCAGCTCCACTGTGGCACTTGTTTAGAGATGTCAACCAACATATTGGGTCAAGTCCTTCTTGAGGTCTTGGGTATAATATACTAAAGCAGAGTTCATATTAATATAAACAAGTTTTAAACAAAAAGCTGTAGTTACCTGGGCTTTGAAAGGAAAGCTAAGCAAAGCTGACACGGCCTCTAAGAGGGTCTGTCCATGAAAAATACTTCCTTTGTGATGTTTAGGAAGCTGCAAGACTAGGAATTTAAAAAGGTTCTTCTAAATGACTGACTTCTTGTGAAATCAGCTATAAAATGTAGATGAGGAATGGAGTAAAATCAAGGATGAACAAATAGAAAACAAAGACAATTCAAGGAAAATTGTATCTTTATCTCCAACCTGTAACTTTCTTTTGAGGGATGAATTAGAGGGTTTAGATCAGTAGTTCTTAATTTCAATAGACTTAACACTGTTTTTCTTAATCAATATAACATTCCCTTTACTATCCTATATTGAAATTCATTGATCACATAACATATGTGATGGGATTCAAATAATTTAACAACTGGTTCTCTGCCCTAATGACCATTTTAAGTATAAAAATCAATATACCAAAAAGTAGTTTATTATTTCATTCATTTAATACTTAAATAACAATAAAAGAAGTACACAAAAGTAGATTATGGTATAAGAAAGGTTTTTAAAATTTAATGAAAAAATATTAAATATTATCTGACAAAAATAACAAAACTGTTAAATATTTCCATATTGCTTCTTGACTGACATCCTCACTTGCAATTTTTTTCACCTATGGACGGAATATGGGAGCTTAGAACACACTGTTGCAGATAAACATTTAAAAAGAGTAAGGAATGTAAATTTGTAATTTCTACATTGGGCGGCTGCCTGCCCAGGTGCCCACCTTAGAGAGAGCCCTGATTACAAGTCCATTTTAACAACCGGTCAAACTTAAAAATTTAGTTACTGATTCTGTCAAACTGGTACAAACCAGCAGAATTCTACCACTGCTTATGCATGATATTAAAAATTCAAACCATAATGTGAGGGAGAAATGAAAGTCATTTTATCCTGAGTCCAGTATATACATAAGTAGGCATGACTGAGCTAGGAGACACAGAGAAGGTGTCAGATGCAGTGACGCACAGAGAAGTCTGTAATATGGAGGCTGTAAGTACAGATGGAAGTGATCTGTGCCTTTCTGAAGATTCAGATATTATGAATGGCATTGCCTTTGGTGATGTGAGTTTCTCTTCTTGAGAAAAATCTTTCTTTAATTTTCATAGAAAAAGTCTTACTTCCCCTAAATTTTCATGGTAGCTTCATTTCTGGAAAATTCAATATATACTAAACCTGTACAAAAAGCACTTTGGGTATCTATGGAAAACAGAGTTAGACTCCAGGCTCAAATTTTGTCTGCATTCCAGTCTTCCAGTCTGGTGGGGTACTTGAAAATTTTGTAGGATGGGGCATAATTTCTTGTGCAATGCTGTCATGGGTGTAATAACAACTCTACTAGCCCTAACTTCTGTCCACTAAATAAAGCACTCTACCAAACAGACAATCCAAAGTACTTCCACCTGTACTGAAAACTTCCCTAGGGTTTGCTGCGCTCCTCTGAAGACCCACTCACCCACAGTCCTGGGTTGGAAGGGTTCTTAGGGGTCTTCTGGTCTTCCTGGTTATAAAGTGTTTGTCCAAGGAGCAGTTGGAAGATATCCAGGTACCATTTAGACAGTCTGTCCAGGAGGTTGACTCTCTGTAGCACAGAAATAGGGATGAGGTCCCCTGATCTAGCTGTTCCTCTATCTGATTTATGAGGTTGCTTTTCTATCGCTGAGGCCAATGGCTGTCCAGCCTGGGTGTGAAGTGGGAGGGTTTTTATGGTTAGTTCTTTTCCCAACTCACTTACTAGCCCAAAAGGCAAGCCATCAATGAGAAGCTGATCTAAGCTCCTATATAAATCCCCCTTCTGGGTCTTGGGTGTGGCATCCTTGGAGATGGTTGGTTAGTAAATTGGACTTCAGCTTTCTCTGCCCTTCTTTGCATGTTCAGGACCCTCACTTTGTTAAGGATGAGAAACACTTTCTCCAGGTTTCAATCTTTTGATATCCCATTGGCTGAGTCAGCTTTCTACCTACCTTTAGAGGGATTCAAGACAGGAAAGTTGTCCTAAAACTAATGACCTGACGTTTGCATGGATAGGGTTGGCGAGACCACATAAAGATGGTTGAGAGCATGGATAACTGTTGTGAAAAGGAGTTGGGGCAAAGAAGAGAAAATATTGTAGAAATAGAAAGAATAAAACATGCTGAAATAAAGTACAAGGACTTTCAATGTGCAGAGTTAAGTGATTTATTCATTCATTCATTTATTCATTCAGTAAATAATTTAAATGCACTTAGCACATTCAAGCTTTCTTCAAGATGATGGTAATACAACAATGAACAAAATAGACCCAAACCCTTCCCTCATGGTGCTCACATTCTAGTAGAGACAGGTAGTTAATAAACAAGATGATAATTAATAGAGTAAGTTAGATGGTGACACATATTATGAAGCACCAGTAAGGACTTCAGACGTGGTAAGGATGTGTGTTTGTGCGCATGTTAGTGTACGTGTACCTGTGATGTCTAATGACATACGATACCTGTTTGGCAATGAGGAGGGGAGTTGCTTTGGCAACAATGATCTGAAGTTTAGCAGTGTAGATGGGATGGGAAAGAGATTGCAGTTGTCAAGAAAGGAAATTATTCAAGTCTGGGTAAAATTTTTTAACAGTGAAAAACAGAATCATTTTAGTATGGTAATAACTAAATTTCTATGTTTGTGTAAGGAATGTTGAGAAACTTCTGGTTCCAAACTGACCTTTTGTTTCCTCTAAGTCCCTGTTTACCTCTGAGTACTGTTTAGATTTCAGTTCCTGATAGTTCTTTGCGATATTGACGCAGTTCACTGTTCTATCACACAGAGACCAAGTTGTTTATACACTTCAGTTAGTTACTTTCATGTTTGTGCAGAATCACCCTGCTTTTCAAATGTGGTTTTGGTTGGTGTTTTTGGAATGAAGACTTCATCAGCTGTGTTAACTCATGTGATACTTTTAGCCAGAAATATTGATCCACTCTTTACCAGAAAACTCCCTATTCTAAAATGACATCACTTAGGAGTTTAAGTATAATAAAACTTCTGTAATATTTTCTTATATGCATAATGTTATGCAGTTACAAACGTTGTCAGGTATATTGATTATCTGTAATTTCTTAAAAACTTTCCAGTGTAACTGGGCAGGATTTTTTTTACCCATTTCATAGGTTCAGAAAACTTGACTAAGTTACCCAAATAAAACTAGTGTCTGACAAATAATGATTATCTCTACCATTGACTATGTCAGACAGTGTTTAAATGCTTTTTACATAATAACTTATTCAGTCTTCACAACAATCCACTAAAGTGGGGACTATTAGTAACATTATTTTGCTGTCCAAGAAACTAAGATATAGAAAAGTTCAGTGGCTTGCTCAGTCTACACAGCTGGTACATGGTAGAGCTGTGCTCCAATCTGCAGCAGCTCCTGCATATTTTAGGTTTTTTTTGTTCTGTGTTTTTTTTTTTTACTGTACAGAGAGTGACATCACATCAGTAAAAGGCAGCAGTGTGAGTGAGAAAGACAATAAATTTGGAGAGTGTGCTGAGTCCCAGTTCTGTTATTTAACTCACGGGATAATCTGAGTCAAGTTTCTTAAGCTTTCTGGAATGTCTGTTTTCTGTCTATGAAACAAGGGGATAGTGATACCATTCATGGTGTGGTGAGCTTGAAATATGACATCTTATTAAAACATCTAACATTGTCAGACATGTAATAGGTGCTTGGTATTTATGTTTCCTTCCTACACAAATCATCAGTTATTAGGCATGGGTCAGATGGTGAGGAATGTTGTAATGAGATGAATTGGATGAAAATGGGTCTGACTAGTCATGGTGCAGTAGATTGAGCATTGGCCCAGAAAATTCAGGGTCCTGGTTCAAAACTCTGAAGTCATTGGCTAGAATATGGGCTCAATGACTTACATGCCAGCTCACCAGCTGGAGTGCAAGGTTGCTGGCTACAGTGTGGGGCCATCGACATGATCCCAAGATCTCCGGCTTGAGCAAGGGGTCCCTGGGTCAGCTTGAGTCCTCAGGTCAACACATGTATAGCAAGCAATCAATGAACAACTAAAGTGAAGCAACTAGAGTTGATGCTTCTCGTCTCTCTCCTACCTCTTCTCCTTTTGCTTTCTCTCTTTCAAAAAAATCAGAAATATCCCAGGTGTTTCTTGCATACCATTTGAGACATTCAGGATGGAACCTGTTCTATGTAAAAGAGCAGTTAAGATCTCAGTGATGAGTTAGGGTATAATTCCTTATGGATGAGGCTTATAGAGTCTGCTGTTCTGTGAATATGTCACTTGTAAGTCTAGGTAATAGGTGAAGCTTCTGGTGTTGGGGTGATTCTCACTTCAGCCTGCTGGATCTGCTCTTGGACCTTATTCCTGAGAAGATGCTTCCATGAACTAAACAGCAGTCTTCATAGGGCTGCAAAAGCTTTATGTAGAACAGAAGTCCTCAAATTTTGTTGTAAAGATCCCCTTGCTCTCTTAAAAATTATTGAGAGCTTTCAAAAGATTTGTTTTCACTGTTAACTCTATTGGTATTAACTGTACTAGAAATGAAAACAATTTTAAAAGTGAATTTCTATTAATCATTTAAAATAACAATAAATATATTACCTTTAACATAAATAACATTCTTTTTATAAAATATGTATTTTGAAAGCAAAAACATATTAGAGAAGTGTTTTAGTATAGAAAAGCATTGTTTTACATAGTTATGGAAATCAATATTTGGTGCATCAGAAGACTGATGAATTTTCATATCTGCTTCTGCATTCAGCCTTTGACATACATATATCATATAGCTTCTGAAAACATACACTTGTGACAGAATATGTGTGAAGAAGGCACACACTATCTTTGAATTATTATTAGAGTAGTTTTGACTTGTGAACCCTTAAAAGGGTCTCAGGGACATTTGAGAGCCACTCATGTAGAATACCTTTTTCTCTTTAACATTTTTTTTAACATTCTCAGAATTTCTTCTCAACTTCTCCCTCTGGATGGCTATGTTAAACCAACCAATCACAGTTGCTAGTAATTTGTTCTTCAAAAGTCTTGGGTTTAAGATATCTGTAGATAGAAGATTGAAGATTGTGTTCTTTGGACTTTATATATATTTCTCTTTCTGTGTTTTATTTGCCTTTCTTTTCTACTTTCTTCCTTTCTTTCTACCCCTTCTTTCTTCTCAACTATTCTTTCCTTCCTGTTCTTTGTGGCACAACCATGAGAGTTTTTCACTCATGCTGGGGCTTTACAACTAGACTCTTTGTCTCACGGACAGTTGCCAGGCTATTTCTTAACTGACATCAGTCACAATTTGCTTCCTCAAAAGTCTTTTCTTGCATCGGCCTGGTGTGTGGATGTCCCAGGTTTGATTCCTAGCCAGGGCACATAGGAGAAGCACCCATCTGCTTCTCTACCCTTCCCACTCTCCTTCCTCTCTATCTCTCTCTTCCTCTCCTGCAGCCAAGGCTCCATTGGAGCAAAGTTGACCTGGGTGCTGAGGATGGCTCCATTGCCTCTGTCTCAGGTGTTAGAATGGTTCTGGTTGCAATGGAGCAATGCTAGATGGGCCAAGCATTGCCCTCTGGTGGGTTTGCTGGGTGGATCCCAGTCGGGTATATGTGGGAGTCTGTCTCTTTGCCTCTCTGCTTCTCACTTCAGAAAAATAAAAATAAAAAAGTCTTGTCTTGGTTAAATTTATTAATTCTGGGTTATGTTCTATAAATATTTCAAAAATTTTCCAAACACAATTAAAAGAAAAAAAAATTTAAGGTTGTGTAAAGTATTTTAGGCACTTTAGTGGCAGACTATGAAAACTATATTCCAGAATTCTACTGCCAGCCAAAATTGAGCAGTAGGGCCTGGATTTAGTTTAAAACAAACAAACTAACTAACTAACTAACTAACTAACTAACTAACAAAAACAGAGACAGTCCCCAAAACACATATAATACATGAAACTAGATTGCTTAAGATGTTCGAATTCAGCCAATGAAAGACAGTGATCTCTAAGAGACAGGAACCAAATGAGATGAGCCCTGCAGTTGTTCCCACTTACTGACTTGAAAGAGTTTCCAGGACATGGCAGAGTGTAAAAATATTCCACATGAAAGGGGACCTAAGTGCAAATCAGAAATCTTTCTGAATTGAAGAGACAGAGCTGAGAGCCAAGGAAGACCAAAGTGGCACCAGGTCACAGGAAGGATGCTGTACAGAAGAGAGCTGCAACTAGAGAGAACTTCAGATCTTCAGAGGGTCCCCTTAAAGAATTCAGCAGTGTACCGATCAGTGCATGCATGTGAGGAAACTATACTGCTCACGAAAAATGGGGATATTTTATCACTTTATATTCATTTTGAAATATCCCCTAATTTTTGTGAGCAGTATACTTGAGGCCAGAAAAAGAGCTAAACTAAAGGATTAAATAAAATAGGAGACAGTGCACAAGGCTAGAAATAATTTATATTTCTACCTCCCAGACTGGAAAACCTCATAATTCACAAGCATTTAGAACAAGACTAAGAAAGATCATGCTTCAGCAGTAAGAAAAAATAAACTCCAAAATGTATGCTGCTGTGGCCTTGCCTAACAAGTCATAAAAGCAAGACCCAGAAAATCAAAATATTTCTAAAAACTCAGATATATCTCAGAACACAAAAACATCCAGCATCCAAAAAGTTAAACTCCACAATGTTTGGCATGTAATAAAAAATTAGCATGTATGCAAAGAATAAGAAAATAAGAAAAAAAATCAGTCAAAAGCAACAAAGCACACACACGTTAGAATTAACAGATGAAGATATTAGAGCAGTTATTATAATTGCATTTCATATGTTCAAAGAGCTACGCAGGTAAATAAAATATGCAAATAAATCCCCACACTTGCAACTTTTAGAGAGAAAAACTATAATATCTGAGATAAAATATACTGGATGGAATTAACAACAGATTAGACATTGCAGAAGAATTTAAAGATAGAACAATAAAAACTATCAAAATGAAATACAGTATTAATAAACTGTAAGACAAATAAAGTATCAAGCAGCTAAGTACACATGTAATTGAAGTTCCTAAAACAAAGGAGGGGAGATGACAGAAGAAATATTTGAAAATAATGGCCAAAACTTTTTCTAAGCTAGATGAAAATTAAAAAACCACAAATCCAGGAAGCTCAATGACTCCCAAAACACACACAAAAAATTATACCAAATTTTATTATAATCAAATTACTTAAAATGATAAAGGAAAAAAACCCTTTAAAATAGCCAAAGGGGAGAAGAAAAAATATCTGAAGAGGAAATTGGATGACATAACAGATTTCTCACAGAAAAAATGTGAGCTAGAGACTTTGGAGCTCTATGTCTAATGTACTGAAAGAAAAAAGTAAAACTGTTAACCTAGAAATCTATACACACAAAATAAATCTTTCAAAAATAAGGCAAAATTAAGCTCTTTTAAACATAAAAAGCTGAATTAGTCACCTGCAAATCTGTACTACAAAAATATTAAATGTAATAGTTTGGCAGAAGGAAAATGAAACAAACTCTGGATCTATCAAAAAGAATAAAGGGCACTAGAAATGGCAATAAAATTATAACTTACATTTCTTTAAAAGAAAATTGACTCTTTAAATAGAAGAAATAATAGTGTAGTGTGAGATTGATGACATATGTAAAAGTAAAAAAAATTACAAAAATTGCACAAAGACCAGGGAGGGAGAAATGGAAGTATAGTATCGTGAGATTATTATATGTGAAATGATATATCACTTAAGGAGAAATTTTTAGCACTAAATGTCCAGTTGAAAAAGCAGGAAAAAGCAGAAAAGTGTCAGATAAATGACTTCAACTTCCACCTTAAATAACCAGAAAAAGAAGAATATATTATATTGAGAGCAAGCAGAGGATAAGAAAAAAATAAAGATAAAAACAGAAAGCAATTAAATAGAGATAATCAGTGACACCAATAGCTGGTTCATTGAGAAGATAAGTAAAGTTGACAAATATCTAGCAATAATGATTAAGAATAATCAGGCAGTGGCGCAGTGGATACAGCATTGGACTGGGACACAGAGGTCCCAGGTTTGAAACCCTGAGGTCGCCAGCTTGAGTGAGGACTCATCCGGTTTGAGCAAGGCTCATCAGCTTGAGCCCAAAGGTCACTGGTTTGAGCAAGGGGTCACTTGCTCCGCTGTAGCACCCCCCACCCCCCACCGTCAAGGCACATTTGAGAAAGCAATGAACAACTCAGGTGCCGCAACAAAGAATTGTTGCTTCTCATTCCTCTCTCTTCATGTCTGTCCCTACCTGTCCCTCTCTTTGTGTCTCTCTGTCCCTGTCACAAAGATATATCAGGAATTATGTGATATCACTGCACTACCTTACAACTATTAAAAAAATAATACAATACTCGGGATAGAATTATGCAATAAATCATTGAAACTGAGGTGAAATGGACAAATTCTTTGATAGATATCTAACTCAAGAAGAAATAGATTACTTGAATAGCCCTCTATCTATTAAAGAAATTAAATTTATAGTTAGAAACCTTTCCACAAAGAAAACCTCAGGCTCAAATCACTTCCTTCATGAATTCCAAACACTTAAGAAAAATTAATATTAATTCTGCATAAACTCTTCCAGAAAATTGAAGAGGAATATATACTTTCCAACTCAAGAGTTCTTCCCAACTCTATAAGACTAGCATTACTCAGATATCAAGAACAAATAGGAGATTAGAAAAAAAGATAACTACTGACCAAGATTTCTCATGAGGGAAGGTATGATTTAGCTGAGCAATGAGAGACAGACTGGGAAGGTATGATTTAGCTGAGCAATGAGAGACAGACTGAATGATGACATGGTTGATTAAAAGGAAAGACAAAGGTATAAAGATGTTTTTTCTGCTCAGGTAAAATTTTTAAATGAACAGATTGCTTATTTTGGATGAAAACTAGATTGCCAGAAACTGACACAGGTTCCAAAGACCATGAATTTTCCAGACTTCAGAGCAACAATGCTCAATAGAGCAGTTCGCAGAGGTAGAGATATTCAATGGCTGTGCTGTTCAATATGACAGCCACTAGTAATATGGGGCCAGTGCATCTCAGGAACTAAATTTTTAATTTTATTTATTCATGAATTTAGATAGCTTCATTTTTCCATGTGTTATCTGAATCAGACAACATAAATCTATAGAAATATGCCTTCTGAGAGCCCATGTATAAGTCATAGTCAGGGAAACTTCTGTGTTTCCTGACCAAAGTCTTGTCCAATCTGGATCCTGAATCTTTTATGCCATTGTTGGGGAATTGAGATCTTAGGCTTTCACTATTGCCACTCAACGCCCAGTAATATTCATCTCCACTGAGGACAATGCCAACTATATTTTAGATTGCAAACTGAGCTCATCAGCAGACTTAACTATCCAAGAGTAGGAAACAATCAGCACCCACCATCCAGGCTCTTAATTCAGTGATTTACTTATGAAGATGTGAAGAAGGAATCTCTGGCACTATGTCCTCTTCTCCCAACCCTTGAACCCAAGGCAGAGAACTGTCCCAGCTCTCATCTGCCCTTAGGATAGTCAAAGACAACAGTAATTGTTATTGGAAAGCAGTTCACTTGCTGCTAAGTTGTTATCAACTTGTTTTTTTCTGAGGAAAGGGGAAAGAAGAGAATAGTTGTCAAAAGTACTGACCTATTCTTTACCCTTCCAACTACTTTTGCTAGTGGAGGCTTATTTCTCATGGGTTGCACTATTTCTTGATAAATAATTGCATAACAACTCTAAAAACTAAATTATTCTTGCAGTTAGCATTTATTGAAAAGAACTAGGTTATTGTTACTTCTTT
Organism: Rhynchonycteris naso; assembly: GCA_037038555.1. NCBI lineage: Eukaryota > Metazoa > Chordata > Mammalia > Chiroptera > Emballonuridae > Rhynchonycteris > Rhynchonycteris naso. The sequence goes on from CM072998.1 coordinate 135,627,797, forward strand.
TATTCTAAAAATCTTTGTCTAAAAATTCTAAGTATGTTTAAAATCAAAACTACTTGACCATTTATTTCCTAATGCTCATTTTTTCCTTTGTTTGCTGATGAGATAATAATGATAATTTTAAGGACGTCCTTTGTAGCTGGGCAGGGTTCAGAGGTGAGCTAGAGGGGGAGCAAGATGGCGACGGAGTAGGCGGACGTACCAACTTCCAACTCCCAGAACCAAAGTGGATTACAACTCAATTTTAAGAACCATCACCTGGATAAACCAACTTTGAACAAAACTAAGTGGACTCTTCAACCAAGGAACACAGAAGAAGCCACATTGAGACTGGTAGGAATAGCGAAAACGCGAAGAGGGCTGCCCAGCTCCCCGGAGCAAACGGCAGCCCGGAGAGACCCGTGTGGCGGGAGGAGATTTTGGCGGAGAGGGAGGGACCTGGGTCCCAGGAACCAAGCCCCAGCCTGCAGTCCCAGAGCCAAGAAGAGGCGTTTGGACAGTTTTGAGCTGTGAAACAAGTGAGGGAGCTCCCAGGCCTACAGTGTGGAGTATTAGGTCCCTTCCTACTCTGCTGAGGGCTGCTTAAGGTTTTGGGGCGGCAGGACGCTGAAAGGCGGTTCTCTCGGCGTGGGCAGAGGCCAAGCCGGTGGGAGATCGGTCTAGCCCAGAGGGTCGGAGGGTAAGCGCGAGAGCGGTCCGGAAGCTGCGGGCCCGCCTTTAATCCCACTTACGGGGACAAAGCGGGAGGCCAGGAACAGGCAGGCCCTGCGCAAGCCGGCCCTGACCGCGGGGACCGGGCTAGGACCAGGGACGGGCAGGGGCTCGTGGCTGAGCTGACGCTACCAGTCCGCCCCCCCCCCCGCCGCCCGCCGGAGAAACCGCGGTTGACCAGTATACGTGCGCGAGCGGGCTCCAAGCGCGGGAACGGGGTGGACCCCGAGACAGGCGGAGGCTCGCAGCTGAGCCCACGGCTGCTATCCCCATCCGGCCGGAGAAACCCCGGATAGCGTTAATACGTGCACGAGCGGGCTCCGAACGCGGGGGCGGGGTAGAGTCCGGGACGAGCGGAAGTACGCAGCTCGGCGGAAGCCAGCAAACACGCCCGCCCCAATAAATCTTGGTTTCCGACCCTGCGCAAAGGGCCCTGACCTCGAGGGCGGGGCTAAAGCTCCTGACGGGCAAAAGCTTACAGCTGAGAGCACGTCAAAAGCCCCGCCTAACCCGCGGAACTGTAGCGAGCAGGCTCCGACTGCTGGTTCTGGGCGGAAGTCCAGAAATAGGCTGGGTCCGCAGCTGAGGAAAGGTGCTCGCCTCTACCCTTGGTGCTAATCTTGTGGCTTCAGTCACAGCCCCTCCCACGGAGGAGAGGCAGAAATCACAGCAAAAGCCACAGTGGGCCGGCGCTGGCAACGCTCATACCCAACCACCCTAGGCGCCGGCAGAGGGGGTGGGGGGCCTGCAGATAGACCACACCTAGAGAACACAAAGGCAACACCTACTGGACTCCAGTGGCCACAACTTGCTTATACACAGAAAAAATGGGCAGGCAGAGGAATGCAAACCAAATGAATCAAGAGAAATCCCCAGAGAAGGACCTGAATGAACCAGATATAACCAAATTACCAGAAGCAGAATTTAGAATAATGATAGTTAGGATGTTCAAAGAAATTAGAGCAACAATGGATAGTCATTATGAACACCTAAATAAAGAGATAACAAGTATAAAAAATGAAATTGAAATAATAAAAAAGAATCAGACAGAAATGACAAATACAGTATCAGAACTGAAGACCACAATGGAAGGAATTAAAAGCAGGATGGATGACGCTGAGGATCGAATAAGCGAGTTAGAGGACACAATAAACAAAGGCACAGAAGCAGAGAAGAAAAAGGAAAAGAGACTTAAAAAATGTGAGGAAACTCTAAGGGAGCTTTGTGACAACATGAAGAGAAACAACATTCGCATCATAGGGGTGCCTGAAGAAGAGGAGAGAGGACAGGAAATGGAAACTTTGTTCAATCAAATTATAGCAGAAAACTTTCCTAAATTAAGGCTGGGAAACACTCCACACATTCAAGAAGCACACAGAACTCCATTAAGGAGAAACCCAAAAAAATCTACACCAAGACACATCATAGTTAAAATACCAAAGCTAATGGATAAAGAAAAAATTTTAAAAGCTGCTAGAGAAAAAAAGACTATCACCTACAAAGGAGCCCCCATAAGGATGACATCGGACTTCTCAACAGAAACACTTGAGGCCAGAAGGGAATGGCAAGAAATAATCAAAGTAATGCAGAACAAGAACCTACAACCAAGACTACTTTATCCAGCAAGGCTAACGTTTAAAATTGAAGGAGAAATAAAGAGCTTCCCAGAAAAAGAAAGCCTCAAGGAATTCATAAAAACCAAACCAATTCTGCAAGAGATACTAAGGGGCCTCTTGTGAACAGTTTAAAGGGAGGAAAGAATAGAGCAAAAGAAGAATACAGCTTTAAAGAATAAAATGGCAATAAACAACTACATATCAATAATAACCTTAAATGTAAATGGATTAAATGATCCAATCAAAAGACATAGGGTAGCTGCATGGATAAAGAAACAGGACCCATACATATGCTGTCTACAAGAGACACACCTTAAAATAAAAGATGTTCATAGACTGAAGGTAAAAGGATGGAAAAAAATATTTTATGCAAATGGAAATGAAAAAAAAGCAGGGGTAGCAATACTTATATCAGACAAAATGGACTTTAAAACAGAGGTGAGCTAGAGAGGGGGAAATTTAATTCTGAGGGACTTGGCATGCTAAGCTGATTCTATATAGTACAGCATGAACCATGAAGAATCATGATGGATTTCTGAGTATGGTCAATGCTTTCTTATTATTGACCTACAAATACAGTGACTTAAAACAGCATTCTACTTATTATCTCTCATGATTCTGTGGGTTCAAGGGCCTGAGCTGAGTGGTTCTCCTTTGGGACCTCTACTGTGAATGTAGTTAGAAAGTGGCTGATTAGGGTTGACAGGTTTAATAGTCAAAATGGTGTACTCTCATGACTAGAGTTGGTTCTTACTTACTCCGGAAGTGGTTGAACTGGGGCTGTGGACTGCAGTGCCTCCATGTGGCTTGGGATTCCTAATAGATGGCAGTCTCAGTATAGTAATACTTCTTACCTGGCAGCTTTAGGCACCAGGAACGAGTGTTCCAAGAAGCCCAGGAAGAAGCTAGAAGTTTTTTTAAAATTTTAATGGGGTGACATTAATAAATCAGGGTACCTATGTTCAAAGAAAACATCTCCAGGTTATCTTATCATTCAATTATGTTGCATACCCATCACCCAAAGTCAAATTGTCCTCTGTCACCTTCTATTTAGTTTTCTTTGTACTCCTCCCCTCCCCCCTCTCCAACCCTCTCTACCCTCCTCCGACCCCGTAACCACCACACTCTTGTCCATGTCTCATAGTCTCACTTTAATGCCCCACCTATGTAAGAAATCATGCTGTTCTCAGGTTTTTTCTGTTTTACTTATTTCACTCCGTATACTGTAATCAAGGTTTATCCATTTTGTTGTAAATGATCCGATGTCATCATTTCTTATAGCTAAGTAGTATTCCATAATATATATGTTCCAAAGCTTTTTAATCCATTCGTTCTCTGACGGACCTTTGAGCTGTTTCCAGATTTTTGCTATTGTGAACAATGCTGCCACGAACACGGGGGTGCATTTCTTCTTTTCAAACAGTGTGATGGTGTTCTTAGGGTATATTCCTAAAAGTGGGATAGCTGGGTCAAAAGGCAGTTCAATTTTTAATATTTTGAGGAATCTCCATACTGTTTTCCACAGTGGCTGCACCAGTCTGCATTCCTACCGGCAGTGCAGGAGGGTTCCCTTTTCTCCACATCCTTGCCAGCATTTGTTCTGTGTTGTTTTGCTGACAAGCGCCATTCTGACTGGTGTGAGGTGATATCTCATTGTGGTTTTAATTTGCATTTCTCTAATGATTAGTGATGTTGAGCATTTTTTCATATGCCTATTGTCCATCTGTATGTCCTCTTTGGAGAAATTTCTATTCATTTCTTTTGCCCATTTTTTGATTGGATTGTTTGTCTTCCTGGTGTTGAGTTTTATAAGTTCTTTATAAATTTTGGTTATTAACCCCTTATCAGACGTGTTGTCCCATTGTGTGGTTTGTCCTTTTATTCTCTTCTTATTGTTTTTAGCTGTGTAAAAACTTTTTAGTTTGATATAGTCCCATTTATTTATCTTGCCTTTTATTTCATTTGCCCGTGGAGATAAATCAGCAAATATATTGCTGCTAAAGATGCCTATGTTTTTTCTTCTAAGATGCTTATGGTTTCCCGGCTTATGTTTAAGTCTTTGATCCATTTTGAGTTTATTTTTGGGAATGGTGTAAGTTGATGGTCTTGCTTTATTTTTTTGCAGGTAGATGTCCAATTTTCCCAACACCATTTGTTAAAGAGGCTGTCTTTACTCCATTGTATGTTCTTTCCTCCTTTGTCAAATATCAGTTGTCCATAAAGATGTGGGTTTATTTCTGGGTTCTCTGTTCTGTTCCATTGATCTATGTGCCTGTTCTTATGCCAGTACCAGGCTGTCTTGAGTACAATGGCCTTGTAGTAAACCTTGGTATTCGGAAGAGTGATACCTCCTGCTTTATTTTTTCTTTTTAAGATTGCTGAGGCTATTCTTGTTCTTTTTTGGTTCCATATATATTTTTGGAATATGTGTTCTATATATTTGAAGTATGTCATTGGAATTTTAATTGGTAATGCACTGTATTTATAAATTGCTTTGGGTAATATAGACATTTTAATGATGTTTATTCTTTCTAACCATGAGCACGGTATATGCTTCCACTTGTTTGTATCTTCCTTGATTTCTTTTATCAATGTTTTATAATTTTCCAAGTACAAGTCCTTAACTTTCTTGCTTAAATTTACACCTAGGTACTTTATTTTTTTGGTTGCAATAGTGAAGGATATTGTTTTCTTAATTTCTTTTGCTGATAGTTCATTGTTGGTATGTAGAAATGCTTCTGATTTCTGAGTATTAACTTTATATCCTGTCACCTTGCTGAATTCAGTTATCAGGTCCAGTAGATTTTTGACTGAGACTTTTGGGTTTTCTATATACAATATCATATCATCTGCAAATAGTGACAGTTTTACTTCTTCTTTTCCAATTTGGATCCCTTTTATTTCTTCTTCTTGTCTGATTGTTGTAGCTAGGACTTCCAGAACTATATTGAATAAGAGTGGTGAAAGAGTGCACCCCTGCCTGGTTCCTAATCTTAAGGAGATTGCTTTTAATTTTTGAACATTTAGTGTGATGTTTGCTGTGGGTAGTCATAGATGGCCTTTATCATGTTAAGGAATGTTCCCTGTATTCCCTTTTTACTGAGAGTTTTGAGCATGAATGGGTTCTGAATTTTATCAAATGACTTTTACACACCTATTGAAATTATTAAGTGATTTTTGTCCTTCCTTTTGTTTATGTGATGAATCACATTGATTGATTTGCAAATATTGAACCAGCCTTGCCTCTCCAGAATAAATCCCACTTGTTCATGGCATATGATTTTTTTCATATATTGCGGATCCGGTTGGCTAATATTTTGTTGAGAATTTTAGCTTCTAAATTCATCAGGAATATTGGCCGATAATTTTCTTTCTTTGTGTTGTCTTTGCCTGGTTTTGGGATCAGAATTATGCTCGCTTCATAAAAGGAGTTTGGAAGTTCCTTCCTCTTGAATTTTTTGAAATAGCTTGAGGAGGATAGGAGTTAGTTCTTCTTTGATTTTTTGGTAGAATTCACTTTTGAAGCCATCAGGCCCAGGATTTTTCTTTGTTGGGAGATTTTTGATAACTGTTTCGAACTCATTTGTTATAATTGGACTGTTTAGGTGTTCTGATTCTTCCAGATTGATTTTTGGAAGGTTATATGATTCAAGAAATTTGTCCATTTCACCTAGGTTGTCTAATTTTTTGGCAGAGAGTTCTTCATAGTATTTTCTTACAATACTTTGTATTTCTGTTGTGTCAGTTGTTATTTCTCCATTCTCATTTCTAAATTTATTTATTGAGTCCTTTGTCTTTTTTTCTTGGTGAGTCTAGTTAAAGGTTCATCAATCTTGTTTACCTTTTCAAAGAATGAGCTCCTGGTTTCATTGATCCTCTGTATTGTTTCCTTAGCCTCTATGTCATTTATTTCTGCTCTGATCTTTATTATTTTTCCTTCCACTGGTCCTGGGCTCCATTTGCTGTTGTTTTTCTAGTTGTTTTAGATGCAGGGTCAGGTTGATTATTTGAGCTTTTTCTAGCTTCTTTTGGTATGCCTGTAGAACAATGAACTTCCCTCTCAGTACTGCTTTCGCTGTGTCCCATAAATTTTGAGTTGATGTATGCTAATTTTCATCATTTCTAGAAACTATTTTATTTCTTCTATGATCTCATTGTTAATTCATTCATTATATAATAACATGCTCTTTAGTTTCCAAGTGTTTAAGTATTTTTCAGTTTTTCTTTTGTGGTTAATTTCTATTTTCATGGCATTGTGATCAGAGAAAATGCTTGATATGATTTCAATCTTCTTCAATTTATTGAGACCATTTTTGTGTCCTAACATGTGGTCTATCCTAGAAAACGTATTATGAGTGCTTGAGAAGAATGTATATTCTACTGCTTTAGGGTGAAAAGTTCTGAAGATATCTATTAAATCATGTCGATCAAGTGTCTCCTTTAAGTCTGCTCTTTCTTTATTAATTTTCTTTCTTGAGGATCTATCCAGTGTTGTTAGAGGGGTATTGATATCGCCTACTATGATAGTATTGCTGTTAATCTTGCCCTTTATATCCATCAAAGTTTGCTTTATGTATGTCGGGGTTCCTATGTTTGGTGCGTAGATATTTATAATGGTTATATGTTCCTGTTGAATTGTTCCCTTTATCATTATGTAGTGTCCTTCTTTATCTCTTACTACAATCTTTGTTTTAAAGACCATTTTGTCAGATATAGGTATTGCTACCCTGGCTTTTATTTTATTTCTATTTGCATGAAATATTTTTTTCTATCCTTTTACCTTCAGTCTATGTGCATCTTTTGTTTTAAGGTGTGTCTTTTGTAAACAGCATATGTATGGGTTCTGTTTCTCTATCCACACAGCTACCCTATGTCTTTTGATTGGATCATTTAATCCATTTACATTTAAGGTTATTATTGATATGTAGTTGTTTATTGCCGTTTTATTTTTTAAAGCTGTATTCTTCTTTTGCTATATTCTTTCCTCCCTTTGAACTGTTCACAACAGGCCCCTTAGTATTTCTTGCAGAATTTGTTTGGTTTTAGTGAATTCCTTGAAGCTTTTTTTTTGTCTGGGAAGCTCTTTATTTCTCCTTGAATTATAAACGTTAGCCTTACTGGATAGAGCAGTCTTGGTTGTAGGTTCTTGTTCTGCATTACTTTGAATATATCTTCCCATTCCCTTCTGGCCCCAAGTGTTTTTGTTCAGAAGTCAGATGTCATCCTTATGGGGGCTCCTTTGTAGGTGATAGCTGTTTTTTCTCTAGGAGCTTTTAAAATTTTCTCTTTATCCCTTAGCTTTGGTATTTTAACTATGATATGTCTTGGTGTAGATTTCTTTGGGTTTTTCTTTAGTGGAGTTCACTGTGCTTCTTGAACGTGTGAAATATTTTCCAGTCTTAATTTAGGGAAGTTTTCTGCTATGATTTGATTGAACAAAGCTTCTATTTGTTGTTCTCTCTTCTCTTCTTCAGGAAATCCTAATGATGTGAATGTTATTTCTCTTCATGTTGTCACAGAGCTCCCTTAGAGTTTCCTCACATTTTTTGAGTTTCTTTTCTTTTTTTTTGCTTTGCTTCTATGTTTTTGTGTATTATGTCTTCTAACTCGCTGATTCGACCCTCAGCATCATCCATCCTGCTTTTAATTTCTTCCATTGTTGTCTTAAGTTCTGATACTGTATTAGTCATTTCTGTCTGATTCTTTTCTATTATTTCAATTTCGTTTTTTATACTTGTTATCTTTTTATTTAGGTGTTCGTAATGACTATCCATTGTTGCTTTAATCTCTTTGAACATCCTATCATTATTTTAAATTTTGCATCTTGTAATTTGGTTATATCTGGTTCATTCAGGTCCTTTTCTGTGGATTTCTTTTGATTCCTTTGGGTTGCATTTCTCTGCCTGCCCATTTTGTCTTTGTATAAGAAGGTTGTGGCCACTGGAGTCCAATGGGTGTTGCCTTTGTGTTCTCTAGATGTGGTCTGTCTGCAGGCCTGCCACCCCCTCTGCTGCTGCCTAGGGCAGTTGTGTATGGGCATTTCCAGCACCGTCTTACTGTGTCTTTTGCTGTGATTTCCGCCTCTCCTCCGTGGGAGGGGCTGTGTTCTCGTGCCCGGCTCTACAAGCCTCAGCCTGCCTGGGCCTTCGCCTCTCCCCCACAGGTTGGGTTGCGCACTGCATTCAAGCTACAAGCCTCAGCACCAAGGTTAGAGGTGAGCACCTTTGCTCAGCTGCAGACTCAGCCTGTTCCCTGGCTTCCTCCCAGCCCCCGCAGTCAGAGCCTGCTTGCCACAGTTTCTCGGGTTGGACGAGGCTGTTGACATGCACTCAGCTGTGAGCCTTTGCCTGTCCAGAGCATAAGCTCTGCCTTTGAGGCCAGGGCCTGCCAGCACAGCATCGCAAACCCTGGTTTCTCGGCCGGGCGGGGCTGTTGGTGTGCGCTCAACTGCAAGCCTTCGCTTGTCCAGGGCTCCATCCCCGCTCCCGCAGTCAGAGCCACCTCACGCAGGCAGGATGGCAAACTGCGATTTCTTGGGCGGGGTTCCTGGCATGGACTCAGCCTCGATCCTCCCCCTGTCCCTGGTCCTAACCCCACCCCCATTGTCAGGGCCGGCTTGCTCAGGGTCCAGGGTCATGGAGCAGATCTCTGCCCATTCTTGGCCTCCCGATTTTCCTCCTCAGGTCTGGCTGCAGGTGGGCCCGCAGTTGTCGGTCCGCTTTTGCGCGTCCCCTCTACCCCTGCTGGGCTAGACCGAGCTCAAACCGGCTGGGCCTCTGCCCCCGCCAACATAACTGCGTGTCAGTGTCCTGCCGCCACCATCTCTCCAGCAAGCCCTCAGCAGTGTGGGTGGGTGCACTGCAGGTCAGACTCTAACACTCCATACTGTAGTCCTGGAAGCTCCCTCCATCTAAGCAGCTCTGCTCTAAGTGCCGCTGGAGAGCTTGTTTGGCTGGTGTCTTGTCTCCCTTTGCTGGTATTGCTAGTTCCAGGGGAAATATTTATTTTTGATTAGGGAAGTGATTTAGCCCAGGGATTAGGATGGCTGTCCCTCAGAGTGTTTCTCCCTGTGCCTTCCAGTCCACACTCTCTTCCCGCTGCTCTGGTCCTCTCCTCTGTCCCCATTCCCCGGAGCCCCGGGTGAGTGGTTGTGAGAGGGGTTTTCTGCGCTGTCTCTTTAAGAAGAATCTTGGGTCTGAGAAAACTGTCTCTTTCTCACAAACAGTATCCTCACTTGTTTCACAGCTCAATACTGTCCAAACGCCTCTTCTAGGCTTTGGGACTGCAGGCTGGGCTTTGTTCCTGGGACCCAGGTTCCTCCCTCTCTGCCAAACTCTCCTCCCACCACGCGGGTCTCTCCGGGCTGCTGTTGGCTCCATGGAGCTGGGCAGCCCTCTTTGCGTTTTCACTTTTTCTACCAGTCTCAATGTGGCTTCTTCAGTGTTTCTTGGTTTAAGAGTCCACTTAGTTTAGTTCAAAGTTGTTTTATCCAGATGATGGTTCTTAAATTTAAGTTATAATCCACTTTGGTTTTGGGAGTTGCAAGTTGGTATGTCGGCCTACTCCATCACCATCTTGCCATCCCTGCTAGAAGCTTTTTGATGATAAAGACTCGGAAGTCCCAGAAGGTAAATTCCACCTATTTCTATTGCTGAAATTAATTGAATAAATCACTGACACCACCCCAGACTCAAGGGGAGGAAATTTAGACTTCACCTCTGTAGGGAAAACAGCTGTTAGGCTTCTTTCCTTGCACTTTGCATGATTAGTGTGTGAGCACATGGCAGAGCCACGTGTTTATAGCTACATAAGGCTACGGGTATTTTCCCCCTGTCTGTTTGCTCCCCAACCGTTGCAAGAATCCTAAGTAATGACCCAACACTTCCTGGCTCTGCAGTTCTACTTTTTGCCCAAATCCAATGTGAAACTGCCTGGCCTCAGACACTGGCTTTGCATCTGGCATAGTTTGCAAGATTCAGGTCAGATTAGTATGGAGCGCCATCAACACCCTTGAAGAGTGGGCTAGAGTAGTGGCCATTTCTGAGCATGTGGATTTCTGTGGCTACTGTGTTGGGAGCCATGGGCTTTTTTTTATAGCCCTGCAAGCAAAAACTGAAAGCTCTGACCTAGTTCAAGAGTTCCAGTGTGAGCTTGAGACTAAGTGCCAACAACACCTGGAACTGGATTGGTTGCTTGAGAAAGAATTGTGGGTTTGAGACCTTCAATTTACACTAGAAGCTGAACTCTGGCTGCAGCAGTTGTTAGAGACACAGCTGAGGATTCAAGAACTCCAGCTTCAGCTTTTCAGGCCAAGAGCCAGCAGCCACAAGAGCCAAAGTGCCCTCTGAAGTAGTGCTGATGTAAACTCTGAGTCAGGTGTTTCAAACTCCTACTTCCCTGAAGAAGAAGAGGAGGTCCTGGCTAAAACTGTGGTTGGCAGACTCAGAGCCAGGCTGGTGGTCACTCAGAAGGTAAAAACCCAGCAGCAAAAAGTGCCTCAGGGGCAGGCACAACCTCCCTCCACAAATAGTGGAGCACTCTGTGTTTTGACCCTATACTCAGACAGAGTTAATGGAGTTAGGGGCAAAATTCAGGCAGAAACCCACTGAGCTCCTGGCAGCTTGGTTGCTACAGTTGTGGGACATAGGGCATTATGCTCTTTGGAGCAGAGATGGAAAAATTATCCACCATTACCACACACTCCTCCTTAAGGCAGTGTCTTCAGAACTGCCATGAAAACCCAGGAAATCATACCCTATTAGAATGGGTGATGGTTGACATTTATACAATCTGGCAGAATGCTGAGGACTTGCTGGGGCTAGTGAGTTGGTGGCAGTCATATACTGAGTTGCAGCAGGTCCTCCAGGAACTGGCTATGAGGAATGCTGCTTTCAACCTGAGGTGGCAGATTTGGGGGAGGTAGAAGCAGTGTGGTGCTGAGGGGGACAAGTGGGCTGTTGCCTGTGCTCCCCCCACCCCCGTATAACATGAGAAATGGGCCTGTAAACGTTACCCAAACACAGATGTGGGCAGATTTGATTGAGGCCAGGGCAGATAGGGATAAATTAGATGGCAAGTTGTGGGACAGCTGTGTTAGGCTTGCTTATGGGGTTACCGGCTATAATCACTTTGTGTGATTGGTGTATGGGTGTGTAGCAGTGCCATGTGTGTATGACTTATATAAGGCTAAGGGTGCTTGCACTTGAGAGAGATGGGTAATTGTGAATGTGCAAATTGCCTGCCTACCACTGTGAGGGGCCATTTTGCTGTTCGTTTGCCTTACAGGCAGTTTCCCCTGCCTGTGTGCTTGTCTGCCCTTGTGAGACTATTAAACAGAATGGTCCAATGTTTTCTGGCTCCACAGTTTCTCTACTGTCTCCCTGAATCCAATGTGGACCTGCCTGGCCTCAGCCACTGGCATTACATCTGGCATAGTGGGCAGGATTTGTAGCAGATGGAAATGGAGCCACAAGCATCCTTGAGGGGTGGGGTAGAGGGCTGGTTGTTGTTATGGCTCTCTATGGCTGTCATTTTGGGGTCCGTGGGCTGGCTGTTTTTTACAGCCCTGTGAGAGGCTGCCTGAGGTCAAGAGCTCCAGAATGAGCTGAAAACCCAGTGGCAGCAATGGCTTGAATTGGAGTGAGCCCTGTAGAAGGAGGCTGAAAGGATTCATAAATTGCAGTTTCTCCTGGAAGTTGAATGTTGGCAGTTGTTGGAGGAACAACTGCAGGTTCAGCTTCAGGCTGAGAGCCAGCAGCTGCAGGAGCCAAAGATGGAGCTGTGTTGGCAGAGTGGCTCTGAGTTGGCTGAAGCAGACGTTTCCAGCTCCTCTTCTGAGGATGAGGAGGTTTGGCTGAAGCTGCCGTCTGCACACTCAGAGCTTGGCCAGTGGTCATCCAGAAGGTAAAAACCCAGTGGCAAAGAGCACCTACTGAGCCCCTTGTAGGCATGCTGTGATTGTGGGATGTAGGGGTGGATGAAATCATGCTCTTCAGAGAAGAAATGGAGAGGTTGGTCACTGTTGCCATGCGTTCATCCTTGGGGCATTGTCTTCAGAGCTTCCATGACTACAGGGGTGAAGGGGGAGTCCTGAAACCCTATGTGAACCAAGTTACCTGTAAGATGTTTACGTTGGTGATTTTCACAGACAGCTGGACTGTCAATCATGGACTCTTGGACTGCAACCAGAGGGGGGTCACTGGCTTTCTTGTTAGATGGACATTGCGCCTTTGGACAATATGAGAGACCCTGATGGGGGGGGCAGCTCCGGTGAAGGCCCTCTTGCACCGGGAAGCTGTTTCTTACCCAGTTGCAGAGACACACCAAGGACACATTTTGTTTCAATGGACAAGGCCCTGGATTATACAGGCACCTCCTACCCCCATGATGGGTGGCCTTGTTGGCACCATGGGGTGGGGAGTTGGAGGTGATCCTCCAGTTAACTCCCTGGGGAGAGTGCTCATGGAGACATTGTGAAGGACACATTTGTAATTGTCATTTTTGGAATGTATGTAATGTACCTATTGTGAGATGAGCTACCCTAAAGGGGTGGAATGTTAGGCTTGCTTGCAGGGTTACTGGCTGCAACCACTTTGTGTGATTGGTGCATGGTACATAGCAGTGCCACGTGAATATGACCTATAAAGCTAGGGGTGCTTTTGCTCAAGAGATGAGGGATTGCAGATGTGTGGATTGCCTGCCCACCACTGTGAGGGGCCATTTTGCTGTTTGTTTGCCCGAACAGTGGTTTTTTCTGACTGTGTGATTGTCCGCTGTTATGAGACTATTAAATGGAAATGGCCCAACGCTTTCTGGCTCTGCAGTTTCTCTACCATCTGCCCAAATCCAGTGTGAACCTGCCTGGCCTTGGCCACTGCCATTACACAGTTCTAATAGAGGCTTGTTAGAGCTTTGGTGGCAGCTTGAGCTGCAAAAGCGGTTCCGACCACTAAGAAAGTGGGGGGAGTGGGTGGCCCTGGTGGCAGCCAAGAAAATGGCTGGGGTTTGGGTTGCATGGTTACAAGATTATATGATGGAGAGAGCTGTGAGAGAGGAGGATTCTCAAGACTCATTGTTCCAGTTTGAATAGGGGGAAGGTCAAGGGACCCATCTAATGGAGACGTGTGGGGAACAGAGACCCTATAAGGAATTGATAATCCACTGGTCCCCTTCTAGAAATGTCATGGCAGCACAGGCCTTGAATGTGTTTGATCCCTCTAAGCTTTGAGAGCTTGACATTCATGTGACCACTGAGAGGTTTGGATGGGGCCCCAAAGGACAGAGAACTTATGGAAAGGTGCTTAGATCTGTTATCAAAGCACTGTATGGGTAGTTGCCTGTAATGGACCTTCACCTTGGGTGATTTTTATAGACAGCTGGGCTGTCTATCATGGACTGATCACTGAGTGATGTAATGGACTCTTGAAACAGGCACTTTAATAAGAAGGGAGCACTAGCTCCCTTGCTGGATAGACATACTACTTGTGGACAAGAGACCCCGAGGAGGCCCTCATGCACCAGGAAGCTGCTCTTATCCAGTTGCAGACATGCACCAACGACGGTTTACTAAAGCTTGGCTTTGGGCAGCAGGGCAATGTGCTCCTGCCTGTCACAATAGCCCGCCTTAAAGGCCAACATCTTCAATGGACATGGTCCTGGACTGTACAGTTCACCAACCTGACAGGTGGCTGTGTTGGCACTGTGAGGTAGGAGGCTGGAAGTAGGTCTCCAGTTAACTCCCTGGGCAACGAGCACCTAGTTGCCTAAGGCCGAAGTGTATTATCCCTTGAGTGCTCAGGGAGATGTCATTGTGAACAGCATCTTTGTAATTAGTCATCTTTTGTATTGCTTGTGCTGTGGCTATAGACTCTGTTTATGTCATGTACCTCACTCCTTGCATAGGGATCACTGTGGAAGATACCTGTTGCGTAGATTGTGGGGCGAGCGACCCCAAATGAGTGGACTGTGGGGAAAACAGCTGTGTTAGGCTTGCTTGCTTGCAATTTACATGATTAGTACACATGCACGTGGCAGAGTGATGTGTGTGTAGCCTATGTAAGGCTACGGGTATTTTCCCTCAGCTGGAATCACTTGTCTGCCACTGAGAGGGACAGTTTTCCAGTTTGTTAGCCTGCCACTGGGAGAATCTAATAAATGGGAATGGCCCACAGCTTTCTGGTTCCACAGTTCTTCTATCATCTGCCCGAATCTAACATGAACCTGCTTGACCTTGGCCACCGGCATTACAACCTCTTAATTGGAGGTGAAGCAAAAATATTTCCACCATCTTTAATTTACTACAATGATCATATGAAAAGGAAATTACTTAAAGAATTGGCAGTTCTATTCAGAAAGAATCAGAGTTAAAAGGCTGTGTGGGGCAGTTGTTAGGCTTGCTTACTGGTTTACTGGCTGCAAGCCCTTGGCCTGATTAGTGTGTGAGCACGTGGCATTGCCACGTACGTGTGTATGGCCTATATAAGGCTATGGGATGGTTGTGCTCAGGGGGATTGTGGATGTGTGATTGCCTGCTCACCACTGTGAGGGGCCATTTTTGCTGTTTGTTTGCCTAAGAGGCGGTTTCCCCTGCCTGTGTGCTTGTCCATATTGTGAGACTTCATTAAACAGAATGGCCCAACCCTTTCTGGCTCTGCAGTGTTTCTACTGTCTACCCTGTGAACCTGCCTGGCCTTGGCCACTGGCATTATATCTGGAGTAGTCAGCAGGATTCAGAGCAGATAGGTATGGAGCCACCAACACCCTGGTGGAATGGAATAGAGGAGTGGTTGTTCCCAGTGGCTCTCCTATTTGGGATCATGGGCTGGCTGTTTTTTATAATCCTGCGAGAAGAAACCAAGAGCTCTGTGCAAGAGGCTGAGTGAGGTTGAAAGCTCCAGGATGAGCTGTATAGTGAGTGCTGACAGTGTAAACTAGAGCGAGCACTGAAGAAGGACACCAACCGGGTCTGAGAGTTGCAGTGTGAGGTATAGGCTGAGTGCCAACAGCAACTGGAACTGGAGGCCCTCCTGCACCGGGAAGCTGATCTCACCCAGTTGCACAGATGTACCCAGGACACTTTTTGCTCTCAATGGACATGGCCCTGGATTGTATGCCCCCCCCCACCACGATGGGTGGCTTTGTTGGCACTGTGGGGTGGGGAGTTGGAGGCGGACCTCCAGTTTGTATTTTAGGCAAAATGCTCAGGGAGGCACTGTGAAGGGCACCTTTGTAATTATTGTATAACTTTTGCTGTTGCTGTAGTCTCTGTTTTCTGTCATGTATATTGTGAAGCAAGCAACCCTAAAGGGGTGGAATGTGGGGCCACTCTTAGACTTGCTCCCTAATTTACCAGCTGCAGGCCCTTTGCCTGATTAGAGTGTGAATATGTGGCAGTACCATGTGTGTATGGCCTAGATAAGGCTGTGGGTTCTTGCACTCAGGAGATTGTGGCTGCACAGATTGCCTGCCTGACACTGCAAGGGCCATCTTGCTGTTTGTTTGCCTGAGGGGCAGTTTCCCCTGCTGTGTGTTTGCCTTTGGGAGACTTTATTAAACAGAATGGCCCAACCCTTTCTGTCTCCACAGTTCTTCTACCATCTGTTCTACTCCTATGTGTACCTGCCTGGCCTTGGCAGCTGGTATCACAGGCTGCAACATTAAAGTCTGGATTTTGGAAGGTGCTTGCAGGAAAGGGAAAGTGCTAAAACTTAGAGACAAATTACAAAAACTTTCAGAGAACCAAAAATGGTGAAACTGTATAGAATTAAAGGGGAAAGAATATTACATTTAAAAATGACTTTAGGGGAAGGCAGTAATCTTATTATGTGAGTCACATATGACTAAGCACAAAGGTTTTAACAAGCCTTTCTTGTATGACGTGGGTAAGCTCATAAACCTTTTGGATAGTGATGGATGGTTTGGTTATTGGTGCTTTACATTTCATATGTTGAAGCAATCATCACATCAAAGACAACTGGCAGTGGAGAGGGGCTACAGTCCACTCTGTTAGCTGCAGCAGTTCTTGGAATTAACAAATTTGGTCACTCTGACCACTGCTGTGCTCTTTCTGTGTTAGCATGGGGAAAACCAGGTGCAAGGAGTCTCTTTCAGTATTTGCCTCATTGAGCATGATTAATGCTGCTAATAGAACAAGTTGGCTGGGTGGCTACCATATCTATCTTTTCTTCCATTTCTCCCAAGGTGGGTTAAGAAGTAGTTTAATGCCTAAGGCAATTTTATCATATTTTACATTTTCTTAGCAGTTCTTATTTCTAGTTTACACGTGACTTTCTGATTTATTGAGGTTATGCATAATCAGATGAGCCTGAATAGAAAGATGATCATGGAAGTCCACCTACAACTGCTTAAAAAGGCAAAGAGTTGAGGTGATCACAACTGAGGAGGTGCAGAGATGGAGAGTAATAAAAGACATAGATTTAAAAAGTGGTTATTTGGAGGTTAGCAGATGGAAAATGTGTGAAAGGAGCAGAAAACTAGGCTATAGAGCTATAGAAGGAAGTCCATCTAGGACAGTGGTTTTAAATCTGTCTCATGGAACACTATGGTTCTGGGCATGGTAACTGGCAGTTCTATAAACAAACAAACAAAAACTGTAGCAATAATCACCAAAGTTCTGTGGGCAAAAAAAAAAAAAAAAAAAAAAAAAAGTGAGATTTTTATTTTCCACAATTAAAGTCAATTTAGCTCATGAAACTCCATTTTCATCTGGTACTACAAAAAAAACCTCGCCAATTCAGAATTGTTTAAACTTCACTGGTTTAAGACTCAGTCTCTTTGGGGTAACAGCCCAATCTGTTCAAAATTCTTCCCTCTCCAAACCCTTTTATGTCTCTAGATGGTAACTTGAGTTCTTTGGGGAAGGGCATGGGCAATGCTTAAGCCTTGTTCTGGCACCTGGAAGGATTTACTGACCTCAACTGACAGCGTACTTGCCCTATAGTCCTCAACTACAAGAACTCTTCTTGGTGTTGGCCTTCTCAGGCCCTTTGCAAGCCCTTTGAGGATTTGGGCACTCTTAGCATTCTGAGATGCACTAGACTTTGTCCTGAGACCCAGCCAGTTTTGTAGTCAATGCCTGCCTTGGCATGGATCATACTGCTGAGCATGGGCTTTTGTATGACACTGGTAGTGTCCAGGGCTACTGTAATGCTGGTGGCCGAGGCCAGGCAGGTTCACACTAGATTTGGGCAGATGGTAGAGAAATTGTGAAGCTGGAAAGCATTGGGTCATTACCATTTAATAAGGTCTCACAATGCGGACAAGTACACAGCCAGGGAAAACCACTTCTCAGGCAAACAAATGGCAAAATGGCCCCTCACAGTGGTGGGCAGGCAATCTGTGCATCCACAGTCCCCCTGAGTGCAAGCACCAGTAGCCGTAGAGAGGCCATACACATGTGGCACTGCCAGGTGTTCACACACTAATCAGGAAATGGGCTTGCAGCTGGTATATCAGCGAGCAAGCTTAATACAGCTGCCCCGCAGCTACTCCCTGGGAAGCCCAGCAATACTTCTTCCTTTCAGGATTCCCATTACTCTCCTCTCTTAAAAGAACAGTAGAGTTTCTCCTGCTTGGTGGTGGTAAAGAATGGGGGAACTGTTACAACTCTCAGACTTCTTCCAACGTTGGTAAACACCCTTCATTTTCCTCTACTTTTCTTCCTACCCTTTCGTCAAGCCTGCTCCTTTGAGTGGGAAAATCAATAATTTTACATCAGAATACAGTCTTCTGAACTCAGTGATATAAGATATTCAGTCTAGGCAAGGTCTTCAACACTTTGGTTTTTAGGATTCAAGGAAACAAGCACAATAATGCTCTCTCCTGAAAGGCTTTCATGCCAGTGTTCATGTTTATAACAGACACATATGTCATAATAAATGTTTTATTTTTCAGGTCATCAGATCAGGTTGTACTGGGCTATGCAATTTTGTTTCATGTGCATTATTAGGAACTCTTCCCTCAAAGGGTCTCATGATCTGAAAGGCTTGACAGGTGACAGACTGAAAATCTTTAGTCTCTCTTAAGGAAGGTGGCCTCCAGGGATGGCAGATAGTCAAGTCTTTCAAATTATAAGAGTTTCAGAGGTGGGGGAATAGTGAAGAAGATATGATCCAAAAGGTTTCGCAAGGCTATGAATACTCTGTTTCTCCTAAGTTTTTGTAAAGAACATCTGCAACAGCTTGATGAAGTGGTGTGTTTCACCCTGAAGCAAGCACTCGCATTCGGAGCATTTGTGTGGTGCTGAGGCCAGACTGGGGAGTGACATGGGAGTGACAGTCTACCCCTCATGATGCTTCCAACCCAGGGGGTGGAGCAAGGCAGGTGGACAACTGAGTTACCTAGAAAAGGAAGCAAAGGGGAGACTGAGAGGAAGTGGTCAGCATGGCTGAATGAGAAAAGATGTAAATTCAAGGTCCCAGATAGGATAGTTATAGGTGAGAAGGAGAGGCCTTCAAATTCCATCCCCACTTGTGTGGGTGTTTAAGAGTCCCACCTGAGTCTAGGGACGCTATGTGTTAGCAGGGCATTTGGGGTAAGGGGATAGGGGGAGGCGCCAGAGTGTAAAAAAATGAAATAAAAGTACAATTTAATTTCCACATTATTGTACAAATCAATTTTACTTTCTATTTGTAAACTATTCAAAAACCTTCATTACATAAATGATGAGATCAGGTTATGTTCACCAACATATGGCTTCCAGGCTAGTTCTGCAGCATGGATCCAGGCCCACCTATTTTAGTGTTCTTTGACTGCCACTTGTTCACATGTGCTATAGTAGCTTCCTGTGAAAGGTTTGGAATAGGGGCATCACTGGGGAACTTGTAAGAACAGTTGTTCACAATCCTGGCCGCACAGCGAATTTCACTATCATCTAAGAGCTTCCCAAACACTGACCTTTGTGTCCTTGTCCATCTGTCCCAGAGATTATGATATGGCCCATCTGGCACTTGTGGTCCAGTTCTCCACAGTGCTTCTAATGTGGAGTCAGGGTTGCGAGAACCAGCACTCTGAAAAGGGATACTAAGAGGATGTAACTTCTGATGAATTCTCATAATATTATGTCACTGGCTTCAGATTTCAGCGTGTTTCCCTGAGAGACAGGAACCATATAAGCTCTGAAACTAGATTTAAAAAAAAAAAAAGAAAGAAAGTTGTCATTATGCCTGCCCACAAGATGAATTGTTGCTACTTGTTCCTTTATACTTTGCTCCAACCCAGAATTATCTGGGGCAGCCCAAGTTACCTCAGTGCTTGAGTTTCTGATGAAAATATCAAGGGATGAGGTAAGGAAATAAGCTCCTGTCCAGCCTGGAAGGGATACAGGAAGGGATGAAGTGTTGTGTAAGAACGGAAGCAAGCGTTTACTCAGTGGCCCCTGGAAGATGACTCAGCAAGCCTTCAAAACAAGCTGGGATCCAGGATCTTGCTGGAGAGGAATGGCGCAGTTGGGGAAGACCAGGTTCCAAGCTCCTGGCTGATAGTCTTGGAGCCTGGACTCCAGCATCAGTCTGTCCCTCCCTGCTTGTAGTTTTAGGTGTGAACCTGGCCATTGATTGCAGTCCTTTGAGTAAGAACTTTCATTTGCAAAATGAGTTGGTGGGAGTAAGTGGGTTTTAAGCTTTAAAGATTACCGGGTGTGGCCAAGAAGCCTAGTATCAAGACTGTGCCACGTGTAAACTGCTTTTTCATCCTGGGCGTATAACAACAACAATAAAAGTACCAGGCGACTCCAGTGGAGTATCAACTCTGAGCGCTGGTTTCCCTAACTGTTTGTGTCATTCTCCCGTCACTCAGTAAACTGGAAGCTGTTGTGACCCTTTTTCACAGGAGTAGAACCGGAGGAATAGAGAAGTCGCTGGCTCAACCAAGGTCACCAAGGCGCTCGGGCTCGGTCACACAGGTGAGTATTGGGCGTTTGCGTCCAGCTCGAGAGCAAGTCCGGGACCCGCAGTTGGTGGCAGCACGACGGAGAGGTCGGGGAGAGAAGTCCCAAGTCACTCGTGGCCTGACGGGCGACACTGGTCTTTGCTGCCTCCGCCCCCAGCCCGCCCAGCGCAAGAGGGGCTGGAGCCCTTGCCCCGCCCCGTGGTCTGGAGCGCGCAGGGCGGGCGCTGCTCGTGCCCGCCACAGGGAGCCAGTAGCCAAGAGCCAGAAGCCAGGAGCCAGAAGTCCGGCAGAAAGCGCAGCAGTGGCCAGTGGAGGGATCGTGGCCTGGCTGCGCTCGCTTCCCGGAGCCGCGGTAATGTGAGTGCCCAGCTCCACACCCGGAGCACCCGCGCTCAGCTCGTGGGGCTCCAGGCAGGGCGAGTTGCCACCCGCACGCCCGCGGAGCTAGTCCAGGTGGGACTACTGGAGCGGGCAGGACGGGACAGGGCAGGGCAGGGCAGGGCAGGGCAGGGGTCACAGGTGGGGGGCGGCTGGGGACTTGGACACCTTTGAGGCATCCCCGTTCCTTTCTGCAGAGCGTAGAGAGTGGCCTTTCAAAGTTACCCAGGGTATTCAGTTTGTGTAGAAGGGCGATGGTGATTACATCTGTGCGGTTCTTTTTAGTTTCTATTCCTGTTTGGAGCAGGATCAAGGTAGTTCAGATCCTTTCTGGGGTGGGGTTCGGGTGGGGGGCGGACTTGTCGATGGTTTGGATAGTTCTAGGTGGTGTGCGCATATGTGGGCTGTGTGTATTTGTGTGTGTATATATGTAAATTGCATCCAGATGTTGTAATCCGGCTACGTTGAACTGTTTTAGGAGTGTCCCTCTTTAGGGTTCAGGAATTTACCTCTTAAGAGTTTAGGCTCAGAAGGGCCAGGCTCTTTAAAAAGATGAGGGATGAATGCTCTGAACACAGTAGGCATTGGTCCCTTAGATCAAGGAGAGTACTGGGTGGTATACTTACAGTTACCAAGACAACACTCATTCAGAACAGGTGTGTCCAGAACTTTACAGTTTATAAGGTCCTTTACACTTATTGCTCTTTTATCCTCTCAACAGTTTTGTGATGGGAAACCTGTGACTGGGATGTGCAATGGGAGCCGTGTATCTACCTGGAAGCAGGGAGAGATGTTGTAGAGAAAATGGCCCATTTTCAAAGTGACCAAGCTGGACAGTTGCACTAAAGTTGTCATAGCCTTGGGGCTAGGGATTACAGAGATTATTATTATCATGTTAATGACAGACCCACTGTGAAATTTTCACTTTCAGGGAAAAACATCCTCAGGGGGCCCTGCGACACATGGGCCATGGCCTAGTTGCGCGTTCCCTCCCTGCTGTGGTCAGCAGGCACTTGGCTTGGGTTTTCCTGTCCTTGAGGCTGTCTGTCAGTTAGGCTGACAGCAGCTTTGTCCTTCCCCACTGGTTGCCTGCCATGGCCCAGGAAATTCTGCTGAAGCTTCCTGGCCATGCCCAGTGATGGGAGCACATGGAGGCCCTGGCAGAGCCTTTTGTCAAATGCTGGAAGGGGCTGAGTACCCCGGCCCCTGGTCGCCGCCTCCTCTTTTCATAGCTGTGGCAGAATAATGGAGGCAATTTTTTTTCATTTCTTTCTATTAAGATGCCATACATTAAAAACAGGTGGAAACAAAAACAAGGGTAGAGACAGAATGTAGACAAAGAGTAGAGACAAGTGGAGCCTGAGTCTAGAAAGGAATACCACAGTAAGAGCTCTTACCCACAGCTTTATTCTCTATGGCTTCAGTTACCTGTGATCAACCGTATTCGGAAAATATTAAATGAAACATTACAGAAGTAAATAATAAGTTTTAAATAGTTCACTTTTCTGAGAAACATGATGAAATCTTGTACCATCTACTCCATTCCACCCGGATGAGGACGTGACTCATCCTTTGTCCAGTGTCTCCATGCTGTGCACGCTCCTTGTCTGTTAGTCACTTGTCAGATTGACTGTCGCAGTATAGCAGTGCTTGTGTTCAAGTCACCCTTATTTTACTTGATAATGGCTGAAAGTGCAAGCATAGTGATGCTGACAATTAAGACACGCCAAAAGAAGCCATCAAGTGGTTTCTTTCCGTGAAAAATTATGTACATATAGGAAAAAGCATAGTAGATATAGCCCAGGGGTCTGGAACCATTTTGGCTAAGAGAACCATGAATGCCACATATTTTAAAATGTAATTCCGTGAGAGCCATACACTATGTTTAACACGAAATACAAGTAAATATGTACATTTTATGTAAGATCAACACTTTTAAAGTACAACAAATCTCTGAATTCTTTTTAAAAACATTGTTATGCTGTTGCTAACCAATGATGAATAAAGTACTTCTTAGCATTAATGCGACTTCTGGTGCTGCATGGTTTTGCTGATGGCTTTGTAGTCTGGTTGATATGTGGTGAGGTCAAGCTTCATGCAGGCGTTGAGACTTTCCATCCATTGAACGTGATCATAGGTTGGTCTTAACATTCTTTAGATGTGAGAAAGACTGCTCACATGCATATGTAGAGCCAAACATTGTCAGTACAGCAAAACTCACACACTGCAGTGTGTGGTATGTGATGGGAAGCATGTTCCAAGTTTTGACAATCAGCTGGTCCGCGGGTTGAAGTTTTTCATTTCTCCCTACTTGTGTTTGCTAGCCAACTCTGCTTGCTGTTGTGCAAGTCTTTCCACATCTTCATTCAGTGACTTGAAATTATTCACCCACATGGCTGAGGCCTTCGGGGCAGCAGCTTGTGGCTCAGAATATCTGACAGAGACACTGGGGATATAACTCAGGTCGGCGCTGTCCACTGCACACCCGTGCGGATGGGTGATGAATGAGTGTGCTCACGAAATTCTCCAAAGCACACTTTGAATGACTGCAGGAGATTAGATGTGAAGCCCGCTAGCTGCTGGAGATCAAGATATTGAGCAGGGTCACTTCCTGTGCATGCATCTTGAAACTCTCCCAGTTTTTCAAAGTGTAGTAAACGACCTGTTTCAATGTCAGCGATGAAGAGTTCCAGCTTGTTTTCAAATGCAAACACTACTTGTTGAAGGAATAAGACTGTATTTCCAACACCTTGCAATTTTCACTTTGAGCTGGTTCAGATGTTCAGTCATGTCCACGAGATAGTAGAACTTCAGGAGCCACTCAGTGTTAGTTAACTCAGGATGCTCGACATTTTTCATTTCAAGAAAAGTCCATATTTCGCTCAGACAAGCCACGAAACGGCTGAGCACCTTCCCTTTTGACAACCAACGCACATTGCTGTGCAGAAGCAGACCAAGAAAATTATTCCCAACTTCATCCAGCAGTGTTTTAAACTGGCGATCATTTAAAGCTGGGACAACAATAAAGTTGACCACCCAAATGACCAGCAACATCACCTCACCAAGTTGCTCGCCACACATCTGAGCACAAAGCGCCTCGTGATGTAGGATGCAGTGAAAACTTAGCATGAATCTCTTTTCATGTTCACAAAGAAGTGCTACGAATCCTCTGTTTTTTTTCCACCATTCACGGAGCACCATCATTACACACCGAAATAAGTTTATCCATCAGTAGATTTTTTTCTTTAGTGAACTCAGTGGAAGACTTGAATAAATCCTTCCCTCTTGTTGTCTCTTTCATAGACAAAACAGCAAGACTTTCCTCACATAGTGTGTCACCGACAGCATACCTTGCAATCACGCTGAACTGGCATAATGGCTTATGTCTGTTGACTCAACCAAAGCAAGAGAAAAGAATGGTGCTGCATTTATGTCCTTCACTTGTGTTGCCTCAATTTGATTTACCATCATGATGGTACGACCGTGAACAGTTCTTGCCGACAGAGGCATGTCTTTTATTCGTTTGATTATCTTGTCTTTATCTGTAAAGTCGTCAAAAAGTTCCCTGGCAACATCAAACATGAATGTTTTGGCATACTCCCCATCTGTGAATGGCTTTCTGTTTCTCACAATTGCTAAAGCACCACCAAAGCTAGCCGAATTCCAGTCAACTTGTTGGGTCCAAACACGGAGTTGCTGCTGACTGGCTTGTACTCTGCACAGTAGCTCTTGACATGCTTTCTTCCTGCTGTTTTCCCTACTGGATATTTTGATGCAAATGTAGTATGGCGTGTGTTGAAGTGCCACTTTATATTTGCCCGTTTCATCGATGCAATTTTATCATTGCATATTAGACACACTGCAGAACCTGCTCTCTCCACAAAGGCAAATTCTTCTGTCCATTCCTGCTGAAAAGTATGATACTCCTCATCTTCTTTTCTTTTAGCCATCTTCTTCGTCAAAAGGGTTTCTGCAATTAGGTAGTTCACTACTTGATTAAAAGGAGGGAAGTTTACTTCCTGACCTCATAACGACCCATGTGCGTTTCACATTATCCAATAAAAATTTGGTGTTGTCCCGGACGACAGCTTTGATTGGCTTCAGCCATCCGCAACCATGAACATGAGTGGTAGCAAATGAATAGATTTTAATATATGAGAATATTTTATATTTTTAACATTATTATTTTTTTTATTATATATTTGTCTGTGAGCCAGATGCAGCCATCAAAAGAGCCACATCTGGCTTGCGAGCTATAGGTTCCTGATTCCTGATATAGCCCTTGGTACTGTCTATGGTTTCAGGCATCCACTGGGGATCTCGGAAAGTATCACTTTTGGATAATGGAGGACTACTGTAAAATATAAACCTTGCTGCATTATATGCTTATAAAATAATCTAGTGGGTCTGTGAATGCGGAGGTGAGACCCGTGCCCCAACCGTGCCTTTACCTTGGTACTCTGAGTCATGCCAGGATTGGACCACAGAGCAAACAGATGAGCATTTCCAGGGTATGTTCAGGTACTGGTGTTTTAAAGCCCCAAAGTGGGTCTAACACGTAGCCTGGGTTGGCATGCCCATTCTTGCAGGCAGTGGAAAAGCGGAAACCTGACGGGGCACAGTTGTCTGTGTTTTCAAGATGGAAAAGAAATGTTCAGGAGAAGTAAAAGCATTCCTGATACAGATAGAAGCCAGAACTTTCTTGTGAACGTCCTCATGTAACAGCAAGTTTGAGGGTTTCTTTTGAAATGACTCTCAGTGAAAGTGGAGTCTGGCAGCCGCATTTCAGCTACAGTCAGGGTGCTAATGGGTAAGGCATTGAGGCAACACGGGCCCGACATGTCTGGCTTCCCAAACTGGTGAATGTATAACCAACCCCCTGGAAATGCAGTCAGTGTTCCTCAACAAGAGTGAAGAGTTAGATGCTGTCACTTTAGGTCAATGCTGTACACCTTCTTCAAAACCCAATATCCTCTTTTAATGCAAGTATTTTATACACCCTTTTTAAAATTCTGAAGCAATATAATAAAACTTACCTACAACATAATTTCCAAATAATAAATACAATAGCTAAATGTAAATATGTATGTGTGTGTGTGTGTGTGTGTGTGTGTGTATATATATATATATATATATATATATATATATGTATGTATGTATGTATGTCAAGATAATTTATATTAAAATGTACATTTTGGTGTGTGGATGTGTGGGCAGAGCCAAATTAGAACCTAATGAGATCACCAGATGCTTTATGTGGACTTAATGTAGGAAAGCATAGGACAGCTACAATTGCAGTTTGGAACAGATGTAATTTATCTACACCTCCATGATGAATGACTTTTGGTCAAGCTCTTAATGGCAGTTTCTCAATTTTCAGAGTAGTTGCATTTCTGAGAAATTCAGAATGTATGGAAAGTGTGCTAACAATGCATATGTATTTTATACAAGTGTAGGATGGGCCAGGTGCTGGGCTCAAGAATAATAAATGATGTTTCTCAACAGTGTAAGTGTCTGTGTACCACCTGGCAGTCTCATGGAATGAAGGTCGAGTCTTCACTGGAAAGAACTTCTTTTCACTGTTTTAGAAATCTGGCATCCTTGGCTTAGCATATTCTTCCCTGCAGTTTCCAAAACGCTTCGTTAGGGGCCATACTCGCCCTTTGAGATCCACTGCTTTTCTCACAGCACTTGGAAGGAAGTGAGGAAACCACTCAAGCACATGTATAAAGAAGTATAAACTGATGGGTGTAACCTTGCTGGCAGTCTGCACTCCTGTTAACTGTCAAAGGATCATGAAAATGGTGACTAGAATGAGAACATTGAGGACCGTGTGCAGTTGGGGGAGTGACAGCTAAGGGACATGTGTAGGGAACTTCAGGGGGAATGGAAATGGTTTATATCTTAAAAGAATACTGGTGTATGCAGTTGTCACAGTTAATGGAATTGTACACTTAAGATTTGTTGTGTGTTTACTGAATGCGTGTTTTGAAAAACCCACAGAAGTTAAAACAATGAGAAGTTCTTTTGGAGAATGTTTACTCCTCTGAGACTCTACCTGTTGATCCCCCTGTTCTTGCCTGACTGGTGGGCAGTGCTCAGGGACTCCCAGTCAAATTTCTGACAAGTCCTGTGTGGTAGGACTCAGTGTCAGTCTTTGGCAAGCACCTCAATTGGAGCTGTGCATGAAGGATGATAGAAGCTGGGAAGGGCAAGGCAGAGCACTTAAAAAAGGGACAAGGGGCAGGAGACCAGACCATTCTCATCTCTGGGTCTGGTTCCTGTTGTCCAGGAGCCCTGGAAGATTTGAAGGGGCAAAATGTAGATCTGGTGGTCAAGAGGCTTGGGCATTCTTGTCTGTGGTCCTCTTCTGAGAGTATTCCCATCCCTTGTGCTTTATTTTTTCCCTGTGCCCTTAAAACCCATGTGAACCAACAATCTGGTGGCTTTGCACCTTGTAATGGCTGCATAACTTAGATCTCATGGTCACCCCAAAAGACTCTGTGGCTGTCTTTTCTTTATCTTCATATCCTTGTACAGGAGATCTTTTGATGATTAAAAAATGTCCTTTGCTTCATTTGTACAGCTAAAGAAGTCACATAAATCTACTGTGAGCTAGGCTTTTAGATCTATCTGCTGATTGGAAGATTGTCAGGCTTTTGGTGGTTCTTGGGATTTCAGGGTTTCTGAGCTGTTGAGTGTTTCTGTTGCCTTTGCTGTGGAGTGGCTCTATTTGCTCATCGTTCTGCAGTGCTTTTGTGTGTGTGTGTGTGGGGAATCTGTGAGAATCATGATGAACCACAGTTGGGTTTTAGGATGCTGGCATGTGGAGGAGTGTGTGTCGCTCATCAATGCAGAATGTAAACAGCATACCACATTTGGAGAATTCTTTGGGGTCACTTCCATGTTCTCCTTCTCTGTCTTGAGGGGGAAACCATCCTAAAAGCCTGCTTAGTAGTGAGGGTTAGGAGCTTTCTGCCTGGCCCCATGCATGTGAGTTTGTGGGGCCCAAGTGCTTCCATTCGCACAGTTGGGATGGCAAGAGGACTGTGGGTGTTGACAGAGGACAGTTTCCCACCAAGAACTCCTCTCGGAAAATGAAAAGCAAGTGCTCAGTTGAGCAGTTCAAGATAACCCTTTTAACAACTTTTTCTTTGATGCCTCATGTTTTATCTCCTGGAAGTTTTTTTTCCCAGTTCATAATGTAGCCTTTTTTTCTCTAAAAGAAAAATGATATTTTCTTGGGAAGATTGACTCTGAGTTCCTGGCTACATATAATTTCTGCTTGTGGGTAAAAGTACAGAATTCTGAAGTGTTTTCTTCAATCATGTGATTCTATGGCTTTATAAGTGTCTTTATGCCTGGTCTTTCAAACTGATGTTTTGGGTCTTAACAATATTGGAGATTGTTTAATAGCTGTTTGAATCCTGGGAACAGGTAAAGATCATAATTTTGGGTTTTGTTTTTTTTAAAACTTTTTATTTTATTTATTTTAGAGAGGAGACACGCACACACACACACACACACACACACACACACACACAGAGAGAGAGAGAGAGAGAGAGAGAGAGAGAGAGAGAGAGAGAGGAGGAGCTGGAAGCATCAACTCCCATATGTGCCCTGACCAGACCAGTGCAGGGTTTTGAACTGGCGACCTCAGTGTTCCCAGTTCGACACTTTATCCACTGCACCACCACAGGATTTTGTTTTAATACCATAACCTCTTCCTCTTATGTATTTTCACAGGTTCTCAGTAGATGATGAAGGTTGTGATATTTCATGAGCCAAAGAAACTGCTTTAGTTCTTGCTTTGTCCAGAGACTCATCCACAGTCACTTCTCAGTGTTTGTCAATTAGGGGGAGCCTAATTCTGTGAATATTTCTTTTTCCTTTTTTTCTTTCTTCCTTTTCTGTCTGTCTTCTTTTTTTTACATGAGAGGAGGGGAGGTAGGGAGACAGATTCCTGCATGTGCCCCAACCAAGATCCACCCAGCAACCCCTGTCTGAGGCCGATGCTCAGACCATCTGAGCTATCCTCAGTGCCTGGGGCTGATACTTAAACCAATCAAGTCACTGGCTGTAAGAGGAGAAGAGAGAGAGAAGGGAGAGAGAGAGGGGGAGAGAAGCAGTGGTTGCTTCTCATGTGTTCCCTGACTGGGGATTGAATTCTGGATGTCTGCACACTAGGCCGACGCTCTATCCACTGATCCACCTGGCCAAGGCCAAATATTTCTTCATCATATCAAATAAACATATCTACACATGCTAAATAAGGTTTGGTATGCGAAGCCTATTAAATTATACTGTGTGATTATTTTTGAGGCGCTCAATGTGAAGAGTGAGTTGTATGAGGTAAGTGTGGACAGTACCATCAGGACTTTCTTTTCAATTGCAAAAGTGGGGCTTTGCTATTTATTTCTGGTCCCTGGAAGGAGTCACCTACTATTGTCTTATCTCTCTTCTAAGACATCTGCAGATGTTTGGCTGGGCAAAACTTCCCTTAGACCCAGGTAAGAGAGGTTCCACCCAGGCCCTGGAGGGTTTTGCTTTGTGTCTCAGCCAGCCACATACTTGGCCTGGCTTTGAGTCTGCTGGACCAAGAGGCTATGTCCACTGGAATCAATGCTTACTAGCACCTCTGTCTAGACCATGAGCTGTATACCCAGTGAGACAGCTGGAATTCTTTGCCCCAGCAGCCTGTGTGCCTCACATACAACTCACTCCACTGTCTATGTGCTTCTCTGATATGCAGAGTGGCCAGGACCTTACTGGAGTGAAAGAAGGAGACATGTGCATGCTCTGGGCCCCTCCCAATATGGGATGGAGCTGGAGGCAGGCTGGGAGTTAGGCCTGGAGGTTAATATAGGGAGAAACAGCACAAGGCGCTGCTCTGTGTAGAAGCATTGTGGACACTATCCCCAGTGCCAGGTGCCTCTGCTGCTGCCACTGTTCCTACAAGTAGAGCTACGCTGCCCATGCATCCTCATGATGTCTGGGGTGTGTTTGCTTTGTGTCACCTCCGTTTCATGCCTGGCTTTTGTCTTGGAAAGCAAGATTCACAATGTGGGGTAATGCCTCAGGACTAAGAAACAGATTCCCCAAAAATGTGGTCATCAATCAGTAGGAATGAATGCCCCTCCCCTGGCACTGGGGTCCTGAGTCTTCAGGAAGCTAAGTGGGTTCTTGTGATGTGCCTCTGTTCCCCAGCAGTTACATTTCGTGTGTATGCACTGATTGTGGAGTTTCTTACAGAGTAACAGGACAGTGCTATAAATGAAGTCAGTGGTTCCTGGAAGAGGGGCTTCTCTTGGGGCCCAATGTGTTGTTCACTGTTAGTTCTTATACCTAATCTCTGCTTTGTAATTCAGTTCACATGAAATTTCTTATTTTGGGTCTAGTAACAAATGGCTTCATGTCTTAAACATGCATTTTCATTTTATCTTTAATAAGCAAGTAGCTTTGTATGTAAGTTCCATGTACCACCTGGTCATATTGTCATATACCAATATTTCTAAATATGTTAGAGTCACCAGAAAGTAAAAGGAACTACCTTGGGAAATTCAGAATGGCCAGTTTTTACATGTGATTGTCATAGTAAGTTATGCTTCCTGTATGTATTCACACCTGATTTCCTGGAGTAAATGGGCCAGGCTGCTGGAGGTGGGGTGACTGGCAAAGACCTTTAGTCAACCCAAGCCCTGGCTTCCTGCCTTGGGTTGGGCATCAGAACCTCTGTGTACCACCTTGCCTTCAGATGTCAGCTGGAAGCTGCTCTAGAGAGGGTGGTAGGGAGTCTGGGAAATTTCACAGGTAGCAGGAAGGAGCAGTGTGTTAGGGCTGGTTAATTTATTAGGGGAGTTGATCTTTTGCCCTTCTTTAATTGTTTTATGTGTAAGATTCTTCTGCAAAATTACACGGTGAAATAAACCTGTGACATTATTACCAACATTTTCTAAAATTGTATTTTGAATTTTACTCTAAATCAGTTTCAAAACTCATGACGGACTTCTCAAAGTTGCCTCTAAAGAAGGGAGGTCTTACTTACCCGGTGTCCAGTGTCCTCTATCTGACAGCTTCCTTTTCCAGTCCTGATTCCACTGCTCCCACCCTTGGTCTGCCCCAGCCTCCTGGCTCCCAGCCCTTTGTCTGATTCTTCCAGTTTTCCACCTTCTACAGTCTCATTTCTAGCCAATCACAAGACTCCAGCAATGGTTCTCCTGGCATTTCTGTTCTCTGACTTACACCTGGTACCCAGTGTCATCCTTTGCCCGTTTGATTCTAGGCCAGGTTTCTGTACCTATGCGGTCTGCTGCAAAGATGGCAGGTGGATTCCTCCCTCTCTTGCTCCCTCCTATACTTGCCTTTTTCCCTTATTCTATCCCTTCCTTCTTTTTTTCTTCCCTCCTTCCTTATCCCCTCCCTCCCTCCTTTTCTTCCTTTCTCCCATCCTTTCTATCTTTCCTCCCTTCTGGACTATTTGTTGAGCTCCTATCACATGTAATATATGTACATAGGAGTGTGGGAAAGGAGAGGGGCTGCTCTGTGCTTTTCTTCCCTGGCCCAGTAACCAGGGGAGCCACCCATTGCTGCCAGAAGGAGGAACTAAGTACTCGGCACTCCTGGCAGTGAAGGTAGGCAGTGTCTACAGGGGCCTCTCGGAGAGGCTGCTGATCAGAATCTGCTCAAGCAGGGCAGTCCCAGAAGAAGCATGCCAGCCAGGATGGGTAGAATTGAATGACAGTCTCGGGAAACGCCACGTGGGCACCGCAGAGGCAGAATGGCACAGTGTGTACAGAGGGGCAGGCAGGAGAGCCTAGAAGGCAAGAGTGCATTGGAAGAGGAAGGTGGAAGAGCAGGCTGGGAGTGGCCTCATCCTAGGGAGTCAGGTAGGAGGGAGTGGGTAGGACCAGGTGCTGCAGAGCTGTCCTGTAGGTGGAGACTGAGGCCCTTCGCATATGGGTACTCTGAGCGTGGTGGCCTGGCGCATGCGCCTCAGAGGAATTGCGAGCACAGGAGGCAGCCGTCAGTGCTGTCTAGCAGTGGGTGGGAAGTGGAGGAAGTTTAATGCAAAGAGGAAGAAGGAAAGTGAAGTGTTTGGGGAGACATATGGCATCAGGTCCTCTGTACATGGTTTTCATGGCTTCCAAATATATCCACTCCTCTTGCTTGTCTTTCCTTCTCACCTCATCTATTCTTTTTTCTCACATTCTTCACTTAATACCCATCAGCTGCAGTCATTTCTCGGCTGAATGACAGGATGTTGGGGGCACTGTGTTGGTACCGTGAACAGGAGGATCAGGTAGTCTTCTCTTTGATTTTGTGGTATGTTAGGAGTCATGTTGATGAGTTACCATACCTCTGGAACCTATGTTATGTTGCGTCTTTTCTCATAAGTCTAAAGTGATTGCTAAGGTGTTATTTAATCCATTTTGTCTAAACAGAATGTTAGTTGTGCTTTTTTATGGATTGGACATGAAAGCCTTCCAAGCTTTCCAAAGGCCTAAGGAGGTGATTCAGACATCAGAAAACGGGAGACTCTGAAATACAGTGGTATCTTGAGATATGAGTTTAATTCATTCTGTAATCGAGCTCATAAGTCAGTCAACTCGTGTATCAAACAAATTTCTCCCATTTAAAATAACTGAAATAGATTTAATCTGTTCTAGCCCTGTGAAACATCCCCAAACCATCCTAAATTATGAAAAAAGACATGTTTTTAATTAAGAAACACACATATACACTTGACCAATGCATAACAAAATATATGAAATAAAAGAAAAAAGTGTTATTTAGTACTGTATTCTTACCTTGGAGACAGACAAGTGCAGCTAACGGGGGTGAATGGCAGAGGAGGAGGGAGGGAGGGAGGAAGGGATGCAGGCACTGTAGACACGTAAACTAAAACTGTACTTTCTTAACACTAAATGTAAACTAAAACTGCATTTTCTTTAATTTAAACAAAAAAACAAAACTAAAACTGTACTTTCTTTACTTAAAATGAAACCACAAAAACTTAATTGTAAGAAAATGCACTTTCTTAACTTAAAACTTAACCTAAGCCTAACATTATATATTTTTCATTTAATCAGCACCTGTTTTTGCCTTTTTGGCTACACTTTTGGCACTTTTACTTGCAGGCAAAGAGGTTTGCTTTTTCCTGCCTTTTAAAATGTTACAGAAATGTGACAAACAAGTGTCATTAAAAAGTGCTGAAGTACTTTCTGGATGTTTCTTTTCAATGAAACTTGAAAGCTTCTCCCACATTGACAGCTTGTCTTTAATTTCACTTGTAGAAATCACTTCCTCCGACTCTACCTCCTCCTCACTACTAATCTCTTGCAGAAGCTCCATATGTTGCATCATCTGTAGCTCCTTCAACTCCTCAGTAGAGAGTTTCTCCTCATGTTCCTCGACGAGCTTGTTTACGTCACCCTCATCTACCTCCAGACCCATCGACTTTCCAAGGGACACAGTCTCCTCCAACACTTCTACCTTGGTCTCAGTCTCTGGTTTGAATTCAAAGTCCCTGTCTGCAACAATATCAGGCCATAACTTTTTCCATGCCACGTTCAAGGTTCTTCTTGTAACCTCTAGCCATGCCAAGTCAATAATGTATAAACCTATCACGATGTAGTGATCTTTCCAAAATTCTTGAAGGGTTAGAATTGTATTCTCAGTCACCTCAAAGCAGTGGCGGAACAAGTGCTTTGTGTGAAGCTTTATAAAGTTGGAAATGATCTGCTGATCCATAGGTTGCAAGATTGAAGTCGTGTTGGGTGGGAGGTAGAGAATTTTCATGAATTTGAACTCATCGAGAATGTCATCTTCAAGACCAGGTGGGTGGTCTGGAGCATTTTCAAGGATTAGTAATGCTTTCATTGAGAGTTTATTTTCTTGAAGATACTTCTTCACTGCAGGACCAAAGACGAGATTTACCCATTCAGTAAAAAACTTCCATGTAACACATGCCCTAGCATTGGTGTGCCACATAACCTTTCTTTAAGAATCTTGTGAGTCATAAAGGCTCGAGGATTTTCGGAATGATACACTAGCAGTGGCTTTACTTTACAGTCACCGCTAGCATTTACACACAATGCAAGGGTCAGACGGTCTTTCATGGGTTTATGGACTGGCAACTTCTTCTCCTCTGTGGTGATGAAAGCCTTCTGGGGCATTTTTTCCAAAACAGTCCTTTTTCGTCACAGTTGAACAATTGTTGGGGGATGTAGCCTTCCTTTGCGATAAGCACAGCAGAACGTGTGATGTACTTTTCAGCTGCCTTAATGTCAGCACTCGCAGCTTCACCATGTCTCACCACCGAGTGGATGCCAGATCTCTTCTTGATATTTTCAATCCAGCTGTGACTTGCCTTAAATGTATCTTCTGCTGCCTCTTTTGAGGTTGATGGTTCTTTTTTCTTCAAGTCGCTGTAAATAATATGTGCCTTTTCATAGTCGCTGTAAATAATATTTGCCTTTTCATATATTACAGTCTCCATCATTGTATCTCCTACCAGCTCTTTCTCTTTAACCCACACCAGAAGAAACTTCTCTATTTCTTCATGGATATTTGTCCTTAATTGGACAAATTGTCCCTTAAAGGGACAGAATTGTAGTTCCCTTTCCTTTTCATAGTCGCTGTAAATAATATTTGCCTTTTCATATATTACAGTCTCCATCATTGTATCTCCTACCAGCTCTTTCTCTTTAACCCACACCAGAAGAAACTTCTCTATTTCTTCATGGATATTTGTCCTTAATTGGACAAATTGTCCCTTAAAGGGACAGAATTGTAGTTCCCTTTCCTGGATTTGCACTTTTGATGGCTTCCATTTGTTTAAGGATGGTACAAATTGTAGATGTATTGCAGTCGTACAGCCTTGCCAGCTCAATCACTTGTACACCACGCTCATGTTTTTCTATTATTTCTTGCTTTACTTCTATCAACATCATTCTCTTCTTCGCACCACTGTCCTTTACACTTACTTTCTTCGACCCCATGATAGCACACAAAAAAAATTAGTAAAAAATGCAAAAATGAGCCTGAGCAGGCGGTGGCACAGTAGATAGCTTCGGACTGGGATGTGAAGGAACCAGGTTCAATACCCCGAGGTTGCCAGCTTGAACGCGGGTCCATCTGGCTTGAACAAAAGCTCATCAGCTTGGACCCAAGGTCGCTGGCTTGAGCAAGGGGTTACTTGGTCTGCTGAAGGCCCGCGGTCAAGGCACATGTGAAAAAGCAATCAATGAACAACTAAGGTGTCACAACAAAAAACTGATGATTGATGCTTTTCATCTCTCTCTGTTCCTGTCTGTCTGTCCCTATCTATCCCTCTCTCTGACTCTTGCTGTTGTTCCTGTAAAAAAAAAAAAAAAAATTAGAAAAAATAAAGCAATGATGATGCAAGAACGAGTATAGCGCATGAGATTTGACTTGATTCTGCAGGTAACATGTGAGAAAGAAGGAGATGCCGGTATTGTGCTGCTGATACTGTACCTGTGCGCCAATGCGCCAACTAGTGGCAGCTTCCTGAATCACGACTCGTATCTCGGAATTTTGGTTGGATCTTGAACAAAAATACGAACCAAGGCGCAGCTCGTATCTTAAAAAATTTGTTTGTTGGTCTGCTCGTTTTTCAAGGTACCACTGTACTAAAATTAAACTGCAACAGCAGAGAGAATGAGTGGTGAATTGCCTACAGGACATAATGGGATGGAAGACACAATTTAACCTTTTTGAAGTTATTTCCAATTATGTAATTTGCGATGCAAGTATAGTTTGGTATAAGAAAAGGTAAAGATTCAATGATTATGTGTATCTTTTTTTTTTTAGACAATTAATTTTAACAGGGTAACATTGGTCAAGTAGAGTACATAGATTTAGAGAAAACATCTCCACATTATTTGGATAGTCAGTTATGTTGTATACCCATCACCCCAAGTCAAATCATCCTCTGTCACCTTATATTTGTTTCTCTTTATGTCCCTCCCCGCCTCCCCTATTCCCTTCCTTCTCCTTCCTTCCCCTCCTCATGGTAACCACTGCACTCTTACCTATGTCCATAAGTCTCAATTTTGTGTCCCACCTATGTATGGAATCATATATTCTTAGTTTTTTCTGATTTACTTATTTCACTCTGTATAATGTTATTAAGGTCCATCATTTCTTATGGCTGAGTAGTATTCCATAGTATAAATGTACCACATATTCCATATCCAGTCCTCTACTGAAGGGCATTTTGGTTGTTTCCATGTCTTGACCACTGTGAACAACGAGTATGCCTAGTCTTAAAAATAGCTTGTTCATTTGGTTTTGACATCTGGTGCATTTCTCTGAGCTTTATTCTCCAAGTGCATTAGGCTATGAGGTCCCAGAGGTGTGGGATTAGTTTCTGCATCTCTGCCTAGCACTGTACCAGGCATGTGCATAAGTGCCTTACCCAGTGACTTGACTTTCTGGGACTGGGGAATGTATATGCTGTTAACTATGACTCGGATTTGTAAGCCTTCTTTTTATTTATTTATTTTTTAATGCCTGCTAAGATCTTTGTTGCGGTTGGTGACTAAGATTCTTCACTCAAACTTAGGCCCGTGAGTTCTTCCTCCTCCAGGTAGACATGCCCTGTGAAAATGGTGATTCTTTCCTGAGCAGCAGAACCACTTCCTACAGGAAAAGACCTTCTTGGAGGTAACAAGGCTAGTTCACCCCAGGGGTCCACTATCAGCTGAAGTTCTGCATCCTCAGATTTAGGTGGCTCTGGAATACTTCATATTATGTGCAAAATATTTTATTTTTTTCAGTACATTTTTCTTTGGGTCAACTCCATGGTTTTATCAGATTTCTGAATGTGTCTGTGATCTCATTAAGAGCACTTTCCACTCACTTCCCCCTCACTTCCCCAGGGTTATTATTCCCAGAACTACAGCTATGACATATGTTGTGATGGCTTCTAGTTCAATGTCTGTGTGCTAGCCAGTTCCAGCATGTTCAAGGCCCTGCTGTCTACTTTACTTAACTTTCACTCACACTCAGAGTCTGATTTCAGTTGGAGGAAGCACTGCTCACCTTGTCCCAGGAGACCTAGGACTATTGATGCCATGAGTGACACCCTCTGGGCATCTCCTTGTGATGTCTGGATGTCAGAATCTGCCCTCCTTACCTAGATCTGCCACATGCTCGTTCCCACCTGAATGAATCTGGGCTGGTAAGACTCAGACCCACTCAGTTACCCCTTCTTTGCCTATGAAGGGTTCTGAGCTGTGCCCTCTATCTGTCCTTCTGTCACTGCTGGCTGGCTCATGTCTCTCCTCTGGTTCTCCCCCATGACAGCCTATTCTCCCTGCTTTCCCAGTTGTCCCAGTTTATATGCTACACTGGTGCCAACATTTCTATAACAAATGAAAACCTGATTGTATCCTACCCCATGGCTTAAAACAAGTGATGTCTTTGGCCACCTACAAAGTGCAGTCCCAATGCCTCAGAAAGATTCTTCCAGTTTTGGACACTTTCAGTCTCTCTAGCTTTGCCTGTTGGTACCCTACCTTTGCTTTATGCTCCAAATATGATCTCTCCTATGCCCTCACTACCACCCTGAATTTTCTAAGAGTCCTCCAGGCTGCGTTGCGGTCCAGCCTCCCTCATCTTCTGAGCATCTCTGTTCCCATGGGTACCCCCCACTACTATAGAACTCTCTGTGAACATGCCTATTCCCCCATCACTGTATAACTCTCCATGGATATACACATTTCCCCTGCTGGCTGATGACCTCACTGAGCCAGGCCCTAGGTCATTATTCCTACTTTTGTTTCTGGGGCCATCTGTAGATGCAGGCACATAGTAGGTGTTCAGTACACAATTATGAATTTGGCAGTGAATGAATGAAGAAATGAATGGACAGTTCAAAGCATTTTCCTAAATCCTATATTTATCATCAGAGCATGCAGTGATTTAATGGTGAACATTTATATGTGACTATTTGCCAGATAATTGTCTCAGCCCTTAAATGAAGACAACTCATTTAATTCTCACAACAAATGTCAATGTTACTGTTATTCTGTTT
The DNA here is from genome assembly GCA_037038555.1 of Rhynchonycteris naso. Classification (NCBI taxonomy): domain Eukaryota; kingdom Metazoa; phylum Chordata; class Mammalia; order Chiroptera; family Emballonuridae; genus Rhynchonycteris; species Rhynchonycteris naso. The sequence continues at coordinate 135,665,465 of CM072998.1, forward strand.
TTTCAAGTGGGGCACTGGGGCATGAATGTGGAGTGCTATTGATGGGGTATGTGGAATGAATCTTGTGATCCCATGTGGCCAGCTGACTAAATTGTAACCTCCTTGTGAAGAAGGTTCTTCTTCAATATTTTATTTATATATTGGTTTATTTAGTTTTTCTGTTTTTGTCTCTGACACGAGCACACTGCCTGGCACATAGTCGAATAGTAGGTGTTCTTGAGGGGCTTCCTGACTTGGTCAGTTTTTCAGTGACTGGCAACATGGAGGCTGGTCACGTTTGGCTTTTCATGTGGAATTTCTGTCTTGGTTTGTGTTAATTTTTGTTGGGAGTGTGGTTTGTTTAGTCTTGGGTACATCTTTGTCTTTTTCCTTTCCATGGTGCTTACTCCCTTGTGTCATCTGACCCTAACCCTACTGCCATGCCTGGAGCTGAACCCCTGACCTTAAAGTTCTGGGACTTATATGGATTCAAAAAAGTCCCTTTCTGGGAGAAGGGGCCACTTTCCCAGAACAGTTCTGGGTGGGACACATGGGCTTGGCTTCTTTGTTTTTTGGACTATTAGAATTAGAAGGAGTCTGATATCATCTGACTTTTTGCCCACCTATACAAATGAGGGAATGGAAGCCCAGGAAAAAGTCACACCAGGCGGCGGGTATGGCTTTGGACTTTCAGTTATTATTTTCATATTATCTTTTAATTTTAGTAATATAATTTAACTGAATATATCCCAAGATTATTGCTTCTACATATAACATAAAATTACATAAATTTAAACAGTATTATATTTTTCCTTTTCTTATTATTTTTTGCCCAATTCTTCCCCCTTCCCCTGGTCCCCCTTCTCTGATAGCTGTCAGCATGTTCTCTATGAGTCTGTCTCTATTTTGCTTGTTAGTTCATTAGATTCCATATATGAGTGAAATCGTATGGTACTTGTCTTTCTCTGACTGGCTGAGACTTGCAGTTATTAATTTTTTTTTGCTCACAGTTCATTAAAAGGTTAATCTTAAGATATGCTCTGTATGAATGTAGTCTTGCATCTTCTTGTGCTTCTCCCCAGCCTCGTAATCAGACAAGCCAGGTTTTGTACTAAATGAACTAACAGCTGGCCATGTTCATTAGTGGTACAGTGTCTTTCATTTGTTTCTGTTAAACTAACATGAGTGATTGCTTGGCCTGGAACTGGTAATTGGGAAACATTTTAACCCTTTATTTTCTTCTTCCCTAGCAGAGCGACTTAAAACACATCTCCTTACTGATACGGAAAGAGCTAATAGGCAGGTTGTAAGACTTCAAAACCTTCTGTCATATTTTAATAATATGAATATGGTTGGTTTTTTTTCTTTTTGGTGACAGAGACAGAGAAAGGGACAGACAGACAGGAAGGGAGAGAGATGAGAAGCATCAGTTCTTCATTGAGGCACCTTAGTTGTTCACTGATTGCTTTCTCATATGTGCCTTGACTGGGGGGGGGGGGACTACAGCCGACCAAGTGACCCCTTGCTCAAACCAGTGACCTTGGGCTCAAAATGGTGAACCTTGCTCTAACCAAATGATCCTGTGCTCAAGCTGGTGACATTGAGGTTTTGAACCTGGGTTTACTGCATCCCAGTCTGATGTTCTATTCACTGCGCCACCTCCTGGTCAGGTGGATATAGTTTAAATGTAAATATGATAGTACTATGAATCTAGGCCAATTTGGGAGAAGGCCAATTTATGTGAATAGAGTCAAAATTACATACATTTATTTAAAACCACATTGTAACATTTTTATACTTTTTAATGCCACTTCTTAAATAGAACATTTTCCAGCTACTGTTTACATGATTGCAAGTCATTAGAGGATGAACTAATGATGTCTTGGTGAAAATATTTTGTTTGCAATTAACTTATAAATGACAATTTTTATCAAAGCATGGTCTGCTGTAGACCTTGCCACTGAAATCAGTGAGATGATAACCATTTCTTTTGTTCATTCTTTTTCATTCATTCTATGAGAACTAATTAAGAACGTCTGAGTCCTAATTCTAATGCTGGGGGGTGTGGCTCTTGCCCTCATGAGTGGTGGCTGCTGCAGGGCAGTGCTGTCCCTCTCCTTGGTGGGGGAGCAAGTCTGTTGGGGAGAGTTTGGTTTGGAGCCTATTTAGTTTGAGGTGCTCAGGGACCCTCAAATAGAGTTGTGCAAAAGTTCCCTGAAGGTCCAAGATGGGAACTTATTGCACATTAGGGTCCCTATTCAGGAACACCTAACAGGAACACTCAGAGAAGAAGAGAGGTTATACTGAACATTAACTTCATTTGGGCTTGGAAAGTTTAGAAAAGTAGGCAAAATTGACAATTTTTCCCCACATTCACTTGATATTATTTTAGTGATTTTTTGTAGATAAGTCAACGGTATAGTCTCCTTTCAGCATGTATTAAGTGCTGATTACCCTTCTGCCATCTATGTGTACAAAGCCTTATAATTAAAATAAGTTACTAAGACTACAGTTTAATACATAGTCCTATTGATGGTCTATACCTGTTGTAGCTAATGCTATGTTTCAAGCCACAATTTATTTTTATTTTGTAATACAATTAATACATGCTCATTGTAGAAATTTTAGAAAGCGCCAGAGAAGGGAAAACCACCCAACCACAAGAACCAACCCAATTAATATATTGTTATCTTTTTGGTCTTTTTTGTGTGTGTGCATTTTCGTGCAACTGCATAATTTTATATAAATGACTTAGTGTCTTACCTTTTAAAATGAAGGTGTAACCTCTGAGCTGGACCTGAAAGTGAGGGGAGGCTTTTGCAAGTGAGTATTGTTACTTGTTGTATGCCAGGCAGGGAACAAATCCATATGAGTAGTAATGAGCTGGTTTAGGGTCTAGTAAGTACTCTACTTTGGATGTAGTATAAATAAGATTTTGGGGGAATTTAAATGGTATTCAAGACTAAAAATGAATATTGGGACAGATAAAGGAAGTTTTCTTAATCTTGAGTTGAACTTGTCCCCACTTCTGTTAAAAGTCTTTATTTCCCCTTTCCCCATTTCCTATCCAGAAAGATGATCACATTAATGATTTGGAGGGACTAAACCCATCAGTGTGACATGGAGGTGAGGGTGGGAACAGGTACTGATTTTAGAGATTTTCTAGAATGGTAACATTTTTTATTTTTTGTTTTTCTTTCATTCCTGTTTCCCCAGGAGAATATGAAAGTGTTACTCAGTCTTGTTTGTTTCCTAGCTCTACTGATTTCTTCTCTGGAGGCGGGTAAGTTAAGCATTTCTGTGTACTATTATTATTGGCTTAGATTATTTGACCCAATAAGTCTACCCTTTGCTGAGGGGACCTGTGTGTGTTAGAGTGTGCCTTCAATACTTAATGCTGTTTACAACTCTGCTTTCATCTTTACTTCCTGCTTGTGCATGACCTTAAATTAAGGTCACCCATATTTAAGAGACTTGTGCCTTCTATGGTCTTCCCTTAGCATGTACACAGCCCTGCATACATATGCACACTTCTGAATTACCCAGGAATATATTAGAGCTTTTCAAATCTCCCCATGGGCATTTAGTTCCCCAGATCTTCCTTTTTCTTTTGGCCAGACTCTTTGTATCAATTGGTATCATGGCTTCAGGCAGCTTCAGTTGCCACTGATCAGTATTTTTAAACAAATACTCAAGGAGTAGCGCTTTTCCTGTGGAGCTCTGAGTCAGGACAATAACAACACCATTCTGTGAATGTGACTTTTCTACAGAACTCCCAGTCAGGTCAAATTGTGGAAATGCTCAGGAATGGAACATTGTCAGGGGCCCCAAACCTAGCATGCTCTTGCAAGCCTGCTGGGTTCCACAGTTGTTTGGAAGGCTGCTGCTTTTCAAGTTTATAGTGAAGCTGGGAGTAGAGGAGGACAAGAGTAATTTAAGTTATAAAACCACAAATCCTGAGGTTCTACAGAGATTTGGCTGTAGCTGCTGTTTTTAAAATAAATGTTCTCATTGTTGCAACCTGTTGATTTTGAAGAATTTCTAGTTTTTTTGTTGTTTGTATGGAGGAGTAAATTTATGGAGATCTGCCATTTAAAAATCCTGCCTCAAAAGTTCAGAAGTGGTTTTTTTTTTTTTTAACATAAGGATAGGCACAATTTTGATAAGACTGTCTTTCCTCCAATGAATTTCCTTCATGCCTCTGTAAAAAAAATTGGTTGAATATGTTTCTGTAATTTATTTCTGGGACCTCCCTCTAGTCTATTCAGTGACCTACTTAGCTTTATGCCAACACTACACTGTCTTAATTTGTATGGCTTTTTAAGAAATGTTGCAATAGGCAGTATAACTCTTTTAATTTGGTTCTTTTTAAAACAAAGTTGTTTTGACTAATTATATATAAATTTTAGAATCAGCTTATAAATTTGTACAAAAATACCTGCTCAGATTTTGATGGGGATTGAGTTGAATATAATCAATTTGGAGACAACTAACATCTTAATGATATTGAATGTTCTAATCTATGAATAGAATATACAAGGGTTCCTCAGGGTAAGACAGTCTCGACATATGATGTTTCAAGTTTACGATGCTCACTCCCATAAAACCTTTAAAAAATTGAGACTTGAATGTTTCAGCTTACACCATTAGCATCGTACTTACAGACCATGTGGGTGAACTGGCTTGGTTGTGTGCAGTGGAAGAATACACAGTATTCTTTTTCTGTGGCTTAGTTGTGTTTTTATGTTCTAGATTATGATTTACAACTGTGTTAGGATAGGTAAGTGGCTTAGGTTAGGGTATGTTTCAACTTACACCAAAATTCGGGTTACGTCACTGTTGTAGGAATGGAACTGTGTCTTAACTCGAGGACCCCCTATATATTTCTCCACTTATTTAGATTTTGTTAAATTTAAGCACCATTTTATGCTTTTCATTGGATAGGTCTGATGCATATTTTCTCAGATTTATCCTTAATTATTCATACCTTTTGATACCATTGTAAATGATATTTTTTAAGATTCAGCTTTTCATTGTTCTTAGCTAGTACATGCAAACCCATTCAATTTTGCATACTTATATTACATTACAATTTACTAATCCTTCGAGGTCTTCTGTAGCTTTCATAGTATATTCCACATACATGATTCTGTCGTTTCCAACAAATAAAGCCATTTTACTTTATGCTTCAATCTGGATGCCATTTATATTTTTCTTGCCTTAATGTACTAATCAGATTTTCTAGTACACTGTTGAATAAAAGTAGGTAGAGTCCTTACCTTACTCTTAAGCTTAGTATATATGAGAGCTGTACGTTTCTCATAGTTGTACTTTATCAAGTTCATGAAATTTCCCTCTGTTCCTAGTTTGCTGAGAGTTTTTTTATCATGAATGGATATTGGATTTTGTCCATTTCTCTGCATCTACTGAGATATTATATAGTTTTTCTTTTAAACTGTTAGCATATGGAATTTCACTGATTGAATATTTTAATGTGAGTCCAATTTTATATTTCTAGAATATTATATACATCATAATATATTATCCTTTTTTGGTATGTTGTGGGATTCAGTTTGCTAAACTTTTTTTTCTTTGGGAGGGTGTTTCTGCTATTTTTTAAATTAATTTTAATGGGGTGACATTAATAAATCAGGTTACATATGATCAAAGAAAACATCTTCAGGTTATCTTATCATTCAATTATGTTGCATACCCTCACCCAAAGTTAAATTGTCCTCTGTCACCTTCTATCTGGATTTCTTTGTGCCCCTCCCCTCCCCCCTCTCCCACCTTCTCTTCCCTCCTCCCACCCCGTAACCACCACATTCTTGTCCAAGTCTCATAGTCTCACTTTTATGTCCCACCTATGTATGATTTCATGCTGTTCTCAGTTTTTTTCTGTTTTACTTATTTCACTCTGTACAATGTTTTCAAAGTCCATCCATTTTGTTGTAAATGATACAATGTCATCTTTTCTTATGGCTGAGTAGTATTCCATAGTATATATGTACCAAAGCTTTTTAATCCACTCGTCATCTGACGGACACTTGGGCTGTTTCAAGATCTTCGCTATTGTGAACAATGCTGCCATGAAAATGGGGGCGCATTTCTTCTTTTCAAACAGTGCTATGGTGTTCTTAGGGTATATTTCTATAAGTGGGATAGCTGGGTCAAAAGGTAGTTCAATTTTAAATTTTTTGAGGAATCTCCATAATGTTTTCCACAGTGACTGCACCAGTCTGCATTCCCACCAGCAGTGCAGGAGGGTTCCCTTTTCTCCACATCTTCGCCAGCACTTGTTCTGTGTTGTTTTGCTGATGAGTGCCATTCTGAGTGGTGTGAGGTGATATCTCATTGTGGTTTTAATTTGCATTTCTCTAATGATTAGTGATGTTGAGCATTTTTTCATATGCCTATTGTCCATCTGTATGTCCTCTTTGGAGAAATTTCTATTTATTTATTTTGCCCATTTTTTGATTGGATTGTTTGTCTTCCTGGTGTTGAGTTTTATAAGTTCTTTGTAAATTTTGGTTATTAACCCCTTATCAGACGTGTTGTCGAATATGTTCTCGCATTGTGTGGTTTGTTTTTTTATTCTGTTCTTTATGTCTTTAGCTTTGCAATAACTTTTTAGTCTGATATAGTCCCATTTGTTTATCTTGCCTTTTATTTCATTTGCCCGTGGAGATAAATCGGCAAATATATTGCTGCTACAAATGTCGGAGAGCTTGCTGCCTATGTTTTCTTCTAAGATGCTTATGATTTCCAGTTTACATTTAAGTCTTTTATCCATTTTGAGTTTGTTTTTGTGAATGGTGTCAGTTGATGGTCTAGTTTCATTTTTTTGCAGGTAGATGTCCAATTTTCCCAACACCATTTGTTAAAGAGGCTGTCTTTACTCCATTGTATGTTCTTTCCTCCTTTGTCAAATATCAGTTGTTCATAAAGATGTGGGTTTATTTCTGGGTCCTCTGTTCTGTTCCATTGATCTATGTGCCTGTTCTTATGCCAGTAGCAGACTATCTTGAGTACAATGGCCTTGTAGTAAACTTTGGTATTCGGAAGAGTGATACCTCCTGCTTTATTTTTTCTTTTTAAGATTGCTGAGGCTATTCTTGTTCTTTTTTGGTTCCATATAAATTTTTGGAATATGTGTTCTATATATTTGAAGTATGTCATTGGAATTTTAATTGGTATTGCATTGAATTTATAAATTGCTTTGGGTAATATAGACATTTTAATAATGTTTATTCTTCCTAACCATGAGCACAGTATATGCTTCCACTTGTTTGTATCTTCCTTGATTTCTTTTATCAATGTTGTATAATTTTCCGAGTAGAAGTCCTTACCCTCCTTGGTTAAATTAAGTCCTAGGTACTTTATTTTTTTGGTTCCAATAGTGAAGGGGATTGTGTCCTTAATTTCTTTTGCTGACAGTTCATTGTTGGTATATAAAAATGCTTCTGATTTCTGAGTATTAATTTTATATCCTGCCTCCTTGCTGAATTCATGTATCAGGTCCACTAGTTTTTTGACTGAGTTTAGGCTTTTCTATATACAATATCATATTATCTGCAAATAATGACAGTTTCACTTCTTCATTTCCAATTTGGATGCCTTTTATTTCTTCTTCTTGTCTGATTGCTGTAGCTAGGACTTCCAGAACTATGTTGAATAAGAGTGGTGAAAGGGACACCCCTTCCTGGTTACTTATCTTAAGGGGATTGCTTTTAATTTTTGCTCATTTAGTATGATGTTTGCTGTGGGTTTGTTGTAGATGCCCTTTATCATGTTAAGGAATGTTCCCTGTGTTCCCACTTTACTGAGAGTTTTGAGCATGAATGAGTGCTGGATTTTATCAAATGCCTTTTCTGCATCTATTGAAATTATCATGTGATTTTTGTCCTTCTTTTTGTTTATGTGATTAATCACATTGATTGATTTGTAAATATTGAATCAGCCTTGCCTCTCCAAATAAATCCCACTTGATCGTGGTGTATGATTTTTTTAATATATTGGTGGATCTGGTTGGCTTATATTTTGTTGAGAATTTTAATGTCTAAATTCATCCGGGATATAGGCCTATAATTTTCTTTCTTTGTGTTGTCTTTGCCCGGTTTTGGGATTAGAATTATGCTTGCTTCATAAAAGGAGTTTGGAAGTCTTCCTTCCTCTTGAATTTTTTGAAGAAGCTTGAGGAGGATAGGAGTTAATTCTTCTTTGAATTTTTGATAGAATTCACTTATGAACCCATCAGGCCCAGGACTTTTCTTTTTTGGGAGTTTTTTGATAACTGTTTCGATCTCATTGGTTGTAATTGGTCTGTTTAGGTGTTCTGATTCTTCCAGATTGATTTTTGGAAGATTATATGATTCAAGAAATTTGTCCATTTCATCGAGATTGTCTAATTTTTTGGCATATAGTTCTTCATAGTATTTTCTTACAATGCTTTGTATTTCTGCTGTGTCAGTTGTTATTTCTCCACTGTTCATTCTAATTATATTTATTTGAGTCCTCTCTCTTTTTTTCTTGGTGAGTCTAGTTAAAGGTTAATCAATCTTGTTTACCTTTTCAAAAAACCAGCTTCTGGTTTCATTTATCCTCTGTATTGTTTCCTTAGCCTCTATGTCATTTATTTCTGCTCTGATCTTTATTATTTCCTTCCTTCTACTTGTCCTGGGTTTTATTTGTTGTTGTTTTTCTAGTTCCTTTAGATGCAGGGTCAGGTTGCTTATTTGTCTGTAGTGCAATAAACTTCCCTCTCAGAACTGCTTTTGCTGTGTCCCATAAATTTTGAGTTGATGTATGCTCATTATCATTGTTTCTAGAAACGTTTTTTATTTCTTCTTTGATCTCATTGTTAATTCATTCATTATTTAATATCATGCTATTTAGTTTCCAAGTGTTTGAGTATTTTTCAGTTTTTCTTTTGTGAGTAATTTCTAGTTTCATGGCATTGTGATCAGAGAAAATGCTTGATATGATTTCAATCTTTTTAAATTTATTGAGACCATTTTTGTGTTCTAACATGTGCTCTATCATAGAACACGTACCATGTGCACTTGAGAAGAATGTATATTCTACTGCTTTAGGGTGAAAAGTTCTGAAGATATCTATTAAATCAAGTTGATCTAGTGTATCCTTTAAGCCTGCTGTTTCTTTATTAATTTTCTTTCTTGAGGATTTATCCAATGTTGTTAGTGGGGTATTGTAATCCCCTACTATGATAGTATTGCTGTTAATCTCGCCCTTTATATCCATCAAAGTTTGCTTTATGTATGTCGGGGCTCCTATATTTGGAGCATAGATATTTATAATAGTTATATCTTCCAGTTGAAGTATTCCCTTTATCATTACGTAGTGTCCTTCTTTATCTCTTACTACAGCCTTTGTTTTAAAGTCCATTTTGTCAGATATAAGTATTGCTACCCTGGCTTTATTTTCATTTCCATTTGCATGAAATATTTATTTTCATCCTTTTACCTTCAGTCTATCTGCATCTTTTGTTTTAAGGTGTGTCTCTTGTAGACAGCATATGTATGGGTCCTGTTTCTTTATCCACGCAGCTACCCTATGTCTTTTTTTTAAACATATTTTAAACTTTATTTTTATTTCATTTATTCATTTTAGAGAGGAGAGAGAAAGAGAGGGAGAGAAGTAGGAGGGGGGAGGAGCAGGAAGCATCTACTCCCGTATGTGCCTTGACCAGACCAGTGCAGGGTTTTGAACCGGCGACCTCAGTGTTCCCAGGTCGACAGTCTATCCACTGCGCCACCACAGGTCAGGCACCCTATGTCTTTTGATTGTATCATTTAGTCCATTTCCATTTAAGGTTATTATTGATATGCAGTTGTTTATTGCCATTTTATTCTCTTTTTTTAAATTTTTTTTTATTTTATTCATTTTAAAGAGGAGACACAGGGTGAGAGAGAGAAGGAGAGAGAGAGAGAAAGGGGGAAGGAGCTGGAAGCATCAACTCCCATATGTGCCTTGACCGAACCAGTGCAAGGTTTTGAACTGGCGACCTCAGTGTTCCCAGGTCAATGCTTTATCCACTGCACCACCACAGGTCAGGCGCCATTTTATTCTTTAAAGCTGTATTCTTCTTTTGCTATATTCTTTTCTCCGTTTGATCTGTTCACACCAGACCTCTTAGTATCTCTTGCAGAATTAGTTTGGTTTTAATGAATTGCTTAAGGTTTTTTGTCTGGGAAGCTCTTTATTTCTCCTTCAATTTTAAATGTTAGCCTTGCTGGATAGAGTAGTCTTGGTTGTAGGTTCTTGTTCTGCATTACTTTGAATATATCTTGCCATTTTCTTCTGGCCTCAAGTGTTTCTGTTCAGAAGTCGGATGTCATCCTTATGGGGGTTCCTTTGTAGGTTATAGCTTTTTTTTCTCTAGCAGCTTTTAAAATTTTCTCTTTATCCCTTAGCTTTGGTATTTTAACTATGATGTGTCTTGGTATAGATTTCTTTGGGTTTCTCTTTAATGGAGTTCTGTGTGCTTCTTGAATGTGTGAGATGTTTTTCAGTCTTAATTTAGGGAAGTTTTCTGCAATGATTTGATTGAACAAAGTTTTTATTTCTTGTTCTCTCTCCTCTTTTTCAGGAACCCCTATGATGCGAATATTATTTATCTTCATGTTGTCACAGAGCTTCCTTAGGGTTTCCTCACATTTTTTGAGTCTCTTCTTTTTTCTGCTCTGCTTCTGTGCCTTTATTTATTGTGTCCTCTAACTTGCTGATTCGACCCTCAGCATCATCCATCCTGCTTTTAATTTCTTCCATTGTGGTCTTCAGTTCTGATACTGTATTTGTCATTTTTGTCTGATTCTTTTTTTTTTTTCAATTTCCTTTTTTATATTTGTTATCTCTTTATTTAGGTGTTCATAATGACTATCTATTGTTGCTCTAATTTCTTTGAACATCCTAACTATCATTATTTTAAATTCTGCATCTGGTAATTTGGTTATATCTGATTCTTTCAGATCTTTCTGGGGATTTCTCTTGATTCATTTGGTTTGCATTTCTCTGCCTGCCCATTTTGTCTGTGTATAAGAAGGTTGTGGCCACTGGTGTCCAATGGGTGTTGCCTTTGTGTTCTCTATGTGTGGTCTGTCTGCAGGCCCACCACCCCCTCTGCCGCTGTCTAGGGCGGTTGGGTATGGGCGTTGCCAGCGCTGGCCGTCTCCTCGGTGGGAGAGGCTGTGTTCTAGTGCCCAGTTCTCTAAGCCTCTGGTTGCCTGGACCTTCACCTCGCCCCCACAGGTTGGTTTATGCACTGCACTCAAGGCACAAGCTTCAGCACCAATGGTAGAGGTGAGCACCTTTGCTCAGCAGCAGACCCAGCCTGTTCCCGGGCTTCCGCCCAGCTCCCATGGTCAGAGCCCGCTCGCCACAGTTTCTCGTGTTGGACTGGCCTGCTGACATGCACTCAGCTGTGAGCTATAGCCCTGCCCCCGAGGCCAGGGCCTGACTGTGCAGAATCGCAAACCACGGTTTATTGGGCCAAGCGTGGCTGCTAGCGTGCACTAAGCTGCGAGCCTCTGCTCATCCGGGGCTCTAGCCTCGCCCCCGCGTTCAGAGCCAACTCACGCTGGCAGGATGGAAACTGCAGTTTCTCTGGCTGGGCGTGGCTGCTGTAGTGCGCTCAGCCGCGAGCCTCCACCTGTCCCTGGCCCTAGCCCACCCCCACGGTCAGGGCCAGCTTGCGCAGGGTCCGGGGTCGCAGAGCATATCTCTGCCCGTTCCTGGTTTCATTCTTTTACCCCGCAGGTGGGGCTACAGGTGGGTCCGCAGCTGCCAGACCGCTTTCACGCATCTTCTCTACCCCTGCTGGGCTAGACTGAGCTCACACCGGCTCGGCCTCTGCCCCCACCTACAGAACCGCGTTTCCGCGTCCCGCCGCCACCATCCCTCCAACAAGCCCTCAGCAGTGTTGGTAAGGGCACTGTAGCTCAGACCCTAACACTCCATACTCTAGTCCTGGAAGCTCCCTCCGTTTAAGCAGCTCTGCTCTAAGTGCCACGGGAGAGCTTGTTTGGCTGGTGTCCTATCTCCCTTTACTGGTATTGCTAGCTCCAGGGGAAATATTCATTTTTGATTAGGGAAGTGACTTAGCCCAGGGGTTAGGGTGGCTGTCCCTCAGAGTGTTTGTCCCTGTGCCTCAGTCCACACTCTCTTCCCGCTGATCTTGTCCTCTCCTCTGTCCCCATTCCCCAGAGCCCCAGGTGAGTGGTTGTGAGAGAGGTTTTATGATCTGTCCCTTTAAGAATCTTGGGTCTGAGAAAACTGTCTCTTTCTCACAAACAGTATCCTCACTTGTTTCACAGCTCAATACTGTCCAAACTCCTCTTCTAGACTCTGGGGCTGCAGGCTGGGGATTTGCTCCTGGAACCCAGGTTCCTCTCTCTCCCCCAAACTCTACTCCCGCCACGTGAGTCTCTCCGGGCTGCCATTCGCTCCGGGGAGCTAGGCAGCCCTCTTCGCATTTTTGCTTTTCCTACCAGTCTCAATGTGGCTTCATCAGTGTTCCTTGGTTGAAGAGTCCACTTAGTTTAGTTCAAAGTTGGTTTATCCAGATGATGGTACTTAAAATTAAGTTATAATCTACTTTGGTTCTGGGAGTTGGAAGTTGGTATGCCCGCCTAGTCCATCGTCATCTTGCTGTCCTCGTGTTTCTGCTGTCTATGATTGAATATTCACTGAGAAAGAAATAATCGTGATTCTACAATGTCATATGTTCCGTGTCGTGTTTCAGTAAGAAGTACAAAGCCATTTGCACACTCGCTTTTTCACACTCTCTCTCAAGGTCTCTTGTGTGGAGTGCATGCATCTCACAATCGCATCTCACCACACTGTACTGATCCTTGACGAATCGTCATGTCAAATACAAATATGTCACATCCCATGCAATGGATTGACTGCATCCGTGGGATGCAGAGAGCCTGTTTCCTCAGCAGCAGGCTCCACCATAATTCCAGTTTGCTAAACTTTTAAAAAAATTTTTGCATTGTTGTTGATGATGAAGGCTGGCTTATGTTTTATTTTATTTTCTTGTAATGTCTTTGTTTGGTTTGGTATTAGAATAATGTTGACCTCAGAGTGAACTGCAAAGTGTTACCTAACTCTTCAATTTTCTGGAAGAGCTTGTGTAAAATTGGTGTTGTTTCTTCTGTGAAAATGCCAATGAAGCCATTTAGGCCTGAGATTTTCTTTGTGAAAGGTTTTTTAGCTACAAATTAATTTTCTTTAATATCTATAGGACCATTCAGGTTATTTATTTCTTCTTGAGGGAACTGATATTGTTTGTGCCTTTTAAGGAATTTGCTCATTTCACATAAGTTGTTGAATTTATTGGCATAAATTTGTTCTTAACATTTTCTTATTACCCCTTTTAGACTGTTTTAATGAGAGATATCACCTCTCTTTCTTTCTAGACAGTCTGGGTAGAGATTTAATTAATCATATTGATTTTCTGAAGGAACTAGCTTTTGGTATCTTTGATTTTTCTCTATTGTTTTTCTGTTTTCCATTTCATTGATTACCTCTTGGATTTATATTATTATTTTTTATTCTTATTTTAGGTACAGTCCTTTTTCTCTCATTTATTAAGTGGAAATTGAAGTCGTCACTTTGAGATCTTTTTTCTGATATAAGCATTTACTGCCATTCCTTTTTCTCTAGACTGTTTTCATTGCATACCGTTAATTTTGACATGTTGTGCTTTCCTTATTCAGATAAAATACTTTCTATTCTCTTTTTATTTTTTCTTTGATTCATGATTTATTTAGATATGTGTCTTTTTAGTTTTTTATGAATAATACTTTTTATGATTGCATTCTGCATACTGTGAAAGTTATGTTCAAGTCTGCTGGTACTTGATGAAGCTGATAATTTAGAACAGTATGGCATCCTAGTTGACAGTATATTTTTTACACATTTAAAATGTTTTCTCAAATATACTGGGAATTCCTAGATGTCTGTCTGTTACTGGTTTCTAATTGAATCCTATTGTCACCAGAGAACATACTTTGTCTAATTGAAATCCTTTTAAATATATCAGTTATGAGCATGAATATTATATATCTTGGTAACATTGTGTTTACTTTAAAAATGTGTATTCTGCTGTTGTTGGGTAAGATTTTCTATAAATATAAATTATGCCAAATTAGTTGATATATTGTTCAAATCTTTTGTAGCATTCCTGATTATTTATCTAATTGTTCTACTTATTCTATCAATTATTGGACTTAGGGTATTGAAATCTCTGACTGTAACTGTGGGCTTCTCTATTTCTCCTTGCAGTCTAGCAGTTTTTGGTTCTAGTATTTTGAAGCCCCGTTAGCCAGTGAGTAAACATTTAGGATTACTATGTGCTTCTGATGAATGACTCCTTTTTCATGATGAAATGACCATTTTTATTCTTGGTGATATTCTTTACTATAGAATGTACTTTGGTTATTAATAATATAATAACCTTTTAAACTGTTTTTATTAGTATTAACATTGTATATTCCCCTACTGCTTTTATTTAAAAAAATTGATGTATGTGTATCTTTAATTTTGTTTTATTGATTGCTTTTAGAGAGACATAGGGAGGGAGAGGGGGTTAGAGGGGAGAGAGAGAGAGAGAGAAGCATTCATTTGTTGTTCCACTTGGTTGCACATTCATTGGTTGCCTCCTGTATGTACTCTGACAGAGGATTGAACCCACAACCTGGTGTTTCTGGATGATGCTCTAAACAACTGAGCTAACTGACCAAGGTCTGTATCTTTATATTTAAAGTTTATGTAAGGCCTGACCAATGGTGGCTCAGTGGATGAAGTGCTGGTTTGAAACCTTGGACATGCCTGGTCAAGGCACATATGACAAACCATCAATGAACAGCTAAAGTGAAGCAACTATGAGTTGATACTTTCTCTCCCCCTCTCCCTTGTGAAGTTAATAAATAAAATCTTTAAAATGTGTGTGTGAGAGTGTGTGTGTGTTAGGCAGCATACAGTTGAATCCTTCTTACTTTATCTAATCTGACTATGTCTGTGTTTCAGTAGGGATGTTTAGACCATTAAAACTTTAGAATATGATTATTAATATGTTTGAGTTTAATTTTAGGATCTTGTTATTTCAGTTTCTATTTGTCTCATAAATTCATCGTTTTTTCTCTTTTTGCTGCCTTTTGGATTGATTGAGGATTTTATATGATTCATTTTATCTCCTGTGTTGGCTTACATTTGTAACTGTTTTAGTTCTTGTTTTTTAAATAATTGCTCTTGGGATTCTAGTGTTCATTTTTTTAAATCATTGTTTACCTTTAAGTGGTACTATATCATTTCACATATGATATGAGAAACTTAAAACAATATACATCCTTTCCTTTCTAGAACTTGTTCCTATTGTTTTTTTGCATTTTACTACTTTATATGTTATAAATTTCACAATACATTATGATTTTTGCTTTAAAAATTCAGTTATTTTAAAAGAGATCTAGAAAATAAGAAAAATTATTTTATAATTACTCATATAGTTAACATTTCTGGTGTATTTATTCTTTGTGTAGATTCATTTTTTATCTGATCTTATTTTCCTTATTTCTGAAGGCTTCTTATATTTTTCTGATAGTACAGATCGATTTGTAATGAATTTTTACAGCTTGTATAAATATGTAAGAAGTTTTATTTTGCCTTTATTTTTGAAAGATACTTTCACTGAATATAGAATTCTAGGTTATTTTTTTTCTTTCAGTACTTACCTTTATTTTTGTTTCCTTTGACCTGTCGTGTTTCTGACAATAAGGCTATATTCTTTTTCTTTGTTTGGAAGAGTTTTCTTCGTGCTTCTTTTGCTTGGGCTTTATTGTGATTTTGGGGTCTGTTCCTTATTTTCATAATATCCTGAAGAAGTTTAACCTGTATGTCTTCAAACAGTTTTTATGTTTCATTCACCTTTCCTCCTTTTCAGGGATTGCTAGTACATGTATTGAAGTTGTCTTGCAGCCAACTAATGCCCTGTTTATTTTGTTCTGATATTTTTCTCTCTGTGTTTAATTTTGAATAATTTCTAATGTCTTAAAGTTCACGAATCTTTTCTTCTGAAATGTCAAATAGGCCATTAATCACATTTAGTGTTATCTTTGTAAGTCAACATTATAGTTTTCATCTCTAGAAATTTGATTTAAATATTTTTAATAAAAACTCTCATGACTGTTCTCAACATGTTTGATTGTCTTGAATAAATAGAACACTGTAGTAATAGCTATTTTAGTTTTTCCACTGATTAATTTGTCATCTCTTTTATTTCTGGGTTTATATTGATTATTTTCTACTTTTTATTGGTTATATTTTATTGCTTCTTTGTATGCCTTGTAATCTTTGATTAGATGCTAGACATTATTATTTTTGCTATGTTGGGTGCTAGATATTTTTGTATTACTAAAATGTATTCTTGAGTTTGTTCTGTCACAGGTTTGTTGCTTGATTCTTTTGGGTATTTAAAAAAAATTTTCTATTGATTTGAGAGAGAGACAGGGAGGAAGGGGAAGTGAGAGGATGGGAAGGAAGAGAGAGAGAAAGAAGCATTAATTTGTTGTTACACTTAATTGTTCCATTTAGTTTTGTACTCATTGGTTTCTTCTTATATGTCCCTGACCAGGGATCAAACCTGCACCCTTGGTGCACTGGAACAGGGCTCTTTCCACTGAGCAGCCCAGTTAGGGCCTGATCCTTTTAGGTCTTATTTTTAAATTTTATTAGTCATGATCAGAAAAATGTTTTATTCTAGGTCTAATTTGCCCCACCTACTGAGTCCTTCTGGCTATTCTACTTTATGTCCCATGGTTAATGAAGTTTTCCATTCCAGTTGTTAACAGCAACTATTTCCAGAATGGTGTGTGCTCCAGGTATTATATACTTCAATCCTTTTAGCAGTTCTCACTCCGGTGGCAAGTTTTTCTTTTAAACTTATACTAAGCAATACCCAACTGAAACCTGAGAGAGGCTCTGTAGATCTCCAAAGTGCTTGCTCCCTTCCTCTCTCTTTCCCTTTTCCTCTCTCAGTACAGTGCTAATCTTTTTGGTACTCTGCTTGACAAACTTTTGGTTCACCTGGATTCCCAGCTCCTTTGAATCCATCCTTACTGGTATTTATGTCCTTTGTTCCCAGATGCTCAAAGTCTTGAATGCTGTTGTTTCATATCCTTTGTCCATTTTTCAGTTGTTCAGGTAGGAGGGTAAGTCCAGTCCCAGACACTCCATCTTGTACTGAAGCAGATCTTTTGCCTGTTACATTTCCATTAATTTTTAGATGAATTAAGAGAGGAGGAGAGATTAAATAACTTGCTCAAGGGCACTCAGGTAGTAATACAACTGGATTTGAATATAAATATTTCAGACTTCCACGATAAGGCTGTTAAATCAAAAGGATTTTAAAACTCTCATAGTTCATATGATATATTGAATACTTGATATGTTTATATATAGATGTTACAGTAAGAAATATTGACAAATTTCATACAAAATTTGCTTTTCCTTTCTCTATTTTAAAGGTGAATGTGAGGAACGTGAAGACCAAATAATTTTAGTTTCTTCTGCCTATGAAATAGATGTTCGTTCATGTCCTCTTAACCCAAATGAAAAAAAAGGCACTATAGATTGGTATAAAAATGATAGCAAGACATCTGTATCTACAGAAAGAGACACCAGGATTCATCAGCATAAAGATAAACTTTGGTTTGTTCCAACTAAGGTTGAGGATTCAGGACATTACTTTTGTGCAGTGAGGTAAGAAAGGAACTAATGTGTTACAAACATATGTTTTATGTATCTACAGTTGTTAAAAATGGAAAAATCCTTTAATGATGCTTAATTCTCCTATTTTGATTTATTTTAGTAATTCAACTTACTGCCTCAAGATTAAAATAACTGCAAAATTTGTACAACATGAACCTGACTTATGTTATAGTGCACAAGCTTTATATACACAGAGACTACCTATTGCAGGAGATGGACAACTTGTTTGTCCTCATTTGGATACCTTTAAAGATGAAAACAATAAATTACCTGAGATACAGTGGTATAAGGTAAGATTATATTAAATATGGTATTTTTCTTTTCTAGCTAGTAAAATAGCTTTCTGTCATAGACAATATGTTGAATCTGCAAAGTACTTTTTCATTTGGCATATTGTTTGCTTTGAGTGGTGAAACTTAATAGGTAATTATAAACAAACATTGTAAAACTACATATATTTTATTTGCAGCTTAACTGAAACCTTACTTTTTTATTTTTGTTTGATGAGTTTTTGTTGAGAAGAGTATAGTAAGAATAAAAGAAATTTTAAGAAAAGAAATTTAGTGTTTTTAAGAAATAATATTTATTACAAAATATATTCTTTTGTGTTTTATTAAAAATATCTAGTGGTTCTTAAATAACTTGGTAGTTTCTGTAACGCTCTTAAAAGTGATTGGCTAGCACTGCACGGAACACATCATGATTGGTACCTTGGACCTACTTAGTTCGTTGAAGGTTACTTGGGAATGGAATCTGCGAAGGGTAAGAAATGCAAAATCAATAATATAAGTGAAGAAAGGAAGTGCAGCATTACAAAAAAATTATAGTGTGTTTTCTTTTTAATGCCAAATAAATTTTTCATTAAAGGGCAAGGCTCATAGGCCTAAACATTTAATATGCTAGGATTATAACTTTGACATTTGCCATAAAAATTGCAATATTGAAACTTGTATGCAAGGAACCATTCTTTGAATACACTGGGAAACAAAATTTTTGTTGCATCCACAAAAACACTTGTTCTTACCTAATTCGAGTGTGCTGATACCAAATCTGACATTAGTTTTTCTCTTGTAAGCTACAGTTTTTTTGCAATTTAAGATTTTAGGTCTTCATCCTATTGTAAAATTTTTAACATTTAGTTTAACATAATGAAGTAGAATGTCTTCTTGGGCATCATCTTTGTGAAAATATAATAATTTATATAATGCAGTAAGTACAGTAATACACTAAAAGATATGATTGCATCAGAATTTGTCTAAAATTTTGAAATAGAACTTATTAAAACACTTATTTTAATCATCAAATTTGCACAAAACTTATTTAAATTCTATTCAGGCAAAAATTAGCATTTGTAGCTCTTGTTTTTGTGTACTTGTTGAAGACAGGCTCGTTTGATGCTCCATCAATATTCTTTTCTCTTTTTTACAGTCAGAGAGAGGGATAAACAGAGACAGACAGAAAGGAATGGAGAGAGATGAGAAGCATCAATCATCAGTTTTTCGTTGTGATACCTTAGTTGTTCATTGATTGCATTTTCATGTGCCTTACCTGGGGGACTACAGCAGACCAAGTGACCCCTTGCTTGAGCCAGCGACCTTAGATCCAAGCTGGTGAGCTTTGCTCAAACCAAATGAGCTCTTGCTCAAGCTGGCGACCTTGGGGTCTTGAACCTGGGTCCTCCGCATCCTAGTCCAACGCTCTATCCACTGCGCCACTGCCTGGTGTGGCTCCAGCAGTAGTCTGCTCATCACTAACAGCTTCAAGGTTTTCGGGAAACTTATCAAAGTGACTGTTCAGGAAGTGAATCTTAACGCTCATGTTACATCCAATGTCGCAGAAAGCCAACAGCATCCTTTAAACCAGAAGTTCATAGTTTTCTGCTTTTTTGTTGCCAAGAAAGTTCTTTATAAGTGCCACAAAAGACTGCCATACTGCTTTCTCCTCCTTATTCATCTTCCTGGCAAATTCTTCGTCATGTATGAGGGTTTGAATTTGAGGTCCATTGAATACACCTGCTTTTATCTTCTCGAAAGACAAGGCAGGAAAAGCAGGAATAATATTTTGAAAGCATTCACTTTCTCTATTCAAAGCCTGAACAAACTGCTTCATTAAGCCAAGTGTGATGTGAAGTGGGGGAGACATGATCCTGTCTATATTAACTACAGGTTCATTCACAGTATTTTGCATCCTTACTTCCAGAGCTTCACGTTTTGGCCACTCTTTCTGTGTCCAGTGTTTCTCCCAAGCTCAGCTTCCCCACAAACACAGAAAGCAAGGATACTTCGTGAAACCTCTCTGTTGTCGTAGCAGGAAATTTACCATTTTAAGAACCAAAGAAATGATCCAGTTATGCTCCTCATACTTAAGAAAGTCGAGGACAATTTTTATGTCATTATAATCTTCTTGCAAGTGAGTTGAATAACCAATTGGAACTGCTGCATAAACATTACTGTTGTAGGAGGAGAACACATTTCAGACTCTATTTAGAGCTGTCAAGAAATAGCCACCGTTCTGTTGGACTGTAAGTGGTAACACCTGGCTGGCTGAGAAGACGACTGATATCATGACAGTAAACAAAGTGTTTGTCTTCAGAAAAAAAAGTCCACAAAAATTTGTTCACGCTTCCTGAAATGGGATACTTTAGCTAACCAGTGAAGTACATTCTTTTCTTGAAGCCTGGAGACTAATCACTCAGCTGCTTTCTTTGATAGGCCCAAATTTCTTATTAAGTCATTCAATTCAGGTTGACTAAATGGCTGAGGGGTTAATGACTGCTTGGCATCAGAAGAAGACCCTTCAGATTCTACAACCATTTCCTCATGCATCTTATCAGAATACACTTGATCACTATGTTCACTTTCTTCGTCCTTAGAAGAAATAAAACCATTGAAAACTGGAACCGGGAGTGTCTCTGTGTGTGGGATAGATCATATTGCTGAAGGAATATTAGGATGTGCAATCATATGCTGTTTTTTCTTACCGATGCCCTTTGTGTGGATCAGACAGAAATAACAGTCACTGCTGTGGTTCTTAGGTTCACAATAAACCATGGGAATACCAAAAGGCATTCCTTTGCATTTTCTTTTGGTCCAGTCATGAAGCATTTCCTCACAATTATGACACACAATATGAGGAGCCAATTCTTGCCTTGATCGCCAAGGGGAACTTGAAAATAGTCAATATATGCACATGTCACAAATGATGAAATACTGTGCTTTTGATGTTGAAGTGTGTAACAGCCACATATATAGCAGAAGGTGTCAGGACTATTCTTACATTTATGCCTACTCAAAGAAGCCATGATTCAATTTTAAAACAAAATAAGAGGGTGTTTTATCTGATAATATATTTTTTTGCATTTAAAGACAACTATAATTTTATAAAAATGATGTTTGTAAAACATTAATTGCCTTGTGGTTATGTTCAATCCAATTTAAAAACCAATGCATGCCATTAACTGTAACAAAAAGAAATTAAATTGCATAAAAACTAGAACATGCACCAAAAACGGATTTCAGATTTGGAATCAGCAATGCAGAAATATATAGAAACAGTTCTAAAATCTCATGCAACAGGAAATGAAAAGAAATTGTTCCTCAGTGATATATATGCATATTTGTATATATATAATTATGAAATATACATATTGTATATGTATAAACATTTGCTGATATGAAAACAATGGAATTATTTTTTCTGGCAGACTTGAGAAAGTTATTAATTGGTTGCAATATTTCATTTCTGGCATTTTATTTAGGATTGCAAACCTCTACTTCTTGATAATATAAACTTCATTGGAGAATCAAGTAAACTCATCATCATGAATGTGACTGAAGCGCATAAAGGAAACTATACTTGTCTTGCATCCCACACTTACTTGGGAAAGCAATATCGCATCACCCGCGCTGTAGAACTTTTAACTCTTGGTGAGTCTTAGTTTCAGTCCTAGGAAATTAAATCTGGGAAGGCCCAGAGACCATGATGCTGATAGTGCCTTTGTTGAAAATGAAGGAACTAAATCCATGAGAAGCTTAAGGTCACATGGTTTTAGTGTTTATTGCTAAATAGTATGTACATTACTTTCATTCCTGCTTCAGATGCAGTTCTAATTAAACAATATGAGCTACGTTTTCCAACTGAACTAAAAGGATCATTCTTTGAGATGGTTAAAGATGCTTCTTTCTGAGAGTTCTGGGGCTGTTGCTGGCTGGTGTATGAGGACACTCTGATGGCCTTTCCTTGGGGAATCTGAGTGTTTAATGATGAGCATGGTGGCATGGATGCTAATGGGCTTTGGCATAAGTTATGCTCCCAGAATCTATCTCTTGGTAGATCCCTGTAGCCCAGTTACTTTACATATCTAAGCCTCTGTACAAAGATGATACAACTTTCCTAAGTTGTTGGGAATATTAGAGATCAACTGTATGGTCATGTGTCTGGTGCAGAACAGATTAGCAATCAGTAGATATATTGATAATTATTCTTGTTAATTGTCAGAGACTTTTAATTCTCTAATAACCATGTTTCATATTAAAAACTATTTCACAACAAAATGCACTCTTAAAAATTATCTAGGAATGGGAAGAATGTTCAGCCTTTCTGTAAGTATCAGATTTTGTTAACTATTCAGTAATATCCAAAGAGTTACTCTAAGCAGGGGTTTGAAAGTTAAAGGGGTCTGGTCTATATTAATACTTATGCTGGGACAACAGGCATAAATAGGGAATATCCCAGTGTCACCCAGAATATGATCACCCTACATCTAGATGAGCTTTCTCAATTCTATAATAATTTCTGTTTTCCCAGAGTTTATTTTATTAAATCAGAGTTAATTTCTATAAACTATTTGAGGTTATAGTAGCCTCTCTCTGGTCACTTGAAGGCTCTGGTTTGTTTTTCTTGAGATATAGAAACCAGACCAACAGATATATTTTTTATCTCCTTTCTGATTTCTTATGTAGAAATGATATACTTAATCATGGTGAGATAATTTTTTATTTTCTTCTAAAGGCAGATTCATAACTATTTATTAAACATCTATTCTATGCCAGGCACTGTTCTAGGTATATATTAGCAAACAAGAGCCAGTATCCTGCTTTGATGGAGCTGGCTTGTTTTTATGTTTTTTTTTTTTTGGAATACTTGACATTCAAGTTTGTAGATTCTCAGGGTTGATTATGGGTTATCACTTAAAGCCAATTTTCTTGTAAATAAAATTTAGAATAATTACTGGAGCTTCTTAATATTTGTATGCCTGTTTAATAAATTATGCCAAATTGTTTGACATTCTACTCTTGCATTATGATGAAAAGTACTGACTATAAGCAGGTGCAACACTGAATGGCCCCTCTGGGGAATAGTGCTCCACCCAGAGAAGCACCTGTTCACAAATTCTCATTGTTCCTGATTTTCTCTAAGAGGGGCATTGTCTGGAGCCTCCCACCCTGGTGTTGCGTGTGGTTTTCTGTACCACCAGCTTCCATGGGTTCAGAAGGGTGTAGGCTTTGTAGTGAGTATTCATGGTTTTGCTGTGGCTGCATGTTGGCCTCCTTCCTTCACCTCTTGCCTTCTCTCTCCTGCCTTAAATGCTCCATGCACTTGAGAGAATATCTGCCTGGATACCATGTATATTTTGGTATGTTTGTCCAGGTGTTGTTTTTAATTGAGATTCTGATCTGTATAAGACTGAGAAACACTATGTATGTTTTTCTTTCAGAGGAAAATAAGCCCATGAGGCCCGTGATTGTGAGTCCAGTCAATAAGACAATGGAAGTGGTCTTAGGTAAGTGGCCTCTGGTAGGTATGCTGAAAGAATTATTTTTAATTCAAGACTAAGATAAATGATACTTTTATGACATATAACTTGAGCTGTTTACTGGATATAGCTATAATTAGAGAGACATTGTGTCTAAATGTTTCTTTGGATTTCTTGCTTCTTATGGCACAAATCTTATCTTTTATGATGAGCCCATCCTTGCTTTCTTATGGAAACTTGTTACCCATGAAAACACTAGCCAAGAGCCAATATCATCAGACCTAGGAATGAGAAGTATAATTTACTTGGCACACGATGAATCTCTTATAAGCAGAGTTAAGCTTTTAGGCAGAAGAATAAGAGTACAGGTCAAAAGCTAGTCATTTTACACCTGGGGCTGAGGGGCGGAGACACACCCACCACCCTTCCTAATCCCTGAATTGCTGCAGGCTCTAGATTCTACCAGAGATTTTTCAATGGCTCAGCCCAACAAGTAGCCAATGGACTGGCTGCAGGACGTACAACTCAGGGAACTTTGGCCTTTTAAGTGGACCTTCCCCCAGGCCCAGAGTGGGTAAAAGCCACCCTAGGTGTGCAGCTTTGTATTTCCTGGGCACAACAGCGGCAGCCACAAAATCTGAATTGCTTGTAACTCCAAGAAAGTTGTTGAGGGCCAGTCATGGGCAGTGTCTCCCACTGGTCTGTGCTGAGTCCCTGACAGGAAAGCCCAGGGATGGCACATCCAGCGGCCAGCTCTGGAGAGCATCGGTTCAGGACCTAACAACCCTTGTTAGAGTGGTATCCTAAAGAAGGACTTTTCACACCTGACCCAACTGATACAAGTTCTGCTCTCTGTGATCAGCACTGGCAGAGCAGCTCATGTGCATTGGATAGGGTGGAACTTCACAGCCAGCCTGAGTGCTGGATATCCTGCCTTGTTGGGCTAAATTCCACAAGAGAAAGGGAGAGAGGTTTAGAGTATGGACATTTAATTTGTGGGTCCCTGTGAGCCTATTGTTGGATCTGGTTGAGAGGCTTAGCAACTTTCTTGGGGGGCACAGTCAACCCCAGGAGAGAACTCTCTCAGTCTTCCTCCCTGGGACTCACCAGCTTTAAGAACTGCAGAGGGGACTGTCATCCACACTCGATCGGAACCTGCTTCTCACTTTGTTGGAGAGAAATAAAATATGAGAATCCAGCAGTGGCTGAGGGATTAAACTCTGCAGTAGGGGCCACATTCCCCGGACTGAGATCCTGACCAAGAGACCCCTGAAGCAGGGGGTTTCGCTGACATTGTAATTTCATCAGTTGCCCTAACCCACCAAGAATGCAGCCTGTAGAGTGGTTGGTTTGGTGAGGCCTGTCTGAGCCCACACTACAGTCTTTCGACAGAAGACTGTCTGGGAAGACCAAGCAGCTATAAGAGGAAGAGCAGTTGAAAAGTGGAGACAAATCTTACAGAGTTTGGGGTTTTTACGGAGCTGCTGTTATCTCTAAGCAGGAGGAATCTGATCCTTATACAAAGGTTGGTCCTTCCCACACTACCCAGGCACAGAAAATGCAGACACAAACAACTTAAAGAGCCATAACTGCAGACAGGTAGCCCTCAGTGGGTTACAAACAATAGATGATGCCAACCCAAGAAGATCTAGAGCCAACACAACTGGTAGTGGGTGGCAGACACCACCAAACCTAGACTCAGCTTGCTACACAAGCAGCAGGCCCAATGGAGGAGTCTAGCAGGTACCAGACACTGTGAAGAATAAGTACACTCCACAGGACAGATATTGCACATTGTGTAATACACATGATCAAAGTTAACTCTTAGGGCTAGCCATCCTGAAGTGATAACTGTATCTTCAAAAGGACCAACAGCATTCAATACTCATATACAACAAGAGGGAAAATAGTACCCACAAGAAGCATTCCTAGAACAAGGGGACAGGTGGCTGGGAGGTCAGTACCACTGAGCCCATCTTCCTCATAAAAATACCACAAAACTTTCAAAGTCAGCACTACCTAATACACAGACAAAATGGCAGACAGAGAAATGGGACCCAAATGAGTCACCAAGAGAAATCCCCCCAAAGCGAACAAAATGACATGGAAATAACCAAACTACCAGATACACAGTTTAAAATAATAATTTTTAGGATGCTCAAGGATCTTAGAGTAACAATGGATGGACGTAATGAGCACCTAAATAGATAGCAAGCATCAAAAAGGACATTGAAATCATAAAAAAGAATCAGTCAGAAATGACAAATACAATATCAGAAATGAAGACTGCAATAGAAAGAATCAACAGCAGGCTAGATGAAGCAGAGGATCAAATCAGTGATTTAGAGCACAAGATAAACAGAAGCAAGGAAACAAAAGAAAACTAGCTCAAAAAGACTGAGGAAATGCTAAGAGAGTTCGGTGACAACATGAAGACAAACAACATCTGCATCATAGTGGTTCTTGAAGGAAGAGAGAACGAACAAGGAATAGAAAAGCTATTTGAAGAAATCATAGCTGAAAAATTTTCTAAACTGATGGAAAATGTCACACAAATTCAAGAAGCACAGAGAGGCCTGATCAGGCAGTGGAACAGTGGATAAAGCATCAGAGTAGGATTCAGAGGGCCCAGGTTCTAAAACCAGAAATTGTGGGCATGAACATGGGCTCATCTGGTCTGAGCAAGGCTCACCAGCTTGAGGCCATGGTTGCTGGCTTGAACAAAGGGTCAATCAGTCTGCTGTAGCCTCCCGGTCAAGGCACATATGAGAAAGTAATCAGTGAATAACTAAGGTGCCACAACGAAGAATTGATGCTTTTCATCTCTTTCCCTTCCTGTCTGTCTGTTCCTATCTGTCTCTCTCTCTATCTCTTTTAGTCTCTGTCAGAAAAATAAAATCACAGAGAGTTCCATTAAAGAGAAACCCAAAGAGGCTTACACCAAGACACATCATAATTAAAGTGGCAAAATTAAGAGACAAAGAAAGAATACTAAAAGCTGCAAGAGAAAAGCAGTTCATTACCTACAGAGGAGCCTCCATAAGGATGGCATTGAACTTCTCAACAGAAACACTTGACGCCAGAAGAGAATGGCAAGAAATATTCAAAGTGATGCAAACAAGAACCTACAACCAAGACTTCTTTATCCAGCAAGACTATCAGGAGAGCCTGACCAGGCGGTGGCACAGTGGATAGAGCATCGAAGTGGGATGCAG
This sequence comes from Rhynchonycteris naso, assembly GCA_037038555.1. NCBI lineage: Eukaryota > Metazoa > Chordata > Mammalia > Chiroptera > Emballonuridae > Rhynchonycteris > Rhynchonycteris naso. The sequence continues at coordinate 135,692,201 of CM072998.1, forward strand.
AAGACCTTGAGGTCACCAGCTTGAGTGTGGGCCCATCTGGCTTGAGCAAAAGCTCCCCTGCTTGGACCCAAAATCGCTGGCTCCAGCAAGGGGTTGCTTGGTTTGCTGAAGGTCTGCGGTCAAGGCACATATGAGAAAGCAATCAACGAACAACTAAGGTGTCGCAATGGCAACAAAAAACTAATGATTGATGTTTCTCATCTCTCTTCATTCCTGTCTGTCTGTCCCTAGCTATCTCTCTCTCTGACTCTCTTTCTCTGTCCCTGTAAAAAAAAAAAAAATAATGAAAAACCCTACATAAAATTGAAGTAGAAATAAAAAGCTTCCCAGACAAAAAGCAACAACAACAACAACAAAATATTAATTAAAACCAAACCAGTACTGCAAGAAATGTTAAGGGGCCTGCCGTAATAAGAGCCAAGGAATAATAGAAATCGAGAAAAAGAGGGTTGTAGATTTAAAGAATAAAATGGCAATAAATAAGTACATATCAGTAATAACCTTAAATGTGAATGAATTAAGTGCTCCAATCAAAAGACATAGGGTAGCTGCGTGGATAAGAAGATAAGACCCATATATATATGCTATCTATAAGAGACCCACCTCAAAACAAAAGATACACAAAGACTGATAGTGAAGGTATAGCAAAAGTATTTCATGAAAATGGAAATGTAAAAAAAGCTTGGGTAGCAATACTTATATCTGACAAAATAGACTTTAAAACAAAGGGATAAAGAAGGTCACTATATAATGATAAAGGGAGCAACCCAACAGGACGATATAATCATAGTAAATATTTATGTGCCTAATATAGGAGCACCTAAATATATAAAGCAGATTGTGATGGACATAAAGCATGAGATCGACAGCAATACTATAATCATAGGGCATTTGAATACTCCACTAACATTAATGGATAGATCCTCAAGAAAGAAAGTTAACAAAGAAGCAGTGCCATTAAATGACACACTAGATCAACTGGATTTAATTGATATCTTCAGAGCTTATCATCCCAAAGTAGCAGAATATACATTCTTTTCAAGTGCTCATGGTACATTCTCTAGGATAGACCACATATGAGGATACAAACCAAGTCTCAATAAATTTAAGAAGATTGAAATCATATCAAGCATCTTCTCTGATCACAGTGGCATAAAACTAGAAATCAACTACAATAGAAAAACTGAAAAACATTGAAACACTTGAAGGCTAAATAGCATGTTATTAAATAACAAATGGGTTAACAACGAGATCAAGGGAGAAATAAAAATTTCCTTGAAACAAATGAAAATGGACATACAACAACTTAAAACTTATGGGACACAGCAAAAGCAGTCCTGAAAGGGAAGCTCATAGCATTACAGGCATACCTTAAGAAACAAGAAAAAGCTAATAAATAAAAAATAAATAAATAAACAACCTAACCGTGCATCTAAAAGAACTAGAAAGCTAAATAAAGCCCACAGGAACTAGAAAGAAGGAAATAATAATGATCAGAGTGAAAATAAATGACACAGAGGCTAAAAAAAACAATACAGAAGATCAATGAAACCAACCGCTGGATCTTTGGAAAGGTAAACAAGATTGAGGAACCTTTAACAAGACTTATCAATAAAAAAAGAGAGAGGACTCAAAATTAGAAATGAAAGTGGAAAAGTAACAACTGACACCACAGAGAGACACAGGATTTTAAGTAAATACTATGAAGATCTATATGCCAAAAAATTGGAGAACCTAGAAAGAATGGATAAATTTCTAGAAACATACAATCTTCCAAAAAATCTGAAAGAATCAGAAAACATAAACAGACCAATTACAACAAATTAAACTGAAACAATGATCAAAAAACTCCCAGCAAATATAAGTCCTGGACCAGATGGCTTTACAGGTGAATTTTACCAAATATTCAAAGAAGAACTAACACCTGTCCTTCTCAAGGTATTTCAGAAAAATTCAAAAGGAGGGAAGACTTTCAAGCTCCTTTTATGAGGCAAGCATAATTCTCATTCCAAAACCAGGTAAAGATACCACAAAGAAAGAAAACTATAGGCCAATATCCCTGATGAACATAGATGTTCAAATTCTTAATGAAATATTAGCAAACCAGATCCAGCAATACAGGAAATAAATCATACATCACGATCCAGTGGGATTGATTCTGGGGAGACATGGTTGGAACAATATTCAGAAATCAATGTGATTCATCACATAAACAAAAAGAAATATAAAAATCACATGGTTATATCAATAGATGAAGAAAAATCATTTGATAAAATTCAGCACCCATTTACAATAAAAACTTTCAGAAAAGTGGAAATACAGGAAACATACCTTAGCATAGTAAAGGCCATCTATGACAAACCCAATGCCAACATCATACTCAATGGTCAAAAATTAAAAGCAATCCCCTTAAGATCAGGAATAAGACAGGGGTATCCCCTTTCACCACTCTTATTCAACATAGTTCTGGAAGTCCTAGCCACAGCAATCAGACAAGAAGAAGAAATAAAAAGCCATCTAAATTGGAAAAGAAGAAGTAAAACTATCATTATTTACAGGTGACATAATACTGCACATAGAAAACCCTAAAATCACAGTAAAAAAACTACTAGACCTGATAAATGAATTCGCAAGGTGGCAAGATATAAAATTAATATTCAGAAATCATTGGAATTTTTATACAAAAACAATAAACTGTCTGAATGAGAAATTAAGGAAACAATCTCTTCCACTAGTGCAACAACAAAAAAAATAAACTACCTAGTAGTAAATTTAACCAAGGAGGTAAAAGACTTGTAATCGAAAAATTATAAAACATTGAAAAAGAAATCAAATAAGATACAAACAAGTGAAAGCATATACCGTATTCATAGATAGGAAGAATAAACATCATTGAAATATGTATATTATCCAAAGCAATCTATAAATTCAATGCAATTCCTATTAATATACCAACATCATATGTCAAATAGTTAGAGAAAATATTTCAAAAATTTATATGGATCCAAAAAGGAATATGAATAGCCTCAGCAATCTTGAATATGAAGAATAAAGTGGGAGAAATTACACTGCCTAATATCAAGTTATACTACAAGGCCATAGTAGTCAAAACAGTTTGATACTGGCATAAGGACAGGCATATAGATCAATGGAACAGAACAGAGAGCTCAGAAATAAACCCATGCCTCTATGGTCAATAGATATTTGACAAAGGATGTAAGAGCATACAGTGGAGTAAAGAAAGTCTCTTTAATAAATTGTGTTGGGAAAATTGGACAGGTACATGCAAAAAATGAAATGAAACCAGACCACCAACATACATCATTTGCAAAAATCAACTCAAATGGGTAAAACACTTAAATGTAAGTCATGAAACCATAAACTTCTTGTAAGAAAACATAGGCGTAAACTCTCCAGTCTCTCGTAGCAATATTTTTGCCAATTTATTCCCATAAGCAAGTGAAATAAAGGACAAAATAAAAACAATGAAACTATATCATATGAAAAAGCTTTTGCACAGCAAAAGACACCATAAACAAAGTAAAAAGACAACCCACACAATGGGAGAACATATTTGCCAATACATCTGATAAGGGGCTAATAACCAAAATTTATAAAGGACTTCTAAAACTCAATACCAGGAAGGTAAACAATCCAATTTAAAAATGGGCAAAGGAACTGAGTAGACACTTCTCCAAAGAGGACATACAGGTGGCCAATAGGCATATGAAAAAATGCTCAACATCACTAATCATTAGAGAAATGCAAATTAAAACCACAATGAGATATCACCTCACACCAGTCAGAATGGCGCTCATCAGGAAAACAACACAGAACAAGTGCTGGCGAGGGTGAGGAGAAAAGGGAACCCTCCTGTACTACTGGTGGGAATGCAGACTTGTGTAGCCATTGTGGAAAACAGTATGGCATTTCCTTAAAAAGTTAAAAATGGAACTGCCTTTTGACCCAGTTATCCCAATTTTAGAAATATATCCTAAGAATACCAAATCACTTATTCACTCAAAAGAAGATACACATTCCCACGTGTATTGCAGCATTGTTTACAATAGGCAATAATTGGAAACAGCCCAGGAGCCCATCAGTGGATGAGTGGATTAAAAAGAGCTGTGGTACATATACATAATGGAATAATATGCAGCCATGAAAAAGAAGGAAATCTTACCTTTTGCGACAACACAGATGGACCTGGAGATTATTATGCTAAGTGAAATAAGCCACACAAAGAAAGTCAAATATCATATGATTTCACTTATATGTGGAATTTAAAGAACAAAGTCAACCAAAGAACGAAATAGAGGCAGAGGCAGGGTCACAGGGAGCAGAGGGACAGCTAGCTGTCAGAGGGAAGGGGGATGAGGGGATAGGATCAGAGAAGATAAAGGGATTAGTGAAATTAATATACATACATAACACAGATACAGATAACATAATCTGGATATCAAATTCCAAAGGGAAGGGGGGAGGGAGTTCATGGGAGGGGAACAAAAGGGGTATAATTGGGGACGTGGGGGCATAATGAACACCTAAAGAGATAACAACCATCAAAAAGGATATTGAAACCATAAAGAACCAGACAAAAAAAGGAAGACTACACTAGAAGGAATTAAAAGCAGGCTGGATGAAGCAGAGGATTGAATCAGAAATTTAGAGGACAAGATAAGCGAAAGCACGGAAGCAAAATGGTAAAAAGAAAAGAGGATCAAAAAGTCTGAGAAAACTCTAAGAGAGCTCTGTGACAACATGAAGGGAAACAATATCCACATAATAGGGGTACCTGAAGAAGAAGAGAAAGAACAAGGAATAGAGAATCTGGTTGAAGAAATTATAGCTGAAAATTTTCCTAAATTGATTGAGGAAAGAGTCACACAGGTTCAAGAATCAGAGAGAACCCCATTAAAAAATAACCCAAAGAGGCCCACACCAAGACTCATCCTAATAAAATTGCCAAAGCTAAGAGATAAAGAGAGAATACTAAAAGCTGCAAGAGAAAAACAGTCAGTCACCTTCAAAGGAATCTCCATAAGGATGACATGGGACTTTTCAACAGAAACACTTGAAGCTAGAAGGGAATGGCAAGAAATATTCAAAGCAATGCAGAACAAGAACATACAACCAAGACTTCTTTATCCAGCAAGGTTATTGTTTAAGATTGAAGGAGAAATAAAAAGCTTCCCAGACATAAAAAAACTCAAGAACTTCATCACAACTCAACCAGTGCTGCAAGAAATGTTAACAGGCCTGCTATAGACAGAACACAATTGGAAAAAAAATCTAGTAAAAGAGGAATGTAGATTTAAAGAAAAAAATAACAGTAAACAACTATATATCAATAATAACCTTAAATGTCAATGAATTAAACACTCCAGTCAAAAGACATAAGGTAGCTGAATGGATACGAAAACAGGACCTGTACATATGATGTCTACAAGAGACCCACCTCTAAACAAAAGATATATACTGAAAGTAAAAGGATGGAAAACAATATTTCATGCAAATGAAAATGAAAGAAAGAGCCGGGGTAGCAATACTTATATATGACAAAATAGACTTTAAAACAGATTATAGCGAGGGATAAAGAAGGTCACTAAATAATGATAAAGAGAACAATCCAACAGGAAGAGATAACCATTATAAATATCTATGCACCTAATATGGGAGAACCTAAATATATAAAGTAGACTTTAATGGATATAAAGGGCGAGGTCAACAGAAAAACTGTAATAGTAGGGGATTTCAATACCCCATTAACATCACTGGATAGATCCTCAAGAAAGAAGATGAACAAAGAAACAGCAGAATTAAGGGAAACACTAGGTCAACTGGATTTAATAGATATTTTCAGAATGTTTCACCCTAAAGAAACAGAATATACATTCTTTTCAAGTGTTCATGGTACATTCTCTAGGATAGACCACATATTAGGGCATAAAATGAGTATCAACAAATTTAAGAAGATTGAAATTATATCATGCATCTTCTCTGACCACAATGGCATGAAACTAGAAATCAACTACTATAGAAAAACTGAAAAGCATTCAAACACCTGGAAACTAAACAGCATATTTATTAAGTAACGAATGGGTCAACAATGAGATCAAGGAAGAAATGAAATATTTCCTTGAAAAAAATGAAAATGAGCATACAACTCAAAGTCTATGGGACAGAGCAAAAGCAGTCCTGAGAGGGAAGTTCACAGCATTACAGGCATACCTTAAGAAGCTAGAAAAAGCTCAGATAAACAACTTAACCCTGCAACTAAAAGAACTAGAAAAAGAGCTGCAAGTAAAGCCCACAAGAAGTAAGTACAAGGAAGGAAATAATAAAGTTCAGAGCAGAAATTAATGACACAGAGACGAAAAAAACAGTACAGAGGATCAATGAAACCAAGAGCTGATTCTTTGAAATGGTAAACAAGATCAATGAAGCCTGAGCCAGACTCAGCAAGAGGAAAAGAGAGAGGACTCAAATAAATAAAATTGGAAATTAAAGTGGAGAAGTAACAACTGACACAGCAGAAATACAGAGAATTGTAAGAAAATACTATGAAGAAATGTATGCCAAAAGAATTAGACAACCTAGGTGAAATGGACAAATTATTTGAAACATAATCTTTTATAAAGCAATCTGTAAGAATCAGAAAACCTAAATAGACCAATGAGATCAAAACAAATGAGATCAAAACAGTTATAAAAAAACTTCCAACAAACAAAAGCCTTGGGACAGATGGTTTTACAAGCGAAATTTACCAACTACTGAAAGAAGAACTAAGTACTACACTTCTCAAGCTATTTCAAAAAATTCAAGAGGAGGGGAAACTTCTGAGCTCCTTTTATGAGGTGAGCATAATTCTAATTCCAAAACCAGGCAAAGACAGCACAAAGAAAGAAAACTATAGACCAATATTTCTGATGAACTTAGATGCTAAAATTCTGAACAAAATATTAACAAATCGGATCCAGCAATACATGAAAATAATCATGCATCATGATGAAGTAGGATTTAATCTGGGAAGCATGGTAGTATAACATTTGCAAATCAATCAATGTAATTTATTACATAAAAAAATGGAAGGAGAAAAACCACATGATAATATCAATAGATGCAGAAAAAACATTTTATAAAATCCAGCACCCATTTATGATCAAAATTCTCAGCAAAGTGGGAATACAGGGAACATACCTCAAAATGATAAAGGTCATCTATGACAGACCCACAGCCAACATTATACTCAATGGGAAAAAGTTAAAAGAAATCCTTTTAAGATCAGGAACAAGGCAGGTGTGCCCCCTTTCACCACTCTTATTCAATATAGTTCTGGAAGTACTAGCCACAGCAATCAGACAAGAAGAAGAAATAAAAGGCATACTAATTAGAAAATAAGAAGTAAAACTATTATTATTTGCTGATGATAAGATACTGTACATAGAAAACCCTAAAGTCACAGTCAAAAAACTACTGGACCTGATAAATGAATTCAGCAAGGTGGAAGGGTATAAAATTAATACTCAGAAATCAGAGGCATTTTTACACACAACAATAATCTGTCTGAAAAAGAAATTAAGAAAACAATCCCCTTCACTATTGCAACAACAACAAAAAATAAAGTACCTAGGAGTAAATTTAACAAAGGAGGTTAAAGACTTGTACTCAGAAAATTATAAAACAACGATAAAAGAAATCAAGAAAGATACAAACAAGTGGAAACATATACTGTGTTCTTAGATAGGAGGAATAAACATAATTAAAATGTCTATATTACCCAAAGCAATGTATAAATTCAATCTAATTCCTATTAAAATATCAATGACATATTTCAAACATATAAAACAAACATTCCAAAAATTCATATGGAAGCTAAAAAGAACACGAATAGCCTCAGGAGTCTTGGAAAAGAAGAATAAAGTGGGTGGTATCACATTGCCTGATATAAGTTATACTACAAAGCCATTGTACTAAAAACAGCTTGGTACTGGCATAAAAACAGGCATATAGATCAATGGAACAGAACAGAAAATCCAGAAATAAACCCGCAACTTTATGGGCAATTGATATTTGAGAAAGGTGGAAATAGCATACAATGGAGTAAAGATAGTCTCTTTAACAAATGGTGTTGTGAAAATTGGACATCTACCTGCAAAGAAATGAAACTAAACCACCAACATACACCATTCACAAAAATAAACTCAAAATGGATAAAAGACTTAAATATAAGTCATAAAACCATAGCATCCTAGAGGAAAACATAGGCAATAAGCTCTCTGACATCTCTCACAGCAATATATTTGCTGATTTATCTCCACACGCAAGGGAAATAAAAGGCAGGATAAACAAATGGAACTATATCAAACTAAAAAGCTTTTGCACAGCTAAAGACAAGATGAGCAAAATAAAAAGGCAAACCACATAATGGGAGAATATATTCGACAATACGTCTGATAACAGGTTAATAATCATAATTTATAAAGAACTTGTAAAACTCAACATTAGGAAGATAAACAATCCAATCAAAAAATGAGCAAAAAAAAAAAAATGAATTGACACTTCTCCAAAGAGGACATACAGTTGGCCCATAGACAGATGAAAAAAATGTTCAATATCACTAATCATTAAAGAAATGGAAAAGAAAACCACAATGAGATACCACCTCACACCAGTTAGAATGGCGCTCATTAACAAAACAACACAATATAAGTGCTGGTGAGGATGTGGAGAAAAGGGAACCCTCCTGCACTGCTGGTGGGAATGAAGACTGGTGCAGCCACTATGGAAAACAGTATGGAGATTCCTCAAAAAATTAAAAATGGAACTGCCTTTTGACCCAGCCATCCCACTTTTAGGACTATATCTTAAGAACACCAAATCACTGATTTCAAAGAAGAAATGCACCCCCATGTTTATGGCAGCATTGTTTACAATCATCAAGATACGGAAACAGCCCAAGTGTCCGTCAGTGGACTAGTGTATTAAGAAGCAGTGGTACATATACACAAGGAATACTATGGGGTCGTGAAAAAGATGGAAATGTTACCTTTTGCAACAACATGGATGGATCTGGAAACTATTATTACTTGAAATAAGCCAGACAGAGAAAGAAAAATACCATATGATTTCACTCATTTGATGAATCTAATGAACAATGTGAACTGAAGAATGAAATAGAGACAGAGGCTAGACCAAAGGGTCCAGAGGGAAAGTGGACAGAGGGAAAGGGGATGATAAGATGGCATGAGAGCAGGAAAGCAAAACCGGGGGGAGGGCATTGTGGGGAGGAGGGCAAGGGGGATGTGGTGGGCAACATGTTGGGGGGACTCTATAATCTATGTACACCCAATAAATTAAAATATAAAAGAATATATGCACCTTCATATATATTTACTGCAGCGTTATTTAGAATAGCCAAGACTTGGAAACAGCCCAAGTGTCCATCAGAAGATGAGTGGAAAAAAAAAGCTGTGGTACATTTACACAATGGAATACTACTCAGCTGTAAAATAGTAGAAAATCTTACCTTTTTTGACAACATGGATGGACCTGGAGAGCATTATGCTAAGGGAAATAAGCCAGTCAGAGAAAGAAAAGTACCATATGATTTCACTTATATGTAGAATCTAATGAATGAAATAAACTATCAAACAAAATAGAAATCTACTTATAGATAACAGACAACAGACTGACAGCTGTCAGAGGAGAAGTGCATTGGGGGCTGGCTGAAAAGATAAAGGTATTAAGTAAAGTAAAGAAAAAAAAGCTCATAGACACAGGCAACAGTCATGATTACAAAGAGAAAGCGGTGGGGAGGTAGAAAAGTGTAAAGGGGGAAAAGTGGTGATTGAAGGAGATGACTTGGAGTGGTATACAGATATACTATAGAATGGTACACCTGACACCTATGTAATTTTATTAACCAGTGTCACTGCAATAAATTCAAATAAAAAATTAATAAAATGTATATCTTAACTGAATTCTGTTTCCAGATTTTTTACTCTAAGTAGTGCCTCAGGGTATGTACAATATTGATGTATAAGAATGTTTATTCAAATAGTAATCACTATAGTGAAAAATTAGAAACCCTGTGTTTAGCAATAAGAAATTAAGTAATCATATTATATCTATATTGTGGAATACTAAGTAGCCATGAAAGAGCCAATTTGGGAAGGCTAATTGTGTGAGCCAACATTCCCAATGCAACAATAATTACAAATTGTAGATAAGAACACTCCATTTAAAAAATTGTATATGTGCATAGAGAAGATAAGGAATGAGATAAATAATGTTGCTAATAGTGATTATCTCTGGGTGGAAGTTTTAAAGGTGATTTTACTTTTTCTTTGTGCTTTCCTAGAATTTACAATTTTTATTCTATAGCCATTTGTTATTATAAATGAATAGATCACATAAAGTCAATTAATGTTATGATTAAAAATACATTACTTTGCAGGATCCCAGCTACAGTTGATATGTAATGTCACTGCCCATTCCAGTGACTATGTCTACTGGAAGTGGAATGGGTCCCTAATTGATGATCCGGTGCTGGCACAAGACTTTACACAGTAAGTGTGCTGAGAGCCAACCATGGACTAAAGAAGTGGTGGTGTTAAATTGCACATCATACTTTATACAACCTTGATAGTTTAACCTAATATTAAAAGTTAGTTGACATTTGAGAGGTTCTTAACCCTTTACTGCCCATATTGAGTTTTCCTAAGCTAAACAGGATTTACAAGATCTTGTATGTTTAAGATAAAAATACATGTCATTTAAGAGAAGGCTTTCTCTATTTATTTATTTATTTATTTGACACAGGCAGAGAGACAGAGAGAGGGATAGATGGGGACAGACAGACAGGAAGGGAGAGAGATGAGAAGTATCAATTCTTCATTGTGGCACCTTAGTTGTTCACTGATTGCTTTCTCATATGTGCCTTGATGGGGGTGGAAGGGAGGGCTACAGCAGACTGAGTGACTCCTTGCTTAAGCTAGTGACCTTGGGCTCAAGCCAGCAACCTTGGGCTTCAAGCCAGTGACCTTTGGGCTCAAGCCAGTGACCCTGGGGTCACATCTGTGAGCCCACACTCAAGCCGGTGACCTCTGGCTTTCAAACCTGGGTCCTTTGCGTCCCAGTCTGATGCTCTATTCACTGAGCCACTGCCTGGTCAAGCGAGAAGTCTTTCTCTTAAATTAGTTATATATGTTGCAACATTCCTATGAAGCAATTTTCCTGAATAAGTCTTCATGTTATTTTACTTTTTTTAAGTTGTCTAAAAAAGATTCATTAAATGAAGTCAAGAATTATGCACTCCACTGCTCAAGTCTCCAATGATTCCCTATAACCTCTCTAAGAATAAACTCCTGACACCTTAGCTTTAATTCAAATCCTTTTTCATCTGTCCATTCTACTTTTGTTCTGTATCTTCTTCTCTGTGCCCCATGGAGACTGGAATGCATATGTTCATATTTTTCTTCTTGAAAGCTGGTGATTTTAATTCAATTTCTCTATTACTGAGTCTTACTGACAGTGGACACAGGGCTATAACATCTCAAATCAATGTTGCTAACAGCCTGATTATTATACCTGTGCTTAGGGCTGGTGATTATTTCTGCTGCAGTTTATGCAGCAAATAAAGAGATAAACCATACACAAATGTTTTATTTGTTGCTGGTACAGTTTACTTAAACAGCTTTATTTACTCTCTCTCTTTTGAACAGAATGGAAAATCTTTCATCCAAAAGAAGAAATACAATCATCGTAATGCTTAATATTTCAGAAGTGAAAAGTAAATTTTATCTTTATCCATTTATCTGTGTAGCCAAGAATGCATATAGTATAAATGCAGCATATATCCGATTAATATACCCAGGTAAACAACAAAACTAGTTAATGGAAATGTAATTTTGTTTTACCATGTTAAGGTTCTGTGACCTTGAGGTTTATGATTCTATTTCCTCTGCCCAGAATGCTCTTGGATTCCTGGTAACTTGAAGAATTTCTTTTCTTTTTCTTTTTTTTTCAATTTCTCAGCTGAACTATTTCTACCCTGTCACAGTATTGATTATATTTAGTTTACTTCACTGTAAATTTTGTGATTGTGTACATCATTTATCTTACTATTTTGTTTCCAGAACTAGTAGCAACTTAAGTACGTACCTAATGAATATTTTAAGGTGAATGATGGATGCACAGGAGAAGTCTAAATATTCACTTTCCAGAGAGGATGTCAGAAGTTACTGATTTTTATGAATTATAAAATCTTAAGACACAGTATTGAGAGTATTGATGAAATATTTTAAGGTAATTTGTAGTTAAATTAAAATAGGGTATTTATGAATGTGTACCTGGAAAAAAATCTAAACAGACTATTAGAATTGTAAATGAATTTAGTAAGATCACTAATCTATTTTATATGTAGTATTTCTATGTATATATATAAACACCAACAACAAGCCAATAGAAATTAAATTGAAAAGGTAACATTTATAGTAGCATCAAAAATTATCAGATATAAGATTAAATCTATCAAGAGCTGTTCAAGACCTCTGTAATACAAACTAAAAATATATATTATTGAGATAAATTGAAGAAGACCCAGATAGATGGAGGCATATTCAATGTTCGTGGACCAAAAGACTCAATATTATAAAGATGTTGTCATGGCTGGGTCACTCAGTTAGTTAGAGCATCATCCCGAAAAAATAGAGGTTTCCAGTTTGATCCCTGTCTTTCTCTCCCTTCCTCTCTCTCTACAAATCAATAAAATAAATATTTTAAAAAAGATAAAAAATATTAGTTGTTCCCAAGTGAATCCACTCAAAATATCAGCACTATTTGTGCAAGTATATATAAGTGTGGGTGTATTGTTGTGAGCAGGCTTATTCTAAAAGTCATATAAAATGTGAAGGGCCAAGAATAATCAACATAGTCATGAATAAAGACAAGTCTAGTAGACTTATACTATAGATATCATGATCTTGTATGAAGTTATAGTTATGAAGACTATAAGCATAAACTATCAATTGATGCAATTGACTGTTGGTCTGGAAAATGATATATCTTGATTTCTACTTCATACCCAAATAAATTGCAGGTGGATCAAAGACCAAAATTGAATAAGTAAAATAAGAGAGCTTAAAAGCTTATTCTCTTTTGTTAGATGCCTCCATGGCACCTGTCATTTAGAATTCACTTTCTTCTTTTTTCTTTCTCTCTACCTTCCTCCTTCTTACCTCCCCTTCACTTTACTCTTCTGCCCCTCCTCTGTAATTAATCATAGGATGAATAATTAGCGAATGAAGCCTGGAAGACAAGGAAATGTAAGACACTCTGTGTGGCATCTCAACCCTTCTTTTCTTTCCCCCAGTCTCCACTTTTTCCCACCTGACTCTTCTACTTCTAGGAACTTTTGTTGGCTTTTGAGTGACTGACCAGTTTTACTATGGAGTGCCCTATCCTATAAGTTTTGTTATTTTTATATGAAATTGTATATTATACTACTCAGTTAGAAATTTAATACAATGCACCTTATTTTGTTTGTTTGTTTGTTATTTTTACAAAGTATCTGTTCTAGATGGCTTTATACATAAATATCCATTGTTAAGTGATAATGAATGGGTTAATACTACCTGGGATTTGGGAAACCCAGATATGGGTTCTATGGGATGATCTTGTTTAATTGGCTTTGCTCAAATTTTTAATTCTTTTGGTTCTAATAATTTTCCCCCTCTCTTCTGATTTAGTACTTGATTTTCAGAAGCACATGATTGGTATATTTGTCATGTTAACAGTCATTATTATAAGCTCTGTTTTCATCTATAAAATCTTCAAGGTTGACATCGTACTTTGGTACAGGGATTCGTGTTATGATTTCTTCCTGAAAAAAGGTACAATTTTGTATTCTATACATTAATTCCTTGGTGAATAAGGGGATAGTTAAAAGATATAGAATATAACTAAGGGGTTTTACTTAAATTCTAAAATGAAATATGACATATAAAATAGTAGTTATCTGATAAATAATTATAGTTTCAAAAGTGTTGTTTTCCAAATTATTGCTTTAGTGTTCATAATGTTGGAATAAACAGGCAATTAGAGTGTCTGTTTATAAATTCAGTTATTCAGAAGCCATTGCTGCGGACCTGCTTTGTGCTAGGTAGGACACAGATCACCATCAAATCAAAGAAGAGACTTGACTTTCATGCATCCGGGAGGACTCTTTTCTTTTTAAACCTTGCAAGAAACTGAGTGATACAATGGTAGAATTCAGTGCTGTTCATTTGGGGAGGAAAATAAGAATTGAAAGATAGTTCCATTCAGAAGTGTAAAGAACTCTGCGTGTGAAGTGGCCATGAAATAATATAAGAACAACTTTGTAGTAAAACACAATGAATAGAAACTTTTAAAAGTAAAACATTTGGTATTACAGCTTCATTCATAATTCATATGAAAAAATTAATAATTTATTCTGAAATGCATGTTTGCAATATTGACTTTACCAAATCTCTTTTTTTTAAAATTTTATTTTATTATTATTAATTTTAGTGGGGTGACACCAATAAATCAGGGTACATATGTACAATGAAAACATCTCCAGGTTGTCCTATCATTCAATTGTGTTGCATACCCGTCACCCAAAGTCAAATTGTCCTGTCACCTTCTATCTGGTTTTCCCTGTTCCACTCCCCTCCTCCCTATCCCAACCTTCCCTCCCTCCCCCCACCCCATAACCACCACTCTCTTATCCATGTCTCATAGTCTCACTTTTATGTCCCACCTATTTATGAAATCATGCTGTTCTCAGTTTTTCTTTTTTTCTGATTTACTTATTTCACTCCGTATAATGTTATCAAGGTACATCCATTTTGTTATAAATGATCCGATGTCATCATTTCTTATGGCTAAGTAGTATTCCATAGTATATATATACCGAAGCTTTTTAATCCACTCGTCTTCTGACGGACACTTGGGCTGTTTCCAAATCTTCGCTATTGTGAACAATTCTGCCATGAAACATGGGGGCACATGTCTTCTTTTCGAACAGTGCTATGGTGTTCTTAGGGTATATTCCTAAAAGTGGGATAGCTGGGTCAAAAGGCAGTTCGATTTTTAATTTTTTGAGGAATCTCCAAACTGTTTTCCACAGTGACTGCACCAGTCTGCATTCCCACCAGCAGTGCAGAAGGGTTCCTTTTCTCCACACCCTCGCCAGCACTTATTCTGTGTTGTTTTGCTGATGAGTGCCATTCTGACTGGTGTGAGATGATATCTCATTGTGGTTTTAATTTGCATTTCTCTAATGATTAGTGATGTTGAGCATTTTTTCATTTGCCTACTGGCCATCTGTATGTCTTCTTTGGAGAAATTTCTGTTCATTTCTTTTGCCCATTTTTTTGATTGGATTGTCTGTATTCCTGGTGTTGAGTTTTATAAGTTCTTTATAAATTTTAGTTATTAACCCCTTATCAGATGTTCTGTCGAATATGTTCTCCCATTGTGTGGTTTGTCTTTTTATTCTGTTCTTATTGTCTTTAGCTGTGCAAAAACTTTTTAGTTTGATATAGTCCCATTTGTTTATCTTGCCTTTTATTTCATTTGCCCGTGGAGATAAATTGGCAAATATATTGCTGCTACTGATGTGGGAGAGCTTGCTGCCTATTTTTTCTTCTAAGATGCTTATGGTTTCATGGCTTACATTTAAGGCTTTTATTCATTTTGAGTTTGTTTTTGTGAATGGTGTCAGTTGATGGTCTAGTTTCATTTTTTTGCAAGTAGATGTCCAATTTTCCCAACACCATTTGTTAAAGAGGCAGTCTTTACTCCATTGTATGTTCTTTCCTCCCTTGTCAAATATCAGTTGTCCATAAAGCTGTGGGTTTATTTCTGGGTCCTATGTTTTGTTGCATTGATCTATGTGCCTGTTCTTATGCCAGTACCAGGCTGTCTTGGGTATAATGACCTTGTAGTAAACCTTGATATCTGGAAGAGGGATACCTCCTGCTTTATTTTTTCTTTTTAAGATTGCTGAGGCTATTCGTGTTCTTTTTTGGTTCCATATAAATTTTTGGAATATGTGTTCTTTATCTTTGAAGTATGTCATTGGTATTTTAATTGGTATTGCATTGAATTTATAAATTGCTTTGGGTAATATAGACATTTTAATGATGTTTATTCTTCCTAGCCATGAGCACGGTATATGCTTCCACTTGTTTGTATCTTCCTTGATTTCTTTTATCAATGTTTTATAATTTTCCGAGTACAAGTCCTTAACCTCCTTGGTTAAATTTACTCCTAGGTACTTTATTTTTTTGGCTGCGATAGTGAAGGGGATTGTTTCCTTAATTTCTTTTGCTGACAATTCATTGCTGGTATATAGAAATGCCTCTGATTTCTGCGTATTAATTTTATATCCTTCCACCTTGCTGAATTCATTTATAAGGTCCAGTAGTTTTTGACTGAGACTTTAGGGTTTTCAATATACAATATCATATCATCTGTAAATAGTGACAGTTTTACTTCTTCTTTTTCAATTTGGATGCCTTTTATTTCTTCTTCTTGTCAGATTGCTGTAGCTAGGACTTCCAGAACTGTTGAATAAGAGTGGTGAAAGGGGAATCCCCTGCCTGGTTCCTGATCTTAAGGGAATTGCTTTTAATTTTTGCCCATTTAGTATGATGTTTGCTGTGGGTATGTCGTAGATAGCCTTTATCATGTTAAAAAATGTTCCCTGTGTTCCCACTTTACTGAGAGTTTTGAGCATGAATGGGTGCTGGATTGTATCAAATGCCTTTTCTGCATCTATTGAAATTATCATGTGATTTTTGTCCTTTTTGTTTATGCGATGAATCACCTTGATTGATTTGTGAATATTGAATCAGCCTTGCCTCTCTAGAATAAATCCCACTTGATCATGGTGTATGATTTTTTTCATATATTGCTGGATCCGGTTGGCTAATATTTTGTTGAGAATTTTAGCTTCTAAATTCATCAGAGATATAGGCCTATAATTTTCTTTCTTTGTGTTGTCTTTGCCCGGTTTTGGGATCAGAATTATGCTCGCCTCATAAAAGGAGTTTGGAAGCCTTCCTTCCTCTTGAATTTTTTGAAATAGCTTGAGGAGGATAGGAGTTAGTTCTTCTTTGAATTTTTGATAGAATTCAGTTGTGAAGCCATCAGGCCCAGGACGTTTATTTTTTGGGAGTTTTTTGATAACTGTTTCGATCTCATTGGTTGTAATTGGTCTGTGTAGGTGTTCTGATTCTTCCAGATTGATTTTTGGAAGATTATATGATTCAAGAAATTTGTCCATTTCATCGAGATTGTCTAATTTTTTGGCATATAGTTCTTCATAGTATTTTCTTACAATGCTTTGTATTTCTGCTGTGTCAGTTGTTATTTCTCCACTGTTCATTCTAATTTTATTTATTTCAGTCCTCTCTCTTTTTTTCTTGGTGAGTCTAGTTAAAGCTTCATCAATCTTGTTTACCTTTTCAAAGAACCAGCTTCTGGTTTCATTTATCCTCTGTATTGTTACCTTAGCCTCTATGTCATTTATTTCTGCTCTGATCTTTATTATTTCCTTCCTTCTACTTGTCCTGGGTTTTATTTGTTGTTGTTTTTCTAGTTCCTTTAGATGCAGGGTCAGGTTGCCTATTTTTCTGTAGTGCAATAAACTTCCCTCTCAGAACTGCTTTTGCTGTGTCCCATAAATTTTGAGTTGATGTATGCTCATTATCATTGTTTCTAGAAACGTTTTTTATTTCTTCTTTGATCTCATTGTTAATCCATTCATTATTTAATATCATGCTATTTAGTTTCCAAGAGTTCGAGTATTTTTCAGTTTTTCTTTTGTGAGTAATTTCTAGTTTCATGGCATTGTGATCATAGAAAATGCTTGATATAATTTCAATCTTTTTAAATTTATTGAGACCATTTTTGTGTTCTAACATGTGGCTCTATCCTAGAACACGTACCATATGCGCTTGAGAAGAATGTATATTCTACTGCTTTAGGGTGAAAAGTTCTGAAGATACCTATTAAATCAAGTTGATCTAGTGTATCCTTTAAGCCTGCTGTTTCTTTATTAATTTTCTTTCTTGAGGATTTATCCAATGTTGTTAGTGGGGTATTGAAATCCCCTACTATGATAGTATTGCTGTTAATCTCGCCCTTTATATTCATCAAAGTTTGCTTTATGTATATCAGGGCTCCTATATTTGGTGCATAGATATTTATAATAATTATATCTTCCTGTTGAATTGTTCCCTTTATCATTACATAGTGTCCTTCTTTATCTCTTACTACAGCCTTTGTTTTAAAGTCCATTTGTCAGATATAAGTACTGCTACCCCGCCTTTTTTTCATTTCCATTTGCATGAAATACTTTTTTCCATTCTTTTATCTTTGGTCTATGTGCATCCTTTGTTTTAAGGTGTGTCTCTTGTAGACAGCATATGTATGGGTCCTGTTTCTTTATCTATGCAGCTACCCTATGTCTTTTGATTGGATCATTTAATCCATTTACATTTAAGGTTATTATTGATATGTAGTTGTTTATTGCCATTTTATTCTTTAAAGCTGTATTCTTCTTTTGCTATATTCTATCCTCCCTTTAAACTGTTCACAGCAGGCCCCTTAGTATCTCTTGCAGAATTATTTTGGTTTTAATGAATTCTTTTAGTTTTTTTGCGTGTGGGAAGCTCTTTATTTCTCCTTCAATTTTAAACGTTAACCTTGCTGGATAGAGTAGTCTTGGTTGTAGGTTCTTATTCTGCATTACTTTGATTATATCTTGCCATTCCCTTTTGGCCTCAAGTGTTTCTGTTGAGAAGTCCGATGTCATTCTTATGGGGGCTCCTTTGTAGGTGATAGCCTTTTTTTCCATAGCAGCTTTTAAAAATTTTTCTTTATCTATTAGCTTTGGTATTTTAACTACGATATGTCTTGGTGTAGATCTTTTTGGGTTTCTCCTTAATGGAGTTCTGTGTTCTCCTTCAACGTGTGGAGTGTTTCCCAACTTTAATTTTGGGAAGTTTTCTGCTATGATTTGATTGAACAAAGTTTCCATTTCCTGTACTCTCTCCTCTTCTTCAGGTACCCCTATGATGCGAATGTTGTTTCTCTTCAGGTTGTCACAGAGCTCCCTTAGAGTTTCCTCACATTTTTTGAGTCTCTTTTTTTTTTTCTTCTCTGCTTCTGTGCCTTTGTTTATTGTGTCCTCTAACTGGCTGATTCGATCCTCAGCGTGATTCATCCTGCTTTTAATTCCTTTCATTGTGGTCTTCAGTTCTGATACTGTATTTTTCATTTCTGTCTGATTCTTTTTTATTATTTCAATTTCGTTTTTTATACTTGTTATCTCTTTATTTAGGTGTTCATAATGACTATCCATTGTTGCTCTAATTTCTTTGAACATCCTAACTATCATTATTTTAAATTCTGCTTCTCGTAATTTGGTTATATCTTGTTCATTCAGGTACTTATCTGGGGATTTCTCTTGATTCATTTGGTTTGCATTCCTCTGCCTGCCCATTTTGTCTGTGTATAAGCAAGTTATGGCCACCAGAGTCCAGTAGGTGTTGCCTTTGTGTTCTCTAGGTGTGGTCTGTCTGCAGGTCCATCACCCCCTCAGCCACTGCCTGGGACGGTTGGGTATGGGCGTTGCCAGCGCCAGCCCACTGCAGCTTTTGCTGTGATTTCTGCCTCTCCTCTGCAGGAGGGGCTGTTACTCAAGCCACAAGCCTCAGCACCAAGGGTAGTGGTGAGCGCCTTTGCTCAGCTGCGTACCCAACCTGTTTCCGGACTTTCGCCCAGCACCCACAGTCAGAGCTTGGTTGCCACTGTTTTATGGGTTGGGGAGGGGCTTTTGACGTGCTCTCACCTGTAAGCCTTTGCCCGTCTGGAGCTTTAACCCTGCCCTCGAGGCCAGGGCCCTTCTGCGCAGGGTTGCAAACCAAGGTTTATTGGACCGGGCGTGGTTGCTGGCTTCCGCTCAGCTGCGAGCTTCCACTCGTCCTGAACTCTACCTCCCCCCTGCGTTCGAAGCCCGCTCGTGCATGCAGGATGGCAAACTGCAGTTTCTCCAGCCAGGCGGGGCTGGTAGCGTGAGCTCAGCCGCGAGCCCCTGCCCGTTCTTGGTCCTAGCCCTGTCCCTGTGGTCAGGGCCGGCTTGCGCAGGGTCGCACAGCAGATCTCTTCCCATTCCTGTCCTCCCACTTTGTCCCCGCAGGTGGGATTACAGGCGGGCCCGCAGCTGCCGGACCGCTTTCGTGCGTCCCCTTCGCCCCTGCTTGGCTAGACTATGCTCACACCGGCTTGGCCTCTGCCCACACTGACAGAATCGTGTTTCAGTGTCCTGTCGCCACCATACTCTTCAGCAACCCTCGGCCGAGTAGGAAGGGCCCTAATACTCCACACTGTAGGCCTGGGAGCTCCCTCACTTGTTTCACAGCTCAAAACTGTCCAAATGCGTCTTCTAGGCTCTGGGACTGTAGTCTGGGGCTTGGTTCCTGGAACCCAGGTCCCTCCCTCTCCGCCAAACTCTCCTCCCGCCACGCGGGTCTCTCAGGGTTGCCATTTGCTCCGGGGAGCTGGGCAACCCTCTTTGCGTTTTCGCTATTCCTACCAGTCTCAATGTGGCTTCTTCTGTGTTCCTTGGTTGAAGAGTCCACTTAGTTTAGTTCAAAGTTGGTTATCCAGATGATGGTTCTTAAAATTGAGTTATAATTCACTTTGGTTCTGGGAGTTGGAAGTTGCTACGTCCGACTACTCCATCGCCATATTGTTCCTCCCAAATCTCCTATTTTTGATTGTGGTTCTAATATAGTACATTTTCTCTTTAGGTTCTGATGGAAAAGCCTATGATGCATACATACTATATCCAAAGACTCTTGGGGAAGGATCTACTTCCAACTCAGATATTTTTGTGTTTAACTTCTTGCCTGCAGTCTTAGAAAAACAGTGTGGATATAAGCTATTCATTTATGGAAGAGATGACTACATTGGGGAAGGTATGAACATAATGGAGAAAAGTAAAAATCTTGTTTTGAAATAAATTTAAATATTAAATTAATTGGGTTGATTAACTTGGGTTTCATTTTCTAGACAAGTATGGCATAGACTGACATATTTGACTATTTTGAGAACCTTTTCTGTGGTGCATAATGATGATTTTCACATTATTTAATGCAAAGTATTTCCGTTTCTTATATTTTGTGGAAGCCACAATTAACTAGTTGTATTTTGTTTTTGAAAACTTAACAACTAGTTAGATCTGAAAATTGATTTACCACTGATACAATAAAATAGCCTGACTAGGAGGTGGTGCAGTGATTAGAGTGTCAAACTGGGACACAGATGACCCAGGTTCCAAACCTCAAGGCCTCTGGCTTGAGCATGGGCTCATCTGGTTTGAGCAAGGCTCACCAGCTTGAGCCCAAGGTCACTGGCTTGAGCAAGGGGTCACTCAATCTGCTGTAGCCCCACGGTCAAGGCACATATGAGAAAGTAATCAATTAATAACTAAGGTGCCGCAATGAAAAATTGATGCTTCTTATCTCTCTCCTTTTCTGTCTGTCTGACCCTAACTGTTCCTTTCTCTGTCTCTGTCAAAATAAAATAAAATAAAATAAAAATAAAATAGGTGTGGTATAAGATCAAATGGTTTAACAACAGGTTTTAAAATTTCTACTGAAAGTATCTCAGTCTTGAGTGAAATACTCAGCTTTTGTTGGTCAGCTGGTCTCTAAAACAGGAAGCTTCTTTCATCTTAAGTAAGGCAAAAAAAAATGTTAGAAGACATGGTGGTGGTAGTGGTGGTAGGAACCTTCTGTGGGTTTGGTTCAGGAGAGACTGATCATAAATTATTAATAGAAACCTTACTTGCTATGCCATGCTTTGTGTTTTTCAGACTTTGTTGAGGTCACTAATGAAAACATAAAGAAAAGCAGAAGAGTGATTATTATTCTGGTCCAAGAAACATTGGGATTCAGCTGGTTGGGGAGTTCATCTGAAGAGCAAATAGTGATGTACAATGCTCTCATTCATGATGGAATTAAAGTTATTCTGCTGGAGCTAGAGAAAATCCAGGACTATGAGAAAATGCCAGAATCAATTAAATTCATTAAACGGAAATATGGGGCCATACGCTGGTCAGGGGACTTTACAGAGGAGAGGTCTCAGTCTGCAAAGACAAGGTTCTGGAAGAATGTCCGGTACCACATGCCGGTTCTGCAGCAGCCCCCTTTATCCAAGCCCCACTGGCTATTTCTGACCGCTGGACCAGAGTCCAAGGAAAAACTGCAGAAGGAAGTACATGTGCCTCTCGGGTAGCAGGGAGAAGCTTGACCAAGAGTTCTGTGAGTGACTCCTGTCTTTACAGTGTTGCAAGTTGGGCTGTGCTTCCACTGACTTCTATATTTATAAGATGTACCTCCGCAATCCCTTATCCCCAAGGTCACCTCACCTGGAATTGGATTGTTAAGGGAACAGGACATGGCAGCAGTAGCGGGTCAGGACAATTCAGAGCAGAGGGCTTGGGAAAACCTTTAAAAAGGCAACAAGTGTTGTCTGTGCATGTGTGAGAAAAGGCACTGGGAAGGCAAACATGAGGAAAAAATATTCAGAAAATATAAATTATTTAGAGACCGATTTATGCAGTCATTGATAGTTCATAAGGTGGGCCAATGGTCCAATGGCAATTACTAGGATCCCTTGCGTGGCCAGTGAAGTTTTGAGACTATTGATATTTCCGAAAAAGTAGTATTGCAGAGCTTCCCACTTGCCTTGCATTTTTATACACATAGACAGCCAGCAGGTAGCTTCCAAAGACTGAATTTCATTTTATATACTTTAAATCTGTCATTTCAATGAACAAAGGGATTCTCCAGGATTCTAAGGTTTTTGATAGAACCGTAGCTTTTTGCTGGAATGAGCAAGAATAGCAGAGAATCGATCCCCTCTGAAGGCGTTCCTTCCTGGAATGACCATTTTGCTTTACCTCATTCTTCTGCATTTCACTTGGCTCGTCACTTCTTTAGATGGACAACTTCCTCCAAAAATCACTTCAAGTCCTTTCAGGTTACTTCCTCCCTCCACTTTATCACATACACATCCCACAGATTTACCACCCTTTGTATAACACTGTTCTCATCTCATCCCACTCTGGCTACATTGACTCCATGAGGTTCTCTTGGTTCAGGAGCAAAAGTCCAAGTTCTCCATTGGCATTTCACCAATGCTTCCAAACCTCCCATCTGTCCACATGGCCATCCTCTCCCTGTCCTGCTGTAGGAATTCCCAGGTTAGCTCTGTGTGCCTTCATATCTGCCCGCAGTGCTCCTCCCATCTCTGCCTCCTTCCTATCTCCTCTGACCACAAGACCTTCTGGAATTTTTTCCAGCAGACCAGCATTCAACACTTACTCCAACTCTGTTTCCCAGGAGACTTCTCTCAGTCTGGTAGTACCTAGAGCTGGGTGTCAGTATGAGAAGTTGTTCTAACTCCAGCCTGAAGCCCTGCTCTCTGGGAGTGGCTGTCAGTGTTTCTCCCTTTGCCATCCTCAGAGCCTTCCTAAGTAATTTGCACATGTGTCATAGACTTGTGTAGTACTTTGTTTAAAAATATCCACTGATTATTTAATGTTTTCAGTCATCTTGATTTTTGAGAGAGCAAGTGACCTATTGTAAAACAATTACACTCTCCGTCCTGGGCTTGCCCTCCTGTGCTGGCTTCTAGGACAGTGTTCTAGAGGTCTGCTCTCAGGTCATGCGTGACCCCTTCACCCCCACCCTGACACATTTGTTGGAAGAAATGACAGTTCTCTAGGATAGTGGCTGAGTCTAAGTAAGATTCTTCTAATTAAGAAACATAATTCCAAACTTTTGCATGTTGGGATTTACAAAAATTATGTAAAATTTTATGACAAAAATCTGCTTTCATTAATTCTTTTGCTAAAGGTAAATGCATCTTGGTAAATTTAAAATAAGAGAAAGTTGTGTTATTTTATGTAGAAATATAGATATATTTTTCTTTTTTTTTCTTTTTTTTACTGGGACAGAGGGATAGGGACAGACCGACAGAAACAGAGAGAGATGAGAAGCATCAGTCATTAGTTTTTGTTGCTGTTGCGACATCTTAGTTGTTCATTGATTGCTTTCTCACATGTGCCTTGACCGCAGGCCTTCAGCAGACTGAGCCACCCCTTGCTGGAGCCAGCGACTTGGGTCCAAGCTGGCTAGCTTTTCGCTCAAGCCAGATGGGCCTGCGCTCAAGCTGGTGACCTCGAGATCTTGAACCGGAGTTTTCCGCATCCCAGTGTGACACTCTATCCACTGAGCCACCACCTGGTCAGGCTGTAGAAATATATTTTTTAAAATATGATAGTAGTTCTCAAGATACTTAAAGAAAAACCCTGGAAAACCGCAAAGCCACGTTTATGTGCCTTTTACTGACATTGTGCAAACATGGACAGACCTGGTTTTTGTATTTATTATTTAATAAGACAGGTGAACACAAACTTTTATTTGGTATCTTTTTTTTTTTTCCTGAAAAGCAGTAAGAACTAGAACTAATAGACAGAAACAGAGTTTAATGCCTTGACTCTGCTCTCCCTACCCCCTGGCCCCATTTTCTCTTTGATTCAGTTTGACAGCCTGGAGTCATAGTGCCTCCTCTAAGCTACTGTTTTAAAACAAGTGCTCTGTTATTATCTGGCAGCACACGGAAACTGCAGCCAGAAGTTTGGGGGTGGACAGGGGGCTGTCATTTCCCAAAAAGGCTGATCAGATGCTCTAAATCATGCTGAGCATTTTCATTTGGTCATCTGTAAAATGTATTTGTATGTGTAGTTCCAAGAAAGTCAATTTTGAAACTTAGAATGAGCAGTGGAATGGACCAGAAACTAAGGAGGAGGGAAATTAAGCAGGAATGACCAGTGCCATTGCACTTGGAATTTAGGGAGGGGCAAGAATCAAGGGCTGTGCCTAGGTGAAGAAGGGACCCCTGGAGGAAAGTCCCCCTGGCACTCCCACCCACATGGGGGGACTCCAGAGGAAGGAGCTACACTCACAGGTCTCTGAGAACTTCCTTTGTTCTATTGTTTTCCCTAAAAACCTCTTTTAAGCTCTTCCTTTCAGGAGTTCCCCATTAATTAGATTTTACTACATTTTCTGATGGTAATTTTTTTTTGTCAGCCTGAGTGTTTAAGAAAAGTTTGCACATGCGCTAAAGTATTTCATTTCAGTTTGTAAACACTTGCTTAGCAGAGTTTATATTTTCATTTTCCTGACTCTATTTTATTTGCAATTAAAGCAAAGGTACTGAGCCAACTTTTTAAAGGACATTTTTGATAAATTATATTTTTACTGGTTAATGATGAAGAGCTTTTTACAAAGTTGTGTGTATAATTCTGCAGCAGATACCCAATATTTTTATATAGTAAAAACACCAATTCATATACAGCATGTATCATTGATTAATGGACTGTACTTGTTTTCTAATAAAATTGTCAAGCCTGACCTGTGGTGGTGCAGTGGATAAAGTGTCGACCTGGGAACACTGAGGTCGCCAGTTCAAAACCCTGCACTGGTCTGGTCAAGGCACATATGGGAGTTGATGCTTCTAGCTCCTCCCCCCTTTCTCTCTCTCTCTCTCTCTCTCTCTCTCTGTCTCCTCTTTAAAATGAATAAATAAAAATAAATTAAAAAAAGAAAACAAAGAAAAAAACTAAAAAAGAAAATTGTCAAAACCTGACATTGAATATGCTAATGAAAAATTATTTGCCTGCCATCTCCTAGTCTTGCCTTCACATGCTCAGGTCTGATGTGGGGAGAGAATGCCTTCTGCCTAGGGAGGTGAGGGGTCATTAGCAAACAGTAAGCTCTAACTCCCATTTGTAGCCTTACCCATGCAAACAGCTTGTTTCTTAAAGGA
Organism: Rhynchonycteris naso; assembly: GCA_037038555.1. NCBI lineage: Eukaryota > Metazoa > Chordata > Mammalia > Chiroptera > Emballonuridae > Rhynchonycteris > Rhynchonycteris naso. Next base: position 135,718,139 of record CM072998.1, read on the forward strand.
TTATAATGTATGTCTTGTTCTTATTAACCTTTCACTTGTCCAGCAAATAAGGACAATATTTGTATAGACTTTTACTTATAAAAATGGTTTTGTTTTGTTTTTTAATTTTCTCCTTTGACCCAGGAGGTAAAGGCAATTGGCAAATAGGTGTCAAAAATGCAAACTCTAATGAGCACAGATCCTCGTGATCAGGGAGCCTTTACACTGACTTGGTTGGGGTCCTTTTGTCACAGCAGCTCTGACAGGTATGTCAATTTAGTCAGTGTGGGACTCCACTCTTAATCCTGCCTCCACCATGTACTTGGTGTGAAAATTTGGGCAAACTATTTGAAAACCAGTTTTCTTGCCTATAAAGTGGGTATAATGCCTAAATCGTAGTGTTGTGTAAGGATTAAAAAGATGAAATAGATTAGGACAAACAATGCCTAGCATACAGCAGCTGTTCAAAAAATGGTAGTTTTGTTAGTAGCAATTCTCCAAATAAACTTGATTGTTTCAAGTCACAGCAAAATTTGCAGAAAGAATGGATAGTGAGGAGATAAAACTGGAAATGACTATTGACACCAAGGGAGGAAGCAAAGCAATCCTAAAAATAAAGACAGGATAAACAGATGAAGTTGTGTGATGTAGGAATAGGAGCTCTGCCCTCTCTTTAGCCTGGGGAGTTTCTGTGTCCCGAACCACTGACTGCCAACAACTGATGTTCACATTGACCTTTGGCCAGCCCCCAACTTCAAAAGATGTTTAATGGTTTAAATCAAGAAAGAGATTTATTTAACATTCCTGAGATATTTCTCAATAAAAATTAAAAATGTAAGAACTTAGAAAAACTTTTGAATCAGCTCTTCAGAAAGCTTGGCTGTACGGAATGTGTCCCTTGAAGGGTTCAGAGAACTTTTTACTACACAGGGCAGACAAAGCAGCTCTATAGTTGTACAGGTAACAACACAAGAATGAACTATTTCTTGTATTCACAACTATAAACCTACTTTCTCCCACTCCTGCAATTGGGGTATTTTACCAGCTAGTGTATTCTTTAACAAACAGAAAAAATCAATACTAGCAGCCATCTAAAAGTCTAATTTTTGTCATGAAGATTTTTATTCCTCTTTTTTACCAGATAACTTTTCCTCAGAATTGATTTTATATTTTTTTATGTCTGGGATAATGTCTCCAAATTGTGCCAACTGGTGGGAAAAGACCTGATTTTGAAACTAGAGCAAAGCATTTGAACCTCAGTTTTCTAATTTTTAAAATAAGATTTCCAATGTTTCAAGGTTTTTATACATAAAAAAGCTCCTGTACAGCAACTAAGATAAAATCTCAAAACAAAATATATTTTCTTAATTTTACCTCTTGGTCAGTACAGATAAAAAAACAAATTTACTTATCCAAACTGTATCTTTTTTAAATTCTAGGGTTTTGGATGTGGAGGGAGAGTAGGGTTTATAATCTTGGTGTTAACTTTTTAAAATGAGAGCTTTCATTTAATACAATTTTAGTGAGTCAAATCTGTCTTGGCATTTTTAACATAGTGGGTTTCCCAAATATTAATTGAAATATTTTAAAGTATAAGGATTATACAGTGATAAAAATCAAGATTTCCTCAAGCTAATTTTTCAGAAGAAAGTCTTTACTTTTGAGGCAAGAATTTGTGAGTGTGGTGAATTTGGTTTATGTGGAAGCCAAAGAGAGTGACAGATAGGAAAGAGAATGACTTGGGTTTAGAAAGGGGAAGTCCTTCCCTTCCTTTCCCTTCCCTTCCCTTCCCTTCCCTTCCCTTCCCTTCCCTTCCCTTCCCTTCCCTTCCCTTCCCTTCCCTACCCTTTCCTTCCCCTCCCCTCCTTTCCCTTCCCCTCCTTTCCCTTCCCCTCCTTTCCCTTCCCTTCCCTTTCCTCCCTCCCTCCCTTTCTTCCTTTCTCCCTCCCTCTGTCCTTCCCTCCTTCCCTCCCTTCTTCCTTTCTTTTCTTTTTTTCAGACTAAAAATGAACAAATGAATCATGACAGTAGCAAGAATTCATAATGTACAAAAAATAGATTTCACCTGAAAATTTACATGGGGAGGAACATTTCTGGTGTAATAACATTTATTTTATAATCAAAATATGAAGGCGTGTGTGTGTGTGTGTGTGTGTGTGTGTGTGTGTGTGTGTGTGTGTGTTTTAGATATTAGATTTAGGGAGAACGAGGGTTATAAGAAATAGATGATACTATTTAAAATGAAAAATAACCTTTTGAACTAAAAACATGCCCATCTTAACACATATTGCTCAGGTTTTTTCTAAGGAAGGTTTGGCTGATTAGAATATATAAATCCCATACAGTCAATTGAACTCTAAGCCAAATATTAACATAGCAGTTGCTAAACTTTACAGCATTTAGACCAGTTGAACCTGTATCACATGTATCTAGACTCACAGGATCCTGTTAATTTCTCTTGCATTGTGCTCAACCAGTTGGGAGATAAATTTACTGAAAAGGGAAAGTCAATGAAGTTTTTTTTTCTTAGAACATTTGGCCTGGAAGTGATCCCAAGTGTCACTTCTGAATCTGGGACAGGCTGCACTGATGCCATTCCACAGTGTTCATTCATTAACTTTCATTAAACATACTCAGGGAATAAGATCCCTCAGACTCCATTAGTGAGAGGGTATTGCATGTCTAACAGTCCTTGTAGGACCTCCTTCTGCTTTTGCCCAAGCAATGATCCAGTCTGACCCCTGCTCTTTTCTCTCTCCTCAGCCATCTTGCAGTGCTATTCTGCTTTTCTGAGACAGAGTCTAGCTTATTCACCTTCCTGAGGCTGTGGTCAGTGGCCACCTGTCTCAACACTATATTGTTACACGATATTCCATAATCCTGCCTTCTGCACTATGATTGCTTCAGAATTTTTTACCTTAAGTCCACCCTCAAATTGTAAAATGTAGAGAATATATTTTTTGCTCTCAAGTTTACTTTTGGGTTGTTTTAAAATGCTAACCAGGTGCATTGCACTAGGCACTGAGAAAATGGCATAGTTAGAAAAAACATATCTAGCTATAGAGAGTAGTGTGAAGAGAAAGTTATTTAGGAAACAAACTCATTTGATAAAGAATGTTAAAATCCCCGACTGAAATATATAGACCTTATCATTTGGAGTTACTGGAGGTTCTTAGATGGACAAACATTAGGGATAAAGAAAGCTGATTAAGAAGGAGTAAAAGGTTAAAGAAAATGGCCATTCGGAAGCTGATATGGTAATTCTTCTGTGAGTTGATTGTATTAGAAACGTTTTTCTTAAGTAAATTAAAAAATATATTTTTTTGTATTATGGAAGCGATATTAGTTGTAAGGAATGCATAAATTTCTGGCTAGAAGAAAAAGGTCAGTCAATCTCACAACCTCAAGATAATTAACACTTTATTGTCTTTCTATAAATGTCACAAATCTGAGATCATACACCATTTGGAGTTTAAGACCCCAACATTTTAAACTTGTAAAAATATTTGCCCACAGTATTTGAAATATGATCTCTAAGTGACCACTGAGTTTTTCAAAATGTATGGTCCACAGTTTAGCTTGTCTGCTTTGGTTGGGTTATTTCCAGGTTTTAGCTATCAGTGTCAAAGTAAAATAGTCATCCTTGCCCCAATAATTTTGTTCACTTTCCTGATGATTTGCTTAGAATAGATTTCTAGAATCAGTGAGCAGGAGAGCATTGGACTTTTTCAGGTTCTTGACTAATTGTGTTCTGCAATACTCATGTTTAAATCTTTACCAATTTGATAGGCAAAAAGGTATTCTTTATGATATTTCTTTGCAAGGTAAATAATGTTGAAATATTCAATTAACATTGAAAGTTCCTGGGGCCATTCCCTGCCCCCAAATTTACTACAACCTTCAGCTAGTCAGTGAGAAACCTGAGAATAGAACTGAGATGTTCTGATTCCCAGATAAACAATCTTTGTAACCAACCAGTGTTACCAGATGTCATTGATTAGGGGTAAATGTAAGACTTGCAATAAGGAAAGTATAAGCATAGATGAAGGAAATGTGGCTTAGCAATGAAAGATTTTAGGCTATTATTATGCAATGATCCTAGAGTGAATGGATGTGCAACATGGGGGAAAAACAAGCCCAAAACAACCATACCAACCCAACCAGACCATAAGTTACATGAATACAAATATAATATTTAGAATTGTGAGATGAAGGTCCCATGACCTCCATGTTTCAGAGGCCAGAGGAAAGTCAGCAGGTGAGTGGCCTTGAGACCTGTTAAAGCCTCTGACTCTAGGTACTTGATCCAGAGAAAAGGGCCATTGCAGGAACTTCAGCAATATTAGATATGAAACAATGTGGAAGACTAGATTTTTTTTCGGTGAACCCAAAGTTATGCCAAGCAACCCTAACTGGATGAGATTTCCTCTTTTCATAAGGAAGTACTGATTTGTTCATAGGCCTACAATACAGAATAGGCTTTCTTAGAGAAAACGAGTTTCTTCAAGTGTATGCTGAATAAACTCTTGACAAGGATATGAAGCACTGGATAAAGAATTAAACTAGATGTCTTGTAGCAGGAATATCTCTAGAGGGGTGCTGTGCCTGAGCCAAACCACCAGTGCTGGTGGTTGTGAAGGTGCAATTACAGCTATGTGTGTGTATGTAACATAAGTCATTAAATTGTGAGGGTATAAGTTGTGATGATTGCACTATGCAGTGCCCCATATATAGGAGGATGATTACTACTGTACTCAAGTGATAGTCAAACTTCAGGTTCTATTCCTACCCTGTCATTTAGTGATTCTCTGAATTTTAGTTAACATATATTGAAATTAAAAAAGAATAGGACATTGAAATGGATCCCAAACAGGTCTCCACATATTCTTTATTTTTAAATTTTTTATTTTATTCAGTGAGAGGAGGGTAGGCAGAGACAGACTTTGACATATGCCCCAATCAGGATCCACCAGGCAAGCCCACTAGGTGGTGATGCTCTGCCCATTTGGGATATTGCTCCATTGCCCAGCAGTCAAACTCTTCTTAGCACCTGAGGCAGAGGCCATGGAGCTATCCTCAGCTCCCTGGGCCAACTAGCTCCAATCACGCTATGGCTGCAGGAGGAAAAAGAAAGAGGGGTTGGGGGGAGAGAAAAGCAAGAGGGGGAGAACTGGAGAAGCATATGGGCACTTCTCCTGTGTGCCCTGATTAGGAATTCAACCTGGGTCATCCACATGCTGGGCTGACACTATCACTGAGACCACTGCCAGGGTCTTTACTTATTTATCTCCACTGTCATTGGTTAGAACTAGCAACATCACTTCTTCTTTAGTCTCCTCTAGTAGTCTCTGAATGGGGTTCATATTTCTCCTCTTGCTACTCAATCTCTCAAAACCAATTCTTTACACAGAATCCAGAGTAAATTTCTTTTGACTTTTCATTGAAATATAACCTATGTTTAGAAGAGAGCACATAAGCGAACAGTTCCATGGAATTTCACAGAGCAGACCCATTCTGCCAGGACCTAGATCAAGAAGGGAAGGTGAGCAGCATTGGAGCATCCTTGTCATGCCCCTTAAAGTTACTTTGCCCTAGGGAAACCATACCACTGGGGAACAAAATTTTTGTAGCATCCATAAAACACTTGTTCTTACCTAATTCGACTGTGCTGATCTCAAATCTGACATTAGTTTTTCTCTGTAAGCTACAGTTTTATTGCAAGTTAAGATTTTAGGTTTTTATCTTATTGTAAAGTTTTCAATATTTAGTATAACATAATGAAGTAGAATGTCTTCTTGGGCATCATCTTTGTGAAAATATAATAATTTATATAATGCAGTAAATACACTAATACACTAAAAGATATGATTGCATCAGAATTTGTCAACAATTTCAAAATAGAACATATTAAAACACTTATTTTAATCATAAAATTGGCGCAAAACTTATTTAAATTCTATTCAGGCAAAAATTTGTTTGTAGCTCTTGCGTTTGTGTACTTGTTGAGGACAATCTCATTTGATGCTCCAGCAGTAGTCTGCCCATCATTAACAGCTCCAAGATTTTCGGAAAACTTATCAAGGTGACTGTTCAGGAAGTGAATCTTAACACTCATGTTCCATCCAATGTTGTGGAAAGCCAACAACATTCTTTGAACCAGAAGTTCATAGATTTCTGCTTTTTTGTTGCCAAGGAAGTTATTTGTAACTGCCACAAAAGACTGCCATGCTGCTTTCTCCTCCTTATTCATCTTCCTGGAAAATTCTTCAGCATGTATGAGGGTTCAAATATGAGGTCCATTGAATACACCTGCTTTTATCTTCTTGAAAGACAAGGCAGGAAACACAGAAATAATATGTTGAAAGCATTCACTTTCTCTATTCAAAGCCTGAACAAACTGCTTCATTAAGCCAAGTTTGATGTGAAGTAGGGGAGACATGATCCTGTCTTGATTAACTACAGGTTCATTCACAATATTTTGCATCCCCACTTCCAGAGCTTCATGTGTCGGCCACTCCTTCTGTGTCCAGATTTTCTCCCGAACTCGGCTGTCCCACAAACACAGAAAGCAAGGATACTTCGTGAAACCTCTCTGTTGTCCTAGCAGAAAATTTACCATTTTCAGATCCACACAGATGATCCAGTTATGCTCCTCATACTTCAGAAAGTCGAGAACAATTTTTATGTCATAATCTTCTCGCAGGTGAGTTGAATAACCAATTGGAACCGTTGCATAAACATTACTGTTGTGTAGGAAAACACATTTCAAACTCCATTTAGAGCTATCCAGAAATAACCGTCATTCTGTTGGACTGTAAGTGGTAACACTGAGCTGACTGAGAAGACTACTGATATCATGACAGTAAACAAAGTGTTTGTCTTTGAAAAAAAAAAGTCCACAAAAATTTGTTCACGCTTCCTGAAATGGGATACTTTAGCTGACCAGTGAGCTGAGGCTAATCACTCAGCTGCTTTCTTTGATAGGCCCAAATCTCTTCCTAAGTCACTCAATTTGGGTTGGCTAAACTGCTAAGGGGTTAATGACTGCTTGACATCAGAAGAAGACCCTTCAGGTTCTATAACCATTTCCTCATGCATCTTATCAAAATACACTTGATCACTATGTTCACTTTCTTCATTCTTAGAAATAAAACCATAGAAAACTGGAACTGGGAGTGTCTCAGAGTGTGGGATAGGTCGTATTGCTGAAGGAATATTAGGATATGTGATCATATGCTGTTTTTTCTTGCTTATACCCTTAGTATGGATCAGACAGAAGTAACAGACACTGCTGTGGTCCTTAGGTTCACACCAAATCATGGGAATACCAAAAGGCATTTCTTTGCGTTTTCTTTTTGTCCAGTCACAATGCATTTCCTCAAAATTATGACACACAATATGAGGAGCCCAATTCTTGTGTTGATCGCCAAGGGGAACTTGAAAATAGGCAATATATGCACGTGTCACAAATGATGAAATATTGCGCCCTTGATGTTGAAGTGTGTAACAGCCACATATAGACCAGAAGGTGTCAGGACTATTCTTACATTTACACCTATTTGAAGAAGCCATGATACAATCTGAAAAGAAAACAAGAGGATGTTTTTATCAGATAATAATTTTTTACATTTAATAACAACTACAATTATGTAAAAGTGATGTTTGTAAAACATTAATTGCCTTGTGGTTATGTTCAATTTAAGAGTTATTGCCCTTAACTCTAATTTAAAAACAAATGCATGCCATTACCTGTAACAAAAAGAAATTAAAATTTCATAAAAACTAGAGCGTACACCAAAAAATGAATTTCATATTTGGAATCAGTGTTGCAGACATATATAGAAACAGTTCTAAAACCTCATGCAGCAGAAAATGAAAAAGAAATTGTTCCCTAGTGTAATCTGACTCTCGGCAGCATAAATAATTTTGCCTCTTTTTGAATTTCTGGTAAATGGAATCATGTAGTATAATATTTTTTATAATCTATTTTTATGTACTCAGCACTCTATCTATAAGATTCATCTGTGGGATTCATCCATAGTATTATCTGTGTTTGTACATAGTTCTTTCTCATGGCTTTATATAATTCCATTGTGTGATTTTAACACATTGATGTTATCTTTTCTATTGTGTTCTTTTATTTGACTTTAAATAACTTTTTATTTGACTTTAAATAACTTTTTATTTTTTACCTACAGTTGATATGCAATATTATATTAGTTTCAGTGCACAACCCAGTCATTAGGCATTGAGTAAATTAATAAGTGATCACCTCGATAAACTTAGTACCCATCTGACATCGTAAAATTATTACAATACTATTTACTATGTTCCATATGCTGCACTTTATTTCCCATGACTATTCTACTGATTTTTACTTCTTATTCCCATACCCTTTTGCAGCCAGTTTTCCAACCCACCTCCTTTCTGGTGACCTCAAAATGTACTCTGTATCTATAAATCTATTTCTCTCTGCTTGTTCATTTATTTATTTATTTCAGATTCCACAAATAAGTGAAATCATATGACATTTGTCTTCTTCTGTCTGACTTATGTCACTTAGCACAATATCCTCTAGCTTCATCTATGTTGTTGCAGATGGCAAGATTTCATTCTTTTTGATGAATCAGTCATATTCCATTGTATATATGCTCCATTTTTTTTTGCGAATTTATCTATTGATGGACACTTGGGTTGTTTCCAATTCTTGGCTATTGTAAATAATGCTGCAATGAACACGTGGGTATCAATGTCTTTTCAATTTAGTATTTTGGGTTTCTTTGGATAAATATTTAGAAGTGGAATTTCTGGGTCCTTTTTTCTGTCTCCTGTTGCATAACCTTTGTTTTGAATCCATTTTGTCTGGTATAAGTATTGTTACTCCAGCTTTTTGTTTGTTTGCTTTCATTTTTGTATAATATATTTTTTTCATTTCTTTACTTTCTGTCTGTGTGTGTCCTTTCATCTGAAGTGAGTCTCTCGTAGACAACATATATAGGGTCTTGTTTGTTATGCACTCAGCATCATTATGTCTTTTGATTGAAGCATTTAATCCATTTGCATTTAAAATAATTATTGATAGAAATGTATTTATTGCCATTTTATTCATATTTTTAATCCTTTTATTCTCTAAACTATTTTGAGTTAATTTTTGTGTATGGTGTAAGAATGTAGTCTAGCTTAATTTTTTTTTGTAGTGTAGTTTTAAATTGGGGTGTGTGATACCTCCAGGTTTGTCCCCCCACCCATCCTTCAGGATTGCTTTAGCTATTGAAGGAGTTTTGTGGTTCCATACAAATTTTCAAAAAACATTTTTTTGTTCTACTTCTGTGAAAAATGTCACTGGATTTTGATAGCTATTGCACCAAATCTGTAGATTGCTTTAGGTAATATGAACATTTCAACAATGTTAATTCCATAAATACAAAATATATATTTTAATTTCTTTGTGTCTTCTTCAATTTCTTATAATAATATCTTATAGTTTTCAGTGTACATTTCTTTCACCACCTTTGCTAAGTTTATTCTTAGGTATTGTATGATATTTTTGTTTGAGATTGTAAATGGGATTATGTTATTTAGTTTTTTGTGGTTTTTTAAATAGTTTTATTTAAACAATTAATTTTAACGGGGTGACATTGGTCAACTAAAGCACATAGATTTAGAGAAAACATCTCCAGATCATTTTGACATTTGATTATATTGCATACCCACAATTCAAAGTCAAATCGTCCTCCATCACCCTTCATTTGGTTTTCTTTATGCTCCTCCTCTCCCACCACCCCCTCACTCTCCTCCCTTCCCTCTCCCTTGTAACTACTGCACTCTTATCTATGTTCATGAGTTTCAATTTTGTGTCCCGCCTATGTATAGAATCATACAGTTTTTAGTTTTTTCTGATTTACTTATTTCACTCATTAAAATGCTGTCAAGGTCCATCCACGTTGTTGTAAATGATCCGATGTCATCATTTCTTATGGCTGAGTAGTATTCCATAGTATATATGTACCACATCTTCTTTATCCAATCTTCTATTGAAGTGATTTTTGGTTGTTTCCATGTCTTAGCCACCATGAACAAGGCTGCAACGAACATGGGGCTGCATGTGTCTTTACATACCAATGATTTTGAGTTTGGGGGGTATATACCCAGTAGAGGGATCGCTGGGTCATATGGTAGTTATATTCCTAATTTTTCTTTTCTATTTTATTTGTTTTATTAATTTTAATTTATTGTGTTTATATGGATTCAAGTATCCCACCGAATACATATCCTGTACCTCCCACCCCCGTGTCTCCTCCACACCCCTTAATCTCCCCTCCTGTCAACACCTTCCTCCCTTTACTCTAAGATTTGCCATCTTGCTATTTATATCTCTGTATTATGTATATATAATTTCATGAATCTCTTTACCTTTTCTGATCCCATCTCCTAATCCCCCCTCCCTCTGACCGCTGCCCCTCTGGTCCCTGTAATCTCTCCTCTACCTCTATTTTGTTCCTCAGTTCACTTTGTTCATTAGATTCCACATATAAGTGAGATCATATGATATTTGTCTTTCTTTGCCTGGCTAATTTCATTTATCATAATAGTCTTCAGGTCCATCTTAGCTGTCGCAAAAGGTAAGATATCCTTCTTTTTCACGGCCACATACTATTTCATTGTGTATATGTTCCACAGCTTTTTAATCCACTTGTCCACTGACAGATACTTGGACTGTTTCCAGATCTTGGCTATTGTAAATAATGCTGCCATAAACATGGGGGTGCATTTCTTCTTTTGAATCAGTGATATGTTGTTCTTAGGATATATTCCTACAAGTGGGATAACTGGGTCAAAAGTTAGTTCCATTTTTACTTTTTTGAGGAAACCCCATACACTTCTCCTCAGTGCTTGCACCAGTCTGCATATTGACCAGCAGTACAAGAGGATTCCCTTTTCTCCACACCCTCACCAGCACTTATTGTGTGTTGTTTTGTTAACGAGCACCATTCTGACAGGTGTGAGGTGATATCTCATTGTGGTTTTAATTTGCATTTCTCTAATGATTAGTGATGTTGAACATTTTTTCATATGCCTATTGGCCATCTGTATGTCCTCTGTGAAGAAGTGTCTGTTCAGGTTTTTTTTTCCATTTTTTAATTGGATTGTTAACCTTCCTGGCTTTGAGTTTTAAAAGTTCTTTAAAGATTTTGTTTATTAACCCTTTTTCAGACATATTGGTGAATATGTTCTCCCATTCTGTGGGTTGTCTTTTTATTTTATTCATATTGTCTTTGCTGTGCAAAAGCTTTTTAGCTTGATATGGATCCATTTGTTCATCCTGTCCTTTATTTCATTTGTTCATGGAGATAAATCAGCAAACATATTTGCTATGAGAGATGTTGGAGAGTTTACTTTCTATGTTTTCTTTCAAGATGTTTATTGTTTCATGACATATTTAAGTCTTTTATCCATTTTGAGTTTATTTTTGTGTATGTTATAGGTTGGTGGTCTAGTTTCATTTTTTTGCATGTACCTTACCAATTTTCCCAACACCATTTGTTAAAGAGACTTTCTTTACTCCATTGTATGCCTTTACCTCCTTTATCTAGTATCAATTGGCCATAATGGTGTGGGTTTTTTTCTGAGTTTTTAATTCTGTTCCACTGATCTATATGTCTGTTCTTATGCCAGTACCAAGTATTTTGAGTACAATAGCCTTGTAGTATAATTTGATATTAGGAAGTGTGATACCTCCCACTTTATTATCTTTCAAGATTGCTGAGGTTATTTCTGTTCTTTTTTTGCTTCCATAAAATGTTTGGAATATTTATTCTATATATTTGAAGTATGTCATTGGTATCTTAATAGGAATTTGTAGATTGCTTTGGGTAATATAGACATTTTAATGATGTTTATTCTTCTTATCTATGAACATGTTATAGGCTTCCACTTGTTGGTATCCTCTTTGATTTCTTTTATCTATGTCTTATAATTTTCTGAGTACAAGTCTTTGACCTCCATGGTTAAATTTACTACTAGGTATTTTATTTGATTTTATGTTTTTTGCAATAGTTAAGGAATTTTTTTCCTAAAATGCCACTGATTTCTGAATATTAATTTTATATCTTGCCACCTTGCAGAATTCCTTTATTAGGTTTAGTAGTTTTTTGACTGAGACTTTAGGGTTTTCTATGTACAGTATCATGTCATCAGGAAATAATAATAGTTTTACTTCTTTTTATTTTTTCCAATTTGGGTGTCTTTTATATCTTCTTATTGTCTGATTTGGCTAGGACTTCCAGAACTATGTAGAGTAAGATTGGTGAAAGGGGGCATCCATGCCTTGTTTCTGATCTTAGGGGATTTCTTTTCATTTTTGTCCAGTTAGTATGATATTGGCTGTGGGTTTATAGTAGATGGCCTTTATCATGTTGACGTATGTTCCCTGTATTTCCACTTTGCTGAGAATTTTTATTATAAATGGGTGTTGGATTTTATCAAATGCTTTTTCTTCATCTATTGATATTATCCTATAATTTTTATTCTTCCTTTTGTTTATGTGATAAATGAGGTTGATTTATTTGCAAATATTGTACAAGTTTTGCCTCTCCAGAATAAATCCCACTTGATCATGGTGTATGATTTTTTTCATGTATTGCTGAATTTCGTTTGCTAATATTTTGTTGAGAATTTTAGCATTTAGGTTCATCAGGGATATTGGCCTATAGTTTTCTTCTTTTGTAGTGTCTTTATCTGGTTTTGGGATGAGGGTTATGCTTGCCTCATAAAAAAAGTTTGGAAGTCTTCCTTCCTGTTGAATATTTCAAAATAGCTTGAGAAGGATAGGTGTTAGTTCTTTGAATATTTGGTAATATTTGGCTGTGAAGCCATCTGGCCCAGGACTTTTGTTTGTTGGGAGTGTTTTGATTTTTTTTTTACAGAAACAGAGAGAGAGTCAGAGACAAGGTTAGATAGGGACAGACAGACAGGAAGAGAGAGAGATGAGAAGCATCAATCATTTGTTTTTTGTTGCAACACCTTAGTTGTTCATTGATTGCTTTCTCATATGTGTTTTGACTGGTGGGCTACAGCAGACCGAGTAACCCCTTGCTCAAGTCAGTGACCTTGGGTCCAAGCTGGTGAGCTTTGATCAAACCAGATGAGCCCGCACTCAAGCTGGCGACCTCGCAGTCTTGAACTTGGATCCTCTGCATTTCAGTTCGATGCTCTATCCACTATGTCACCACCTTGTCAGGCTGTTGGGAGTTTTTCGATAACTGTTTCAATATTATTTGTTGTAATCGGTCTTAGGTTTCCTTATTCTTCCAGATTGATTTTGGAAGAGATATGTTTCAAGGAATTTATCCATTTCACCTAGGTTGTCCAGTTTTGTGGCATACAGATCTTCAAAGTATTTTCTTACAGTCCTTTGTATTTATGCGGTGTCAGTTGTTACTTCTCCACTTTCATTTTCTTAATTTTATTTATTTGAGTTATCTCTCTTTTTGTCTTGGTGAGTCTGGTTAAAAGTTCATCAATTTTATTTACCTTTTCAAAAAACTAGCTCTTGGTTTTGTTGATCTTCTGTATTGTTTTTATTAGCATCTATGTCATTTATTTCTGCTCTGATTTTTATTATTTTCTTTCTTCTACTTCCTCTGGGTTTTATTCATTGTTCTTTTAATAGTACTTTTAATAGCTGGGTCAAGTTGTTTATTTGAGCTTTTTCTTTCTTCTTAAGGTATGCCTATAATGCTATGAACTTCCCTCTCAGGACTGCTTTTGCTGTGTTCCATAGATTTTGAGTTGTTGTATGTTCACTTTTATTTGTTTCAAGAGAATTTTTTATTTCTTCCTTGATCTCTTTGTTAACCAATTTTTTTTATTTAATAACATGCTGTTTAGCCTCCAAGTGTTTAAATATTTTTCAGTTTTTTTTATTGTAGTTTATGTCTAGTTTCATGCCATTGTGATCAGAGAAGATGCTTGATATGATTCAATCTTCTTAAATTTAATGAGACTCATTTTGTGCCCTAACATGTGGTCTATCCTAGAGAATGTATCATGAGCCCTTGAAAAGAATGTATATTCTGTTACTTTGGGATGAAATGTTCTGAAGATATGTATTGAATCCAGTTGATCTAGTGTGTCATTTAAGGCTGCTGTTTCTTGGTTAATTTTCTGTCTGGAGGATCTATCCCTTAATGTTAATGGGGTATTAAAGTCCCCTACTATTATAGTATTGCTGTTGGTCTTTCCCATTATGTCATCAAAATCTGCTTTATATATTTAGATGCTCCTATATTAGGTGCATAGATATTTATAATGATTATATTTTTCTGTTGCATTGCTCCCTTTATTGGTATGTAGTGTCCTTCTTTATCTTTTACTATAGGCTTTATTTTAAAGTCTATTTTGTCTGATATAAGTAATGCTACCCCAGCTTTTTATTCATTTCCATTTATGTGAAGTGTTTTTTTCTATCCCTTTACTTTCAGTCTATGTGCATTTCTTTTGTTTTGAGGTGGGTTTCTTGTAGACAGCATATGTATGGTTCCTGTTTTTTTTTATTCATAGTTGTTTATCATAGTATTCTTTAAATTTACATTTTCTTTTTCTAGATTTCCCCCCTGTCCGTTCTGTTTACAACAGACCCCTTAACATTTCTTGCAGTATTGGTTTTGTTCTAATAAATTCTTTGAGGATTTTTTTTGGAGGGTGGAAGCTTTTATTTTTTTCTTCAATTTTGAACAATAGCCTTGCTGGATAAAGAAGTCTTGGTTGTAGATTCTTGCTTTGCATCACTTTGAGTATTTCTTGCCAATTCTTTCTGGCCTCAAGTGTTTCTGTTGAGAAGTCAGATGTCATTCTTATTAGGGCTCCTCTGTAGGTAATTAATTGCTTTTCTCTTACAGCTTTTAGTATTCTTTATTTATCTCTTAACTTTGACACTTTAGTTATGATGTGTTTTGCTTCAGACCTCCTTGGGTTTTTCTTTAATGAAACTCTGTGCTTCTTGAACTCATGTGAAATTTTCCCACATCAATTTAGGGATGTTTTCAGCTATGATTTCTTCAAATAGGTTCTCTATCCCTTGTTTTTTTTCTTCTCCTTCAGGAACCCCTATGATGTGGATGTTGTTTCTCTTCATGTTGTCACAGAGGGCTCTTAGAGTTTTCTGTGACTTTTTGAGCCACTTTTCTTTTTGCTGCTCTGCTTCTGTGCTTTCATTTATCTTTTCCTCTAAATCATTAATACAGTTCTCTGCTTCATCAAGCGTGCTATTAATTTCTTCCAGTGCAGTCTTCATTTCTGATATTGTATTTGTCATTTCTGACTGATTCTTTTTTATGATTTCAATGTCATTTTTGATGCTTGCTATCTTCTTATTTAGGTTCTCATTATGTCTATTCATTGTTGTTTTAAGATCCTTGAGCATCCTGAAAATCATTGTTTTAATCTCTGCATCTGGTAGTTTTGTTTTTTCCATCTCATTCAGTTCTTTTTCTGGGGATTTCACTTGTTGATTCACTTGGATTGCATTTCTCTGTCTTCCTATTTTGTCTGTATATAGACTCCTCCTTTGGGTGTGTTCTCTGTGTAGCTAGCTGAGTCTAGGGTTGGTGTTGTCTGTCTTCAGCTTCCAGTTGTGTTTTTTTTTTAGATCTTTTTGGGTTGGCATTAGCTGTTGTTTGTAATCTGCTGTGGGCTACTTGTCTGCTGCTACTTTTCTTTTTGCTATTTGTATTAGCATTTTCTGTGCCTTAGTTGGGTCTGGTTGGAGGAGTCCTTCCTTAAGATACCACTCTAACAAGGGTTGTAAGGTCCTGAACTCGGGCTCTCCGCATCTGGCCACTGGATGTGCCAGCCCTGGACTTACCTGGCAGAAACCTGGTGCAGAGCAGTGGAGGCCACTGCCTATAACATGGCCCTTAGCACCCTTCTTGGAGCTATAAGTGATCCAGAACTTGTGGCTGCCTTTGCTGTGCCCTGGTGCCATTGTAGATATCAGCTGTACCCCTAGGCTGGCTTTTATCTTCTCTTGGCCTGGGTAAAATCTGCTTAAAAGATCAAGTTCCCCTGAGTCCCACTTTCTGTTGCCTCTTACTGCTGGCTGCTTGTTGGGCTCAGCATGGTAGTTCAGGGATTAGGAAGGGTAGTGGGTGTGGCTTGTCCATTAGCCTCAGATGTCATTCTATCCAGAATTCTTTGCCTTCAGCCCTCAGAAGGATGTAACCACAGGAGTCCAGTGTGTGTGGCCTCTGAGATTCAGAGGTTTTGTCGGTCCACTGGCCCACCACTGCTGCTGCCACTAGTGTGATCACTTAGGCAAGGGGGGAGGTGGGCACATGGGCATGTGGACTCATCACTTCTTCAGATGCATGAATGCTGCTGATGCTGGGCTCATCTGCCCTCTGGCGAATACTCAGCAGTGTGGGAGCGTGGTGTAGTCTAGACCTCAGCACTCAAAACCTGTGTCCCTGACATGCATACTGCTTGTGAGTGACTATTTGCTCTGATGGGACCCGGAGATCCTCTGGTGGGCGTGGTAATTGCTTCCCTTTGTTGGTGTTGCTTTTCCCAGGAAAAATGGCCACTTTAGATTGGGAACTGACTTAGCACTGGGGTGGCCTTCCCTCACAGTGTCTCTCCCTGGTCCTCTGAGTTTACTCTCTTCTCTCACAACTCCAGTCCTCTTGGCTCTCCTCTGCCACCGGTGCCCTGGTTAAAGGGCTGTGAATGAGGTTTTCTTTGCCGTCCCTTTAAGACAGAGCCTGGGTCTGAGGGTTCTGTCTCTTTCTTGCAAACAGTAACCTGGCTCTTTTCTCAGGTAAATACTATCCATATTCCTTTTCTGGTCTCTGGGGCTCTAGGCTGGGCTCTTGTCCTGGGGCTGAGCACCCACACTGCTCAGGGTAACCCACTCCAATGTGAGAGTTGCTCCAGGCCGCTGCTCACTCTTAGGAGTGGGGCAGCCCTTTCCATGTCTCTGCTCTTCCTACCAGTCTCAGTGTGGCTTCTTTGATGATCCTTGGTTATAGATTCCTCTTAGTTTAGTTGAAAGTTGGTTTTTCAAGATGAACGGTCTTAAATTTAGTTGTATTCTAATTTGGCTCTGGAAGTAGGAGTTGGAATGTCCACCTACTCTGTCACCATCTTCTGTTTTTCCTATTTTTAATTTTCTGAGGAACCACTGTACTTTTTTCCATAATGATTGTACTATTTTACATTCCCTCCAACAATGAATGAGGGTTCCTTTTTCTTCACATCCTCTCCAACACTTGTTATTACCTGTCTTATTGATAATAGCCAATCTAACAGGTGTGAGATGATATCTCATTGTAGTTTTGATTTGCATTTCTGTAATAGCTAGTAAAGATAAGCATCTTTTCATATATCTATTGGCCATTTGTATTTCTTCTTGGGAGAAGTGTCTGCTCATGTCCTCTTCCCATTTTTTAATTGGATTGTTTGCTTGTTTGTTGTTGAGTTTTCTGAGTTCTTTGTATATTTTGGATATTAGACCCTTATCTGAGCTGTTGTTTAAAAATATCATCTCCCATTTAGTTGACTTTCTGTTTGTTTTGCTGTCAGTTTCTTTTGCTGTGCAAAAACTTCTTAGTCTGACATAGTTCCATTTGTTTATCTTTGCCTTTACTTCCCTTGCCTTTGGAGTTAAATTCATAAAATGTTCTCTATGGCCAAGGTCCATGCGTTTAATACTTATATTTTCTTCTATGTATTTTACTGTTTCACACTTTATAGTTAGGTCTTTGATCCATTTTGAATTAATTTTTGTACAAGGAGACAAACATAGTTGAGTTTTATTCTTTTGCACGTGACTTTCCAGTTTTCTCAGCACCATTTACTGAAGAAGCTTTCTTTTCTCCATTGTGTGTTTTTGGCTCCTTTATCAAAGATGATTTGATTATATATATGTGGTTTTATTTCTGGGGTCTCTATTCTGTTCCATTGGTCTGAGTGTCTATTTTTCTTCCAACACCATGCTTTTTGATTATCATGGCTCTGTAGTATAATTTAAAGTCAGGTATTGTAATGCCCCCAGCTTCATTTTTATTTCCTTTTGATTACTTTGTATATTTGGGGGTTTTGATGATTCCATATAAACCTGATAGTTTTCTTTGTTCTATTTCTTTAAAAAATGACAAAATTTTGATTGGAATTGCATTAAATTTGTATAGTGGTTTGAGTAATATGATCATTTTAAGTATATTTTTTCTTCCTATTCAAGAACAAGAAATATTTTTCCATTTCATTGTGTTTTTTTGATTTCCTTTAACATTAACAATGTTTTATAGTTTTCATTATGTAGGTCCTTTACATTCTTTGTTATGTTTATCCTAGGTATTTTTTGTTGTTGTTGCTACCATAAAAGGGATGTACTTTGAGTTAATTTTGTGATGTTCCACTGTTGGCATACAAGAAGGCAATAGACTTCTGTATATTAATTTTGTATCCTGCGACCTTACTGTATTATTGGTTTATTGTTTCTACTAGTCTTTTTGTGGAGTCTTTGGTGTTTTTCGATATACAGGATTATATCATCTGCAAAAAGTGAAACGTTTACTTCTTCTTTCCCAATATGAATGCCATTTATTTCTTTCTCCTGTCTGATTGCTCTGGCTAGAACTTCCAATGCTATGTTCAATAGGACTGGAGAGAGTGGGCAACCTTGTCTAGTTTCTAATTTTAGGGAAATGTTTTTAGTTTTTTGCCATTTAATATAATGTTAGCTGATGGTTTGTCATAAATGTCCTTTATTATGTTGAGTTGTTTTTTTTTTTACAGCAACAGAGAGAGAGTTAGAGAGAGGGATAGATAGAGACAGACAGGAATGGAAGGAGGTGAGAAGCATCAATCATTAGTTTTTCGTTGCCATTGTGACACCTTAGTTGTTCATTGATTGCTTTCTTACATGTGCCTTGACCGTGGGCCTTCAGCAGATGGAGCAACCCCTTCCTGGAGCCAGCAACCTTGGGTCCAAGTTGGCGAGCTTTTGCTCAAGCCGGATGGGCCCAGGCTCAAGCTGGCGCCCTCGGGGTCTCGAACCTGGGTCTTCCGCATCTCAGTCCGACGCTCTGTCCACTGCGCCACTGCCTGGTCAGGCTGAGATATTTTTTATACACATTTTGTTGAGTGTTTTAAACATAAAAGGATGTTGTATTTTATCGAATGCCTTTTCTGCATCTATTGATAGGATCACATAGTTTTTTATTCTTTGTTTTGTTGATATGGTGTACAATGTTAATTGTTTTATGTATGTTGAATCATCCTTGTGATTCTGGGATTAATCCCACTTGATCATGGTGAATTATTTTTTAATGTGTTGTTGTATTCCATTTGCTAGTATTTTGTTTAGTTGTTTTTTTTCATCTGTATTTATTAGAGATCTTGGTCTGTAGTTTTCTTTTTTTGTGCTATCCTTGCCAGATTTTGGTGTGAGGGTTATGTTGGCCTCATAAAATGTGTTTGGAAGTATTGCTTTTTCTTCAATTTTTTTGGAAGACTTTGAGTAGAATCGGAACCAAATCTTCTTTGGATGTTTGATAGAATTCACTAGTATAGCCATCTGGCCCTGAACTTTTATTTTTTTATAGTTGATTCTATTTTCTCCCTGCTTATGGGTCTGTTTAAGCTTTCTACCTCTTCATGATTCAGCCTAGGGAGATATATTGTTTTAGAAATTTATCCATTTCTTCTAAATTGTGAAATTTGGTGGCATATAGCTTTTCATAGTCCTCAACAATAATCCTTTGTATAACTATGATATCTGTGGTAATTTCTCCTCTTTCTTTGGATTTTGTTTATATGAGTCCTTTCTCTTTGTTCCTTAGTGAGTCTTGCCAAGGGTTTGTCAATTTTGTTAATCTTTTCAAGGAACCAGCTCCTTGTTTTATTGATTCTTTCTATAGTTTTTCTGTTCTCTATTTCATTTATTTCTGCTCTGATTTTTATTATTTTCTTTCTTCTGCTTGTTTTAGGTTGCCTTTGTTCTTTTCCTAGTTCCTTAAGATGTGATGTTAAGTTGTTTAAATGTTGTTTACTTGGGCTCTCTCTTATTTGTCCATATAAGCCTGTAATTATATGAACTACCTTCTTATTACTACTTTTGCTGCATCCCAGAGATTCTTATATGTCATGTTGTCATTTTCATTTGTCTATATATATTTTTTGATCTCTGCTTTTATTTTTTCTTTCACCCAGTTGGTTTTTAGAAGTATGTTATTTAATTTCCACATTTTTGTGGGTTTGCTTACTTTTCTGAAGTTGAATTCTAGTTTCAAAGCCTTATAGTCAGAGAATATACTTGGTATAATTTCAAACTTTCTGAATTTGTTGATGTTACTTTTGTGTCCCAATATATGGTCAATTCTTGAGAATGTACCATGTACACTGGAGAAAAGTGTATATATACCCTGGCATTTTGGGATTAAATGTCCTGTAGATGTCTATCATATCCAATTGTTCTAGTGTTTTGTTTAAGGCCAATATTTCTTTATTAATTTTCTGTTTGTATGAATGATCTAGAACTGTCAGCAGTGTATTAAGGTCTCCAAGTATGATTGTATTTTTGTCGGTTTTTATTTTTAGAGTAGTTAGTACATGTCTTATATACTTTGGTGCTCCTTGGTTTGGTACATATATATTAAGAAGTGTTATATCTTCTTGATTCAATGTTCCCTTTATCATTATGAAATGACCATCTTTGTCTCTGATTACATTTGTTGTCTTGTAGTCGGCATTGTTAGATATAAGTATGGCTACACCTGCTTTTCTTTGAATACTATTTTCTTGGTGAATAATTTTCTAGCCTTTCACTTTGAGTCTTTTTTATCCTTGTAGCCTAGATTTGTTTCTTGAAGCCAGCATACAGTTGGATATTTCTTTTTGATCCACATTGCTACTCTGTCTTTTTAAGTGGTGAGTTCAGTCCATTTATGTTTAATGCAATTACTGATACTTGAGGGTTTCCTATTGCCATTTTATATAATGCTTTCTGATAGCTGTGTTTCTTGTTTGGTTCTTCTCTTTTGTTTTTCTGTCCTTTTTCTTTTTTGTTTGGTTGTATTCCATATTTCTTTCTTCTGTTTCTTTTTTTTTTATAAGTCATGTGTTTCAGTAGTGGTATTTTCAGGGGTGGTTGCCAGTAGGTAATTAATAGAATATAGATCATATTCATTGTAGTCCATTATCTCATGAGTGCTTCTTCACTCTGTCCTCCTTTGTTACTGCTAATTGTTGTCTTCTCCCCTTTTTTGTTTTTGTTGTCACAGATTATTCTTGTTTTTATTGTGATCTTGTTGGAGCTTTTACTTGTGATTTCTTTTTTTTTGGTCTTTGTATCTGGTTGGATAACTCCCTTTAGTATTTCCTGAAGTGACAGTTTTCTGGTGATAAATACTCTCATCTTCTCTATGTCTGTGAATGTTTTTATTTATTTTTCATATTTGAAGGAAAGCTTTGATGTATATAGTATTCTTGGCTGGAAGTCCTCTCTTTTAGTACTTTAAATATTGGGGTCCACCTTCTTCTGCCTTGCAGAGTTTTTGCTGAAAAATCTGATGATAACCTAATGGGCCTTTCTTTATATATTGTATTCTTCTTTTCCTTGGCTTCCTTTAGGATTTATTTTTCATTGATTTGTGACAACTTATTACAATGTGCTTTGGAGTAGGTCTGTTTGTTTTGTGGATTCAATACTCTAATCCTTTCCACAGGCTTGGGAAATTCTCATTCATTATTTGTTTGAATATGTTCTCCATTCCTTTTTCTCTCTCTTCTCTTTCTGATATACCCATTATTCTTATATTGCTCTTTCTGATGGAGTCAAACAGTTCTTGTAGGGCTTTCTCATTTTTTAAATTTATGAGTATCTCTCTTCTTCCCTCTGTCTAATTGCCTGTCTTCCATGTCACTAATTCTCTCCTGTATCTGGCCTGTTATAATCTTGTCACCTCATTTTTCAGTTCATGTATTGAGTTTTTTAAATTTCTTTTTATTTTATTCATTTTAGAGAGGACACACACACACACACACACACAGAGAGAGAGAGAGAGAGAGAGAGAGAGAGAGAGAGAGAGAGAGAGAGAGAAAGGGGGGGAGAAGCTGGAAGCATCAACTCCCATATGTGCCTTGACCAGACCAATGCAGGGTTTTGAACTGGCGACCTCAGTGTTCCCAGGTCGACACTTTATCCACTGCACCACCACAGGTCAGGTCATGTTTTGAGTTTTTCATCTCTGTTTGGTTCCTTTTTATAGTTTCAATTTCCTTTATGAAGTATTCTTTTTGTTCATTGAATTGTTTTTTGAGCTCACTAAATTGCATTTTAGAACTTTCTTGTATTTCACTGAGTATTATTAAGACTTCAGTTTTGAATCCCCTGTCATTTAATTCTAAGGTTTTCAAGTAATTAAATTTTTTTTCTAGAGATTTTTCATCACCTATCTAAGCTACATCTGTCTTTTGTATCCATGATATTTGATTTCTTTTTCCTAATGGCATTTGAGAGTGGTATTATTAATAACATTAATAAGAGACTATTAAGAAAAAAGGGAAATAAAGGGAAGAAGTAAAAATGACAAAAACATTAAAAATGTAGGGTTTTTTTGGTTTTTAGAGGTAACTTCTTCCTTTTTTTGGTAGGTGGTGCTGTACTATGAGTTTTGCCTCTCTGGGGCTCTTGAGCAGAGGTCTGCTGGTGTGTTGCTGTGGCAATGACGTAGGCTTGGCCTCAGTTCTGTTGGCAGGTAGGGCTTGTAAGGGCTTTGCAATTATATGGCTCTGGCAATGGCAGTCTCAGTTTTCCAGTTGCCTCTCCACACATCCCTCCCACTGGAGCTAGCAGCCTGGAGACTTAGCTGTGGGGTCTACTGCAGCTACTTTTCTCGCAGCAAGGGAATCTGTGCACATCCAGTTCTCCCTCCAGCACCACTCAAAGCACAGTTCTGGGCAAGGTAGTGGCAACCAGAGCTGCCAGCCAGAACAGGAAGGGCAGGGAACAGACCAAGGACAAAGTAAGTGCCTTTCTGTTACACACAGGCAAAATTCTGTGGAATGGCAGGCATATCTTGCATGCCTTACCATACTGTGATTTTAATCTGCATGGGCTTTTCATGCTTGCACTGCTTGGTGGCCTGCAACAAGCCACATGTTTGTCTAGCTTCTACGACTCCAGCAAAGCACACAGATGATTGCAGTCACCATTCAGGTGCCCAGCATGAGGAGTCTCAGGCCAAGGATCTTGGCCCATGCGCATGCTCGGCACTCGAGATCATGGAGCCGGGAATGACCAAAGATGTTGGTGCCCATGCAGGTGACTATTGTTGACAATCTTGAGCTAAGCACTCAGGTCCCTGCATGCACCCAGTGCTGGGGATCGTGGAGCTGGAAATGCCCAAAGAAGCTGGTGCTCATGCAGTTGCCTAGCATTGATAATCTTGGGCTAAGCACTTGGCCTGCACACTCGCCTGCTCACTCCTGGTGCTGGTGATGTTAGGTGGAATTGGGAATGCACAAAGATGTTGGCACCGGCCCATGCAGGCACCCTGTGCTGGTAATTTTAGGTGGATCCCACTGCCTGTGTGCGCACCCAGCTTCCGCGATCTCAGGCAGAGCCAGTGTGTTCTTTCTTTTATTTGGACACCTACTCTAACTCAGCTCCCTCCTCACTATCTCAGTCTCTCCTCTTCACCCGGCTCTAAACAAAAGTGCCCCGACCTCAGATCAGTGAGGAAAGCAAAATGCCCCATCCTCCATCTTATATATTCAGCCACTTTTTCACCCAATCATACCTTAATCTGGTGTGTATAAATTTTGAGTGCTCCTAAGGTTTTTTTCTCTGTGTTTAGTTGTTAAATTTGTTGAAATTTGAAGAGAAGAGATCAGAAGTATCCCTCACACCACCATTTCTCTGATGTCACTTGTCTTTATTTTTTTTAATGATAGTTTCTTAGTATGTAGAAACACAACAAATTTTCGCTTATTGATTTTCTACCTAAAAATTTACTGTATATGTTTATTATTTGTAATAAGTTTTTTTTTGTGTGTGAAGTCTTAAGGATTCTCTATAGGAGAAATCATGTCATCCACAAATAGTGACAGTTTTACTTTTCCTTTCCAATTTGATGCCTTGATTTATCTTTTCTAATTGCTCTGTCTTGGAATTCCAATACCATATTTAATAAAAGTGTAAGAATGGATATTCTTGTCTTGTTACTGATGTTAGAAAAAAGATTTCAGATTTTCACCTTTGGGTATATTGTTATGGAATGTCTGTCTTTGTCTCTGGTTACCTTTCTTGTCTTGAAGTCAGTGTTGTCAGATATGAGTATGGCCACACCTGCTTTTCTTTGGATATTATTTGCTTGGAGAATCATTTTTCAACCTTTCACTTTGAGTCTACTTTTGTCCTTGTAGCTTATATGTGTCTCCTGAAGGCAGTATATGGTTGATTTTTCCTTTTGATCCAATTGCAACTCTGTGCCTCTTTATTGGTGAGTTTAGTCCATTTACATTTACAGTAATTATAGACACTTGAGGATTTTCTATAGCCATTTTATGTTTTCTTTTCTGCTGGCTCTGTGTCTTGTTTGGTTCTTCTCTATTGTGGTTCATATATTTTTAAGTTTTTTTTTTTTTTTTTAGACAGAGATAGGGACAGATAGGAACAGGCAGACAGGAAGGGAGAGATGAGAAGCATCAGTTATTTCTTGCAGCTCCTTAGTTGTTCATTGATTGCTTTCTCACTTTTGCTTTGATCTGGGGACTACAGCACAGGGAGTGACCCCTTGCTCAAGCCAGTGACCTTGGGCTCAAACCAGCAACCTTGGGCTTCAAGCCAGAAACCTTTGGCCTCAAGCCAGAAACCTTTGGCCTCAAGCCAGTGACCATGGCATCACGTCTATGATCCCATGCTCAAGTTGGTGAACCCATGCTCAAGCTGGATGAGGCCATGTTCAAGCTGGTGACCTTGGGTTTCAAACCTGGGTCCTCTGTGTCCCAGTCTGACACTCTATTTATGTGCCACTGCCTGGTCAGGCTTCTTCTCTTTTGTGTTTCTGTGAGTTGTTTTTGTTTGGTGGTGTTCCATGCTTTTTTCTTCTGTTTTCTCTCTCTCTTTTTTAAGTTAAGTGTTTCAGTTTTGTTTTTCTCAAGGGTGGTTACTATTAGGTTATTGAGAAAAAGTATTTTATATATACAAGAGTCCTTTGTTTTATGAGCACTTCTGCACTCCATCCTTCTTTGCTTCTTCAGATTTTTATCCTCTTCACTTTTTATGTTTTTGTTTATATTGTAAGCTTGTTGGAGATTGTACTTGTAGTTTTATTCTTTGTATCAGGTAGAATAATCCCCTTGAGTATTTCCTGCAGTAGGGGTTTTCTGGTGATAAATTACTTCAGCTTCTATATGTCTGAAAAAGTTTTTATTTCTCCTTCATATTTGAAGAATTACTTTGATGAATATAATTTCTTGGCTGACAATTCATTTCTTTCACTATTTTGATGTTTGGATCTCTTCTAGCTTATAAAGTTTCTGCTAAGCAGTCTGATGATAAACTGATGGGCCTTTCTTTATATGTTATTTTTTTCTTTTCCCTAGTTGCCTGAGTACTCTTTTTCTCATTAATTTTTTAAAAACATTTTTATTATATTTTCTTTTTATTTATTCATTTTAGAGAGGAGAGAGAGAGAAAGAGAAAGAGAGAGAGAAGAGAGAAAGGAGGGGAAAGAACAGGAAGCATCAACCCCCCTATCTGCCTTGACCAGACAAGTGCAGGGTTTAGAACCGGTGACCTCAGCATTCCTGGTCAACACTTTATCCACTGTGCCACCACAGGTCAGGCTCTTTCTCATTGATTTTTAACAGTTTTATTACAATGTGCCTTGTAGAAGACCTCTCTGAGCTCAGGTAACTAGGTGTTCTATTTGCTTTTTGGATTCCAGAATCTAACTCTTTTCCTTGCCTTGGGAAGTTCTCATCAATTATTTGTTTAAATAGGCTCTCTGTTCCCTTCTCCCTCTTTTCTTTTTCTGATAAACCCATTATTCCTATATTGCTTTTTCTGATGGAGTCAGACAATTCTCATAGAGCTATATAACTTTTTAAATTCTTGAGTTTCTATCTTCTTCTCTCTGTATCATCTCTACTTGTCTGTCTTTGATGTAATTAATTCTATCCTCTCTTTCCTGTTCTATTAGTTAAACTTGCTAGCTCGATTTCCAATTCATATATTGAGTTCTTTATCTCTGTTTATTTCTTTTTAAAGTTTCAATCTCTTTGGTAAAGTAGCTGTGTTTTTTCCTTTTTCTTTTCTTTTTTATGAGAGAGAGAGAGAGACCAGAAGGGAGAGAGATGAGGAGCTTCAAGTTGTACTTGTGGCACTTTAGTTGTTCATTAATTGCTTTCTCATATGTGCCTTCACTAGGGGTCGCCAGACAAGCCAGTGACCCCTTGCTCAAGCAAGACACCTTGGGCTCAAGCCAGCAACCTTAGGCTTCGAGCCAGCAACCTTTGGGCTTAAGTCATAGGATTATGTCAATTATCCCACGCTCAAGCTGGTGAACTCAGGGTTTTCAACCTGGGACTTCAGTGTTCGAGGTCAACAGTTTATTTACTGTGCTACTGCTAGTCCTGGGTTAAAGTACTCATTTTATTCATTAATTTGATTGGAGTGAAATAAATTGCTTATCAGTGTTTTCTCACAACTCCTCCAGTATTTTCAGAACTTCAATTTTGAATTTTCTGTCATTTAACTCCAATGTTTTCATGTGGTTGATATTGCTTTGTAGAGACTTTCCTTTTTCGTTCTAAACTGTGTTTCTTCCTTGGTTATTCATGGTTTAACTGCCTAGATGGCATTTGAGAGTGGTATTGCACTTGCAAGAAGTTTTTCTATTATTTTCCAGTAGGTGGTGCTGGATTATAAATTTTATCTCTGTAAGATTTTCCAGGCTGACCCCTGCTGTGATGCTGCAGCCCTGATAATGGAGGTGGGGCAGTAGCCATGAGGATGGGACAGGGCATGTGGTCAGGGCTTTATGGCTTTTTTTTTTCAGTTAAGTCCACCTCAGGCCTCCTGGTGTTCTTTCCTATGTCCCAAAAGACCAGAAACCAGAAAGAGAGTACCCTTGTTCTCCAGGGGAACAGTGGTTCTGGGGTATGCCACTGTTATTTTCTATACTCCATAAGGGGAAAGAGGCAGGATTTGGGAAGTAGGGGAGCAGCACATTTTATTTCTCTGTGTCCATCCTGAGTTTAGGCTGCTGGCAGACTGCATGCGAGCATTGTCAGGGTCCCAGAGTTTTGTCTTCTGCCCTGTCTCTGCAGTCAGCCTCTGCTTTGGTTTAGCATTTCTGTAAGTGCCCCCCACCACAATCTCTCTACTTCTCCTGGTAAATAAAATGCCAGGCACTAGATTTCTCCCATCTCTGGAACATTACCACAGATGCTTCTTATTTTTTTTCCCCCTTGGTCTCTACCCTTCCCATGTTTATTCAATTTGAGGTGTGCATCTTTTCAGGCAAGCCTGCAAGCCCAGCTAGGGTTAATTTATTGAATTATAGTTGTTCAATTTGTTGAAATTTCAAGGAAAAATATCAAGAATATCTCTCACACCAGCGTTATTCTCCAGACAGAATATTCTCAGCTGGTAATTTGTATCTCAATATTTTGAACATGCCATTCCACTCTCTCTTTTGGAAAGTTTCTGCTGAGAAATCTGAGAATAACCTGATGGGTTCTTTTGTAGTTGCAGTCTCCCCATTCAAGATGGCATAAGGATTCTTTTTTTAAATTATTGCCTTTGAACAGTTTTAATATAATGTATCATGAAGAAGGCCTTTTTCTGCTGTCAGTGTTCTGGTAACCTCTTGAACTTGTCCAGTTTCTTCCCAGGTTTGGAAAGTTCTCATCTATTATTTTTTGAATAGGCTCTCTTCCCTTCTCCATCACTTTTCCTTCTCAAATGCTCACAATCCTCATGTTTCCCTTTCTAATGGAGTTACATTGCTTTCATATTCTTTCATTTTTTAAGAAAAATCTTTGTTCTCTTTTTCACTTGAATCAGTTCTACATTTCTATCTTTGAGCTCAGTAATTCTGTCATTTATATAATCTGTTTCATCTCATTTATTGAGCTTTTCAGCTTCAATATTCATTTAGGTTTTTTTAGAGTTTTGATATCCTTGGTAAAGTATTTCTGTTCATTAATTTTATTCCTGAGCTTATTGAATTTCCTTTCTGAATTTTCTTGTATCTTTCTGAGTTTCTTCATTATAGCTATCCTGAATTATCTATCATTTATATCACAATCTTCCATGGTTTTAAGTTTGGTTTCTGGAGAATAGTCATTTTCATTTTGTGATACCATCTTACCTTGTTTGTTCATAGTGATTTTCCCTCTGTCAGTGCATTTGAAGTAGTGAGCACTTTTCTTATTTTGGTACCATTTTGTTTTTATCAATTCATCAGGTTGATAAAGGTCTTTTTGTTTGTGTTCCAGTAGATAGTACTATGGTGCAATTTTTTATTTTATTTTTTCTGCGTGCTACTTCTGTGTCTCTGAGATTACTGGTACCCTTTGCTTATGAGAGTTTCTGCCTGGGTTACCAGAGTGATGTGTGTCTCAGCTGTCTGGGTTGTCTGGGTGGTGGGACGCTATCACAATATTGTGTGGAGGGATGTGAGGTATGTGAGTGTGTGTGTGTGTGTGTGTGTGTATAGGAGACAAGTTTGCAAGCCTGCCATGCTGCTACTTAGTTTACTGTGACCACTGGTGCCATCATGCTGTGGCCAGGAGGTTGGAAACACATCTCTGCTGCTGCTACCAGACTCTGGTGATGGGAGCACCACTACAATCAAGGAAGGGAGCCAGATGCTTGTGTACTAACATTACTCTGATCTTCTTATCTTTCACTGGACTGTGGTTTGGGGCCTGCATACCAACTCCTTTGCTATCATGTCTATTGGGGTTTTGACTGAGACCAGGGAACTGGTAATATGCTCTTTGTATCTATCCTCTTCCCTGTCCGGCCCTCACTACATGTGCCAAAACACCCCCCTTCCGATGTATTGATGTGTGAATCTTTCAGTATGCTGAGCAGAGGAAGCTTTGCTGAGTTTTAAATGTCTTCTTAGTTGTGGATTGAAAGGGAGATATGAAGGGGTCATCTCACTTTCCCATAATGGTGACATCATTCTATTTTATTGTTGATGACAGATTGCATAGTTTCTTGGTTTTGACGACTGTGAATGCTACTGTTGAGAACATTCTAACAAATATCTATTTTAATGAACATGTGTGTGATTTTCTATTTTGTGTATTCCTCAAAATAAATTTGCTAAGTTAACTATAGTAGATAATACCAAATTGTTTTCTCAAGTTTTGTATATGACAGCTTTAGTTGTTTCACATTCTCTGCAATTCTTAGTATTATCAGTCTATGTAATTTTAATGAGCTTTTCATGGGCAGCATCCTTTTTTCTTTATTTAACTTGTATATTTATTTATTTATTTAAAAAATTAAATGTAATGGAGTGACATTGATCAATAAGAGTATATAGTTTTCAGAAAAACATTTCTATAGCATTTGAACTGTTCATTATGTTATGTACCCATCGCCCAAAATCAAATAACTTTTTATCACCATATATTTGTTCCTCTTTACTCCCTACCCCTACTCCCTTCCCACATTCTCCTCCCCCTGCTAACCACTTCACTTTTATCTATGTCCATGAGTCTCAGTTTTATATCTCACCTATATGTGAAATTGTATATTCTTAGCTTTTTCTGATTTACTTATTTCATTCAGTATAATGTTCTAAAGGTCTATCCATGTTGTAGATGACAATATATCATCATTTCTTATGGCTGAGTAGTATTCCATTGTATATGTGTACCACACCTTCTTTATCCAACCCTCTATCCACATGACATTTTTCAAAGATAAATTAGATTTTATATCTTTTATGTTATAAATTTTCTAAAAGTTTTTAATTTTTCCTAGAGTAAAATACCATCATTTTATTATTGCCCCACGTGTCTGGATTTCTTTCTGCCTCAGTCACTCTACACTCCTGCTTATTCACTGTATTCCACTGATTTTATTTCGTTATTTTGAGTTTTCCAAACTTTTTCTTACTTCAGAGATATTTTCTTCCTTTTATGAGGAGAATACTTCCCTTAGATATCTACTTGGTCATCTCCTTATTATTATATACTCAAGCCTCAGCTACACTGTCACTTTTGTAGTGGAGCCTTCCTACACACCTTATCATATCACCATAGTTCATAGCTTTCATGTTTCTCACTTACCTGAAATCATCTCTTTATATTTTCTTATTCAGTGTTTCCCTCGTACATCTTCCCATTTCCCACTCTACATTGTAGGCCCTGGACTGTAAGCCTGAAAAGGCTATCTCCTCTACAGCTTTGTTTCTGGCAAGTAAAATGTCCTCTGGCACATAGTAGAAACTGTATAAATACTTAAGTGAATAAATAAATTAATGAATGGAAGTTGAAGGAGAGATTAGTCCTAGAACCTCAGCAAATCAAATGCTCTGTCACTCCTGTTTCTTCTACCATCTCTAGAAGTTCACTCCTGTCACCAAAAAGTATTCTGTAAAACTGATATTATATATTCTCAAATATAATCTGAGAAAAATGTGAGGACTTAAGAGCCTTAAGGGTATAAAAATCTTGGTAGGGCATCAACCTCTCACCCCAGCTTGATGTTCATTTGTGGAACATTTGACCACAACATATGAACATAGTTCTACTTTATTCTCACTCTAAACTTTCTCTTCAGAGTGAGGAAATTAGCTGATATTTAGTTAGAGCAAGTTAAAAGTAGTGTGAATGGTATAAAATATACATTCACATATGAAATCTTCAACAAAAATTATTGTCTTGCTACTCTCTTGAATATGCCTCACATCCTGTTGTGAGGATCAGATGGGTTGGAGTAAAATATAAATTCAGCAATGCCTCCATAGCACACATATTGTTGTTTTACAATTGTTCTCAAGAGGAGGTGATTGTAAAAGCAACTGCTATACCTTATAACAAGCATAAACCAATTGAAAGAGTCTATTACCCATGGTTTGTGACTAATAGCATAAATATCTAAGTATACCACCACTTCAAAAATATCTGCAACTGGAAAGACTGTGGCAAGGAGGAGTTGGTGGGAAGATGCTGATAAAGAATTTTGAGTTCATCAAGGATCTGTTAATGTCAGACTCTGCAATGGTGCAAATGTCACCTCTGAAAAGTGGTCTAATCATGTCTACCTTATAAATAAGAGGTGCTGCTGAGGTTTGGTTCTTGTCAGGGAGAGTACATTGAGGAACATCTGTACCTCCCTTTGAAGATGACCACCTGAGGCAGCAGAGGTAGAATTTAATGGTTCTCTACAAATTAATGAGATAATGACACAACAAGTGGGTAAAGGGGCAAATATACAAGGAGAAATTTCACACAAACCACATGAATTACCAAAGATGTCTTACCTGAATTAAAAATAAAATAAAAATAAAATCAGAGGGGAGATTTTACATGACTGGATTGGCAAAATTAGCAATGTGTAAAAGTGTGACATTACCAAATATTGGCAAGAGCATGAAGTATGAAACCCTTATCCTCCAAAGGACACAAATGTACAGAAAATTAGGGATTTTCTAACACAATTGAAGGTACAATTACTCAATGATCCTACATTTTCACTCATTAGACAACTTCTCAAGAACCCTCACAATAACAAAAAACCACACCACAACATTAGTATTAAGAATAGCACATAAATTTGAACTAATCTAAATGTACAAAGGTGATGAAAACATAAATGGGCTATATTTATGCAATGGAATACTATACAGTAGTGACCTTGAGTGAACAAGAAGTACACATCTGCAAGTATTTGAATCTCACAAATATAATGTTGAGTGAGAAAAAGCAAATTATACAAGTATAGGGTAAGGTGCTTTAGATGTCAAAACTAAAAAGTACCACACAAAAATGCTTCATTTTGCTTAAGGATCATACACATGCAATACATATCAGGATAAAAAGCATTAAACTTAGAATACTGGTGGAAGAGGTGGAAGAGTTGTATACAGAAAAATTGCTAATTATTAACCTGTGGCTAGGTCTTGCTTACATGATTTATCATTTGTTGTGAGTTATTTAACTCTTAAATATTGCATCATCCATATGTTAAAAATATAAAAACTGAAAATTAGCGGGAAAAAATAAAGTAATTCAACTTCAGAAATTTCACCATAAAGGAGTATTTTCTTGTGGTCATAACAAAGCAGGTCCAAATTTTTTCACTTGGAAAATCCATGAATAAATTTTGTTTGAATTCTTTTATTCCCCTTGCTCCATAGCAAAAATGCTATTCAGTTTCTCTGATTTTTTTTTAAATAAAACATGGGCTTGTTTCTTTATTCTTTTTATTTTATATTTTTATTTTTAATTTTAATGGAGTGACATTAATGAATCAGGGTACATATGTTCAAAGAAAACATCTCCAGGTTATGTTATCATTCAATTATGTTGTATACCCATCACCCAAAGTCAAATTGTACTCCACCACCTTCTATCTGGGTTTCCCTGTGCCCCTACCCTCCTCCCTATCTTACCCTCTGCTCCCTCCCCCCACCCCGTAACCACCACACTCTTGTCCATGTCTTATAGTTTCACTTTTATGTACCACCTATGTATGAAATCATGCTGTTCTCAGTTCTTTTCTGTTTTATTTATTTCACTCCGTATAATGTTATCAAGGTCGATCCATTTTTTTGTAAATGATCCAATGTCATCATTTCTTATGGCTGAGTAGTATTCCATAGTATATATGTACCAAAGCTTTTTAATCCACTCATCTGCTGACGGACACTTGGGCTGTTTCCAGATCTTCGCTATTGTGAACAATGCTGCCATGAGCATAGCGCATTTCTTCTTTTCAAACAGTGCTATGGTGTTCTTAGGGTATATTCCTATAAGTGGGATAGCTGGGTCAAAAGGCAGTTCGATTTTTAATTTTTTGAGGAATCTCCGTACTGTTTTCCACAGTGGCTGCACCAGTCTGCATTCCCACCAGCAGTGCAGAAGGGTTCCCTTTTCTCCACATTTTCGCCAGCACTTGTTTTGTGTTGTTTTGCGGATGAGCCATTCTGACTGGTGTGAGGTGATATCTCATTGTGGTTTTAATTTGCATTTCTCTAATGATTAGTGATGTTGAGCATTTTTTCATATGCCTATTAGCCATCTGTATGTCCTCTTTGGAGAAATTTCTATTCATTTCTTTTTCACATTTTTTGATTGGATTGTTTGTTTTCCTGGTGTTGAGTTTTATAAGTTCTTTATAAATTTTGGTTATTAACCCCTAATCAGACGTGCTGTCGAATATGTTCTCCCATTGTGTGGTTTGTCTTTTTATTCTGTTCATATTGTCTTTTGCTGTGCAAAAACTTTTTAGTTTGATATAGTCCCATTTGTTTATCTTGCCTTTTATTTCCTTTGCCCGTGGAGATAAATCGGCAAATATATTGCTGCTACAGATGTTGGACAGCTTGCTGCCTCTGTTTTCTTCTAAGATGCTTATGGTTTCACGGCTTACGTTTAAGTCTTTTATCCATTTTGGGTTTGTTTTTGTGAATGGTGTAAGTTGATGGTCTAGTTTCATTTTCTTGCAGGTAGATGTCCAATTTTCCCAACACCATTTGTTAAAGAGGCTGTCTTTACTCCATTGTATGTTCTTTCCTCCTTTGTCAAATATCAGTTGTCCATAAAGATGTGGGTTTATTTCTGGGTTCTCTGTTCTGTTCCATTGATCTATGTGCCTGTTCTTATGCCAGTACCAGGCTGTCTTGAGTATAATGGCCTTGTATTGAACCTTGATATCCAGAAGAGTGATACCTCCTGCTTTTTTTTTTTTTTTTTAAGATTGCTGAGGCTATTCGTGTTCTTTTTTGGTTCCATATAAATTTTTGGAATATGTTTTCTATATCTTTGAAGTATGTCATTGGTATTTTAAGTGGTATTGCATTGACTTTATATATTGCTGTGGGTAATATAGACACTTTAATGATGTTTATTTTTCCTAGCCATGAACATGGTATATGCTTCCACTTGTTTGTATCTTCCTTGATTTCTTTTATCAATGTGTTATAATTTTCCAAGTACAAGTCCTTAACCTCCTTGGTTAAATTTACTCCTAGGTACTTTATTTTTTTGGCTGAAATAGGGTAAGGGTATTATTGTTTCCTTAACTTCTTTTTTTAAATTTTTATTTTATTTTTTTTATTTTTATTTATTCTTTTTTTTTAGAGAGGAGAGAGAGAGAGAGAGAGAGAGAGAGAGAGAGAGAAAAGGGGGAGGAGCTGGAAGCATCAACACCCATATGTGCCTTGACCAGACAAGTGCAGGGTTTTGGACTGGCAACCTCAGCATTCTAGGTCGACGCTTTATCCACTGCGCCACCATGGGTCAGGCATTTCCTTAACTTCTTTAGCTGACAGTTCATTGTTGGTATATAGAAATGCCTCTCATTTCTGAGTATTAATTTTATATCCGGCCACCTTGCTGAATTCATTTATCAGGTCCAGTAGTTTTTTGACTGAGACTTAGGGTTTTCTATATACAATATCATGTAGTCTGCAAATAATGACAGTTTTACTTCTTTTCCAATTTGGATGTCTTTTATTTCTTCTTCTTGTCTGATTGCTGTAGCTAGGATTTCCAGAACTATGTTGAATAAGAGTGGTGAAAGGGGGCACCCCTGCCTGGTTCCTCATCTTCAGGGGATTGCTTTGAATTTTTGACCATTTAGTATGATGTTTGCTGTGGGTTTTTTTGTAGATGGCCTTTATCATGTTAAGGAATGTTCCCTGTATTCCCACTTTACTGAGAGTTTTGAGCATGAATGGGTGCTGGATTTTATCAAATGCCTTTTCTGCATCTACTGAAATTATCATGTGATTTTGATCCTTTCTTTTGTTTATGTGATGAATCACATTGATTGATTTGCCAATATTAAACCAGCCATGCCTCTCCAGAATAAATCCCACTTGATCGTGGTGTATAATTTTTTTTCATATATTGCTGGATCCGGTTGGCTAATATTGTTATTTTTTAATTTATTTTTTATTCATTTTAGAGAGGAGACACAGAGTGAGAGAGAGAGAAAGGGGTGAGGAGCTGGAAGCATCAACTCCCATATGTGCCTTGACCAGACCAGTGCAGGGTTTTGAACTGGCGACCTTAGTGTTCCCAGGTCGCCGCTTTATCCACTGCGCCACCACAGGTCAGGCCTCGTTGGCTAATATTTTGTTGAGAATTTTAGTGTCTAAATTCATCAGGGATATAGGCCTATATATTTTTTTGTGTTGTCTTTGCCCGGTTTTGGAATCAGAATAATGCTCGCCTCATAAAAGGAGTTTGGAAGTCTTCCTTCCTCTTGAATTTTTTGAAAAAGCTTGAGGAGGATAAGAGTTAGTTCTTATTTGAATTTTTAGTAGAATTCATTTGTGAAGCCATCAGGCCCAGGACTTTTTTGGGGGGAGTTTTTTGATAACTTTTTTGATCTCATTTGTTGTAATTGGTTTGTTTAGGTGTTCTGATTCTTCCAGATTGATTTTTGGAAGATTATATAATTCAAGAAATTTGTCCATTTCACCTAGGTTGTCTAATTATTTGGCATAGAGTTCTTCATAGTATTTTCTTACAATACTTTGTATTTCTGTTATGTCACTTGTTATTTCTTCACTATCATTTTTAATTTTATTTATTTAGGTCCTGTCTCTTTTTTTTTTTTGGTGTGTCTAGATAAAGGCTCATCAATCTTGTTTACCTTTTCAAAGAACCAGCTCCTGGTTTCATTGATCCTCTGTATTGTTTCCTTAGCCTCTATGTCATTTATTTCTGCTCTGATCTTTATTATTTTCTTCCTTCAACTGGTCCTGGGCTTTACTTGCTGTTGTTTTTTAGTTTTTTTAGATGCAGGGTCAGGATGCTTATTTGAGCTTTTTCTAGCGTCTTTTGCTATGCCTGTAGTGCAATGAACTTCCCTCTAAGTACTGCTTTTGCTGTGTCCCATAAATTTTGAGTTGATATATGCTCATTATCATTCGTTTCTAGAAACATTTTTATTTTTTCTTTGATCTCATTGTTAATCCATTCATTATTTAATAACATGGTATTTAGTTTCCAAGTGTTTGAGTATTTTTCATTTTTTCTTTTGTGGGTAATTTCTAGTTTCATGGCATTGTGATTTGAGAAAATTCTTGATATGATTTCAATCTTTTTAAATTTGTTGACACCATTTTTGTGTCCTAACGTGTGGTCTGTCCTAGAAAATGTACTATGAGTGCTTGAGAAGAATGTATATTCTACTGATTTAGGGTGAAAAGTTATGAAGATATCTATTAAATCAAGTTGATCTAATGTATCCTTTAAGTCTGCTGTTACTTTATTAATTTTCTCTCTTGAGGATCTCTATCAGTGTTGTTAGTGGGATACTGAAATCTCCTACTATTATAGTATTGCTGTTAATCTTGCCCTTTATATCCATCAAAGTCTGCTTTATGTATGTCGGGGCTCCTATATTTGGTGCGTAGACATTTATAATAGTTATATGTTTCTGTTGAATTGTTCCCTTTATCATTATGTAGTGTCCTTCTTTATTTCTTACTACAGCCTTTGTTTTAAAGTCCATTTTGTCCGATATAAATATTGCTACCCTGCCTTTTCTTTCATTTCCATTTGCATGAAATATTTTTTTCCATCCTTTTACCTTCAGTCTATGTGCATCTTTTTTTTTAAGGTGTGTCTCTTGTAGACAGCATATGTAAGGGTCCTGTTTCTTATTCACGCAGCTACCCTGTGTCTTTTGATTGGATCATTTAATCCATGTACATTTAAGGTTATTATTGATATGTAGTTGTTTACTGCCATTTTATTTTTTAAAGCTGTATTCTTCTTTTGCTATATTCTTTCCTCCCTTTGAACAAAAGGCCCCTTAGTATCTCTTGCAGAATTGGTTTGATTTTAATGAATTCCTTGAGGGTTTGTTTTTTTTTTTGTCCGGGAAGTTCTTTATTTCTCCTTCAATTTTAAACATTAGCCTTACTGAATAGAGTAGTCTTGGTTGTAGGTTCTTGTTCTGCATTACTTTGAATATATCTTGCCATTCCCTTCTGGCCTCAAGTGTTTTTATTGAGAAGTTGGATGTCATCCTTATGGGGCTCCTTTGTAGGTGATAGCCTTTTTTTCTCTAGCAGCTTTTAAAATTTTTTCTTTATCCCTTAGCTTTGATATTTTAACTATGATGTGTCTTGGTGTAGATTTTTTTGGGTTTTTCTTTAAAGGAGATCTGTGTGCTTCTTGAACGTGTGGAATGTTTCCCAGCCTTAATTTAGGAAAGTTTTCTGCAATGATTTGATTGAACAAAGTTTCTATTTTATCTTCTCTCTCCTCTTCTTTAGGAACCCCTATTATGTGAATGTTGTTTCTTTTCATGTATTTTTTGAGTCTCTTTTTTTTTTTTTGCTTTGCTTCTGTGCCTTTGTTTATTGTGTCCTCTAACTCGCTGATTCGATCCTCAGCATCATGAATCCTGCTTTTAATTTGTTCCATTGTTGTCTTCAGTTCTGATATTGTGTTTGTCATTTCTGTCTGATTCTTATTTATTATTTCAATTTCGTTTTTTATACTTGTTATCTCTTTATTTAGGTCTTCATAGTGACTGTCCATTGTTGCTCTATTTTCTTTGAACATCCTAACTATCATTATTTTAAATTCTGCATCTGGTAATTTGGTTATATCTGGTTCATTCAGGTCCTTCTTTGGGGATTTCTCTTGATTCATTTGGTTTGCATTTCTCTGCCTGCCCATTTTTTTCTGTTTATAAGATGGTTTTGGCCACTGGAGTCCAGTAGGTGTTGCCTTTGTGTTCTCTAGGTGAGGTCTGTCTGCAGGCTCACCACTCAATCTGCCGCTGCCTAGGGTGGTTGGGTATTGTGGTTTCCAGCCCCGTCTCACTCTGGATTTTGCTGTGATTTCCGCCTCTCCTCTGTGGGAGGGGCTGTCACTCAAGCCACAAGCCTCCGCACCAAGGGTAGAGGTGAGCACCTTTGCTCAGCTGCAGACCCAGCCTGTTTCCAGGATTCTACCCAGCCCTTGTGGTCAAAGCCTGCTCACCACAATTTCTCTAGTTGGACGGAGCTGCTGATTTGCTCTCAGCTGTGAGCCTTTGCCCATCCGGAGCTTTAGCCCCACCCTTGAGGCCAGGGCTCTCTTGTACAGGATCACAAACCATGGTTTATTGGGTTGGGCATGGCTACTGGTATGCACTCAGCTGTGAATGTTCGCTCATCCGGGGCTCTAGCCCTGCCCCCTCATTCAGAGTCAACTCATGCACGCAGGATTGCAAATTGTGGTTTCTCCGGCTGGTTGGGGCTGCTGCCATGAGCTCAGCCGTGAACCTCCGCCCATCCCTGGTCCTAGCCCCATCCCCGCAGTCAGGGCCAGCTTGTGCAGTGTCACAGAGTAGATCTCTGCCCATTCCTGGCCTCCCGCTTTTTCCCCGCAGGTGGGGCTATAAGCGGGTCTGCAGCTGCCGACTGCTTTGCACGTCCTCTCTACCCATGCTGGGCTAGACTGAGCTGACACTGGCTGGGCCTCCACCCCTGTTGACAGAATTGCATTTCAGCATCTCGCTGCCACCGTCCCTCCAGCAACCCTCAGCAGAGTAAGAAGGGACCCCGTAGCTCAGACCCTAACACTTTATACTGTAGACCTGGAAGCTCCCTCCATCTAAGCAGCTCTGCTCTAAGTGCTGCGGGAGAGCTTGTTTGACTGGTGTCCTGTCTCCCTTTACTGGTATTGCTAGTTCCAGGGGAAATATTCATTTTTGATTAGGGAAGTGACTTAGCCCTGGGGTAAGGGTGGCTGTACCTCAGAGTGTTTCTCCCTGTGGCTTCCAGTTTTCTATCTCTTCCCACTGCTCTGGTCCTCTTCTCTGATCCTGTTCCCCGGAGCCCCAGATGAGTGGTTGTAAGAGAGGTTTTTTGTGCTGTCCCTTTAAGAATCTTGGGTCTGAGAAAACTGTCTCTTTCTCACAAACAGTATCCTCACTTGTTTCACAGCTCAATACTGTCCAAACGCCTCTTCTATGCTCTGGGACGGAAGGCTGGGGCTTTGTTCCTGGCACTCAGGTACCTCTCTCTGCCAAACTCTCCTCCCGCCATGTGGGTCTCACTGGGCTGCTGTTCACTCCAGGGAGCTGGGCAGCCCTCTTCGCATTGCTATTCCTACCAGTCTCAATGTGGCTTCTTCAGTGTTCCTTGGTTGAAGAGTCCACTTAGTTTAGTTCAAAGTTGGTTTATCCAGATGATGGTTCTTAAAATTGAGTTATAATCCCCTTTGGTTCTGGGAGTCTTGTTCTCCCCTTCTCTGATTTTTCAAGGCAATTAAGAACCTGCAGTAAATTTTGGTTATTGGCAAAGTTCATAATCCCTATATCTGTTCTGTTTTTAAAACCAATGGTTAATTTTCTACATATCAATAAACACATTGGCATGAAAACTTTCTCTGGAAGTGTGTTATGTCCGTGGCCTCATTATCAAAGTGAAATGTCAGAAATGTCCAATAAAAGAAAGATGCTAAAGGGACACTGAATGGCCCTTCATAAATTCATGAAATTTAGGGCAACTATACTGATTAGACTTGGCACACATACTGATCCTCAAGTCATAAGAAAAACAAGATAAGGGACACATATGTCTATTCATAAGTTGAAACTGAAAAAGAAAAATAAAAAGATTTAGAAACAACTTTCAATAGTGCTTAAACAAATACTTGTTTTGTTTTGGATGGGGGCATAAACATTATAAAATATGTGTGTACAGAGGAAATTTATTTAATGCTGATGTTAGGGAAAGTTAATAAATATCTCCACTATTAGCTTACCAAAGGATTTTTCTCCAGTTTTTAGTGGACTTTTAGAGAGACTATATGACATATTGCATCATAAGAAATTAGATGCAGAAGCAGATATGAGAATATAGCTGTCTTCTATTAAGTTACACATTAAAGAAATTTCCATGAATATGTAGTTTGTAGAACAATATCATTTTTCTCAGTAAGTCTGTTTTGGAAAATAAAGTTACTTTTTAGAAAATGTATAAAAATATTTTTATTGTTTTATTTAAAATAAATAAGAAAATAAGTGTTTAAAACACTCCATTTTGGATCTAAAACACTCCATATTGGAGATCCCAAGATGGCAATGGAGTAGGCCGATGTTCCATTTGTAACCTCCCATTGTAATTTAATTTAAGAAAAATCATGTTGAAAAACTAACTTTGACTATATGAAGAGGAGTTTATAACCAAAGAGTCACAGAAGGCACATTGAGACTGATAAGAAGGGCAGAGATGTGAAAAGGGCTACCCTGCTTCCAGAAGCAAGTGGCGGCTGAGGTTCTAGAGCAGTGGTTCTCAAAGTGTGCACCAGGGTACACTGGTGCACCATAGAAGATTTCCAGGTGTGGCCTATGGTATTCCAGAGAAATATGTGCCTGTTGGGGACCAAAAAACCAACAGGGTTTTGGAGTTTATATTTTTGGGGGAGAGAGGTGTGGAGAATTGGCTCTAAGCTGACAGTCTGCCCAACCCCCCACCTTACTTGCCTGATTAGGTTGCAAAAGGCTGTTAAGCTGTGGTACTGGATTATTTACACTACCCCCCATGTTCCCTGGAAAGACTGGAGGCAAGTTTCTTCTATCCTTTGTTTGGTGTAAAGTTAAAATGATATGTATGGTGGGAGTTTTCTGCACTCAACACAATTAAGAGTAAAAAGAGAGAAATTCTTCAATGTATTGATGAGGAAATGAGAGTTTGCCTTTCAAATAAATGCCCAAACATTGAAGAAATCACTAGGACACATCAGGCTCATGTTTCTTATAAACACAGGAATGAAAAATCTTAACGCATTTGTGCCAGGACCTGCTGAATTTATTAAATCTTCCTAAGTATGTATTTATATATATAAAAAGATAACTTTTTTGGGGTTTTTAAAAATTTTTTAACTCCTCTTTTTTACGAATCTAAAAAGGATAACAAAAAATGTAACATAAAAATGTTTTTTAATGTCAGAATAAATTTAATTTTTGTCATATTTGTTTTGTTTATCATAAAAACATGCTTGGAATTTTTTTCTTTAATATTTGACTTAATTATTATAACATATTTCTCTGAAATTTGTATATAGTGTGCTTACAATTATTTGTAGAATTTTAAATGTACCTCAACTTCAAAAAGTTTGAGAACTACTGGTCTAGAGGGACTTTATGCTGCAAGGAGATTTTCCATGAAAGGGTAGGGTCCTAAGCCACAAGCCAGGTATCCATCCTAGAGCACCAGAGCCTAAAAGAGGTTCCCACATGGCAATTGGCAGTAAATAAAAGTGAAGTTTCTTTTTGTGAGAAAGTGATGGAACTTCTCAGAGATGAAGGCACACTTTTAAATAAGCCACTGCAGAATACCTCATTAACATCTACTTACCTATGGCTCTGTCAGAGGGAAACTGAGAGGGCTAGAATTACATGAGGAGAGTGTGAACTTGGTGACCCAGGGAGAAACACTAAAAGGGAAGGCCACCAGAACCCCTGTGCTGTGTCATTCTCCAATACTGAAGTTGCCATATTTTGGGGGGTAAAGTAATCCCCCCCATGCAGTATCAGCCTAGGGGAAAGCAACTTCCTCATCCTTGAGAATCTCTCTTGCTCCACCCTATGAAGATAAGGCGCTGCTGCAAATTAAGCAGCCCTGGCAAGGAAGCAGGGAATGTATGAGTGACTCAGTTGTCTGGCATTGAGCCCAAACTCTCCTGAGAATATGACTGATGCTCCCACCTCATGGAAGATTCAGTAGCAACTGTCAGGATTGTGGGAAGACAAAATCTCTGAGGTTTATGAGTCATACCCACTGGAATTCTAGTGGCCACACTCTACTGAAGTCTGTGAAAAAAGTCAGGATAGGCTGACACTTGGGATAATGGGGGAGAAGCCACATCCACCACCTTTCTTAATCCCTGAATTTCCCCAGCTCTAAACTTTACCAGAGGTTTTTTAGTGGCCAAAACCAACAAGCAGCCATCAGACAGAGACAGCAGAAAGTAGATCTGAAGGAAACTTAGGCCTTTTGCTGACTTTCTTTCAGGCTCAGTGTGGGTAAAAGCCAGCCTAGGTTATTTGGTTTGGTATTTCCATGTACACCTGGTGCCATTAGAGGCAGACAGAAACTCTGGTTTGTTTGTAGCTCCAAGAAGGTTGTTGTGGACCAGTCACAGGCAGTATCCTGCACTAGTATGTACCAGGTTTGCTCCAGGGAGGCACAGGCTGGCACATCCGGTAGCCAACTGTAGATAACATCAAAGCAGGTTCCAACAACTGTTCCTGGAGTTGTGTCTAAAGGGAGGGTGTATTAGACACTGGGCCTTGTTGAAGTGAGTTCTGCTTTATGTGGTTAGCACCTGTACAGCAGCTTGCACATGGGCTAGGTTACATTGGGGGACAGGAGAGAGAAGTGGTGCACAAATATTCAAAGTGTGAGTCCTTGGTGCCTATTGTGATTGAGGGGCTTAACCACTTTGGGGGGGCGCAGTCAGTCCTAGTGAAGGACTCTATCGGTCTCTCTCTGAGACCAAGGGCTCCCCAGCTGGAAGGACTTCTGCAGAGGGGGGCTGTTGGCTTTACTTAGTTTAAAACAGCTGCTAACCTCACTGAAGAATAATAGAATTGGGGTATCCATAAAATAGACTCTGGAGTAAGGGCCACTTTCCCCATACTAAGCTCCTAAGAGACCCTTGAAGTAGGGGTCCCACTAATATTATCATCCTGACCTCAGGTGCCCTAACCCACTATGTGTGCAACCTTTTAAGGAGTTGATGGGATGAGCCCAGGCTGAGCCCACACTACAGTCTTTCTGTATAAGACTCTGGGAAGACCAGGAAACTGCAAGAAGAGGTGGAGTAGCTGAAAAGTGGAGGCAAATCTTATGGAACTTGGACTCTTTAATGGAACTGCTGCCAGCTCTAGGCAGGAGAGACCTAATCTTTATACACAGGTTGGCCCCTCCCACACACACCCAAACACAGGAAATACAGACATAAACAGTGAATAGAGCAAAAGCTCCACAAGGTAGTTTATGGTGGGTTACATAAAATAGCTGATATCAACTCATACCTGAACCCCACCAAAGAGGACCCAGAACCAACATAACCAGGAGTGGGTGGCAGATACCACACCAAAGACAGACTTGGTTAGCTACAAAAACAGCATACCCAAAGGAGTAGTCCAACAGGCACCAAAAACTGAATAAATATGCCCAACAAAACACTACACAGCATCTAAAACATGATCAAGGTTGGCCTTAGAGCCAGCCAGCCTGAAGGGATAACTCCACCATGAAAGAGCCAACTGCATCCAAGAGTCACATAGAACAGGAGGGTATATATAACCGTTAAGAAACATTCCTAAAACAAGGAACTTAGGTATCCTGAAGATTAGTACCACTGAGTTCATCTTTCTCAACAAGAGGCCACAAAAAATTGAGAGACAGAGTAGAGGTACCTAATACACAAACAAAATGGGAAGACAAAGAAATATGCCCTAAATGAATCAACAAAAGAAATCTCCAGAAAAAGAATTAAAATAGAAGTAACCAAACTACCAGAGGCAAATTTTAAACTAATAGTTGTTAGAATGCTCAAAGTTCTTAGAGTAAGAATGAATGATCATAGTGAGAACTTAGTAAGAAGGACACTGAAACCATAAAAAAAAAAAAACCAGTCAGAAATGACAAATACAATATCTGAAATGAAGACTGCACTAGAAGGAATCAGGAGCAGGCTATATGAAGTGCAGGATTGAATCAGTGATTTAGAGGACAAGATAAATGTAGGCACAGAAACAAAGCAGCAAAAAGAAAAGAGACTAAAAAAAAACTAAT
This sequence comes from Rhynchonycteris naso, assembly GCA_037038555.1. Lineage (NCBI taxonomy): Eukaryota > Metazoa > Chordata > Mammalia > Chiroptera > Emballonuridae > Rhynchonycteris > Rhynchonycteris naso. The sequence continues at coordinate 135,762,139 of CM072998.1, forward strand.
ATCTAAGAGATCTCTGTGACAACATGAAGAAAAACAACATCTACATCATAAGGGTTCTTGAAGAAGAGAATGAACAAGGTGTAGAGAACTTGTTTGTAGCTGAAAACTTCCCTAAACTGATGAAGAAAAAAAAATACACAAATTCAAGAAACATAGAGTCACATTAGAGATGATTCTAAAGAGGCCCACACCAAGAAACATTCTGATACATTATGATGTGTAAGTGCACATCATAATTAAAATGCTAAAGTTAAGAGACAATATACTAAAAACTGCAAGTGAAAAATAATTACCTACAAAGGAGCCCCCATAAATATGACATCTGATTTCTCAACAGAAACACTTTAGGCCAGAAGGGATTGGCAAGAAATATTCAAAATAGTAAAAAACAAAACAACAACCTACAACCAAGACTACTCTACTCAACAATGCTATCATTTCAATTTGAAAGAGAAATAGTTTCCCAGACAAAAAAAGGCTTAAAAAGTTTATTGGCACCTAATCAGGATTGAAAGAAATGAAAAAGGGCCAGCTATAAGAAGAGGAAAGAAAAAAAGGAAATAAAAAGAAAGAGAATTATAGATTTAAAGAATAAAATGGCAATAAATAAGTACTTATCAATCATAACCTTAAATGTAAATGAATTAACTCTTCCAATCAAAAGACATAAATTAGCCTGACCAGGTGGTGGCGCAGTGGATAGAGTGTCGGACTGGGATGCGGAAGACCCAGGTTCGAGACCCCAAGCTCGCCAGCTTGAGTGGGCCCGTCTGGCTTGAGCAAAAGCTCGCCAGCTTGGACCCAAGGTCGCTGGCTCCAGCAAGGGGTTGCTCGGTCTGCTGAAGGCCTGTGGTCAAGGCACATGTGAGAGAGCAGTCAATGAAAAACTAAGGTGTCTCTATAGCACTAAAAACTAAATGATTGATGCTTTTTACCTCTCTCTGTTCCTGTCTGTTTGTTCCTGTCTATCCCTCTCTCTGACTCTCTCTCTGTCCCTGTAAAAAAAATTTTTTTAAAAAGACATACATTAGCTAAATAGATAAGAAAATAAGATCTGTATATACACAGTGTACAAAAGACTCACCATAGAATGAAAGATACATATGATTGAAAGTGAAGGGATGGGAAAAAAAATTATTCAAATGAAAATGAAAAAAAAAAGTTGGGATAGCAGTACTTATATCTAACAAAACAGCCTTTAAAACAAAGGCTAGAGTAAGGAACAAAGAAGGTCACTATGTAATAATAAAGGAAGCAAGCCAACAAGAGAATATAACCATTGTAAATATTTATGCACCCAATGTAGGAGCATATAAATATATAAATAAAGATTCTGATGAACATAAAAGGAGATAGCAATAGCAATATAGTCATACTAAGGTATTTTAACACATCACTGACATTACTGGATAGATCTTCCAGACAGAAAATCAACAAAGAAACAACTGCCTTAAATGACACACTAGATCAACTAAATTTAATTAATATCTTCTGGACATTTCACTCCAATAATCAGAATATACATTTTTTTCAAGTGCACACAGTACATTTTCTAGGAGAGAACACATGTTAAGACACAAAACAAGTCTCAATATATTTAAGAAGACTGAAGTTATGCAAAGCATCTTCTCTGACCACAATGGCATGAAACGAGAAATCAACTGCAATAGAAAAAGTAAAAAACATTCAAACACTTGGAGACTATATAGCATGTTATTAAATAACAAATGGGTAAACAATAAGATGAAGGAAGAAATAAAATTTTCCCTTGAAACAAATGAAAATGAACATATAACAACCCCAAATCTATGGGATACAGCGAAAACCGTCACGAGAGGGAAGTTCATAGCATTACAGGTATACCTTAAGAAGCAACAAATAAGATCTATAACTCTTAACCTAAAAGAATTGGAAAGAGAACAACAAAGAAAACCTAGAGGAAGTAGAAGGAAGAAAATAATAAAGACTAGAGTGGAAATAAATGATATAGAGGCATAAAAAAGAAAGAAAATACTAAAGATCAACCAAACCAAGGCTGATTCTTTGAAAAGGTAAACAAAAATGATGAACTTTTAACCAGACACATCAAGTAAAAAAGAGAGAGAACGTAAATAAATAAAATTAGAAATGAAAGACAAGTAATAACTAACATCACAGAAATACAAAGGATTGTAAGAAAATATTATGAAAACCTATATGTCAAAAAATTTAAAAACCTGAGAAAAATAGATATAAACTTCTAGAAACATACAATTACCAAAATCGAATCTGGAAGAATCAGAAAACCTGAGCAGACTGATTACAACATTTGAAATTGAAACAACTATCTAAGAAACTCCCAAAAAACAAAAGTTCTGGACTGAATGGCTTCACAGGCAAACTTTACCAAACATTCAAAGAAGAACCGACACCTATCCTTTCAAAAAATTCAAGAGGAAGGAAGATGTCTTTTATCATTTTACAGGACAAGCACTATTTTAATTCTAAAACCAAATAAAGACACTACAAAGAAAGAAAACAATAGGCCAATATTCCTGATGAATATAGATGCTAAAATTCTCAACAACATATTAGTAAACTGGATCCAGCAATACATTAAAAAAGGTCATCTATCACGATCAAGTGGGATTTATTCTGGGGAGGAAAACCAGGTACAATATTCACAAATCAATAAATGTGATTCATCACATAAACAAAAGGAAGGGTAAAAATCACATGATTATATCAAATGATGCAGAAAAAGCATTCAATAAAATCCAGCACCTATTTATAATCAAAACTCTCAGCAAAGTGGGAATACAGGGAACATAACTCAACATAATAAAAGCCATATATAAAAAAACAACAGTCAACATAATACTCAGTGGACAAAAATTAAAAACAACCCTTTTAAGATCAGGAAAAAGACAAGGGTGTCCCCTTTCATCACTCTTCTTTAACATAGTGCTGGAAGTCCTAGCCATAGCAATCAGAAAAGAAAAATAAATGAAAGGCATCCAAATTGGAAAAGAAGAAGTAAAAGTGTCATTATTTGCTGATGATATAATACTGTACATAGAAAACCTAAAAACTACTACACCTGATAAATGAATACAACAATGTGGCAGAATATAAAATTAATATTCAGAAATTAGTGACATTTTTATACACCAACAATAAACTGTCAGAAAGAGATATTAAGGAAATGATCCCCTTCTCTATTGCAACAACAACAACAACAAGAAATAAAGTACTTAGGAATAAATTTAGCCAAGGAGGTAAAAGACTTGTACTCAGAAAATTATAAGACATTGAAATAAGAAATCGAGGAAGATACAAACAAGTAGAAGCATAAAAGGTGTTCATGGATAGGAAGAATTAACATAATTAAAATGTCTATAATACCCAAAGTAATCTATAGATTTGATGCAATTCTTATCAAAATGCCAATGGGACACTTCACAGATCTAGAACAAATATACCAAAAATTTATATGGAACCAAAAAGAACCTGAATAGCTTCAGCAATCTTGAAAATGAAGAACAAAGTGAGAGGTATCACACTTTCTGAAATTAAGCTATATCACAAGGCCATTGTAATCAAAATGGCTTGGTACTGGCATAAGAACAGGTACACAGATCAATGGAACAGAACAGAAAATCCAGAAATAAACCCACTCCTTAACGGTCAATTCATATTTGACAAAGGAGTCAAGAGTATACAATAAAGACAGTTTATTTAATAGATGGTGTGGGAAAATTGGACAAGTATATGTAAAAACTGAAACTACACTACCAACTTATATCACAAAAACAAACTCAAAATGGTAAAAGACTTGAATGTAAGTCATAAAACCATAGAAGTCCTAGCAGAAACTATAGGCAGTAGATTCTAAGACATCTCTCGAAGCAATATTTTTGCCAATATATCTTCTTGGGCAAGTGAAACAAAGGAAAAAAAAATAAGACTATATTAAACTTAAAAGCTTTTGCATCGCAAAATACACCATAAAGAGAATAAAAAGACAACCCACTTTATGGGAGAATATATTCACCGATATGTCTGACAATGGTTAATAGCCAAAATTTATAAAGAACTTATATAAAACTCAACACCAGGAAGACAAACATTCCAATTAAAAAATGGGCAAAGGCATATGAAAAATTCTCAACGTCACTAATCATTAGAGAAATGCAAATTAAAACCACAGTGAGGTATCTCCTCATACCTCTTAGAATGGCTTTCATTAACAAATCAACACACAAGTGCTGGAGAGGGTGTGGAAAAAAGAGAACCCTCCTGCACTGCTAGTGGGAATGCAGACTTATGCAGCCACTGTGGAAAACAGTATGGAGATTCCTCAAAAAATTAAAAATGTAACTGCCTCATGACCCAGCTATCTCACTTCTAGGAATATATATTAAGAATCCAAAAACACTAATTAAAAAGAAGGTATGCATCCCCATGTTCACTGAAGCATTGTTTGCAATAGCCAAGATCTGGAAATAGCTCAAGTGTTGACAGTGGACGAGTGGATAAAAATGCTGTGGTACATTTAAACAATGGAATAATACACAGCTGTGAAAAATAAGAAAATCTTACCTTTTGCGACCTATGCTAAGTGAAATAAGCCTGGCAGAGAAAGACAGATACCATATGATCTCACTTATATGTGTAATCTAATGAACATAAACTGAGGAACAAAACAGAAACAGACAGGGTCACACGGAACAGATGGGCAGCTATCAGAGGGAAGGGGAATCAGGATGGTATCAAAAAGGTGAAGGGATTAGTCAAATTATGTATACATAACACATAGATACAGATAACAGGATAACAAGTCTCAGGGGAAAGGGGAGATGAAGGTAGGGGTGGGTGGGCAAAGGGGGTAAAATAGGAATAGAAAGAGACTTTGTGTGGGACATGAGGGATATGATGCAGGGGCCTGAGGGTGTTATATTGAGTGGGACACTTGAAACCATGTCAACATAATAAATTAAAAATAAAAAAACCCACTCTTCATTTGAATTTTTAGCATAGTAAATAATGACAGACAAAACTCATATAAACAAAAACACTTGGCTCCCTAAATAATTTTGAACAGCACAGATATTTGCAAACTACTGGCTACCAACCTATTCCTGGAAACCTTGTTGTCAATGCAATTGCTTCATTCCTCCCCCTGCTCCTATGGTTGCTTCTGCCTCACTGCCCTAAAGCCCAAAGACCACCAGGAATAGCTTGGCCAGAAATCCTTTTTTTTTCTTTTGTATTTTTCCGAAGTGAGAAATGGGGAGTGGGGGGAGGGGGGGAGGAGGGAGGAGGCAGACAGACTCCCGCCTGCGCACACCAGGATTCACCCGGAATGCCCACCAGTGGGGGATGCTCTGCCCATCTGGGGCATTTGCTTCGTTGCAACCGCCACTGGAGCCATTCTAGTGCCAACCTCAGCGCCCAGGCCAACTTTGCTCCAATGGAGCCTTGGCTGCGAGAGGGTATGAGAGAGAGAAAGAGAGAGAGAGAGAGAGAGAGAGAGAGAGAGAGAGAGGAGAGGGGGAAGGGTGGAGAAGCAGATGGGCACTTCTCCTGTGTGCCCTGGCTGGGAATCAAACCCAGGACTTCCACACACCCAGCCGACGCTCTACCGCTGAGCTAATAATCAGGAAATTGGCCAAGGCCTGGCCAGGAATCTTTTGAATGATCACATTTTATATTTTGTTCTAAGTCTCAATGCTCCCAGGCATATCTCTGGGATAACAGATCCCTGTTGACAGCCTCTTATTGAAAAGTTTCAGAGGAGCGGTCTTTGTGTTCCAGAATTTGAACATCATCATGGAATGCCTGCTTTCTGAATTTAACCAACCTGGTTCGGACAGATAAATGGTATTTCTTATAAGCCACCTGGGATGGTTTCCACTCTTGGATTATTCAATATCGGCCAATGCAGGGCATGTAATAACTACTCAGGTGGGTTCTGAAAAGGAACGAATAATTTATTTACAAGGACAATTCAGAATAGACTTAAGCAGACATTACTGGTCAGGGACCAGAAAACCAGACAACAAGCCCTCAGATCAACTTCCTAGTATGATGCCATGTTCCTCCCTACACTTCCTTCCGTTGGAGAAGGTAGGCCTGCCCTGCCCACGGCAGCAAGAACACCTTCTGATATGGAAATGCCTGTCAAAGTTCACTTTGCGGGTGTCAGCTCCTCCACTTTCCAGAAGTCAGGCACAACCCGGTCCTGTCTCACTGGCAGACACGGGGCTGGGGTCCATGGTAGGTGCGAAGCAAGGGAGAGGCCGCCAACAGGTGCGAGATCCGGAGGCCAGAGGCCTGACTCCGGGTGGGGGCGGACCAGCTGGACGACCGTGGGGGAGCGGACGCTCTCTCCAGGAGGAGGTGTGCCGCCTGCATCCACCTGCCCGTCCGTCTTCCTTTCTTCCTGCTGGTCTTTGCCAGGTAGACCTAAGGTGGCTTATCCTTGGTGAGCAGGCATTTGGAGCGTCTGTCTTCACCGCCGGCGCTGCGGATCCTGAGTCCAGGACGGGCGTGGGTGGGGGTGGGGGACCTAGGCCCTCGGCTGGGGCAGTCTGGGTGGCGTGCCTCTCACGGGGCGCAGGATCCGATCCTGCCAGGTTTCCAGATGGCCGAAGGAGATGCCGCAGCGTCCCCTCAGGAAGCGGCGCGCGCCCGTGCGCGCCTCCTGAAGAGGGAACCCCACTCAGTGTCCTCCTGCCCTCTTCTCTCTTCCTTGCAGTCTGATATGGGGATGGTGTTCCTGCTGCTGTGCGGTGTGTCCATCGCTCTTCCACTCTTTATCAGAGCAGGTAAGTGGAGTTAGTCCTCGGGTCTCAGAAGCCGTCCTCAGACACGTTCCTCCCTGCGATTCTGCGGCGGCTTGGTGTGCAGACCTGGGGGCAACGCGTGTGACTGAGCCTTAGCTGATTACACTTTTCCCAGTTGACCAGGCAGCGTTCCGAATAGTGAGAGTTTACACTTCCCAGTGTCTAATGCTCAACTGCAAATGTCACCTTTAAACTTTGCGTTGACTTTGGAGAGGAGGAGGATTAGGCAAATTTGCAAGTCAAGACTTGAGTTAAACCGTTCAAATGGGCAGAATGCTATTTTATATGACAGCCATTTTATGGCCCGGGATAAAAGCAAACTATTAATAAAAAATCTTCCAAGAACAAGAAAACTAAGCAATTTGGTAGAAAAGATCTTTAAAGTGGGTGGATTTTTAAACAATAGTTTTTGCTATGAGATACACCTTTTAAGACAAAGAGAAATAGTCGGGTGGCAGGACCAGAAAATCGGACAAGAAGAGCATTTTCCTTTGGTGGAGGAGGAGGAAAGAATGAAGGGCTTAGATGGAAGGGAAAGAGTGTGTCCTTCTGGAAGAGAAGGTGACAGTGAAGAGGACACAGTAAATTCTGTCACATGGAGACATCGGAAGGGCTTTGAATTATGCTTTCAAATCAACAGACTATTTTTAGCAAACTCTCACACTGAGGAAACTCAAATAAAATTGGCTAGGAAATTGAGACATTTGTTAAAACTCTTAATAAATAACACAGGGGTTCTCTTTCATAATTATTTTTTTTCTCTTCCTTTTCCCCAGATGAATGCCAGGACATTAGTGTGCAAAATGAGACACCTTTGGTAAACCAGCCATTTGCTTTCAATTGCACATACCCTCCAATAACATCTGGGAAAGCATATGTAGCGTGGTATAAATACCCTAACAAAACTCCAGTATCCAAAGATACACAATCTAGAATCTACCAGGATCAAAACTGGATTTTGTTTCTCCCCTTGGCACGGAGGGACTCTGGGATCTACCAATGTGTTATAAAGTAAGTTCCTCACTTAAAGTAGAATTAACACACTCTTTTTCTGTCTTTCACGTATATATAATTGGTACCTCCTTCTTTCCTGGAATGCCCAAAGTTTTTGTGATAGATGGCAAATCCAGATAGGAATTAGCCTCCTTTGAACACCTTTTTTTGTAAGGAATCTGCTATGGAAATACAACAGTGACCAAGCACCGAGTTAGTTCCAGACCCAAGGCTGGAAAGTAGTATGATATAAATGAATGGACACAGGTCTGGTGGGAAACAGCTGAGTCTATTTTCTCAAGTCTATTTTCCAATTTATAAAGAAAACCTGTGAATTGTGTGTGTGTGTGTGTGTGTGTGTGTGTGTGTGTGTGTTTGCATGTGGCCTAAATAAAACACATCTGTGGAGCAAATATTACTTGAGGGCCCCAATTTTGTTTCTTTCCCTTACTAAAATATACAACCTTAAGAAATTATTTGACCTCCCTAAGCCTTGGTTTTCTTATCTATAAAATGGGAGTCATGCCTGCCTGAAAGGCTGAAATGAAAATTAGCTGAAGTCATGTGTGGGGTCAGTATCTCTGAAATAAAGTTGTATTCTCCTTCTCTTGTTTTGTTTCCCTGGAATTTTCTGGCCCCTTCTGTGTCCTAGTATGGCCTATGTCCCACTCTGATGCATGCCAGGTTTCTCATTTTCATATGTCAGATCGACTTGAAGGACAAAATTACTTTACTGTTACACAAATAGAAGCCATTAGCCCATTTGCCTGACCTCCTCTCATGATTTCACTCACTTCATAGATGAAGCTTCTGACATCTTGGGGAGTTCTGCTCTCCTAGTTTTACTCTTGACTATAAATGAACTAGGGTTAGAGATTGTATATCACACAAATTCATCTTTATATGTAGACTAGATTTAAAATGTTTAAATCTGGGATCTGTAAAATGGAGAAAATCATCTTTTGTAGCAAGAAAACGTAGATATTGTCTTTAATGGAAGAAAATAAACAGAAATTCTCAAAGAATTTTAGCATTGATATGATACGTGTTTAGTAAACTGTATTTTTTATTTCAAATTCATATGAAATTTGTATGAATAGTAGATTCCCCATTATTTAATATTCAGGCACATTTACCTTATTCTCTCTCCATATATGTATATGACACAAAATATTTTTCTGTAACATTTTTTCCCAAATCATTTCAGTTGCATGTATCATGTCCTTTGACCTCATAATATTGCAATGTGTATTTCCTATAAACAAGAATCTTTTCTTACATAATCACACTATGGTTAACACATTCAGGGAATTTTACTATTATACAATATTTTTAATCTAATTCTCAATCCATTCTAATTTTATCAATAATCTCAGTGATTACCAATATAAAATTTTTTTTTCCCTTTTCAGTAGGGATCTAATTCAAGATCATTATTGCTTTTGGTTGTCATTTATTTTCAATCTCTTTTCATCTAGAATAGTTCCTTAGTCTGTTTTTTTTATGACATTGACATCTTGAAGGAATACAGGCAATTATTTTATGTGATATTCTTTCATTTGGGTTTGACAGATATTTCTTCATTGGCCTCCCTGGTTGGAATGTTGTGAAAGTGATCTTGTCTTTTTCAGACAGCACGTTGTGGCACCTGGTGTCCCTTAGCCCCTCGGTGGCGAAGTTCATTTTGATCACTTGTTAAGGTGCTACCCAGTGTTTCCACTGTATAAATAATTTCTTCTTTCTGTAATTAATGACTTGTGATATGTGTATTGTCTTCTTTCAGATGGAGGGTTTGCATAGTACCTTGAAGATGATTTGGACACAGTTGAAGATGAACAGAATCATTTGATTTTGTGATTGACTTTATAAGGTTTCAATCTCTTATTTTCTTACAGTAATACAAATATGTGTTACCAAATACATGTAAAACTGACTGTGCTTGAAAAACAGTGGTGTAATACTTCCGGAGACAATCAAATAAATTTACCAGATGAGTACAAACAAATACTACATGTTGGAAAAGATGACAGTCTTATGTGTCATCTGAATTTCCCGAAGAGTTTTGATTTGGATTCAATAAAGTGGTATAAGGTAAAAAAAAAAAAAAGGATTGTTTTATTAATACTTTATCTCCTCCCCCTCCCCTTTATCCTCCTCCTCCTCCCCTCTTTGTTGCCTTCCTCCTCCTCCTCCTCCTTTTCATCCTCCTCCTCCTCCTCCTCTTCCTCTTCATTATTATTATTATTGAGAGATAGGGAAGCAGGGAGGTAGAGAGATAGACAACAACCAGATAGATTACTCTCAAACAAATGTAATCATCTTACTTACTTGTGTAAAGGGCTTCTAATGTTCATTCCCTCTTCATGGTGTTCTATGAATGGACGCCTGGCCATCTCACTGGTTTCATTCTCCCCACTCTCCCCTGGCCAGAGTATCTTAGCCAGAGGCTCTGGCTGTTCTATGCCTTGGAACCATTGTACAGGCTGGGCCAAGAGTTTTCTTTTTGGTGTTTAAAATTTAAATACTGTCAAATGTTGACTGCTATTATTATGAACATTTTAATTATAAATCTTATTAGTGAGCTATTGGCCAAGAATATGTAAATAAAAATCAAAACCTCCTGAAAATTTAAACTCTAAATGCCTCAGTGGATTACAGCAGAGGCTGTCCATTAGACTTAATATGATAAAACTCATCTTAGCCTGTTAAATATTTTCTGTCAACTCTTTGTTAGGTTATAAACTGTTCAATGTCTAGGAACCACATAGGTTTCTTTCATTTTCTTACAGTTTATAGAATGGTGCCAACTAGGAATGTAACTGATACCCCAAATACACTTTAAATTAATTTTTTTTTAAATTTAGGACTGTAAAGAGATTAAAGGAGAACGATTTACTTATTGGGGAATAAAACTTTCAGTGAACAATGTTGTGGCAGAAGACGAAGGGAACTACGCATGTGAAGCCAGATTGACACTGGCAGGAAGATCATACACGGTTTTAAATAGAATTGCTGTGAATGTCAGTAAGTATGCTCACGTTCATTGTCTGTACTGCCCCTCAACTTTGTGGAAGAGGACTCTCAGACATTAAGACAGATGATCTTTATCTTGATTTTCCTGAAGGTTAGCAGGCTCTCAAACTTTTTATTAGAAGAAAAGGGTAAAAAAATGAGTCAAAACAGCATGAGCAGTTTAATTTCTTCACCTGAGAAAACAGAATACTCAAAACTCTTGATCAATTTTAATTAAAATAAAAAACAACCTGTTGGTTTATTTATGGAAATTAAGTGAGATCATGTATGTAGAATAGCTACCAGGATGCCTGGTTAAGAATAGGTATTTAGTAAATGGTGCCTATTGTGAAAATGTCTCTATTTTCCTTAGCCTTTACTGATGTGTCTCTTTCAGTGGGCCATGCAAGCTTCAACCTCTCCTGCTTCAGCTGCTGCTGAGTTTAAGGTCTCTGGAATTGGTTCCAGTGTGATTAATGCCCATAGGATTTTAGTTCCCAAACCAGAGCAGCTGGTTTTCTTGAACATAAAACCTGGAAATTTGAAAGCAGAACCTTAGGGGTAGAAAAAAACCCAAGTAAAAATCTATCTTGCCTGACCAGGCAGTGGCGCAGTGGATAGAGTGTCGGACTGGGATGTGGAAGACCCAGGTTCGAGAGCCCAAGGTCGCCAGCTTGAGCGCGGGCCCATCTGGCTTGAGCAAAAGCTCGCCAGCTTGGACCCCAGGTCGCTGGCTCAAGTAAGGGGTTGCTTGGTCTGCTGAAGGCCTGTGGTCAAGGCACATGTGAGAGAGCAATCAATGAACAACTAAGGTGTCGCAACGGCAATGAAAAACTAATGATTGATGCTTCTCACCTCTCTCTGTTCCTGTCTGTCTGTCCCTATCTATCCCTCTCTCTGACTCTCTCTCTGTCCCTGTAAAAAAAAAATGTATCTCAAGTTATTAATTTTACAGAGGTCCAAAAGGAGAGCAACTTACTGAAACTTACAGTGCTGGTTAGTGCCAGAAACAGAGCCAGAACTCAGGCATTCAGGGCCCAGGTGCACATTGTTCCTTCTAAACACATTCAGCAAGTTTGTACAGCCTGACCAGGCAGTGGTGCAGTGGATAGAGCATCAGACTGGAACACTAACCCTGAGGTCACCAGCTTGAGTGCAGGTTCATTTGGCTTGAGCATGGGCTCACCAGCTTGAGCGCTGGGTTACTGGCTTGAGCATAGGATCATAGAAATGATTCCATGGTCATTGGCTTGAGCCCAACGGTTGCTGACTTGAGCCCAAGGTTGCTGGCTTGCAAAGGGGTCACTCACTCTGCGGGAGCCTCCTGGTCAAGGCACATATGAGAAAGCAATCAATAAACAACTAAGGAGCCACAACAAATAATTGATGCTTCTCATCTCTGTTCCTGCCTGCCTGCCTGCCTGTCCCTCTCTCTGTTGCTAAAAAAATAAAATAAAATAAATTACCGTAGAGAGTTGTTTTCTATATTTACTCATCTAAGTGGAAAGAACTGAAGACTAAGTATATCTTTATTTTTTAATTAAATCTATTGAGGTAGCATTGGTTAATAACATTATATATGTTTTAGATAAACAATTCTGTAATACATCTGTGTATATATCTTTGACTTGGACCTTCATGTTTCTCACAAATATCTGTCAGACTTTATGTACTGGGATGCTTAGAGATTTCTTGATGGTGTGGCTCTCTTAGGAGATGTGTCCAGCATGGTGGCTTTCTGCTTCCCTCCTGGAGCCTCTTAATTATGAATATTAATTGCATTAGCTTTTATGATTTTTATGCTTTGGTTTTTATGCCAAGTGACATAATTCTGAAAGTAAGCACTTTCTTTTTCTTGTTCACAGTTGAACCTCTAATACCTAACCCACTGCCTAATCTACATAAGGCACAAGTCTATGTTTTACTGAATATTTAACTACTATTATACTTTAGTTTTATTGATAGCTGAGGGAATTTTTTGAAATGTAAAATTTCAAATGCAACTGAAAAATACCTCGAGTTCACGAGTCTACATCTCATGTCATTGACGTAAACATTTATTTTTTAAAATTTATTTATTTATTTATTCAGTAAGAATAGCGGAGGCAGAGACAGACTCTTGCATGCTCTCCAACTGGGATCCACCTGGCAAACCCCGCAGGGGGCTATGCTCTACCCATCAGGGTGTTGCTCCATTGCTTAGCAACCAAACTCTTCTTAGCACCCTGAGGTGGAGGCCATGAAACTGTCTTCAGTGCTCAAGGCTAACTTGCTTCAATAGAGCCATGGCTATAGGAGGGGAAGAGAGAGAGAGAGAGAGAGAGAGAGAATCAAGAAAGGGAGGGGTGGAGAAGCAGATGGGTGCACTTCTTCTGTATGCTCTGACTGGGTATTGAGCCTGGGACACACCAGGCTGATGCTCTACCACTGAGCCAACTGGCCAGGGCTGTAAACATTTATTTTTGATCTGTTATATTCCCTAAATTATTAAAACCTGATAAGTAAAAAATTAAGAGAACATTGTTTCTTCTATTGAGAAGCTCTCAGCCTAGTGGTAGTGAAGCTAGAGATCTTAACAATATATGGTAAGGATAGACTTATAGACAGGAAATGATTCATAAGTAACCACAGGGTGGTCTGGAAGGCTTCCAAGAAGAAATATCCTCTCTGCTGTATTTTGAAGGATGAGTAAAATCTACATAAATAAAGAAGAGTGAGAAGGTGAAGAAAGAATAGTGTAAGGCAAAGCATAGATGTGTCTACTATCATAGATTATGTTGAAAATAAAACTAATCTTGTTAGAGCATATGTAAGTATGAGGTGAGGAGTGGTGGAAGCTGAGGACATTGAGACAAACAGGGCCAAGGTCAAGGAGGCTGGTTATATACAAGTTTACCATGTAGCCTCTGAACAGCCTCAGGATTGGTATAAGTACAGAATGACAAGGCTATATTTGTGATGGGTGACAGTTTTGAGATGATTTGAGCAGGAATTGAAGAGGGTCTGGAGGCCTTGACCATTTAGGCTACTCCTTCAATGTCCTAATAATCTAAACTTGGATGGAAGTAGTAGGGCTTTTTTTTAGGTAGTTATGTAGTGACTCTTTATTCAGTGTTTAAAAAGGTCAGTCCCTGTGCTAAGCAGTGAGAACATGATGGTGAGAAAGACAGCCAGGACCACTGCTCTGAGGAAGCTTTGAAGTCTAAGCAGGAAAGGAGGCAGAGATTTATCAGATAATCTACTAATGAGTAATGACCAAGGAGATTAATGCAATGAAGGAAAGAAAAATATGAGATCAAATAGACAAGAACCTGTTGAGAAGACAGTGGGTTAGGAAAAGCTTCCTGGTAATAGTGATGTTAGTGGTCAGGAAGCATTAACTTCGTGATGGAATGGGAAAGATTTTTGAGACTTAGGGTGCTGCTGGAGTGGAGGCCCTATAACAAGACAGACCACACTGTCTGAAGAACTGAAAGCAGATAGGTTGGCTGGTGTTATGCACAGTGAGGGAGGCAATGGCAGTTTGAAGTTAGAGAAGTAACCAGGGCCAAGATTAGGTAGGAATCCAAAGTGAGGAGTATGACTTTTATTCTAATAAAAATGGTAAACAGCCAGAGAGGATGAGAGCAGGAGAGTTGCTAGTGTGATACCAAGTAGGCACAGGCAACATGGTAACACTGAAGATAGAATGGTGTGAATAGATTCAAAACATTTTAGGAGGTAAAACCCACAGGTCTTAGTGTTGACTTGAATATGGGATGAGGGATGTGGCAAAGTAAGGAAGTTAGCTAGGCTCTTGGGCATATATAACTGATTGAATGGAAATATTATTCAATGAAATAAGATAACTTTGGAGGAAACTGGGTTTGGGAATGTAATCATGAGTTTTGTCATGGATAAGCTGAATGCTCAAGTGGGGATATCGAGTAGGCCTTCATCTTTGTGGTTCTGGATCTTAGAGAAACAACTGGAGATACAACTTGTGAAGTCACTGACATTTAGATGGCAATTGAAGAGCTGGATGTAAATGAGAGTGCCTCAGGAAAATAGAGAGTTTAGGAGTGAAGAAAGATACACAAACTGAGAAATGGTAAGAGGTAATTAATAATTTGAAGAGGATAAGAAAACAGCTGTTGCCTAGAATGAATTCTAAATTTTAAATGTGTGATCAATTGGAAAGTGGCACATTATCTACTGGTGATGACTTCTGTTTGGAGTATATTGAATATGAAGTGTTTGTAGAAGATGCAAATATTTCCCATAAAAGATATATGGTTTTGCATTTCCCTATATTCCTTTTTTTCTAACTTTTCCACAGCCCACCCAAATGTATAGGAAGAATATGGGACTAAGAGGGTGATTACTAAATTTTGGTGGACAAATGGAGAAAGGAAGAAGCCAAGAAAGACAAAAGGGTAGGGGATCAATATAAGGTAGAGAATTATAAAGTGGGGTAGAAAAATGAAAGAGCTGAAGAATAAATGAAGGACAAAGGATGGAAAGAATATGGAAAAGCAGGGTTGGAGAATGGAGGAATGAGACTGAAGATAAAATATTAAGGTCATTATTTTTCTCTTTCTAGGACCTAGGCCAGAGGTTTAATAATAGCTACTGCTTAAGAAGTGTATTTGGATTATTAGTCATTAAAATTTTATTACATAGCCTCATCAGCTTATGTTTATATCAAATAGATGATGGCAAAGCAAACTTTCTTGGTAGGCCAGCTTTTATGTTTTTTTTTATTTCCTTAGCAATTCAATTATTTCTGGTTTAAAAATATGCATTTATGGAGTGATGTTTTGCCACACCACGAGTTCTGTTTTTTATTTGTTTTTTTTTTTTTTTAAAGAGACAGAGAGAGAGAGAGAGAGTCAGAGAGAGGGATAGACAGACAGGAACGGAGAGAGATGAGAAGCATCAATCATCAGTTTCTTGTTGCGACACCTTAGTTGCTCATTGATTGCTTTCTCATATGTGCCTTGACCACGGGTCTTCAGCAGACTGAGTAACCCCTTGCTCGAGCCAGCAACCTTGGTCCAAGCTGGTGAGCCTTGCTCAAACCAGATGAGCCCGTGCTCAAGCTGGAGACCTTGGGGTCTCGAACCTGGATCTTCCGCATCCCAGTCCAACGCTCTATCCACTGCGCCACCACCTGGTCAGGTCCACAAGTTCTGTTTTTAATTGACAAATGTTTTTTGAAGGTCTGCTCTGTGCCAAGTTTTTTTTTTTTTAATGTTATTACATCAAAGTAGTGAGGAATGTATCATATGTGATTCTAATGCAATTTCATGTGGGTATGATTTCTTAGGAGTAAATGTTGGACATGGAGGAAGAATCCCTAAGATAACTTATCCAATAAACAATACCATTGAAGCACAGCTTGGTGAGTAAAGTTATGGAAGCCACTGGAATCATTAAGGGCAGAAATCAATATGTCCACATAGCCTCGTGAGTTTTTTGCATTTTAAGGGTAAGGACAAATTTCATAAACACCCAGTTTTCAGCTGTGGATGTACCTGTGCTCATTAGGAGAAGCACCAGAATAAACAGTCCAGAGAGCTGAATCTTGGGGAAGTTGTGGCATCGAAGTTCTGGTAGTGAGCACCATGGGTATAAATCAGTGATTTTTAACCAATGTGCCACAGAAGTTTTAAAATGTAGAATTTCCAACTATTTAATCAGAGGCACTGACCTCTTTTTTCTTAGATTGTCAAATAAAAAAAATGACAACAGCCAACATAACAATAGCTGTCCAGTGTGAGTAAATATGTATCGTTTTTGTGTCAGATTGGCAAAAAATATATTTTTTGGTGTATGTCAAATTTTCGTAATTAATTTATGAATTCCATGAAATGGAAAAGGGTGAAAATTAGTGGATAAAATGTTTAATGTAAATCTGTTTATGTAGAGAAAATAAAAAGGTAAAAATAATTACTGAAAGAGATGATACATAATATAAAATTACTACTATAATATTGGTCAAGAATTCTTAATTATAGAATCTTGCAGAGGGAAGTATATTAAAGGTGTAGGAAGAGTTATCATGTTATATTCCTTATTTTACACAGGAAGGGATCAGTAAACATTGTCTCAGTTTGTGATCAAAGAGGAGAAAAAGAAGCTCAAATTATTATTTTTTAAATTTAAAGGTAATCACCAGTAAAATAAAAACATGTTGAGTAACTTCTAAAGACAAAAAAGAAAAGTTTTATTAAATAACAGATGCTCAGGTTGAGTCAAATATTAAAAGCTGATTACATGCTATTCTCAAAAGACATAGATCTAAAAGTAATGACCTAGAAAATTAAATATAAATTCATAAGTGAGATATATCTTGCAAAAATTAACACAGAAATCAGATTGGCAACATTAATCTTTTAATTTGATAAATATTATACATATTTTAATGAAAAAAGTTAACTGAAAAATTGAATTATTAATAATAAAAATTATATGATAAGAGGTTAATAACCAAAATTTATAAAGAACTTATAAAACTCAACACCAGGAAGACAAACAATCCAATCAAAAAATGTGAAAAAGAAATGAATAGAAATTTCTCCAAAAAGGACATACAGATGGACAATAGGCATATGAAAAAATGCTCAACATCACTAATCATTAGAGAAATGCAAATTAAAACCACAATGAGATATCACCTCACACCAGTCAGAATGGCGCTCATCAGCAAAACAACACAGAATAAGTGCTGGCGAGGATGTGGGGAAAAGGGAACCCTTCTGCACTGCTGGTGGGAATGCAGACTGGTGCAGCCACTGTGGAAAACAGTTTGGAGATTCCTCAAAAAATTAAAAGTCAAACTGCCTTTTGACCCAGCTATCCCACTTATAGAAATATACCCTAAGAACACCATAACACTGTTCGAAAAGAAGAAAGGCGCCCCATGTTCGTGGCAGCATTGTTCACAATAGCAAAGATCTGGAAACAGACCAACTGTCTGTCAGAAGACAAGTGGATTAAAAAGCTTTGGTACATATATACTATGGAATACTACTCAGCCATAAGAAATGATGACATTGGATCATTTACAACAAAATGGATGGACCTTGATAACATTATACAGAGTGAAATAAGTAAATCAGAAAAAAAAATCTGAGAACAGCATTATTTCATACATAGGTGGGACATAAAAGTGAGACTATGAGACATGGACAAGAGAGTGGTGGTTATGGGATGGGGGGAGGGAGGGGAGGTTGGGTTAGGGAGGAGGGGAGGGACACAGGGAAAACCAGATAGAAGGTGACAGAGGACAATTTGACTTTGGGTAATGGGTATGCAACACAATTGAATGATAAGATAATCTGGAGATGTTTTCATTGTACATATGTACCCCGATTTATTGGTGTCACCCCATTAAAATTAATAATAATAAAAAATTAGAATACCTCCCAAAATAAAAAAAATATGCATCAAATAGCACTGCATAAGAATATTTGAAGCTAAAGTTCTCAGGTATACAAAAACAATATAAGATAAAAACAATTATTTCGATTATTGTGGGAGATTTCAACATACTCTGGATTTGACAAATTTGTTAGTCAAATAAAAACCTAAAAGAGTCTAATAATATCATAAGAATAATGTATTAAATAAATCACACTCATACACATCTGTGAAAAAGAGTCCCAAAAGAAGAAATAAACAGATCTTATGATACAATCGCAATGCAGTAGGTCTAGAAATTTACAACTAAAATCAAAACAATAATAAACTCCACAAAAACAAATTTAACTAATTTTAAAAATTAAGCAACAACAAATATAGTGTGTCCGTAAAGTCATGGTGCACTTTTGACCGGTCACAGGAAAGCAGCAAAAGAGGATAGAAATATGAAATCTGCACAAAATAAAAGGAAAACCCTCTCAGTTTCTGTAGGATGATGTGGCACCATGTGCGCATGCGCAGATGATGATGTAACACCGTGTATACAGCGGAGCAGCCCATGTCCATGCCAATCGAGATGTAGATGGTACAGAGGAAAGTTCAGAGTGTTCTATGGCTTGCTAAATTCGAATCCGTGACCAAAGTGCAACGGGAATATTGGTGCGTTTATAAAGAGGCACCACCACATAGGAATAACATTACTCTGTGGGATAAGCAGTTGAAGGAAACCGGCAGTTTGGTGGAGAAACCCCATTCTGGTAGGCCATCAGTCAGTGACGAGTCTGTAGAATGGTTCTTAACCTTTTCTGAGGTACCGAACCCACCAGTTGCATATGCGCATTCACCGAACCCTTTATTAGTGATAAATAAAATATGATTTTTTTTTCCAAATTCAAGACATAGGTATATGTTTTTTTACTGGTGCACAAAATGAGCCGTGCATGATAATCACCTTGCTCAAAGAACAAAACCAACAAAGTGCATGAACTCACAACAAATTACGGTATTACTTTATTCTGGCCTCTGCGGCAGAGGCTTCTCTGAACCCTTGAGATGGACTCATCGAACCCCTAGGGTTCGATAGAACCTAGGTTAAGAACCACTGCTGTAGAGGCTATACGGGATAGCTACCTAAGGAGCCCTAAAAAATCTGTGCGTGCGTGTGCTCGACAATTACACCTAAGCAAGACTACAGTTCATAAGGTGTTAAAGAAACGTCTCTGTTTTACGGGATACACATTGCAGCTGTTGCACACTATCAAACAGGTGGATAGACCCACATGATGCGTGTTTGCTATAGATATGCTTCATGAGATCGACAATGATGCAGATTTTTGCAGAAGATTGTGTTTAGCGGTGAGGCGACCTTCCATATCTGTAGACATGTTCATCTCCATAACGTCCAAATATGAGCTGCTGAACATCCTCATGCCTATGTTGAGTATGAGCGTAACACACTAAAGTGAACGTATGCTGTGGCCTGATGCACCATAAGGTGATAGGCCCATTTTTATTCACGGAGCAATCTGTGATGGCAAACACCTATCTTGACATGTTGGAATTGTATGCAGTGCCACAATTTCCAGAAGGTGTCATCTTTCAACAGGATGGCACTCCTCCACACTACGCCACCATTGTTCATGAATTTCTGGATAGAACATTCCCCTGGCGGTGGATAGGCAGGGGTTCTGTCAAGCCATGGCCACCACAATCCCCAGATCTGATGCCCTTAGACTTTTACTTTTGGGGTTATGTGAAGCAACATCTGTACATTGAACTTATCAATGACATTAATCACTTAAACAGAGAATCACAGGCGTTATTCACTCTGTTACACCAGACGTCCTTACCCGTGTGTGGCAAAGAACTTCACTATCGTTTGGATGTGTGAAGGGCAACAAATGGAACCCACATCGAACTGCACTGAATAGGTATAAAACTGGGAGAGTTTTCCTTTTATTTGATGCAGATTTCACATTTCTATCGTCTTTTGTTGTTTTCATGTGACCGGTCAAAAGTAAGGTGACCAGACGTCTCGCTTTTAGCGGGACAGTCCCGATTTTTAACAATTTGTCCTGCATCCCACAGCATTTTAAAAAAGTCCCGATTTAAAAAAATATATTACAATACTATTTTTGCATTCTATGAAAAAATTTTTTTGCTCCATTTAGACCAAATTTTTAATCAAGACCCCCCCACCCCACCCCCTGCCAATGGTGTCCTGCTTTACCAATTTTAAAATCTGGTCACCTTAGAAAGTGCACCATAACTTTACGGACACACTGTATGTCTTCTAATTATTTGCGTTGCTGGTTAGATTTCATCCAAAATCAAGTTACAGATTATTTAGCAAATAATGGCATTGAAAGTATGTCAAGCTTCATTATTGGTGACCAGTGCTGAACTGCAAACTGTAGCAGGAAAAATGACACCCAAAAGGAGTATAATAGATATCTAGACAACTTAATAGAGGAAGAGGAATTTATTAGTAGCTGGTGAAGCGTGTGATGTTAGTAGCACCAAAGCACGAGCTCCCTGAAGTTAGATTTTTTACATCTTATATACCTTTTACAGTGTCCATGCAACAGGCTCATGGCAAGTGCTGATTTCTTTGAATTCTTTATTTGTAGACCTATATGACCTTTGTGTCTCCAAGAGGGGAAGGGTTACATGGGGAGGTATGGATTGTCTGTCCTTGACTGTTCATATATTCTACTTTCCTTGCTGGTGCTGTAAGTTATTTTCAGGGAGCTGACAAAGAGCTGAGGTTTGTTAGTTTTCAAAATTTCTCAGTGAGCCCTTTAAGCCCTTTCTCCCTCAGTTCAAAACCTTGAGGTCACTGGCTTGAGCACAGGATTATAGACATTGCAGTCCCCTTTTCCTGCATTCTTCTGGTTTTTTCCCTCTCCAAACAAGATATAAATGTCATCACTATTAATAGGAAGTGTAGATATAATTAAATATGTAAACTAGCCATTTAACATAATTTTAACAACCTCATTGAAGAAAATAATAAATTTTAATGAATTTTAATAAATAATGAATTTATTAAATAATAAGTTCCAGAGTTGGTCCTGGGATAGAAAGTTTCAGGACAGAAAACAGAAATGTTCAGCAAATATAATCCCCCCAAAGTGGAGAAACTGAAATATAAACGAAATGAGAAAGCTGATAAAGGAACAAGTAGAAAGGAGATAAAATCTGTTTGAAAGGCTTTGTACGTACATATTTTAATAGAGGTCTTGTAAACCTTCAAGGAAATAATAATACTCATAATAGAAAATATTTGTCTACATATCACTCACCATGTGACTTCTCTAATGGATTTTATAAACACCTAGAAAAGATAAGTGTGCTTGTTAACTCTCTTAATTAACTTTGTTCCCTCTTCTTGTCTTTGAAAATTCTAGCCCATGTGTTTAAACAATAAAAAGACAAGAGATGTAAACCATGAAAGAAGAAGGCCAGCGTGTAACTATTTTAAGTGATAGATAGATATTTATTTGGAAATTCTAAGAAAATTCTCTAGAAAACCATAATCACTAGCAATTTTTCAGTAAGTTATTTCAATATAAAATAAAATTTTAAAGCTAACAGTTGTTTATATGCCTGAAAGAATCACATATTATGTAATTTGAAAAAAGTGACATTTATAGTCACAATAAAATAGCAACACATTAAGAATAAAATGAACAGGAAATTTGAAAAACCTGCCTAAATACATTTTAAAAAATGCAACATTTTAAGCCAGAACATTAAGACAAGTTTTAGTGATTTCTTTCCCATGTTACTAAATGGGAACACTCAAAAGTAGGTTATTTCTCCCAGGCTAACATACAAGTTTAAAATAATACCAATTAAATTGAACTAAAATTGTGAAACTTGACAAAGTTTTTCTAAAATTCTTGTCAAAAAATGCTGGCATGAGTTAGCAAACCAATAATTGAAAGAAGAAATAGAGACAATTTCTACTATATACTAAAATGTATTGTAAAGTTATAATAAGTATATGTTGATATTTGCATATAGATAGACAGGTTAAAGAAGCATAAAACAATAAACAGATGCTAGATATAGGAATTTAGTAAAAGGGATTTGGGGCATTTAAAAATGTATAAGGAAGAAGAAATGCTTGTTAAATTTGAAGAATATGTAGTTTATTCTTTATGTACTACCATATACAAAACACATTTTTGATGAATTAAAGAAACATATAAAAACAAAATCAGAAAAGTGACATTAAAATATAAAGACAGATTTTTATCTAATGTCAGAATGATGTACTTTTGAAACAAAATCAGTGGAAGAAAGGATCAAAAAATCAGGCAAGCATAAATAATGTGAACATCTGTATTGATGAATAATGGTAAAAATTACCAGGTCTCTGTCCCTTTGTGATCTCTGCCCAATAAAGTAGATCATCATTGACCTCAGGAACGTAGTTTTGTTAATCGAAAGATAATCAAGGCTCAAAATAGGGTGTATTTGTTAATCAGGTCATTGTTGGTAGAATTTTTTTTAATGTTTGTGACTTTGGTTTTTGTAGGCTCCACCCTTATTGTAAACTGCAGCATAATAGACACGAAGGATAATACGAATCTCCGATGCTGGAGGGTTGGTAGCACTTTGGTGGACACTTACTATGAAGAGTCCAAACGAATCCAAGAAGGAATTGAGTAAGTGTTTGGTTTTTCTGGCTTTAAAAGCTAGCAACACTTTCTTCATTTAAGTGGTTTGGTGGTAGTACGAGTTTTGTTTTTGTTTTTTTTTGAGGTGGTTCTCACTGCTTCCTCATCACTCCCTTTGTCTTTGTCATTCAAAGGTCTCTCAGTGCTGCTATGTGTGAGCAAGCAACTGGTTCAAAGAAGTGTGAGATGCTCAGATTCTCAATCCTTCCTATATCCTAGTTTGCGATAAAGTGAAATGGGAAGTATGGCCTGTAGGCAATAAATTCAATCCAGGTCGGCTACTGGTCTCATTCCTAGTCACTTATGATGAACCATGGGCCTTCAAGACTTAAGTAGCAAAACAGGGGGCACCACAGGGACTCTTGGAGAGATAGTGCATAATTGTTAACTGATTGAGTGGTAAGAATCTAATTTATGGTGGTCTGAATAGAGTGGTGTAAAATAAGACCATGAACTAAGAGCCTCACAGTGTAGATGAATTGGGATAAGTGGAGAGGGAGAGGGTAAGACCTTTAATGCTGAGTGTGGTGTCTATGATTAACAGAACCACGCCTCACTGTCAAACTGTCCCCAAGATAATGCAAATTTTGAAATACACACCTCATCGAACTACTCAGTGAATAGGGTAAAATCATCCCCTAGACCAGTGGTTCTTAACCTGGGTTCTATCGAACCCTAGGGGTTCGATGAGTCCATCTCAGGGGTTCAGAGAAGCCTCTGCCATGGAGGCCAGAATAAAGTAATACCATAATTTGTTGTGAGTTCATGCACTTTGTTGGTTTTGTTCTTTGAGCAAGGTGATGTTTATGCATGACTCATTTTGTGCACCAGTAAAAAAACATATATATACCTATGTCTTGAATTTGGAATAAAAATCGTATTTTATTTATCACTAAAGAAGGGTTTGGTGAATGCGCATATGAAACTGGTGGGTTCGGTACCTCAAAAAAGGTTAAGAACCACTGCCCTAGATTAAAGCATATAAAATACGTTCGGTAAAATATGACTTATGTGTTAATGATTGGCTCTTTTCTTTTATAGAACCCAGGTTTCTTTTCCAGAACATAATTTTTACACAGTGAACATAACCTTTTTAGAAGTGAAAAAAGAAGATTATGGCCATCCTTTCACATGCCATGCTGGCATGTCTGCAGCATATTTTATGTTAAAACCCCCAGGTAATGTTTCTGTGGTTAAATACTGTTCAGAATGTTCAAAACTGATGGCAGGGAAATGGATATGAAAGGAAAATGGTAATAAATGTTTGGTACGAGGCAACAGAATGGTAATAAAAGACAAACTCAATATGAAATCTGGGAAAGAGTTGATATAATGTCTGATGACACTTGCAGTGAGGCTGTGACTGCAATGTACTAATCTTTGAAAGTGCCATATTCATATACATTGAGGTTCTATGCATCAAAATTCTAGAAAACAGAGCTATTTCTCTTAAATAAAACTCGATTGCTCAACATTTATAATCATGTGATTGTGATCTTCAACTTTTAGCTTTTTTTTGTTATAAATAATAGGATGTGAAAATAATTTATGTATATTTTTATCATATAACTCTGTAAAATTATCTATAAAGACTGAATTCTGATACTAAGAAAAGGCCTTCAAACTTAATGTATATACATAAATTGTCTCTTAACATTGTGCAGAGCATATTGTTTACCATAGGAGGTAATAGAACCAGCGGGTTGGTAGTGACAGATACAAACATCATTTGGAAAGCAGCTATACATTATTAAACATATCAAGGGAAGCATTTGAAGCATTTTGTTAAATGTTGATGTGTGGCTTACCAAGACTGTTTTTCTTTTTTGATTCTATTAATATTAATTCTTTTTTCCTTCTTGGAAACTATGTGTAAGAGAGAGAGGGCTTGAATTTTCTAGTGTCCCTTAATGATCAGTTAAGCCATGTGTGCATGTAACTAGCTAAAGTCCTACTAGAAATGTTTTCTAGAACTTAATACTAAATATTAGTTCAGTGGATGCTGAATGGAGCTGTCACATGTACCTTAGCCCCTGCCAAGTTTCTGACCTCATGAGTGCCCCAATGAATAACACTGAATAAGGATGTGTCCATAGCAGCTTGCAGTCCTGACCTTACCTCCATGACCTGGAGGCCAAGGTCACTGTGTCCCCAGTTGCTGTAACTGTGAGTGAGCATGCAGCACTTCCTCTCCTCACCTGGGCCCAGGGGAATCTCTTTTGGGTTGCAACAGGTGGGAAAAGTCTTGGGCTCATCAGCCACTATATTCCATTTTCCTCTTCCTTTGTCATAGAAAGTCATTTTTGATCATTTTCCCCCCAGTCAGTACTCTGCATCTTATCTCTCTTGGTGACACATCCGGGTGATTCTCGAGGTTCTGTCATCAGTCTCATGGCTTCAACTGTCATATCTGTGCAGATGCCATTCCACGTCTCCAACTGTATTCTCCCCACGCAGCAGCCCTGTACTTACAGCTGCTGACTACACTTACTTAAACTTTATATGAAAGGGAATAGTACAGAGACAGGTTAAGGTCAATTGAGGCCCTGGGTACAGAAGAAAATATTGGGCCCCTTAAAAAAAAGAGACAGGGAAAATAAAAATACATATTAACCATATTTTAAAATAAATAACAAATATTATGTACTATTAATGTTAAAATTGCATATATGAAACCAAACTTGGTGTCATTAGAAAAAGTGTAAAGTTGGGGTTTTGCAGGGTCCTTCAGAAGTTGGGGACCAGGGTGTGTGCCTGGTGCGCCTGTGGTTAGATCCGCCTCTGGAATTATATAGTATGTTTCTTTTTATGTTTTGCTTCTTAAGTTTATGGGGTTCATTGCTGTCTCACTGATGTACCCTGTAGCTGTAGTTCATTTTTATTGTTGAATCCTATTCCACTGAATAATAGAATCATAACTTATCTATTCTACTCTATGTATGTCATCCTCTGACTTGTTCTCAGCTTGGAACAATTTGTAAACAATGTTGCAATGGAAATTTCCATGTGTGTGAGCTTGTACTTACTAGAAGCATTCCTCTACAATATTTCGTTAGAAGTAGAATTGCCACAGAGAATACTCTGGGTCCACCCCTGAGAAAAAAAGGGAGCTTAACCATGGGAAACCTTAGAGATTGCACAATATCTGAAGTGGTTATAATTGAAATCTGCCTCAATTTAGAAGTTTGAGTTCTTGTTTAGTAACCTTGAATGAAAATGACCAGCATAGATATTCTATGCTAGTACTAATTTTTAGATATTAAGTACCTGACTGTGTTCGGAAGAATTTCAAGGCAAAGTCCAGGCTGAGAGAAATAATATTGTTATCAGTTTATACCTGCAGATCATGCAGGAGGGAGGTGGGTGTTTTTTCTCCTTTACTGTGGGTCAGTTAAGAAACCTGTGCTTAACAAATTCACATTTGTTCTTATCCATGCTTATTTCACATCTCACATGCAATGCATTTTTCTTTTGGACATGTGCATTTTGTTTTGTTTCCCCTAAGTTCTTAGAAACATTACTCTCTTAAATCCAAGCCCCTTGGTTTACTTAGGCGAGAGGTAAGGTTACAGCTTCTCCATTTGGATTTCTTAGTTCATTTGAAGACACATCCAGATAGAATCTTGTTTAGTTCATCTGAAGCAGGGTCACTAGAAAGTTGTTTGGATAGCATGTACCTTTCAGTGAATTTTTTTAAATCACTTATTCTCAGATACTATCTCAGTTTAAGGCTCGTGGTAGCCATATGGACCCAAATGGCTAATACCACTCTTACAGAACCTTCAACAAGCTGCTGGTTTCTCAACAGTGAGTTTTTTACTTACTTCAGTTTCAAAGTTCATACTCCCTTTGAACTCATTCATTCATTTCTGTTTCCAATTTTATCATCTTTTAGAAAAGAAGGTATCAACTCTCCTGAATTCAAGAATTTCAGGCCATCACTGCTGTCTACTTATCAGGGAATTCTGAATCTCACAAATTGTGTGGACATGGTCTCCTTATCATGGACATTGACAATACCAAGATTTCTGAAGTGTACATTAAGGGTTCCCAGACATTGGTCCTCCCAAAGAGAGAGGTGGCATTGGTGTTCCAAGAACTTGGAAAAGGCAAAGACATGGGGGATGGGAGGGAAGGCAGAATCCATCCAAGAGTCAGAAACTAGAGGTGCAAACAAGTGGTCAGAATCAGATTGGGCACCAGAGTGCAGAGCAGATCCACTTGGCTGTGCTGGGGCTTAATCAAGAGATTGATATTCTTTTGGCACAGAACTAAGTAGATATTGTTTCTATAGATATTGTGCCATGTATTTGAAGACATGCAGTCATCACTAGGGATGTCTTTGGCCTCAAAATGTTTGCAACATGGTGTGGCTTAAGGCAGGATGTAGTAAGCACTTTAATGAATATTTTAAAATTGTAAATGCTTTGTGAATTCAAAGGAAAGTGAATCCGACCCCCAACCCCTAAACATAGCTTGTAGTGGAGCCTGGAGGATCCTGAAGGGGATATATGAAGGAAGTGGTATATGTGGTGGGTTCTGAGAATGAAGAGGATTTCTCTTCCTCTCTCCTCCTTCCCCTTTTCTAATTTTCTCCCTCTTAGAACCTCTTTTTGGCCAACACAAGTTTGGGTTTTGGTGAGGAAGAAAGCTGTGATGTTCCTCTTGTCAGCTATGTAAGAAGGAACATGATTTTTTTTTTTTCAGAATTGGAGTTCCAGAGGAACTGGTTCTGCTTCTTGATCATCTCCTGCCCACAACTTTTTCCATAATTACTCTGTGGTGTGCTTACAAGCAGAGCAAGACATAAACACCCTTCCTGAGACTGCGTCGCTCAGACAAGCACTCAGTTCAGGCTCTGGCATGTAGAGGCTCAAGTGGGAGTTTGGCTCTTAGTCAGTCATGTAGAGCCAACAGAGATTTTTTCCAAGGGTGGCAACTGATGGCTCTTTATGACACGAGTCCTGCCATTCAGTTGGGAGTAATGAGGAAAGCAGTTGTAACAATATTATAATCAAGAATGTGTGTCAATACCACCTGGGGAACTTTCCTAATCATGTACTAGGCTTCCAACCCGGAGTGCTGATTTATTTGGCCTTGGCCATGTGTATTTCGACAGCAGTCCTTACACATTTGAAGCCATCCTGTATCTGCCTTTGGGTACTGCGGTTCTGCAGAATTTCCTTTCTCAGGTTCCCAAAAGAGGACTTTATTCCTAAAATGCATGGGTCAGATTTGACTCTCATGTATATTATTTAACTAAAAAGAAATATTTAATCAGTTTTCTTTTTCATTGATATCTAATATTTTTTTTCAGCATTGGTAATGTGATATGTATATATCAAGTGTGTAACTGACACTTTGTATCATTATTATACTATTTTGATGTCATTTGCAGTGCCAGATTTTCAAGCTTACTTGATAGGAGGGCTTCTGGCCTTCACAGGTGCAGCAGTGTTGGTCATGTGCATCTACAACATTTTTAGGATCGACATTGCACTTTGGTATCGAAGTACCTTCCATTCCACTTGGAACATAGAAGGTAAGTGTGGGGAAACACTGAAGAATGACTCATAATTGGTATTCACTTACTCCTATGAACACTATAAATACACCAGTGTGTCCGTAAAGTCATGGTGCACTTTTGCATGGTGACCCATCAAAAGTGAACCATGACTTTACGGACACACTGTACTTCATATTTTACTAGCTTGCCCTATATATGTTGTTGGCAAATTAAGAGGAAAGAATCTCCTTGGAACTTTTTATATTTCTGAGAAATGATTTTTCCAAGATCACCTAGCACTATTCAGTCAAATCAGGCTCTCAGGCTAGTAATCAATGAATCAATCTTCTGGGTCCTCCTGCAACCAGTTTCAAATGGTTCTCACCTCCACTGATAGAAACAAAAGAAGGAAATTTCTCCTTGAGCAAAGTGCTCTTCATCCATGATATAACCGCAACTCAGTGAATGCAGAGACAGAATGTATGTTTTGCTTGCCACAGCACCTTGTGCCTAGTGTCTGGAAAAATTTGTCTCCCGTTCGCATGTTTGAAGAAAGTCAGACCTTGTATCTTTTAGTTATGGAATGAGAAAGAAGAAGGAAAAAGGAGGAAGGAAGGAAAGAAGGAAGGGAAAAAGGAGGAAGGAAGGAAAGAAGGAAGGGAGGAAGGAAGGAAGGAAGGAAGGAAGGGAGGAAGGGAGGAAGAAAAGAAGGAAAAAAGGAAGGAAGGAAGACAGATTAGAGCCCATCTCACAGAGTGCTGTGCAAGAAACTGAGTTGAAGTTCAGGAAAGCACTGAGTAGAGACCTGGGGAACAGGAGAGCTCCCTTATGTATGAAAGGCCAAAGCCAGCTGCCCCTGCTGCTCTGTCTGCTGGTTAGAGTTTGGTTGCTGGAGCCTACTCATGCTACTCAGCATGAAAAACACCTCAGTATGACCCTGAGAATCTGAGAAGCCAGCATTCCCCACCATTGTAGTTTTAACTCTGTGATATGCAGGATGAGACAAAGGTAGATTTATGGTTGTGAGTAGACAAAACAGTTTATTATTAAATTATTTGTTAATTATTATAATTTTTTTCATATGAACAACTGTAAACCTACTTCTGCCAAACCTTCACATCTGTCTGAGAATGGATATGATCTATTAAGGCCTTGAAAAAGGTAACATCTGCTTTTAAGTACACTAATTATTATAAATGGAAAATTTAATAAAAGGCTGAAGGAAGTCTGTGCAGCTCACATGCAGAGAGATGCAGAGATTTATACCTTTCAAGGTCAGAACTTACAACAAGAGCAGGAATATAGGGAAAATAAGTGTTACACATACTTTATAAGTCCCTATCCAGAGAAGAGCACTCTTTACACTAAGGGCCTGCTTTGCATATAAAATCCATGATCAGAGTTGTTATACACATGGTTAATAAAACATAAATGTCTTAAGTTGGACTTTATTCAACATTAAATTTTAGAATTCAAACTTTTCATTCCTTGAGCCCTTGAAACAAAAGAAAGCAATCACCTTTTATTTTTTTTGAATTTTGATGACAGAATTTAATTGTGAACTTTTGGTTATTGGTATCCAAGGTAACCAGAAGCACCTCCAGTGCTGGGGACAGGCAGGTGGACATGGGTTTTTTTGGGTGGTGGTCCCTGCAAAGGCCGCTCTGTATAGGCAGTTGCCTGTGACGAAGCTCTAGCCTGCCTCTGGCTGAGCAGAGACTTCAGTGCGTCCATCCCCACTTGTGCTTTCTAACCCATAGATGTGAGTGGTTTAACTGCTTTCTATCGACTAAGAGGGGACTACATAGACTTAGGTGGTGTTCCCAGAATCCTGGCCCCACAATGTTTATCTCTTCCTGACTCACTTCAGCTCTGGGAACATGAGTAATGGGTGGGTGGTGAAGATGCCAGTTAGCAGGTCAAGTTTAACAGGAAGAGAAGAAAGGAACAGTGACTCACCCTGAGTCAAGGGAACTGAGCAGAGGAGAGACTCAGGAAGCCCCACCTCTGCTGAGCCTGGGCTACAGCCCAAATTCAGAACCAGTGGACTGAGGTCTTGCAGATAGGAAACTACAGTCAGCCAGCGGTCCCCTTTTCTCTTTTTGTTTTAATTCAAAAAAGTCTATGCACACTTTGTGATTAAATTCTTGACAGCTCAGTCCATGAGAACTACTATCTTTTGATACCCCTTGGAGTGTTAGCTTTACCAGTGAGCTAGTGATGGCACTTGAAGATGAGTCTCAGATGCTGCTTCCAGCTTTGCCTTCCCGGACGACAGTTTCTGGTTATTTAGGGACGTGTGGAGTGATGGATGGCACACACAAATGAAGAAGTAAGAGAAATTGTGTCCTTCTAGGGATAAAGTATTTATTCCATAGATTAGTCAGCCTTTATATGTGATTAATAGTTACATGTGTATAACTCAGTTTTATTAAGAATCATCAGTAGGTTTAGATAAAGCTCATGAATTCTTTATATTCTTTATTAAGTCATAGGAGGTGCTTTAAAAATTATCTTGCCAGGTGTGCATGTGTGTACAAAAATAGGATCAATTTATAAATCTTTTGAAATGATGTGTATTTGCTTCACCTTATTCCATATAAGGTGGGAAAAGTTTATATATATATATATATATATATATTCATATGGAAAAATTATAATAATTAACAAATAATTCAAGAATAAACTCTGTGTTTTGTGTACTCACAACCATAAATCTACCTTTGCTCTACACTTCATATCATAGAGTTAATATATATTCTATATAATGTGGGGAAAGTAGAACAAAACAATTAGAAACAAAGGCATAATAAGTACAGTGAATACAGGCAAACAAAAAAAGAATGGTAAAATAAAGCTGAGGTAGCATTCATGACAAATCTTGGACAGGTTGTTAAGGTGAGCTTGCTTTAGAAACAAAAGCAAAACCAATCATATGATTCATTGTGTGCTGTTACAGAAACCTTTCAGTTGCCGCTGAAAGAACATGGCCTTTTTTAAGGACAATTTTCCGAGAAACATTTTTATTTTTTGTAAGGGGTTGTCATTTTTCAAAGATGTGATACAGTGAACACTGTGTGCAAAAACATGTAATAGGTTTTATGTGGCTTTTCTTCTAGTGCAGTCAGTGGTTCTTAACCTTTTTTGAGGTACTGAACCCACCAGTTTCATATGCGCATTCACCGAACCCTTCTTTAGTGATAAATAAATATGATTTTTCCCCCCAAATTCAAGACATAGGTATATGTTTTTTTACTGGCGCACAAAATGAGCCATGCATGAACATCACCTTGCTCAAAGAAAAAAACCAACAAAGTGCATGAACTCACAACAAATTATGGTATTACTTTATTCTGGCCTCTGTGGCAGAGGCTTCTCCAAACCCTTGAGACCAACTCATCGAACCCCTAGGGTTCGATAGAACCCAGGTTAAGAACCACTGTTTTAGTGTCTTCTGTGCACTTTAGGGTTACAGTACCAACTCTCATACTATTCAGTAAAAGCACTTACATGAAGGTCAAATTGATTGTCTGATTTTTTCCACAAGTCCACTTTGATCAGATTTAAAATTTAGAAAGTTCGGCCCTGGCTGGTTGACTCAGTGGTAGAGTGTCAACCCAGCATGTGGAAGTCTCAGGTTCAATTTCCAGTCAAAGCGCACAGGAGAGGCAACCATCTGCTTCTCCCTCCTGATCCTCCCTTTATCCCTCTCTCTCTTCCTGTCCCACAGCCATGGCTCAACTGATTTGAGTATGTCGGCCTGGGTGCTGAAGATGGCCCCATTGAACCTCTGCTTAAGGCACTGAAAATAACTCTGTTGCAAGCATGGCCCCAGATAGGCAGAGCATCAGCCCCAGATGGGGGTTGCCAAGTGGATCCCAGTAAGGGCACATGCAAAAGTCTGTCTCTGTCTCTCCCCTACTCTCACTGAAAAAAAAAAATTAGGGAATTGAATGACTTGTATGCAATCTTCCATAAACATTAATTTATGTAAATACAGTTTTTTGTATTATTACCAACAGCCAACAAGGGCATATACTGATACTTTAACATCAAAAATAAGGTTGAAATTCCTTAGAAAATGAAAGAAATGTAACCAGAACCCGGATAAACTGTAACCGACCACTATCTAGAGGTGAGCTGTGAGCATCTGCTGGCTGGCCCAGTTTACTTGGAAAACTCTCCAGTAGGTCTACACTTTGGCAATTTTCTCGATGAAATAAATAGTTGGGTGTGTCCAACTCATTGTTATCTGTTCCTATTTATTATTATTTGCTCAATTGCTATTCTAGTTACCATGGTTGAGAAACAAATTACCTCAAAACGTAATCAAACAAAACAATCATTTATTTTGCCTGTAGATTCTGTGGATCAGGAATGTAGGCACACTCCGTGGGAATGGCCTGTTTTAGCTCCATGATGTCTGGGATCTGAGCAAGGGATCTGGAAGTTGATTTTGCCTTTAAGCTCCTCTCCACAGGGTCTTTCCAAGCAGTGTCTCTCTGTGCTTATGTTGGGCTTCCTTACAACATGGTTTCTGGCTTCCAATGGCTAGTGTTTCCAGAGCAGGAGAGCCAGGGAAAAGCCATATTTTTCTTTATGACTAAGATTCTGGATTTCCGGTATTGAATCTACTGCATTCTCTCTGTTGAGGCAGCTACAGAGTCCTACCCAATTTCAAGGGAGTGGAAACAGATTCCACCTCTTTTTGTGCTGTGACAAAGTTCTGAAAGAAAACTCAGGATTAGAAATATTGTTGGGCAGTGATTTATGGAAAATACAGTCTGACACAGATGCCCAGGACTAATAGGGATAAGCTTTGTGAAGCTTTCTTATTCCAATTGTCATCTCAGCTGCACCAGATGGAACGGTTGAGCTGGGCTTGAATCAAAATTGTGCACTTACCAGCTGGGAGACTGGAGAAATATTCTGCACCCTTACTCTTAATCTGAGAATACAAATGTAACCCCCACTATTGATTGTGAGAGGCAGAGTCATGAAATGCTGGCATGCAGTGGCATAAGAGGGCCCTTCAGAATTACCCAGTTGAAACAAAAAGCAAAATGAATGTAGCCTGGTCTTTTGCTATATTGGTCAGTTTTATG
Organism: Rhynchonycteris naso; assembly: GCA_037038555.1. NCBI lineage: Eukaryota > Metazoa > Chordata > Mammalia > Chiroptera > Emballonuridae > Rhynchonycteris > Rhynchonycteris naso. Next base: position 135,795,674 of record CM072998.1, read on the forward strand.
AAGTGCTTTTTTGAAAGTGATAAAAAACCCATTGCATTTAGAGAACAAGTCAGGAAGATATATTTCTACTCAAAATCTTAGTCAGAAAAGAAAAAAAGATGAGCAAAAAAATTGAGAGCAAGCTTATATTTTCAGGCTTTAAAAGGTGTGAGATTTTCTGCTGTCTCTGAGTTTGCACATTGCACAACAAAGGTTACCTGTGTCTTCAAATGCCTCTCTTAAAACAGTGAATGTGAAGACTAGCATTTAATAAAAAAAAGAATTCACTTAGTAAAAATGATATTTTAGTTCCCCTTTCCTTCCCTTCCCTTCCCTTCCCTTCCCTTCCCTTCCCTTCCCTTCCCTTCCCTTCCCTTCCCTTCCCTTCCTGCTTTCCTTTCTTTCCTTTCTTCCTTCTCTCTCTCTCTCTCTCTCTCTCTCTCTCTCTCTCATCAGAGACAGTGGGGAAAAAAGATAAATAGACTGAGAGAAGAGAGACTCTGGCAGGGCTTAGAAAAGTGATGGCAATAAAGCTGGCATTTGTTGTAGTTGAGAGACCAGGAAATAGTGCATTTACTGCAGGGAGGGGGCTCCACTATGTTGAGGCTAGAGTAAAAACCCAACCAAACTTTGTTATAAAAGAATAACTATTATCATATTTTTAAATGGAAAAATTTAATTTTTTTCTTTCAAAGTTTCAAAATATAAGGACTTTGTGAAATCTTTTTTAAAAATCTCTTTGTGTTTGTGTGTGTATATTTATGTATGTGTGTGTGTATTATAATATATATAATCCTCTGACTTTATAAAGTCAAGTGTATGACATTAATCTTTTAAAAAAATTTATTTAGAATGTTAAATTTAACAGTATGAGATTTATCAATTAAAGTACCTAGGTTTCAGATAAACATTTCTACAACATTTGAACTGTTGATTATGTTGTATACACAGCACCCTAAGTCAAATCACCATCACCCTTTCCACCACCACCTCCTCACATCCCCCTTTCTCCATGTCCCCCTCCTCCTGGTAATCACTTCACTGAGACATGAGTTTCAGTTTTATATTCCATCTAGGTGTGAAATCATACAGTTTTCAGCTTTTTCTTATTTACTTATTCATTCAGTATAATGTTCTCAAGGTCCATCCATGTTGTTGTAAATGGCAGTATGTCATCTTTTCTTATGGCTTAGTAGTATTCCATAGTATATATGTACCACATCTTCTTTATCCAGTCTTCTATCAAGGGACACTTTGGTTGTTTCCATGTCTTGGCCACTGTGAACAATGCTGCAATGAACATGGGGCTGCAAGTGTCTTTACGTACCAGTGTTTTTGAGTTGTGGGGGTATATACCCAGTAGAGGGATTGCTGGGTCATATGGTAGTTCTATTTTTAGTTTTTTGAGGAACCACCATACTTTATTCCATAATGGTTGTACTACTTTATATTCCCATCGACAATGAATGAGGGTCCCTTTTTCTCCACACTCTCTCCAACACTTGTTATTACCTGTCTTGTTGATAATGCTAATCTAACAGGTGTTAGGTGGTCTCTCATTGTAGTTTTGATTTGCATTTCTCTAATAGCTATTGAAGATGATTATCTTTTCATATCTATATTGGCCATTTTTATGTCCTCTTGGGTGAAGTGTCTATTTGGGTCCTGTCCTCATTTTTTTAATTGTATTGTTTGCTTGTTTGTTGTTGAGATTTCTGAGTTCTTTATATATTTTGGATATAACCCCTTATTGGAACTGTTGTCTGTAAATATCATCTCCCATTTGGTTGGCTGAATATTGGTTTTGTTGTCTGCTTTTTTGCTGTGCAGAAGCTTTTTAGTTTGAGATAGTCCCATTCATTTATTGTTGCCTTTACTTTCTTTGCCTTTGGGATCAAATTTAGAAATTGTTTTCTATGGCCAAGGTCCATGAGTTTAGGACCTATGTTTTCATAGGTACTAAGTTTATTGTTTCAGATCTTATTAGGTTTCTGATCCATTTTAAATTAATTTTTGTACAGAGAGACAAATTGTAGTCATGTTTCATTCTTCTGCATGTGGGTTTCCAATTTTCCCAACACCATTTATTGAAGAAGGCTTTTTTTCTCCATTGGGTTTTGACTCCTTTGTTAAAAATAATTTCTTCATATATATGTGGTTATTTCTGGGTTCTCAATTCTGTTCTATTAGTCTGTGTGTCTGATTTTCTGCCAATACCATGGTGTTTTGATTATTGTGGTTCTGTAGCATAATTTGAAGTCAGGTAGTGTGATACCCCTAGCCCCACTGTATTTTACCTCCCAGCACAGCACAGCCAGTTCTTAGAGTCTGCTCAGATGTTTGGTCTTGTTACAGGGCAGAGTGCAATTTCAGTGATAGAATTCTTATAGTGTGTAGGTTTATTGTGAGATTTGTCCGATTTTGCCTTGTGCAGTTAAGACTCTATGCTGTTATACAGGACCTGTCAAAGTGACTTTGATAACACCTCTTTCTTTATTCATTTCTTTCTCAGATGGGAAGCTGTATGATGCATACATCTTGTACCCCAAGCTTCAACGAGAACACCAGAAATATAATGTGAACACACTGGTTCTGAAGGTTCTGCCTGAGGTGCTGGAGAGACAGTGTGGATATAAGTTATTTATATTTGGCAGGGATGAATTTCCTGGACAAGGTATGGGTTTTTAAAATATATTTTATTATTATTAATTCTAATATGGTGACACCAATAAATCAGGTCACATATGTACAATGAAAACATCTCCAGGTTATCTTATCATTCAATTGTGTTGCATACCCGGCACCAAAAGTCATATTGTCCTCTTTCACCTTCTATCTGGTTTTCCCTGTGTCCCTCCCCTCCTCCCTATCCCAATCTTCCCTCCCTCCCCCCACCCTGTAACCACCACACTCTTGTCCATGTCTCATATTCTCACTTTTATGTCCCACCTATGTATGAAATCATGCTGTTCTCAGTTTTTCTTTTTTTTCTGATTTACTTATTTCATTCCGTATAATGTTATCAAGGTACATCCATTTTGTTATAAATGATCCAATGTCATCATTTCTTATGGCTGAGTAGTATTCCATAGTATATATGTACCAAAGCTTTTTAATCCACTCGTCTTCTGGCGGACACTTGGGCTGTTTCCAGATCTTCACTATTGTGAACAATGCTGCCACGAACATGGGGGCGCATTTCTTCTTTTTGAACAGTGCTATGGTGTTCTTAGGGTATATTCCTATAAGTGGGATAGCTGGGTCAAAAGGCAGTTCGACTTTTAATTTTCTGAGGAATCTCCAAACTGTTTTCCACAGTGGCTGCACCAGTCTGCAATCCCACCAAGGTATGTATTAAATGCAGTAGAAAAACAACTAGTGATGTAAAAATATATAGGAAACTTTTCATTCCTTCACTTTACAATTTGTGGGGCCTCTGCTTGCCTTCCCCACTAAACCACAAAAAGTCTTTTACCTCCCCAGTCTTTAACCCCTGAGCTGAGGAGCTTAGTACCATGTTCTCTTCTCTCATTAAGCTCACTCCTGCAACAGCATAACTAGGATCCTGGTTGAAATAATGTGACTCTCACTTTGAGCAAGAACATAGTTATCCCATTCATATGAACAGGTGGTGGATGACATAACTTTGACCAAGAGACTGAAAGTGGTCACTTGCCCTGATGTTTTGGTTCCTAACTGCTGAATATTTTCTGTCAGTTTGAATATGTAAATCAACTCATGTTTAAAGCTGATTTTCTAAATTCCAATCCTCTAACCTTTCCTATCTAAATAAAATACATATTTACTTCTTTCATTTAATAGCTTTAGGCATTTCAGTTAACATCTTTGAACCTTAATGGTCTCATTTGTCAAATGGGAATAAGAATGCTTCCCTGACTAGTTGGAAAGAATTAAGAGAGTTTAAACTTGAGTAGGGACCAGTATAGAGCTCAGTATATATTAAATATTTAAGAGATGAGTGTTTCTCTCTTTGAAGGTTATGTGATCAATGGATGAAATTTGAAATAAACTTTTTTCTAGTCACTTGGAAACCAAGATTACTAATTTATAGCATTTGGTAGATGGCTTATTCTGGGTTGTTTTAAAAGGTTTCTAACTACTTTGGATTTATAGGGTACTCATAACCTCAGTGAGACTACAAGTACATCTTGACCTTCAACTTTTCAAGTTATGACTTCATCCTCTATGAGAAAATGAAAATTTAGTCCAGTGCCATTATAATCATGTAGAAGAGCTCTGATTTCATAATCATATTAATACTTATTCATTTATTAATTCAAAAAGTAATTATTGAATGCTTGCTATGTGCTGGGTAATGTTATAGAACATTAAATAAATGAAAACTATTACCAAACAGAGACTAAGACCAGAAAAGATCTGCTTTGGGCCAGTTTATAGTGTGTGGGTTCTTGACTTCATTCAGGAATTATTTCAAAGCATGAGTTCAAGTGATTTTGAAAGTATGTTTATCATAGCTGGGGACAGTTCAATGAAGAAAAGGTTTAGGTTAGAAGAAGCAACAGGAGAGAGCCTGGGCAGGGCTGCTTTGGTTCTCTAGAAATGTAATAGGAAAGAAGTGAGCCATACTGAGCTTCATGGACTCACTGAGCAGTAAAAGTAACAGTGATAGAAGTCAACCAAGGTGATCTGCTTTTAGCTTACTAGAAAGTCAGAGGAAAAGGGTGCATTGCAGATAGGTTCAGGAGGTTAGCCTGGGATGAGCTGCCACTGACTGCTGCTCTCCTTGTTACAAATCTTATGAGAACCCTTAGAGTTTAGGAGAAAGAAAGCAGAGACACATGCTTAAGGGAGAAAGTCCTGGGTGTGCTCTAGAGAGAGCATGCTTTTGGGGAGGTTGTTCTCTATTCTTATATATTAAGTATAAGGAAAATATAAAACTTGGTCTTTATTTCTAAAAAAAACCCAAGTTTTCTCACAGCTAAATATTTCAAGAACTCTTCCCTGTTCCTAGAAATCATGTTAATTGGTTTCAAGTAAGTCCTATAAATCCTAGTCATTTAAATAGGTATAAAGCACAAGAGGAAAACACAAATAAAGATGAGCACATTTGAGCTAACTACATTTTTAAAAATTTTTTAAAAATCTATTTTTTAAAAATATGTTCATCATCTTATTCCAGACCTTCAACTAAGTCTGGGATACAAAAAGGGAATGGTAAAATCTTCATTCTGAGAAGTTCACAGTCTGTAGGGGGAGCCACTGGGCTGAGGAAAGTGATATACCAACAACTATCAAAACGTGATTCATGAACATAAAGGACTAATTTTTCAGAGAAAGTTAGGATATTTTTACAGAAGAGAAGATAAATGTTAAAAGAATTGTTAATCCATTCCCAAGTCATGTTTGTTTGTTGTTTGTTAGTGAGAGAGAGTGAGAGAGAGAGAAAGAGAAAGAGAGAGAGAGAGAGAGAGAGAGAGAGAAAGGAAGGGAGAGAGATGAGAAGCATCAACCTATAGTTGTCGCACCTTAGTTGTTCATTGATTGCTTTCTTATTTGTGCCTAGACCATGGAACTCCAGCTGAGCTAGTGACCCCTTGCTCAAGCCAGCATCCTTGGGCTTCAAGCCAGAGATGTTGGGCTTAAGTCAGCGACTATAGGGTCATGTCTATAATCCCATGCTTAGACCAGAGATCCTACATTCAAGCTGGATCCCACGCTTATGCCAGCAACCTCAGAGTTTTGAACCTGGGTCCTCAGTGTCCCAGGTTGATGCTCTGTCCACTGTGCCACAACTTGGTCAGGCCTACGTCATGTTTGTTTTAAAGTTTCTTCTTAGTGCCCATTTATAATGTTCTCAAGAACATTAAGGCCTGTGTTGTTTTAATCAGAGATCTTCTGCATCTTCTTTCTCTATTTTCAGCTATGGCCAATGTCATCGATGAGAACATCAAACTGTGCAGGAGACTGATCATCATCATAGTTCCTGAATTGTTTGGATTTGACATATTAAGGAACATACTAGAAGAACAAATTGCAGTCTACAATGCTCTCATTCAGGATGGGATGAAGGTCATTCTGATTGAGGTAGAGAAAGTCAAGAACTATACAGCCATGCCAGAGTCAATCCAGTACATCAGACAGAAGCATGGATCCATCCAGTGGAGTGGGGATTTCACAGAAGAATTGTCATGTGCAAAGACCAAGTTCTGGAAAAAAGTGAGATATCACATGCCACCTAAAAGGTTTCCACCACCTTCTCCTGACCAGTTGCCAAAGCACACTCCTTGTGACTTCACAGATGGCAACTGGGAGATCCATGTGGGGTTTTTCACCCCATGATAGAGAGTTTGTCCTCAAGAAGTGGCTCACAGTTGGACAGGATGCATTGCATTCATGCCATCTACTTGAGGCTTATCATTGTGTACTTTGTGAAAGGGACTATGCTGTTTGCTCATTTTGATCAGAGATACTTCTTTAGGAAAAGATATAACCTCTCCAGAAAGCCCTTATTAACTAATTGGCTCTGAACACTAATGAACATTTGGTGAACGTGGATTGGATTTAATATTGATCCCCTAAGAAATGAGACAGAGAAGCAGTAGAGTTGTAGTTCAGATGTCAGGAAGTTAGCACATGGTGTGGCACTTGTACTGCCAGAGATAGCAGGAAGGAAGTCTGTAGGCTAAAAGAGGGCTGGGAAAAATAATGGCAGTTTTTATGCCTGACTAGTGTCCATAGGGCCCTAGTACTCAGGAAATATTTGCTATGTTTATGAGCACTTCTCACTCTTATGCAAATAAATAGCTATGACCACAGTCATAGTAAGTTGATACTAGAAGCAACTTAAAGGTCACCTAGATCAGTAGGACCAAGAGTGGCAACATTGGAATTGCCCATTAATCACCCTCTAAGAGAGCCCTATCCTTTGAAAGACTTTATCTGTCAAACCAAAATAAGTTATAATTTACTTATTTTTTTAGGTGGCCTATGTCAGCCAGAATTCTGAACAATATGTGAGAGACATGGTTCTCACCCTGAGATGATGTCATTATAGTTCAAGTAAAACAAAGTAATCTTTCAGTGCAACCTCACATAGATCAATTTGTGATTTGACAGTCAAAAAGACTTTTAATACTAAAATTTAGCTGTAAACTCTTACTACAACTCTCAAATACCTTTAACTTGAGGAACTTAGCTATAACCTAACAATCATTGTATGTTTGGTTGACTACATTGAGGCCTGCTAGTATCTAAAGTAATATTCAGAAATTGGTGGAATTTTTTATATACCAATAATGAACTATCAGAAAGAGAAATTAAGAAAATATTCTCATTTACAATTGTAACATAAAAAATAATAATAGGGTACCTAAGAATAAATTTAACCAAGAAAGTAAAAGAAATGTATTCAGAAAATTGTAAGATACTAAAAAATAAGAAAAAAAAGAATAAAATATAAAAGAAATTGAGGAAGATAAAAATAACTGAAAGCTTATACCATGTTCATGGATAGGAAGAATTAACATCATTAAAATGTCAATAATACTCAAAACAATCTATAGATTCAACATAGTTCTTATCAAAATACCAATGGCATATTTCAAAGAACTAGAATAAATGTTCCAAAAATTTATATGAAACGACAAAAGACCCCAGATATTCTCAACAATCTTGAGACAGAAGAAGCTTGAAGCATCACACTACTTGATATCAAAATATACAATGAGGCCAGAGTAATAAAAACAGCATTATACTGTCATAAAACAGACATAAAGATCAATGGGGCAGAAGAGAGAGCCAAGAAGTCAACCCACACTTCTATAGTAAATTAATATTTGTCAAAGAAGGTAAGAAATACAATGGTTTAAAGACAGTTTATTCAATGAATGGTATTGGAAAATCTTGACAGATACATGCAAAATAAATAAATAAAATGAAACTAGACTGTCTCTTTATACCATACATAAGAATAAACTCAAAATGATTAAAGATTTAAATGTAAACAGTAAAACCATAAAAAATTTTTAGCAGAAAGCACACTGTAAAGTATTGGACACTTCTCATAGCAATATTTTTTTCTGACATATATTTTTGGGCAAGGGAAACAAAAGAAAGAAAATAAACAAATGGGATTATATCAAATCAAAGTGTTTTTTTTCACAGCAAAGGAAACCATCAACAAAATGAAAAGACAACCCACTGAATGGGAGAACATATTTACCAATGATGCATCTGATGAAGGGTTAATATCCAGAACAAACCATCCAATTAAAAAGTGGGCAGAGCCTGACCAGGCAGTGGTGCAGTGGATAGAGCACCAAACTGGTATGCGGAAGGACCCAGGTTCGAGACCCCGAGGCCGCCAGCTTGAGCGTGGGCTCATCTGGTTTGAGCAAAAGCTCACCACCTTGGACTCAAGGTCGCTGGCTCGAGCAAGGGGTTCTTGGCCTGCTGAAGGCCCATGGTCAAGGCACATATGAGAAAGCAATCAATGAACAACTAAGATGTCGCAACGAAAAACAGATGATTGATGCTTCTCATCTCTCTCCATTCCTGTCTGACTATCCCTATCTGTCCCTCTCTCTGACTCTCTCTCTCTGTCTCTGTTAAAAAGAAAATGGGCAGAGACTGGCCAGGTGGTGGTGCAGTGGATAGAGCATCAGCCAGGTTCAAAACCCCAAGTTTGCTGGCTTGAGCGTGGACTCATTCTGCTTGAGCATGGGCTTATCAGATTGAGCGTAGGGTTGCTGACTTGAGAGTGGGCTGCTGGCTTAAGTCCAAAGGTCGATGGCTTAAAGACCAAGGTCACTGGCTTGAGCCCAAGGTTGCTGACTTGAACAAGGAGTCACTGGCTCAGCTGGAGCCCCCCCGTTAAGGCACATATGAGAAAGCAATCAATAAACAACTAAGGTGCTGCAACTATGAGTTGATGCTTCTCATCTTTTTTGCTTCTTGTCTGTCCCTGTTTGACCCTGTTTGTCCCCCTCTCTCTCTCTCTTGCATGTGCATGTGCACACTATAAAATAAAATAAACTGGGCACAGACCTGAATAGATACTTTTCCAAAGAGGACATACAGATAGTCAATAGACATGTGAAAAAATGCTCAATATCACTAGTCATCAAAGAAATGCAAATTAAAACCACAATGAGAAATCACCTCACACCTGTCAGAATGGTTATCATCAATAAATCAACAAACAGCAAGTGCTGGTGAGAATGCGGAGAAAAGGGAACCTTGTGCACTTTTGGGAATGCAGACTGGTGCTGCCACTGGAAAGTACTTGGAGTCAAAACTTAAAAGTGGAAATGCTTTATGACCTAGTGATTCCATCTCTCAGAATTTATCTGACGAAACCCTAAACACTTATTCAAAAAATATATGCATCCTTATGTTCATTGCCAAGTTCTTTACAATAGCCAAGATTTGGAAGCAGCCCAAGTGTCCATACATTAATGAGTGGATAAAAAAGCTGTGTTACACTTAGACAATGTAATACTACTCAACTGTAAAATAGAAGGAAATCTTAAGTTTGCAACAGCATGGATGGGCCTGGAGAGTATTATGCTAAGTGAAATAATCTATTCAAAGAAAATATATACCATATTATATTACTTACATGTAGAACCAAATGAACAGAATAAACAAACAAAATAGAAACAGACTCAAAGATTCAGAGAGAAAACTGACAGTTGTCAAAGGGGAGGGCTATTGTGAGGCTGGATAAAATAGGTGAAGGAATTAAGAAAAAAAATTGGCCTGCTATGGTCAGAATATTCATGTCCAACCAAATTCACATGTTAAAATGTAACACCCAATGTCATGGTATTAGGATGTGTGGCCTTTCGGAGGTGATCAGGTATTAAAGGAGGATACTTCATGAAAAGAGACCCAAGAGAGCTAGTTCCCTGGCCCCTTTTACCATGTGAGGACACAGTGAGAAGCTTATCACCAGGAAGAGGGCCCTCATCCGACCATGCTGGCTTTCTGATGTTAAACTTTCAGCTTCCAAAACTGGGAGAAATAAATTTCTGAGTTTAATGAGCCACACAATCTATGGTATTTTGTTCTAGCAGTTTAAACAAGACTAAGGCATAGTTTTAATAGTTAGCAGGGCTGAAAGGGCGTTGCGGGAAGGACAGGAGATGAAGGTAAGGCCTCAGGGAGTGGGAAGGTGAGATAGGTGATCCATGATCACAGTATGGAGGGAGGAGCAGAATGTATTGAGGGGACAGGATCAGGTAGGTCAGGGCTTTTCCTCACACACTGTGGATGGTGTGGAGCAGAGGTCCCCAAACTACGGCCCACAGGCCAAATTGTGGCCCCCTGAGGCCATTTATCCGGCCCCCGCCGCAATTCTTGAAGGGGCACCTCTTTCATTGGTGGTCAGTGTATGAAGTACTGTATGTGGCATCCCTACATCGGTCTGAGGGACAGTGAACTGGCCCTTGTGTAAAAAGTTTGGGGACCCCTGGTGTGGAGTGTTTGGTGGGAACTTATATGATAAAATGCGCATTCTGGACTTTTAGAATTTATATTCCAAGGTGATCTAGTGTTACATATTTCTCAACTCCTGACTCAACATCTAGCCACTCTTTATTTTATTTAGTATTTGCTCTTTAAATATTTTTAAACAGTGGTAAAATGCATGAAACACAAAATGTATCGTCTCAACCAATTTTAGTGCACAGCTCAGTGGTATGAAGCATGTTCACACTGTTGTACAACCATCAGCACCAGCATCTCCAGAACTTTCTCATCTTCTCAAACTGAAACTGTACCCATTAAACACTAATGTCCCATTTCCCTCTCCTCCCACCCCAGTTCTTAGCAATGGTTTACCTTCTCTGTCAATGAATTTGACTACTCTAGGTACCTCAAATAGGTAAAATACTACAGCATTTGTCCTTTTGGGACTGGCTTATTTCCCTTAGCAGAATGTCCTCAGGGTTTATTTATATGATTTGCTTTTTGTTTCATTATTCTTACCTAGTCCTTCCCTCCCTTCTTTCTCTCTTCCCACTTGAAGGGTGCACTGAGAACTGAAATACTTTATTTTATTATGAGGACAAGGGCGAACCCCCAGAAGTAGTAAGCTCATTAGAGCCTTTCTAACTAGTTGTTTGTACTTTCTTCGGATCTTAGTTTATCTCTCTAATGTGGGTATCATAATTTCTTACAGAAAATGAGCCAGTTGAAATCATATGAGCTGTTGGTGATAGTGGACTCAAGAGCAAAATACTCGCCGCTGATATGTAAGGCAACTAACTGTTTTACAATGAAAAGGACAAAAATAAATTGAAAAAAATATCGTAAATAAAAAATTTTATTCATTGCAACAATAACACACTATAATATAATAAGTGCATAATAAAGTTATTTGTAATATTTTATATTGTAAATATGCTTATATGCCCATTAATTTTTAATAATTGTAAGCAAATCTTATCTAAATGAGTACTTTTCCATTGAATCTTTTTTGTCAATGTATCATCTTATAACAATATATTGGAAAAATCTGAACAAGAAATATTCTTCATATTGAATTTTATGGCAAGTGCTACAGCTACAGTATCAACATTCAATCTCAATTTCTCACTTGTTGAAAAATCATTAGCACTTGAAAAAACTCTTTCAACTGCTGCATTAGTTTCAGGGCAGCACAATGTAAATTGAACAAGAATAAATAAATTTTCACATAGATTATGTTCATTTTTGAAATGGCTGAATATTTCCACCCATCTTTTATCAATTTTGACATGTTCATTTTCCCATTGTATTAATTTTTCAGAATTTAAATATACATTGAGTCATCAAAAAGACAATTGTCTATTTTGATGTCTGGCATTTCTATAGATAAAACCTCAAGACAAGATCCAATATCTGGGGGGTGGCAAGATGGTGACAAAGTAGATGGACGTACCAACTTCCACCTCCCAGAACCAAGGTGGATTACAACTTAATTTTAAGAACCATCATCTGGAAAAACCAACTTTGGACTAAACTAAGAGACTCTTTAACCAAGGAACACCGAAGAAGCCACACTGAAACTGGTAGGGAAAGCAGAAACAAAGAGAGGGCTGTCCAGCTCCAGGGAATGAACAGCAGCCTGGAGGGATTCACATGGCGGGAAGTGAGTTTAGTGGGAAGGGGAGGGTTCTGGGCCCCAGGAACAAAGCCTCAGCCTCCAGATACTAGAAGAGGTGTATGCACAATATTTAGCTTTGAAACAAGTCAAGATACTGTTTGTGAGAAAGAGACAGATTTCTCAGATCCAGGATTCTTCTTAAAGGGACCACGCAGAAAACTTTTTTCACAACCACTCACCTGAGGCTCTGGGGAATGAGGAGAGAGGAGAGGACCAGAGTAGCAGGAAGAGAGTGTAATCTAGGAGGCACAGGCAGAAAGACACTGAGGGATGGCCGCCCTAACCCCTGGGCTGAGTCACTCCTCAAATCTGAAGTGAATATTTCCCCTGGAAACAGCAATACCAGCAAAGGGAAGCAGGACACCAGCCATACAAGCTCTTCTGTAGCTCTCAGAGCAGAGTAGCTTAGAAGGAGGGAGCCTTAAGGAATACAGTATTTAGTGCTAGGGTCTGAGCTGCAGCATCCCCATCCACACTGCTGAGGGCTTGCAGGAGGGTGGGTGGTGGCAGGATGCATAAGCATGGTCCCATCCACAAGGGCGCAATCAGGGCTGGCCATGTATGAGGCCTGGTGTGAGCTCAGTCTCACCCAGAAAGGGCAGAAGGGGCGCATGAAAGCGGTTCAGCCCACTGTGGGCCAGCCTGTAATCCCCCTCAGGGAAAAGGCAAAAGCCTGAAAATTGCAAAGACCCCAGACTGAGCACCAGCATGCAACCCAGCCCCACCCACAGAACCTAGGCTTGCAACCCTAATTGCAAGCACAGCTCTGCCCACGGGGGTGGGGTGGAAACCCAGGAATAGGCGCAGGCCTACAGTTGAGCACAGGCATGCAGCCCTGCCTGGAAAACAGAGCCAGGGCTTGCAGCCCGAAGCGCAAGCGCAACTCTTCCCACAGGGACAGGGCAAAAGATTGGGAATAGGTGGAGACCCATGGCTGAACAAAGGTGCTCACCCCAGCCCACGGTGCCAAGGCCAGCGGCCCCAACATGCAGCCCAACCCACAGGGCGGGGCAAAGGCCAAGGCTTATAACCCGGGCGCACATGTGAACAGAACCCTCCCATGGAGGAGAGGTGGAAATGACAGTGATAGTCACAGCCAGGAGGCCTGGAAATACCCATACCAAAAAACCCGAGGCAGCAGCAGAGGGTGTGGTGGGCCTACAGACAGACCACACCTAGGGAACACTGAGGCCACAACCATTGGACTCCATTGACCACACCCTTCTTATACAAAGACAAAATGGAAAGGCAGAGAAATGCAACCCAATTGAATCCAGAGAAATCCCAAGAAAAGGACTTGAATGAGTCAGATATAACCAAATTACCAGATGCTGAGTTTAAAATAATGATTGTTAGGATGCTCAAAGATCTTAGAACAATAGGTGGTCATAACAAACAACTAAATAAAGAGATAGCAAGTATAAAAAAGAACACTGAAATAATAAAAAAGAATCAGTCAGAAATGACAAATACAATATCAGAAATGAAGACCACAATGGAAGAAATTAAAAACAGGATGGATGAAGCTGAAGATCAATTCAGCAAATTAGAAGACAAGATAAATGAAGGCACGGAAGCAGAGCAGCAAAAAGAAAAGGGACTCAAAAAGTCTGAGGAAATTCTAAGAGAGCTCTGTGACAACATGAAGAGAAATAACATCCGCATCATAGGGGTTCCTGAAGAAGAAGAGAAAGAACAAGGGATAGAGACTTTATTCAATAAAATCATAGCTGAAAACTTCCCTAAATTGATGCAGGAAAAAGTCACTCAAGTTCAAGAAACACAGATTACTCCATTAAAGAGAAACCCAAAGAAATCTATACCAAGACACATAATAATTAAAATACCAAAGTTAAGTGATAAAGAGAAAATATGAAAAGCTGCTAGAGAAATAAAAGCTATCACCTACAAAGGAGCCCCCATAAGAATGACATCCGACTTCTAAACAAAAACGAGGCCAGAAGGAAAAGGCAAGAAATATTCAAAGTAATGCAGAACAAGAGCCTACACCAAAGACTACTTTATCCAGCAAGGCTATCATTTAAAATTGAAGAAGAAATAAAAGGCTTCCCAGACAAAAAAACAAATAAACAAACAAACAAACAAAATCCCCCAAACACACAAGGAATTAATTACAACCAAACCAATGCTGCAAGAAATGTTAAGGGGACTGCTATAAACAGATGAAAGGGGGAAAAGAATATTGCAAAAGAGGAATACAGCTTTAAAGAATAAAATGGCAATAAACAACTACATATTAATAATAACCTTAAATGTAAATGGATTAAATGATGCAATCAAAAGACATGGGGTAGCTGCGTGGATAAAGAAACAAGACCCATACATATGCTATCTACAAGAGACACACCTTAAAACAGAAGATGCACATAAACTGAAGGTAAAAGGATGGAAAAAAATATTTAATGCAAATGGAAATAAAAAAATGCTGGGGTAGAAATATTTATATTAGACAAAATAGACTATAAAACAAAGGCTATAGTAAGAGATAAAGAAGGTCACTACATAATGATAAAGGGAGAAATCCAACAGGAATATATAACCATTATAAATAAGTATGCACCTAATACAGGAGCACCTAAATATATAAAGCAGACTTTGATGGATATAAAGGGCAAGATTAACAGCAATACTATAATATTAGGGATTTCAATACCTCACTAACACCACTAGATAGATCCTCAAGAAAGAAAATTAACAAAGAAACAGAAGACTTAAAGGACACACTAGATCAACTCGATTTAACAAATATCTTCAGAACCTTTCACCCTAAAGCAGCAAAATATACATTCTTTTCAAGTGCTTATGGTACATTCTCTAGGATAAACCACGTGTTAGGACACAAAAGCAGTCTCAACAAATTTAACAAGATTGAACTCATATCAAGCATTTTCTCTTATCACAATGGCATGAAACTAAAAATCAACCACAACAGAAAAACTGAAAAACACTCAAACACTTGGAAACTAAATAGCATGTTATTAAATAATGAATATGTTAACAATGAGATCAAAGAATAAATTTTTAAAAAATCCTAAAAATGAATGATAATGAGCATACAACAGCTCAAAATTTATAGGACACAGCAAAAGCAGTACTGAGAGGGAAGTTTATAGCATTATAAGCATAGCTTAAAAAGCTAGAAAAAGCTCAAATAAACAACTTAACTTTGCATCTAAAAGGACAGCAAGTAAAGCCTAGGGGTAGTAGAAGAAAAAATAATAATAAAGATCAGAGCGGAAATAAATGACATAAAGGCTAAAAAACAATACAGAGGATCCATGAAACAGAGAGCTGGTTCCTTGAAAAGGTAAACAAGATCAATGGACCTTTAACCAGACTCACCAAGAAAAAAAAGAGAGGACTCAAATGAATAAAATTAGAAATGAGAGTGGAGAAATAACAACTGACACAAAAGAAATACAAAGTATTTTAAAAAAAATACTATGAAGAACTGTATGCCAAAAAATTAGACAACCTAGATCAAATGGACAAATTCCTTGAAACATATATTTTAAAAATCAATCTGGAAGAATTAGAAAACCTAAACCAAACAATTACAACAAATGAGATCAAAATAGTTATCAAAAAACTACCAACAAACAAAAGCCCGGGGCCCAAAGTCTTCACAAGTGAATTCTACCAAATATTCAAAGAAAAACTAACACCTATTCTCATGCAACAGAAAATAAAAACAATTGTTTTCCATTGTTATTTAACTTCCAGGTTGATTAACTTTGTTATTCTAGTGACCACTGTGCAGCAGAAGTCTTTCCAACTGCAGTTTTAAGTGAACATAATTTTCTGTCTGCATTAAAGAATGACATAAAGAGGAAAAGGAAGCAGCCCCATCAGCAAAAAAACCTAATGAAAGAGAAAAGCATTTCTCTCATAAGAGACATGAGAAACTCAGGTCCAATCCTTAACTTGGCAAAAAAAAAAAAAAAAGAGGGCACCTCCCCACAGCACTCTTCTTTCTCTTCTGGCAACTGAGGCCATACTCTTCGTCCTGCTCCTTATAGCCTTTTTCTACCTGACAGGTTTTGAAGCTGGAATTTATTGAATTTAAAGCTGGGCAGAGAATGGATCTTTACAGGTGCACACTAAGAGGTACACATCACCTCTCCAAGGGCTCCTACTTGAGGTCAAGAATGGCTTCCTCTTCTTAACCTCTGGGAAAGATTGAGGTAGTGACATTTTCTAAATTTCCTGCTGTGCTTTCTAATCCTTGCTTCAAAGACGACTGTCATTTGTCCAAGAGTTGTGAGTGGGGACCAGAAGGCGATGCCTCTCTTTTTTAAGTGAGAGGAGGAGAGATAGAGAGATAGACTCCCACATGCCACCTGACCAGGATCCACCCAGCAACCTCCATCTGGGGCTGATGCTCACAACCAAGTTATTTTTAGTGCCTGAGGCAGAGACTCCACAGAGCCATTCTTAGTGCCTGGGTGATATACTCAAATCAATTGAGCCATGGCTGTGGAAAGAGAAGAGAGAGAGAGAGAGAGAGAAGGAGGGGAGAGAAGCAGATGTTCTCTTCTCTTGTGTGCCTTGACCAGGAGTCAAATCTAGGACTTCAACTTGCTGGGTTGATGCTCTACCACTGAGAAAACCAGCCAGAAGGTCCTATTTCTTATGTACCCACAAGACAAAACTCTGATGGAGTGGATCTAAGCAATAAATGGCCCTGATGTCAGACTGCATGAACTCCCATAACAACTCCACCACCTGCTAACTGAGAATACTTGTTATACTAGTGATTTCTTCGCCCATCAGGCCAGTGAAAAACTCTGTGACTTAGTTTGTTCATTTGTAAAAGGTGATAATAAAAGAACTGTTGATCCCAAAAGAAATATATCTGCTAAGAAGAACTTCTTATGGTTAATTGGGCCCAAATTCATAAGAAGAAACTAGCAAGTTTCTGTAAGATGTTCCTCAAACAGGCTGCCTCTCAGAGTTAAGCTGCAGACTGAACCTTCTGTCTGCAGCCCTGTGCTCCTGCCCTTTAAATCAACCCTTTCAAAGCAGTTCCTAGTATGAGTTTCCACTAATGGACTAACATCTGCTTCCTCCAATCAGAATTGTGCACCTATACCCTCACTTGCATCTAAACTGACCAGACTGGCCCCAATAACAGCCAGTCGTCAGATCACAAGAATCTCGCCAATCAGAATAGTTTATTTGGATCAATCAGATTGTGCAAATTTGGATTGCTCATTTGCATAAAAATGGACAAACCAGGGAGGGGAATTTCTTTATAAAATCAGCCTCCCTTGTCTTCTAGTAGTGTACTTTTGGTTTCCAATGGAAGCTGTGTTTCTGTGGTGTGCAAACTGTTTTACCTGAATAAAATTTCTCCTTTTATGCCCCCAGATTAGGGACTCATATTAATATGTATTAGATTGGTAGCAGTGACCTTTTGTTAATGGTACCTACATTGTAAGATAACTATTAGGTAAAATGTTTATTGGAGACTAGTAAAATGTCAATGAACATTGACAAATTATATATTGTAGAAATATTATTTTTAATATTTAATGTAATATTACACTTTTAATGTAATATTACTTTGCACTTAGTTTTTATTATTGCATTAATAATGAAGATGATGGTAACTAACATTCATGGAGTGCTTACATTTCAGATATTATTTTACATGCTTTACACATATTAATTTCTTACAAGGCTATGAAGCAGGCATGTTAAGAATTTCTACTTTGCAGATAAAGAGGGGATGGTGTTAGATGATGCTCAAAGGTAGAAAATCTGGGTTCAAGGTATAATTCTAATTTTTCTGTTCCACCAGTCACAGTGTTCCATCTCTAAAATCCAGATGAAAATAATACTTCCTTGGTAGGAGGGTTGTAAGTATTACATGTTTTATGTAAAAAGTACTTTAAGACCTAGACAAAAACTGGTTGTTAATATTACTGTGAATATGGTGAGAAAATAGTTTCATTGTAAGAAAAACCAGATTCTATAAAAAATTATAAATAAGCTTATAAATTTAGAGATTGATTACATTTTTGTTTTTTGAAATTAAAGAATTGATTATAGTGCTTATTTAAAGAGTGATTTTAGTGTTTATATAAATTAACCAAAAACCTTGAAAACATAAAACACTAGAGAATACATTGGATTAGGACAAAATAAAAGAAAAATTTACATATTTTACTACAAATCATACATAAAATAAAAAAGCATAAAGTAAACAAAAATGTGTACAAAATTATGAAATATAAGGGTTTAAATCTTTAATGTCAACTAGAAAATTGATCAACAAATATGAACAAGAAGTTAACAAAATGCTTAATCAATGAGAAAATGTATAACACCACAAATTCTACAATGCTGATAGTTAAGAACATTTATAATGTGTTAGACTCTATGCAAACCTTTCATTAGACTTTCAATAAATCCTTTTTATTTAGAAAATTAACTTAGCCAGGTGACATTGATCAATAAGAGTACATAGGTTTCAGGGAAGATGGCGATGGAGTAGGCGGAAGTACCAACTTCCAACTCCCAGAACCAAGGTGGATTATAACTCAATTTTAAGAACCATCATCTGGATAAACCAACTTTGAACTAAACTAAGTGGATTCTTCAATCAAGGAACACTGCAGAAGCCACATTGAGACTGGTAGAAATAGCAAAAACGCGAAGAGGGCTGCCCAGCTCCCCGGAGCAAACGGCAGCCCAGAGAGACCTGCGTGGCAGGAGGAGAGTTTGGTGGAGAGGGAGAAACCTGGGTCCCAGGAGCATAGCTCCGGGAAATGGGGACAGAGGAGAGGACAAGAGCAACAGGAACAGAGAGTGGACTGAAGGCACTGGGACACTCTGAGGGACAACCACCTTGACCCCTGGGCTAAGTCATTTCCCTAATCGAAAACAAATATTTCCCCTGAAACTAGCAATACCAGCAAAGGGAGACAGGACACTAGCCAAACAAGCTCTCCGGCGGCAATTAGAGCAGAGCTGCTTAGAGGGAGGGAGCTCCCAGGTCAACAGTGTGGAGACTTAGGGCACTTCCATCTCTGAGGATTGCTGGAGGGTATGGTGGCGGCAGGACGCTGAAACGCGGTCCTGTCGGCGTGGGCAGAGGCAAAACCAATGTGAGCTTGGTCTAGCCCAGCAGGGGCGGAGGGGACGCGCGAAAGTGGTCCAGCAGCTGCGGGCCTGCCTGTGACCCACTTGCGGGGAAAAATACGGGCAGAGATCTGCTCTGAGACCCAGCGCAAGCCGGCCCTGACCGTGGAGATGGGGCTAGGACCAGGGATGGGCGAGGGGCTCATGGCTGAGCTCACACTGCCAACCCCTCCCGGACGCAGAAACCACGGTTTGCCATCCTGTGGGCGCGAGCGGGCTCCTAACGCGGGGACAGGGTAGACCCAGAGACCAGCGGAAGTTTGCGGCTGAGCTCATGCCAGCAAACACGCTGGGCCCAATAAACCGCGGTTTGCGACCCTGCGCAGGAGGGCCCTGGCCTTGAGGGCGGAGCTAAATTCTAAACAGGCAAAGGCTCACAGCTGAAAGCACGTCAAAAGCCGTGCCCAACCTGAGAAACTGTGGCAAGCAGGCTCTGACTGTGGGGGCTGGGCGTAAGCCTTTCAGAAACAACTGAGTTTTCAGCTGAGCAAAGGTGCTCAACTCTGCCCTTGGGGCTGAGGCTTGTGGCTAGAGTGACAGCCCATTCCGCGGAGGAGAGGCGGAAATCACAGCAACAGCCGCAGTAGGCTGACGCTGGCAACGCCCATATACAACCACCCTAGGCAGCAGCAGAGAGGGTGGCAGGCCTGCAGACAGACCACACCTAGAAAACACAAAGGCAACACCTACTGAACTCCATTGGCCACAACTTGCCTATACACAGATAAAATGGGCAGGCAGAGGAATGCAAACCAAATGAATCAAGAGAAATCCTCAGAGAAGGACCTGAATGAACCAAATATAACCAAACTACCAGAAGCAGAATTTAAAATAACGATAGTTAGGATGTTCAAAAAAATTAGAGCAACAAGGGAGTGTCACTATGAACACCTAAATAAAGAGATAACAAACATAAAAAATAAAATTGAAATAATAAAAAAGAATCAGACAGAAATGACAAATACAGTATCAGAACTGAAGACCACAATGGAAGGAATTAAGAGCAGGATGAATCATGCTGAGGATCGAATCAGAGAGTTAGAGGACAAAATAAACAAAGTTACAAAAGCAGAGAAGAAAAAGAAAAAGAGACTCAAAAAATGTGAGGAAACTCTAAGGGAGCTCTGTGACAAAATGAAGAGAAAAAACATTCGCATCATAGGGGTGCCTGAAGAAGAGAAAAGAGGACAGAAAATGGAAACTCTGTTCAATCAAATCATAGCAGAAAACTTCCCTAATTTAAGGTTGGGAAACATTCAACACGTTTAAGAAGAACACAGAACTCCATTAAAGAGAAACCCCAAAAAATCTATACCAAGACACAACATAGTTAAAATACCAAAGCTAATGAATAAAGAAAAAATCCTAATAGCTGCTAGAGAAAAAAAGATTATCACCTACAAAGAAGCCCCCATAAGGATGACATCGGACTTCTCAACAGAAACACTTGAGACCAGAAGGGGAATGGCAAGATATAATCAGAGAAATGCAGAACAAGAACCTACAACCAAGACTACTCTATCTAGCAAAGCTAACGTTTAAAATTGAAGGAGAAATAAAGAGCTTTTCAGACAAAGAAAGCCTCAAGGAATTCATTAAAATCAAACCAATTCTGCAAGAGATACTAAGGGGCCTGTTATGAACAGTACAAAGGGAGGAAAAAATATAGCAATAAATAAATAAATAAATAAAATACATCTTTAAAGAGCAAAATGGCAGTAAACAACTACATATCAATAATAACCTTAAATGTAAATGGATTAAATGATCCAATCAAAAGACATAGGGTAGCTGCGTGGATAAGAAACAGAACCCATACATATGCTGACTACAAGAGAAACACCTTAAAACAAAAGATGCACATAGACTGAAGGTAAAAGGCTGGAAAAAAATATTTCATGCAAATGGCAAGAAAAAAAAAAAGCCGAAGTAGTAGTACTTATATCTGACAAAACGGACTTTAAACAAAGGCTGTAGTAAGAGATAAAGAAGGACACTACATAATGATAAAGGGAACAATTCAACAGGAAGATATAACTATTAAAAATATCTACGCACCAAATATAGGAGCCCCGACATACATAAAGCAGACTTTGATGGATATAAAAGGAGAGATTAACAGCAATACTATCATAGTAGGGGATTTCATACCCCACTAACAACACTGGATAGATACACAAGAAAGAAAATTAATAAAGAAACAGCAGACTTGAAGGATACACTAGATTAACTTGATTTAATAGATATCTTCATAACTTTTCACCCTAAAGCAGTAGAATATACATTCTTCTCAAGTGCTCATGGTACATTTTCTAGCATAGACATGTTAGGACACAAAAATGGTCTCAATAAATTGAAGAAGATTGAAATCATATCAGGCATTTTCTCTGATCACAATGCCATGAAACTAGAAATTAACCACAAAAGAAAAACTGAAAAATACTCAAACACTTGGAAACTAAATAGCATGTTATTAAATAATGAATGGATTAACAATGAGATCAAAAAAGAAATAAAAACATTTCTAGAAACAAATGATAATGAGCATACATCAACTCAAAATTTATGGGACACAGCAAAAGCAGTTCTGAGAGGGAAGTTTATTGCACTACAGGCATATCATAAGAAGCTAGAAAAAGCTCAAATAAGCAACCTGACCCTGCAGCTAAAAACTAGAAAAACAACAACAAATAAAACTCAGGACAAGTAGAAGGAAGGAAATAATAAAGATCAGAGCAGAAATAAATGACATAGAGGCTAAAGAAACAATACAGAGGATCAATGAAACCAGAAGTTGGTTCTTTGAATAGCTAAACAGGATTGAAGAACCTTTAACTAGACTCACCAAGAAAAAAAGAGAGAGGACTCAAATAAATAAAATTAGAAAGGACAGTGGAGAAATAACAACTGATACAACAGAAATACAAAGCTTTGTAAGAAAATACTATGAAGAACTCTATGCCAAAAAATTAGACAATCTAGGTAAAATGGACAAATTTCTTGAATCATATAACCTTCCAAAAATCAATCTGGAAGAATCAGAACACCTAAACAGACCAATTACAACAAATGAGATCGAAACAGTTATCAAAGAACTCTCAAAAAACAAAAGTCATGGGCCTGATGGCTTCACAAGTGAATTCTATCAAAAATTCAAAGAAGAACTAACTCCTATCCTCCTCAAACTATTTCAAAAAATTCAAGAGGAAGGAAGACTTCCAAACTCCTTTTATGAGGCGAGCATAATTCTGATCCCAAAACCGGGCAAAGACAACACAAAGAAAGAAAATTATAGGCCTATATCCCTGATGAATTTAGATGCTAAAATTCTCAACAAAATATTAGCCAACCGGATCCAGCAATAAATGAAAAAAATCATACACCATGATCAAGTGGGATTTATTCTGGAGAGGCAAGGCTGGTTCAATATTCGCAAATCAATCAATGTGATTCAGCACATAATCAAAAGGAAGGACAAAAATCACATGATAATTTCAATAGATGCAGAAAAGGCATTTGATAAAATCCAGCACCCATTCATGCTCAAAACTCTCAGTAAAGTGGGAATACAAGAAACATTTCTTAACATGATAAAGGCCATCTACGACAAACCGACAGCAAACATCATACTAAATGGACAAAAATTAAAAGCAATCCCCTTAAGATCAGGAGCCAGGCAGGGGTGCCCACTTTTACCACTCTTATTCAATATAGTTCTGGAAGTCCTAGATATAACAATTAGACAAGAAGAAGAAATTAAAGGGATCCAAATTGGAAAAGAAGAAGTAAAACTCACTATTTGCAGATGATATAATATTGTATATAGAAAATCCTAAAGTCTCAGTCACAAAACCACTGGACCTTATAAATGAATTCAGCAAAGTGGCAGGATATAAAATTTATACTTAGAAATCAGAGGCATTTATATCAAACAATGAACTGTCACCAAAAGAAATTATGGAAACACTCCCCTTCACTATTGCAGCCAAAAAAATAAAATACCTAGGAGTAAATTTAACCAAGGAGGTTAAGGACTTGTACTTGGAAAATTCTAAAACATTGATAAAAGAAATCAAGGAAGATAAAAATAAGTGAAAGCATATACCGTGCTCATGGCTAGGAAGAATAAACATCATTAAAATGTCTATATTACCCAAAGCAATTTATAAATTCAATGCAATACCAATTAAAATACCAATTACATACTTCAAAGATATAGAAAACATATTCCAAAATTTATATGGAACCAAAAAATAACACGAATAGCCTCAGCAATCTTAAAAAGAAAAAATAAAGCAGGAGGTATCACTCTTCCGGATATCAAGGTCTACTACAAGGCCATTTTACTCAAGATAGCTTGGTACTGACATAAGAACATACACATTGATCAATGGAACAGAATAGAGAACCCAGAAATTAACCCACATCTTTATGGACAACTGATATTTGACAAAGGAGGAAAGAACATACAATGGAGTAAAGATAGCCTCTTTAACAAATGGTGCTGGGAAAATTGGACATCTACCTGCAAAAAAGTGAAACTAGACCATCAATTTACACCATTCACAAAAACAAATTCAAAATGGATAAAAGACTGAAACATAAGCCGTGAAACCATAAGCATCTTAGAAGAAAACATAGGCAGCAAGTTTCCGACATCTTTAGCAGCAATATATTTGCCGATTTATCTCCACGGGCAAATGAAATAAAAGGCAAGATAAACAAATGGGACTATAGCAAACTAAAAAGTAGTTTTTGCACAGCTAAAGACAATAAGAACAGAATAAAAGGACAAACCACACAATGGGAGAACATATTTGACAGCACGTCTGATAAGGGGTTAATAACCAAAATTTATAAAGAACTTATAAAACTCAACACAAGGAAGACAAACAATCCAATCAAAAAATGTGAAAAAGAAATGAATAGAAATTTCTCCAAAGAGGACATACAGATGGCCAAAAGACATATGAAAATATGCTCAACATCACTAATCATTAGAGAAATGCAAATTAAAACCACAATGAGATATCACCTCACACCAGTTAGAATGACACTCATCAGCAAAACAACACAGAATAAGTGCTGGCGAGGATGCGGAAAAAAGGTAACCCTTCTGCACTGCTGGTGGGAATGCAGACTGGTGCAGCCACTGTGGAAAACAGTTTGGAGATTCCTCAAAAAAATAAAAATCAAACTGCCTTTTGACTCGGCTATTCCACTTTTAGGAATATACCCTAAGAACACCATAACACTGTTCGAAAAGAATAAATGCGCCCCCATGTTCGTGGCAGCATTGTTCACAATAGCGAAGATCTGGAAACAGCCCAAGTGTCCGTCAGAAGATGAGTGGATTAAAATGCTTTGGTACATATATACTATGGAATACTACTCAGCCATAAGAAATGATGACATTGGATCATTTACAACAAAATGGATGTACCTTGATAACATGATGCGCAGTGAAATAAGTATATCAGAAAAAAAAAGAAAAACTGAGAACAGCATGATTTCATACATAGGTGGGACATAAAAGTGAGAATATGAGACATGGACAAGAGAGTGGTGGTTACGGGGTAAAGGGAGAAAGGGGGTGTGTGAGAGGGGGGAGGGGAGGGGCACAGGGAAAACCAGATAGAAGGTGACAGAGGACAATTTGACTTTGGGTGATGGGTATGCAACACAATTGAATGATAAGATAACCTGGAAATGTTTTCATTGTACATATGTACCCTGATTTATTGGTGTCACCCCATTAAAGTTAATAAAAAAAAAAGAGTACATAGGTTTCAGGTAAACATTTTTAGCATTTGAACTGTTGATTATGTTGTACTCTATATCCATTTTTCAAATTCAGATCATTTTACATCACCATATATTTGCCCCTTCCCTGATAACCCACTTTAATCTATGTCCATGAGTCTCAATTTTGTATCCCACTCATATATGAAATCATACAGTTCTTAGCATTTTCTGATTTACTTATTATTTTTAATTTTTTTATTTAATTCATTTTTTAGAGAGGAGAGAGAGTGACACACAGAGAGAGAGAGAGAGTGAAATGGGGGAGGAGCAGGAAGCATCAACTCCCATATGTGCCTTGACCAGACAAGTGCAGGGTCTTGAACTGGCAACCTCAAGCATTGCAGGTCCACGCTTCATCCACTGTGCCACCACAGGTCAGGCCTGATTTACTTATTTCACTTAGTATAATATTCTCACGGTCTATTCTCATTGTTGTATATGTCAATATGTCATCAATTCTAATGGTAGTATACCATTGTATATATGTACCACATTGTTTTTTATCCAGACCTCTATTGAAGGACACTTTGGCTGTTTCCATGTTTTGGCCACTGAATAATGCTGCGATGAACATGGGAATACATGTGTCTTTACCTATCAATGTTTTCAAGTTTTGGGGGTAGATACCCAGTAGAGAGACTGCTGGGTCATGTGGTAATTCTATTCTTATTTATTTGAAGAACCATCATACTTTTTTCTATAAATGGTTGTACTAATTTGCATTCCTACCAGCACTGAATGAGAGTTCCTTTTTCTCCACAGTCTCTCCAACATTTGTTATTACCTGTCTTGTTGATAATAGCCAATTTAACAGGGGTGAGGTGGTATCTCATTGTAGTTTTAAATTGCATTTCTCAAATAGTTATTGAAGGTGTACATCTTTTTGTATAATTTTTGACCATTTGCTTTCTTCTTGGGAGAAGTGTCTGTTCAGGTTCTCTCGCTATTTTTTTAATTCTATTGTTTGCTTGTTTGTTGCTGAGCTTTGTGAGTTCTTTATATATCTTGGATATTAACCATTATCAGAGCTGTTGTTTGCAAATATCATCTCCCTGTTTGTTGGCTGCCTGTTTGTTTCACTGTCAGTTTCTTTTGCTGTGGAAAAACTTCTTTGTCTGATGTAGTCCCATTCATTTATCTTTGCCTTCACTTCCCTTGCCTTTGGAGTCAAATCCATAAATAGTTTTTTGCCATGGTTAAGTTCCATGAGTTCAGTACCTATGTTTTCTTCTATATAATTTATTCTTTCAGATCTTTTATTTAGGCCTTTGATCCATTTTGAATCAATTTTTGTACATAGGAACAAGTAGTATAGATTCATTCTTTTTGCATGCGGCTTTCTAATTTTTCCAGCACCATTTATTGGAGAGGACTTCTTTTCTCTATTTTGTGTTTTAGGCTCCTTTGTTGAAAATTATTTCTTTATAGGTGTATGGTTTTATATGTGGGCTCTCGATTCTGTTCCATTGGTCTGTATGTTTGTTTGTCTGCCAATACCATGCTGTTTCAAATATTGTGGCTCTATACTATAATTTGAAGTCAGGTAGTGTGATACCTCCTGCTTGTTTCTTTTTCTTCAAGATTGATTTGGCTATTTGGAATTTTTTATGGTTCTATACAAACCTGGTGATTTTTTGTTCTATTTCTTTAAAAATGACATTTGGATTTTGATAGGTGCCAAGACCAGCTCATCCGTGGGTGTGTATGAATTGAAGGTGCGACAAACAGGGAGATGATATTTGCAAACAACAGCTCTGATAATGGTTAATATCCAAGATATATAAAGAACTCACAAAGCTCAGCAACAACACACACAAGGCACAACATACAGAAAAATGGGTACAGGGGACTCCCAGCGTCTAGGACTGAGAGTGCAGATCACTGTAGCCTCATCATATTTATTGGTCTCATTGCTCACTAAGCAAATTAGAAGAGCCTGGGTTCAGGTACAGAGAAGGGTAATTAACTAATGTATTTCAGATATGTAAGGAAAAGGCCATAGGGATCAACTGTTTTCCTTTAAACACTCTTACCAGTGCTTGCAAGGGCAGCATTCTGTCCCTACAGGACTTGTCATTCCAAAGTCTGCAAAAAAGACTTTTCTCAGGACCACAGTCTAATTCCCAGTCATTTTCCCACAGATAGGGATTGCATTAAAGTTGTATATTGTTTTGGGTAACATTGCCATTTTAACTATGTCGATTCTTCCAATCTAACAACATGTAATATTTTTCCTTTTATTGTTCCTTTTTCAATTTGTTTTAATAGTGCTTTGTAGTTTTCAGTATATAGGTCCTTCACATCCTTTGTTAAATTTATTCCTAGGTAATTTTGTTGTTGCAACTGTAAAAAAATGTGTTTTATTTTAGTTCATTTTCTGAAGTTTCATTGGCATATTTTGTATTCTGTGACTTTACTGTATTGGTTTATTGTTCTAATAATTTTTCAGTGGAGTCTTTGGGGTTTTCTATATACAAGATCATGCCATCTGCAAAAAGTGACACCTTTACTTATTCTTTCCTGATATGGATGCCTTTTATTTCTTTCTCTTGCCTGATTACTCTGGCTTAAACTTCCAGAACTATGTTAAGTAAGAGTGGAAAGAGTTGGCAGCCTTGTCTTTTTCCTGATTTTAGATAAAAAAGCTTTATGTTTTTCTCCATTTAGTATATTATTAGCTGATGGTTCGTCATATATGGCCTTTATTATGTTTAGGTACTTTTCTTCTATTCTGATTTTACTGAGTATTTTAAACATAAAGTGATGTTGTATCTTATTGAATGCCTTTTCTGCATCTATGGAATTATTTTTGTCCTTTGTTTTGTTGATGTGGTTTATTACGTTGATCAATTTGCATACGCTGAACCATCCTTGTAATCCTGGAATGAATCCTACTTGATTGTGATGCATTTTTTAAAAAAATTACTGTGTTGTATTCGATTTGCTAGTATTTTGTTGAGGATTTTTACATCTGTATTCATTGGAGTTATTGTCTGTATTTTTCTTTTTGTGTGTGTTGTCCTTGCCAGGTTTTGGTATTAGGGTTATGTTGACCTCATAACATGTGTTAGGGAGCACTTCTTTTTCTATTTTTTGGAAGACTTTGAGAAGAACAGGTACCAAATCTTATTTGAATGTTTGGTAGAATTCACTAGTGCAGCCATGTGATCCTGGACTTTTATTGGGGGGAGGTTTTTGATAGTTGTTTCTATTTCCTCCTTGTTTATGAGTCTATTTAGGTTTTATACTTCTTTGTGACTCAATCTAAGATTGCATAGTTACAGGAATTTTTCCAGTTCCTCTAGGTTGTTGAATTTAGTGCCATATAATCTTCCACAGTATTCTACTATGATCCTTTGTATCTCTATGATGTCTGTGATAATTTCTCCTCTTTCATTTTAGATTTTGTTTATATAAGTTCTTCTCTTTTTCCCTTATTGAGTCTAGCCAGGTGTTTGTCAATTTTATTGTTGTTTTCAAAGAACTGCTCTTTGTTGTATTAATTTTTTTATAGTTTTTTTCTTCTCTATTTTATTTAGTTCTGCCCTAGTTTTCACTATTTATTTTCTTCTGCTGACTTTGGGTTGCCTTTGTTTTTCTAGTTCCTTAAGATGTAATGTTAGGTTGTTTACTTGGGATTTGTCTTCTTTCTTGATATAAGCCTGTAATGATTTAAATTCTCCTCTTATTACTGCTTTCACTGCATCCCAGAAATTTTGATATGTCTTGTTGTCATTTTCATTTGTCAGTATATATCTTTTGGTCTCTTTGACCTCTGCTTCTATTTTTTCTTTGACCCTGTCATTTTTTAGAAGTATGCTATTTAATTTCCACATTTATGTGGGTTTCTTTACTTTCCTTTTGCAGTTGAATTCTAATTTCAAAGTCTTATGGTCAGAAAATATGCTTGGTATACTCTCAATATTTTAAAATTTGTTGATGTTGGTTTAGTGGCCTAATGTATGGTCTATCTTTGAGAATATTCCATGCACACTTGAAAAGAATGTATAATCTGACATTTTGGAATAAAATGTCCTGTAAATGTCTATTATGTCCTTTAGTCTAGTGTGTTATTTAAGGGCAATATTTCTTTATTGATTTTCTGTTTGGATGATCTATTCATAGCCATCAATGGCATGTTGAGATCTCCAAGTATGAATGTGTTTTTGTCTGCTTCTATTTTTAGATCAATTAGTAGATATATATTTTGGTGCTCCTTGGTTTGGTGCATATATATTAAGAATTGTTATGGCTTTTGGATACAATGTCCCATTCAACATTATGAAATGTCCATCTTTGCCTCTGGTTACCTTTGTTCTCTTGAAGTGAAGTCAGCATTGTCAGATATGAGTATGGCTACCCCTTTCTTTCTTTGGATAATATTTGCTTGAAGAATCATTTTCCAACCTTTCACTTTGAGTCTACTTTTATTCTTGCAGCTTAGATGTGTCTCTTGAAGGTCACATATGGCTGGGTTTTGTTTTTTGATCTAATCTTCTACTTGTGCCTCTTTGTTGGTGAGTTCAGTCTATTTACATTTAGGGTAATTATTGAAACTTGAGGATTTCCTATAACCATTTTATATTTTCTTTTCTAATAGATCTGTGTCTTGTTTAGTTCTTCTCTTTTTTTTTCTGAGTTGTTTCTGTTTGGTGGTATTTCATACTTCTTTCCCCTATTTCCTCTTTTTTAAGCTGTGTTTTAGTAGTTGTTTTTTATTTATTTATTATTTATTTTTTTGTGGGTGGTTACCATTAGGTTATTAAGGGAAAAATGTTCATATGTATAAGAGTTCTTTGTCTTATGAGTGCTTCTGTAGTCCACCCTCCTTTGCCACAGCAGATCTTTATTCTTTCCCCTTTTATGTTATTGTCACAAATTATCTGGGTTTTTATTGTGACTTTGTTGGTGCTTTTACTTGTAGTTTTGATTTGTTTTGTTCTTTGTGCCTGGTCAAATAACCCCCTTGAGTATTTCCTGTAGTAGGTGTTTTCTGGTTATAAGTTCCCTCACCTTCTGTACATCTGCAAAAGTTTTTACTTCTCTTTCATATTTGAAGGATAACTTTGATGGATATAGTATTCTTGGCCTGTAATTTTTCTTTTTCAGTACTTTGAGTGTTTGAGTACACTCTCTTCTTGCTTGTGGAGTTTCTTCTGAGAAGTATGATGATAACCTGATGGGTTTTCCTTTATATATTATGTTTTACTTTTCTCTATCTGCCTTGAGGATTCTTTTTTTGTCACTGATTTTTTAACAATTTCATTACAATGTGACTTGGAGTAGGTCTGTTTGGGTTGAGGAAACTTGGTGTTCTGTTTGCTTCTTGGATTTGAGGCTCTAACGTTTTCCATAGGCTTGAGAAATTCTCATCAATTATTTGTTTGAATAGGCTCTTCATTTCTTTCTTCCTCTCTTCTTCTGATATACCCATTATTCTTACATTGCTCTTTCTAATGGAGTCTGACAATTCTTGTAGAGCTCTATTATTTTTAAAAAAATTTGTGTCTCTCTTCTCTTCTTCTGTAACATTCTAGTTGCCTGTCTGATGTTACTAATTCTTTTATCTATCTGCTTATTCTACTAGCTACAGTTCTATTAGCCTCAGTTTTCAAATCATGTATTAAGCTTTTCATCCTATTTTTAAAGATTCAATCTCCTTGGTGAGGTATTTGTTTTGTTTTCTGAGCTCATTAATTTGCCTATTGGTGTTTTCTCACATTTTGTGAGTATTTTCAGAACTTCAGTTTTGAATTTTCTATCATTTAACTGCAAGGTTTTCATGTGGTTGAGTTCTTTTTTCTGGAATACATTTCTGTCTTGTATAGTCATGCTGTTCTAGTAATTCTTCCTTTATGGCATTTGAGAGTGGTATTGTTAATAACTGTAACAAAAAATGAAAAATAAAATTTGTAAAAATGAAAAAATAAAATTTGAATATATACAATAAAATATAAAAATTTAAAAAATAATGACAAGTCAAAAAGAAAACAAAGATTGAAAACCTAAAAGAATATAAAACAAAGCATCTAGAAATAAAAAGAATTAAAAATATAAAAATTAAAGAAAAGGAAAGTGAAAAAAGAAAAGGAGACAGAATAAAAAGAAAAAAAGAGAGAAAAATAAAATATGGTTTTGAGAGGTTTTTGTTTTTTTCCAATAGGTGTCACTATACTATAAGTTTTAGCCCTGTGAAATTTCTGGACTGTCCGTTGATGTTGCTGTCATAGTGATGTGGAGGGGGCAGAGTTGTATTTTTGGGTCAGGTATGTTGTGAGTACTTTATGGCTTCAGCTTTCTGGTCTAGCAATGGTGAGCTCAGGCTTTTAGGCTTTCCTTTCCATGTCTCAACAGACCAGGGTACCAGATGTGGAGCACCTCTGTTCTTTAGGGAAAAGAGTGACTCTGGGGAGCTAGCTGTGGGGTCTATCTCTGCCACTCTCTGTACCCCAGGAGATGAGGGAGGTGGGTTCTGGGAGGCTGGGGGTTAAACTTTGGTTTTCTCTGTCTCTGCCAAATGCAGTCTTCAGGCAGACCACGGGAACACTGGCTGTGACCCTGCACTTTGCTGCCTCTTTAGTTTATCTCCCTCTCTGTCCTCTCTATCTCACCACTTCTTCCAGAAGAAGGAGACCCAGTCACTCTGGTTTTCCCTCTCTGTACCCCTCAGACAAACCCAGACAGCCCAAGCTTTCCTCTTCCTCATAGTCAGGCAGAGAGAAAAAAAAAGCAACAGTCACTTGTTTTGTCTCCTCTCTAGAGCTGACTGAATATGTTTTATCTTCCACTCTCCTTTTCAATCCCTTCCACCTTTAGTCCATTTGGTGTGTGGGTCTTTCAGGTGCACCTGCAAGCCCAACTTGTTATAGTTGTTCAATTTGTTGAAATTTTAAGGGGAGAAATCAGGAGTATCTCTCACACTACCATTAGTCTGACATCATCTGGTGTTTCATTTCTTTAAAAAAGAAAAAGAATTTTTTTTTTTTTTTTTTTTTTTAAATTGAACAATGGTGTCTGACCTGTGGTGGTGGAGTGGATAAGGCATCCACCTAGAATGCTGAGGTCTCCAGTTCAAAACCCCAGTCTTGCCATCCAGGCACATACAAGACGCAACTGCTATGAGTTGATGCTTCCCACTCCTATCTTGGCCCCCATTCTCTTTCTCTTTTCTCTAAAATCAATAAATAAAGTCCTTTTTAAAAAATTACACAATGGGATAAGAGATGGGAAGATGGCAATGGAATAGGCGGATGTACCAACTTCCAACTCCCAGAACCAAAGTGGATTATAACTCAATTTTAAGAACCATCATCTGGATAAACCAACTTTGAACTAAACTAAGTGAACTCTTCAGCCAAGGAACACAGAAGAAGCCACATTGAGACTGTTAGGAATAGCGAAAACACAAAGAGGGCTGCCTAGCTCCCTGGAGCAAACGGCAGCCTGGAGAGACCCACATGGTGGGAGGAGAGTTTGGCGGAGAGGGAGGGACCTGGGTCCCAGGAACCAAGCCCCAGCCTATAGTCCCAGAGCCTAGAAGACGCGTATGAACAGTATTGAGCTGTGAAACAAGTGAGGATACTGTGAGAAAGAGACAGTTTCTCAGACCCAAGATTCTTTTTAAAGGGACAGCATAGAAAACCTCTCTCACAACTACGCACCCGGGGCTCTGGGGAATGGGAACAGAGGAGAGGAACAGAGCAGCGTTAAGAGAGTGTGGACTGAAGGCACAGGGACAAACACTCTGAGGGACAGCCACCCTAACCCCTGGGCTAAGTCACTTCCCTAATTGAAAACAAATATTTCCCCTGGAACTAGGAATACCAGCAAAGGGAGACAGAACACTAGCTAAACAAGCTCTCCCGTGGCAATTAGAGCAGAGCTGCTTAGAGGGAGTTCCCAGGCCTACAGTATGGAGACTTAGGATACTTCCTACTCTGCTGATAGTTGCTGAAGGGTATGGTGGTGGCATAATGCTGAAATGCGGTTCTGTCGGTGGGGGTGGAGGCCCAACCGGTATGAACTCTGTCTAAACCAGCAGGGGTGGAGGGGACACGTGAAAGTGGTCCGGCCCCTGCGGGCCTGCCTGTGACTCCACCTGTGGGGAAAAAGTGAAAGACCAGGACCGGGCAGAGATCTGCTCTGCAACCCTGCACAAGCTGACCCTGACTGCAGGGAGGGGGCTAGGACCAGGGACGGGCGGGTGCTTGCAGCTGAGCTCACACTACCAGCCCCGCCAGGCCAGAGAAACTGGGTTTTCCATCCTGCGTGCGCGAGTTGGCTCTGAACACGGTGGTGGGTTAGAGCCCGGGATGAGCAAAAGTCCACAGCTGAGTGCACGCCAGCCCAAAAAACCGCGATTTGCGACCCTGCGCAGGAGGGCCTTGGCCTCCACGGCGGGCCTAAGGCTCCGGACGGGCAAATGCTCACAGCTGAGAGCATGTCAAAAGCCCCGCCCAACCCGCGAAACTGTGGCGAGCAGGCTCAGACTGCAGGCGCAGGGTGGAAGCCTAGAAACAAACTGGGTCTGCAGCTGAGCAAAGGTGCTCACCTCTACCCTATGTGCTGAGGCCTGTGGCTTGAGTGACAGCCCCTCTTGCAGAGGAGAGGCGGAAATCACAGCAACAACCACAGTGGGCCGGCACTGGCAACACCCATACCCAACCCCCTAGGCAGCGGCAGAAGGGGTGGCGGGCCTCCAGACAGACCACTCCTAGAGAACACAAAGGCAACACCTACTGGACTCCAGTGGCCTCAACTTGCTTATACATAGACAAAATGGGCAGGCAGAGGAATGCAAACCAAATGAATCAAGAGAAATCCCCAGGGAAGGACCTGAATGAACCAGATATAACCAAATTACCAGATGCAGAATTTAGAATAATGGTAGTTAGGATGTTCAAAGAAATTAGAGCAACAATGGATAGTCACTATGAACACCTAAATAGATAACAAGTATAAAAAACAAAATTGAAATAATAAAAAAGAATCAGACAGAAATGACAAATACAGTATCAGAACTGAAGAACACAATGGAATGAATTAAAAGCAGGATGAATCACACTGATTATCGAATCAGCGAGTTAGGGGACACAATAAATAAAGGAACAGAAGTAGAGAAGAAAAAGGAAAAGACACTCGAAAAATGTGAGGAAACTCTAAGGGTGCTCTGTGACAACATGAAGAGAAAAAACATTCGCATCATAGGAGTTCCTGAAGAAGAGGAGAGAGGACAGGAAATGGAAACTTTGTTCAATCAAATTATAACAGAAATTTCCCTAAAGGCTAGGAAAAATTCCACACGTTCAAGAAGCACACAGAACTCCATTAAAGAGAAACCCAAAAAAATCTACACCATGACAAATCATAGTTAAAATACCAAAGCTAATGGATAAAGAAAAAATTTTAAAAGCTGCTAGAGAAGAAAAGGCTATCACCTACAAAGGAGCCCCCATAAGGATGACATCAGACTTCTCAATAGAAACACTTGAGGCCAGAAGGGAATGGCAAGATATAATCAAAGTAATGCAGAACAAGAACCTACAACCAAGACTACTCTATCCGGCAAGGCTAACATTTAAAATTGAAGGAGAAATAAAGAGCTTCCCAGACAAATAAGCCTCAAGGAATTCATTAAACCAAACCAATTCTGCAATATACTAAGGAGCCTGTTGAGAACAGTTCAAAGGAAGGAAAGATAGCAAAAAAAAAAAAAAAAATACAGCTTTAAAGAATAAAATGGCAATAGACAACTACATATCAATAAAAACCTTAAATGTAAATGGATTAAATGATCTCATCAAAAGACATAGGGTAGCTGCGTGGATAAAGAAACAGGACCCATATATATGCTGTCTTAAGAGACACACTTTAAAACAAAAGATGCACATAGATTGAAGGTAAAAGAATGGAAACAATATTTCATGCAAATGGAAATGAAAAAGAAAGCCGGGGTAGCAGTACTTATATCTGACAAATAGGACTTTAAAACAAAGGCTGTGGTAAGAGATAAAGAAGGACATTACATAATGATAAAGGAAACAACTTAACAAGAAGATATAACCATTATAAAAATCTATGCACTGAACATAGGAGCCCCGACGTACATTAAGCAGACTTTGCTGGATATAAAGGATGAGATTAACAGCAATACTATCATACTAGTGGATTTTAATACCCCACTAACAGCACTGGATAGATCCTCTAGAAAGAAAATTAATAAAGAAACAGCAGACTTAAAGGATACACTAGATCAACTTGATTTAGTAGATATCTTCAGAACTTTTTACCCTAAAGCAGTAGAATATACATTCTTCTCAAGCGCTCATGGTACGTTTTCTAGGATAGAGCACATGTTAGCACATGTCAATAAATTTAAAAAGATTGAAATCATATCAAGCATTTTCTCTGATCACAATGCCATGAAACTAGAAATTAACCACAAAAGAAAAACTGAAAAATACTCAAACTCTTGGAAACCAAATAGCATGATATTAAATAATGAATGGATTAACAATGAGATCAAAGAAGAAATAAAGAAGTTTCTAGAAACAAATGATAATGAGCATACATCAAATCAAAATTTATGGGACACAGCAAAAGCAGTTCTGAGAGGGAAGTTCATTGCTCTACAGGCATATCATAAGAAGCTAAAAAAAAGCTCAAATAAGGAACCTGACCCTGCAGTTAAAAGAACTAAAAAAACAACAGCAAATAAAACCCAGGACAAGTAGAAGGAAGGAAATAATAAAGATCAGAGCAGAAATAAATGACGTAGAGGCTAAGGAAACAATTCAGAGGATCAATGAAACCAGAAGCTGGTTCTTTGAAAACGTAAACAAGATTGATGATCCTTTAACTAGACTCACCAAGAAAAAAAGGGAGAGGACTCAAATAAATAAAATTAGAAAGGACAGTGGAGAAATAACAACTGACACAACAGAAATACAAAGCATTGTAAGAAAATACTATGAAGAACTATATGCCAAAAAATTAGAAAACCTAGGTGAAATGGACAAATTTCTTGAATCATATAATCCTCCAATTATCAATCTGAAAGAAACAGAACACCTAAATAGACCAATTACAACAAATAAGATCGAAACAGTTATCAAAAAACTCGCAAAAAAAGAAGACCTGGGCCTGATGACTTCACAAGTGAATTATATCAAAAATTCAAAAAAGAACTAACTCCTATCCCCCTCAAGCTATTTTAAAAAATTCAAGAGGAAGGAAGACTTCCAAACTCCTTTAATGAGGCGAGCATAATTCTGATCTCAAAACCGGGCAAAGACAACACAAAGAAAGAAAATTATAGGCCTATATCCCTGATAAATTTAGACGCTAATATTCTCAACAAAATATTAGCCAACCAGATCCAGCAATATATGAAAAAATCATACACCATCATCAAGGGGGATTTCTTCTGGAGAGGCAAGACTGGTTTAATATTCGCAAATCAATCAATGTGAATCATCACATAAACGAAACCAAAATCCCATGATAATTCCAATAGATTCAGAAAAGGCATTTGATAAAATCCAGCACCCATTCATGCTCAAAACTCTCAGTAAAGTGGGAATACAAGAAACATTCCTTAACATGATAAAGGCCATCTACGACAAACCGACAGCAAACATCATACTAAATGGACAAAAATTCAAAGCAATCCCCTTAAGATCAGGAACCAGGCAGGGGTGCCCCCTTTCACCACTTTTATTCATCATAGTTCTGGAAGTCCTAGCTACAGCAATCAGACAAGAAGAAGAAATAAAAGGCATCCAAATTGGAAAAGTAGAAGGAAAACTGTCACTATTTGCAGATGATATGATATTGTATATAGAAAACCCTAAAGTCTCAGTCAAAAAACTACTGGACTTTATAAAAGAATTCAGCAAGGTGGCAGAATATAAAATTAATACTCAGAAATCAGAGGCATTTCTATATCCAAACAATGAACTGTCAGCAAAAGAAATGAAGGAAACACTCCCCTTCACTATTGCAGCCAAAAAAATAAAATACCTAGGAGTAAATTTAACCATGAAAGTTAAGGACTTGTACTCGGAAAATGATAAAACATTGATAAAAGAAATCAAGGAAGATACAAACAAGTGGAAGCATATGCCGTGCCCATGGCTAGGAAGAATAAACATCATTAAAATGTCTATATTACCCAAAGCAATTTATAAATTCAATGCAATACCTATTAAAATACCAATGACATACTACAAAGATATAGAACACATATTCCAAAAATTTATATGGAACCAATAAAAAACATGAATAACCTCAGCAATCTTAAAAAGAAAAAATAAAGCAGGAGGTATCACTCTTCCGGATATCAAGGTTTACTGCAAGGCCATTATACTCAAGACAGCCTGGTACTGGCATAAGAACAGGCACATAGATCAATGGAACAGAACAGAGAACCCAGAAATAAACCCACACCTTTATGGAGAACTGATATTTGACAAAGGAGGAAAGAGCATCCAATGGAGTAAAGACAGCCTTTTTAACTAATGGTGTTGGGAAAATTGGGCATCTACCTGCAATAAAATGAAACCAGACCATCAACTTACACCATTCATAAAAACAAACTCAAAATGGATAATAGACTTAAACATAAGCCGTGAAACCATAAGCATCTTAGAAGAAAACATAGGCAGCAAGCTCTCCGACATCTGTAGCAGCAATATATTTGCCGATTTATCTCCACGGGCAAAGGAAATAAAAGGCAAGATAAACAAATGGGACTATATCTAACTAAAAAGTTTTGCACAGCTAAAGACAATAAGAACAGAATAAAAAGACAAACCACACAATGGGAGAACATATTCGACAGCACGTCGGATAAGGGATTAATAACTAAAATTTATAAAGAACTTATAAAACTCAACATCAGGAAGACAAACAATCCAATCAAAAAATGGGCAAAAGAAATGAATAGAAATTTCTCCAAAGAAGACATACAGATGGACAATAGGCATATGAAAAAATGCTCAATATCACTAATCATTAGAGAAATGCAAATTAAAACCACAATGAGATATCACCTCACACCAGTCAGAATGGCACTCATCAGCAAAACAACACAGAATAAGTGCTGGCGAGGATGTGGAGAAAAGGGAACCCTTCTGCACTGCTGGTGGGAATGCAGAATGATGCAGCCAATGTGGAAAACAGTTTGAAGATTCCTCAAAAAATTAAAAGTCGAACTGCCTTTTCACCCAGCTATCCCACTTATAGG
Source organism: Rhynchonycteris naso (assembly GCA_037038555.1). NCBI lineage: Eukaryota > Metazoa > Chordata > Mammalia > Chiroptera > Emballonuridae > Rhynchonycteris > Rhynchonycteris naso. The sequence continues at coordinate 135,834,001 of CM072998.1, forward strand.
AATATACCCTAAGAACACCATAGCACTGTTTGAAAAGAAGAAATGCGCCCCCATGTTCGTGGCAGCATTGTTCACAATAGCGAAGATCTGGAAACAGCCCAAGTGTCCATCAGAAGACAAGTGGATTAAAAAGCTTTGGTACATATATGCTATGGAATACTACTCAGCCATAAGAAATGATGACATTGGATCATTTACAACATAATGGATGGACCTTGATAACATTATACGGAGTGAAATAAGTAAATCAGAAAAAAAGAAAAACTGAGAACAGCATGATTTCATACATAGGTGGGACATAAAAGTGAGACTATGAGACATGGACAAGAGAGTGGTGGTTATGGGGTGGGTGGAGGGAGAGGAGGGTGGGATAGGGAGGAGGGGAGGGGCACAGGGAAAACCAGATAGAAGGTGACAGAGGACAATTTGACTTTTGGTGATGGGTATGCAACACAATTGAAAGATAAGATGTTTTCATTCTACATATGTATCCTGATTTATTGGTATCATCCCATTAAAATTAATAAAAAAATTAAAAACAAAAAAGAAAAAGAAAAAGAAATATAGTAGGTAGAGGAGATCTGAAGCAAATATTGCAAACATTAGTTTGGAGCAGCTGTATGGTATGTGCATCTATTATAGCTTTCTCTGAATTTTTTTACATGTATGAAACATTTTATTATTAAACCAAATTTGAATGTGTACAAGGTTTCAGTTTGCAAAGGTGAATCAGTTCTGGAGATTGATGGTGGTGATGGTTACAGAGCACTGTGGATGTACTTAGTAGCACAGAAATGTATATATTACCATAATAAAAACCTTGAAATTGGTCTTACTTTATGCCCTTACATTTTTATACTATGTTGATGAGACAAAACAAGGGGTCATTTTAGTTGTGTGTGTTCATCATAGTCTTATTCACTTCTAGCCCTAATGTAGCATCTTTTTATTATTATGTGTCATTCTGAGCTCAAGCTTTTGAGACCAGTATATCACTGAACATCCAATATCTTTGATTCCTTGTCTCCCAGAAAAGCTTCTTATTGATAGCTGTTTGTTGATCTTGTGTTTCAATTAGATTTTGCTTTGTACATAGGTGGTTAGTTGCCTAGTTACATTTATGGGACTATAGAACAGTGTTTTTCAACTGCTAGCCCTTGGACAGGTCTGCCAGAAGTTTTGTGTTGATCAGCAAAAGAGTTAACTACCCTTATGTTGTATGAAGATTATAGACTCAATGATCTTAGTAGAATTTGATTATATTTAGAGTGATTTCTGCCTTAACAGTTCCTGTAATAATTTTCCTATTTTCACTAGTCCACAAGTATAAAAAGCTTGAAAACTGCTGCTTGAGAACACTATGTTGCTCCAAAACCATTTCCATCAGTCCACTATTATATACATATCTAAAATTAAATGGAAAACAAGAGGAAAATATATGACATATCAGCAAGAGGAGTTTCTTTAAAAAATTGTCCCCAACAGCTTCATTCACACACTGGCAGTGGTAAATTTGGTTGATAATCTTACAACCTGATGTCCAGTTTAGATGGTGTGGAGCTAAACAATGGGGGCTTTGCTACAGAAAAAGAAAAAAAACCTTATATTCTATATGGGCTACTGTGGGGAAAGGGAATAAGTGGCTACCACCCTGGGGACAGTGTACATTCTTTGTTGTCAGGAGGAAGCAGGACAAAATTGAAGAAATGTAAGTGCTTTGTGCAAACACATAAACATATCACAGGGAATTAAACCTGGTACCTTCAAATGGTACTTCTGATATCTACAAAATTAATGTTTTGTTGAGTATTTGTAATGTGCCAGGGACTCACCATACAAATCCTCACACCATTCTTCTGAGGCACATTTTGCAGATGCCTAAATCAAACTTCAGATAATTTAAATACCTTTGTCAAACACACAATAGTATTAGAAACCAGGGTTAGCTTACATCAAAGTTTATTATGTCATAATGCCTCTAACATGGTGTCCTTCGTAGTTTTAGCTTATTCCTAGACAGGGTCTACGTTTGTGGTAAACTACACTTTGGATCTGACCCATACATTTTTAACATTCTTTTGATTCCTTTTAAAACCTCCTTGCTATATGTATATGGGTTCTGTGATCCATGGCCCAGGCTTGGTCAATCTTAACATGTTATGGTATGATCACAATTTGAAGATAGTCTTGTGACCCTGGATGAGTCTCAGCTGCAGTAAGTGGAGAAATGGTCTCCTCCAAACCAGCACTCCCTGAGTAGATTTTGCAGTAGCAATGTTCCTTTTTACAAGGATAGATATTGTCAGAATCAAGAAGGAATTATGCCTCAAGTGAAGAGCTACAGAGATATACAGAGATGAAGAGAGAGAGAGAAAGAGCTGGAAAGATAAAGCAAGATCTATGACATAAAAAATGATGGGGATCAGGGAATATGCAGATACTCCAGTACTTTCAGCCTTTTATATAGTACATTTTCACCAATGAAATAAAAGTTGGTTTTGCGTAATCAAACTTTTTTGACTTGTTGTTTCCTTTTCTGATGTTCTTGTTTAATAATAATAAAAAAGAAACACCAAGCACTACTTTTTCTTTTATTGCATCATATTCATTTTGAAATATCCCCTAATTTTTTGTGAGGAGTATTTTTGGAGACCCTGGATTTTGCTGTGCCTGACTTCCTTGGAATTCTCAAGTTCAGGAGTTAACTCTTCCTCTTTTCTGCTTAAGTTGGGTTTCTGGTTTTTTGTTCATTTTCTTTTTTTTTTTTTGCATTTGAAAGAATTCTGGAACATATAAATCTGCTCCATATTTTTATCTTGCTCTTCAGACTTTCTTTCCTAATGATATCAACCATATGTAATGCAAATTGTTCTTAGGAGTTATGTTATAAGTTTCTCCTCTTGGAAAAGAGATAAAAGAGCTTTATTAGGTTTGGGGCACCTTATGATCAGTGTGTTTTGGTTCAAACTATCACATAACTCAATGGCTGAGAAGCAACTTTCTATATATATATTTGGTATAACCTAGCCAAATAATGCTTTTGATAGTAGGTAAAATGAAATTAAAGTTGAACCAGTAATAGAGTGCTTCCTTAACCCTCCCTCATTCTTCTCTCACCACAGAAGTCTTAGGAATAAATGACTGAATGAAGGCTGATCATTGCTTCCAATATTGCAGGTGGAAGCAGGCAGGCTAGTTATCAATTATATTTTCCTGGGGGTCAGATTGACGAGCAAGGGAGGACACAGCAGGCAGGGAATGGCACATTTGGGTTGTTGAAACATTTTAAAAAAGTCTGCTAATAATGTGTACTTGTTTCTTCTGGTCAGAAAACCCTGATTTGCTTAACATTTTACCACCATTACCATGTGTGAATTCACAAGTAAAAAGTCAACTTTGTCTACTCTTAGATGTTTCTCAACAAGAGACTTGATTTTTTTAACTCTCTTGGCTGAGCTCACTACTAAGATACCTTCCTTAAAAAATTAAAAAATAAATAAAACCAACAAGAAAATACTGTTTAAGGAGAAAGAAGAATCTTAAGGTACTCATTGGGGAAGTTAAAAAAACATTGAATTCAGAAAGGTCAGAGAGAGATTTGGATCATTGATGCCACAAAGAAGCAGAACAGGCCAGGTCCAAATAGTGTTTTGAACAATAAAACAGATAAAAATCCAATGAAAGCCACTGTGGGAATCCATTCTCAGAGATCTCAACAGAGAGTCTACTTACAAAGACTTTAATAGTCTCTGTATTTCAAGATATTTTAATGCCTATTTTTAAACAGACTATTGAAATCTGGCTAAAGAACAGAACCATAAACATCCCCGGTGATATAACCAAACTGTGTTTAAAGGTGTTTTGAGTTGAAATCAATATATTGGTACTAAATTTACAGATGAAAATGAAGCTGAATATATTACCCCTAAATAAGATTATTTATAACTGATTATTTTTCATAAATAGCAGACACAGGAGAAACTCTGATAGCAGTGTAGAAGTTACCCTCTTGTGAGGAATATTTATATCTATAAAGACGTTTCCTTTTGTAAGTCTATATCACACAAAAAAACAAGATGATGCTGAATCAAAACTCTCTTCAACAGAGAAGACACCAACTTACCTCTGCTTAACAACCTTACTGATTAACTGCCTTTCTCATAACCTCCAGTGAGTGGCCTACCCTCATCCTCCAACATCTTTCAACTGGAAATGAAGTTTATTGTTGTGCTTGGACAATTTTAAGAAGTTTAACTGGGTTTTCCTGGGTCTCTTCTAGATATACACATGGTATACCAGTCATTAAACTTCTGTTTGCTTTTCTCATCTTAATCTGTCTTCTATTACAAGAAGGGGGGTGGTTCTCACCTGTGAAAACTAGAAAGGTAGAGGGAAAATTATTTTTCCTCCCCTACAGGTTTAAAACAGGACTAAGACTCAGCTCTTGAAAATAATTTAATTTAAAACTCAAAGCAACTTCAAGCATAAAATTAAACACATCTTTCTCCTCCAGTAAAATACTGTCTTCAATAAAAGTTTCATACTTACATATAATGTTCACATGACTTAGAAAGAGAGTGAGGCCAGGGCACAAGAGGTCAGGAAGGACTTTATGGAAAATGTGACTCCTGAGCAATTGGAGTCAGATGAAGATGGTGGGTGTGGTTTGGAGGATGCAGTGAGAGGCAATGGTGAGTACAGAAGCACAAAACAATGGGAAGTAATTGGAGCCTCACAATTAGTTCAGTGGAGCCAGTGATGAAATCCAGAATGAAGATGTGGCTGAGCAGTGTGTGTGTGTGTGTGTGTGTGTGTGTGTGTGTGTGTGTGTGATGGGTAAATAAATAGGAGAGAGGAATATGGGAGCCTTGAGTAGGGCACAGACTGAGACAGACTCAGGATTTTATATCTGTATTATGTCTTAAAAGACTTTTCTGCTTATAAATACTTGAATAAAATTTTGAAAATGCAAAATACACAAAAAATTTACAAATCTAGCATACAGATCTAAACCTGGTTCATATTTTAAGTTTTAGAATAGGTTTTAAAATATAAAAACACAGGGCACTTCTTATTATATACTTTTTAAAACACTTTTTTGATTCTTCTTGTTTACTCATTAGATTCTCTCTTTCTCTCTCTCTCTCTTTTAGAGAGGGACAGAGAGAGGAAGGGAGAGAGAGGGGAGAGGAGAGGGATGCATTTATTTGTTGTTCCACTCAGTCATGCATTTATCGGTTGCCACCTGTGTGTGCCCTGACTGGGGATTGAACCAGCAACCTTGTCCTTTTGAACAATGCTCTTAACTGACTGAGCTAACCTGCCAGGGCCTCATTAGATTTTTGAGTTTCAACAAGTTTCTAAATATTTTTTATTTGAATTTCTTTAGCTTTCTAGATTAATTCACAATATTTTGCCTCTTAAAAAACATGCCCTATCTTCCTATATAAATTAATAATTTTTCCATATAAATCTTTGCATAAAATTCTTAGAGTTTCTTTTCAGAAAGTTTTTGTTATTATTGGAACTTTTATTAAGACCTCTCCCTCCAATTTTTTTAACAGTTAACTTTTGGCTAATAGAATAACTGCAGATTTTTGCATTTTAATTTTTTTGGCCAATTGCTATTAGTTTTAGTATTTTTAGCAGATTTAATTAATTTTCTACATAAATGATCATAACTGAAAGTAATGAACTTTTTTCCTCACTTTTATGGTACTTATTTTATTTTATTGTCTAATAGTTAGATTCTATAGAATTTTATTTAATAATAGGAATGAGACTAGATTTGTCTCTGTGGTTTTACCTTTAGCTATGATATTGGCTGTTGTAGTAAAAATTTAAAAAAATATTATTTCCTGTTTAAAATTATTTCAAACTAAATTATCTTCCTGGCCTACATTACTAAAAGTCTGTATATGAAAGTACATTGGGATTTATTGTATGAGTCTTTGGCGCTTGATTTTTAAAAGCCAACTTCTCACTCTGGTAGTCTAGCCCCTCTATAATGTGACCTCACTGCGCCTTATTTTGTTCAAAATTCTAGTTCAGCATTAGTTCTATTGTTTGTTGCAATAATATTAAGAGACTTGGTGGCCTGCGGTCAACTCCCAATCTGATGACATTAAGAATACTGCTTTGTCTTTGTTTTCTGGCCTGGGAGATAAAATAATGCCTGTGGGCACATTTGGTGATATAGATGAGACCCCTAGACCCTATAGTTGTTCACACAGCAGTGGCTGCTGCTATTAGTACCAGCCAGGTTGGGCTCCTCCTTGCTCTGCCAATAATGCACACCCCCTCCAGTGTGTGCCCGTGCTCAGGTCCCCAGGTTCTGGTCAATGATGACTTCCTCAACTGCCTGTGCAGCTCTCCTTCAGAGCAAAACTCTGCTGTGCAACCCTGGTTTGTTTATGTGTGTTTGTGTGTGTGGGATGCATGTGTAATTGTACCCTTTGGCACAATGGCATTGTCTGGAGTTATATTTTGTTGTGTTGTCACAACTGGGGATTTGGGCAGCTACTAGTGATAGTGAATAGAGGTCAGGGATGCTGCTGAGCAACCTAAAATGTACAAGAACAATGCTTCCAACCAGAACTGCTAGCTGAGGCTGAGAAAGTGTGCCTCGGGTGGAGAGGGCAGGAAACACGCAGACTTGGGAGTCTTTTCTAGGTATAGCCTGATGGGAATATGGCCAAATAAACCAGACATTTTAGCATGACTGTCCAAGAGCAGACTCAGCTCATCTGTCCTGCATAAAGCTGCTCTGTGTTAGAACACTACTGGTTGCTTTCTCATTCAGCCCAGCTGTACCCACTTGGAGAATAGCTCTCAGCAATGTCACTGTTCTGTGGTTTCTTTAAGGTGAAGGTTAAGTGAAGAAAGATGCTGGCTTGATTGTGAGATGCTCCAGCGAGGCAGTTCCACCCTCTCTCCCCTTTCTGTATTCTAACCTCTTTGTAGTTGGAGACCATGTCTGCTGTGTCTCCAGGCAATTCAGGGAGCTCATTTAAAGAGTAAATTAATAATTGATTTATAAAGAAATAACTCTTTTCATCTCACCAGTGGGCGTGGTAAGGTTGCTCATTGACAGGCAATTCAAACTTTCAAAACCACAGGCAGTGTATCTCCTGAGAAAAGCACATAGCAAAGCAAAATAACTTTTTCTTTCCTTTCTGAGAGTTTCCTTTCTCAGAAAAAAAAGGTGCTACAATCACTTTTTCTTGTAAAGTGGTAACTGGAAGAAACCATTGGTTGTGGTTGCAAATTCAGCTGACCTCTAAAAGACATCAAATTTTAGACACAGTTCTTCAGCCTCTCCACTCCTCCCTTATACACGTACGTGCGTGCACACACACACACACACACACACACACACACACACACACACTTATTCTCTATGTGTTTAAGTCTCAAACAATGATGTCTCATGGTTTATCTTAAACTTTAGTTAAATGAAATCTAAAATAATTACAAATTCCAATTATGCCCTAACTCTTCACAAAAGATTCTTAAAGTTGCACAGTTATAGTATTTTGTCACTACTGTGAAGTATTTTGAGTTGATGTATGCTCATTATCATTTGTTTCTAGAAACTTTTTTATTTCTTCTTTGATCTCATTGTTAATCCATTCATTATTTAATATCATGCTATTTAATTTCCAAGTGTTTGAGTATTTTTCAGTTTTTCTTTAGTGGTTAATTTCTAGTTTCATGGCATTGTGATCAGAGAAAATGCCTGATATGATTTCAATCTTCTTCAATTTATTGAGACCATTTTTGTGTCCTAACATGTCTATGCTAGAAAACGTACCATGAGCACTTGAGAAGAATGTATATTCTACTGCTTTAGGGTGAAAAGTTATGAATATATCTATTAAATCAAGTTGATCTAGTGTCTCCTTTAAGTCTGCTGTTTCTTTATTAATTTTCTTTCTTGAGGATCTATCCAGTGTTGTTAGAGGCGTATTAAAATCCCCTACTATGATAGTATTGCTGTTAATCTCGCCCTTTATATCCATCAAAGTCTGCTTTATGTATGTCAGGGCTCCTATATTTGGAGCATAGATATTTATAATAGTTATATCTTCCTGTTGAATTGTTCCCTTTATCTTTATGTAGTGTCCTTCTTTATCTCTTACTACAGCCTTTGTTTTAAAGTACATTTTGTCAGATATAAGTATTGCTACCCTGGCTTTTTTTTCATTTCCATTTGCATGAAATATTTTTTTCCATCCTTTTACCTTCAATCTATGTGCATCTTTTGTTTTAAGGTGTTTCTCTTGTAGACAGCATATGTATGGGTCCTGTTTCTTTATCCATGCAACTACCCTATGTCTTTTGATTGGATCATTTAATCCATTTCCATTTAAGGTTATTATTGATATGTAGTTGTTTATTGCCATTTTATTTTTTAAAACTGTATTCTTCTTTTGCTATATTCTCTCCTCCCTTTAAACTGTTCACAACAGGCCCCTTAGTATCTCTTGCAGAATTGGTTTGGTTTTAATGAATTCCTTCAGGCTTTCTCTTTCTGGGAATCTCTTTATTTCTCCTTCAATTTTAAACGTTAGCCTTGCTGGATAGAGTAGCCTTGGTTGTAGGTTCTTGTTCTGCATTACTTTGATTATATCTTGCCATTCCCTTCTGGCCTCAAGTGTTTCTGTTGAGAAGTCCAATGTCATCCTTATGGGGGCACCTTTGTAAGTGATAGCCTTTTTTTCCCCTAGCAGCTTTTAAAATTTTTTCTTTATTCATTAGCTTTGGTATTTTAACTATGATGTGTCCTGGTGTAGATCTTTTTGGGTTTTTCTTTAATGGAGTTCTGTGTGCTTCTTGAACGTGTGGGGTGTTTTCCAGCCTTAATTTAGGGAAGTTTTCTGCTATGATTTGAGTGAACAAAGTTTCCATTTCCTGTCCTCTCTCCTCTTCTTCAGGCACCCCTATGATGCGAATGTTGTTTCTCTTCGGTTGTCACAGAGCTCCCTTAGAGTTTTCTCACATTTTTTGAGTTTCTTTTCCTCTTTCTTCTCTGCTTCTGTGCCTTTGTTTATTGTGTCCTCTAACTCGCTGATTTGATCCTCAGCGTGATTCATCCTGCTTTTAATTCCTTCCAGTCTGGTCTTCAGTTCTGATACTGTATTTGTCATTTTTGTTTGATTCTTTTTTATTATTTCAAATTTGTTTTTTATACTTGTTATCTCTTTATTTAGGTGTTCATAATGACTATCCATTGTTGCTCTAATTTCTTTGAACATTCTAACTATCATTATTCTAAATTCTGCTTCTGGTAATTTGGTTACATCTGGTTCATTCGGGTCCTTGTCTGGGGATTTCTCTTGATTTTTTTGGTTTGCATTCCTCTGCCTGCCCATTTTGTCTGTGTATAAGCAAGTTATGGCTACTGGAGTCCAGTAGGTGTTTCCTTTGTGTTCTCTAGGTGTGGTCTGTCTGCAGGCCCGCCACCCCCTCTGCTGCTGCCTAGGGCGGTTAGGTATGGGCGTTGCCAGCGCCAGCCCACTGCGGCTTTTGCTTTGATTTCTGACTCTCCTCCACGAGAGGGGCTCTCAGTGAAGCCACAAGCCTCAGCACCAAGGGTAGAGGTGAGCATCTTGCTCAGCTGTGGACCCAGCCTGTTTCCGGACTCTGACCAGAACCCACAGTCAGAGCCTACTCGCCACAGTTTCGAGGGTTGGGTGGGGCTTTTGATGTGCTCTCAGCTGTGAGCCTTTGCCCATCTGGAGCTTTAGACGCGCCCTCAAGGCCAGGGCCCTTCTGCGCAGGGTCACAAACCAAGGTTTATTGGGCCGGGAGTGTTTGCTGGCTTCCGCTCAGCTGCTAGCTTCTGTTTGTCCCGAACTCTACCCCGCCCCCTCCCCCCCCCCCCCCCGCGCGTGAGCACGCGCTCGGAGCCCGCTCGCGCATGTAGAATGGATAACCGCGGTTTCTCCGGCCGGGCGGGGCTGGTAGCATGAGCTCAGCCGCGAGCCCCTGCCAGTCCCTGGTCCTAGCCCTGTCCCTATGGTCAGGGCCGGCTTGCGCAGTGTCGCAGAGCAGATCTCTGCCCGTTCCTGGCCTCCCGCTTTGTCCCCGCAGGTGGGATTACAGGCGGGCCCACAGCTTCCGGACCGCTTTCGCGCGTCCCCTCCGCCCCTGCTGGGCTAGACTGAGCTCACACCGGCTTGGCCTCTGCCCACGCCGACAGAACTGCGTTTCCGCGTCCTGCCGCCACCATAACCTTCAGCAACCCTCAACAGAGTAGGAAGGGCTCTAATACTCCACACTGCAGGCCTGGGAGCTCCCTCACTTGTTTCACAACTCAAAACTGTCCAAACACCTCTTCTAGGCTCTGGGACTGCAGCCTGGGGCTTGGTTCCTGGGACCCAGGTCCCTCCCTCTCCGCCAAACTCTCCTCCCGCCATGCGGGTCTCTCTGGGCTGCCGTTTGCTCCGGATAGCTGGGCAGCCCTCTTTGCTCTTTTGCTATTCCTACCAGTCTCAATGTGGCTTCTTCTGTGTTCCTTGGTTGAAGAGTCCACTTAGTTTAGTTCAAAGTTGGTTTATCCAGATGATGGTTCTTAAAATTGAGTTATAATCCACTTTGGTTCTGGGAGTTGGAAGTTGGTACATCCGCCTACTCCGTCACCATCTTGCTCCTTCTCCAAGGTTGATTTTTGTTTAAAAATATAATTTTTTTTTATTGTTGTGTTGACATACTTTTACATATTGGAGCTTTTGTAAAAATAAACTTCATTTATTTTGAAAACATAAACTCATTCATAGTTCACCTATATGAATTCACGATCCTTTCTACCCCTTCCTTTAAATATAGACTTAAAAAAAACCCCACAAGTTTTAAAATCAACGTTTGTTATGAATTGACCTTTTAAGAATGGTTTCTCCATGGAATGGAAGGAAGATTAGCATTCCTTCTACTCTATTTTCATAAATAGTCTGCAAGCTTAAAATGAGATTTCAAATTTAAACACCTATATTACCAATTATGCTCTCAATAATTAACTACAAATGATTACTACTTAATTTTCCACCTATGTGCAGCCTTTTCTTTTTCTTTGTGTTTTGGATTCATTTTTTTTTCTTCCTCCCACAAATCAATTTAAACAAGTTATTCACCTTCTCTGGCTCTTAGTTTCCTCAAGTTCAGAATGTGGGGTTTAGGCCACAAATGCGATTCTCACACCTGGCAGCACAGAAGAATCATCTGAGGGCTTTAATGAAATACATAATTCCCCACCCCCAATCGATTCCAATGATAGTCAGGTGTAGACTCTTGCTGCCAATTACCTCTTAGATTATTTCCAGCTTTAAAATCTTCTGGCCTGATAACACCCATTTTGGTGAGGGAAATTGGCAAATCACTGATCTCAAATGGATGGCTAGGATGCTATGATGCTTCTCAGAGCCAATATTGTTGCAGATAACAAAAGCCTTAAACCTAACCTTTGACCCAGAAGTTCTATTTCTAGGCATTTATTCTGAAGAGAAAAATCTATACTGTTCTAAATATTCAGTTATGAACACGTTCACTTTAGTATTATATAAAATAGGGAAAAATTAAAATTTAAATGGAAAATGTTTAAATAAATTATGGTATGATCATCTAGTGAATACTGTGCAGATATTAAATATAATTCTATAGAAAAATATTTTATATCATTGAAAAATGCTCATGAATTGCTAAGTTAAAAGGTAGGCAATACAATAATCTCATTTTTGGGTAACATAAATATATATGCACATATATATACATACATATATAATAACATTTGTAAAGTTATAGAGCAAAATGATGATAATTTTCTCTGCATGGGGATTAGAAGTAATTTTGATTTATCTTCTTTTAACTTCTCTGTATTTTTAAATTTACCTACAGCCATTGTAATGCTGGTGGCTAAGGCCAGGCAGGTTCACACTGGGTTTGGGCAGATGGTAGAGGAACTGTGCATCCAAAAAGAAATGGGCCATTTCCATTTATTGGATTCTCAACAATGGGGGAGCAAAAAGGAAGGAGAAAACTGCTATTCATGGCAGCAGGCAAACTAATAGTAAAATGGCCCCTCACTGTGGCAGGCAAGCAATCCACCAAATGGTTCCTCGCAGTAGCAGGCAGGCGCTGAGGGCAAGCACCTGCAGCCTTACGTAGGCTACACACATGTGGCACTGCCACGTGCTCACGCATTAATCATGCAAAGTGCAGGTGAGTAAGCCTAACACAGACATTTTCCCAACAGCCATTGTGTATGATTGCTTTACTTTAAAAAGTTATATTAAAATTATTCTCCATCTGTCCTGACCTCTGGTGGTTCAGTGGATCAAGTGTCAATCTGGAATGCTGAGGTCTCCAGTTTGAAACCCTGGGTTTGCCCCATCAAGGCACATACAAAAATACCTACTGCAAGTTGATGCTTCCCATTCCTTTCCCCATTCTCTCTCTCTCTCTCTCTCTCCCCTCTCTAAAATCAACAGATAAAATCTTTAAAAAAATTATTCTCCATCTGACTCTTTCACAATATTTGTTATTACTCTTAAACTCTGCTCTATCCCTTTGTTTTACAAATTGCAACCTGATAGAGCTTAACTACAGACCCAAATTTTCCAGGACTATTGAGCTCAAAGCAGCAAACATGAGTTGGCTCCACTCTGCATCTTGCCATCAGATCTCCCACAAAGAAATGGAGGAGACCGAGCTCTAATCAAAAGCACAATCCAAACCCGAGTGACATTAGTGCTCAATAAATGTAGAGTCAGAATGTGAGACTGATTAGAGAGGGAGCTCCAAGCAGGTAGGGTGCATAGAGCCTTTCCAAACCAAGTGGCAATGGAGAAGGTTTTCCCAGGTGGACAAGGGGAGGACAAACTGCCACAGAGATGATAAAGCATACCAATGGGGTGTTCAAGTACATGGCATATTTGGGAGAGATAGAAAAGTTGGATTTAAGTGACAAGTAGGGCATCACCAGCTTTTGAGGAGGAAACTAAGTTGAGTTTACTAAGATTAGCTGTTGGGAAAACAGCTGTGTTAAGTTTCCTGGCTCGTACTTTGCCTGATTAGTGTGTGAGCACATGACAGGGCCATGTGTGTATAGTCCATGTAAGGCTATGGATGCTTGCCCTCAGGGTGGATTGCAGATTGCCTGCCCATCACTGCGAGGAACTGTTTTGCTGTTTGTTCACCTGTTGCCATGAGAAGAGGTTTCCCCTGCCTGTGTGCTCCTATGCCTTTCTGAGAGTCTATTAAACGTGAATGGCCCAATGTTTTCTGGCTCCACAGTTTCTCTGTCATCTGCCTGAATCTAACGTGAACCTGCCTGGCCACCGGCATTACCCTAGGGAGAATTGAAGAATAATTAGGAAGCTATTGCTATAGTCCCAGTGAGGTGATAAAGGTCTGAATTGGCGCAGGGTCAGTGAGTAATAAAAGAAGTGGAGAAACACAATGCATATTGTGTAGGTAGCATGAAAAAATTTTCCATGGGGTGAAGTGAAGGGGTGAGAAGGAGCACCTTGATATGGGTCTTGAAGCCATCAGTATTCGCTGATAGTTTAAGTGTGGGAGTCCCTGAAGAGAAAAGTTAGGGCATATGTGTAGAGAATGACTGCATTGAAGCTATTGGGCAGGAGACAGAAATCAGTAGAGGAATCCAAAATCAGCACTCAGAGTGAGAGCAGGAGACCAAGAAGGGAGTGGGGTATCATGAAGACCAAGGGTGGAGTTCTAAAGAAGAAGTGGTCACAGTGTCAAATAATGCCAGTGGAAAATAAATGAAAATTGAGAAGATTCATATGCCAATCAGGTCTTCAGTTGTCTGTTCATGAGCAGTTTAAGGAATAATAAAAAAATCAGACCCCGAGAGTCTGGGGTTCGGTGTGTAGTGGGGTGGTGGTGAAGGCTGGAGCAGAGTTCCTTTGTAAGAACCTGGGCAGGAAAAGGAAGGAGCAAGGGAGGGCAGCAGTTTCATAGGAAGTGAAGATAAGGGAAGGCTTTAGTTATGGTAGGGGAAAATAGAACGTCTTTAGAGACTGGGTGGAGGAACCTGGAGAGACCGTAGAGACAGGTGTGAGAACGAGACAACGCAGAATCTATTAAGAGGTAAGACTGTGTTCAGGTTCGAGGGGATTAAGAGGTCAAATTCAGTGCACAGGTAGAATGGTTAACTGTGGAAAAAGAGGATCTTAGGGATTAGGAATGGGGAGAAGTGAGAATATGGGTGAAGATCCTGGATGAATCTCTTTTCTGAGTTGTGAAAGCAAGTGGGTGCTGGTATATCAGGTGGTGTCCATTTCCTCAGTGGCCAGGAGAGGAGACCAGCGGCTTATAGATGATGCATTTTTCAAGCCAAAGAGAAGGTATGAAAAGATTCTATGGGAATTTGGAAGGAAAATGAGTTTTGAATAGAAAGGTCAACCAACAGTATGGCTGGTCTCCTTTCTGCGGTTGGGTAATAAAAACTTGTTAGTGTTGTGAAAAAATATGTTTATTGTGTTGATAAAAAGAAGTGTATGTTTATCTTACCTTTCTATTTTTATGATATAACCCAGAGCCTGGTCAGAGAAGATGCTCAATGAATATCTGTTTAGTGAATAAATTCTGAAGTTGTGCTGATCAGTAAAATTAGATGAGTGTCACCAGCATTTATTTAGTAACCAGTGGAGAACTAAATTGAGTGAGAATTAGGGAACAGGAAGATACATAACCAAATGGGTACCCCACCCTGGGTCTACTGCCAAGTGCAAGGTCCCTTTGCTATTGTGCTGGTTAACTTCCCCCTTGTCACTCTCAAATGATTTTAAGAGGGAGATATTGTGCCCTGGGTTCACATACATTTTTTCATTTTCTTCTTTTTGTCAGTTTCCTCTCCTCAAAACTGTTTACCATGTGTAGAGCTATTCATCACATGCACAGGTGATTTCTGTTCCTCAAGGTATGCCTAACCAGTGCAGGTGAGCTTCTGCCGGTATGGATCAGGAGCCCAGCACATCCTGTAGCTCTGCCCAGGAGTGAAGCTGCCCATTGTCCCAGACCTCTGGTTGTTGTTCATTGGAGGATGCAGCTGCTGCCTCTGTACTCTCCTCTTTGCAACAAGATTCTGTCTTTTGGTTTTCAGTTTGCCTTCAATTTTTATCCTCCAAGTTCAAGCCAATCTATTCAATCTATTCTCCTTGGTATCATCACTACCTCCCCCAACCCATCCCCTTTTCTCTTCTGGTTTTTGAAGCATGAACACCTTATCTCTTCCTGGGATCTGTCTTTACCTCTTTGGCTTCTGGTTGAATCATTTGTACCTCTGGCTTCACCCACATGGCTGATGCTTCTTTAAGCTCTTCTGACTTTAAAATTCATTAATCTATTTCTAGTCATGGGTATTCTCATTCTTACTTTCCCTGTGTTGGGTTACACATTTCCAAGACCACTTTTGGGGTGTCATCTTCCTGGCTAAGTTTCCTAGGGAAATTAAGACTCTTCTAGCAGTTGTTTGGCTCTCTTTGCCCCTCTCTGAATAAAGTCTCTGGCTTTCTCTCACACTTTCTGAAGCTGTACTTCCACCCTAGACCTGTCCTGCCGTCTGAACTCCTCTGACTATCCACTGGCCCATCAGAAGCTGTATTTTAGAATTTATAATAGAAAGTGGAAGACTGTTTTTGATTGTTTTATTTAAAAGCAAAAAATTGTACATAAATTATAGCACTAGAAAGTGACTTTTCAAAGACAGTATATTGAGAAATATAAGGGAATCCTGAATTTGAGACCAATGAGCCTTGTGATGGTAATAAGGAGGCTGCTGACTTTTCCTCAGGTGGAGGAGCCTTATTTCTTGGGCCGAGTCACTTTCTCTGTGAGTTTTGTTCTTCTCAGCACCAAAGAATAGCAGCCGGGAGAAGACTGATTCACACAGGTGGTAAAGCCATGATGTCTCTGTGGGCTGCTGGACATCAGAATGTGTGTGACTTTGTGACAATAAGGAGAGCTGAGCTGAAGAAATAACCTATGGAGAGGCCAGCTGCAGTGCTCTTTTAATGGAAACTCAAAACTTTGAAAGGACATCCATTGCCAGCCCCCAGACAGGTTTAAAAACCACATCCTTTACTGTATGATACATAAATAGACCCAAGAGACCACTCTTCTCCATGCCCCCACATCCGACTGGAGAGGGACTGCTGCCAGTTGGGAGAGGCCACTACATGACCTTGTCCTTCACATCTGGTAACATAGAGAGCTGTGTGTGTATTAGTTACCTTGGGCTGCATAACAAATTACCTGGATGGCTTAAAGAACAGAGACTTATTTTCTCGTAGTTCTGGAAGTTCAAAGTCCAAGATCAAGGTATGGCAGGTTTGGTTTCTCCTGAGGCCTTTTCCTTTCTTTCTGTAAACAGTTGCTTTCTTGCTCTGTCCTCATATGGTCTTTTCTTTGTGTACACACATCTCTGGTGTCTCTTCTTTACTTTTATTTTTTATTTTTATTTAGTGAGAGGAGAGGAGGTAGAGACAGACTCCAGCATGCACCCCAAACAGGATCTATCCAACAAGCCCACTAGGGGGCAATGCTCTACCCATATGGGGCCCTTGCTCCATTGCTACTGGAGCCATTTTTTAGTGCCTGAGGAGGAGGCCATGGAGCCATCCTCAGCACCCGAGGCAAACTCACTCTAATTGAGCCATGGCTGCAGGAGGAGAGGAATAGAGAGTGGAGGGGGAGAAAAGAGGGTGGAGAAGCAGATGGGTGCTTCTCCTATGTGCCCCAACTGGGAATCAAACCCAAGACATCCACATGCTGGACCAACACTCTACCACCGTGCCAACTGGCCAGGGCCTCTGGTATCTCTTCTAATAAGCACACCAGTCATGTGTCAGGTCCCAGCCATATGACCTCATTTAACCTTAATTATCTTTTTAAAAGCCTTATCTCTAAATATAGTCACAGGTCAAGGTATACTGGGGGTTAGGGCCTCAATATATGAATTTTGTGCAGATACCATTCAGCCATAACACGATCTGTAGCAAGATCAAGAATGTCGGATTAACTAGCATTGTGGTGCAGTGGGAAGTGCTGGGTGCCTGACCCAGAAGTTGTGGGGTTGAAGTCAAGCTCTGCTGTGGAGCTGCCTCACCCAGAGGACATGGTACTGAGTGAAGTAAGCCAGTCACAAAAGGACAGAAATGGTATGATTTCAATTACGAGGTGCCTAGAGTAGTCAAACTCATAGGGACAAAAAGTGGACTGGTGGTTGTTAGGGACTTGCATAAGGTAAGAATGAGGAGTTAATAATTAATGGGTATTGAGTTTCAGTTTTGCAAGATAGAAATAGTTCTGAAGTTAGATTGTGATGGTTATACAACATATGACTGTCTTTTTTTTTTTTTTTTTTTATTATATATATATTTTATTTTTATTAATTCTAATGGGGTGACATCAATAAATCAGGGTACATATGTACAATGAAAACATCTCCAGGTTATCTTATCATTCAATTGTGTTGCATACCCATCACCAAAAGTCAAATTGTCCTCTGTCACCTTCAATCTGGTTTTCCCTACGTCCCTCCCCTCCTCCCTATCCCACTCTTCCCTCCCTCCCCCCATCCCATAACCACCACTCTCTTGTCCATGTCCATACCCTCACTTTCATGTCCCACCTATATATGTAATCGTGCTGTTCTCAGTTTTTCTTTTTTTCTGATTTACTTATTTCACTCCGTATAATGTTATCAAGGTACATCCATTTTGTTATAAATGATCCGATGTCATCGTTTCTTATGGCTGAGTAGTATTCCATAGTATATATGTACCAAAGCTTTTTAATCCACTCGTCTTCTGACGGACACTTGGGCTGTTTCCAGATCTTCCCTATTGTGAACAATGCTGCCACGAACATGGGGGCGCATTTCTTCTTTTCGAACAGTGCTATGGTGTTCTTAGGGTATATTCCTAAAAGTGGGATAGCTGGGTCAAAAGGCAGTTCGATTTTTAATTTTCTGAGGAATCTCCAAACTGTTTTCCACAGTGGCTGCACCAGTCTGCATTCCCACCAGCAGTGCAGAAGGGTTCCCTTTTCTCCACATCCTCGCCAGCACTTATTCTGTGTTGTTTTGCTGATAAGTGCCATTCTGACTGGTGTGAGGTGATATCTCATTGTGGTTTTAATTTGCATTTCTCTAATGATTAGTGATGTTGAGCATTTTTTCATATGCCTATTGGCCATCTGTATGTCCTCTTTGGAAAAATTTCTATTCATTTCTTTTGCCCATTTTTTGATTGGGTTGTTTGTCTTCCTGGTGTTGAGTTTTATAAGTTCTTTATAAATTTTAGTTATTAACCCCTTATCAGATGTGCTGTCGAATATGTTCTCCCATTGTGTGGTTTGTCTTTTTATTCTGTTCCTATTGTCTTTAGCTGTGCAAAAACTTTTTAGTTTGATATAGTCCCATTTGTTTATCTTGCCTTTTATTTCAGTTGCCCATGAAGATAAATCGGCAAATATACCGCTGCTACAGATGTCGGAGAGCTTGCTGCCTATGTTTTCTTCTAAGATGCTTATGGTTTCACGGCTTACATTTAAGTCTTTTATCCATTTTGAGTTTGCTTTTGTGAATGGTGTAAGTTGATAGTCTAGTTTCATTTTTTTGCAGGTAGATGTCCAATTTTCCCAACACCATTTGTTAAAGAGGCTGTCTTTACTCCATTGTATGTTCTTTCCTCCTTTGTCAAATATCAGTTGTCCATAAAGCTGTGGGTTTATTTCTGGGTCCTCTGTTCTGTTCCATTGATCTATGTGCCTGTTCTTATGCCAGTACCAGGCTGTCTTGAGTATAATGGCCTTGTAGTAAACCTTGATATCAGGAAGAGTGATACCTCCTGCTTTATTTTTTCTTTTTAAGATTGCTGAGGCTATTCGTGTTCTTTTTTGGTTCCATATAAATTTTTGGAATATGTGTTCTATATCTTTGAAGTATGTCATTGGTATTTTAATTGGTATTGCATTGAATTTATAAATTGCTTTGGGTAATATAGACATTTTAATGATGTTTATTCTTCCTAGCCATGAGCACGGTATGTGCTTCCACTTGTTTGTATCTTCCTTGATTTCTTTTATCAATGTTCTATAATTTTCCGAGTACAAGTCCTTAACCTCCTTGGTTAAATTTACTCCTAGGTACTTTATTTTTTTGGCTGCAATAGTGAAGGGGATTGTTTCCTTAATTTCTTTTGCTGATATTTCATTGTTGGTATATAGAAATGCCTCTGATTTCTGAGTATTAATTTTATATCCTGCCACCTTGCTGAAATCATTTATAAGGTGCAGTAGTTTTTTGACTGAGACTTTAGGGTTTTCAATATACAATATCATATCATCTGCAAATAATGACAGTTTTACTTCTTCTTTTCCAATTTGTATGCCTTTTATTT
This sequence comes from Rhynchonycteris naso, assembly GCA_037038555.1. Classification (NCBI taxonomy): domain Eukaryota; kingdom Metazoa; phylum Chordata; class Mammalia; order Chiroptera; family Emballonuridae; genus Rhynchonycteris; species Rhynchonycteris naso. Next base: position 135,853,425 of record CM072998.1, read on the forward strand.
CTTCTTCTTGTCTGATTGCTGTAGCTAGGACTTCTAGAACTATGTTGAATAAGAGTGGTGAAAGTGGGCAACCCTGCCTGGTTCCTGACCTTAAGGGGATTGCTTTTAATCTTTGTCCATTTAGTATGATGTTTGCTGTCGGTTTATCGTAGATTGCCTTTATCATGTTAAGGAATGATCCCTGTATTCCCACTTTACTGAGAGTTTTGAGCATGAATGGGTGCTGGATTTTATCAAATGCCTTTTCTGCATCTATTGAAATTATCATGTGATTTTTGTCCTTCCTTTTGTTTATGTGATGAATCACATTGATTGATTTGCGAATATTGAACCAGCCTTGCCGCTCCAGAATAAATCCCACTTGATCGTGGTGTATGATTTTTTTCATATATTGCTGGATCCGGTTGGCTAATATTTTGTTGAGAATTTTAGCATCTAAATTCATCAGGGATATAGGCCTATAATTTTCTTTCTTTGTGTTGTCTTTGCCCGGTTTTGGGATCAGAATTATGCTCGCCTCATAAAAGGAGTTTGGAAGTCTTCCTTCCTCTTGAATTTTTTGAAATAGCTTGAGGAGAATAGGAGTTAGTTCTTCTTTGAATTTTTGATAGAATTCACTTGTGAAGCCATCAGGCCCAGGACTTTTCTTTTTTGGGAGTTTTTTGATAAGTGTTTCGATCTCATTTGCTGTAATTGGTCTGTTTAGGTGTTCTGATTCTTCCAGATTGATTTTTGGAAGGTTATATGATTCAAGAAATTTGTCCATTTCACCAAGATTGTCTAATTTTTTGGCATATAGTTCTTCATAGTATTTTCTTACAAAGCTTTGTATTTCTGTTGTGTCAGTTGTTATTTCTCCACTGTCCTTTCTAATTTTATTTATTTGAGTCCTCTCTCTTTTTTTCTTGGTGAGTCTAGTTAAAGGTTCATCAATCTTGTTTACCTTTTCAAAGAACCAGCTTCTTGTTTCATTGATCCTCTGTATTGTTTCCTTAGCCTCTATGTCATTTATTTCTGCTCTGACCTTTATTATTTCCTTTCTTCTACTTGTCTTGGGTTTTATTTGTTGTTGTTTTTCTAGTTCTTTTAGATGCAGGGTCAGGTTGCTTATTTGAGCTTTTTCTAGCTTCTTATGATATGCCTGTAGTGCAATAAACTTCCCTCTCAGAACTGCTTTTGCTGTGTCCCATAAATTTTGAGTTGATGTATGCTCATTATCATTTGTTTCTAGAAACTTTTTTATTTCTTCTTTGATCTCATTGTTAATCCATTCATTATTTAATAACATGCTATTTAGTTTCCAAGTGTTTGAGTATTTTTCAGGTTTTCTTTTGTGGTTAATTTCTAGTTTCATGGCATTGTGATCAGAGAAAATGCTTGATATGATTTCAATCTTCTTAAATTTATTGAGACCATTTTTGTGTCCTAACATGTGGTCTATCCTAGAAAACGTACCATGAGCGCTTGAGAAGAATGTATATTCTATTGCTTTAGGGTGAAAAGTTCTGAAGATATCTATTAAATCAAGTTGATCTAGTGTCTCCTTTAAGTCTGCTGTTTCTTTATTAATTTTCTTTCTTGAGGATCTATCCAGTGTTGTTAGAGGGGTATTGAAATCTCCTACTATGATAGTATTGCTGTTAATCTCACCCTTTATATCCATCAAAGTCTGCTTTATGTATGTCGGGGCTCCTATATTTGGTGCATAGATATTTACAATAGTTATATCTTCCTGTTGAATTGTTCCCTTTATCATTATGTAGTGTCCTCCTTTATCTCTTACTACAGCCTTTGTTTTAAAGTCCATTTTGTCTGATATAAGTATTGCTACCCCTGCTTTTTTTTCATTTCCATTTGCATGAAATATTTTTTTCCATCCTTTTACCTTCAGTCTATGAGCATCTTTTGTTTTAAGGTGTGTCTCTTGTAGACAGCATATGTATGGGTCCTGTTTCTTTATCCATGCAGCTACCCTATGTCTTTTGATTGGATCATTTAATCCATTTACATTTAAGGTTATTATTGATATGTAGTTGTTTATTGCCATTTTATTCTTTAAAGCTGTATTCTTCTTTTGCTCTATTCATTCCTCCCTTTAAACTGTTCACAAGAGGCCCCTTAGTATCTCTTGCAGAATTGGTTTGGTTTTTATGAATTCCTTCAGGCTTTCTTTTTCTGGGAAGCTCTTTATTTCTCCTTCAATTTTAAATGTTAGCCTTGCTGGATAAAGTAGTCTTGGTTGTAGGTTCTTGTTCTGCATTACTTTGATTATTTCTTGCCATTCCCTTCTGGCCTCAAGTGTTTCTGTTGAGAAGTCCGATGTCATCCTTATCGGGGCTCCTTTGTAGGTGATAGTCTTTTTTTCTCTAGCAGCTTTTAAAATTTTTTCTTTATCCATTAGCTTTGGTAATTTAACTATGATGTGTCTTGGTGTAGATCTTTTTGGGTTTCTCCTTAATGGAGTTCTGTGTGCTTCTTGAATGTGTGGAGTGTTTCCCAGCCTTAATTTAGGAAAGTTTTCTGCTATGATTTGATTGAACAAAGTTTCCATTTCCTGTACTCTCTCCTCTTCTTCAGGCACCCCTATGATGCGAATGTTGTTTCTCTTCATGTTGTCACAAAGCTCCCTTAGAGTTTCCTCACATTTTTTGAGTCTCTTTTCCTTTTTCTTCTCTGCTTCTGTGCCTTTGTTTATTGTGTCCTCTAACTCGCTTATTCGATCCTCAGCATCATCCATCCTGCTTTTAATTCCTTCCATTGTGGTCTTCAGTTCTGATACTTTATTTGTCATTTCTGTCTGATTCTTTTTTATTATTTCAATTTCATTTTTTATACTTGTTATCTCTTTATTTAGATGTTCATAATGACTATCCATTGTTGCTCTAATTTCTTTGAACATCCTAACTATCATTATTCTAAATTCTGCTTCTGGTAATTTGGTTATATCTGGTTCATTCAGGTCCTTCTCTGGGGATTTCTCTTGATTCATTTGGTTTGCATTCCTCTGCCTGCCCATTATTTCTGTGTATAAGCAAGTTGTGGCCACTGGAGTCCAGTAGGTGTTGCCTTTGTGTTCTCTAGGTGTGGTCTATCTGCAGGCCCCCCACCTCCTCTGCCGGTGCCTAGGGTGGTTGGGTATGAGCGTTGCCAGCGCCGGCCCACTGTGGCTTTTGCTATGATTTCTGCCTCTCCTCCGTGGGAGGGGTTGTGACTGAAGCCACAAGATTAGCACCAAGGGTAGAGGCGAGCACCTTTCCTCAGCTGCGGACCCAGCCTATTTCCGGACTTCCGCCCAGAACCAGCAGTCAAAGCCTGCTCGCTACAGTTCCGCGGGTTAGGCGGGGCTTTTGACGTGCTCTCAGCTGTAAGCTTTTGCCCGTCCGGAGCTTTAGCCCCGCCCTCTAGGCCAGGGCCCTTTGCGCAGGGTCGGAAACCAAGGTTTATTGGGGCGGGCGTGTTTGCTGGCTTCCGCTGAGCTGCGTACTTCCGCTCGTCCCGGGCTCTACCCCGCCCCCGCGTTCCGAGTCCGCTCGTTCACGTATGAATGCTATCCGGAGTTTCTCCGGCCGGATGGGGATAGTAGTGTGGGCTCAGCTGCGAGCCTCCACTTGTCTCGTGGTCCACCCCGTTCCCGCGCTCGGAGCCCGCTCGCGCACGTATACTGGCCAACCGCGGTTTCTCCGCCCCGGGGGTGGGGGGGGTGCGGGACTGGTAGCGTCAGCTCTGCCGCGAGCCCCTGCCCGTCCCTGGTCCTAGCCCGGTCCCCGCGGTCAGGGCCGGCTTGCGCAGGGCCTGCCCGTTCCTGGCCTCCCGCTTTGTCCCCGTAAGTGGGATTAAAGGCGGGCCCGCAGCTTCCGGACCGCTCTCGCGATCCCCTCTGACCCTCTGGGCTAGACCGATCTCCCACCGGCTTGGCCTCCGCCCACGCCGACAGAACCGCCTTTCAGCGTCCTGCCGCCCCAAAACCTTAAGCAGCCCTCAGCAGAGTAGGAAGGGACCTAATACTCCACACTGTAGGCCTGGGAGCTCCCTCACTTGTTTCACAGCTCAATACTGTCCAAACGCTCTTCTAGGCTCTAGGACTGGAGGCTGGGGCTTGGTTCCTGGGACCCAGGTCCCTCCCTCTCCACCAAACTCTCCTCCCGCCCCGCGGGTCTCTCCAGGCTGCCATTTGCTCCGGGGAGCTGGGCAGCCCTCTTCGCGTTTTCGCTATTCCTACCAGTCTCAGTGTGGCTTCTGCAGTGTTCCTTGGTTGAAGAGTCCGCTTAGTTTTGTTCAAAGTTGGTTTATCCAGGTGGTGGTTCTTAAAATTGAGTTGTAATCCACTTTGGTTCTGGGAGTTGGAAGTTCGTACGTCCGCCTACTCCGTCGCCATCTTGCTCCTCCATGACTGTCTTTAATTATACTGAAATGACACTTAAAAATGCTTAAAATAGGAACTTTTATATTATGTATATTTTATCACAATAATAAAGCGGGCTGAGAAGTGAGACCTGAGTTTCAGTTCCCTGCCACACCCTACCACATTATTTTATCTTTTTTTAAATTTTAGGTTTTATTATTTTTTTCTTAAATTAATTTCAATTTATTGTGTTAACATAGATTCATGTGTCCCACTCAAAATAAACCCTCATTCCCATACTACTTGCCCCCATTACACCACTGTTGCCCCCTCTTCCAAACTCCCTACCCCTTCCCTTTGGAATTTGCTGTCCTGTTAGCTGTATCTATGTGTTATGTGTATAAAATTTCAGTAATCCTTTCACCCTCTCTGATCCCATTCTCTCATCCCTTGTCCCTCTAACAGCTGTTGCTCTACTCCCCATGACCCTGCCTCTACCTCTGTTCTGTGCTTCAGCTCACCATGTTCATTAGATTCCACACATAAGTGAGATCATATAATATTTGTCTTTCTCTGCCTGGTTTATTTCACTCAGCATAATAATCTCTAGGTTCATCCACACTATCACAGAAAGTAATATTTTGTTCTTTTTCATGGGCACGTAGTATTCCATTGTGTATATGTACCACCGATTTTTAATCAACTCATCCACTGATGGACACTTATGCTATTTCCAGATCTTGACTATTGTAAATAATGCTGCAATAAACATGGGAATGCATATCTTCTTTTGAATCAGTGATTTGGTATTTTTAGTATATATCCCTAAAAGTGGGATAGCTGGGTCAAAAGGCAGTTCCATTTTTAATTTTTTGAGGAAACTTCATGTTGTTCTCCATAGTGGCTGCACAAGTCTGCATTGCCACCAGCAGTGCAGGAGGGTTCCCTTGTCTCCACACCCTTGCCAGCACTTACTATGTGTTGTTTAGTTAATGAGCACCATTCTGAGAGGTGTGAGGTGATATCTCAGTGTGGTTTTGATTTGCATTTCTCCGATGATTAGTGAAATTGAACGTTTTTTCATATGCCTATTGGCCATCTGTATGTCCTCTTTAGAGAAGTGTCTACTCAGGTCCTTAGCCCATTTTTTTATTGGATTGTTGACCTTCTTGGTGTTGAGTTTTAGAAATTTTTTATAAATTTTGGCTATTACCCCCTTATCAGATGGGTTGGCAAATAGGCTCCCATAGCATGGGTTGTCTTTTTATTTTGTTAATGGTGTCTTTTGCTGTACAAAAACATTTTAGTTTGATATAGTCCCATTTGTTTATTTTGACCTTAATTTCACTTGTTCATGGAAATATATCAGCAAGCATGTTGCTATGAGAGATGTTGGAGAGCTTACTGCCTACGTTTTTTTCCAAGATGTTTAAGTCTTTTACCCATTTTGAGTTTATTTTTGTGAGTGGTGTAAGTTGTTGGTGTAGTTTCATTTTTTTGCATGTACTTGTCCAATTTTCCCAACATCATTTATTAAAGATACTTCCCTTACTTCTTTTTATGCTCTTCACTCCTTTGTCAAATATCAATTGACCATAAAGGTGTGGATTTATTTCTGGGTTCTATGTTCTGTTCCATTGATCTGTATTCCTGTACCAAGCTGTTTTGATTACAATGGCCTTATAGTACAACTACATATAAGGAAGTGTGATATCTTCTACTTTATTCTTCATTTTCAAGATTGCTGAGGATATATGGGTTCTTTTTAGGTTCCATATAAATTTTTGGAATATTTGTTCTATATCTTTGAGATATGCCTTTGGTACTTTAATAGGAATTGCCTTGAATTTATAGATTGCTTTGGGTACCATAGAGATTTTAATGATATTTTTTCTTCCTATCCATGAACACGATATATTTTTCCATATTTTTGTATCCTTCTTGATTTTTTTTTTCTGTCTTATAATTTTCTGAGTGCAAGTCTTTAACCTCCTTGGTTAAATTTAATCCTAGGTACTTTGTTTCTTTTCTGCAATAATGATGGGGATTGGTTTCTTAATTTCTCTATCAGAGAGTTTATTGTTCATGTATAAAAAAATGCCACTGATTTCTGAATATTAATTTTATATCCTGCCACCTTGTCAAATTCATTCTTCAGGTCTAATAGTTTTTTTACTGAGACTTTAGGATTTTCTATGTACATTATGTCATCAGCAAATAATGATAGTTTTACTTCTTCTTTTATAATTGAATGGCTTTTTAAAAAATTTTCTTGTCTGATTGTCATGGCTAGAACTTCCAGAACTATGTTGAATAAGAGTGGTGAAAGGAAGCACTCCTTCCTTTTTCCTGATCTTAAGGGATTGCTTTTTATTTTTGTCCATTGAGTATGATGTTGGCTGTTGATTTGTCATAGATGACCTTTATTATGTTGAGTTATGTTCCCTGTATTCCAAGTTTGCTGAGAGATTTGATCATAAGTGGGTGCTGGAGTTTATCAAATGCTTTTTCTGCATCTATTGATACAATCATGTGATTTTTATCCTTATTTTGTTTATGTGATAAATGATATTGATTGATTTGTGAATATTGTACCATCCTTGCCTCCTTGGAATAAATCCCACTTGATCATAATGTATGATCTTTTTGATGTATTGCTGGATCCAGTTTGCTAATATTTTGTTGAGAATTTTAGCATCTAAATTCATCAGGGATATCAGCCTATAGTTTTCTTTCTTTGCAGGGTCTTATCCTGGTTTTGGAATGAGGACAATGCTTGCTTCATAAAAGGAGGCAAGTCTTCATTTTATGGAAGTCTTTCATTCTCTTAAATTTTTCTGAAATAGCTTGAGAAAAAGAGATGTTAGTTCTTCTTTGAATGTTTGGTAAAATTCACATGTGAAGCCATCCAGTACAGGACTTTTATTTGCTGGAAGTTTTTTGATAACTGTTTCAATTTTATTTGTTGTAATTGTTCTGTTTAGGTTTTTTGATTCTTCCCAATTGAGTTTTGGAAGATTGTATGTTTCTAAGATTTTATCTATTTCACCTAGGTTGTCCCATTTTTTGGCATATAGATCTTCATAGTATTTTCTTACAATTCTCTGTATTTCTGCAGTGTCAGTTGTTACTTCTCCACTTTCATTTCTAATTTTATTTATCTGAGTCTTCTCTCTTGTTTTCTTAATGAGTCTGGTTAAAGGTTTATCAATCTTGTTTACCTTTTCAAAGAACCAGATCTTGGTTTCATTGATCTTTTGTGTGTGTGTGTGTGTGTGTGTGTGTGTGTGTGTGTGTGTGTGTGTATATATATATATATATATATATATATATATATATATATATAGTCTCTATGTCATTTAATTCTATTCTGATTTTTATTATTTCTTTTGTTTTATGACCTTTGCTCTTTATTTTTTGTTATTTTTCTAGTACTTTTAAGTGCAGGGTTAAGTTGTTTATTTGAGCTTTTTTTTGTTTCTTAAGGTATGCCTGTAATGCTATGAACTTCCCACTCAGGACTGCTTTTGCTGTGTCCCATAGATTTTGAGTTGTTGTGTGTTCATTTCCATTAGTTTGAAGAAAGTCTTTTATTTCTTCTTTGATCTCATTGTTAAATAATTTGTTATTTAATAACATGCTATTTAGCCTCCAAGTGTTTGAATATTTTTTAGTTTTTCTATTGTAGTTGATTTCTAGTTTCATGCCACTGTGATCAGAGAAGATGCTTGATATGATTTCAATCTTCTTAAATTTATTGAGACTTGTTTTGTATCCTCACATGTGGTTCTATCCTAGAGGATGTGCCATGAGTACTTGAAAAGAATGTATATTCTGCTGCTGTGGGGTAATAGGCTCTGAAGATATTTATTAAGTGCAGTTGATCTAGTGTGTCATTTAAGGCCGCTGTTTCTTTTCTAATTTTGTGACTGGAGGATCCATCCATTGTTGTTAGTTGGGTATTAAAATCCCCTACAATTATAGTATTGCTGTCAATCTCGCCCTTTATGTCCATCAAAATCTTCTTTATACATTTAAGTGCTCCTATATTAGGCACATAAATATTTACAATAGTTATATCCTCCTGTTGTATTGCTCCCTTTATCTTTATGTAGTGGCCTTCTTTAGCCCTTACTTTGTTTTAAAGTCTATTTTGTTAGATATAAGTATTGCTACCCCAGCTTTTTTTTTCATTTGCATTTTTATGAAATACTTTTTTCCATTCTTTCACTTTCAGTCTAGGTGTATCTTTTGTTTTGAGGTGGGTCTATTGTAGACAGCATGTTTACGGATCCTGTTTTCTTTACCATGAAGCTACCTTATGTCTTCATTAGAGCATTGGATTTATTTATATTTATGGTTATTATTGATAAGTACTTATTTATTGCCATTTTATTCTTTAAATCTATAATCCTCTTTTTTTATTTCTTTGCCCTTTTTAGAGCAGGCCCCTTAACATTTCTTGCAATACTGGTTTGGTTGTAATGAATTCTTTGAGTCTTCTTTTATCTAGAAAGCTTTTTATTTCTCCTTCAATTTTAAATGATAACCTTGCTCGATAAAGTAGTCTTTGTTGTAGGTTCTTGTTTTACATCAGTTTGAATATTTCTTGCCAATCCCTTTTGGCTTCAAGTGTTTTTGTTTAGAACTCAGATGTTATTCTTATGGGGGCTCCTTGGTAAATAATTAACTGCTTTTCTCCTGTAGCTTTTAGTATTCTTTCTTCGTCTTTTAACTTTGGCATTTTAATTTTGATGTGTTTTGCTGTAAGATTCCTTGGGTTTCTCTTTAATGGGACTTCTTAAACTTGAGTGACTTTTTCCTTCATCATTTTAAGGATATTTTCAGCTATGATTTCCTCAAACAGGTTCTCTATCTCTTATTTATTCTCTTATTCTTCAGGAACCCCTATGATGTGAATGTTTTTTCTCTCCATGTTATCACAGAGGTCCCTTAGAATTTCCTCTGTTTGAACCTCTTTTTTTTTTCTTTACTGCTCTGCTTTTTTGCTTTTGTTTAAATTGTCCTCTAAATTGCTGACTTGATCTGCTTCATTCGGCCTGCTGTTAATTCTATCTAATGCCTTCTTCATTTCTGATATGGTATTTATCATTTCTGACTGATTCATTTTATTTTTTTATTTATTATTTATTTTTTAAATTAATTTTAATGGGGTGACAAAAATAAATCAGGGTACATATATTCAAAGAAAACATCTCCAGGTTATCTTATTATTCAATTACGTTGCATACCCATCACCCAAAGTCAAATTGTCCTCTGTCACCTTCTATCTGGTTTTCCCTGTGCCCCTACCCTTCTCCCTACCCCACCCTCTCCTCCCTCCCCCCACGCCATAACCACCAATCTCTTGTCCATGTCTCATAGTCTCACTTTTATGTCCTACCTATGTATGAAATCATGCTGTTCTCAGTTTTTTATATTTTTACTTATTTCACTCCGTACAATGTTATCAAGGTCCATCCATTTTGTTGTAAATGATCTGATGTCATCATTTCTTATGGTTGAGTAGTATCCCATAGTATATACCTACCAAAGCTTTTTAATCCACTCATCCTCTGATGGAAACTTGGGCTGTTTCCAGATCTTTCCTAATGTGCACAATGCTGCCACAAACATGGGGGCGCATTTCCTTTTTTCTAACAGTGCTATGGTGTTCTTAGGGTATATTCCTTTAAGTGGGATAGCTGGGTCAAAAGGGAGTTTGATTTTTAATTTTTTGAGAAATCTCCATACTGTTTTTCACAGTGACTGGCACCAGTCTGCATTCCCACCAGCAGTGCAGAAGGGTTCCCTTTTCTCCACATCCTTGCCAGCGCTTATTCTGTGTTGTTTTGCTGATGAGAGCCATTCTGATTGGTGTGAGATGATAGCTCATTGTGGTTATAATTTGCATTTCTCTAATGATTAGTGATGTTGATCATTTTTTCATATGCCTATTGGCCATCTGTATGTCTTCTTTGGAGAAATTTCCATTCATTTCTTTTGCCCATTTATTGATTGGATTGTTTGTCTTCCTGGTGTTGAGTTCTGTAAGTTCTTTATAAATTTCGGTTATTAACCCCTTATCAGACATGCTGTCGAATATGTTCTCCTATTGTGTGGTTTGTCTTTTTATTCTGTTCTTATTGTCTTTAGCTGTGCAAAAGCTTTTTAGTTTGCTATAGTCCCATTTGTTTATCTTGCCTTTTATTTCCTTTGCCCGTGGAGATAAATCGGCAAATATATTGCTGCTACAGATGTGGGAGAGCTTGCTGCCTATGTTTTCTTCTAAGATGCTTATGGTTTCACATCTTACATTTAAGTCTTTTATCCATTTTGAGTTTGTTTTTGTGAATGCTGTCAGTTGATGGTCTAGTTTCATTTTTTTTTAAGTAGATGTCCAATTTTCCCAACACCCTATGTTAAAGAGGCTGTCTTTACTCCATTGTATGTTCTTTCCTCCTTTGCCAAATATCAGTTGTCCATAAAGCTGTGGGTTTATTTCTGAGTTCTCTGTTCTGTTCCATTGATCTATGTGCCTGTTCTTATGCCAGTACCAGACTGTTTTGAGTATAATGGCCTTGTAGTAAACCTTGATATCCGGAATAGTGATACCTCCTGCTTTATTTTTTCCTTTTAAGATTGATGAGGCTATTCGTGTGTTTTATTGGTTCCATATAAATTTTTGGAATATGTGTTCTATATTTTTGAAGTATGTCATTGCTACTTTAATTGGTATTGCATTGAATTTATAAATTGCTTTGGGTAATATAGACATTTTAATGATGTTTATTCTTCCTAGCCATGAGCACGGCATATGCTTCCACTTGTTTGTATCTTCCTTGATTTCTTTTATCAATGTTTTATAATTTTCTGAGTATAAGTCTTTAACCTTTTTGGTTTAATTTACTCCTAGGTACTTTATTTTTTTGGCTGCAATAGTGAAGGGGATTGTTTCCCTAATTTCTTTTGCTGACAGTTTATTGTTGGTTTATAGAAATGCCCCTGATATCTGAGTATTAATTTTATATCCTGCCACCTTGCTGAAATCATTTATAAGGTCCAGTAGTTTTTTGACTGAGACTTTAGGGTTTTCAATATACAATATCATATCATCTGTAAATAGTGACAGTTTTACTTCTTCTTTTCCAATTTGGATGCCTTTTATTTCTTCTTCTTGTCTGATTGCTGTAGCTAGGACTTCCAGAACTATGTTGAATAAGAGTGGTGAAAGGGGGCACCCCTGTCTGGTTCCTGATATTAAGGGGATTGCTTTTAATATTTGCCCATTTAGTATGATGTTTGTTGTGGGTTTGTAGTAGATGGGCTTTATCATGTTAAGGAATAATTCCTGTATTCCCACTTTACTGAGAATTTTGATTATGAATGGGTGCTGAATTTTATCAAATGCCTTTTCTGCATCTATTGAAATTATCATGTGATTTTTGTCCTTCCTTTTGTTTATGTGCTGAATCACATTGATTGATTTGAAAATATTGAACCAGCCTTACCTCTCCAGAATAAATCCCACTCGATCATGGTGTATGATTTTCTTTACATATTGCTGGATCCAGTTGGCTAATATTTTGTTGAGAATTTTAGGGTCTAAATTCATCAGGGATATAGGCCTATAATTTTCTTTCTTTGTGTTGTCTTTGCCCAGTTTTGGGATCAGAATTATGCTTGCCTCATAAAAGGAATTTGGAAGTCTTCCTTTCTCTTGAATTTTTTGAAATAGCTTGAGGAGGATAGGAGTTAGTTCTTTAAATTTTTGGGAGAATTTACTTCTGAAGCCATCAGGCCCAGGACTTTCTTTGGGGGGGAGTACTTTTATAACTGTTTCTATCTCATTTGTTGTATTTGGTCTGTCTAGGTGTTCTGATTCTTCCAGATTGATTTTTTGGAAGATTATATGATTCAAGAAATTTGTCCGTTTCACCTAGGTTGTCTATTTTTTTGTATTTTTGTTGTGTCAGTTGTTATTTCTCCACTCTCATTTTTAATTTTATTTATTTGGATGCTCTCTCTTTTTCTCTTGGTGAGTCTAGTTTAAGGTTCATCAGTCTTCTTTACCATTTTAAAGAACCAGCTCCTGGTTTCATTGATCCTCTGTATTGTGTTCTTAGCCTCTATTTCATTTATTTCTGCTCTGATCTTTATTATTTCCTTCCTTCTACTGGTCCAGGGCTCTATTTGCTGTTGTTTTTCTAGTTCTTTTAGATGCAGGTTCAGGTTGCTTATTTGAGCTTTTTCTAGCTTCTTATGGTATACATGTAATGCAATGAACTTCCCACTCAGTACTGCTTTTGCTGTGTCCCATAAATTTTGAGTTGATATATGCTCATTATCATTCATTTCTAGAAACATTTTTATTTCTTCTTTGATCTCATTGTTAATCCATTCATTATTTAATAACATGCTATTTAGTTTCCAAGTGTTTGAGTATTTTTCAGTAGCTCTTTTGTGCTTAATTTCTAGTTTCATGTCATTGTAATAAAGAAAATGCTGTATATTCCACTGCTTTAGGGTAAAAAGTTCTGAAGATATCTATTAAATCAAGTTGATCTAGTGTATCCTTTAAGTCTGCTGTTTCTTTATTAATTTTCTTTCTTGAGGATCTATCCAATGTTTTTAGTGGGGTATTGAAATTCCGTGATACTATTATAGTATTGCTGTTAATCTCGCCCTTTATATCCATCAAAGTCTGCTTTATGTATGTAGGGGCTCCTATATTTGGTGCATAGATATTTATAATAGTTATATCTTCCTGTTGAATTGTTCCATTTATCATTATGTAGTGCCCTTCTTTATCTCTTACTATAGCCCTTGTTTTAAAGTTCATTTTGTCAGATATAAATATTGCTACCCTGGCTTTTTTCATTTCCATTTGCATGAAATATTTATTTTCATCCTTTTACCTTCAGTCTATCTGCATCTTTTGTTTTAAGGTGTGCCTCTTATATACAGCATATGTATGGGTCCTATTTCTTTATCCACGCAGCTACCCTATGTCTTTTGATTGGATCATTTAAGCCATTTACATTTAAGGTTATTATTGATATGTAGTTGTTTATTGCTATTTTATTCTTTAAAGCTGTATTCTTCTTTTGCTATATTCTTTCCTCCCTTTGAACTGTTCACAAGAGGCCCCTTAGTATCTCTTGCAGAATTGGTTTGGTTTTAATGAATTCCTTGAGGCTTTCTTTGTCTGGGAAGCTCTTTATTTCTCCTTCAATTTTAAATGTTAACCTTCCTGGATAGAGTAGTCTTGGTTGTAGGTTCTTGTTCTGCATTACTTTGAATATATCTTGCCATTCCTTTTTGGCCTCAAGTGTTTCTGTTGAGAATTCAGATGTCATTTTTTACACTTGTTATCTCTTTATTTAGGTGTTCATAGTGACTATCCATTGTTGCTCTAATTTCTTTGAACATCCTATCATTATTCTAAATTCTGCAGCTGGTAATTTGGTTATATCTGGTTCATTCAGGTTCTTCTCTGGGGATTTCTCTTGATTCATATGGTTTGCATTTTTCTGTCTACCCATTTTGTTTGTGTTTAAGAAGGTTGTGGCCACTGGAGTTCAGTGGGTGTTTTCTTTGTGTTCTCTTGGTGTGGTCTGTCTGCAGGCCCACTACCCCCTCTGCCGCTGCCTAGGGCTTTTGGGTATTGGCATTGCTAGCAACATCCAACTGCGGCTCTTACTGTGATTTCCACCTCTCCTCTGCGGGAGGGGCTGTGTTCTTTTGCCCAACTCTACAAGCCTTAGCCTGCCTGGGCCTTTGCTTCACCCCCATAGGTTAGGTTGCGCAGTGCACTCAAGCCACAAGCCTCAGCACCAAGGTTAGAAGTGAGCACCTTTGCTCAGCTGCAGACCCAGCTTGTTCCCAGGCTTCTGCCCAGCACCCCTGTCAGAGTCTGCTCGCCACAGTTTCTCGAGTTGGATGGGTGCTGACGTGCTCTCAGCTGTGAGCCTCGGCCCCTCCGGAGCTTTAGCCCCACCCTTGAGGCCTGGGCCCACCTCCGTAGTAACACAAACTGTGGTTTATTGGGCTGGGCGTAGCTGCTGGCGTGCGCTCAGCTGCTAGCCTCTGCTCCTTCGAGCCTCCGCTCCTCCAGGGCTCTAGCCCCGCCCCCACATTCAGAACCAACTCGCCCATGCAGGATGGCAAACCATGGTTTCTTGGTTGATTGAGGCTCCTGGCGTGAGCTCAGCTGCGAGCCTCCGCCTGTTTCTGGCCCTAGCCCTATCCCTGTGGTCAGGGCTGGCTTGCACAGGGTTGCAGAGCAGATCTCTGCCCATTCCTGGCCTCCCGCTTTTTCCCCATAGGTGGGGCTACAGGCGGTCCTGCAGGTGCCAAACTGCTTTCGCCCGTCCCCTCCAACCCTGCTGGGCTAGACCAAGCTCACACCGGGTGGACCTCCACCCCTGCGAACAAAACCGCTTTTCAGCATCCCGCCGCCACAGTCCCTCCAGCAACCCTCAGCAGTGTGGAAATGGGCACCGCAGCTCAGACCCTAACACTCCATACTGTAGACCTGGAAGCTCCCTCCATCTAAGCAGCTCTGCTCTAAGTGCCGTGGGAGAGCTTGTTTGGCTGGTGTCCTGTCTCCCTTTGCTGGTATTGCTAGTTCCAGGGAAAATATTCATTTTTTTTTTATTTTATTTTTATTTTTTTTTATATATATATTTTATTATTATTAATTCTAATGGGGTGACATCAATAAATCAGGGTACATATGTACAATGAAAACATCTCCAGGTTATCTTATCATTCAATTGTGTTGCATACCCATCACCAAAAGTCAAATTGTCCTCTGTCACCTTCAATCTGGTTTTCCCTGCATCCCTCCCCTCCTCCCTATCCCACTCTTCCCTCCCTCCCCCCATCCCATAACCACCACTCTCTTGTCCATGTCTCATACCCTCACTTTCATGTCCCACCTATATATGTAATCGTGCTGTTCTCAGTATTTCTTTTTTTCTGATTTACTTATTTCACTCCGTATAATGTTATCAAGGTACATCCATTTTGTTATAAATGATCCGATGTCATCGTTTCTTATGGCTGAGTAGTATTCCATAGTATATATGTACCATAGCTTTTTAATCCACTCGTCTTCTGACGGACACTTGGGCTATTTCCAGATCTTCGCTATTGTAAACAATGCTGCCACGAACATGGGGGTGCATTTCTTCTTTTCGAACAGTGTTATGGTGTTCTTAGGGTATATTCCTAAAAGTGGGATAGCTGGGTCAAAAGGCAGTTCAATTTTTAATTTTCTGAGGAATCTCCAAACTGTTTTCCACAGTGGCTGCACCAGTATGCATTCCCACCAGCAGTGCAGAAGGGTTCTCTTTTCTCCACAGCCTCGCCAGCACTTATTCTGTGTTGTTTTGCTGATAAGTGCCATTCTGACTGGTGTGAGGTGATATCTCATTGTGGTTTTAATTTGCACTTCTCTAATGATTAGTGATGTTGAGCATTTTTTCATATGCCTATTGGCCATCTGTATGTCCTCTTTGGAAAAATTTCTATTCATTTCTTTTGCCCATTTTTTGATTGGGTTGTTTGTCTTCCTGTTGTTGAGTTTTATAATTCTTTATAAATTTTAGTTATTAACCCCTTATCAGATGTGCTGTCGAATATGTTCTCCCATTGTGTGGTTTTTCTTTTTATTCTGTTCCTATTGTCTTTAGCTGTGCAAAAACTTTTTAGTTTGATATAGTCCCATTTGTTTATCTTGCCTTTTATTTCAGTTGCCCATGAAGATAAATCGGCAAATATACCGCTGCTACAGATGTCGGAGAGCTTGCTGCCTATGTTTTCTTCTAAGATGCTTATGGTTTCACGGCTTACATTTAAGTCTTTTATCCATTTTGAGTTTGCTTTTGTGAATGGTGTAAGTTGATGGTCTAGTTTCATTTTATTGCAGGTAGATGTCCAATTTTCCCAGCACCATTTGTTAAAGAGGCTGTCTTTACTCCATTGTATGTTCTTTCCTCCTTTGTCAAATATCAGTTGTCCATAAAGCTGTGGGTTTATTTCTGGGTCCTCTGTTCTGTTCCATTGATCTATGTGCCTGTTCTTATGCCAGTACCAGGCTGTCTTGAGTACAATGGCCTTATAGTAAACCTTGATATCTGGAAGAGTGATACCTCCTGCTTTATTTTTTCTTTTTAAGATTGCTGAGGCTATTCGTGTTCTTTTTTGGTTCCATATAAATTTTTGGAATATGTGTTCTATATCTTTGAAGTATGTCATTGGTATTTTAATTGGTATTGCATTGAATTTATAAATTGCTTTGGGTAATATAGACATTTTAATGATGTTTATTCTTCCTAGCCATGAGCACGGTATGTGCTTCCTCTTGTTTGTATCTTCCTTGATTTCTTTTATCAATGTTCTATAATTTTCCGAGTACAAGTCCTTAACCTCCTTGGTTAAATTTACTCCTAGGTACTTTATTTTTTTGGCTGCAATAGTGAAGGGGATTGTTTCCTTAATTTGTTTTGCTGATATTTCATTGTTGGTGTATAGAAATGCCTCTGATTTCTGAGTATTAATTTTATACCCTGCCACCTTGCTGAATTCATTCATAAGGTCCAGTAGTTTTTTGACTGAGACTTTAGGGTTTTCAATATACAATATCATATCATCTTCAAATAGTGACAGTTTTACTTCTTCTTTTCCAATTTGGATGACTTTTATTTCTTCTTCTTGTCTGATTGCTGTAGCTAGGACTTCCAGAACTATGTTGAATAAGAGTGGTGAAAGTGGGCAACCCTGCCTGGTTCCTGATCTTAAGGGGATTGCTTTTAATCTTTGTCCATTTAGTATGATGTTTGCTGTCGGTTTATCATAGATGGCCTTTATCATGTTAAGGAATGATCCCTGTATTCCCACTTTACTGAGAGTTTTGAGCATGAATGGGTGCTGGATTTTATCAAATGCCTTTTCTGCATCTATTGAAATTATCATGTGATTTTTGTCCTTCCTTTTGTTTATGTGGTGAATCACATTGATTGATTTGCGAATATTGAACCAGCCTTGCCGCTCCAGAATAAATCCCACTTGATCGTTTTGTATGATTTTTTTCATATATTGCTGGATCCGGTTGGCTAATATTTTGTTGAGAATTTTAGGGTCTAAATTCATCAGGGATATAGGCCTATAATTTTCTTTCTTTGTGTTGTCTTTGCCCGGTTTGGGGATCAGAATTATGCTTGCCTCATAAAAGGAGTTTGGAAGTCTTCCTTCCTCTTGAATTTTTTGAAATAGCTTGAGGAGAATAGGAGTTATTGGGAGAGGCTGTCACTGAAGCCACAAGTTTAGCACCAAGGGTAGAGGTGAGAACTTTTCCTCAGCTGCGGACCCAGCCTATTTCCGGACTTCTGCCCAGAACCAGCAGTCGTAGCCTGCTCGCTACAGTTCCGCGGGTTAGGCGGGGCTTTTGACGTGCTCTCAGCTGTAAGCTTTTGCCCGTCCGGAGCTTTAGCCCCGCCCTCGAGGCCAGGGCCCTTCTGCGCAGGGTCGGAAACCAAGGTTTATTGGGGCGGGCGTGTTTGCTGGCTTCTGCTGAGCTGCGTACTTCCGCTCGTCCCGGACTCTACCCCGCCCCCTCGTTCGGAGCCCGCTCGTGCACGTATGAATGCTATCCGGGGTTTCTCTGGCCGGGCTCGGATAGTAGCGTGGGCTCAGCTGCGAGCCTCCACTTGTCTCGGGGTCTACCCCGTTCCTGCGCTCGGAGCCCGCTCGCGCACGTATACTGGCCAACCGCGGTTTCTCCGCCCCGGGGGGTGGGGAGCTGGTAGCGTCAGCTCAGCCACAGCCCCTGCCCGTCCCTGGTCCTAGCCCGGTCCCCGCGGTCAGGGCCGGCTTGCGCAGGGCCTGCCCGTTCCTGGCCTCCCGCTTTGACCCCGTTAGTGGGATTAAAGGCAGGCCTGCAGCTTCCGGACTGCTTTCGCGGTCCCCTCTGACCCTCTGGGCTAGACCGATCTCCCACCGGCTTGGCCTCTGCCCACGCCGACAGAACCGCCTTTCAGCGTCCTGCCGCCCCAAAACCCCAAGCAGCCCTCAGCAGTGTAGGAAGGGACCTAATACTCCACACTGTAGGCCTGGGAGCTCCCTCACTTGTTTCACAGCTCAATACTGTCCAAACGCCTCTTCTAGGCTCTGGAACTGGAGGCTGGGGCTTGGTTCCTGGGACCCAGGTCCCTCCCTCTCCGCCAAACTTTCCTCCCGCCCCGCAGGTCTCTCCGGGCTGCCGTTTGCTCCGGGGAGCTGGGCAGCCCTCTTCGCGTTTTCGCTATTCCTACCAGTCTCAATGTGGCTTCTTCTGTGTTCCTTGGTTGAAGAGTCCACTTAGTTTTGTTCAAAGTTGGTTTATCCAGGTGGTGGTTCTTAAAATTGAGTTGTAATCCACTTTGGTTCTGGGAGTTGGAAGTTGGTACGTCCGCCTACTCCGTCGCCATCTTGCTCCCTGGAAAATATTCATTTTTGATTAGGGAAGTGACTTAGCCCAGGGGTTAGGGTGGCTATCCCTCAGAGTGTTTCTCCCTGTGGCTTCCAGTTTTCGCTCTCTTCCCGCTGCTCTGGTCCTCTCCTCATTCCCCTTTCCCTGGATCCCTGGGTGACTGGCTGTCAGAGAGGTTTTCTGTGCTGTCCCTTTAAGAATCTTGGGTCTGAGAAAACTGTCTCTTTCTCATAAACAGTATCCTCACTTGTTTCACAGCTCAATTCTGTCCAAATGCCTCTTCTATTCTCTGGGACTGGAGGCTGGGGCTTTGTTCCTGGGTCCCAGGTCCCTCCTTCTCTGCCAAACTCTCTTTCCACCACACAGGTCTCTCCGGGCTGCTGTTCGCTCCGGGGAGCTGGGCAGCCCTCTTCGCATTTTCGCTATTCCTATCAGTTTCAATGTGGCTTCTTCTGTGTTCCTTGGTTGAAGAGTCCACTTAGTTTAGCTCAAAGTTGGTTTATCCAGATGATGGTTCTTAAAATTGAGGAGGATAGGAGTTAGTTCTTTTTTGAATTTTTGATAGAATTCACTTGTGAAGCCATCAGGCCCAGGACTTTTTTTGGGGCGGAGTTTTTTGATAACTGTTTCGATCTCATTTGTTGTAATTGGTCTGTTTAGGTGTTCTGATTCTTTCAGATTCATTTTTGGAAGGTTATATGATTCAAGAAATTTGTCCATTTCACCAAGATTGTCTAATTTTTTGGCATATAGTTCTTCATAGTATTTTCTTACAATGCTTTGTATTTTTGTTGTGTCAGTTGTTATTTCTCCACTGTCCTTTTTAATTTTATTTATTTGAGTCCTCTCTCTTTTTTTCTTGGTGAGTCTAGTTAAAGGTTCATCAATCCTGTTTACCTTTTCAAAGAACGAGCTTCTTGTTTCATTGATCCTCTGTATTGTTTCCTTAGCCTCTATGTCATTTATTTCTGCTCTGACCTTTATTATTTCCTTCCTTCTACTTGTCTTGGGTTTTATTTGTTGTTGTTTTTCTAGTTCTTTTAGATGCAGGGTCAGGTTGCTTATTTGAGCTTTTTCTAGCTTCTTATGATATGCCTGTAGTGCAATAAACTTCCCTCTCAGAACTGCTTTTGCTGTGTCCCATAAATTTTGAGTTGATGTATGCTCATTATCATTTGTTTCTAGAAACTTTTTTATTTCTTCTTTGATCTCATTGTTAATCCATTCATTATTTAATAACATGCTATTTAGTTTCCAAGTGTTTGAGTATTTTTCATTTTTTCTTTTGTGATTAATTTCTAGTTTCATGGCATTGTGATCAGAGAAGATGCTTGATATGATTTCAATCTTCTTAACTTTATTGAGACCATTTTTGTGTCCTAACATGTGGTCTATCCTAGAAAACGTACCATGGGCGCTTGAGAAGAATGTATATTCTACTGCTTTAGGGTGAAAAGTTCTGAAGATATCTATGAAATCAAGTTGATCTAGTGTCTCCTTTAAGTATGCTGTTTCTTTATTAATTTTCTTTCTTGTGGATCTATCCAGTGTTGTTAGAGGGGTATTGAAATCCCCTACTATGATAGTATTGCTGTTAATCTCGCCCTTTATATCCATCAAAGTCTGCTTTATGTATGTCGGGGCTCCTATATTTGGTGCATAGATATTTACAATAGTTATATCTTCCTGTTGAATTGTTCCCTTTATCATTATGTAGTGCCCTTCTTTATCTCTTACTACAGCCTTTGTTTTAAAGTCCATTTTGTCTGATAGAAGTATTGCTACCCCTGCTTTTTTTTCATTTCCATTTGCATGAAATATTTTTTTCCATCCTTTTACCTTCAGTCTATGAGCATCTTTTGTTTGAAGGTGTGTCTCTTGTAGACAGCATATGTATGGGTCCTGTTTCTTTATCCATGCAGCTACCCTATGTCTTTTGATTGGATCATTTAATCCATTTCCATTTAAGGTTATTATTGATATGTAGTTGTTTATTGCCATTTTATTCTTTAAAGCTGTATTCTTCTTTTGCTCTATTCATTCCTCCCTTAAACTGTTCACAAGAGGCCCCTTAGTATCTCTTGCAGAATTGGTTTGGTTTTTATGAATTCCTTCAGGCTTTCTTTTTCTGGGAAGCTCTTTATTTCTCCTTCAATTTTAAATGTTAGCCTTGCTGGATAAAGTAGTCTTGGTTGTAGGTTCTCGTTCTGCATTACTTTGATTATTTCTTGCCATTCCCTTCTGGCCTCAAGTGTTTCTGTTGAGAAGTCCGATGTCATCCTTATGGGGGCTCCTTTGTAGGTGATAGTCTTTTTTTCTCTAGCAGCTTTTAATATTTTTTCTTTATCCATTAGCTTTGGTATTTTAACTATGATGTGTCTTGGTGTAGATTTTTTTGGGTTTCTTTTTAATGGAGTTCTGTGTGCTTCTTGAATGTGTGGAGTGTTTCCCAGCCTTAATTTAGGGAAGTTTTTTGCTATGATTTGATTGAACAAAGTTTCCATTTCCTGTACTCTCTCCTCTTCTTCAGGCACCCCTATGATGCGAATGTTGTTTCTCTTCATGTTGTCACAGAGCTCCCTTAGAGTTTCCTCACATTTTTTAAGTCTCTTTTCCTTTTTCTTCTCTGCTTCTGTGCCTTTGTTTATTGTGTCCTCTAACTCACTTATTCGATCCTCAGCGTCATCCATCCTGCTTTTAATTCTTCCATTGTGGTCTTCAGTTCTGATACTGTATTTGTCATTTCTGTCTGATTCTTTTTTATTATTTCAATTTCATTTTTTATACTTGTTATCTCTTTATTTAGGTGTTCATAATGACTATCCATTGTTGCTCTAATTTCTTTGAACATCCTAACTATCATTATTCTAAATTCTGCTTCTGGTAATTTGGTTATATCTGGTTCATTCAGGTCCTTCTCTGGGGATTTCTCTTGATTCATTTGGTTTGCATTCCTCTGCCTGCCCATTTTTTCTGTGTATAAGCAAGTTGTGGCCACTGGAGTCCAGTAGGTGTTGCCTTTGTGTTCTCTATGTGTGGTCTATCTGCAGGCTCCCCACCCCCTCTGTCGGTGCCTAGGGTGGTTGGGTATGAGCGTTGCCAGCGCCGGCCCACTGTGGCTTTTGCTATGATTTCTATTAAATCAAGTTGATCTAGCATTTCCTTTAAGTCTGCTGTTTCTTTATTAAGTTTCTTTCTTGAGGATCTATCCAGTGTTTTTAGAGGGGTATTGAAATCCCCTACTATGAGAAGATTGCTGTTAGAGGGCCATACACTATTCTTGAAGTTGAAGGCAAATTAGTGAACACAGGTGACTAAAAGAACATTCTTTCATGGATTGGTGTAAAGGTAATTAGTAGAATAAGTGGAATATTGGAAGGTGAAGAGCACTAAGGAGAACCACTGACACTGAAAAAAAAAATGAGATGGGGGTTATATGTGTGGGTGTGAATCTGCCAAGAATGTAATGGATTTTAGATGAAAGAGCCAGAGAAAATCCTCACTCTCAGACAACATTTGTGTAGAACCCAAAACGGTAAGGGAACAAGCCATGAAGATAGCTGAGGTAAGAGCAATTCAGTCAGGAGGAACAGCCTATGAAAACCTTTCATACAGAGTACTTGGACTGTTCAAGTCACAGAGAGGAACCCAGGAAGACTGCAGCAGTGAGGGCAGAAAGAACTGGAGAGAAAAATAGGAAATGCATCATAACAGATGGACACACAATGATGAGACTTTGTTAATTATTGTAAGGACTTTATTCAGCTTTTACTCTGGTTGAGATAGTGATTCTAGTTTAGAGGCTCCAGGAGTCTGGCCTAAAACCTTAATCAAGCATTAAAAGATTACTCTGGCTAATTGATTTGGGGAGGGAATCAAAGGTAGAAGCAAGGGTAGTACTTGGCAGATTAAAAGAAGGTTGTTAGTGGCAGGGTCATGAGAAGTGGTTGCATTTTAGATATTATTAGAAGGTAGAGTCAACTGAATTCACATTGAATTGCATTTAAATGTGAGGGCAAAAAGAAAAAAAGGAAGACCCCAAGTTTTCAACCTGGTCATCTGAAAGGATGGGACTGATATTAACTGAGATAATAAAGGTTATAGGTGGTGGTAGTTTAAAGATGGACTCTGTTTTAAGTATTTTAAGCCAGAGGTGTTTGTCAAATACTCAAGTGGCAAGGTAGAGTAGGCAGCCTGAAAGTTCAGAACAGAGATCCATGTCAGAGATATAAATTTAGGGTTTATCAGCCTATTGGTATTATTTAAAGCATAAAACTTTTTAAACATTTTTTGAGGAACTTCCATACTATTTTCTGTAGTGCCTATATCATTTTACATTTTCACCCAACATTGTATGGGGTTCCAATCTCTGCACATCCTTGTCAACACTTACATTGGTTTTGTTTTGTTTTTAATAATAGGCATTCTAGTAGGTATGAGGTAATATCTTAATGTGTTTTTAATGTGGTTTTAATTTGCATTTCCCTGATCATAGTGAGATTTTCATATACCTTAGTCATTTGTACGTCTGTTTTGAAGAACTGTTTATTCAAGTCTTTTGACCATTTTCAAATCAGGTTTGTTTGTCTTGATATTAAGTAGGATTTCCTTATGTATTTTGAATATTAACTCCTTATTAGATATATTGGCTTACATTTTTTTTCTTTCACTCCATAGGTTGCCTTTTCATGTTTTTGAACTTTTCATCTGCTGGGCAGAAGTTTTTAGTTTAATGGTAGTCCCACTTGTCTATGCTATAATCCACCAATGTCACTTTTGGGTATATATCTAAAAATATTGTAATCAGGATCTCAAAGAGACATCTGCACTCCTGTGTTTATTGCAACATTATTAATTTATTGATGAATGAATGGCTAAAGAAAATGTGATGTTCACATACAATGGGATATTAATCAGGCTCAAATCAAAAGGAAATCCTGCCACATGTGATAACATGAATGAACCTAGAGGACATTGTGCTGAAAGATATAAACCAGTAACAGAAAGACATATACTACATATATATATATAATAGTCAAATTTATAGAAACAGAAAGTAGCATAGTGGTTGCTGGGGCCCAGTGAAGGGGCAAATGAGTGTTGACAATCAATGAATATAAAGTTCCAGTTATGCCAGATGAGAAAGTTGTAGAGATCTGCAATATAACATTGTGCCTGTAGTCAGCCATACTGCATTGTGTGCTTAAAAATTGTTAATAGGATAGATCTTTTTAAAGTGTTCTTACTACAATAAAAAGGGAGGAAGGGAGTTAGGGAGAAAGAGAGGTAGGGAGTGAGGGAAAGAAGGAAGGAAAAACAGAAAAAAGTCATTAAAATAGTTGAGATCACTATTTTAGAAAGATAGAAAAAAGGCAAAATGAGCCTTATGGTTCAACTATTAACAAGTTGAGTAGATGAAGAGTAACTAGTAATGAGACAGAAAAAGAGAACCAGTTGGATGAGAAAAAAAATAGGAGGGAGCAGAGTCTGGAAGCCAAGTGAGAGGAATGAGTAACTACTCAATACTGCTAGAAATTTAAGTAGGATGAAGATTTGAATAAATCACTGGATTTAGGAACACAGACTTCATGGGATCATTGAAAACCTGATATTTGGGGAATGGTAGATGTGACTACAAGATTATAATAGTTTTAAGAAGGAGTGGAAGAAAAGGAACTAAAGAGGAATCTAAAGAACTATTTCAGATTTTTTTTTGTAAAGAAGAAGAAACGAAGAAAAAAGTAGGAGAGAAATAAAGAAGACAAGTGTTTGTTTTCTCAAGAAGAAATGACAATATATGTGCATATTCATGAGGATGCTCCAGTAGCAAGAGGAGAATTGCTGAAGAAATGTTCATGAGCAGGTGAGCAGGGAACCAATCTAGTGCGCAAGGGAAGAGAAACATGTATGCACCCAAAATAAAAGAAGGGAAGGCAGAGCAAGAAGAACAGATGCTGGGTCACTACTTTCCCAGGGAGATCATGAGTCTGGGAGTATTAAAAAGGTTACCCTGTATGCTGTATGGAGACTGTTAGAGACACAGGGGTGACATTTGGAGATCAATCCAAAATGCAGCTTCCTAAAATGTCTCCAAAGTAGTGATGCTACTAGCAGTTTTAGTCAGTTTACCCAGTCCCAAAGTATAAGGAAAGTGTGAGGTAAGTTGTGAAATCAGCAGCATCAGGAAGCATAATGAGATTGATAAATGGGGCAAGTGCAAGAAAGACAACTGGAGGTTCCCCAGGACCAACCAATTTGTAACTAATGGGTTGGCAGTGTATGTCTCTGGATGTAGACAGTTTGGATAGGCAAGAGCACTGGGTGGGAAACAGTGGGTGATGCTCCGCAGAGCTGTGGCCTCTGCAAAACTGAGCGTGGATGGAAAGAGAGAGAGAGGGGAGGCCTGTCCACAGGATCAGGGTACAGTGCTCACCTAGACTTCTCAAAGAAGTACCTTAATCAAGATACCCCACAACACTATGGATCTCAAAAGAGTTCAACTCTGCAATCCAGCCCTCCTTCCTTCTTCCCTCTGGAAGGTCTCTCTCAGGAATAATAATCCATAAGCTTTGGTACAGACCGAGATCCACCAGACCCCCTATAAAAGAACCTGGACATAAAAGAGACAAAAATGGTCCACAGGTGCTTAATTTTGCTCTACACCTACATTTGGAAACCATTCTTCTAGAACCAAAGAAAAGCTATAGGGTTGTATTCTTGTTTGTTTGTTTGTTTTTACAGGGACAGAGAGTCAGAGAGAGGAATATAAAGGAACAGACAGATCGGAACAGAGAGAGATGAGAAGCATCAATCATTAGTTTCTCATTGCCGTTGTGACACCATAGTTGTTCATTGATTGCTTTCTCACATGTGCCTTGACCGTGGGCCTTCAGCAGACTGAGCAACCCCTTGCTGGAGCCAGTGACCTTGGGTCCAAGCTGGTGAGCTTTTGCTCGAGCCAGATGGGTCCTGCACTCAACCTGGTGACCTTGAGGTCTTGAACCTGGGTCTTCTGCATCCCAGTCAGACGCTCTATCCACTGCGCCACCGCCAGGTCAGGTGGGTTGTATTCTTAAGAGCAATTAAATTGTTTTATACCCCAATAAATATTTTATTGAGTGACTTGTGTATAGATCCTGCTAAGCTAGCTTGTAGGGGACTCTGGGTGGGGTGACAGTAACAGGCATCAACCAAGGCCTGAGACAATGAAACAGCTCAGGGCTCAGGAAATGACCACCATGGGGAAAAGAGAACAGAGAACTAGGGTTTGAGAGCTTACTGGGCCCAGATATGGAGCACCAGGAGGCCTCTGAAGTACCACACGGGTTGGCAGGATAATGCATCTGGGCATGCAGCCAGAGTGTCTGTGCACTGCTGGCCCCTGGGCTGCCTGGCAGCCAGTGAAGCACTGAGCCAAAATGCAGCTGTCAAAGACCCAGCTAAGCAGCCCTGTAAACCAGAAGCTGAGAAAAAAGGCAGTGGCTGGCAGTGTCCCATGTGACTGGTATATTCCCCCTGCAACTGCTTGACTTTACTGAGCACATAATAAAAGAACACACTCTTTTGAGAGTGCTGAAAAAGGTACTCCCTTGATACTTTCTGGGAATTTAGGGTCTAAATTCATCAGGGATATAGGCCTATAATTTTCTTTCTTTGTGTTGTCTTTGCCCGGTTTGGGGATCAGAATTATGCTCGCCTCATAAAAGGAGTTTGGAAGTCTTCCTTCCTCTTGAATTTTTTGAAATAGCTTGAGGAGAATAGGAGTTATTGGGAGAGGCTGTCACTGAAGCCACAAGTTTAGCACCAAGGGTAGAGGTGAGAACTTTTCCTCAGCTGCGGACCCAGCCTATTTCCGGACTTCTGCCCAGAACCAGCAGTCATAGCCTGCTCGCTACAGTTCCGCGGGTTAGGCGGGGCTTTTGACGTGCTCTCAGCTGTAAGCTTTTGCCCGTCCGGAGCTTTAGCCCCGCCCTCGAGGCCAGGGCCCTTCTGCGCAGGGTCGGAAACCAAGGTTTATTGGGGCGGGCGTGTTTGCTGGCTTCTGCTGAGCTGCGTACTTCCGCTCGTCCCGGACTCTACCCCGCCCCCTCGTTCGGAGCCCGCTCGTGCACGTATGAATGCTATCCGGGGTTTCTCTGGCCGGGCTCGGATAGTAGCGTGGGCTCAGCTGCGAGCCTCCACTTGTCTCGGGGTCTACCCCGTTCCTGCGCTCGGAGCCCGCTCGCGCACGTATACTGGCCAACCGTGGTTTCTCCGCCCCGGGGGGTGGGGAGCTGGTAGCGTCAGCTCAGCCACAGCCCCTGCCCGTCCCTGGTCCTAGCCCGGTCCCCGTGGTCAGGGCCGGCTTGCGCAGGGCCTGCCCGTTCCTGGCCTCCCGCTTTGACCCCGTTAGTGGGATTAAAGGCAGGCCTGCAGCTTCCGGACTGCTTTCGCGGTCCCCTCTGACCCTCTGGGCTAGACCGATCTCCCACCGGCTTGGCCTCTGCCCACGCCGACAGAACCGCCTTTCAGCGTCCTGCCGCCCCAAAACCCCAAGCAGCCCTCAGCAGTGTAGGAAGGGACCTAATACTCCACACTGTAGGCCTGGGAGCTCCCTCACTTGTTTCACAGCTCAATACTGTCCAAACGCCTCTTCTAGGCTCTGGAACTGGAGGCTGGGGCTTGGTTCCTGGGACCCAGGTCCCTCCCTCTCCGCCAAACTTTCCTCCCGCCCCGCAGGTCTCTCCGGGCTGCCGTTTGCTCCGGGGAGCTGGGCAGCCCTCTTCGCGTTTTCGCTATTCCTACCAGTCTCAATGTGGCTTCTTCTGTGTTCCTTGGTTGAAGAGTCCACTTAGTTTTGTTCAAAGTTGGTTTATCCAGGTGGTGGTTCTTAAAATTGAGTTGTAATCCACTTTGGTTCTGGGAGTTGGAAGTTGGTACGTCCGCCTACTCCGTCGCCATCTTGCTCCCTGGAAAATATTCATTTTTGATTAGGGAAGTGACTTAGCCCAGGGGTTAGGGTGGCTATCCCTCAGAGTGTTTCTCCCTGTGGCTTCCAGTTTTCGCTCTCTTCCCGCTGCTCTGGTCCTCTCCTCATTCCCCTTTCCCTGGATCCCTGGGTGACTGGCTGTCAGAGAGGTTTTCTGTGCTGTCCCTTTAAGAATCTTGGGTCTGAGAAAACTGTCTCTTTCTCATAAACAGTATCCTCACTTGTTTCACAGCTCAATTCTGTCCAAATGCCTCTTCTATGCTCTGGGACTGGAGGCTGGGGCTTTGTTCCTGGGACCCAGGTCCCTCCTTCTCTGCCAAACTCTCTTTCCACCACACAGGTCTCTCCGGGCTCTGGATGGGATCATAAGCTCCTCAGTTCTCTGAGCCCAGGTGAGGCACTTTTTCACTGTGACCCCATCCAGAAACAGATCA
Organism: Rhynchonycteris naso; assembly: GCA_037038555.1. Classification (NCBI taxonomy): domain Eukaryota; kingdom Metazoa; phylum Chordata; class Mammalia; order Chiroptera; family Emballonuridae; genus Rhynchonycteris; species Rhynchonycteris naso. Next base: position 135,881,645 of record CM072998.1, read on the forward strand.
CTCAGATATCAATGCTACTGTTTTCTTGAAGAGTATTGTTCTATTCTTCTACTATAGTTACTATTATCATTGATCGTTGACTGGATGCTTGTACAACAAAGACTTTCCAACATCTCCTCTGATCATATGAAAGAAAACATCACCCTCATTCTCCAGGTCCAAAACCTGAAATTGAGATACCAAGATGGTGACGAAGTAGGTGGACTTTCCAACTGCCACCTCCCAGAACCAAATTGGATTACAAATTAACATGTTTCCTTGTGTATAAGATGCTCTCATGTATAAGACACACCTTAATTTTGGGACCCAAAATTTGAAAAAAAAAGTATTACATAAAGTTATTGAACTCAAGTTTTATTCATCATAAAATATATACATTTTCATATTACTGTCAAAACTCATATCCATTAGCTTGTCCTCATCTGTGTCTAATAAAGAATAACTCACTAATATAAGTCATGTTTGTAAAAATCTTACCTAATAAACAATTTAGGGCAGTCTAAAAAATTTTTTTAAAAAAAGAATCACTGTTTTCCTATATTGCCTTGTCCTTAGGTCCATCTATGACATTTGAAATGCCTCACTTCTTAAATGACTTGACAACAATCTCAATCAATCTTTATATCATCCCAGGATTTTTCACCCAGGTGCAAACTTCTGCTATAGTTGGTTTCTTCACTCTTCCTCTTCCTGCTGGTGTCAAATTGTCCCCAGAAGACTTCATCCATTGGTTCCATTTGTCTTTCATGGCAGCTTTGAAGGGTTTGTTAACATCAAGTGGTTGGAGCTGGGATGTCAAGCTTCTGGGTATGATGACATTTTGTTTTTTGCTCTGCAGCAATCTTCTCTGTGTTTTTTGTTATGTGTGCCCTGAACTGATCAAGAATCAATAGCGAAGGTTTGTATAAAAGCCCATCTGGTCTCCTTCTGCAAGCTTTATCAAACCATATCTTCATCCCATTCTGATCCATCTAGCCCTTGTCATGAACATGGACAATCACTCCTCGAGAAATGCCTTCTTTTGGCATTGTTTTGCATTTGAAAATAAGCATTGGAGGCAACTTGGTTCTGTCGGCACAAGTTAGAACAACTGCATAATGGCTCTTTTCATGTCCACCTGTCTTCACAGTTATAGTTTTCACCCCTTCTTATCAACAGTTCTGTTATTTGGGACATCAAATTGAAGGAGGACTTCATCCATATTTGCAATTTGTCCTGACTCAATCTGATGTGTCTTCCAACATTAAATGACAAAACGATGAAATTCAAGGACTTTCTGCTCATAGCTTTCAAGCATCGTTTGGGCAAGTCTGGTGCAAGTATAGATGCTTAGTCCATTCTGTTTCAATTGTGTCCTCCTTTGAAGTCAGTAACTTCTTTTTTCAGAAATTCTACTTGCCTCATGCTGAAACATCATTGCTCCTCAGTCAATATCTTCAATTTCCTCTCTAAATCAAACCATTCTGCTGACTTGCCTCTCATGGGCTTCTTCTGCCATGGCATTTTCAGTACAGTTTCTTCTTCCCATTGCAAGTCTCAGATTGGTTTCTCAGTTGGAGGAAGACCGAAATTATGTTCAGCAGCACAATTTCCATTCACTTTTGCAAACTGGATCACTTTTAACTTAAATTCAGCACTGTATAAAAATCTTTACTGAGTCATTTCGGGGAAGAATGTGGCAAAATGTAACCTACTATAATATACTGGTTGGTAACAAGTGAGAAACAATGAGTGAAAAGACAACAAACGTAAAAAAGTGAGAAATGCAAGTAAAAAAATCTACAACCACTGTATAAGACACACTCAGTTTTTAGACTTCAAATTTTTCAAAAAAGTGTGTATCTTATACATGGAGAAATATGGTAACTTAATAACAATCATCTTGAAAAACAACCTTTGGACTAAAAAAAGAGACGTCTATAACCAAGAATTAAAGAAGCCACAACAAGACTGATAGGAAGGACAGAGACACAGAAAGGGCTGCCTTGCTCCAAGGAGTGAGTGGGGCAGAGGATCTGGAGGGACTTTTACTGCAAGGAGGTTCACCCTGAGAGGTGAGGGTCCTCAACACCAGACCAAGTGCCTGAGCCTAGAGCCCCAGAGTCTTGAAGATGTGCCCACATAGCATTTGTCAGTGACAAGAGCCAAGATTTCTAACTGCGAGAAAGAAACTGAATTCTTAGTGACCAGGCTCCATCTTAAAGAGCCAGCACAGAAAATCTTGTTCACAGCCACTTACCTGGGGCTCCAGTGGGGGAGGGTTGAGAGGATTAGAGTTTCATGATGAGAGTGTGAAGTTGGTGGCCCAGGGAAAGACATTGTGAGGGACCACCACCAAAACACCTTGCTGAATCATTCTTTAATACCATAGTCACCATTTTCTTGGGTGGAGCAGACCCCTCTGAGAGGCATTAGCTTGGAGGAAGGCAACTCTCCCACCCTCAGGAATCTCTCCTACCCCACTCTATGGAGACTGGGCCATTCTGAGAATTTAGCCAGGAAAGAAAGAGTGCATTAGTGACTTAGTTTTCCGACATTTAGGCCAGAGCTTTCCCCACATTCTCTCAAGTCTATGACTGGTGCTTCCACCACGTGAGAGACTCAGTAGAAACTTTCCAGACTGCAGGCAGACCATACCTCCATGTCTCAGAGGCCATACCCACCAGACTCCTGGGGCCACACCAAATAAGGTCTGTGAAAAAAGTTTGGACAGACTGACACTTGGGGCTGAGGCACAAACAGCACTCTTTCTAATCCCTGAATTGCTGCAGGCTTTAGACTCTACCAGAAGATTTTTTCAGTGGCCAAGTCCAAAGAGCAGCCAGGAGACAGAGGCTGCAGGAGGCAGGACTCAAGGAACCTTGGCCTATTAATTGGACCTTCCCCCAGACCCAGCATAGATAAAGCCAGCCTTGGTGTGTAGCTTGGTATTTCCTTGTGCACCCAGGCCTAGCAGACACAGCCACATATTCTGGATTGCTTGTAGCTCCAATAAGGTTGCTGAGGGCCAGTCATGAGTAGTGTCTCTCACTTGTCTGGGCCAGGTTCCCTCCAGGGAGGCCCAGGTCTGGCACATCCAGTGGTCAGTTGCAGACCTAACAACCTTTGCTATAGTGGTATCCTAAAGAAGGGTTCCTCACATATGGCCCAGCTGAAGTGAGTTCTGCTCTCTGTGGTCAGCACTGACACAGTTGCTCATGTGCATTGGATAAGATAAAGCTTCACAGTCTGGCTTGGGTGCTGGATATCCTTCCCTGCTGGGCTAGGTTCCACAGGATAAAAGGAGAGAGGTTTGGAGAATGGAAAGTCAAAGTGTGGGTCCCTGTGAGCCTCTTGTTGTATCTGGTCAAGGGACTTAGCCACCTTCTGTGGGGGCATAATCAGCCCCAGGAGAGGACTCTCCCAGAGTCCCTCCTTGAGACCAGGGTCTCACCAGAGAGCCCTGCAGAACAAGAACCTCTGCAGAGGGCATTGTTAGCACAACTAGATCTGAACCAGCTGTGCTCCTTGCTGGGGAGAAATAAAATTTGAGTATCTAGCAGTAGCTGAGGGACCTGGCTCTGGAGTAGGGACTACTTTCCCTATACTGAGCTTCTGACCAAGACACTCCTGAAGTAGGGGGCACCACTAACATTGTATTTCCAACCTCAGCTACCCTAACTCACCGAACTTTCACTCTGTAGACGGGTTGGTTTGGTAAGGCCAGTCTGAGCCCCCACTAAAGTCTTTCTAAAGAAGACTCTGTCAGAAAACCATGCAGCTACAAGAGGAGGTGGAGTCACTGAAAAGTGGCGGCAAATCTTATAAAACCTGGGGCTTTTACAGAGCTGCTGTTATCTCTAAGCAGGAGGAAGCTGATTGTTATACAAAGGTTAGCCTCTCCCACACTACCCAGGTAAAGAAAATGCAGACACAAACAGCGAACAGAGAAGTACCTCCAGACAGGTAGCTCATTCAGGTTACAAACAATAGGTGATCCCAACTCAGGAAGACCTAGAAACCACAAAACCAGTAGTGGGTGACAGATAGCACCAAGCCTAGACTAAAATAACTATAAAAGCAGCATGCCAAAAAAAGGAGTCCAGGAGGCACCAGACATTGTGGAGAATAAATATACTCAACAGGAGAGACACTGCATAGTGTCTAATACACATGATCAAGGTTGACCCTTAAAGCCACCCATGGAAGGACTAACAGCATTCAATATTCATATATAACAGAAGGGGAAATATTACCCTCAAGAAGCATTCCTAGAGCAAAAAATATCAGGTGGTATGCAGATCAGTACTTCCAAGCCCATCTTCCTCATAAAGATACCACAACAAATTTCAAATTCAGACAGTGTTACCTAATACACAGACAAAATGGGCAAAAAAAAAAAAAAAAAGTCCAAATAAATCAACAAGAGAAATCACCAGATAAAGAACTAAATGAAATGGAAATACCCAAACAACCAAAAGCAGAGTTTAAAATATTAATTTTTAGGATGCTCAAGGATCTTAGAGCAACAAGGGATGGACATAATGAGCACCTAAATAAAAAGATAGCAAGCATCAAAATAAACATTGAAATCATAAAAAAGAACCAGTCAGAGGGAATCTAAGATGGCAATGGAGTAGGAGGACGTACCAACTTCCAACTCCCAGAACCAAAGTGGATTATAAGTCAATTTTAAGAACCATCATCTGGATAAACCAACTTTGAGCTAAACTAAGTGGACTCTTCAACCAAGGAACACAGAAGAAGCCACATTGAAACTGATAGGAATAGCGAACATGCGAAGAGGGCTGCCCAGCTCCCCGGAGTGAACAGCAGCCCGGAGAGACCTGTGTGGTGGAAAGAGAGTTTGGCAGAGAAGGAGGGACCTGGGTCCCAGGAACAAAGCCCCAGCCTCCAGTCCCAGAGCATAGAAGAGGCATTTGGACAGAATGGAGCTGTGAAACAAGTGAGGATACTGTTTATGAGAAAGAGACAGTTTTCTCAGACCCAAGATTCTTAAAGGGACAGCACAGAAAACCTCTCTCACAGCCACTCACCCAGGGATCCAGGGAAAGGGGAATGAGGAGAGGACCAGAGCAGCGGGAAGAGAGTGAAAACTGGAAGCCACAGGGAGAAACACTCTGAGGGATAGCCACCCTAACCCCTGGGCTAAGTCACTTCCCTAATCAAAAATAAATATTTTCCCTGGAACTAGCAATACCAGCAAAGGGAGACAGGACACCAGCCAAACAAGCTCTCCCACGGCACTTAGAGCAGAGCTGCTTAGATGGAGGGAGCTTCCAGGTCTACAGTATGGAGTGTTAGGGTCTGAGCTGCGGTGCCCATTTCCACACTGCTGAGGGTTGCTGGAGGGACTGTGGCGGCGGGATGCTGAAAAGCGGTTCTGTTGGCAGGGGTGGAGGTCCACCCAGTGTGAGCTTGGTCTAGCCCAGCAGAGTTGGAGGGGACGGGCGAAAGCAGTCCGGCAGCTGCAGGACCGCCTGTAGCCCCACCTATGGGGAAAAAGCGGGAGGCCAGGAATGGGCAGAGATCTGCTCTGCAACCCTGTGCAAGCCAGCCCTGACCACAGGGATAGGGCTAGGGCCAGAAACAGGCGGAGGCTCGCAGCTGAGCTCACGCCAGGAGCCTCAATCAACCAAGAAACCATGGTTTGCCATCCTGCATGGGCGAGTTGGTTCTGAATGTGGGGGCGGGGCTAGAGCCCTGGAGGAGCGGAGGCTCGAAGGAGCAGAGGCTAGCAGCTGAGCGCACGCCAGCAGCTACGCCCAGCCCAATAAACCACAGTTTGTGTTACTACGGAGGTGGGCCCAGGCCTCAAGGGTGGGGCTAAAGCTCCGGAGGGGCCGAGGCTCACAGCTGAGAGTACGTCAGCACCCATCCAACTCGAGAAACTGTGGCGAGCAGACTCTGACAGGGGTGCTGGGCAGAAGCCTGGGAACAAGCTGGGTCTGCAGCTGAGCAAAGGTGCTCACTTCTAACCTTGGTGCTGAGGCTTGTGGCTTGAGTGCACTGCGCAACCTAACCTATGGGGGTGAAGCAAAGGCCCAGGCAGGCTAAGGCTTGTAGAGTTGGGCAAAAGAACACAGCCCCTCCCGCAGAGGAGAGGTGGAAATCACAGTAAGAGCCGCAGTTGGATGTTGCTAGCAATGCCAATACCCAAAAGCCCTAGGCAGCGGCAGAAGGGGTAGTGGGCCTGCAGACAGACCACACCAAGAGAACACAAAGAAAACACCCACTGAACTCCAGTGGCCACAACCTTCTTAAACACAAACAAAATGGGTAGACAGAAAAATGCAAACCAAATGAATCAAGAGAAATCCCCAGAGAAGAACCTGAATGAACCAGATATAACCAAATTACCAGCTGCAGAATTTAGAATAATGATAGGATGTTCAAAGAAATTAGAGCAACAATGGATAGTCACTATGAACACCTAAATAAAGAGATAACAAGTGTAAAAAATGACATCTGAATTCTCAACAGAAACACTTGAGGCCAAAAAGGAATGGCAAGATATATTCAAAGTAATGCAGAACAAGAACCTACAACCAAGACTACTCTATCCAGGAAGGTTAACGTTTAAAATTGAAGGAGAAATAAAGAGCTTCCCAGACAAAGAAAGCCTCAAGGAATTCATTAAAACCAAACCAATTCTGCAAGAGATACTAAGGGGCCTCTTGTGAACAGTTCAAAGGGAGGAAAGAATATAGCAAAATAAGAATACAGCTTTAAAGAATAAAATGGCAATAAACAACTACATATCAATAATAACCTCAAATATAAATGGCTTAAATGATCCAAACAAAAGACATAGGGTAGCTGCGTGGATAAAGAAACAGGACCCATACATATGCTGTATATAAGAGGCACAGCTTAAAACAAAAGATGCAGATAGACTGAAGGTAAAAGGATGAAAATAAATATTTCATCAAATGGAAATGAAAAAAGCCAGGGTAGCAATATTTATATCTAACAAAATGAACTTTAAAACAAGGGCTGTAGTAAGAGATAAAGAAGGGCACTACATAATGATAAATGGAACAATTCAACAGGAAGATATAACTATTATAAATATCTATGCACCAAATATAGGAGCCCCTACATACATAAAGCAGACTTTGATGGATATAAAGGGCGAGATTAACAGCAATACTATAATAGTATCACGGAATTTCAATACCCCACTAAAAACAATGGATAGATCCTCAAGAAAGAAAATTAATAAAGAAACAGCAGACTTAAAGGATACACTAGATCAACTTGATTTAATAGATATCTTCAGAACTTTTTACCCTAAAGCAGTGGAATATACAGCATTTTCTTTATTACAATGACATGAAACTAGAAATTAAGCACAAAAGAGCTACTGAAAAATACTCAAACACTTGGAAACTAAATAGCATGTTATTAAATAATGAATGGATTAACAATGAGATCAAAGAAGAAATAAAAATGTTTCTAGAAATGAATGATAATGAGCATATATCAACCCCAAATTTATGGGACAAAGCAAAAGCAGTACTGAGTGGGAAGTTCATTGCATTACATGTATACCATAAGAAGCTAGAAAAAGCTCAAATAAGCAATCTGAACCTGCATCTAAAAGAACTACAAAAAAACAACAGCAAATAGAGCCCTGGACCAGTAGAAGGAAGGAAATAATAAAGATCAGAACAGAAATAAATGAAATAGAGGCTAAGAACACAATACAGAGGATCAATGAAACCAGGAGCTGGTTCTTTAAAATGGTAAAGAAGACTGATGAACCTTAAACTAGACTCACCAAGAGAAAAAGAGAGAGCATCCAAATAAATAAAATTAAAAACGAGAGTGGAGAAATAACAACTGACACAACAAAAATACAAAAAAATAGACAACCTAGGTGAAACGGACAAATTTCTTGAATCATATAATCTTCCAAAAAATCAATCTGGAAGAATCAGAACACCTAGACAGACCAAATACAACAAATGAGATAAAAACAGTTATAAAAATACTCCCCCCCAAAGAAAGTCCTGGGCCTGATGGCTTCACAAGTAAATTCTCCCAAAAATTTAAAGAACTAACTCCTATCCTCCTCAAGCTATTTCAAAAAATTCAAGAGAAAGGAAGACTTCCAAATTCCTTTTATGAGGCAAGCATAATTCTGATCCCAAAACTGGGCAAAGACAACACAAAGAAAGAAAATTATAGGCCTATATCCCTGATGAATTTAGACCCTAAAATTCTCAACAAAATATTAGCCAACTGGATCCAGCAATATGTAAAGAAAATCATACACCATGATCGAGTGGGATTTATTCTGGAGAGGTAAGGCTGGTCCAAAATTTTCAAATCAATCAATGTGATTCAGCACATAAACAAAAGGAAGGACAAAAATCACATGATAATTTCAATAGATGCAGAAAAGGCATTTGATAAAATCCAGCAACCATTCATGCTCAAAACTCTCAGTAAAGTGGGAATACAGGGATCATTCCTTAACATGATAAAGGCCATCTACGATACACCGACAGCAAACATCATACTAAATGGACAAAAATTCAAAGCAATCCCCTTAAGATCAGGAACCAGGCAGGGGTGCCCCCTTTCACCACTCTTATTCAACATAGTTCTGGAAGTCCTAGCTACAGAAATCAGACAAGAAGAAGAAATAAAAGGCATCCAAATTGGAAAAGAAGAAGTAAAACTGTCACTATTTGCAGATGATATGATATTGTATATTGAAAACCCTAAAGTCTCAGTCAAAAAACTACTGGACTTTATAAATGAATTCAGCAAGGTGGCAGGATATAAAATTAATACTCAAAAATCAGAGGTATTTTTATATACCAACAATGAACTCTCAGCAAAAGAAATTAAGGAAACAATCCCTTTCACTATTGCAGCCAGAAAAATAAAATACCTAGGAGTAAATTTAACCAAGGACGTTAAGGACTTCTACTCTGAAAATTATAGAACATTGATAAAAGAAATCAAGGAAGATACAAACAAGTGAAAGCATATACCGTGCTCATGGCTAGGAAGAATAAACATCATTAAAATGTCTATATTACCCAAAGCAATTTATAAATTCAATGCAATACCAATTAAAATACCAATGACATACTTCAAAGATATAGAAAACATATTCCAAAAATTTATATGGAACCAAAAAAGAACACGAATAGCCTCAGCAATCCTAAAAAGAAAAAATAAAGCAGGAGGTATCACTCTTCCAGATATCAAGGTTTACTATAAGGCCATTGTACTCAAGACAGCCTGGTACTGGCATAAGAACAGGCACATAGATCAATGGAACAGAACAGAGGACCCAGAAATAAACCCACAGCTTTATGGACAACTGATATTTGACAAAGGAGGAAAGAACATACAATGGAGTAAAGACAGCCTCTTTAACAAATGGTGTTGGGAAAATTGGACATCTACCTGTAAAAAAATGAAACTAGACCATCACCTTACACCATTCACAAAAACAAACTCAAAATGGATAAAAGACTTAAATGTAAGCCGTGAAACCATAAGCATCTTAGAAGAAAACATAGGCAGCAAGCTCTCCCACATCTGTAGCAGCAGTATATTTGCCGATTTATCTCCACGGGTAAATGAAATAAAAGACAAGATAAACAAATGGGACTATATCAAACTAAAAAGTTTTTGCACAGCTAAAGACAATAGGAACAGAATAAAAAGAAAAACCACACAATGGGAGAACATATTCGACAGCACATCTGATAAGGGGTTAATAACTAAAATTTATAAAGAACTTATAAAACTCAACAACAGGAAGACAAACAACCCAATCAAAAAATGGGCAAAAGAAATGAATAGAAATTTCTCCAAAGAGGACATACAGATGGACAATAGGCATATGAAAAAATGCTCAACATCACTAATCATTAGAGAAATGCAAATTAAAACCACAATGAGATATCACCTCACACCAGTCAGAATGGCACTCATCAGCAAAACAACACAGAATAAGTGCTGGCGAGGATGTGGAGAAAAGGGAACCCTTCTGCACTGCTGGTGGGAATGCATACTGGTGCAGCCACTGTAGAAAACAGTTTGGAGATTCCTCAGAAAATTAAAAATCGAACTGCCTTTTGACCCAGCTATCCCACTTATAGAAATATACCCTAAGAACACCATAGCACTGTTTGAAAAGAAGAAATGCGCCCCCATGTTCGTGGCAGCATTGTTCACAATAGCAAAGATCTGGAACCAGCCCAAGTGTCCGTCAGAAGACGAGTGGATTAAAAAGCTTTGGTACATATATACTATGGAATACTACTCAGCCATAAGAAATGATGACATCGGATCATTTATAACAAAATGGATGCATCTTGAAAACATTATACGGAGTGAAATAAGTAAATCAGAAAAAAAGAAAAACTGAGAACAGCATGATTCCATACATAGGTGGGACATAAAAGTGAGAATATGAGACATGGACAAGAGAGTGGTGGTTATGGGATGGGGGGATGGAGGGAAGAGTGGGATAGGGCAGAGGGTAGGGGCACAGGGAAAACCAGATAGAAGGTGACAGAGAACACTTTGACTTTTGGTGATGTGTATGCAACACAATTGAATGATAAGATAACCTGGAGATGTTTTCATTGTACCTACGTACCCTGATTTATTGGTGTCACCCCATTAGAATTAATAATAATAAAAAATATATATATATAAAAGAATAGTGTATGGCCCTCAATAAGATTTGATAAATGGAATAATAGAGGGTCTGAAATTAATCATTCATATTCTGTTTGGAAACCTGAACAAAGGCCAAGGTTGTTGCTGGCACCATGATTAGTGAACACCATGCACCACTGATACTGATCGGAAATTGTCAACACAGAAATTTCTTTAGACTGGAATTTCACTCCCACTCACTCATTCTAACATCTCCACTCATTTTTTTCTCCTACTGTTGCCCTCTGGACCAACCCTTTTCACTGTGACCTCTGGAATTTTTATAGCATTATAAGTCATTTATTTATTTCATAAATTATTTTTTGAGCTTCTATTATGTGGGGGACACAATAGTGAACATAGTCAATACATGTCTTGAACTCTTGAGTTCTCAGTACAGAAGAAAACAGATATCGAACAAATTAAATGTGTGAAGAATGCATGATATAAAGACATTCTGAACCATGGAAAAATATAAAAAAGGAAGTAGTTCGAGTCAGATTCTCGAGGAAGTCATTTAATATGAATTCTAAGGAAGAACCTGGGCATGGAACACTGAAGAAGCGAGAGAGAAGGCAGGAAGAATGATTTACTCTTTTACTGTTAATAGACTTTCTCCACCCCTAAATTCTTCAGAAAAGATTCTTCATAGCTCCTGAAATGACCTGAGACCTGATTCTCCTCTGAGAATTCCATTTGTCTTATGAGAGCTTCTTCATGTCCCACTTGTCATGCCGCTGAGGAAAAAGAAGGGAAGGTAGGGGTCTTTTGTATTCCATTGCCGTATCTGAACAACCATAGCTGTAGAACTTACCTCTGTGTTCTCATTCTTTCTAGCATGTCTTTTCAAAATGTGTGTTCTTCTCATACCACCTTCAACATCTTGAAATCACCTTCAGTAAGGTCATTAGTGACTACATTGGTTGCTAATAGAAACATTTCTGTCCTTCTCTACATTAACCTTGTGGTAGCATTTACTTGATCACCTCCTGTTTGTAAAAGCTCTCTGCCCCACTGGCCTCTGCCAGCATATTCTACCACACTTGCAATGCTTTTATTTCTCTGTGGGTGCTATACTTCCCCTTTCCCATCAGGAGTTCAAAGTGCCCTTCCCCGTAGTAATGAAAAAAGCCTTCTTTTCAATTGTATATACAGTGTGTCTGTAAAGTCATGGTGCACTTTTGACCGGTCAAAAGTCAAAAGTGCACCATGACTTTACGAACACACTGTATATAAACCCCCTTGTATGACTGTATGGCTGTTGATGTCTCCCTTTATGTCCATCAAGATTTGCTTTACATATTTAGATTCTCCTATATTGGGTACATAAATATTTACAAAGGTTATATCTTGTTGTTGAATTGCTCCCTTTATCATTATGTGGTGTTCTTTTTTTTATGTCTTATAGTAAGTAGCCTTTGGTTTAGTCTATTTGGTCAGATATAAAAAATGCTACTCCAACATTTAAAAAAATTTTTTTGATGTGCCTAAAGTAAGATAGTTTTAGCTCCCAAACTCTTTTCTTTTCAGGGTATTTTTTTATTGATTTAAATTTATTGTGTTTACATAGATTCAAGTGTCCTATCAAATACCTCCCCCACCACCACCGTGTTCCCCTCAACATCCCCCTAGTCTTCCTCCTCCCAACACCCTTCAGGACTTGTTTTTCTGCTCTCTATAACGCTGTGTTATGTGTATATAATTTCACCAATCTCTTTCCCTTCTCTGATTTCATCCTCTTATCCCCTTTCCCTCTGTCCACTTTCTTTCTGATACACCCCCCTTTTTTTTTCAGAGACAGAGATAGAGTCAGAGAGAGGGGTAGATAGGGACAGACAGAAGGGACAAAGAGAGGTGAGAAGCATCAATCATTAGTTTTTCGTTGCCATTGCGACATCCTAGTTGTTCATTGATTGCTTTCTCACATGTGCCCTGACCGCAGACCTTCAGCAAACTGAGCAACCCCTTGCTGGAGCCAGAGACCTTGGGTCCAAGCTGGCGAGCTTTTTGCTCAAGCCAGATGGGCCTGTGCTCAAGCTGGAGACCTCGGGTTTTCGAACCTGGGTCTTCCGCATCCCAGTCCAACGCTCAATCCACTGCTCCACTGCCTAGTCAGTCTCTTTCTGATCCCTTTGATCCTGCCTCTATCTCTATTCCATTCCTCAGTTCATATTGTTCATTGGATTCCTCAAATGAGTGAGGTCATATGATATTTTTTCTTTTTCTGCCTACTTAACATAATAGTTTCCAGATCCATCCATGTTGTCACAAAAGGTAACATTTCTTTCTTTTTCATAAACGCATAGTATTCCAGTGTACATTGGTATATGTACCACTGCTTTTTTATTCACTCGTCCACATACAGAAACTTGGGCTGTTTCCAGATCTTAGCTACTATAAACAATGCTGCCATAAACATTGGGGTGCATTATTTCTTTTAAATCAATGATTTGGTGTTCTTAGAATATATTTCTAAAAATGGGATGGCTGGGTCAAAAGGTAGTTCCATTTTTAATTTTTTGAGGAATCTCTATACTGTTTTCCACAGTGATTGCACCAGTCTGCATTCCCACCAGCAGTGCAGGAGGGTTCCCCTTTCTCCACATCCTTACCAGCACTTATTCTGTGTTGTTTTGTTAATGAGTAACATTCTGATAGGTGTGAGGTGGAATCTCATTGTGGTTTTAATTTGCATTTCTCTAATGATTAGTGATGTTGAACATTTTTTCATCTGCCTATTGGCCATCGATATGTCCTCTTTGGAGAAGTGTATATTCTTTTTCTTGACCATTTTTCTTTTTTTACAGGGACAGAGAGAGAGTCAGAGAGAGGGATAGATAGGGACAGACAGACAGGAACGGAAAGAGATGAGAAGCATCAATCATTAGTTTTTTGTTGCCATTGCGACACCATAGTTGTTCATTGATTGCTTTCTCACATGTGCCTTGACCGCGGGCCTTCAGCAGACTGAGAAACCCCTTGCTGGAGCCAGCAACCTCGGGTCCAAGCTGGCGAGTTTTTGCTTAAGCCAGATGGGCCCGCGCTCAAGCTGGTGACCTTGGGGTCTCAAACCTGGGTTTTCCGCATCTCAGTCTGATGCTCTATTCACTGCGCCCCTGCCTGGTCAGGCTCTCTTGTCCATTTTTGATTGGATTGTTTACCTTCCTGGTGTTGAGTTTGACAAATTCTTTATCAATTTTGGTTATTAACCCCTTATCAGATGTATTCTCGAATATATTCTACCATTCTATGGTTTGTCGTTTTATTCTATTCATATTGTCTTTAGCTGTACAAAAGCTTTTTAGTTTGATATAGTCCCATTTGTTTATCCTATCTTTATTTCACTTGCCCGTGGAGATAAATCAGCAAACATATTGCTGCGAGAGATGTCGGAGAGCTTGCTGTCTATGTTTTCTTCTAAGATGCTTATGGTTTCATGACTAACATTTAAGTCTTTTATCCATTTTGAGTTTAGTTTTGTGAATAGTGTTAAGTTGGTGGTTTAGTTTCAGTTTTTTTGCAGGTAGCTGTCCAATTTTCTCAACACCATTTGTTAAAGAGACTGTCTTTATTCCATTGTATGCTCCTACCTCCTTTGTCAAATATCAATTGTCCATAAAGGTGTGGGTTTATTTCTGGGTTCTCTGTTCTGTTACATTGATCTATATGTCTGTTCTTATGCTAGTACCAAGCTGTTTTGAGTACAATGACCCTTAGTATAACTTGATATCAGGCAGTATAATACCACCCACTTTATTCTTCTTTTTCAAGATTGCTGAGGCTCTTCGTGTTATTTTTTGGTTCCATATAAATTTTTGGAATATTTGTTCTATCTCTTTGAAATATGTCATTGTTATTTTAATGGGAATTGCATTAAAATTATAAATTGTTTTGGGTAATATAGACATTTTAAGGATGTTTATTCTTTCTTTTCATAAACACGGTATATGCTTCCAGTTGTTTGTATCTTCCTTGATTTCTTTATTTAATGTTTTATAATTTTCCGAGTACAAGTCATTAACCTCCTTGATTAAATTTACTTTTAGGTACTTTTTTGTTGTTGTTGAAATAGTAAAGGGGATTGTTTTCTTAATTTTTCTTTCAGACAGTTCATTGTTGTTGTATAAAAAATGCCTCTGATGTTTGAATATTAATTTTATATTCTGCCACCTTGCGAAATTTATTTATCAGGTCCAGTAGTTTAAATGCAAGGCGTTGGAAATACAGTCTTATCCCTTCAACAAGTAGTGTTTGCATTTGAAAACAAGCTGGAACTCTTCATCACCGACATTGAAACAGGTCATTTACTACACTTTGAAAAACTGGGAGAGTTTAAAGATGCATGCACAGCATGTGAACCTGCTCAACATCTTGATCTCCAGCAGCTAGCAGGCTTCACATCTAATCTACTGCAGTCATTCAAAGCACGCTTTGGAGAATTTTGTGAGCACACTCTTCTTTTTAAGTTCATCACCCATCCACACAAGTGTGCAGTGGACAGCACCAACCTGAGTTACATCCCCGCTGTATCTGTCAGAGATTTTGAGCTACAAGCTGCTGACCTGAAGGCTTCAGATATGTGGGTGAATAAGTTCAAGTCACTGAATGAAGATTAGGAAAGACTTGAATGACAGAAAGCAGAGATGGCGAGCAAACACAAGTGGGGAGAAATGAAAAAACTTCAACCCGCGGACCAGCTGATTGTCAAAACTTGAAATGCACTTCCCTTCACATACCACACACTGCAGCGTGTGAGTATTGCTTTACTGACAAAGTTTGGCTCTATGTATGCATGTGATCAGTCTTTCTCACATCTAAAGAAATTTAAGACCAACCTACAATCACGTTTAACGGATGGAAGTCTCAACGCCTGCATGAAGCTTGACCTCACCACGTATCAACCAGACCACAAAGCCATCAGCAAAACCATGTAGCACCAGAAGTTGCATTAATGGTAAGAAGTACTTTACTCATCATATTTATCAACAGCCTAACAACGTTATTAAAAAGAATTCAGAGACTTATTATACTTTAAAAATGTTGGTCTTACATAAAATGCACACACTTACTTGTATTTAGTGTTAAACATATTGTATGGCTTTCACGGAATTACATTTTAAAATATGTGGTGTTTATGGCTCTCTCAGCCAAAAAGATTCCTGACCCCTACTCTAGTGTACTTTATCTCTTACTATAGCCTTTGTTTTAAAGTCCATTTTGTCTGATATAAGTATTGCTACTCTAGCTTTCTTTTTATTTCCATTAGCATGAAATATTTTTTTCCATCTTTTTACCTTCAGTCTATGTGCATCTTTTGTTTTAAGGTGTGTCTCTTGTAGACAGCATATGTATGGGTTCTGTTTTCTTATCCATGCAGCCACCCTATGTCTTTTGATTGGATTATTTAATCCATTTACATTTGAGGTTATTATTGATATGTAGTTGTTTATTGCCATTTTATTCTTTAAAGCTGTATTCCTCTTTTGATCTATTCTTTTCCCCCTTTGATCTTTGTACAACAGGTCCCTTAGCATTTCTTGCTGCATTGGTTTGGTTGTAGTGAATTTCTTGAGTTTTTTTTTCTTTGTCTGGTAAGCTCTTTATTTCTCCTTCAATTTTAAATGATAGCCTTGCTGGATAAAGTAATCTTGGTTGTAGATTCTTGTTCTGCATTACTTTTAATATTTCTTGCCATTCCCTTCTGGCCTCAAGTGTTTCTGTTGAGAAGTCCGATGTCACTCTTATGGTGGCTCCTTTGTAGGTGATAACCTTTTTTTCTCTAGCAGCTTTTAATATTTTCTCTTTATCACTTAGCTTTGGTTTTTTAATTATGATGTGTCTTGGTTAAAGTTTCTTTGGGTTACTCTTTAATGAAGTTCTCTGTGCTTCTTGAATGTGTGAGACATTTTCTTTTCTCAATTTGGGGAAGTTTTCAGCTATGATTTGATTGAACAATGTTTCTATCGCTTGTTCTTTCTCTTCTTCTTCAGGAACCCCTATGATGCTGATGTTATTTCTCTTCATGTTGTCTCAGAGCTCTCTTAGAATTTCCTTAGACTTTCTGAGTCTCTTTATCTTTTCTGCTCTACTTCCCTGCCTTTGTTTATCTTATCTTCTAACTTGCTGATTCAATCCTAAGCTTTATTCAACCTGCTTTTAATTCCTTCCATTATGTTCTTCAATATTGATATTGTATTTGTCATTTCTGACTGATTCTTTTTTATTATTTCAATTTCCCTTTTTATATTTTCTATCTCTTTATTTAGGTGTTTGTAATGACCATCTGTTGTTGTTTAAGTTCTTTGAACATCCTAACAATCATCATTTTAAACTCTGCATCCAGTAATTTGGTTATATCTGACTCATTCAGGTCCTGCTTTGGGGATTTCTCTTGATTCATTTGGATTGCATTTCTCTGCCTGCCCATTTTGTCTGTGTATAAGAAAGGTGTGGCCATTGGAGTCCAATGGGTGTGGGCTCTGTTTCCCCTAGGTGTGGTCTGTTTGCACACCCCTCTGTTGCTGCCTAGAACCTTCAGATACGGGTGTTGCCAGCGCTGGCCCACTGTAGCTGTTGCTGCAGTTTCTGCCTCTCCTTCATGGCAGAGGCTGTGTTCTCATGCCTGGCTCTACAAGCCGCAGTTGGTCTCATCCTTTGTCCTACTCCTATGGGTGGGGTTGCGCACTGCACATGGGCCACAAGCCTTAGTTAGCACCAAGGGCAGGGTTGAGCACCTTTGCTCAGCTGCGGGTCTCCACCTGTTCCTGGGCTTCTGCCCTGCCCTAATGGTCAGAGCTGGCAAGTCTGGGCTCCGTAGGTCAGACAGGGCTTCCAGTGCCCACTCAGCTGTGGACCTTTCCACATTTTCCAGGGTTTTCACTCCACCCTCATGGGTGGAGTCTGCTCACACATAGGTCCACAATTCTCAGAGGCCTGGCAAAGCTGCATGCTCATGCGCCCTTGCTCATTGGCCTATCTCTGCCCATTCCTGGGCTTCTGCCCTTCCCCCACTGATGCAGTTGCAGGTGGGCCTGCAGCCATGCCAGACAGCTTTCATGTGTCTCCTCCGCCCCCACCAGGCTACAATGAGCTCATGCCAAGCTGGCCCTACTTCCACCCCTGGCGGAGGAACCATGCTTCTGTGTCCCGCTGCCACTGCCACCACCACTGCCATTGCCCGCCAGCAAGCCCTCAGCAGTGTGGGTGGGGGCGCTGCAATTAAGACCCTAACACTCCATACTGTAATCCTGAAAGCTCCCTCCTTCTAAGCGGCTCTGCTCTGAGTGCCATGGGAGAGCTTGTTTGGCTGGTGTCCTGCTTTCCTTTGCTGGTATTGCTGGTTCCAGGGGAAATATTCACTACAGATTTGGGGAGTGACTCAGTCCAGTGGTTAGGGTGGCTCTTCCTCAAAGTGTTTCTGTGCCTCCTAGATTACACTCTCTTCACGCTGCTCCAGTCTTTTCCTCTCTTTCTGTCCCCTGGAACCCTGGGTGGGTAGTTGTGAAAGAGGTTTTCTGCACCATCCCTTTAAGAAGAATCCTGGGTCTGAGAAAACTGTCTTTTTCTCACAAACAGTATCCTGACTTGTTTCGCAGCTAAATACTGTCCATATGCCTCTTCTAGGCTCTGGGGCTGCAGGCTGGGGCTTTGTTCCTGGGGCCCATGGCCTTCCCCTCTACGCTAAACTCTCTTCCTGCCATGCGAGTCTCTCCTGGCTGCTGTTCACTTCTGAGAGCTGGGCAGCCCTCTCTGCGTTTCTGCTTTCCCTACCAGTCTCAGTGTGGCTTCTTCAGTGTTCCTTGGTTGAAAAATCCTCTCAGTTTAGTACAAAGTTGGTTTTTCCAGATGATGGTTCTTAAAATTAAGTTATAATCCACTTTGGGTCTGGGAGTTAAAAGTTGGTACATCTGCTTACTCCATCGTCAGCTTGCTGCTCCCCAGTTATTTATGGTTTTGACTCATAAATGTGCCTTGATATTTAGTCATAAGTCCAAGGTCATTCTACTGACAAATTGATTGTATAAAAATATGTAAAATAAATTTTAGGTACTTCTCATTTCAGCACATGAGTTTTGACTTTTAACAAGTCCATTGGAATGTTATATAATATTTTGAGTTCAAGAAGCCTTGAATATGGCGATTCCTGAACATGATAAAGGTCATCTATGAGAAACCCAAAGCAAACATTATACTAAATGGGTAAAAATTAAAAGCAATCCCCTTAAGATCAGGAACCAGGCAGGGTTGCTCACTTTCACCACTCTTATTCAACATAGTTCTGGAAGTCCTAGCTATAGCAATCAGACAAGAAGAAGAAATAAAAGGCATCCAAATTGGAAAAGAAGAAGTAAAACTGTCACTATTTGCAGATGATATGATATTGTATATAGAAAACCCTAAAGTCTCAGTCAAAAAACTACTGGACCTTATAACTGAATTCAGCAAGGTGGCAGGATATAAAATTAATACTCAGAAATCAGAGGCATTTCTGTATACAAACAATGAACTGTCAGCAAAAGAACTTAAGGAAACAATCCCCTTAACTATTGTAGCCAAAAAAATAAAATACATAGGAGTAAATTTAACCAAGGAGGTTAAGGACTTGTACTTGGAAAATTATAAAACATTGATAAAAGAAATCAAGGAAGACACAAACAAGTGGAAGCATATACCGTGCTCATGGCTAGGAAGAATAAACATCATTAAAATGTCTATACTACCCAAGGCAATTTATAAATTCAATGCAATACCAATTAAAATAGCAATGACATACTTCAAAGATATAGAACACATATTCCAAAAATTTATATGGAACCAAAAAAGAACACGAATAGCCTCAGCAATCCTAAAAAGAAAAAATAAAGCAGGAGGTATCACTCTTCCGGATATCAAGGTCTACTAAAGGCCATTATACTCAAGACAGCTTGGTACTGGCATAAGAACAGACACATTGATCAATGGAACAGAACAGAGAACCCAGAAATAAACCCGCCGCTTTATGGACAACTGATATTTGACAAAGGAGGAAAGAACATACAATGGAGTAAAGACAGCCTCTTTAACAAATGGTGGGAAAATTGGACATCTACCTGCAAAAAAATGAAACTAGACCATCAACTTACACCATTCACAAAAACAAATTCAAAATGGATAAAAGACTTAAACATAAGCCGTGAAACTATAAGCATCTTAGAAGAAAACATAGGAAGCAAGCTTTACGACATCTGTAGCAGCAATATATTTGCCGATTTATCTCCACGGGTAAATGAAATAAAAGACAAGATAAACAAATGGGACTATATCAAACTAAAAAGTTTTTGCACAGCTAAAGACAATAAGAACAGAATAAAAAGACAAACCACACAATGGGAGAACATATTCGACAGCACGTCGGATAAGGGGTTAATAACCAAAATTTATAAAGAACTTATAAAACTCAACACCAGGAAAACAAACAATCCAATCAAAAAATGGGTAAAAGAAATGAATAGAAATTTCTCCAAAGAAGACATACAGATGGCCAAAAGACATATGAAAAAATGCTCAACATCACTAATTATTAGAGAAGTGCAAATTAAAACCACAATGAGGTATCACCTCACACCACTCAGAATGGCACTCATCAGCAAAACAACACAGAATAAGTGCTGGCGAGGATGTGGAGAAAAGGTAACCCTTCTGCACTGCTGGTGGAAATGCAGACTGGTGCAGCCACTATGGAAAACAGTATGGAGATTCCTCAAAAAATTAAAAATCGAAGTGCCTTTTGACCCGACTACCCCACTTTTAGGAATATACCCTAAGAACACCATAACACTGTTTGAAAAGAAGAAATGCACCCCCATGTTTGTGGCAGCATTGTTCACAATAGCGAAGATCTGGAACCAGCCCAAGTGTCCGTCAGAAGACGAGTGGATTAAAAAGCTTTGGTACATATATACTATGGAATACTACTCGGCCATAAGAAATTATGACTTCGGATCATTTACAACAAAATGTTTGTACCTTGATAACATTATACGAAGTGAAATAATTAAATCAGAAAAAAACCCCTGAAAACAGCATGAATTCATACATAGGTGGGACATAAAAGTGAGACTATGAGACATGGACAAGATTGTGGTGGTTATGGGGTGGGGGTCGGAGGGGAGGGTGGGAAAGGGAGAAGGGGAGGGTCACAAGGAAAACCAGATATAAGGTGACAGAGGACAATTTGACTTTGGGTGATGGGTATGCAACACAATTGAATGATAAGATAATCTGTAGATGTTTTCATTGTACATATGTACCCTGATTTATTGGTGTCACCACATTAAAGTTAATAAAAAAAAAAGAAGCCTTAACTGCTACATAAAGATACTTAGTATGATCATATAGATACATCTTAGAGTCAAAGTCCTCTTCCCAGAATAACAAAATGAGGAAAATAGTTTCTCTTGTAGAGTGATTTCTGGGATTGTTATAAACTAAGGAAGCATTCAAGTGTTTCTGATGAGGATTAAATGAGATTGCAAAATTAGCTAGCAGAGATTCTAGTAAAAAGCAGCTGTTCAGAAAACTATCAATAATTGGAAAAGGAATAGACTGAAGAGCAAATTAGAGATTTAAAAGTAGTTTTACTTTATTTTATTTTTGGGGGTATTTTTTATTGAATTTATTAGGGTGACACTAGTTTACATAAAAGCAGTTTTAATTCCCTGTTAGTATCATCTTTTTTATCTTTGTCTTTATCTTTACTCTTGTAAAAAGGACTATGGAAGAGACTTGTAAACATTTCTTAGGCAAGTTCTACTTAAGGTTTGTTAGTCATGAACAAAATCACTTAGTCACTCTGCATATATGATGTGTTTTCCTTTAGTCAGGGTAGAAAAAAATGATACCAAAAATAGAGTACCTCAAAAAAGACATATTTATTCTTTTCCCATGTAACAATGCATGCATGGGTAATCAAAGGCTCTGGGGATGACAGATGAGTCTGATTCATGGAGTCATTCAAAATCCTGGATGACTCCCAGCTTGCTGCTGTTATCCTTCATTGGTATGGTCCTTACCTTCATAGTAGGAACTGGCTTACCACTGATCCACTCTGTGACTCATTCTGCCAAACTTCTGATATAAATGCTAAATGATTGCCTATAGGTAGCCAAGAACTTTGATATTTCTTAGGGAATATAATACCTCTATCTATAGAAGTATTTATTTAAAATTTTTATTCTGCTACTATTTAAACATCAAGATAAAAACTTAGCTGTAGTGTTAGAAATTATCCTATATTTAGGCAAATTTGTGCTATATGATTAAAAAGGACACTGACAAGTGATTTCTTCTTTTAAAATAGCCCCTCTACACGAATTTCCATCATTAAAAATGGCTCACATCTCCCAATTTTTCTTATTGCTATAGGAGAAGTACATATAATTAATTACAATCTATGCTCCAAAATGACTAGTCTACCATCATTTGGGAATAATGCCTTAAGTTTGGAAAGGATATCACATGTTATTAAGGATCTGTTATTGACAGACATTGTGCTAGCTCTTTTTTACATTATTATCATATCATATTTATATATTACATCATCTTACATATTATATCATCTAGCAGCTTATTTACATACATCTTATTTACATATTATATCATCTAACAACTTATTACCATCCCTTTGTTATATGTTAAAGAAGAAATCTCTGTGACATATTAGTAGTTAGGTGACTTCCTCTAGGTTAGAGAATTAGAATGTTTTTGTGTGAAGCAATGGTCCTAGAGACAAAAGGAAAATCAAAAGTCAAGAGTCAAATACTTGGAGTGAAGAACTTTGACTCAGTGGCATTGTTTGGCTTGTTCTTAAATTTGTTACAAATTACCTATGTGACCTTGTTCATAGCCTATAACATCACCAGTCATGATTGTCAAATGAGGGAGTTGGGTTTAGATATTGCTATAGCAAACTTGTTATTGAACAAGTTCCAAGGGAGATGTAAACATGTTTTGACCAGGAGTTAACTGTGGCTATAGTGAACTGATAGTGCCGCTGTTTGAAAATGATAAAAGTAAAACCAAAAATGTATGTAAACATGTTATTGAACTTATATCTTGTTAATGAACAAGACTTAAATAGGCATGGTGGCTGGCTCATATAAATATCTAAGGGGCTAAAGCCCTGGCTGGTCAGCTCAGCTGTAGAGCATCAGCCTGGCATGTAGAAATCCTGAGTTTGATTCCTGGTTAGGGTACACAAGAGAAGCATCCATCTGCTTCTTCATTCTCCCACCCCCTTCTTTCTCTCTCTTTCCTCCTCCCACAGCCATGGCTCAAGTGAAAAAGTTGAACCCTGGCACTGAGGATGGCTCTATGGCTTGCCTCAGGTGCTAAAAATAACTCAGTTTGCCAAGCAACTGAGCAGTGGCCCCAGATGGGGGTTGCCTGGTGGACCCTGTTCGGGTGCATGGGAAAATCTGTCTCTCCACCTCCTTGTTTCTCACTTGATAAGAAAAAATAAAAAAATTAAAATAAATAAAATAAAATAAGGGGCTGAGTCTTCAAGACCCCTTCTCCTTCTTCTTCTGCTATTCCCTGCTGACATCTAAACTCTACAGAGTTTTGGAGACTTCACCTCACTGAGTAAGGTCTTTGGGGCACCATCTAAGCTGGATCTAGGCTGGGCCAGCTACTCATCTGAACTGAGTGAATTAAAGCCTCTGTGCCTTTATCTTGCATTTTATCCTTGTCTCTAAGGTGAATTGAATTCTCCTAACACTTCGTAAACCCTTGTTCACCAGCCGGGAGTGTATTCTTCTGGAGGGTTACTAAGACAGATATCCTTTAAATTATCTTTTGGTCAGGATTTTACCCAGTTTTCTCAACATTGAATTCTACTGAGTATTTTGAACTGATTAGCTGATAAAACTGATTTTACCAAGAAGGTTATCTGATGGCCTTTTAGCTGAGCTTCTAACATTGGCAGCCTTGTCTTTTTGGCAGGCTTTTGAAACTGTTCAAAAATATCCTTTCATGATCACAATTGTCCTTTCAGTATCAAATGCAGAAGGAGTGGAGTTGAGGAACTCAGAGGCTTTCCTAGTAGATGTCACTACTAGTCTGATGGGGGCCTTGGTGAAAGAGATACCGACTTCCTCTCTGGTTTGTTCTTCCAGTCAATGATGAGTCCTGAAAAGTTACCTCCTTTGTTCAGGAGTTAAACATGAATCATTTTTCTGATCTTTACTAGTTTGTTAAATAAAAAATACAGTGATTGCTTAAAATGCATTTTTTATATGATGGCTCAGAATGTTCATGTACATTTATGGTTCACTTGCTTTATTTGTTTCTAAATTATCAAGATTATTTTTTTAAATATTATTTTTAACTGAATGGAAAGGTTTCTTACTGTATTAAGGATATTAAAGACAGGCACATACAATGAGTCTTTTTTTTTTTGTCATTCAGGATTCTTATTTTTTTAAATTTGTTTAAGGATGTATTTATTTATTTAGGTTGTAGATGAGAAACAATATCTTTCATCTCAGAAAGTCTTATATTTGGAAAAATACTGCTATTCCCAAGGTTTTATTGGAATAAAAATTTTTTAAAAATTATGTGGTGGTAGTTATACATTTTCTTTGATGTTTTCTCATGTATTTTATCTTGGTTATCATGTCTCCAAGAATATAGGAATTGTCTGTTATTCCATATTATTCTTTTAAATATATAAGACATGACTTGGAATACAGAACATGCATGATAAATGTTGCTCAGGTAAATAAATAGAAGGTGCATGACAAACAATTGTTCTATTTGCATACTTTCTCAAGGGTCATCTTAGCACTAACTCAATTATTAAGACCTGACCAAAGTGGGTTTGGACAACCTGGAATAAAGATGGTTTAAATTACACTAGGAAACTGAAAAACAGAGTTTGTAAAATGCTTATAAATTATAGTAGGTGATGAAAGAAAGAATTTCCCACAATGAGAAGCAAAAGACTTCACATGCCATTACTAAAACATACATTATGCCATCATTTCTTTTTCTTGAGTCATTAAAATAAAATTATTCTTTGTCTGAACAGGTAATTTTGCCTGGAATTAGAAGTGTTGGATAACCACTTATACTCATCTGAACCATGTTCTTCTTTCCACCATGCAAATCTCAGAGCTAAAATTCAGAACCTTTTCAATGTGCCCTCACTGAGAATGTCTTTTAAAAAGTGTGTGTCACTGTCTGTGTGTGTTTCTGTGTGTGTATGTGTGTGTTTGCAGAAAAGAGGAAAACCTTTGATATAAATAGGGATATATGAAGGTTATCTTTTGTTTAGAGTATCAGCTTTTAACTCTTGTGATGTCCTTGCTGTAGGGCTATAGTCTTGACAATTGAATAGCAGAAACTTCCACATTTTTTGTTTTAGGGTTTGCCTTCGCAGTATATAATCTATTTTCCCAGACTGGAAACTGAAGTATTCATCATCATTACTATGTAAATATAATACTATGTATGTAATAAAAGAAATATTTATAAATCATAAATTAAAATCAGAATCATATTTGTCATGTTCACAAATAACACATTCCTTGTAGGCAAGTAGGACATTCAGAGGGGCAAAAAGAGGAATGCAAAAATCATTTGCTATACTACTCATGCAGATAAACATTGCTAAGATTTTGGAGTTACTGTTTCCTGAAAATGTTTATGTGTGTGTGTGTGTGTGTGTGTGTGTGTGTACATGTATGCATGTGTGCACTTAAATACTTGGAGGTGTGCATGTTGATGGTAATAAAGTAAGATCCTAACTTATATTCCATTTAAAACCTTTTTTTACAGCTTTATTGAGGTATAATTGATCTATATTTAAATTGTACAGTCTAACAAGTTTTTTTTTTAATTTCTTTTTATTTATTTTTATTTTAGAGAGAAGACACAGAGTGAGAGAGAGAGAAAGAAAGAGAGGAAGGGGGGAGGAGCTGGAAGCATCAACTCCCATATGTGCCTTGACCAGACCAGTGCAGGGTTTTGAACTGGCAACCTCAGTGTTCCCAGGTCGACGCTTTATCCACTGCACCACCACAGGTCAGGCCAGTCTAACAAGTTTTGACATACATATAAACATGTGAAACCATCACTTTAATCAAAATAAATAATATATTCATTAGACTCTAAATTTTCCATACATTCTATTGAAATTCTTTCCTCTCCCAACCATTCTTCAGTTATATGCTAATCTTTTCTCAGTTATCATAAATGAGATTATGTTTTTTAGAATTTTATATGAATGAAATCATACAGCATGTACTATCTTCTATCTTTTTTCATTTGGCATAATTATTTTGAAATTTATTCATGCTGTTGCATGTATCAGCATGTTGTTTTTGTTATTCCTTTTTGTATATTCCTTTTTGTTGTTCATTATATTTCTTTTTATTTTTCAAGTGAGAGAAAGGGAGATAGATTCCTGCATGCTCATGACCTGGATCCACCTGGCAATACCCATCTGGTGCAAGCGCTGGAATTAATAGAGCAGTGGCTATGGGTGGGGGAGGGGAGAGGAAGAGAAGGAGGAAAGGGAGGGAGAGAGAAGCAGATGGCTCCTTCTCCTGTGTGCTCTGTTTGCAAATTGAACCTTAGACATCTGCATGTCGTGCAATGCTCTATCCCAGCGGTTCTCAAACTTTTTGAAATCAGAGCACATTTAAAATTCTACAAATAATTGTAGGCACATGTTGGGCAGATAAAATATAATATGCTCACTTTGTTAAAGATGGCGCTGCCCACATGGAAGCCCGTCACCCAGGTGATATTATTTGCCCTTATGCTTGGGATGCTTGGGATGGGTGTGGGGGAAAGGCTGTAATATAAGCAGGCTGGGTCGTTATAGCCTAAGGCTTAGTTTTAAGAGTAGCTTTTCCCCACACCCTTGACTGATTGGATGATGTGGGGTGATTCTCCTGAGGAATCCCATTATGCCTCAGATGGGTGACTTTGTATCAGAGACATTCTTGTTTGTAGATTGGATTAAAGGTTGGGATTTCTACACTATAAAGTGGGACAGACCAGTAGCTTGCTCTCTCTTAGTTTTTCTGAGATTAGTATTAGAGAGAAGAGCAGATTAAGGCCACATGGAGGAGAGGAAAAGCAGCCAAGATGGCGGAATGCTGAGGAAGAAGCCAGTTTGTGCAGAGTTTGTGCAGAGAGAAGGAGATGGGAAAGAGATGAATAAATCTGGTGAGCTAGAAACCTTTGATTCTAGGAAACTCAGATAAGTTAGTAGCTTTGTGAGCACTGAATGAGTGGGTTTTGGAGCCCAGTGTGTGTTTTTGCTTGCCCGCCGAATGCAAGCTAGAATTAAAAAGCTATGGATCACCAGTTCTTGGCTCCGTTGTTTATTATCGACTGTCCAAATCTAATGTGAACCTGCACTGGCCAGAAGGCTGTGATGGTGGCCCTGGCTACTGGCTTTACAGCACACTATATACAAATTTCTGAGAAATATGTTATAATAATTAAGTCAAATATTAAAGAAAAAATATAAAGTCTAAGTGTGCTTTTATGGTAATTAAACAAAATAAATATGACAAAATTAAATTTATTTTGTCATTAAAAAACGTTTTTGTTACATTTTTTGAGTTATGCTTTTTAAAGGATCTCTTTATTTTTTCTTTTTATTTATTCATTTTAGAGAGGAGACACAGAGTGAGAGAGAGAGAGAGAGAGAGAGAGAGAGAGAAAGGGGGGAGGGGCTGGCAGCATCAACTCCCATATGTGCCTTGACCAGACCAGTGCAGGGTTTTGAACTGGCAACCTCAGTGTTCCCAGGTCGACGCTTTATCCACTGCGCCACCACAGGTCAGGCGAGTTATGCTTTTCAGAATTTGTAAAAAAGATGAGCTAAAACATAAAACAAAAAAGTTATCTTTTTATATATATAGATACATTCTTAGTAAGGTTTAGTAAATTCAGCAGCTCCCGGCAAAAATGTGTTGTTCTTTCATTCTTGTGTTTATGAGAAACATGAGCTTGATATGTCCTAGCGATTTCTTCAATGTTTGGGAATATATTTGAAAGGCAAACTCTCATTTTCTTGTCAATACATTAAAGAATTCCTCTCTTTTTACTCTTAATTGTGTTGAGGGTAGAAAATCCTAATTCACATAAATAGGATGTTGAAAATTGTAGTAAAATGTTCAATGCTTTATTAGATATTGCCACATATTCTTTTTTTATAGAAATCCAAAAGGCTTCAAGAGACAATTCCTTATGTTTAATCATTAATCCACAATCAGTGGATATAGCTACCAGTTCTTCTTCTTCTGTTAATGTTAAACCAAAATTACTTGAAGCTTCCCTGAATGGGTTTCTAATCCAATCGTATTGTTCAGTGTTAAGTGATGGAAAATGCTATAAATTAAATTCTGCCCATCAGCCTTCAAGCCATATTTTATTTACACTTAACTTTTGCTCACTTCCAGAATTGGATTCTTCAATATTATGCTTCTTTTTGAGAAATCTGCCATTTTATTTGGGTGTATGTATCTAAAAATAATATAATGATGTGTTTGTAATAAATATAATAATGATGTGTTATAAAAATGAGCAACATTTCCATAATGAAATGATATAATAGAGTAATTATATTTATTTTTATATCTGGGCACATGCTGCAAACCATACATATCATCTTAACTTTACACCAAACAAAGGATAGAAGAAACTTGCCTCCAATCTTTCCGGGGAACATGGGGGGTAGTGTAAACAATCCAATGCCACAGCTTAACAACCTTTTGCAACCTAATCAGGGAAGTGAGGTGGGCGGTTGGGCAGACTGTCAGCTTACAGCCAGTTCTCCACACCTCTGTCCCCCAAAAATCTAAACTCCACAAACCCTGTTGGTTTTTTGGTCCCAAAGAGGCACATATTTCTCTGGAATACCATAGGGCACACCTGGAAATCTTTTAGGGTGCACACTTTGAGAACCATTGTTCTATCCACTAAGCAAAACCGTTATTTTTAAAAATATTTGTAAAAACTTAGTGGTGTCATTTTCTCATTCCTAATAATACTATTTTTGTGTCTTCTCCCCCCCGCCCACTGTAGCTAGAGACTTATCAACTTTATCTCCTCAACAAACCAGCTTTTGGTTTTATTGATTTTTCTCCATTGTTTTTCTATGTTACATTACAATATTTTTTGCACTGATTTATATTATTTCCTTTCTTTTGCTTACTTTGAGTTTCCTTTGCTTTTATTTTATTTTATTTTTTAGTTTATTAACATGGTAGCTGTTAAACAGATAAAATATATTATGCTCACTTTATTAAAGATGGCGCTGCCCACGTGCAAGTTTTAAGAGTAAGCTTTTCCTCACAGCCTTAACTGATTGGATGATGTGGGGTGGTGCACTCTCATAAGGAATACTCCCATTATCAGAGACTTCCTTGTTTGTAGATTGGATTAAAGGTTCTGATTTCTACACTATAAAGTGGGGCAGACTGGGAGCTTGCTCTCTCTCGGTTCCTGAGATTAGCATTAGAGAGGAGAGCTGAGAAAGGTCATGTGGAGGAGGCCAGGAGAAGCAGCCAAGATGGCGGAGCACCAAGAGAGAAGCCAGTTTGTGCAGAGTTTGTGCAGAGAGAAGGAGATGGGAAACAGACGTGAATAAGTCTGGTGAGCTAGAAACCTTTGATTCTAGGAAACTCGGATAAGGCAGTAGCTTTGTGAGCACTGAATGAGTGGGGTTTGGAGCCCAGTGTGTGTTTTTGTTTGCCCGCTGGGTGCAAGCTAGAATTAAAGCTGATGGCTCACCAGTTCTTGGCTTCGTTGTTTCATTACCGACTGTCCGAATTTAATGTGAACCTGCATGGGCCAGGTGGCTGTGATGGTGGCCGAGGCAACTGGCTTTACAGTAGCTAAGAATATTAATTTTTAGTCTTTACAAATATAGGCACTTAGTGTTGTTAATATCCCTGTAATTTATACTTTAGCTGCAGTCCCAAATTTTGATATATTTCTACTTCTATTCAGTTCAGAATATTTTCCCATTTCTCATTTGATTTCTTCTTTGACCCATGGGTTGTTTAGAAGTGTGTTATTTAGTTTCTAAATAATTGAGAATTTTCTAAATATTTTTCAGCTAAGTTTTTACTTAATTCCATGCTTTCTTTGTATGCTGGAATCTTTTTAAATTTAACGCATCTTGTTTTAGGGACTAGAATATTAGGTGGAGAGTTCTGTAAATTCCAATTAGATTAAATTGGTTGACCATGTTTTTCAAGTTTTTTATTTCCTTACTGATAATCTGACTATTCTATTAGTTACTGAAATAGGAATATTTAAATATCTAACTAATTCAAGATTTATTTATTTCTCCTTGAAGTTTTAACAGTTTTCTCTTCATGTATTTTGAAACTCCACCATCAGAAGCATAAACATGTAGGGCTGTTATACTCCACTTCCTTATCTGGAAAGTATGGGTAATAATAGTTCCTACCTTAAAAATTTATTATGATGATGATGATTATGGTGTATGGAACCAGAGCTTAGTACATATATGCACTCAATAAAACAATTAGGTTTGCTACTCTTCTTTAATTTAATTCTAGAATAATTTTCTCAAGGTCTAAAAAAAATTTATTAAGATTTTATTATTGAGCTTTCTCTTTTGGAAACATGACATGTCTCTCCAATTACCTATTTTTATATATTTCTTATATTTCTTTTTGTTGTGTATTTTGTATATAATACTTATACATACATATCTTGCACAATAATATTCACATATATACACTCTTAGAAATAGTGCTGTAGAAAATATGTAGATATGTTTAAAATCATTATTTCTGAATATTAGAGATAATATTCAAAAAAAGTCAAAATTTATTTGCCAAATATTTCTTATATAGTCAGAAATACATGATTTTAAAATGACTGATGCTTCAATATTCTGATGCTTTGTGCTTCAGATGTAAGAGCAGTACCTTTTAGCTATTATGTGTTACATATTACACATGTACATCAACAAATACATTTTTTAAAATGTGTCACTAATTAAGAAATTTGATTTCAGGAAAATTAGACAGGATCGTGAAGAAAAACAATTTCAAGTGAATGACTAATACGACTTCCAAAAAATTCAAGTTATAGTCTTCTGTTAAACCATCTTAATTTTCCTCCCACCATAATCCTCTTTAATTCCTAAGTCTAAATTTTATTAAATTGCTTCAAAATATCTAGAATTTATATTAGAAGATAATCTATCATAAATTATGTATAAGACCAAAGAAAAAGTTAACATTTACCTAATTAAGAAGAAAGAATGAGGACACAATCTACAGATCAGCCTTTCTTCTCAAGCTTTTACAATGTTAGAAGGTGAGGGATATGATTGAGACACAAGAGAATAAAAGCCACTACATAAAAAAATATTGAGAACATAACCTGTAGATTAGATCTTCCTCTTATGTTCTTACAGTTAAAAGCCAAAGCATTTATTTAAGATTCCAGAACAAAGGCCATGATAAAAGAACATTTCTGATCAAGGCAAAAACTGCCGACCCATTCAGACCTCCTTGCCCCAATGTCTAGCCCTGTTGGGCAGATAAAATGTATTATGCTCACTTTGTTAAAGATAGCGCTGCCCACATGGAAACCCGTCACCCAGGTGATATTATTTGCCCTTATGCTTGGGATGGGTGTGGGGGACAGGCTGTAAGCAGGCCAGGTCATTATAGCCTAAGGCTTAGTTTTAAGAGTAAGCTTTTCCCCACACCATTGACTAATTGGATGATGTGGGGTGGTGTGCTCTCCTGAGGAATCCCATTATGCCTCAGATGGGTGACTGTATCAGAGACTTTCTTGTTTGTAGATTGGATTAAGGGTTTGGATTTCTACAGTATAAAGTGGGGCAGGCCGGGAGCTCGCTCTCTTTTGGTTCCTGAGGTTAATATTAGAAAGGAGAGCAGATTAAGGCCACGTGGAGGAGAGGAAGCACCTAAGATGGCAGAATGCTGAGGAATAAGCCAGTTTGTGCAGTTTGTGTAGAGAGAGGAGATGGGAAACAGAGGTGAATAAGTCTGGTGAGCTAGAAACCTTTTGATTCTAGGAACCTCGGATAAGTCAGTAGCTTTGTGAGCACTGAATGAATGGGTTTTGGAACCCAGTGTGTGTTTTTGCTTGCCTGCCGAGTGGAAGCTAGAATTAAAGCTAATGGCTCACCAGTTCTTGACTCCGTTGTTTCATTACCGACTGTCCGAGTCTAATGTGAAACTGCATGGGCCAGGCGGCTGTGATGGTGGCCCTGGCTACTGGCTTTACAAGTCCCAACTCCCACACACTTATCTAGCTAACCCTTGCCTTTCTAACAGCAACTTCTACTACCTGCTTGCTGTGCTCCTGGTAAGCCCCTTGTTGGTCATCTCACTGTCCATAGAGACCTGGCCCATGAAATCTTTCAGATGCCATTGCTAGCAAGTATGGATACATCAGACCCTAGATTAGAGGCAGCATGATGAAATGTCATTTTTTATAATCAAACTAATTTGTTTTCTTCGGACACAGGACAAAGATCTGTTGACTACATAGAATGATCATGTAGAATAGAAGATACTTTATCTGATTAGATGAGGAAAAGAGTGCTTTTAAGAACCTTGAAACTATCTCTAAGATAGGAAGTTTTTTCTGATAACCGAAACCTAAGAGATACAACAGAGCAGCTTCCTGACAACACATATAGCAAAAGGTACATTCAGTAGGAGTAGATGTTGAATTTCTGACAACTTTGTGAGTGAAGTACAATGCAAAACATCCATGGAGATAAAGTTGTTTTCTATTAGCAAGGACCTGTCTTTACCTTTTTGTTGATAGATACATGTTGGGCAGATAAAATATATTATGCTCACTTTGTTAAAGATGGCACTGCCCACATGCAAGTCCATTGATATGAATGTGTGTTGGGGGACAGGCTGTGGGCAGGCTGGGTCGTTATAGCCTAAGCCTTAGTTTTAACAGTAAGTTTTTCCACATACTCTTGACTGATTGGATGATGTGGGGTGGTGCACTCTCATGAGGAATCCTCCCATTATGCCTCAGATAAGTGACTTTGTATCAGAGACTTCCTTGTTTGTAGATTGGATTAAAGTGGGGCAGACCAGGAGCTTGCTCTCTCTCAGTTCCTGAGATTAGCATTACAGAGGAGAGCAGATTCAGGCCACGTGGAGGAGAGGAGAAGCAGCCAAGATGGTGGAGTGCTGAGGAAGAAGCCAGTTTGTGCAGAGTTTGTGTAGAAAGAGGAGATGGGAAACAGGTGAATAAGTCTGGTGAGCTAGAAACCTTTGATTCTAGGAAACTCGGATAAGTCAGTAGTTCTGTGAGCACTGAATGAGTGGGTTTTGGAGCCCAGTGTGTGTTTTTGCTTGCCTGCCGGGTGCAAGCTAGAATTAAAGCTGATGGCTCACCAGTTTTTGGCTCCATTGTTTCTTTACCATCTGTCCGATTCTAATGCAAACCTGCATGGGCCAGGTGGCTCTGATGGTGGCCGTGAATACTGGCTCTACAATACACAAGGAAAATAGTTGTATATATATTATTGTCAGCTATTAATTACTTATTGCTAGATAACAAATTACTCTATAATTAAGCTTAAGTGATAAGAACAAGTATTTATGATCTGTAAAGCCAGTAGTCAGGGCCACCATCACAGCCGCCAGACCCGTGCAGGTTCGCACTGGAATCGGACAGTCAATAATGAAACAATAGAGCCAAGAACTGGTGAGCCATCAGATTTAATTCTAGCTTTCACCCGGCGGGCAAGCAAAAACACACACTGCGCTCCAAAACCCACTCATTCAGTGCTCACAAAGCTACTGACTTATCCGAGGTTCCTAGAATCAAAAGTTTCTAGCTCATCAGACTTATTCACCTCTGTTTCCCATCTCCTTCTCCAGCACAAACTCTGCTCAAACTGGCTTCTTCCTCAGCATTCCATCATCTTGGCTGCCTCTTCTCCTCCACGTGGCCTTTCTCTGCTCTCCTCTCTAATACTAACCTCAGGAACTCAGGAAACAAGAGAGCAAGCTACTGGTCTGTCCCACTTTATACTGTAGAAATCCAAACCCTTAATCCAATCTACAGACAAGGAAGTCTCTGATTCAAAGTCACCCATCTGAGGCATAATGGGATTCCTCAGGAGAGCACACCTTCCCACATCATCCAATCAGTCAAGGGTGTGGGGAAAAGCTTACTCTTAAAACCAAGCCTTAGGACATAACGACCTGGCCTGCTTACATTACAGGCTTTCCCCCACACCCATCCCAAGCATCCCAAGCATAAGGGCAAATAATATCACCTGGGTGATGGGCTTCCATGTTGGCAGCACCATCTTTAACAAAGTGAGCATATTATATTTTATCTGCCCAACATCATCTCACACATTTTTTGTGGATCTGGAATCTGAGCGCTTTAACTGGGTGTTTCTACTTTAGTGTGTTTCATGAAGTTGTGGTCAAGCTGGTTGCTAGAGTCAACTGGAGAATTTGCCTCTCAACTTGCTCATATGGCTGTTGGCAGGAGGCTCCAGAACCTCTCCACGTGGAGCACTGTAAGGCCATGAGCCGCCATCGTGGCCATTCACATGCAGCTTCCCATTGGATTCGGGCAGACGGTGAAGAAATGGCAGAGTCGGAGGATGGTAGGCCATTCTGTTTATTGGTGTCTCACCAAGACAGGCAAGCCACAAGAGAATACAAGGGAAAAGCAGAAAACCAGCTTTTCCCATGGAGGGCAAGGGATCAGGGAGGTCCCTGCAATGATGATAGCAGGAACTGAGAGCACAAGCTCCTGGTCTGCCCCACTTTATAGCATAGACTCAAAGCTTTTAATCCAATTATACAAACAAGAAAGTCTCTGATACAAAGCCACCCATGTGAGGCATAATGGGATTCCTCAGGAGAGTGCACCACCCTACATCATCCAATCAGTCAAGGGTGTGGAGAAGAGCTTACTCTTAAAACTAAGCCTTAGGCTATAACGACCCAGCCTGCCCACAGCCTGTCCCAGAACACACATTAATATCAAGGAACTTCCATGTGGGCAGCGCCATCTTCAACAAAGTGAATTACAGCAATAGCACAAATCATACAGTTTCAACAATTACAAAGGTACATTGCATAAACAGAAACAGTATCAACTATAGCAATAGGATTAATAAATCCAAAGCTATGGGCGAAATGACAGAGCTGTCAATAGCACCAAGAGAGGCAAATCTTTTCTCTCTGGCAGAATACAGGCCAGAGTTTTGTCTGCAGACAGCACCATAGCTGGTACCAGAGGCTGCTCTGAGCGGGCATACCAAATCATATTGGCCAATACACCAGCATCTGCTGGTTCTATGTGTAGTAAAATAGGAGAACTCATTATGGGCCATAAAGAAATTACAAAGGTGCCCTTCATTATGCTGTCCCCCTGAGCACTCAAAGGATAATACACTTCTACCTTAGGTGGCCAGGTGCTGGTTGCTCAAGGAGTTAACTGGAGGTCCACCTCTAGCCCCTTTCCCCATGGTGCCAACAAGGCCACCCATCTCAGATGGGGGGCCTGGACAGTCCAGAGCCAACTCCATCGAAGCCATTGGCCTTTAAGAAGGGCCATTGAGGCAGGCAAGAGCACATTGCCCTGCTGTCCAAAGCCTGGATTGAGTAAAATGTCCTTGGTGCGTATCTGCAACTGAATGGGGGCAGCTGCCCGATGCAGGAGGGCCTCTACTGGAGCTGGGCTCCCACGTCGAGATCTCTCATTCAAAATCCAGAGTACTGTCCATAAGCGGCGTGTCCATCCAGTAAGGGAGCTGGTGCCCCCCTCCTGTCGCAGTCCCTGCTTTAATAGTCCATTATACCGCTCAATGATACTAGCAGCCTGGGGGTGGTAGTGAACATGTTATTTCCAGTCTACCCCAGCTGTTGAACCCATTGCCTCACCATTGACCCTGTGAAGTGGGTACCATTGTCACTTTCAAGGACCAGTGGTCGCCCATATGCAGCACTCAGGTGGTCCAAAGCCTGTATGACTGCCCTGTGGTCAGGATTATGGGTGGGATAAGCAGCAAGCAGACCGGTGGCAGTATCTACACAAGTGACTGCATACTGGTACCCTTCTGACTTTGGTAAGGGTCCAATGATGTCTATCTGCCATCGTGTCAGTGGAACATGACCCCTCTGGATCTGTCCAGGAGACACCAGTGGTCTCCAAGGGTGCTCCTTGGAACACACTGCACATTGCTCACAAGCTGCAAGTACCTCTGCATAGGACACAAGCAGTTCCATGCCTTAACTGTAACCCACATAGTTTTCTGTCCCGCATGGAGCAGGCGCCGATGGAGCCATTGTGCCACATCACCTGCAGGTACAGTCTCCAACCATCGCACCTTTGCCAATGTATCTGCCTCATCATTCCCAGGATGGGCTAGAGGGGCATGCCCCGTGACATGATATACTGTCACCTGCTTCTGGTGTCCTATTTCCCATAAGTCCTGCCACATGGCCTGACCCCATAGTGGGCGGTGCATTACCATCCACTGGTTAATGTGCCAATTAGCAATCCAAACGGTCAGTCCACGATATACAGCCCAGCTATCAGTACAGATCACCAGAGGTGAAGGTTTATTGTGGGCAACTAGCCAAACAGCTCTTAATTCAGCCCATTGGCTGCTTTGGCCTGTACCCGTGTCCATCCAAATAGTCTCAGTGACTGGATGGAAGTCTATGGCCGTCCACTTGGCAGGTTGGCCCCTGCTGGAACCATCAGTATACCAGGCATCCTCGGGGATGGGCACCCGCCCCTCCTGGTAGGGACTGACTTCAGGTTCTGCCTCCTGAGCCCCAGCTGCACCTGACTCTAAGGTTGCATAGGTTACTGGACCCAAGACTTCCTGCAGTTCTGCCCTCAATGGGCTGGTGCTAAGAGCACAGTGTTGTTGCAGGTAGGCACCCCACTTGGCCAATGTGGACATTTGGGCCATACCACTATGTGGTTTTGTCGCCCAATCTCTCACCCATCCTGCAATAGGGTATGTTGTCTTGACTGTAACTGCTGTTGTGGTTGTAATACTCTTGACCAGGAGGGCGGCATACACAGCTGCCAGCTGCTTCTCTACTAATGAGTAATGAAATTCAGAACCTTTCCACAATTGGGACCCAAACCCAATAGGTTGCCATAAGCACTCTGTTGCTACAAACCCCATCCAAACCCCTCTGAGGTTACATGAATATCCAGCTCACAGGGCCTGGCAGGATCAAACACATTCAAGGCCTGTGCCACCTTGACAGCTCTCTTAGCTGCTGCAAATGAACCTTGCGCCTGCTCAGTCCAATCCCAACGAACCCCCTTCCGAATAAGGTTGTACAAGGGGCGTAGTAACTGAGCCAAATGGGGTATAAATGCTCGCCAATACCCCAATAAACCTAAGAATTCCTGTAACTGTTTTACCGTAGTGGGCACGGGGTATGCTTGGATCTTATCTATAACTGCGTCAGGGATAACTTTTGTCTTACCCGACCAGACAACTCCTAAGAATTTAACAGATAACCCAGGTCCTTGTAATTTGCCCTCCTTGACTCCCCAGCCACATGCTTTCAAATGGGATAGCAGGGCAGGGACTGCTTGCTGCAATTCTGGAAGAGAATCACTAGTTAACATAATATCATCAATATAATGATACATGCGAACTGCCTCTGACTGTTTCCATTTAACCAGGTCAGCAGCCATCAACCCATGACACAAGGTGGGGCTATGCAAATAGCCCTGGCGTAATACTGTAAAGGTCCATTGTCTTCCTTCCCAACTGAAGGCAAATTGGTCTTGACTCTCTGCAGCTATATCAATGGAGAAAAAAGCACTGGCCAAGTCTGCCACAAAGTGGTATGTCCCCAAGTCATGCTTAACCGATCCATTATGTTAACTACCAAGGGAACAGCAGCGTGCAAAGGGGGAACAACTTTGTTAAGTTCTCTGTAATCTACTGTCATTCTCCAGGTTCCATCTGGTTTGCGCACAGGCCATACTGGGGAGTTTTAAGGACTGTGTGCTGGCCGAATGATCCCCACCTTTTCTAGTTCGAGGATTGTCGCTGTGACTTCTCCATAACCACCTTGCAGGCGGTACTGCTTGGTGTTAGTCACACCCTAGGGATGGGCAATTGCAAAGGGGAATGTGATGCGTGTCCCCGCAACACTGACTTCACAACCCTGATCCGCAGCCGGAACTCTCCGGCTGTAGTTTCCAACCACAGTCCTTGCAAGACATCTATCCCCCCAATATATTCAGGAATAGGAGATACATACACCTTATATGGCTTAGGAGGCAGTCTTCCTATCCCCAATGGAATAGTTATTGGCTTCACTTGAACAGTTTGGCCCCCATAGCCGTCAATGGTCACTGGGGTCCCAGCAAACCGCTCTGGGTTCCCATAGAGGAGGGAACATTCTGCACCTGTATCCACCAAGGCCAACACCCGTTGTACATTGGAAGGGGACCAGTGGATAGCCATTTCCATGTGTGGCCTCCGGTCCCCGCCCATCCCCGTTAGACAGGTCCCTCGGCCTTTTTCCTATTCAAACTGGTACAATGGGTCTTGGGAGTTCTCCTCTCCCTCGGCCGTCTCTATCATATAATCTTGTAACTGAGCTGCCTGTGCACCAAACATTTTATTGGTAGCTGCTGGGGCCCTTCGTCTCAATGGCTGGAACTTTTGTTCTGGTTTAAGCTGCCGCCAAAGCTCCAAAAGAATTTTGTTAGACTGGCCATCCAATTTCCCCTTATCTGCTCCAACCGCAGTCAAATCTACCCACATCTGTGTTCGGGTAACCTTTATAGGCCCGTTTCCCTTGTTAGTTGGGGGGGCAACATGGGCAGCAGCCCTCACTGCTTTATGATCCCTAGCGGCCTCCAATTCTCCCAAATCTGCTACCATCTGTGTAACTGCATTGATGGGCTGCCCCACATAGGGGCCCAAGATAGCCACAAGTGACCCAAAAAGGGCTGACGGGGCACTAGCAAGGATAAATTCCCTCATTTTTGCCGTAAACACTTCCTCATCTGGCCCACAGACCCAGGGTTGAAAACAGCATTCTTCATACCCAGTTCCCAAAGGACCTTTACTAACTCGCTGTAGCACTGCCACCGACTCATTGCCCCTGGCAATTCTCCAGCATTCTGCCAGACCATACGAATGGCAGCCATCACCCATTCTAATAGGGTATGGTCTCCTGGGTTGCCATGGCAGTTCTGAAGACGTTGCCTCAAGGAGGAGTGTGTGGTAATGGCGGCCAATTTCTCCATCTCTGTTCCGGAGAGCATGATGCCATCCACCGCATGTCCCATAATCCTAGTAACCAGGCTACCAGGAATTCAGTAGGTTTCTGCCTAAATTGTGCCCCCAACTCCATCAGCTCTGCCTGGGTATAGGGCCGGACCACAGAGTGTTCCATTACCTGGGCAGGAAGCTGTGGCTGCCCCTGAGGAACTCTAAGCTGCTGGGTTTTTACCTTCTTGGCGACCACTGGTTGGGCTCTCAGTGTGCGTATGGCAGCTTCAGCCTGAGCCTTCTCATCCTCAGAAGAGGAGTTGCAAGCGCCTGCTCCCGCTGACTCAAAACCAATCCACCGGGACGGGTGCTGCTGCTCCTTTGGGGACCGTTTAGGCTCCTGTGGCTGCTGGCTTTTGGCTGGAAGCTGAGACTCGGGCTCTTGAATCCGCAGTTGTTTCTCCAACAACTGCCAGTGAAAACGTTCAGCTTCCAGGGCAAACTGTAACTCGCGAACCCGTAATTCCTTCTCCAGTGCTCGCTCCAATTCCAGTCTTTTCTGCCGTTCGATTTGCAATTCATACTGAAGCTTTTGACCTCGAGCAGCTTCTCACACAGAACTCTTGGTTTCCTCTTGAGTAAAAAACATGCAGACCACAGCTCCTAAAAGAATAGCCATGGGAAGCCAGAACTGCAACCAGTCCTCTACCCCACCCCTCAAGGGTGGTGGCCCCATACCAATCTCTGAATCCTGCCGCACAACTACGCCAGTTGTAAGGCCATGAGCCGCCATCGTGGCCATTCACATGCAGCTTCCCATTGGATTCGGGCAGACGGTGAAGAAATGGCAGAGTCGGAGGATGGTAGGCCATTCTGTTTATTGGTGTCTCACCAAGACAGGCAAGCCACAAGAGAAGACAAGGGAAAAGCAGAAAACCAGCTTTTCCCATGGAGGGCAAAGGATCAGGGAGGCCCCTGCAATGATGATAGCAGGAACTGAAAGCACAAGCTCCTGGTCTGCCCCACTTTATAGCATAGACTCAAAACTTTTAATCCAATTATACAAACAAGAAAGTCTCTGATACAAAACCACCCATGGAGGCATAATGGGATTCCTCAGGAGAGCGCACCATCCTACATCATCCAATCAGTCAAGGGTGTGGAGAAGAGCTTACTCTTAAAACTAAGCCTTAGGCTATAACGACCCAGCCTGCCCACAGCCTGTCCCAGAACACACATTAATATCAAGGAACTTCCATGTGGGCAGCGCCATCTTCAACAAAGTGAGCATAATATATTTTATCTGCCCAACAAGCACTTTACAAGGCTGCTCAACACATGGCTTCTCTCAGAAGGAGAGAGGCGTTCATGGCAGCACATGCCTTTTGTGATCTGATCTTGGAAGTAGCTTATTCTATATTTTTTGGTCACATTGACTTATGTGGTAAAATTTGGGAGGGTACTGCACAAGGATGTGGTCAATGGGAGGCAGAGCTCATCGCAGGCCATCTCTGAGTGCCTGCAGGCTGCCACACTTAGTAAAGATGCCTTTTTTTTTATAGGGGTCTTACAACTTCTAGCTATCTATTCTATTGTATATCACTCAAGTCTAGTTAGTCCTTGAACCTTGTTAAAATATGAAGAGTACTAAGTGAATTTTATAGAAATCATTGACTAAATATATTTCATTATTATCTTTTGGAAAAAGAGGAAACAGTGTGTGTGTGTGTGTGTGTGTGTGTGTGTGTGTGTGTGTGTGTGTGTGTGTGGTAAGAGGAAGCATGAGAGAAAGAATATAAAAATCTAATTTTTCAGAACAAAATTATTGTTTTCCTTCTAGTCTACCATATAGCATCAATATAACTCTTATTCCTTAACCTCGAAACCAAGTACCTCTGTAAACTTTCAGTTAAACAAGAAACTTTTTTAAAAACTTGAAATAAGAGTAAGAAAATATGGGGATAAAACATTAGCTTTCATTTTTAACTTCTCAAAGAGTGAGAGAGTACTGAATCTAAAGTATTTAACCTATATAGATTATATTAGAATAAGTAGAGGCAAATTATTAAAGCTGCTTCAGTAATATCCAACAGCAAATTGAACTAAAAATATACTTTTACCAAAAATAAAATCATAAATCTCAATGAACTTACTATAATGTGACTATAAAATAAGATTGAGTTTTTATTTCTTGTTAAATATGATTAAGAGAGAAAGGAAATAGGGTGAAGAGTAAGGTAGAGACATACAAGGGTAGTTGTAAAGCCAGTAGTCAAGGCCACCATCACAGCAGCCTGACCCATGCAGGTTCGCATTGGATTCGAACAGTCGGTAATAAAACAATGGAGCCAAGAACTGGTGAGCCATCAGCTTTAATTCTAGCTTGCACCCGGCAGGCAAGCAAAAATACACACTGGGCTCCAAAACCCACACATTCAGTGCTCACAAAGCTACTGACTTATCCGAGTTTCCTAGAATCAAAGGTTTCTAGCTCACCAGACTTATTCACCTCTGTTTCCCATCTCCTCCAGCACAAACTCTTAACAAACTGGCTTCTTCCTCAGCACTCTGCCATCTTGGCTACTTCTCCTCCACATGGCCTTAATCTGCTCTCCTCTCTGATACTAACCTCAGGAACTCTGGAACCAAGAGAGAGAGATCTAGCTACCGGTCCGCCCACTTTATAGCATAGATAATCCAAACCTTTAATCCCATTATACATACAAGAAAGTCTCTGATACAAAGTCACCCATCTGAGGCATGTAGGGATTCCTCCCTACATCACCACCCTACATCATCCAATCAGTTAAGGGTGTGGGGAAGAGCTTACTCTTAAACTAAGCCTTAGGCTATAATGACCTGGCCTGCCTACATTATAGCTTTTCCCCCACAGCCATCTCAAGCATAAGGGCAAATAATATCACCTGGATGACGGGCTTCCATGTGGGCAGTGCCATCTTTAACAAAGTGAGCATATTATATTTTATCTGCCGAACAATCCACCCCTATGCCCACTTTACTACCCACAATTTACACTACCGGTATCCCTGTACAAGGAAATTAGGCACATTACACAAATTACAGCAATAGCACAAATCATACAGTTTCAACAATTACAAAGGTATACACATTTCACCAGTCTCTGAGCACTTTGCCAAAAGCGCAAAATGTCCTCAGCCTTTTCTCTAGCCATGGGAAAAGCTTCCCGGGGCAGGAGGGCCTCCAGCAAAGCCACCCCCACCCCCATCAGGGTATTTCACATTGTCCAAAATCCGTAAGTCCATTCAACAAAAGAGCCAGTGCTCACTCGGGTCGTAGTCCAAGAAATCAGTCCACACACATGGGGTGTTAGCCTCCCCCCTCATCTCTGCCATTCTGGCAGCTTGTACACTGTCCCAAAAAGGAGCACGTGGCCATGGCAGTCAGAATTTCCATCTCTGCTCTGGGGAGCATGATGGCATCCACCCCTATGTCCAAAAATTGCAGACCTACCAGCAGCGTAGCTACTCCTTGCTGCTGGGCTCTCACCTTCTGGAGACTGCGGATTGCAACTCCAGCCAGATTCTCCTCATCCTCCAAAGAGGAACTGAAAACACCAGCTCCTGCCGCTGGGCTTGATCTCCAGGTCACCGCTGCCTTCTGCTCAGCAGGCCTTGCAACTCCAGCCCCGGCCTGGACCTCAGCTCCGGCCCTGGCCTCAGCTCCTGCCCCAGCCTCATGCCGCTGCTGGCTCTCCAAAACATCCAGGGCAATTTCCAACTCATGAACCTGTGATTCCTTCTCCAGCGTCTGCTCCATTTCCAGGTGAATCTCGCAAACCTGGTCAGCCTCCTCCTCCAGCGCTTCCTTCAGCTCCAGGGTCAGCATCTGTTTCTCCCACATTTCCTCCAGCTCCTTCCGCTGCTCGGTTTGCTGGTCCTGGGCAGCCTCTTCCATAGAGCTCTCGGTTTCCTCACACATGGCTGTAAAAGTCAGCCAGCCTACAGTCCCCCAAAAAACAGCTATGGGAAACCATAACAGCAGCCAGTCCTCTACTCCACCACTCAAAGGTGGTGGTGGCTCCATGCTGATCTGTATCAAATCCTGCCATGGACTACGCCAAATGTAAAGCCAGTAGTCAAGGCCACCATCACAGCAGCCTGACCCACGCAGGTTCGCATTGGATTCGAACAGATGGCAATGAAACACCGGAGCCAAGAACTGGTGAGCCATCAGCTTTAATTCTAGCTTGCACCCGGCAGGCAAGCAAAAATACACACTGGGCTCCAAAACCCACACATTCAGTGCTCACAAAGCTACTGACTTATCCTAGTTTCCTAGAATCAAAGGTTTCTAGCTCACCAGACTTATTCACCTCTGTTTCCCATCTCCTCCAGCACAAACTCTTAACAAACTGGCTTCTTCCTCAGCACTCTGCCATCTTGGCTACTTCTCCACATGGCCTTAATCTGCTCTCCTCTCTGATACTAACCTCAGGAACTCTGGAACCAAGAGAGAGAGATCTAGCTACCGGTCCGCCCACTTTATAGCATAGATAATCCAAACCTTTAATCCCATTATACATACAAGAAAGTCTCTGATACAAAGTCACCCATCTGAGGCATGTAGGGATTCCTCCCTACATCACCACCCTACATCATCCAATCAGTTAAGGGTGTGGGGAAGAGCTTACTCTCAAACTAAGCCTTAGGCTATAATGACCTGGCCTGCCTACATTATAGCTTTCCCCCCACAGCCATCTCAAGCATAAGGGCAAATAATATCACCTGGATGACGGGCTTCCATGTGGGCAGTGCCATCTTTAACAAAGTGAGCATATTATATTTTATCTGCCGAACAGTAGTCTTATAAGAAAAGTAAAGTTTCTGGTTATTTGTTTGATTTGCATACAATTTTCTTAGATAAACCACTTATCATACAATTTTCTTTATTTTATAAATGCTAAGAGTCATTTATAAGCTATTAGACATTTATATTTATAAAGCTTTTAAGGGGTTTTATTTTCTAAGAAACTTTTCACTCTTGGTGAGTTAAAGCAGCATGTCTTAAGAGCCAACATGTCTGTTGGATCCTGCCACCAGGTAAGAGGTGGGATAAGGTGCTGTCAAGGGGGAAAGGTTACTCATGGGAGGTGAAGGTGAACCAAAGGTAGATGTGGTTTGGCTTTCTTGGTCTAGATACAAATATGAAGAAAAATTAAATTTTGAAGTTTTTTTTTTAAGTGCAATTGTAGTGAGTGAAATAGGTTGAGT
The DNA here is from genome assembly GCA_037038555.1 of Rhynchonycteris naso. NCBI lineage: Eukaryota > Metazoa > Chordata > Mammalia > Chiroptera > Emballonuridae > Rhynchonycteris > Rhynchonycteris naso. The sequence continues at coordinate 135,925,871 of CM072998.1, forward strand.
ATATGAAAGGTCAAAAAGCCACTGTATTTATAATTATGATTGATCCCTGGAATATATTATTCATTTAATATTGTAAGGGGTTAAATGAAAAAAAAAATATTGAAAGGGCTCAGTCACAAAATTTCCCGTAAGGAGTTAAGGCACTGTAGATAACTAGAAGCTTAAGTCACAAACCTTAATCTTTACTTTGTTGACTAAGAAATATAAAGAGTTCTCCTGCAGGAAGTTTGCAGATGAATCATGACCCTGGTTGCTCTAGAGATAACAGCAAGGATGTAAGATAGACCTGAGCTGGCCTTAGAAGAACATTCCAGGAAGGCACTCTAGCAGACCTGTCTCACACCTCCTGTACACTGCTATGTGACTAACTGCATGCTCTGTGATAAATCAGTAACCTCCCCAAAATATATATGCAAGCCCGTCAGTTAAGACTGTTAAGGCAGGCTTTGGATGCAGTGAGGCCCCCTGCTTTGTTAGGTTTCTGACAATTTGAATAAAATACGCTCATATTCCATTCAGTACTCATCTCTGTGATTGATTGGCAACAATGGGCAATTCAAACCCTAGCTTGTTCCAATAACCATATTGATTAACAATAACTTTTTCAAAAGAGATTCAGAAGGGTTAGAGAATTTGCTCAAAGTCATATGGCTAGTAAGAAGAAACCCAATTTTGTCTAAAGCTCACGTTCTTTCTACTATATTAGAGAGTTTATTGGCAGATGGTACACCTGGTTATTTGAAAGTCACCAACATTTTGAAAAAGAAATGTCACATAGAGTCAAACTGGTTTATCCATAATTCTAATAACTGTAACATGCATCCACAAATCTGTATTATAGCCATCTAAGACTGGCCATTTTGTGGTGTGTGGAGAGTCCAGTTGTGGAGGCTTTGGGTTCTGGCTTTACCTTCACGGGTTCTTACCTTGAGGGAGGGAATTAGTCAGCTTCTATGAGTCTCTGAGGAGTGCACAGGAGAGCATGCACGCAATGCTTGCACACAGAGCCAGGCACAAACTAAGCATTCAGTATGTATCAGAGTTTTCAAAACATCAACATGAAGGTATCCACAGTGAAGCTTGCTTCAGAAATGTGTACTGTTTCCTTCAAGCTGAAGCTTTCAGGAAGTTATAGCTGCCATTTCACACTCAGGGCATGGAGTACCCAACCGCCCACCAAGATGGAGTCAGGGAGGTTTTGCTGAGAAAGTCACCTACTGGGGAGTAAAATATGATCACCTATTGAAATAATATTAAAGTTTGGAGTGTAGCTTCATCAATGATCTTTCAAATAGACTGGTAAAAACAAGTTGACATTTAGGAACAGTACAGTTTATCGGTTTCATCTTATCAGTAACCTGGTTCCTGTGTCCTCATTGATAAGAAAAATGGGAGGATTTTAAAGAAGGTTGGCTTCTGTTTTTAGCATAGAGCTGTTAGAGACTGGTTAGAGTTAATAAACACCTGTTGGTAAGAAGTTGAGGAAGAAAGGGCTCTAGTCCACTCATTGATGGTAAGTGCCTTTAGGGGTGTTTTTCAAAAGTGCTTTTATCTCAAAGGGAATGGGGTTTTAAAACAAAAAATTTGGAATAAAAATAATATTTTCTATCAATTTTTTGTTTATTAATAATTACTATTACCAGTAGAAAACTTGGGAAAAAAAGTTACAGACTGATGTTACTGGAAGACTTGTTTGTATAACCTGGAGCTTTGTTACAGGTATTGGAGAATGTCTGATGAAAGGTAGGGAAGGAAGGGAACTTGCAATGTATGTATGGGTTGCTCATATTCCAGAATCATTCTTTATGGAATCCACTAAAATTCAGAAGTAGGATCTCCTTAGGTGGTATAGGAGGGAAAAGAACTTAGGAAGTAAGGAGCTGCAGGGAAAGGGGTTGACGGAGAGTATGTCGTGTCAAGAAGAGCAGTCTACCATCAAAGAGATGAAATTTGGGGTGGAAAATGAGAGTGAAGGATAGGAAGAGGTAGACTGATAAGGGCCAGTCTTGTTTGGAAGGTTGCTTGAGGAACGGTGGTGTAAAGCCAGTAGCCATGGCCGCTATCACAGCAGCCTGACCCACGCAGGTTCACGTTAGATTCGAACAGTCGGTAATGAAACACAGGAGCCAAAAACTGGTGAGCCATCAGCTTTAATTCTAGCTTGCACCCGGCGGGCAAGCAAAAACACACACTGGGCTCCAAAACCCACACAATCAGTGCTCACAAAGCTACTGACTTACCCGAGTTTCCTAGAATCAAAGGTTTCTAGCTCACCAGACTTATTCACCTCTGTTTCCCATCTCCTCCTGCACAAACTCTTAACAAACTGGCTTCTTCCTCAGCACTCTGCCATCTTGGTTACTTCTCCTCCACATGGCCTTAATCTGCTCTCCTCTCTAATACTAACCTCAGGAACTCAGGAACCAAGAGAGAGAGCAAGCTACTGGTCTCTCCCACTTTATAGCATAGACTCAAAACCTTTAATCCAATTATACAAACAAGGAAGTCTCTGATACAAAGCCACCCATCTGAGGCATAATGGGATTCATCATGAGAGTGCACCACCCTACATCATCCAAACAGTCAAGGGTGTGGAGAAGAGCTTACTCTTAAAACTAAGCCTTAGGCTATAACGACCCGGCCTGCCCACAGCCTGTTCCAGAACACACATTAATATCAACGAACTTCCATGTGGGCAGCGCCATCTTTAACAAAGTGAGCATAATATATTTTATCTGCCCAACAATCCACCCTTATGCTCACTTTACTACCCACAATCTATACCACTGGCATCCCTGTACAAGGAAATTAGGCACATTACACAAATTACAACATGACAAATCATACAATTTCAAAAATTACAAAGGTACACACATTTTACCAGTCTCTAAGCACTTTGCCAAAAGTGCAAAATGTCCTCGGCCTTCTCTCTTGCCATTTGAAAGGCTTCCCGGGCAGGGGGACAGCCTCCATCAAAGCCACCCCTCACCCCCATCAGGGTATTTCACGTTGTCCAAAATCCATAAGTCCATTCAACAAAGGAGCCAGTGCTCACTCGGTCATAGTCCAGGACATCAGTCCACACACATAGGGTTTTAGCCCCCCCCCTCATTCCTGCCATCATTGCAGGTCTCACAATGTCCTAAAAGGAAGCATGTGGCGATGGCAGTTAGCATTTCCATCTCTGCTCTAGGGAGCATAATGGCATCCACCCCTATGTCCCAAAATCGCAGACCTACCGGCAGCGTAGCTACTCCTTGCTGCTGGGATCTCACCTTCTGGAGACTGCAGATTGCAACTCCAGCCCAATTCTCCTCATCCTCCAAAGAGGAACTGAAAACACCAGCTCCTGCTGCTAGGCTTGATCTCCGGGCCACCGCTGCCTTCTGCTCCGCAGGCCTTGCAGCTCCAACCCCGGCCTCAGCCTCAGTCCTGGCCTCAGCTCCGGCCCCGGCCTCAGGCCCGGCCTCATGCCGCTGCTGGCTCTCCACAACATCCAGGGCAATCTCCAGCTCACCAACCTGTGATTCCTTCTCCAGCGTCTGCTCCATTTCCAGGTGAATCTCGCAAACCTGGTCAGCTTCCTCCTCCAGTGCTTCCTTCAGCTCCAGGGTCAGCATCTGTTTCTCCCACGTTTCCTCCAGCTCCTTCCGCTGCTCAGCCTGCAGGTCCTGGGCAGCCTCTTCCATAGAGCTCTCAGTTTCCTCACGCATGACTGTAAAAGTCAGCCAGCCTACAGTCCCCCAAAAAACAGCTATGGAAAACCATAACAGCAACCAGTCCTCTACTCCACCTCTCAAAGGTGGTGGTGGCTCCATGCCGAACTGTATCGAATCCTGCCAAAGACTACGCCAAATGTAAGGCCAGGAGCCGCCATCGTGGCCATTCACATGCAGGTTCCCATTGGATTCGGGCTGACGGTGAAGAAATGGCAGAGTCGGAGGATGGTAGGCCATTCTGTTTATTGGTGTCTCACCAATACAGGCAAGCCACAAGAGAAGACAAGGGAGAAGCAGAGAACCAGCTTTTCCCATGGAGGTCAAGGGATCAGGGAGGCCCCTGCAATGGGGATAGCAGGAACCGAGAGAGAGAGCAAGCTACTGGTCTCTCCCACTTTATAGCATAGACTCAAAACCTTTAATCCAATTATACAAACAAGGAAGTCTCTGATACAAAGCCACCCATCTGAGGCATAATGGGATTCATCATGAGAGTGCACCACCCTACATCATCCAAACAGTCAAGGGTGTGGAGAAGAGCTTACTCTTAAAACTAAGCCTTAGGCTATAACGACCCGGCCTGCCCACAGCCTGTTCCAGAACACACATTAATATCAACGAACTTCCATGTGGGCAGCGCCATCTTTAACAAAGTGAGCATAATATATTTTATCTGCCCAACAGGTGGGTTGTGAGTGAATAAGTGATTTAAATTTACATTTGTCATTGGTCATGTTCTGGTTGATGGCCCATGTTTTTTTATTTCTCCCTGAAAGCAGGTCAACAAAGTGTATAGTCAGTGATGAAGGAGCTTACTCCACTGAGTGTCAGTTTTTCCTTCTAATTTTCTACAGGAGCAGAGAAATGGGGAATGCTTACCTCTAGCAGCAGCAACTTTTTACTAGCTTTGGAGGCCAAACTATTTATGTGTAATTGCCATCCAAATCTCAATATGGACATTGTTATCCCATTTTTGCTATTCTTTGTAGAGTATTTGAAACAGAAAGCTCTGGACTTATGCAGAACTGCAATTAATCTTAGCTCTTACACTTATTTGATGCATAACTGTTTGCAATACACTTATCCTCTTTAATCTTTGTATTCTTTACCTGTAAAACCAGCATATTACTACAAATACCAAGCTCAGAGGGTAGTTTCTAAAAATTAAATGGATGTAAAGATCTCAGCGTAATAACCAGCTGACAGTAAATAAACACTTAATGATGTTAACCTTTATTATTATCATTACTTTTTACTTTCTTGCCCTGAAACTCTTATCTTTGTGCCTTGTAGTCAGGCTGTGTGGCTGCTGATTTAAACTTGGCAGACTCCTCAGCAGAACATTAGGTTATCTCTGTTCTTGAAAAGGTTGTTTAGAGAAAGATCATGGTCCCAAAGTATTTTTCTAACTTGATGTCTCAGTGTTTGGAAATGAGAACTCACAGCTCAGGAATATCTGGGGTGTCTGGTTTTCAGATACCTACTTTTCCAGTGTAGGGAATTTGTCATCTAGGTTTTTCAAAAATATTTGTTTTAAGATTGTGAGGGCCTATATTTCTCTGTTTGCCCTTCCATGTTTCCCAGTTTTCTATGAGTAAAAGACAGACAAGTAAAAAAGAAAGGCCCTCCAAAGCACTGGGTGACACTGTGTTGGGCAAATAAGTTTGTAAAATCTGTATTTTCTGGGTTTTCTCACCTTTATTGTTAAAAATGGTGCTGCTCATGTAAATGGCTGTCGCCCAGGTGATACGTCTAATTATCTTTCTGCTTGGAAAGGGGCTTGGTTATGCTAATGTGTGCTGGAGGAAGAATTTTCATGCCAAAAAGTTTTAAAAGGAGGAGCTAGGAGGCCATTTTGGAGAGGAAACCATGTTGTTGCAGGGGAGAGAGGCCATGTGGTTCCTGAAGGGCAGACAGCCAATATTGCGGAGTGCTGAAGGAGAAGCCTGTTTGTGAACAGAGGAGAAGGGAGATGGGCAACAGAGGTGAGGGGCTTTGTGAGCTCCGATAAACTGGTGGGGCCTTTGATTCTAGGAAAACTCGGATGTGTCAGTAGCCTTGTGAGCGCTGAATGAGTGGGTTTGGTGCCCATGTGTTTGTTTTCACTCACCGCCGAGTTTGAGGCTAGGAATAAAGAAATTGGCCCACCATTTCTTGACTCTGTTGTTTCTCTACGATCTATCTGAATCAAATGCTAACCTGCACAGACCTGGCAGCTGTGGTGACAGCCAGGGCTACTGTCCATATACACTGATATCCAAGGGCAAATGCACTCCAGTGAGCAAAACACAACACAGGTGATGCAAGCTTGTGTGTGTGTACACACCTGTGTCCATGTATACAGGGAGTACAGCCCTAGTTCAGGGTGGAAGATAATGTCCTCTGGTCTGGAACTGAATTCTAAGAGCAACTACATTTAATTCCCAGAAAGAGGAAGGAAAGAGGTTAAGCAGGTTGTCTGAATTCTAAACAGGGTCCTTTAACATTAAAAAAAATATATTTTTTATTGTGGTGAAAGCCCATAACATGAGACCCATCTTAACACAATTTTTAAATGCACAACCTAGTGCTGCTAACTATAAACACAGATTGTATAGCAGATCTCTAGGGACTATTTATTTTGCTTTAACTGGAATTTTATGTCTGTGGTAACCTTCTCATTTCCCTCTTGCCCCAACCCCTGGAAACTATCACTTTACTCTGACTGTACATATTTAACTATTTTAGATACATTAGATAAGTAAAGTCATGCCGTATTTGTCCTCTTGTGACTGGCTTCTTTCACTCAGCATAATGTCCTTAAGATTAAGGCTGAACCATATTCCCCTATGCTTATACCTCACCTTCTTAGCGATTCATCTCTCAATGGGCATTTAGGTTGTTTCGACATCTTGGCTATTGTGAATAGTGCTGCAAAGTCATTCAGTTCTTTTAGATAATACCCAGAAGTTAGATTGCTGAATCATGTAGTCTTTCTGTTTTAACTTTTTCAGAAATCTTAATATTCTTTTCTATAGCCATTTGTACCATTTTGCATCCCCACTGACAGTGTACAATAGTTCCCTTTTTTCCACATTCTTGCCAACAGTCTTACCTTTTGTTTCTCTGATAATATCCAGGCTGACAGGTATAAGGTGATATCTCATTGTGGCTTTGATTTTCATTTCTCTGATGATTAGTGATGTTGAGCATGTTTTTATGTACCTACCTGTTGTGCATTTATATAACTTCTTTATAGAAATATCTATGGATAAAATCTTTAACATTTTTTAATAATTGAGTTACTATTTTTTGTTGCAATTGAGTAGTATGAGGTCCTTATATATTTTGGAAATTGATCCTTGGTCAGACATATGGCTTGTAAATAGATTGCCTTTTTATTATGTTGTTCCCTTTACTGTGCTGAAGCTGTTTAGTTTGATGTAGTTCCACTGTCTATTTGTTACCTTTTATCTATTTTCCTATTCTGTTGGTGTCATATTCATGAAATCATTGCCAAGACTAATATTATGAAGTTTTCCTCCAATTTTTTCCTTTGGGATTTTACTGGGGACTGAGCTCAAACCCAGGGGAGAATGGAGAAATAAGGTGATGAAGGGGACTTGAGTAAGGAATGGGGAGACTCTAGCCTGTCTGGAACAAATTCGGCTTTAACACATTTAGAGTAACATAACAGTAGAAGTGACCAGTAATTATTTGCTGAGAGTCTGCTATTTGCCAGACCCTGAGCCAAGTGCTTTTCATATACAATATCTTGTTGTTCTTATTATAATTCTGTGAACTAGGGTGAAATTCTGGCCTAGATGACTTAAATCCTGTGCGTGCAGCACTTCATATTAGTACTGGTAAGAGCTTACGCTCATGACAGTAAAGACTGAATATGAGCACAGAATGGTTGGGTTGAGTCAGTGGAATCAGCTGTGGTGCCATGTGTGGCTGAGCTTTAGGCAAAAGGGGACATTGTCCTGTTAGAAAAACACAAAGTGGAGATAAGCCCACTAGATTTTGGTGACAGCTTCTTCACAAAGTGATAACTTCAAATTGCAACAACTGTAGACCCTAAGACCCTATCTGAGATCACATGCATCTTTGAACAACTTCTTTAAACATGATTTAAGTAGATGTTAAGTGCCTGTTTGAAGTCACTCTTAGCTGGGCATCAAGACTTCCCCAAACCCCCTTTCAGTAGCCTTGAAGTAAAAGTGATGAAGGGACCAAAGGTTGAGTCACTGTGCACTGGAGCCTCTATCCTCTTGGTCTCACTGAACACAACCAAGGTTCATATGAGTGTGGTTTATTCCTGGAGAAAAGAAATAGAATGGCACCAATGCATCTGAGGTTCCTGGATGCACTCTACACTCCTCACACTCTCTACCTACCCCCAGCACCAACCAACACTTTCTAAAGTCTTCTTCACCCTGAGTCCTTAGTTGGTCAGAAAATTATCAGCCTCTGCCTGCTGGAATCTTGGCTAACTGGTATCTGTATGTCTCCAATTCCCTGTTTGAGCAATACTCTTGAGCGTTAAATAGAATCTCAGACTGTCCTGACTCCTACATTCAGGAGAGATGAGTTTCCTTGGGTTTCACTACTCTGTGGAAATGGTGAGCATAGAGGTAAAGATGGAGACTTCAGTTGTGAATTCTCTCATCTTGACTCTTTTTGTTTAGGATTCAAAATTGCTTCATTTCCATTTTTATGAGCATTGTTTTCTAGAAATTTAAGCATTTTTCTCTCCAAGAAGTTTCTGTTAGATCACTGCTGACATAAACACCAGCTTTCAAAAAACATCAGAGAAAATCACTTGGTCTCCTCCTTCATCCAGTGGTGGGATTCAGCCAGTTCACACTGGTTTGGCAGAATCAATACCTAATTTTTTGTTGAGTTTGGCAAAGCAGTTGTTAAGATGGCACTTGCCACCGGGGTTCTCTCTAAGGTGGAAATCACAAATTTACATTCCTTACTCTTTTTTAACATTCATCTGTGCAACAGCATATTCTAAGCACCAGTAGTAATGTTTATTCTGTCCATAGGTGAAAAAAATTGCAAGTGAGGATGCCAATAAAGAAGCAATGTGGAAATGCCTTAAATGACAGTTTGGTTGTTTTTTGTCAGGTATTATTTAATATTTTTCATTAATATTTTAAAACTTTCTCTCATACCATAATCTAGTTTTGTGTACCTCTTTTATTGTTCGTATTTAAGTATTAAGTGCATAGAATAGTAAACTACCTTTCAGTATATCTTTTTTTATATATACTTAATACAGTCATTAGGGCAGAAAACTGGTTGTTAAATTATTTGAATCCCACCATTGCCTTCATCCCTTGTCCTCCTTGAAAGTATTTTCAACTCCCAGAGGGTTCTCCCTTAAAACTTAAGTAGGCCATGCTATCTCTTGAAATCATCTAGTGGTTTCCATCTCATTGGAAGAAAGCCAAAGTGTTCAAGGTGACTCATGAGGTCATGCATGATTTGGTCACCAGATGTCTTTGATCTGCTCTTATCTCTCTGTCATTTCTCATTCTGCTGATGTCACATGGCTCCTTGCTGCTCCTCAAGCACACCAGTTACACTTCTGCCTTGGGACCTCCTCACTGCCTTCCCCTTCTGCCTGGGCTGTGCTTTGGCTTTTTACTGAACGCCACCTTTCCAGTTAGCTTTCCTAGGTCATCCTACTTCAACTGCACCTCTCCGACTCTCCTTACTTTTCTCCTGTTTCCTTTTCCTCTCTAAATATATCCCATCTAGATACTTTGCAAATATTTTTAACTGATTTATGTTTTTATTGTTCTCCTTTTCCACTAGGATATAAGTTGCGCACAGGCAGGTATTTTTGTCTTTGATGTTCTTCTGTTTGGTATATTTCTGTAGACCCAGGATCTAGCACATTGATGGGCATCTAAAAAGGAAGTCCTCATTGGATGTCTAGTTCCAGCGTTTTGCTCATACAAGGCCAGTTATTGCAGAATTGATACGTATAACAGTACTAGTTGTTAAAACATTGACATTGTTCTTTACTGATAACTCAATAACCCCAAACTCAGTGCTCCCACTACCCTCCCTTCCCCTTCCTTTGGACCTCCTCTCAATGCAGAGAACAGAGGATTAAGCATGGCTCCCTCGCAGTGGCCCCTGTCCTTGTTTCTGGTCAGTGTCTATTCATGCTGTTTCTATAAAATACTACGGGTGCCATGTTTTCTCTCACAAGAAGCTACAAATAAGGCTGGTTGATTGTTCCTAATCTCAGATGAAAAAATTGAAATAAATTCAGTGGGAAAAATAGTGTAAAAAAAAAATTTTTTTTTTTGAAAATACAGACTGCAGAACTTGTTCAGGACAACTTGTTCTTAGAACCATTTACCAAAAAATGTTGACAGGTTTCCTTTACCGATTATTTATTATGGAAGTTTAATGATAAAATATTGGTGAGGCCTTTAGTGGAGATATCTCATGGTATCTCACAAATAAATCTGGGTCTCAATTTCAGTACAGTTCTCTTCCTATTACATATGTGGAAAAATATGACAATTTTATTTTACATTTTATTGATAAATAACAAACATTAAATTAAAAACACAGCTATTAACTGTTTAAAGAAATTTTATTATTATACTCACACATGTAATCACCATCTCAATCAACATAGAAAATATTGCTTCTTCCAAGAAAGTGCCTCTTTAACCTTTTCCAATCAAATTCCCACAATCCCAAACACACACTTGTGATAATCACATTATCCTGTCATTGAACTTCACATAGTGTAATATGCAGTATGTCCTCTTCTGTATTTGGTTTCTTTTCCTTAGCATACTTTTTTTGGAGAGAGGTACAGGGTTTTATTAATTTTTAATTTGCAACAAACCCAAACTTATAGCATGTGATATTTTTGAGATTTATTATTATATTATTTCAGTAATTCTCTCTTTTTTATTGCTGAACAGTTTTCAATGCCTTTCCCTGTGTATTCTCCTGTTGACAGACATTTGGATTGTTTTCTGGTTTTAGAACTATGAATATGGCATTTATGAACATACTGTATTTATAAATGTTTTGTGGACACGTGCTTTTCATTCTCTTAAATAAATACGATAAAGACAGTCATGAAGTCAAAGAGTAGATGTTAACTTTTTGTTTTGTTCTGTTTATAAATTTATGGACACTTACATGTATAGGCAATAAAATAAACACATTTTAGGTGTAAAATTCAATAAAGCTTGACAAATGTATGTCCTATGAAACTATCTTCTCAATAAAAATATCATCCCATAAATTTATCTTATGCTTCTCTATAGTTAGCTGACCCTCCTAATCATCTGTCCCAAGTGATCACTCAGTTTTGCATTTTAGAACAGTATAAAAATGGGATCATATAGTGTATGCTATTTTACACCTGTCCTCCAATAAGCAAAATGTTTCTGAATGCATTTATATTTCATGAATCAGTAGTAGTTCCTTCTTTTTTATTGTTGATTACCTTTTATGGTTGAATAGAAAATAGTTTATCCATGTAGACTAATTTAACATGTATGTTAATAGTCATCAAGCTTCTATGAACATTAGTGTACAAATCTTTTTGTGAGAACATGTCTTTATTTCTTTTGGGTAAATCCTTAGTAGAAGAATTCGTGGATTACATTGTAAGTATTTGTCAGAAACTGCCAACTATTTTTCAAAGTCATTTATCATCTTACACTCCCACTGGAAATGTATGGGAGTTCTGGTTGTATCATATCCCATTTTCATCCACACTTGGTATTGTCAGTCTTTATAATTTTAGCCATGAAGTAGAATATCATTTTGGTTTTAATTATTTGCATTTATCTAATGACTAATAAATTTGAGCTTCTTTTTCATGTGCTGGTTGGCTATTGATACATTTTTTTTTTATGAAATCTCAGTTCCAACTCTCCTTCTTTTCTTTAAATTGGGTTATTTTGTCTTCTTTATATTAACCTGTAAGAGTTATTTGTAAATTATAAATACATATTTTTTATCAAATGTATAAATTGTAAGTATTTTGTCTGACTCTGTGGTGTGGCCTATTCAAATTTTATTTATGTTTTTTTTATTATTAATTTTAATGGGGTGACACCAATAAATCAGGGTACATATATTCAAAGAAAACATCTGCAGGTTATCTTATCACTCAATTATGTTGCATACCCATAACCCAAAGTCAAATTGTCCTCTGTCACCATCTATTTGGTTTACCCTGTGGCCCTTCCCTCCTCCCGACCTCACCCTCTCCTCCCTCCCCCCACCCAAAAACTACCACACTCTTGTCCATGTTTCATAGTCTCATTTTTATGTCCCACCTATGTATGCAATCATGCAGTTCTCAGTTTTTTTCTGATTTACTTATTTCACTCCGCATAATGTTATCAAGGTCCATTCATTTTGTTGTAATTGATCCGATGTCATCATCTCTTATGGCTGAGTAGTATTCCATAGTATATATGTACCAAAGCTTTTGAATCCACTCATCCTCTGACGGACACTTGGCTGTTTCCAGATCTTCGCTATTGTAAACAATGCTGCCACAAACATGGGGGCGCATTTCTTCTTTTCGAACAGTGCTATGGTGTTCTTAGGGTATATTCATAAAAGTGGGATAGCTGGGTCAAAAGACAGTTCAAGTTTAAACGTTTTGAGTAATCTCCATACTGTTTTCCACAGTGGCTGCACCAGTCTGCATTCCCACCAGCAGTACAGGAGGGTTCCCTTTTCTCCACATCCTTGCCAGCACTTGTTCTGTGTGGTTGGGCTGATGAGCGCCATTCTGACTGGTGTGAGGTGATATCTCATTGTGATATTAATTTGCATTTCTCTAATGACTAGTGATGTTGAGCATTTTTTCATATTCCTAATGGCCATCTGTATGTCCCCTTTGAAGAAATTTCTATTTATTTCTATTGCCCATTTTTTGATTAGATTGTTTGTCTTTCTGGTGTTGAGTTTTATTAGTTCTTTAAAACTTTTGGTTATTAACCCCTTATCAGACATATTGTCGAATACGTTCTCCCATTGTGTGGTTTGTCTTTTTATTCTCTTCTTATTGTCTTTAGCTGTGCAAAATCTTTTTAGTTTGATATAGTTCCATTAGTTTATCTTGCCTTTTATTTCATTTGCTCGTGGAGATAAATCAGCAAATATATTGCTGCTACAGATGTCGGAGAGATTACGGCCTATGTTTTCTTCTAAGATGCTTATGATTTCATGGCTTACATTTAAGTCTTTTATCATTTTGAGTTTGTTTTTGTGAACGGTGTAAGTTGATGGTCTAGTTTCATTTTCTTGCAGGTAGATGTCTAATTTTCCCAACACCATTTGTTAAAGAGGCTGTCTTTACTCCATTGTATGTTCTTTCCTCCTTTGTCAAATATCAGTTGTCCATAAAGATGTGGGTTTATTTCTGGGTTCTCTGTTCTGTTCCATTGATCTATATGCCTGCTCTTATGCCAGTACCAGGCTTTCTTGAGTATAATGGCCATGTAGTAAACCTTGATATCCGGAAGAGTGATACCTCCTGCTTTATTTTTTCTTTTTAAGAGTGCTGAGGCTATTCGTGTTCTTTTTTGGTTCCATAGAAATTTTTGAAATATGTGCTCTATATCTTTGAGGTATGTCATTAGCATTTTAATTGGTATTGCATTGAATTTATAAATTGCTTTGGGTAATATAGACATTTTAATGATGTTTATTCTTCCTAGCCATGAGCACGGTATATGCTTCCACTTGTTTGTATCTTCCTTGATTTCTTTTATCAATGTTTTATCATTTTCTGAGTACAAGTCCATACCCTAATTGGTTAAATTCACTCTTAGGTACTTTATTTTTTTGGTTGCAATATTGAAGGGTATTGTTTCCTTAATATATTTTGCTGACAGTTCATTGTTGGTATATAGAAATGCCTCTGATTTCTGAGTAATAATTTTATATCCTGCCACCTTGCTGAATTCATTTATAAGGTCCAGTTGTTTTTTGACTGAGACTTTAGGGTTTTCAATATACAATATCATATCATCTGCAAATAATGACAGTTTTACTTCTTCTTTTCCAATTTGTATGCCTTTTATTTCTTCTTCTTGTCTGATTGCTATAGCTCGGACTTCCAGAACTATGTTGAATAAGAGTGGTGAAAGTGGGCAACCCTGCCTGGTTCCTTATCTTAAGGGGATTGCTTTTAATCTTTGTCCATTTAGTATGATGTTTGCTGTCGGTTTATCGTAGATGGCCTTTATCATGTTAAGGAATGATCCCTGTATTCCCACTTTACTGAGAGTTTTGAGCATGAATGGGTGCTGGATTTTATCAAATGCCTTTTCTGCCTCAGTGAAATTATCATGTGATTTTTGTCCTTCCTTTTGTTTATGTGCTGAATCACATTGATTGATTTGCAAATATTGAACCAGCCTTGCTGCTCCAGAATAAATCCCACTTGATCGTGGTGTATGATTTTTTTCATATATTGCTGGATCCGGTTGGCTAATATTTTGTTGAGAATTTTAGCGTCTAAATTCATCAGGGATATAGGCCTATAATTTTCTTTCTTTGTGTTGTCTTTGCCCGGTTTTGGGATCAGAATTATGCTCGCCTCATAAAAGGAGTTTGGAAGTCTTCCTCTTGAATTTTTTGAAATAGCTTGAGGAGGATAGGAGTTAGTTCTTCTTTGAATTTTTGATAGAATTCACTTGTGAAGCCATCAGGCCCAGGACTTTTCTTTTTGGAGTTTTTTGATAACTGTCTTGATTTTCTTTGTTGTAATTGGTCTGTTTAGGTGTTCTGATTCTTTCCGATTGATTTTTGGAAGATTATATGATTCAAGAAATTTGTCCATTTCACCTAGATTGTCTAATTTTTTGGCATATAGTTCTTCATAGTATTTTCTTATGATACTTTGTATTTCTGTTTTGTCAGTTGTTATTTCTCCACTGTCATCTCTAATATTATTTATTTGGGTGCTCTCTCTTTTTTTCTTGGTGAGTCTAGTTAAAGGTTCATCAATCTTGTTTTTCTTTTCAAAGAACGAGCTCCTGGTTTCATTGATCCTCTGTATTGTTTCCTTAGCTTCTGTGTCATTTCTTTCTGTTCTGATCTTTATTATATCCTTCCTTCTACTTGTCCTGGGTTTTATTTGTTGTTGTTTTTCTAGTTCTTTTAGCTGCAGGGTCAGGTTGCTTATTTGAGCTTTTTCTAGCTTCTTATGATATGCGTGTAGTCAATGAACTTCCCACTCAGTACTGCTTTTGCTGTGTTCCAGAAATTTTGAGCTGATGTATGCTCATTATCATTTGTTTCTAGAAACATTTTTATTTCTTCTTTGATTCATTGTTAATCTATTTATTATTTAATAACATGCTATTTAGTTTCCAATTATTGGAGTGTTTTTCAGTTTTTCTTTTGTGGTAATTTCTAGTTTCATGGCATTGTGATCAGAGAAAATGCTTGATACGATTTCAATCTTCTTAAATTTATTGAGACTATTTTTGTGTCCTAACATGTGGTCTATCCTAGAAAATGTACCATGAGCGCTTGAGAAGAATGTATATTCTGCTTCTTTAGGGTGAAAAGTTCTGAAGATATCTATTAAATCGAGTTTATCTAGTGTATCCTTTAAGTCTGCTGTTTCTTTGTTAATTTTCTTTCTTGAGGATCTATCCAGTGTTGTTAGTGGGGTATTGAAATACCCTACTATTATAGTAATTCTGTTACTCTCGCTCTTTATATCCATCAAAGTCTTCGTTATGTATTTTGGGGCTCCTATATTTGGTGCGTAGATATTTATAATAGTTATCTTCCTGTTGAATTGTTCCCTTTATCATTATGTAGTGTCCTTCTTTATCTCTTACTACAGCCTTTGTTTTAAAGTCCATTTTGTCATATATAAGTATTGCTACCCTGGCTTTTCTTTCATTTCTATTTGCATGAAATATTGTGTCTATCCTTTTACCTTCAGTCTATGTGCATCTTTTGTTTTAAGGTGTGTCTCTTTTAGACAGCATATGTATGGGTCCTGTTTCTTTATCCACGCAGCTATCCTATGTCTTTTGATTGGATCATTTAATCCATTTACATTTAAGGTTATTATCGATATGTAGTTGTTTATTTTCATTTTATTCTTTAAAGCTGTATTCTTTCTTTGCTATATTTTTTTCCTCCCTTTGAACTGTTCACAACAGGCCCCTTAGTATCTGTTTCAGAATAGGTTTTGTTTTAATGAATTCCTTGAGGCTTTCTTTTTCTGGGAAGCTCTTTATTTCTTCTTCAATTTTAAACGTTAGGCTTGCTGGATAGAGTAGTCTTGGTTGTAGGTTCTTGTTCTGCATAACTTTGAATATATCTTGCCATTCCCTTCTGGCCTCAAGTGCTTCTGTAGAGAAGTCGGATGTTATCCTTAGAGGGGCTCCTTTGTAGGTGATAGCTTTTTTTTCTCTAGTAGCTTTTTTTTCTTTTAAAATTTTCTCTTTATGCCTTAGCTTTGGTATTTTAACTATGATGTGTCTTGGTATAGATTTTTTAGGGTTTCTCTTTAATGGAGTTCTTTGTGCTTCTTAAACATGTGGAATGTTTCCCAGTCTTAATTTAGGGAAGTTTTTTGCTATGATTTGATTGAATAAAATTTCTATTTCTTGTTCTCTCTTCTCTTCTTCAAGAACACCTATGATGTGAATGTTGTTTCTCTTCATGTTGTCACAGAGCTCCCTTTGAGTTTCCTCAGATTGTTTGAGTCTCTTTTTTTTTTCTGCTCTGCTTCTGTGTCTTTGTTTATTTTGTCCTCTAACTCTCTGATTCAATCCTCAGCTTCATCCATCCTGCTTTTAATTCCTTCAATTGTGGTCTTCAGTTCTGATACTGTATTTGTCATTTCTGTTTGATTCTTTTTTATTATTTCAATTTCGTTTTTTATACTTGTTATCTCTTTATTTAGGTGTTCATAGTGACTATCCATTGTTGCTCTAATATCTTTGAATATCTTAACTATCATTATTTTAAATTCTCCTTCTGGTTATTTGGTTATATCTGGTTCATTCAGGTCCTTCTCTGGGGATTTTTTTTGATTCATTTGTTTTTCATTTCTCTGCCTGCCCATTTTGTCTGTGTATAAGCAAGTTGTGGCCACTGGAGTCCAGTAGGTGTTGCCTTTGTGTTCTCTAGGTGTGGTCTGTCTGCAGGCCCGCCACCCCCTCTGCCACTGCCTAGGGCGGTTTGGTATGGGCATTGCCAGCGCCAGCGCAGTGCGGCTATTGCTGTGATTTCCTCTTCTCCTCCGCGGGAGGGGCTGTTACTCAAACCACAAGCCTCAGCACCAAGGGTAGATGTGAGCACCTTTGCTCAGCTGTGGATCCAGCCTGTTTCCGGGCTTCCACCCAGCCCTCGCGGTCAGCGCCTTCTCACCACAGTTTCTTGAGTTGGACTGGGCTTTTGACGTGCTCTCAGCTGTGAGCCTTTGCTCATCTGGAGCTATAGCTCCACCCTCGAGACCAGGGCCCTCCTGCGCAGGATCACAACCATGGTTTCTCTGGCCAGTTGGGGCTTCAGGCATGCGCTGAGCTGGGAGCTTCCCCTCATCCGGGGCTCTAGCCCCACTCCTGCGTTCAGAGCCAACTCGCGCACGCAGGATGGCAAACCGTGGTTTCTCTGGCCAGTTGGGGCTGCTGGTGTGAGCTTAGCTGCTAGCCTCCGCCCGTCCCTGGTCCTAGTGCCGTCTCTGCGGTCAGGGCCAGCTTGCGCAGGTTTGCAGAGCTGATCTCTGCCTATTCCTGGCCTCCCGCTTTTCCCCTGCAGGTGGGGCTACAGGTGGGCCCACAGCTGCCTGACCACTTTCGCGCATCCCCTCTACCCCTGCTGGGCTAGACTGAGCTGACACTGGCTGGCCCTCCGACCCTGCTGACAGAACTGTTTTTAAGTGTCCCTCCACCACGGTCCCTCCAGCAACCCTCAGCAAAGTGAGAAGGGTCCCCGCAGCTCAGACCCTAACACTCTATACTGTAGACCTGGAATCTCCCTCCATCTAAGCAGCTCTCTGCTTTAAGTGCCATGGGAGAGTGTTTGGCTGGTGTCCTGTCTCCCTTTGCTGGTATTGCTAGTTCCAGGGGAAATATTCGTTCTTGATTAGGGAAGTAACTTAGCCCAGAGGTTAGGGTGGCTGTCCCTCAGAGTGTTTCTCCCTGTGGCTTCCAGTTTTCACTCTCTTCCCGTTGCTCTGGTCCTCTCCTCTGCCCCCGTTCCCCGGAGCCCCGGGTGAGTGGCTGTGAGAGAGGTTTTCTGTGCTGTCCCTTTAAGAATCTTGGGTCTGAGAAAACTGTCTCTTTCTCATAAACAGTCTCCTCACTTGTTTCACAGCTCAATACTGCCCAAATGCCTCTTCTATGCTCTGGGACTGGAGGCTGGGGCTTTGTTCCTGGGACCCAGGTCCCTCCCTCTCCGCCACACTCTCCTTCCACCACGCAGGTCTCTCGGGCTGACGTTCACTCCAGGGAGCTGGGCAGCCCTCATCGCATTTTCACTATTCCTACAAGTCTCAATATGGCTTCTTCTGTGTTCCTTGGTTGAAGGGTCCACTTAGTTTAGTTCTAAGTTGGTTTATCCAGATGATGGTTCTTAAAATTGAGTTATAATCCACTTTGGTTCTGGGAGTTGGAAGTTGGTACGTCCACCTACTCCATTGCCATCTTGTTCCTCTCCTATTTATGTTTCTTGAGGAGCAGAAATTCTTAATTTTGAAGTCCAAGTTATTTATTTTTCTTTCACTATTAGTGATTTTTGTATCAGTATATGAAATATTTGTCTTTAAGTTATGATGATTTTCCACTATTTATATTTCTCTTTGTATAATCCATTTTGATTTTATTTTTGTATATATAATGAGATAAAGATCGTTTTTCATATAGAATGCTAGTTTTCTCACCATCATTTGTTGAAAACACTGTTTTCCCCATGAACTTATGTTGGTACTATTATAAGAAACCAATTTACTACCTACGTTTGAGTCTATTTTTATATTCAAAGCACTGACTGTGAAGTGGAGAGAGTTGTCTTGTAGCTAACTGGAAGGAGCTTGCTCTTCCTTCAAGCACAGAGGAGGGATGAGGAGGGATCACTATAGTGCATTTATGGATTGGCAAAGAGGACACAGAATTGTGGAAGAGGAGTCAAAGAGGAGATGGCTGGCCTCAGATGTCAAAGTCCCTCAGAGGTGCACCAAGTATGTTGACATTTCCTTTGGGTGAAGGTGGAAGGATATTGGAGGCCTATATGATTCAACTTGGATGTTACCAGGGTATCTGGACCCTCTGTATTCAGAGGAGTCAAAGGATACACACCAGTGGAAACAGCGGGAAGTTGTTGATAAAAACTGGGATAGAGATGATGTGGCTCAGGCAAGAAGGTGGCACTGGAGGTGGTAGTAGAGAGTAGTTGCAGAGAGGATGTATTTTGAAAGTGAAACCTTTAGGATTTCTTGATGAATTGCATCTCAGATGTGTGAGGAAGAGAAGAGTTAATCATGTGTGGAGAGCTGTGGCTAGAGCAATGAAAGGATAATGTTGCCATCACTGAGATAGGAAAGACTAGGGGAGAAACTGTTTTTCTTAGGGGTAGGGGAGGGAAGGAGGGTGGCAGGATGTCAGGAGTTTAGTTCTGGAGATACTGTCTTTTTCATTCCAGCTTGTCCTTGCATATATACTAGTTTTTTTCTAGTTTTTGAAGGGAAGAATTGGGGGAAGCCCAAAGGAGAGTGGAGGGGAAGAACTGAGCATAAAGTATTCTTAGAGTTTGGAGTGTGGCAAAAAAGAATAAAAAAATAAGTCCTTGGCTCGAGGAGACACAGGAGCCAGGCCCAGAGCCTTCTCCCAAACCAGAGGCTGGGCCACCCGATCCCACACACAGGCTCTGCCCCCATCTGTCATAGCAGGCTCTACCAACATTCATCAGAAAACACAGAATGAAGTGGCATCTAAGACGTTCTCTAATGAAATGAAGAAAAATTTCTACCTTATTGAGTAAGAACCTGACCCAGTTAAATTCATGTATTTAAAAAGACAAAAATGACTTAATTTTTGACATGGTTTACAGTAAAATGAGGCCATAGGTGGCCAGCTCTAGAGTGTAAGACATTTTATTTTAGCTACTGCAGCAGCCAAGAGACCCTTAGAGAAGCCTTGCATGATACTTTTGAAGTTAGCTGTGAAAGATTTTGGTGCTGCATTCCAAATGTACGCAGCTAGCTGTTACCCTGGCAATATTGGGGGTTTTTTTGTTCATTTTGTTTTGTTTTGTTTTCTAGTGGAAATATCAGAGAATTATATTGTGAATAGAGACATGCAATATTTCAAAACTGTCAGTCCCAAATCAGAAAAAAATCAATGACAGTTGAGGATTTCTGATTAATTTGGCAGGAATTGAAGGGTGATCAAAATCTATTTTATTTACTTATTAAAAGTCTTTGCCTTTCAAATTCTGTCTTGTTAAGTTACTATAAACTATTATATATTTTTTAAGACTTTTTAAAAAAAAATTATTTTATTCATTTTAGGAGGAGACACAGAGTGAGAGAGAGAGAGAGAAAGAGAGAAAGGGGGGAGGAGCTGGAAGTTCAACTCCCATATGTGCCTTGACCAGACCAGTGCAGGGTTTTGAACTGGCGACTTCAGTGTTCCCAGGTCGACACTTTATCCACTGTGCCACCACAGGTCAGGCTAAACTATTACATTTTTGTATTGGATGGAGTCATAGTAGTTAGAAGCCCAAATGGTTTAGTTCTTTATAAAGAAGAGGTTTAAGGAAAGTTAGATTAGTTTACTTTGTTTGATATAAGAAGAAAACCTTTATTGCTCCAATTGCTCTCCTATTTAGTTGACATTAGAGAGAAAAAAAAAAAAAAGCCTTGGCTTTGAGGTTCAACAAGTCTGGTTTAACCGTAGCCACAACTGGGTGAGCTTGGTCAAACTATTTAACCAGTCCCATCCTTTGGTGTTTATTTTCATCTGTAAAGTTTTAATGATGTTATTGATAAGTACCTCACAGTATTGTACCTTGAATGACAGTACTTAACTGTTGAATGGATGACTGAATTATTTTATAATAATAATTTGACTTTATTAAATGCTTCTATAAGATTTCACAGGCATTATGTTAAAATTCTAACTGAAACCTTATTTTGAACTCAGAAACCTTATTTAAAACTAAGAAAGCAATTTAAATATGGCCAAGTTTAATGAATAAGTGCCTAAATAACATTTTAAAAAAGATGTTTTAGGATAGAAAATATAAGTTCATATTCAAGTCTAAGAACATTCGAGTTTACACTATTTTATTTAACAAAAACGTTATCTAGAGCTCACACTGCCCCACGCATGCCTGCTCCTGATTCTGTGGTCTCAGTGTCAAAACTTCTATGATCTTGATCATAAGAATTTCGATAACTAACTTGAGAATAACAGCAAGCAGACCTTATTCTTGTAATTATGCCAAACATCTCACAGTGAATTTTCTGGTAATGACAAGACTGAATCTTTTCTGTCAGAGCACATGACTCATGTCCAAACTCTGATTAATGCTATGCAAATGGGGAAGCCTGCTTAAGCGCACTCCTAGTCACAGGTGGGGATGAGAGTTGGGGTGAAGGGAAATGCGGTAGTAAACTCCAAAACCCACTCAGAACTCTTCTGTTGTAGCACCTTTTCTGTTAACATTCCTCATCTGGTGGCATCATGATTCAGTGATTAGGCATCTAGCTTTTGAAACCAGCCTGCTTGAGTTCAAATTCTGGCTCTACCCCCTAGCAGTATGTGACTTGGACAAATTGCTTAACCTTTCTGTGGCTCAGAGTCCTTATCTATAAAATGGGGATAATAATAATAGTATCTGCCTCATTGGGTGGTCATGACAATGGAGGTAATACATGTTAGTCACTTCAAACTATATTTAGAATAGAGTTCTAGAAAAAGCTTAGCTATTATTATTATAATTATTACTACTACTACTGTGTTGGTCTTGAATTAGTCCCTGCATCCTTCTGGGATATGCTGAGATTCAAAATTAAGTTGAATTTACTCATAATAGAGCCATACCAGCTATGTAGAGCTAAAACCAAATTTGTAAAAAATACTTGTTTTACATGGGGCCCAAGAATTATTATGTTCTTCCTGGTAGGTCTAAGCTAAAAATTGTTCCCAGAAGCTGCCAGTTTCAAGTAAGATTACGAAAATAACTGATCCTCACAAAATTACAATGACCTAGCCCCAAGCCATTTTCAGTTAAGTTGTAAATATAACTAACTGGATATGAATCACAATAGTTTTTGTGCTTTCTAGCCTTCCATCCCCAAGGGCACAAAGGAATTATGAAATAACATCCATGAGAACATCCACCAGACTGATAGACAAGCTTAACCAGATGCCAGCAACTTGTGCCAACCATTCCCCTACATAACTTCTCCCCTACCTTTGTTCAAGGAGGTTGTCTTTAAGACACGACCTCCCACTGCTCAAACAAGCCTGAAATAAATATTCTTTTAATCAATTTTGATCCCTCATAACTTTTTTCTGACCATACCTAACATTTTGGTGGCCCGTACGGGAAGTCTGTTGTCCACCCCTTCTCCCTGTCGACCCAGGGCTTACAGAGACAAAAGTAAGTCCAATTATTCTTTCTCATCCAACTCAGGTAGATTTGCCTCCTATCTCCAACAGAAAACCTAGTGCTAGGCCTGCCCAGCCTCTGGGAACATGTCTCTCAACTGGTGGGTACCAGGGATGCTCACTCCCCTGCCAGCTATTCCCTGTACCTGGGCTATAGGGAACTCTGTGGGGATGCCCCTTAGTCTCCCTCTGGAGGCCTTCAGAAGGTTTGAGTTTTGGACTTTTCCCTTAATCCTACCTCACAGAGGAAGCTTTGTCCTCCTCAGTTCTTCACAAAGATTCTCCCTTGAGATGTCTCCTGAGCCACCTCAAAGCAGATATTTTATTTAGACTGACCTCCATTGCAAATGCCTCATATTCTTTTGTAATATGGCGTGCTATAGTATAGATTAGATAATGGCGAGTCTAGGCCTACCAACAAGACTCTTGACTTCTGGGATCTTGATAATTTTCTCTGGAGGCAGGGAAAATGGAGCAAGGTCCCCTATGCTTTGGCCTTCTTTGAGCTGTGCTGGGACTTGTCCTTACTCGCTGTGAAAGCAGAGACACCACTCCTCACTTTCACCTCCTCTCACCCTCCTCCGACTAAACCTCTTTCCCTTCAACCAGACCCTGAGCCCATGGAACCACCCTGATCTCTCTCCCCCTCCTCTACCTCCTTCTTATGCCTCCGATCTCAATACCTTCCCTCTCCACCAAACTGAGGCCCTCAACAAGGGTTAGGAGATTCAATTAATAGAAAGCCTTGGTCTGACCTGTGGTGGCGCAGTGGATAAAGCATCGACCTGGAATGTTGAGGTTGCTGGTTCAAAACCTTGGGCTTGCCTGGTCAAGTTTGCCTGGGAGTTAATGTTCCTTCTCTCTCTCTCTCTCCCCCTCTCCCTCCCTTCCTACCTCTCCTCTCTAAAATGAATAAATTTTTGAAAAAAGGAAGTCTTTACTTGATAGTACTTAACAGAAATAGAAAGAATTAGCTAGATTTTTTTTTGCATACAAAATTAGAAAATGCTGGTTCAAAATTTTAAATGAATAAAAAGCATCAGGATGTACTGTTCTGATTGCACACACTTGGTAGAATAGTCTCATTCCTGTATCTAGATTAAAGTGACCAGACATCCCACTTTTGGCAGGACAGTTCGATTTTTAACAATTTGTCCTGCGTCCCACAGCGTTTTTAAAAAGTCCCGATTTTTGGAAAGAATGCATGAAAAGCTAGGGAACGGCAGGAGAATGGGAAGGGAATATATGGTTTTCGGAGGGGAGACCCTGCCTTGACCTGAAAACGCTTGCACTGCCGCAAGAGCTGGCTGCCCCATGCGGGGCCCTGAAACAAAGAACTTCAGGCGGGATGTACCTGCTGGGGCAGTGGCTGTCAAGTCCCCTAACTACCCATAGGCCCGCGTCCTGGACGCCGGTGTGGGGCTCTGGGTTTCACTAGGCGCAAGCCGCTAGGTCTCCAGCAGGTGGCGGGGCTGGACATGGGGAGCGCGGCCGCCGCAAGGACAAGTCCAGGTGGGGAGTGTGTGCGACCGCTCGTGTGCGAGTGCGCTGGTGGAGCTGCCCTGCCTGCTCCCGCCCGCTTGTGCAGTTCCGGCATCGGTTTTGGGATCTTGTAACCCGATCCCTCTGACTCACTCAAAATTTCCATATAGTAATATTTCCGAAAATGATCTTTTTAATGAGGTATCATTATTTTAAAAAGATTGATAAGGAAAAGGTTAAATCTTAGGCATCAGCAAAAATCAAAACAAAGAACAAATTCTTAGAAATATTTCATCATTTTGAAACAAGCCATGTTCCATACAATAACGCACTAAAAATTGTGAAACATGCTCTGTCTTTACAAGGAACTAATGCTGCGACTGAACATGTTTTTTCTACAGTAAATAAAGTGTGAACATCAGAAAAATCACAATGAAGTGTTGAGACTTTGAAAGCCATTTTATGTGTGAAATATAATTTAACAAATTCTTGTGAAAAATTTCATGACCTTTTAAACAACAGCATTCTACTAAAAAAAATTCACTCAAATGAGAAATATGCCAAAGAATAAAACAATATTATACATAATTTTTTAATGTATTATATTTGTAAATTGTACTTATGTTGAAATTAAAAAAATATTTCAATACTATTTTTGCATTCTATGAAAATTTTTTTTGCTCCACATAGACCCAATTTTTAATCAAGAACTCCCACACCCCCACCCCATAAGTGGTGTCCCGCTTTACCAATTTTAAAATCTGGTCACCTTAATCTAGATACTTTGGACATTATTGCTTTGGAATGGAAATATTTAAGGAGCATTCATTTAAATTTAAATAGAATAGAATTGTGGATCCTGAATTTGTTTCTTTGTTTGGTATTCTGTAACATCTGGCCATGCTAATAGTTACACTCTGCATTTGTTCTCTTTTGTGCTGGAGGTCAAGTAGCAGCTCTGCTATTAGGTTTGCTTAGGTTTTATTTCTGTGTCATTCATTACTCATGTCCTTGTATTGTATTTGTCTTGTTTGTATCATGTCTGTGAAGTAGGAGAAGTCAGTTTCAGTTTGAGACCTCTCTTCTGTCTGTCTGTATGAAATCTTGCTGTTCTATCCACACTGACAATCCTCTGTCTTTGCCAGTTGGGCTTTGTGTCATCTGGAACTTGTAAACATCATTTGTTATACTGGTTGGTGTAAGATAAGAGTCTAAGCTTTGTGTCTCAGTCCCGCCTTTAGGAGGGTTTAGTTTGCAGATATTCATTTGTTTCAACTCTTCTCTGTGTCTTGAATTTTGTTTTAAAATAAACATTTTGATCTCAGTTCCAGCCAAGTTCCCTTAGGTCATGTTTTAGCTGACTGGTCAACTTGCAACTAGACTTTCTTTTTCAGTCCCAGGGAAATAGATGGAGGTTCTATATATTCAAGCCTTTATGGCTCTCAGGGATGACTATGCTATGAAGATCTCTCTATAATTTCTACAGAGCCAAAAAGAAAAATATACCCAGATAGAAAAATTTCCAAAATAGGTGAACTAGTAAAAGGTTTTCAGACTTCCCAGATGGAACTCTTAGACCTGGCCTTTAAGGTCTTCAATAATCAGAAGGAGAAAGAGAGACTAGCTCAAACCCAGGCTAGATGTTTGCCCAGGTGGTCTCATAGGCTGTAAAACCACACAAAGGCCTAAAAGGTCCCCAAAAATTTCAGCAGAGATTGTCTGGCCTTCCACCAGAGGCCTGGCTTTAAGTGTAGACAGGAGGGACATTGCAGCCACTCCTGCCCCAAACCTATGCCACCAACCAAACTCAGCCTAATTTGTGTTATTTTTGGGCCATTGGAAATCAGACTGACCACGAGCCCCTCAAAGCGTTTGTCCCTTCCCAATCCCACTCTCCCCCTGGCATAGGTCTGGATACAGCTGTCCTTCTTGGCATCCTGGGGGAAGAACAAGACTAACAGAGCCTGGGCTCGCCACAGGCCTCCACATCTACCAGCAGAAGGGTAGAGCCTTAACCATTGTTTTCATATTAAACACATAGGCCACTTACTTAGCATTCTCCAAAATCTCGGGACTGCTGTCTCGTTCCTCCTTCTGAATTATTGGGGTTGATGTTATTTCCTCCAACCTGCTGATCACCACCTCCCATCTCTGTCACCTAGGAAGTCACCCTTTTACTCACTCCTTCCATATTCTTTCTTGATGCCTCACCCCCACCATTGGACAAGATATCCTCACCAAATTTCATACCACTGTTACCCTCTATGCACCCTCCCTGCTTTCTCCCTCCCCTCATACCATCTTTATTGAGCTTCTGTTTAACAGTCCCTCCTCCAACCCCAACTCCCTCACCTCAACCCCAAATCCAATGCCAGACAACATAGGTGCCCGAGTCTGGGAACCTCTCAATTTGTTATGGTTGCCCACCATTCCCCTATTTCCATTTCCTTAAAAAGCCTGTCCCATGCCTGACCAGGTGGTGGCATAGTGGATAGAGTGTTGACTGGCGTATGGGTTTTCTGGGTTTGATTCTCAGTCAGGGCACACAAGAGAAGTGACTATCTGCTTCCCTACACTCCCTCTCCCCCTTCTCTCCCTGTTCCCCTGCTGCAGCCAGTGGCTTGATGGGTTTGAGTTTTGCCAGAGCACTGAAGGTGGCTCAGTTGGTCCCAGTGCATCAGCCTCAGTTGTTAAAAATAGGTCAGTATTTGAGCATGGCCCCAAATGGGGTTTGCCAGGTGGACCCAGTTGAGGTGCATGTGGGAGTCTGTCTCACTCTATCTCTCTTTTTCTCACTTAAAATTAAACAAACTCAGCATGAAGAAGTTACAGAAAACAGACATTTGGCCATATTCCTAAGATTAATTCTACAGACAACAGGGGAGAATTGTTAGGCCTGAACTAAAAGTTGTTACCGACAGCATCCATTTCCAGTTAAGATTACGAAAGTAACTGACCCTAACAAAATTATAATAGCCCAACCCGAAGACAGTTTCAGTCAGGTTGTAAAAATAACTTACTAGACATGAATCATGATAGTTTCTGTAAGTTCTAACGTCAGAGTGAAAGGAACCTTTCATCCCTGAGAGCACAAAGGAACCACCGTAACAACGTCTGTCAGACAGATGGACAAACCTAACTAGATGCCAGCAAACCTGAGTCAACCACTCCCCAACATAACCTCTCTTTGCCTTTGCTCGAAGAGGTTGTTGTCCATAAGACACGACCTTCTGCAGCTCAAACAAGCCACAAAGAAATATTCTTCTTGATTAATTTTGATCCCCCTCCTCTTTGTGACTTTTTTCCAGCTGAAACTAACACTTCCTGTCACTCCCTTTGAGGTCTTAATCACAGCATCCTTCTGGTTCCCTGAACACATTAGAAAAACTTTCTTTTTCCATTCAAATGAGAGCTGAAAATAGGCTTAAATCTGAGGAGCTGGAATCTGTTTTTGGATGAAACTGCGTCACATTCTGTACAACAAACAGAACATTTCTAGGACCCCTTCAAGGCATGCTTACTTCTCATGGCTTGCTGTCATGTTTGCATCAATGTGCCAAGACTGGCCGAGCCTGCCCAGCCAGTGCCTGCCAGACAGTGTCAAGGAATTATCTGGAAGAGCAGTTTCAAAACCCCAAGATTGCAAGTTTATAAGAGTTGAAAGGGTCATAAAATGAGGGCAATAAACAGCAAGAATTATTTAGTTTAAGAAATTGATGCTAAAATAGAGGGAGGTAATTTGATTACTTCTTCTAAAGAAATGTCCTTCTTAGGTTTAAATATTTATGTACCAAGGTTAAGAATTCTTGGTACATGATATAAGAGCATTTTCGAACAAGTCATAAATTTTGGTGAAAAATAAAATTTCTGAGAGGGTGGAGTAATGACTTTAGGATGTCTTTGTTTCTCCTTAAAATAAAAGAGAGTGCTTATACATGAGAAGTCTGGAAGGAAGGAGCCACAGGGCTAGAAATTATTCTGAGCTCAGTTCTTGACTTAGAGTTGATTACATTCTGTCCTTCAGTTTAGGTAAGCATCAATTACTTATCTATAGTTTGTAATGAAAACTTTCCTATATGTTTACTAAGAAAAGTATTAATAATTCATGTTTAGAGGGAATGTGCTTTCTTAAAATATAGTAAAGGTAGTTGTGTTTATTCTTATATTTGCCAAATTCTACATTGGTTCCATCACTTGCCAGACTTTTTTTTTTTTTTTTAAAAAGAAAAGATATAGTTAAGTGATTCTTTTGCTGAAAGAGCAAAGAAAAGTATGGTAATTTTTTCCACAGACTTTCAAATATTTTTAGAAAGTCTTTGGTGAATCCTGGGGACAAGTTGAGGCAGGGACAAATTCTTGAGGATTTGGTATAGTGCCCAAGCCAATTATTTGATTAATGTTTTACCCATCCCTTTCCTATATTCCTTCATTGTTTTTTTGATGACTATTAGCCTTTGTATCCGAGTATGGGTCATATATGAGCACAGCTGCCAGCCTGTACAGACATTTGTAAGTTTATATTAGCATTTATAATATGGTATTTTTCAGGGTCTGTAAAATTTAATGGTGTTAATTTTTTCAAAAATTAGAAATTTCTTTTCTTTTCTTTTAATTTAGCTTCTTTCAGTACATTGTCATCAGATGGTGAAATAGCATGACCTATGTGAGGATCTTCTACATGGACCTCCCAAACTGAAGGTTCGGGAGGACTAAACACAGGCATGCTTGTCTGAAGTCCCTGTTATCATATTTATAGATTGTCAAGACCCAATGATTAATTAATTCTCCTGGGTGTTATTAAGCAATTAAAACTCATGGTTAAAAATATTTTGCATGTGATGTTGTTTGGTTTATTTTACAGAAAACGCACAGACAACTCTTTCCAATGTTAAATCTTAAGTAGCACCATTCACCTCCTCGGAGAGACCTTTACCATCATATACCAGGGATTTAACTCGAATAATCCCAACCAAAACTAACACTTGCTCTAGACTGGTCAACTGAAAATGAA
Source organism: Rhynchonycteris naso (assembly GCA_037038555.1). Classification (NCBI taxonomy): domain Eukaryota; kingdom Metazoa; phylum Chordata; class Mammalia; order Chiroptera; family Emballonuridae; genus Rhynchonycteris; species Rhynchonycteris naso. The sequence goes on from CM072998.1 coordinate 135,954,727, forward strand.
ATATCAGGTTTTGGCAATTCTAACAGTTCTTATACATTCTGAAGCAGCTCAGTTTTGTAAGTATTGCTTTTCAACTATAATTTAAATTTTTATAATAAAATAATTTCAAGAATATCTACCTTGTTTTCAACTGCATGTACAGTTGTTCTGGTTGAATTTTAACCTGGGATGTTCACTTGTGCTCTACAGTTATTCTTCATCACAAATCTATGAAAACAAATTTCTCATAAATGCATCATAATTTTAGTTTTTCACATTCAAACATGTAAAAATAGCAGGGTCCCTGCATGTAGGAGGCATTGTGTTTGTCAATTGACAACACATTTTGTGTAGATTGATGTGGCTGCCTTTCCACTGGAGCAGTCTGGGGAATTTAGCTTCAAATTAATTCAGTAATCTGTGGTATCCATTAAAATATTTTATAAAAAGATCTTAATAATTCATTTATTCTTTCTGGTTAAAGTATCACAAAGTATGACTCATGTCTAATTTCATCCTGGAGAAGAATATCTTAGAACATAGGAATTGTAACCTTTTTATATGATAATTTCATAATCATAGTCATATTTTTTTATTTGCAGACAAAATATCCTGGGGCCTGGAAGACGAGGCTTTAATTGTAAAATGTCCTAGACAAGGAAAATCTCAATACCCTGTGTATTGGTATTACTCAAAAACCAACAAAAGTGTTGTGACCCAGCAAGGAGAGCGTGTGTTTGCCTCAGGAGAACGTCTTAAGTTCCTCCCAGCCAAAGTTGGAGATTCCGGAATTTATACTTGTATTATCAGAGGGTAGTATAGTCACCATCATCTTCAGGCTTGTTCTCTTTTCTTTAAGAGTCAATAGTCTGACCTGCCCTCATTTTCATTCCCTTTCTAAAGTTATCTGGTACTGTTGAATTTACAAAGTGATTTGAATAAAAGAGTACTAGAAACACCATCAGGTGGGGGTGTAGGTGACTATGAACTATGTATTTGGATATACAACTACAGGAATTAATGTTTAGTCTAGTTAGAAAAGACCTCTTCATTCTAGTGATCAAGACAGCTGAGACCAAGACTCAGTCACTCAGTCACTGGCTGGAAGTGCAAAAAAAGTAGCACATAAACAAAAAAACAGTGACCTTGGTGATGGGCAAAAGAAGGCCTGCGGTTAGTGTAAAAGGGTAATTAGTGTCCAGTGCCTTACACCTGAGAGGTTACCTAAAGAGGATTATATGAGGTTGTGTGTCTGTAAGTTACTTGCTCTACATACAAATTGTTAAAAATTTTGATTTTGTGCCTGTATTTGGTACATAGAAAAATGTCAGAGGAACTATATTAAAAAGCAAGATGTGTATAGTTAGGTGCTACCTTCTGAGGACAGCTAAATTTCAGTTTAGTTAGCTGTGTGAAACCTGCAGGTGATTATTCTGTACCTCAATTTCCTCATGTGCAAACTGTATGTAATAATAATACCCAGCTCAAAGCATTGTGGGGGGAAAGGAGGTAATGTTAATATCATGAATGCTGCCTGACCAGGCGGTGGTGCAGTGGATAGAACGTTGGACTGGGATGCGGAAAACCCAGGTTCGAGACCCCGAGCTTGCCAGCTTGAGCACGGGCCCATCTGGCTTAAGCAAAAAGCTCATCAGCTTGGACCCAAGGTTGCTGGCTCCAGCAAGGGGTTGCTTGGTCTGCTGAAGGCCTGTGGTCAAGGCACATGTGAGAAAACAATCAATGAACAACTATGGTGTCCCAAGGGCAACGAGAAACTAATGATTGATGCTTCTCACTTCTCTCCGTTCCTGTCTGTCTGTCCCTGTCTATCCCTCACTCTGACTCTCTCTCTGTTCCTGTAAAAAAAAAATTAAAAATGAATGCTACATGGTGAATTTTCAATAAATATGAATTATCTTTATTATATTGGTTCTTGGCATTACAACAGATAGAATATATAAAGAAATGGTTGAGGAAGTCGTTTTTGGGGCTGCCATAAAGGTTATGTTTTACTTTGAATGTAATAAATAGTATTTAAAACCCTAGATTTTAATGATTATTTTTAAATGAGAAAAGCCCACTATAGATCAATTGTTTTAAGAAGAAAAACAATGCTTACTAAAAACTAGATTTGGATAAAGTTATTTCGTAATGTTTAATAACTTTTTGAAATTGTTTTATTTATTTTAACAGTCCCACCTCCAATAAGACTGGATATGTGAATGTCACCATATATAAAAAACAACCAGATTGCAATATTCCAGATGACTTGATATATTCAACAACCTCTGGAACAGAAAAAAATTCCAAAATATATTGTCCTACCATTACCCTCTACAATTGGACTGCACCTGTTGAATGGTTTAAGGTAAAGGACATTTTGGGGAAATAAATTAAAATTATACAAAATAAATGGAAGTAAAGAATTATTGAGAATGTAATGGCATTTCTTATTTCAGAACTGTAAAGCTCTTCAAGGGTCAAGGTACTATACACATGAGACATATTTGCTAATTGATAATGCAAAAAGTAAGGATGTGGGTGATTATACATGCAAATTTATGCACCATGAAAATGGAATGAATTACACTGTAACAGCAACCAGATCATTCACAGTTCTCAGTAAGTTACTAAATTTAACAAAATAGAATATTTGACAGAAGATAAGGTGGGGGGAATGGTGCCCTTCTTGTTGATTTTCTTGTACCTTTTCCTCCTTCATCTTATTTTGCATATTCTCTACCATGGCCAATATCAAGATTTAAGAAATTTCAGAGGGAGATTGTACTACTAACCTCAAAGCACATGTGTTCTTTAACTTTTGACTTACTTTTTCAAAGATGATGCGATCTGAAAGCTAACAAATTTTTTCACTGGCACTTCAACTATTTGAATAGGAAGATAAACTTTTCTTCTCCTAATTTGTTGTTTAAAATTCTGTAGATAGAAAAAAGTTTATTTAACCTCTACAATAACTAACTGGATTAGAAGTTGAGTGAGAAACTTCATAAAGACACGTAGGTGTTGTTGAGTGGCTTTCAATCCTGATTTGCAATGCTTACAACATCATCAAAGACCTCTAGTAGGTCATTTAATTCTAATTCTTTTTTAAATTTTACTTTAAATTCTATAAAAGCTCATTTAGGGCAAAGACTCAAAATCAAGAATATCACATCTATAAAGAGTCAGGGTCTCCTTAGCCTAACCTTAGCTTGACTTATGGATGTAGAGGAAGAAGCACCTGTAGGTATGGCAGATTTCTGAGGGCAAAGCAATAGTGTAGAGAGAAGTTTTGTTTAGAATTCTTCAAAGCTCTGCTGTTGCAAAATAAACATCAACAGGTCACATTTCTCCGAGCTCCTCTCATAGATGCACACAAAAATTCACAGGGGCTCTTAATTACAGTATCCTAAAATCAGTGGGAACCAAGGTCTGTGGGAATGCAGCAGTGGTCCAGAGCATTTCTTTTCATGATCTCTGGGCATCAGGGCCACAGGAAATTTGCATTTCCAAATAGAATGGGTCACCGTGGTGGGAAGCTATGAGCAAAAGTGTGGACTTATGTGTTTATTACTCTCATGGGTCCTTTGAACTCTTCTTCTCCATAGTGTGATGTTCTTTCTGTAGAATTGTAGTTTTCTAACAACTGTTAGGTCACATGATTAATTTTATGGGTAAGACTGGTGTTTGTTTAAAGAAATAGAAGAGAATAGAAAATGTCAAACAGCATCATAGGTGGTAAGAGGAAGTATTACCTTTAAAGTTTTTATTTCATTTGTGTGTGTCTCTGTCTGGATGTGCATATTTATTGACATTGTCAGAAAATTTGAGAAATGTTATGAAATAGGATAGAAATATGAAAATAGAAGTTTTATATTGATGACTATCCAAATGCTGTTCTAATATTTATATTCTCTTTTTGTCTTTTTAAGATGAGAAAAGTTTCTCTTTCTTTCCAGTAATTTTAGCACCTCCACAAAATGAAACAAAGGATGTGGAAATTGGTAAGAAAACTTTAAGAATGCTGTAATGTTGCCTGGAAAATCACCCTTGGTCTGAACTCCTCAAGTGGGGGTCAAGCAATAAGTATAGTGGATCTTGAGTGTTAAATGAGATGTCAAGGGTGGAAACACCTGCTTCGGGTACTTGCTAATATCAAGAATGTGTAATCAGAGCAATACAAAGCATTTATACATGTATCGCACTTCATAACTCATGCTTTCACATGTGGCTTCTCTCCAGGAAGTAGAAATTATTCTAACTTTATACTTGTGGATACTTAGTCTCAGATAGGGCCAATATGTGCCCCAAATTGTGAATAATCAATAAGATAGATGAGAACCCAGACTTTCTACTCCACCAATCTCTGCCTTTCTTGGTTCCTCACTAGAGGTGGGGCACAACTCAAAGTTTTTAGCTTGTAGAATGTCCTCTCATGACCAGGTCTTCACCCATATACTGACCCAACTCTAACCACATGCCCTGTGCTCCCATTATACTGACACTGGTTGTTAAACTGATATGCAGCATCGTCACATTCTTGTCTGCTTTTGTCCGTGTTCCTACTCCTCATCTCTCAACAGTGAGCTCCAATATCACTTCCTTTGTGAAATCCCCCCATGCCACCCTCCTTTGCTGTCAGAGAGCATGATCAGAGTCTTTTTTCTTAATGGAGCCCAGGGCCACCATTTACCTATGCAGTATGGCAGCCCTGCTCTCTGCAATGATTTCTTCCTCTATATTTCCATGTCTCTTCATCAATCTTTCCACCAGAACATAAGAATATCTTGTGCTCTAATTGTTTGTTTATACCCTTGTCCTTGTCAGAGAGATGCTGAGCTCCTCATCCCTCTTCAGATGCCTCCTTCTAGACACAGGAACCAAGGGCTCAAGAAAGGATAGTTGAATGCATTTCCCTGTGCTTTCAGCTGCAGAAAGGCAACCTTATGCTTTCATGTCTGAAAGGAGGAAGTCTCAATTTAAAGGAATTGGAATGGACAGGGCTCTTGCTGGAAAATTACATATTGGAATGTTAGCCAAGACAGGTAGAACAGTTTTACTTACCTAGAAAGTGATGAAGAGAATTCAAAAAGAGAAGAAACATGTGCAGAAGAGCAGTTTAAAAAAAGTTCCAATAAAAGGAAATATTACATTTTAATGTAGGATTAGTGAAACTAGAATTATCTGTCTCTTTGGTATCGTCTTCTGGTGAGAATGGAGAGGAGAGCTGAGCTTCAAACCTAATTGGGAGTGAAATAAAGACAATGGGCAAGGGGGAGGCAAAAGAAGGGCATAGAAAGGGGAAGACGCCAAAGATGGGGAACGGAGATGGTAATCAATTCATGACAAGGTGATCAACAAGTTTTTCACATTAAATTAAATATTATGTACAAAATTTAATTCTACTGGCAAACTTCTCATCTAGGAAAAACAGCAAACATGATTTGCTCTGCTTGCTTTGGGGAAGGCTCTCAGCTTGAGGCTCAAGTTCTGTGGGAGGTTAACAATAGCAAAGTTGGAAAGTTTAATAAAGCAAGAATTCAAGAGGAGCAAAAGCCAAATCAAAGGTATTTCCATATTGCTGTTCAACACTCTCTTCACCTCCCACCTGTTTGAAAATGCAAAGTAAACTTTGAAAGTAATTAGTTGCCTTCTTAGTTCTAGCAATGAACAGCTTTGTCTAAGCACCAATTTAACAATAGCTGATGTGACAGAAGAGGATTTGTTGCTGAGCTACAACTGTCTGGCCATTAATTTGCATGGCTTGAGAAGGCACACCCTAAGACTAAGAAGAAAAAAGCCAAGTAAGGAGTGTTTCTGATACTTTGGTTAACCAAGTTTGTTGTATCAGCTATAACCTGAAGTCATTTCTTAGTGAAAAAGGTGTTGCAGCGTGGTTCCAGGAGATTCCATCAAGACAACGGAAGTGGACCATCTCTTAAATGTGCCTCTCCTTTTGAGAACTGACTGTCTGCAGTTAGGTTTTCTCAGGATTGCCTCTCTACTGCTTTAGTTCCTTCTTCTAACTCTCCCTTCCCCTGCCCTTTTCCTCCTCTTCTGCCTTCCTCCTGCTTCCCTCCTCCTGTCTGTCTCCGTCCACCTCCAGTCTTCTCCCCTCTTCTGACCTTCTCCATCCCTTCCCTTATCTCTTCTACCTCCTCCTCTCTCTCCTCTCCCCTCTCCTGCCTCCTTTCGGCTCCTCTTCCACACTCAGCTGCTTCCTTGGTCATCCTTCTGTTTTCTACTTGCTCAGCCTTCAGTGTCTTACTGAAGGGAAAAAAAAACACACCAACAGCAAACTGTAAACATGATCTTCTGTTGCTTTATAATGTTATAAACATGTCCCCTTTTATAATGTATTTTGTGTCATAAATGCACGCACACACACATTTTGTTAGTGAGACTGGCAAAATGAGCAAAAAGGTAAAATATTTAATTTCTGCCTATTTCAGTAAGGAGATCTTATTCTTATGCATTGCTTATATCGTCATTTTAGGAATGTTCTCTAGTTACCTGTGGAATGGAATTATTTTCACCTTAAATGCACTTGGGGATTTTATTCCTTTATTTGTATTGGCTACTTTTTACCTGTTTTTCAAATCAACATGGTTATACTCTGTTTCAACAACTGTGTAAGTTAAACAAAAGTTGTTGCTACTGTTGTTGGATTGTCACAATAAAAAAATTCCTTTATTTCTAATTGTAGAATAAAAGACATTACAACATTGTCATTCATTTCTAAAACAAAACATTAAAATTATTATTAAATATAATTCAATAAATATTTGGTAATCATAAAACCAAAATGACACATTTATTTATTGTTTCCTATGGACCAGGACCTAATTCACATTTTTAAAAAATCAATACTCCATGTGGAAGAGACTGTTACTAACACATAACTTTAAAGATGAGGAAATTGGGGTTAAGAGAGGTTGAATAACTTGCCAAGTACTTGAGTTATAGTGACAAGATTCTAACACATGTAGTTTTTCCTATTTAGAAGCACTGGAAAGTATTTAGTGCTCTGTTATATTAAAAAATAATTTATACATGTATAAAGCCATATATTTAGAAATATACTGAACTTTAACTTTCTTTAATGTCTTGAACTGACTTCTTTCCTTTGGTTGAAAATAGCCAGCAATATTCATAGTTACTTCATAAAAATCTCCACAAGAAGTATAGATTCCCTACATGCATCCAGATCGGAGTTTTAGAAAAAGTGAGTTAAAGAGGAATCCTTTCAAAATGATATGCTTAGCAAGTACTGTATCTAGCATTTAAACTGATGACTGTGCAGACAGTAAGCTCTCCAATAACTTTCTGTCCTCCTTCCCTTGCCTTACCTCTCCACTGTGAATCATTTTACCTTGGCCATTTGTGATCTCACAGTTCTGGGTATGTAGGAAGCTGATGAACAATGGGGGAAATTTTTTACTATGGTCCAGTGCTTTTCTGTGTTAAACCTGGGATCCCATGCTTTGAGATTTAAGATGAAAATCAAAAAAGAACTATATAACCAATTCTCATTTGAGATTCCTCTTATGTGCATCATTAAGTGAGACTATTTGTGATCTATGATATTTAACAGTTCTAAAGAGGAAAGTAAACCTAAAATACCAAAAATATTACCAAGAAGCAGTCCTTATGTTCAATTTGTATATACCTGTTACAAATCCTTGAAGGTGGGGACCATATTGCATATGTATTTTATGAAGCAATGAGCACAAGATAAAGTTCAGTGATGCCTAAATAGTGTTCACTGTAAAGTAAGTTAGCAGTATGCAGGACCTAAAACCCAGTCATTTGACTTCTCCATCAGACAATGCTAGAGGCTTACAAGGCTCTTGTTTCTTCTCTACTTTCCTAGGCCACCAACTCCACATTTAAGAAGTCCACAAGACTTGTTGATTCTTTCTTCATAATGCCCCCAAACACTAAGCTAGTCTATTCCTTTTTCACTATTACACAAGTTTGAGCCCTCCTACTACTTATTCCCTCTGAGCAGTGCAGAAACTTCCTACTCATTCTACTTCAAGTCTCTTTCCACAGAAACAAGCTTTCCATGGCCATCAGATTAGTACTGCTTGAAGACCACCTTCACAGTTAGCAACTCATTCAGCACTCTTTAATAACTTACAGGATCTTCAGAAAACAAGGTTAAATACTTTACCTGGAGCCTCGGTTCTGGCCAGAACTTAGCTCTGACCCACCTTTCTTATCGCAGTTTCCATTAATTCCCCAAATTCAATTACTCCAGTTCCTTAGAAGACACTCTCATCTTTGCCCTTGAGCTCACAGCATTTTCTTTTGCCAGAAGAAATACATTTCTTTTTTTGCAGCAATATGAATATTACCTATTCTTTTGGGACCTCCTCCTGTGGGAAGTCCTCATTGCCCAATCCAGCATGGAGTGAGCACTCCTTCTTAAAACTTCTGCCTAGCCTGGTGTCTTACACATAATAGGGGCTCAACAAATTCTAAGAGTATCTATGACATTTCCAAGTAGGGATCTGTTGTATGAATCCCTTGTACCCCCAATGGAGGGAAATAGCCATGTGTTTGTTTATTTTACTTTGTTTTCATAGTAATAATGGCCATTTTTGTCCTCCCCCTATCTTTTGAATAGTTGATCATCAAAACATCTACTATATACTTGCAGGATTTGGCATATTGTTAATGTTAATCAATGTCACGACGATAATATTAAAAGTGTTTTGGATTGAGGTTATTCTGCTCTGGAGAGACATAGCTAGACCATACAAAACTAGAAATGGTAAGTGGCAAGTTTCAAGTTCTTCAAAAGCAAGAGTCCCATGATGGTTATTGGTTTCTTGTTTCTTAATCTCTTAAAAGCTATACTGCAAAACCCAGCTTTCCTTGTTTACCAGCATATAATTAGTAAACCTTTATGAGTCTGTTCAGAGGCTCTGCTTCATCTTGCCTTGTTATTCTTTGTGGTTTTAAGATGCATCTCAACAATTCAGATTTTCTCCCCAGTAAGATTGTTATTTGTCCCAATAACAAATTCTGCCCTAGGCCCAGAAAATGTATATTGGTAAACATTACGGAATTCGAAACAACTATATTGTTCCTGTTTCCTAGATATGAAGAGGCCAGAAAGGTCATCAGAGTGCAGGAACCCTGTTCCATACAGTATGCGGGACCTACAACCCAGTCATTTGACTTCTCCATCAGACAACGTTAGAGGCTTACAAGGCTCTTGTTTCTTCTCTACTTTCCTAGGCCACCAACTCCACATTCAAGAAGTTCACAAGACTTGTTGATTCTTTCTTTATAATGCCCCCAAACACTAAGCTAGTCTATTCCTTTTTCACTATTACACAAGTTTGAGCCCTCCTACTACTTATTCCCTCTGAGCAAGAGCCTATGTATTTGAACATACACACAAAATAAGACAGTTCAGCCTGCTGTGAACATTGGTGTCTCATTTGGGGGCAGATGGACTGTAGATACTCCATATGGTCCACCCCAATAGGGCTAATTATTGAGTTTGCAAGAAATTCATATCCTTTTAAATTTTTTACTCCCTTGCCACTGTTCATTAGTCTTTAAATTTTTCGCTTCCCCAGGGGAAGTATGGAGAAAACAAAAGATAAAATTGAGGTCTTCCCAGCACAGCATACCTTATCCAGGACTATAGATACTTGTTAATAGAGAATTGATTAAATGTGACAATCTGGTTTGAACTCAACTGGCCAGGTTCTTGCTTATTCTCTATCATTCAGTCTGGTACAATAAAAAGAAGAACTCTGGAATTAATATTTATTTTCTGGTGACATTTCGTGGCAGTAGACTGTTGTCATCATCTATAAATTCTAGAAACGTTAGGGAGTGGGATACATTCACCAATAACCATAAAACTTGATGAAAAATAACTTTTTAAAACCAAGTAATAAAATTGTACTTTTTGATCTTATTTTCAGATGGAAAGACCTATGACGCTTATGTTATCTATCCACGGAACCACAAAGATAGTCTGGAGGTGACCAGTTCTGTGGAGTATTTTGTCCACCAGATTCTGTCTGATGTTCTTGAAAATAAATGTGGCTATAACTTGTGCATTTATGGGCGAGATCTACTACCTGGAGAAGGTAATGCTATCAACATACATCAAGGACAGAAATTCATTTCATCAGAAGGCTAAGGGATGGGTGGTCATATGCTTGCATTAGGTAAGGACTTAGAATCATTATTCCAGGCCTTAACACCAGAGATTTTGAATATTTCTCTGGAAAAAGGGAGATACTTATTCTGTATTCTTCCTATCGCTTTTTACCCTGACTATGACATCTTCACAATAGTGTCAAGGATGTAAAGACAGGGTGAGGCACCCTTAGTATGTGGATTTAGCAGGGCACTGCCCCTAATTTACTTCCCATGTCTTCCACAAAGATTACTCAACATCTCCTAATTCTCTCTAGAAGATTTGAAGGAAGACTAAAACCAAAGAATTTTGTACTAATATCCAGAGACATTGCCTAGAATATTTATAGTGTTGAATAATTTTCTTTATGTTGGTGATACATTTGCAAATTTATATTTCCATAAGAATGACTAAAACTGTGTCTTCTGTTTTGTAATATTTCTGGTTGATTTTATGCACTTTTGAAAGTTGTGTCACAATTCCAGCATTTCAGTAGTCATTCTTATCTTCCCTCTATATTTATGGCACATGCCTCTGAACCCTCCTTACCCTTCTTGAATTCCTCAGAGACCAGAAAGCATTTTGAATGAGAATGAAGGAGGGACATCAGGAGTGTAAGTCCAATAAAGTTAATGTTTAGTAGACTGTGAATTTAAACTGTAATTCTTACAGAAAAGAGGAATCCACATGCCTATAAATTGAAAGGTATACACAGCAGGTGAATTTGGTTTATCCTGGAATATTAGAGTAATGTCAATAGCCTAGTAATAGCTTGGGAGACTTGTAAAATGTACAATTTACAAAACTATAATCTAGGTCTTCTCTTAAGACATTTATCTTCTTCCAGTTCTTCCTATGGGCTACCTGTGAAAGCAGAGAGTAATGAGTCATGGTGCACAAACAAATGCTCTTTTCATGTTACATATCTTCTCAAGAAGTTGCAGGGACTCCAACTGTTAGTGATATCACACCATGTGCCACATCTAGCCACAAGCTATTCATCTCTCCTTTTTCAGGTCCATCAACCTCATTCCTACTCACACCTCTTTCTAGCTCACGGATGCTCAAGTTTGTGTTGTCTTTCTGGCCCTGCTTATCATTTGGACAGGTTTTCCACTCCTCTTTCCTCAAATATGTCCTCTGATCTTACCTCAACTGGAGTAAAATAAAATTCAAAATTCAACAAAACACCACCTAACTTTATTCTTCCTTTAGAAAAATTTATGACTGATGCAGTTTATTTCTTCTAGTGCTACTTACCTTTTATTTACTACTTCAAATATACTCTACAACTCACTTCTTCCAGTGGCTCTGGGTGGCTAATGATTATGGAATCCATCACTCCCTTGCCCTCTGCTCCAGGTTGGTTTTGGCCAGTTGGAGTCACTAGAAGAGGTTCTAGAGGGAAGGGCACATCTCCTACCCCTTCTGGGTGAAGTTGCTAGAGTAGCTGCCTTATCTCTGCTGGAGAAGGGCTCCTATCAACCAGCCTTCTGCAAGCCTTTTCACTACTCGAATTCCATAACTGCCTTCTCCCTTGCACACTGGATTGTGTCATGGCTCCCTTACATAGTATTACCGGCTGTGGGGTTCTGTACCATCTGTCATTGATTTCCCTGCATTCTGCGTACATCATTTATAAATTCTCCTTTCATCATACTCTCTTTCATCAGTCCTTTTGAGTGTGCCAAGTTTTCTGTTCGGATCCTGACTGACCCAAGGTCTCTGTCTGGCTCTACTGAACATTTACTTCCTTATTCAGACTAAGTAAATTGGCAGTTTTGCCATTCTCTAATATAGTAGCTTGAATTGGTTTGTCATGGTTGGGTTTCCTTAATCATGCTGTCACCTCCTTGCAGTGAGAACTGGACATTTTACATGTTCTTCTAAGTCCACCCAAAAGTTAGTTGAAATTACTATGGAGCAATGCTTTATAAACACTGAGTTGTCAAGGGGATCCATCTTCTTTGAGATTTGTCTAATCTGGATCCAATCAGCTTCTAAAACAGAGATTACGGGGGAATAAGTAATCCAGGACTTCCTAGAGATGTTAGTCAGTTCAGAAGAACAAGGGTTTCTGAGTTTGCTGTCTTTAATGTGACAGTTAAAATTCTAAACCCTTTAAAACGTAAATTCTTTCTCCTGCTAAATACCTCTATATTTGAATATAACTCAAAAGAAATCTTGGGGGCTGATCTCACAGTGAAAAGTTAATACATATACAAAAAGTTCTCTATCCAAGTCCATCCCTTCTTTTCTGAGTAAGTATATTGATAATGTCAGAATCTAACACCACATTATAACAAGAACATTTTGTTTAAGTTCAGAACATTTATAATCAAAGCATTAGACTTAAAAATGCAACAACAGGTTATCTTCTCCATGTCTTTGATTACTAGATGTGGCTACTTCGGTGGAAACCAACATCCGAAACAGCCGGCGGCACATTTTTATCCTGACACCTCAGATTGCACACAGCATAGAGTTTGCCTATGAGCAGGAGATCGCCTTGCACAGCGCCCTCATCCAGAACGACTCCCAGCCGATCCTGATTGAAATGGAGGTTCCTAGTGAGCCAGACGGGCTGCTGTTTGCAGAGCTTCCAGGTTCCCTCCAGCACCTGGTCAAAGTGCAGGGTACCATCAAGTGGAGGGAAGAGCACGTGGCCAGCAAACGGTCCCTGAATTCCAGATTCTGGAAGCATGTGAGGTACCACATGCCTGTGCCAAACAAACATCCTAGAAGGACTTCCTGTTGGGCTTCCTTGAATGCTCAGGAGCAGTAGGGCCTGCATGGACATGCTGGTGTGCCAGGTTTTGTCCATGGGGACGTCTCTTACCTCGATTGTATCACTGTGCTGGACAGTGTGAGCTGGGGCTTGAGAAGTAGGAAGGCCAGGGTATTCATCTAGATATTTTACTTCCATTTTCCCGATTCTGGGTGGTTACAAATGATTCCATATTTTTATCCTCAGTCTCCCTCCCGCTGCCCTGCATTTCCTCCCCTTTCTCTTTTGCCGGTTTTTCTCCATTGTGGCCTGTGATATTTTTCATTGTGCCCTCCTCCTCTCCCTCTCTCTCTCTCTCTCTCTGCTTACCCTCTACTTGCTCATCATCAGTATTTTACGTTCTGAACATCAAGCTCAAAGTTTTAAGTTAAACTTTTACTAATGCTGGAAGAATACTCAAATTTTCCTTGAGCAGAACATTGGTAGTAAATTTTGTTCTAACATGCCAGAACTTAGTATATTTTATTTGATCAGAGCTTAGTTTTATCATCTCAATATTGCCAATTTTGTTGGAGTACCTAATTCAATTGTCATTTTCATCAAGTTCTTTTCAGTTCTAAAATTTCTTTCATGTATTATTATTCTCTTTAGAAATAGTTTCACTATAAAAATTATAGAACTGAAGGTATAAAAGAAGAAAATAACAAAAACAATTCATAGATCTATCATTGTAAGATTATGTATTTGCATTTTGTAAAAATGTTAATTTATATTTAAACATACCACTTATGTAGCTGAAATTACATACTGTGTAGTTTTTATATTTTTTCTACTTAACATCATGATAAAAGCATTTAACACATTTAGATGTTATCATGTTAAAATATTCATAGTGTTTTATCCCATGCTTGTGCTATAGTGATTTTGACTATTTATTGTTAGATATTTAAGTTATGTCCAATTTAGTTATCATGATAATTCTGCTGTGATTATAGTGTATCTTATATGTTCCAATTAAAAAATAACTTTTAACTTAAGAAACTTCATTTGTTGTAACATTTCTATAAAATTAACAGGGCATTTTGACAGAACTGTTTTGGCAAAAGTAAAGGTAATTTGCACAGTCAAGGTTACTCCCATCAAAACATCCCTGGAGTTCACATGCCTTCAGGGGCTGCCTTGCCCAGCTGTGACAGCTAAGGTAGAGTATTCCCTCAGACTGAAAGTCCTGCCAGAGCTCAGACTTTGCAAGTGGATAGCGTCTACTCAGCTGAGCTGCTTAATCAAGGGTACAATTTTGTATTTAACTGCCTCCCCCTCCAAACAAACAAACAAACAAACAAACTAAACTGTACTGCAGACTCTTGGCAGAAAGTGTAATCTTGGACTCACTGCATTTAATACCTTGCAGAATCTTGCCTGAAAAGAATCATATTTCTGGAAAGTTGCCTAAAGGAGCTATAGCTACACATCCCTCTAGATACCCTATAATTTATACTATTTTGATTATATTTGTCAGATAAAATGCAAGACGTTGATGAAAACTGAATTCAGAAAATCATATGCCATCTGAAATTTATCTGAAATTCAGACTTACCTGGGCATCTTCTATCCTTATTTGCAACATCTACTTACCCTATTCTGGTAGATTATTGTACTTTTATGTGGTGACATCTGATTTTTTTTTTTTTTTTTTTTTACAGGGACAGAGAGAGAGTCAGAGAGAGGAATAGATAGGGACAGACAGACAGGAACGAAGAGAGGTAAGAAGCATCAATAGTTTTTTGTTGCAACACCTTAGTTGTTCATTGATTGCTTTCTCACATGTGCCTTGACCGCGGGTCTTCAGCAGACCGAGCAACCCCTTGCTGGAGCCAGCGACCTTGAGTCCAAACTTGCGAGCTTTTGCTCAAGCCAGATGGACCCGTGCTCAAGCTGGCAAGCTCGGGGTCTCTAACCTGGATCTTCCGCATCTCAGTCCGATGCTCTACCCACTGCGCCACAGCCTGGTGAGGCTGATTTTCTTTTTTTAATAACTAAAAAATTTAGCTAATGAAAAAGATGTAGTTGATCGGTTAACATAGAATTTGAAATCAATGAGTCATTCTCTGTTATTAACAAGCTGTGTAACCATGGGTTAGTTAACTTCTCTAAAACTTAGTTACCTTAAATAAAATGCAAATAATCATACCAAAAACTATTTGTATTTCTGTGCTAATCAAATGGGGAAGAAAAGCTCTGACCAGTTGATTCAGTGGTAGAGTGATGGCCTAACATAGGGATGTCCTGGGTTTGATTCCCAGTCAGGGCACCCAAGAGAAGTGACCATCTGTTTCT
The DNA here is from genome assembly GCA_037038555.1 of Rhynchonycteris naso. NCBI lineage: Eukaryota > Metazoa > Chordata > Mammalia > Chiroptera > Emballonuridae > Rhynchonycteris > Rhynchonycteris naso. The sequence continues at coordinate 135,969,942 of CM072998.1, forward strand.
CCACCCCTTTCCCTTCTCTCTCTCTCTCTCTCTCTCTCTCTCTCTCTCTCTCTCTCTCTCTCTCCTCCTGCAACCATGGCTCAGATGGAGAAAGTTGGCCCCATGCTAGAATACCTTGGTTGCTGAGAAACAACAATGGCCCCAGATGGTCGAGCATCTCCCAGTAGGGTGCTTGCCAGGTGAATCCCAGTTGGGGTGCATGCAGCAGTCTGTCACTCTGTCTCCCCGCTTCTCACTTAATAAAAATTAAAAAGAAAAAAAGCAGGAAAAAAAGTTCTAGCATTTGTCCCAGAGTAAGAATTCAATAAGTGGCAGCAGCTGTTACTCCACTTCACTGTGTTTCTTGTAATGTCTATTATTTTCCATGTCCTCTCTCAACAGGATCTCTAAAGAATAAATTTTCTCCAGCTTCACTAGCAGCATAGATGTACCTTCATTCCCCCTTCTCCATCTACCTTGAATAACCGATGTATTATACTGATTTATGGACACTACATTTTGGAGCTCAGTTTATTTCCCTCTTTAGATTAGTTTCTTGAAAGCATAGAGCCAAATTAGCAATCTTTTTACAGCAAGTATATAAAATAGCATAGCAAGGAACTTATATAATCTCTTTTCTGATTCAGTAATACCTTCGTTTTTGGTTTTTTTTTTTAACATTTTTTTTAATTTTATTCATTTTAGAGAGGAGACACAGAGTGTGTGTGTGTGTGTGTGTGTGTGTGTGTGTGTGAGAGAGAGAGAGAGAGAGAGAGAGAGAGAGAGAGAGAGAAAGAGAGAAAGGAGGGAGGAGCTGGAAGCATCAACTCCCATATGTGCCTTGACCAGACCAGTGCAGGGTTTTGAACTGGCGACCTCAGTATTCCCAGGTTGACACTTTATCCACTGCGCCACCCCAGGTCAGGCCAATACCTTCGTTTTTTATTTGACCCATATTTCTTATTTTAAATATATTTGAACTCTATATTATCAGCTCCTTTGCAAGTATTTAACAGACGTTTACATTTTGTAAACATGCGCTGAATATCCCTCTGGGAGCAGTGGTGGGGAGAGCAAGGACTGTGAAGGGAGATAGATATAGAGGTGAGTGAGGGACACTCCTTCCTTTTTGTATATGGTTTAAGGTCTACTGTGAGAACCTGGAGGAAAACACTTCAGAAGACCTAGACAGGGCTGGCCTCAGGGGTAGTCATGATAGTGCTAAATTCTTTTCTCCATCATTCATTTTCTTAAACTTACATACCACGTCCCAGGTCACCTAAGCTCTGTGGGTCTCAGTTTCTGTATCTGAAAAATGAGAGGATGGAGAAGAACAGTTCTGAGGGTTCTCTCTGCTCTAATAGTTTAGGATTTTGGGCTGCAGACTCACAGAGAGCTTAGACAGCTGCCAGAATACATGTACCTGGCTTTTCATACCAGCAGCATCAGCCTCTCAGTTTTGTTACCAACACAAGCTGAGCTTCATGTTGCCCATCGCCGCTGAGTCACAGAACCTGGGTCTGAGTAGTATAAAAGAGTCTTCTATTCAGATTGCCAGCAATCTGAGAAAGCAGGGAGTTTAGAAACACTCAAATCCTATGTTACTCATTCATGGAGGTGACTCCTTTTACAGGGTTAAGGGGCTGAGAGTAGTGGTGGGTTTCAAATAATTCAACAACCAATTCTCTGCCCTAATGACTATTTTAAGTATAAGAAAAAGATATACTGAAAGGTAGTTTATTATTTCATGCATTTAATACTTAAATATGGAAAATAAAAGAGGTACACAAAACTAAATTATGGTATGAGAGTTTAAAATATTAATGAAAAAATATTAAATAATACCTGACAAAAAAACAATAAAACTGTTATTTAAGATGTTTCCATATTGCTTCTTGATTGGCATCCTCACTTGCAATTTTTTTCACATATGGACAGAATGAACATTACTATAGGTGCTTAGAATATTCTGTTGCACAGATGAATGTTAAAAAAGAATAAGGAATGTAAATTTGTGATTTCCACATTGGGAAATCACATTGGCCTGGGAAGCTGCCCACCTTAGAGAGAACCCTAATTATTAGTGCCAGTTAACAACTGGTTCGTTGAACTCAACAAAAATTTAGGTATCGGTTCTGCCCAACCGGTGGTAACCAGCTGAATCCCATCACTGGTTGTAAGTAACCATGCAAGGAGTTAAGTTTATGCAGTTAGATAACAAAGTGTAGGAGGTGGAGTCGGGCTGGCAGGACAGGCTCCCCTCCCACATGTTCTTCTGATGTTAATACAAGTCTAATTAGTGAATTAGTATGGGCCTACTTGATGTCCTTGGTACATCTTCAAGACAATCGGGGCCAGGCACCTCTGAGACCATCTGCCTCTGGGAAATATCTGCAAAAGAGACTTCCTATTTTCCTTGGGACATAAAGTAAAGATTTAACATTGGGGAACTAAGTTTCTAATTAATTTATAGACCTTGAATTTTCTTTCAAGCAATTTCAATTCTCACTTCCACACATCTGCGCTCCACTCAGGTGTTTCCCCAGAGCATCCCCTTCCCTCAGGCTGGGTGCAGGCTGACTCCTCCTCACTCTATGGTGCGCACAGCTCTGGGCCTCACAGGCGCCTAAGCAAGCACACTACCAGCGCCACCTCCCAGCCCTGCGGGTCACTGGCCATCACCCACAGCCCAGGCGCTCCAGCACGGCGCCTACCGGCACCAGGGCGGAGCACCGGGTTTTCCAGCTCCGCCGCCAGGATCCTGTCCCAGCACTGCCAAGCCTGGCGTTCCCAGGCCCCGCTCGCAGATGCATGAGCCTTACCCCAGTTCCAGCACACCCAGACCCGGAGCAGCACCCTAACCCATCCCCAACCGTTTCACAGCCAGAGGCTTTTTCTTTCCTCGTACTTTCTGTTTGTGTTCTTTGATCAACCATCCCTCTAAACACCCTTGCGGCTCCTCTTTCTCTCTCTCTCTTGGTTCCCAGCGCTAGGCAGGCAACCCACTGCTGTTCCCATCGCTCTCTCAAATCCTGCCCCTCGGGTTGCCACCAGTGTGAAGGCGGGACAGCCGCCCCGCCCCAGCTTCTGTGACACTCGTTCCAAGGTAAGAGCAGCGCTGCCATCGGTACCCCCTCCTACCACTCTGTTCCGCCTGCTGGGCAAGTATTCTGAACATCAAATCAATTTAAGAATGGATCAAGGGAAGAGGGTCAAATGAATGCAGTCATTGTCAGGAGTCTCCATCTGGCTAGGATTGCCCAGTCATGAACCTGGAGTTCATGGCTGTAAACTCTGTTAATTCTGTCGGATAACTGTCATGCAATCTGCCATGGCTTCTAACTTCTGGAGGCACCTTAGCCTACAGGCAAAAAGGGTTGAGAATTAGAAAAATCTAGGTGTGAATCTGGGGTCTATAACTTTGGGGCTGGATGCTCTAGGATAAATGACTGAACCTCTCTGTGCCTTTGGTTCACTTCTTTTTATTAAGCATAGTAATAGTGACTAAGTAAAAGTAATGCACCTAATTGTGCTCATACAGTGTCAGACACAAATTAAATGCTAAATAAATGAAAACTCTCTCTTATTTTAGCTGTTTTCACTTTTCCAGTAAAAAAGATGAAAGTGTTTAAGTCTCTGAAACAATACTATTCTATAATGTCTATTATCATAATACTATTGTATATTACAATAAATATTAGTATATATATGCATGTGTGAGTGAGAACAACTAAAAAAATAAGAGAGTTTTTATTTATTAAGCATTTAATTTGTGTCTGACAATGTGTAAAAATATTTGGGTGCATTATTTATACTTAATCTTCCTAAGGCCAAATGAAGTAGGCACTAATATTATTCTTGATAAAGAAAGGTTCAATCATTTCTCTTAGGGCATCCAGCTACAAGGTAAGAGATTCCAGATCCAAATTTTCCTGATCCCCAACTCTTTGCCTTTAAGCTAAGGCGCCTCTAGGAATTAGAACACTTGGAAGTTTGCATGAGAGTTATTAGACAGGTTCATAACTGGGGAATCCCAGCCAGGTGGAAACAACTGACATGATTGTATTCATTTCACCCTCTTCCTTTGATCTATTCTTGTGATCTCAGCAAGCACCCATTTGCTTTGCAGTGTTAAAATCTGGGGCATAATTTCTCAACCTAAGGGCTTTGGATGTGATGGGAAAATAAATTTGAGGAAATCATCTTGGTGCAGGTTCTGGGATGGTGTGACTACCCCTCTCTCACTCCTCCAGCACAAACAGACATATAAGGGCTATGAACAACTGTTCTGGGAACACACAATAGGAAGAAAGGGTTTCTGCTTTTGGAGTACCACCATGGAGCAGGAGTAAAGACAAGCCTCTCTGAATAATTGAAAGACAGTGTGGTGCAGGTTTGGATGAAGGCTGTTGGGAACTTCCTTGAAAAGCAGCCATTGAGCCAAGTGGCAAGAACTGAGGGAACCCGGCAGCTGTGAGAAGTGGGGAGGCTTGTCCAGGTACCAGGACTAGCATGGGTTAAATGAAGTTGGAGAAAGCATGAGGATAATAATGAACATTAGTGTGACAAGGTCTATGATATAGGAATGGTTCTCCTGGATTTACAAATAAGAAACTCAATTCCGCATAAATTCTTTTCTCTTTTACTGTGGAAGTGTGTACCCATGCACGCACACACAGGTACGTATGTATGTGTGTATATATGTCCAAGGTCACTTACTCCTCTTTGCATTTGGTTGTCTTATAATTTCAAAGGCTGAGTAAAACATGTAATAAATACATCAAACACTGTAGAGAATTATTTTTTAAAATCACTGGTTTAATGATTTCCATCAAGATAGTTTATCTTAGGGGATGCTCTATTATATTTTACTAATAAGAATAATTAACATTGAGACAGTCCGCATCTATTTATGTGTGAGTCAGTGTAATTCTCTGTAGTCTGGACTTTATCATTTCACTTGGTTGAATATCAGGTTCCTCATCAAAAAGAACTTTGAAGTGGCTTAACAACTATGAGTTTCAGTGAATTATTCTTTCTAGAAAGTGGTCATGTTGTTCAGGGTAGAGCCTATACATAAGAGTAGTGGGACAGAAACAGGGGCTCAGGAGATAACTATTAAGACACTCTGCAGGGTCCTTGGACTGCACTAACTTGGGTTCTAAGAGAGTGGTCAGCTTGTAGCTGACACTCACCCTAAGTCGATTTTTGAAGTAGAACTTTTTTCATTTAGAGAAAACTTCATGTCATTTGGTGATGTAGGGGAAGTTTGTGAGTGTTCTTTGTGTGCACCTGTGTGTGTATGTGCATACATACCTACATATTCACATGCATATATATATATATATATATATATATATATATATATATATATATATATATATATATAACCATATAAGCATATTTATTCAACATGCCTACAATATTATTAAGCTTATATCTTCAAGGAATCTTAAATTTACTTTTACCTATACAGATAAATCTCTCTATCTTGGCTATGTATTAGAATTCTTTAGAGGATTTTACATATCAGAACACCCAAGTTGAGTCTGACCTGTGCTGATGCAGTGGGTAAAGCGTCGACCTGGAATGCTGAGATCACCGGTTCAAAACCCTAAGCTTCCCTGGTCAAGGCACATATAGGAGTTGATGCTTCCTGCTCCCCCCCCCCCTTCTCTCTACAATGAATAAAAAAAATCTGAAAGAAAAGGAATACCCAGGCTGTACTTTAGATGGCTGGGTGGAACCCAGGTATCATGGTTTTTTTATACTCCAAGTGAGAATGAGACCTTAGATTTCACACCAGTTCTTAAAATGTACTTTTCAAGGTGTTATGAATAAGAAGCATTTCATAGGAAGAAGATTATGCAGATATAATAATGGATCAGTTGCTCAGCTAAGATTCCCAAATGCATATATTTTGCCTTTATTAATTTAATGCCTTTATTAATTCATCAAATAAACAAGCAAGCAGACCAAATAGAAAAACCAAGCAATGTGAGAAGGAAAGTAGAGATAGAAGTGTGTGTGTGTGTGTGTGTGTGTGTGTGCACACATGCTAATATGTATTTGCACTTGAGCAAACATGCTGTGTTTAATTTCTTTAAGATTAAAAATAATTCCTGGTCCTGGCTGGTTGGCTTAGCAGTAGAGCATCAGCCTGGCATGTGTTAAGTCCTGGGTTTGATTCCGGTTAGGGCACATAGGAGAAGTGACCATCTGCTTCTCCACCCCTCCTTCTTATCTCTCTCTCTCTCTCTCTCTCTCTCTGTCTCTCTTTCTCCATTTCTCTATCTAACTCTCTTGCAGCCATGGCTCGAATGGTTTGAGCAAGTAGTCCCTGGGCTCCACATCCTCTCCTCAGGGCGCTAAAATATTTTGATTGCCGAGCAAAAGAGCAGCAGCCCCTGATGGGCAGAGTATTACCCCATAGAGGGCTTGCCAGGTGGATCCCAGTTGGGGTGTATGTGGGAGTCTGTCTCTCTGCCTCCCCACCTCTCACTTAATAAAAATAAATAAATAAGTAAATAAATAAATAAAAAATTTTCTGTAAAAGGAAGACAGGACTATTATCTCCATGATAGAAAAGAAATTAGTAGGTCCTTGGGGAGAACATGTGGAGTTCATCTGATCTGTATACCAAACAAGGAAATTACATGTTAATAGGTGAAAAACTTAAACGAAAAAGAAAAAGCCAATCAAGTCACAGAAATGAAAAAAAAATACAGATAGCATCTCTCTGATCACTGAAGAGAAAGAAATGTCCTATATGTTAAGTAATGGAAAAGTAACAAATCAAAGGAATGATAAGCTTGACTGCATAAATATAAAATCTTCCATATGTTAAAACATCAGAAAAAGAATTACTGTAAAAGGTAAACTAAATAAAAAGTTGTAAAAAAAACACTAAACATCTAAAAACAAGACAAAAGTCATAAAAGCATGTTTACAAACATGGAAAGAAAAATAGATAAAAAATACATGATTAATATTTTGCTTTCTTTATAGCAATAGAAATGCAGATTAAGAAAACCATGGGATATATTGTACTAATTTGAATACTTAATTAGATTTAAAGATGAGAATTCTCAATGCTTACTTGAATGTGATAGGTGGATATTATCTTGCACTGTTGAGGGAGTATGAATTATAAGATTTCTGAAGTGCTGTTTGACAGTATGAATTTATCATGTTTAAAATACAATCTTTGTGCTTCCATGTAGTAACATCAAGAACATAATAAGAAATATAGATAAATAATAACAACCTTTAAGTGATATTTATTGTTTACCAGACATGTTGTAATAGTAACTCATGTAACTGCCACACAAGCTCTGGGAGGTAGTATTGTTATTCTCTTTCATGGATAAATAAATTGAGGAACAGAACTTGTCCAGCATTATTCAGCTGATTAAGTGTAGAGTGAGAATTTAAACCTAGCTAGTCTGGCACCCGATTCCATGTTTTAAAAATTGCTCTAAACTTCCTTACATGAGAAGATAGTTATGGGATTATTTTATAATGAAATACATGCTGTAAATTATAATCTATCCAAAATAATATTATGTGACAATTATAATTATGTTGACAAAGATATTTGTAAAATTATTAATATGAAATCACTTAAACATCATCTTAGTTATTTGAAAAAATATGAAGTACAAGAAAACATGCTAAATAATGTAGGATACATGTTGATATTTTTTCTTTTTAATATTCATTTTATATAAGTTTTATAATTAGCATATATTACTTAAGAAATCAGGAAAAATTTTTTAAAGAAAGGAAATAATTTAAATAATTATGTAAAAGCAAAAATAATATAAACATCAAACAAAACACTAAAAGAATCTTCAGAATTTCTATATGCAAGAAATTTAGTATTTATATTTTCTTACAAATATTTTTTAATTAAAATATTTATGATATATTTAGAAGTTTTTCTTTTGGAAATGATTTTATAATTTAATATTTAATCTTTTAAATCTACAATAAGTACATTAATAACTCTTTATATACACATACATAGAATGGTGCAAATATCATCTAATTTGTATACTGAAATCTTAACATGTTTCATATTGAAACTTAGAATTAAATCATCAGAATGTTGAGTTATCTTATAATAACTTTATCTCTTAGTAGACCTTAAAAATTAAAAAAAAACAATAAATGAACCCAAACCAAAAAAACCCAATAGTGCTGGTTACAAGGCTGTGTCAATCTTAACCAGAGGAAATAACACTTTTTATTCTAACCTAGATAAGGGAGGGTATAGTTAATAACAAAATGTGTCTGTGCATGTGTGTGTGTGGAGTGGTTGATTTCAAACCATAGAAATTTTCTAATTTCATTATGAACAGTTGGTACTTTCCTTACGTACTTATCCTTTTTGTCTTTATATTATTGATTATTATCTCCTGGAAATTACATCAAGTGCTTGATAGTATTATTCATAAAGATGGATGTAAATGGTTTGGCTATGTACTCTTTTTTTTTTCTTCTTTGTGACAGAGACAGTGAGTGAAACAGAGACAGGGATACATAGGGACAGACAGACAAAAAGGGAGAGAGATGAGAAGGATCAATTCTTTTTTACGGCATTTTAGTTGATCATTGATTGTGTTCTCATATGTGCCTTGATGAGGAGAGGGGGCTACAACAGAGCAAGTGACCCCTTGCTCAAGACAGTGACCTTGGAGTCAAGGCAGCAATCATGAGGTTATGTCTATGATCCCATGCTCAAGCCAGCGACCCCCTGCTCAAACACGTGAGCCCACACTCAAGCCAGATGAACCTGCGGAAGCCAGTGACCTTGGGGTTTTGAACCTGGGTCCTCTGCGTCCCAGTCTGATGCTCTATCCACTGTGCCACCACCTGGTCAGGCTTGGCTATGTACTGTTATTGATCAATGTCACCCTGTTAAAGTTGATTTTCTAAATAAAATAAAGAAGAAAGGATCTAAAAAAAGTAGTTTGGCGCTTGGTCATTAAGTTTCTTCCAGGATTTAGCATTAACTGTCCCCCCCCCTTTTATTTTAGTATGGGAAGTGAGTTATAATTGGTGAGAGAATTATTTTAGGCTGTGAGGCTACTATGCACCCAGGAAGTCTTCATAAACATTAGTTACTTTAATCATTCAGTAATTTTGGAGATAGTTATTCTTACCAGCTTCATTTTAGAATGAGCAAACAGACTCTGAGACTTTCAAGTAACTTGCCCAAGGTTGCACAGCTTGTCAAGGTGCAAGCTCAAATGCCAGCCCAGGCATGAAAGCCCCAGAAATCAAGGTCCTTTCATGATGCTATGCTTCCTCAGTTCAGAAAAGTTAGATGTCTGGTATAACAGGAACATGAGATGATGATGATGATTATTAGTTTTATCTTATTTTAAATTTTTAAAATTAATTTTAATTTATTGTGTTAACATGGATTCAAGTGTCCCACTCAATATAACACCCTCATCCCCCACCCCCATGTCTCCTCTTTTGCCCCATCCCTCTAACTCCCTCTCTTATTCCCTCTGGGATTTGCTGTCCTGTTATCTGTATCTATTTGTTATGTATATATAACTTTACTAATCCCTTCCCCTTCTCTGATCCCATCCCCTCATCCCTCTTCCCTCTGCTCCCCGTGACCCTGCCTCTGCCTCTATTCCGTTCCTCAGTTCACTTTGTTCATTAGATCCTACGTATAAGTGAGAGCATATGATATTTGTCTTTCTTGGCTTAGCTTATTTCACTTAGTATAATAATCTCCAGGTCCATCCATGCTGTCACAAAAGGTAAAATTTCCTTCTTTGGCTTGACTGTGTAGTATTCCATTGTGTATATGTATAACAGCATTTTAATCCACTCCTCCATTGACAAATGCTTGGGCTGTTACCAGATCTTGACTATTGTAAACAATGCTGCAGTAAACATGGGAATGCATATCTTGTTTTGAATCAGTAATTTTGTATTCTTAGGATATATTCTTAAAAGCGGGATAGCTGGGTCAAAAGGCAGTTAGTTCTATTTTTAATTTTTTGAGGAAATGCCATACTGTTCTCCACAGTGGCTGCACCAGTCTGCATTTCCACCAGCAGTGCAGGAGGGTTCCCTTTTCTCCACAGCGGGGCCAGCACTTATTGTGTGTTGATTTGTTAATGAGCGCCATTCTGACAGGTGTGAGGTGATATCTCATTGTGGCTTTAATTTGCATTTCTCTGATGATTAATAACGTTAAGCATTTTTTCAAATGTCTATTAGTCATCTGTATGTCCTCTTTGGAGAAGTGTCTATTCAGTTCTTTTGCCCATTTTTAAATTGGATTGTTTACCTTCCTGAGGTTAAGTTTTAGAAGTTCTTTATAAATTTTGGTTATTGATCTTTTATCAGATATGTTGACAAATAGGAACATAAGATTACTTATGACATAGTCAGACCTAGTGCATGAGTTCCAATGCATCCTTCCCATTTATTCTGACCTCTAAATTTCCTGGACCCATTTTTTTAAATTCTGTGTGCCAGAAGATTTTTATAAACCTTGTTCATAATAAAAGGTATGCTTTTATTTGAAAGTTTTAGCTGAACCTGTTTTATTCTGTTTTTCAGAAAAACTTTTGAAGCAGAATCCTAAAACATGCACTGTGGACAACTACCTTTGGCATTTTTGATATTTATGTTTATAAGCACCTCCGGTAAGTATGTAGTAGTTACTCACACACATATCATTGGTCGTTTAGAAGAAATATCAAGGTTTTGTTTTTTACGTGAAGGGGCTATTGAAGATGCTAAATTTATAAAAAATTGTGATTTAAAATTTTGGTGCCTCTGACATAAAGAATAAAAATTTATAAGAATGGGAACAAATAAAGAATCATATGGATTTACTGAAAAGGAAATGATTTAGGCCTCTACATTTATGTAGAGAAAGCAGGATATAAAAACTTGCATTCTAAAACAAATTACATTTGTCTGAGATGAAAATCTACTTCATGTTGTTTGAAACTAAGTCACAGCTGTCTTTATTACTGATTAATAGAAAAGTTTAGTTTAGTTTATGTGTTAGTTACTTCCTTTCCAAAATGAAGGCAAAGATCTCTCTATGAAGGATATAAGTACAGATTTTAAGGGAAATATTAGAATTGGAGCAAATATATATGAAAGAAACTTGAGCTAAGGAACTTGAGGCTCTATAGCAGTTGTTGAATATCTGTTATAAAGGTATACATTAATACATTTTAATTTATTAGCAGTGATGCCTTATGACTTTTATTGATAAAGATTCTGAGGCCTCATTAGGATTCTTTGCTTCTTATGTGTGCCATAACTGGGCAAGCCTGGGGTTTTAAACCAGTGACCTCAGCATTTCAGGTCGATGCTTTATCCATTGCACTACCATAGGTAAGGCACATCAGGATTATTTGGAAAAGAGTTCCATGATGGATTGGCAAGGTTTTTTCCTGGATTTTAAGAAGAATGTTGGAGCACAAATGTTGATTTCTTATCTAGGAGAAGAAAACACATGAACCCATGTTCCTTACTATTAGAATGGCCGCTGAAGACTTGTGATGTTATTGATGCTTTCAAATAGTACAGGTTCAATTTCAGGATATATTTACTTAAATGGATCTATCTATTCTTGAGATCCACACAATGCAATATGACCCAGATATTAAAAGAAGGAGATAGATCTGTTCTTCATGATATGGAATGATCTGTCAAAAACTGCTGAGTGTGAGAGCAAGGTGCAGGAAAGTGTATGCCATGGAACTTCCCCCTGCAGACATACAATAATAACCTTGCTTCTAGGTTACAATAAAAATGTGTTTTGGATACCAAGATGGCAGCAGAGTAGGCAGATGCACAGACTCCCAGCTCACTCCACCCAACTGAATTACAAATTAATTTAGGAACAATCAACATGAAAAACCAACTTTGGACTGCAAGAACACATCTCAAAAACCAAGGAGCAAAGAAGAAGCCACTCTGAGCCTGGTAGGGAGTGTGAGGCATGGTGGGAGTGCCCTGCTTCCAGGAATGAAGGGGGGGGGGTAAAGCTGAGACCCAGAATGACTCTCATTACAAGGAGAAGAGCAGAAAATATCACTCACAGCTACTTGCCTGGGGACCTTGGAACGAGGTGTGCAGAGAGGGCTGGCTTGTCTTCCAAAAGAAAAGTGGGGAGAGAGAGACAGATGGTCAGGGGCAGAGGAATGCATGGGATGACCTGAAAAGCTGACTGATCCAGTGTGGAGGCAGCCATAGCTGGGGCAGGGGTTGATTCCCTCCACACAGCACAAGCCTAAAGTGGTTCCAGGTGACCCACCTCCAGAAAGCTCTCTAGCTCCAATCAGTACAACAAGACACAACTGAAAACAAGAAGTGGGGAGGAGGGGAAGTAACTCAGGTCTCCATGGAGATCTGAAACACACCTCCCTCTACTGAAGTGAAGAAAGCACCCTGCCCCTGGAAAGAAGGTGGCAGATCTAGCCTTAAGAGTCTCAGGTTATACCCACCACATTCTTGGATACAGTTTCAAGTAAGGCTCCTGCTGAAATCAGTAAATAAGATTACAACTGATTTAAGAAAACAAACAAATTAAGACTTTAAAGCAGCTCTACTAGGTAAGGAGATCACAACTGGAAGAAGACTATAAGTCATACAGAGAATAATGGGTAGGCAGATAAGCATAAATCCTATGTTTCAACAAGATAAATCCTCAGAAAAAGTCCTGGGCAAATCAAAAGTAATCAAATTACCAGATGCAGAGTATAAAATAACGATTGTTAGTATGCTTAGGGATCTCAAAACTGCAATGGATGGACTTAATGAACACCTCAATAAAGAAATTGTAAACATCAAAAAGGACATGGAAATCATAAAGAATAACCAGATAGAAATGACAAACACAATATCAGAAATGAAGACTACACTAGAAGGAATTAAAAGCAGGCTGGATGAAGCAGAGGATTGAATCAGCAATTTAGAGGACAAGATAAGTGAAAACACGGAAGCAGAAAAGCAAAAATAAAAGAGGGTAAAAAAGTCTAAGGAAACCCTAAGAGAGCTCTGTGACAACAGGAAGAGAAACAATATCCGCATAATAGGGGTTCCTGAAGGAGAAGAGAAAGAACAAGTACTAGAGAAGCTCTTTGAAGAAATTAAAGATGAAAATTTCCCTAAATTGATGCAGAAAAGAGTCACACAAGTTCAAGAAACAGAGAGGACCCCATTGAAAAAGAACTCAAAGAGACCCACACCAACACATATCATAATCAAAATACCAAAGCTAAGAGAAAATCAAAATACCAAAGCTAAGAAAAAATATTAAAAGCTGTAAGAGAAAAACAGTCAATCACCTACAAAGGAACCCTCCCCATAAGGACGGCATTTGACTTCTCAACAGTAACACTTGAGGCCAGAAAGGATTGGCAAGAAATATTCAAAGTAATGCAAAACAAGAACCTACAACCAAGATTTCTTTATCCAGCAAGACTATCATTTAAAATTGAAGGAGAAATAAAAAGTTTTCCAGACAATAAAAAACTCTCAAGGAATTCATCATAACCAAACCAATTCTGCAAGAAATGTTAAGGGGCCTGCTGTAGAAAGAACAAAGAGGAAATATATATATATATATATATATTTATATTAAAAGAGAAATATAGATTTAAAGGAAAAAATGGCAATAAACAACTACATATCAATAATAACCTTAAATGTAAATGGATTAAATGCTCTAATCAAAAGACATAGGGTAAGTAAAAGGGTAAGAAAACAGGACCTGTACATATGCTGTCTACAGGAGACCCACCTCAAAACAAAAGATACACATAGATTGAAAGTAAAAGGATGGAAAAAAATATTTCATGCAAATGGGAATGAAAGAAAAGCTGGGGTAGCAATACTTATATCTGACAAAATAGGCTTTAAAACAAAGACTATAGTAAGGAGTAAAGAAGGTCATTACATAATAATAAAGGGAGCAATCCAACAGAAAGAGATAACCATTATAAATATCTATGCACCTAATATAGGAACACCTAAATATATAAAGCAGATTTTGATGGACATAAAGGGAGAGATCAATAGGAATACTGTAATAGTAGGGGATTTCAATACCCCACTAACATCAATAGATAGATCCTTAAAAAAAAAATTAACAAAGAAACAGCAGAATTAAGAAGCACACTAGGTCAACTGAATTTCATAGATATCTTCAGAACCTTTCATCCTAAAGCAGCAGAATATACATTCTTCTCAATAGTCCATGGTACATTCTCTAAAATACACCATTTATTAGGGCATAAAATGAGTCTCAACAGATTTAAGGAGATTGAAAATATATAAAGCATTTTCTCAGATCACAATGGCATGAAACTAGAAATCAACTACAATTGAAGAACTGAAAAACACTCAAACACCTGTAAACTAAACAGCATGTTATTAAACAACAAATGGGTCAACAATGAGATAAAGGAAGAAATAAAAAATTTCTTTGAAACAAATGAAAATGAGCATACAACAGCTCAAAATCTGTGGGACAGAGGAAAAGCAGTCCTGAGAGGGAAGTTCATAGCATTACAGGCATACCTTAAGAAGCTAGAAAAAGCTTAAATAAACAAGTTAATCCTTCAACTAAAAGAACTAGAGAAAGAATATCAAATAAAGCCTAGAGGAAGTAGAAGGAAGGAAATAATAAAGATCAGAGTAGAAATAAATGACATAGAGACTAAAAAAAATAAAAATAAAAATACAGAGGATCAATGAAACCAAGAGCTGGTTCTTTGAAAAAGTAAACAAGATCAATGAACCCTTAGCCAGACTCACCAAGAACAAAAGGAAAAGGACTCAAATAAATAAAATTAGAAATGAAGGTGGAGAAGTAACAACGAACACAGCAGAAATACAAAGAATTGTAAGAAAATACTATGAAGATCTGTATGCCAAAAAATTGGACAACCTAGGTGAAATAGACCAAGTCCTTGAAAATATAATCTTTCAAAATCAATCTGAAAGAATTAGAAAACCTAAATAGACTGATTACAACAAATGAGATCAAAACAGTTATCAAAAAACTCCCAAAAAACAAAAGCCCTAGGCCAGATGGCTTCACAGGCAAATTCTGCCAAACATTCAAAGAAGAACTAACTCCTATCTTTCTCAAGCTATTTAAAAAAATTAGAGAGGAGGGAAAACTTCCAAGCTCCTTTTATGAGGTGAGCATAATTCTGATTTCAAAGCCAGGCAAAGACAACACAAAGAAAGAAAACTATAGGCCAATATGTCTGATGAATTTAGATGCTAAAATTCTCAACAAAATGTTAGCAAACTGGATCCAGCAGTATATGAAAAAAATCATACATCATAATCAAGTGGGATTTATTTTGGGGAGGCAAGGCTGGTACAATATTCATAAACCAATCAATGTGATTCATTACATAAACAAAAAAAAGGACAAAAACCACATGATAATATCAGTAGATGCAGAAAAAGCATTTAATAAAATCCAGCACCCATTTATAATCAAAACTCTAGGCAAAGTGGGAATACAGGGAACATATCTCAACATGATAAAGGTCATCTATGACAGTCCTGCAGCCAACATCATACTCAATGGGAAAATTTAAAAGCAATCCCCTTAAGATCAGGAACAAGGCAGGGGTGTCCCCTTTTACCACTCTTATTCAATATAGTTCTGGAAGTCCTAGCCATAGCAATCAGACAAGAAGAAGAAATAAAAGGCATTCAAATTGGAATAGAGGAAGTAAAACTAATATTATTTACTGATGATATGATACTGTACATAGAAAACCCTAAAGCCGCAATAAAAACTACTGGACCAGATAAAGGAATTTAGCAAGGTGTCAGGATATAAAATTAATACTCAGAAATCAGTGACATTTTACACACCAACAATGATCTGTCTGAAAGAGAAATTAAGAAAACAATCCCGCCTGACCAGGCAGTGGCGCAGTGGATAGAGTGTTGGACTTGGATGCAGAAGACCCAGGTTCAAGACCCCGAGCTTGCCAGCTTGAGCACAGGCCCATATGGCTTCAGCAAAAGCTTGTCAGCTTGGACCCAAGGTCGCTGGCTCCAGCAAGGCGTTGCTCTGTCTGCTGAAGGCCCGCAGTCAAGGCACATGCGAGAAAGCAATCAATGAACAACTAAGGTGTTGCGACGGCAATGAGAAACTAATGATTGTTGCTTCTCACCTCCCTCTGTTCCTGTCTGTCTGTTCCTATCTATCCCTCTCTCTGACTCTCTCTCTGTCCCTGTAAAAAAAAAAAGAAAAAGAAAAAAAGAAAACTATACCCTTTACTATTGCAACAACAACAAAAATAAAATACCTAGGAGTAAATTTAACCAAGGAGGTTAAAAAGTTGTACTCGCAAAATTATAAAACATTGATAAAAGAAATCAAGGAAGACACAAACAACAACTCAAAGCATATACGGTTTTCATGGCTAGGAAGAATAAACATAATTAAAATGTCCATGTTACCCAAAGCTATTTATAAATTCAATGCAATTTTTATTAAAATACCACTGACATACTTCAAAGATATAGAACAAATATTCCAAAAATTCATATGGAACCCCAAAAGAACACAAATAGCCTCAGCTATCTTGAAAAAGAAGAATAAAATGGGTGGTATCACACTTTCAGACGTCAAGTTATACTACAAGGTCATTGTACTCAAAACAGCTTGGTACTGGCATAAGAACAGGCATATATAGATCAATGGAACAGAACAGAGAACCCAGAAATAAACCGGCACCTTTATGAACAATTGATATTTGACAAGGGTGATAATAGCATACAATGGAGTAAAGACAGTCTCTTTAACAAATGGTATTGGGAAAATTGGACAGCTACCTGCAAAAAAATGAAACTAGACCTCCAGTTTACACCATTCACAAAAATAAACTCAAAATGGATAAAAGACATAAATGTAAGTCATGAAACCATAAGCATCCTAGAGGAAAACATAGGCAATAAGCTCTCCGACATCACTCGCAGCAATATATTTGCTGATGTGTCTCCTCGTGCAAGGGAAGTAAAGGACAGGATAAACAAATGGGACTACATCAAGCTAGAAAGTTTTTGCACAGCTAAAGACAATATGATCAAAATAAAAAGACAAATCACACAATGGGAGAATATATTTGACAATACATCTGATAAGGGGTTAATAACCAAATTTATAAAGAACTTGTAAAATTGAACACCAGAAAGATAAACAGTCCAATCGAAAAATGGGCAAAAGAATAAATAGACATTTCTCCAAAGAGGACATATAGATGGCCAATAGGCATATAAAAAAAATGCTCAACATCATTAATCATTAGAGAAATGCAAATTAAAACCACAATGAGCCTGACCAGGCGGTGGTGCAGTGGATAGAGCGTCAGACTGGGATGCAGACGACCCAGGTTCGATACCCCAAGGTCGTCAGCTTGAGCGTGGGCTCATCTGGTTTGACCAAAGCTCACCGGCTTGGACCCAAGATTGCTGGCTCGAGCAAGGGGTTACTTAGTCTGCTGAAGGCCTGTGGTCAAGGCACATATGAGAAAGCAATCAATGAACAACTAAGGTGTCACAACAAAAAACTGATGACTGATGCTTCTCATCTCTTTTCATTCCTGTCTGTCTGTCCTTATTTATCCCCCTCTCTCACTTTCTCTCTGTCTCTGTTTTTAAAAAAAAGCAACAAGAAAACACAATGAGATATCACCTCACACCAGTCAGAATGGCGCTCATCAACAACACAACACAGAATAAGTGCTGGCAAGGCTGTGGAGAAAAGGGGACTCTTCTTTACTGCTGGTGGGAATGTAGACTGGTGCAGCCACTGTGGAAAACAGTATGGAGATTCCTCAAAAAATTAAAAATTGAAATGTCTTTTGACCCAGCCATTCTACTTTTGGGAATATATCCCAAGACCACCACATCAATGAGTCAAAAGGAGAAATGCACCCCCGTATATATGGCAGCATTTACAATAGCCAGATTTGGAAACAGCCCAAGTGCCCATCAGTGGACAAGTGGATTAAAAACCTGTGGTACATATACACAATGGAATACTATGGGGCCATGAAAAAGAAGGAAATATTATTTTTTTGTGACAACATGGATGGACCTGGAAACTATTATGTTAAGTGAAATAAACCAGGCAGAGAAAGAAAAATATCATATGACGTTACTCATCTGAGGAATATAACGAACAATATGAACTGAGGAGCGGAATAGAGACAGAGGTGGGATCAAAAGATCCAGAAAGAAAGTGGACAGAGGGAAAGGGGATGATAGGCTGATAAGATGGGATGAGAACAGAAAAGCAAACCCTGGAGGGAAGGGTGAGGGATAGGTGAAATGTATTGGGAAACACAGGGGAGGGGAGGATGTATTCAGGGTGACACTAGAATCTATGTAAACACAATAAGTTAATAAAAAATATGTGTTTCAGTTTCAGAAACTGAAACATACAACCTGCTTTGTTAGG
Organism: Rhynchonycteris naso; assembly: GCA_037038555.1. Lineage (NCBI taxonomy): Eukaryota > Metazoa > Chordata > Mammalia > Chiroptera > Emballonuridae > Rhynchonycteris > Rhynchonycteris naso. The sequence continues at coordinate 135,988,414 of CM072998.1, forward strand.
TTTTGAAGGTCCCTGCTCTCTGCCCTTTAGGTATTTGAAGAACATCTTCCATGGAGGCTTCATTCCAGGCAGATATGACAGTGTCTAGATGTAGGATTCATTTAATCTAGTTGAAGTTAGATGATGACATCCCTTTATTGCTCAATCTCAAGATAATTTTTGGAAGTGTTTCTTCTAGAGAGTCCATAGACTTTGAGATCTACTTATTTCTCCAATAAAAATCAGTTTTTAATCAACAAAGTCTGTAGTTTTAAACATAAGAATCTATATCTGCTGCCATTAGCTATCTGGGAAATGAGAATTTACAACTGAAAATCATCCATCCCTGGAGAGTATGTATTCCAGGTTAAGTTTCTTCAAAAAATAACTACCTCCAAAGAGAAATGAATCACATATATATATATCTATCAAAAATACAGAATGGGTGTTTATAGAAGCTTTTTAAGGATGACTAAACCCAGGAAATAACCCAAATGTTCAGTACCAATAGAATGGATTAATTAATTGTCATGCTAACATGATTGGATACACTATAACTATAAAAATAGAACAAATCACTGTGCACGCAGCCACATGGATGCCTGTCATAGACATAATGTTTCACCACAGAATCCAGACATGAACAGCACTCATCCTATGATTTGCGCTCTTTATTAAATGTATATCTGTATCTTCAAAACAAGACAAAATTAAACTGTTAGTAACAGTCATCCTCTTGGGTGTTAATTAAAACTAACACCCACGTTTGTATGTGTACTACATCTTATATGTTGAAGTATTGAAATGTAGAACAGAGATTCTATAACAAGCACTACCCACAAGGTTCATTCTCTTGTTCTTTGAGGCAGCTTTGACGTTCATGTTTTGAAAGAATTTCCTACCATTTGTGCCACTTCCTCTTTACATTATGGCATTGTGGTTAACAACAGTGAGTTAAAACCCAACTGTTGCTTTGAGAAATAAACCCTAACTACAGAAACGACTTTTTTTTGTCATGCCCTTAGGAAAATTTTCTACTCAATTTAAAGATTCTCATTCTCCAAATGAGGTTAAAGGGCATCCTGGAGCCATACAAGGACAGAATATAGAAAAGGTTCATTTATTTTTGCTGACTGAACTATCAGAAGTACAAAAGGAGGGGAATGATGACCCTGTGGAACTGAAGGAATCAGATAGATTTTCAAATCTAGAGTCTCTGGGTTAGTTGAGAGAGGCAGGGAACCCAAGCTGGGGGTATGGCAGATACCCAAATTTGGAGTGATATATTAATCAATTCTTGATTAGACACAGGGTAAAATAGAGAGATAATGAATTTATATTCACTCTAACAAGCATATGAGCATCTTTAATTCTTTGAGTAGTGAGGTTTTTTTTATGCTTACTGACCCCCGGGAGTGAGTTTTTTTCAAAAATGAAATTAGTTCCAGTTCCAGTTTTATTAACTTAAAATAATGTTTGTTTGATAACCAATTTATGGAAACAAGAAGAACCTACATTTGCCTTTTATTTAATGTTACCTTACACATTTTAAAATAAAAGTTTTTGTTATCTGAATGGGCAGGAGGTAAGAGGATGTACATTAACTTTCATACTACTCAAAGGGTTAACCACCTCCACACTTGCCTGGGGAGTAGATGGCTAGGTAAACTGGTGAAGTGCAAGATAGGTGAAATTTCTGATGATGACAATGACAAACTGTGAAGTCTCCAGGTTTCTGGTTTTCTTTTCCATGAAGATCCTCAGCTAGGGATGTTTTCAGGAAGATGTGACAACACTGTGACATTTGTGGTTTGCCTTATGAGGAAGTTGCCATGTGTAACATTTTATTTTAAAAGATTATACTCATCCCTGTTTGGGTGGTTCAGTAGATAGAGTGTTGTGCCTGCACGCTGAGGTCGTGGGTTCAGTCCCTGGTGAGGGCACATATGAGAAACAGTCAATGAGTGTGCAACTAAATGGAACAATAAGTTGATGTTTTTTTCTCTCTCTCTTCCTTTCCCTCTTTTTCTCTCTCTTAGTCTCTCAAATCAATAGGAAAAAAGAGATTACAAATATCTCTCTTCTAGATATGGTAAGTTAACATCTAAGGCCTTCCTATTTGGAAGAAGTTGTTAGAAGCTTTGTCCTCACTTATGTTCTCAAATTACCTTAGTGCTGGAAAATTACCTATGTCACTCTGTGTTTAATTTTTTTTCTATCTATCAACTATCTATCTATCTATCTATCTGTCTATCTATCTATCATCTATCATTCATTTATTTATTTATTTTGAAGACTCATTTGAAGGACACTGTACTCTACGTTATAATATCACTGCTCTTGAAGGAGAACCTTTCTATTTGAAATATTGCTTATTTCCATCTGAACATGAGAATGAGTTAACCACCATAAAATGGTACAAAGGCAACAAGTCACATGAACGTGTTGAGCTATACTCAAGCAGTTCACCAAGAGTTATTTTGCATGATTATGTTTTGGAGTTTTGGCCAGTTGAGTTGGAAGACAATGGATTTTACTTTTTGAAAATGGGGTAAGTATGGTTTCTCTTTGTGTTAGTATGTTTCATAGCACCCAAAGACTTTGTTCAGCAAATTAAATATTCAGTAATCTGAAAGGTCAGATAATCCATTCATTTTGTCTCTCCTACTCTTCCTACAACATGAAATAAATACTTCATTATTGAAAAATTAAATGTTGTGCCTGTGTTTATGGTTTTATTTTTTTACTTTTTATTTCTTATTCAATGAGTAGTGGGGAGGTAGAGACAGACCTCTTCATGCACTCTGACCAGGATCCCCATTGCAAGCCCCCTACTGGGTGCTGCTCTGCCCATCTGGGGCCACTGCTCTGTTGTTTGGCAACTGAGTTATTTTAGCATCTGAAGTGAGGCCATAGAGCTATTCTCAGCACCAGGGGCCAACTTGCTCAAATCATTTGAGCCATGGCTGTGGGAGGAGAAAGAGAGAGAGAGAGAGAGAGAGAGAGAAAAGGAAGGGGAAGGGGTAGAGAAGCAGATGGTTGCTTCTTCTGTGTGCTCTGACCGAGAATTGAACCCAGGACATTCACATGCTGGGTTGATGCTCTACCACTGAGCCAAGTGGCCAGGATTCCCTGTGTTTATGTTGTTAGTGATCTTAATGAAATAAAAACAATGAAAGGAGATTACTTTAAAATGATTTACGTTTAAAGGATTCTTGACCAAGATAAGTGAAGATTGAATGAAATTCATTCTAAAATTCAGCTATTCCTGTTGTCTAGAGCTTCTGGTCAAGTAAATAAATGTCTAGGGCTTCATGATGTTATGAACATATAGTAGTGTAGGGGTGGGTGGGAACAGTGTTAGCTTCCTGGGTGGTATGCTAGGGCTGGGCAGTGAGGTTGGAATTGTTGTAGATAAAATCTAGTCTTGTTGTCAAGTGTTTTTTGAGAGCCAGATGGCAGTGCTAGTGAAGGATTTGTGTGTGTATGTGGTAGCCAATTACAGAGCTGTAACTGAGGCCAGTAAGAGAGAGGAGCACTGAAGGGACTTGATGGAGTCTTCTCGTGACAATCTGAGACTGCCAGGTGCCCAGAATCAGAATCGTAATTCTGTGAAATGAGAGCAACCAAATGGGTATGTCAATGATTATTATTGAATGTGGTTCTCCTTAGACTTTATTTGATTATGGGGAAGGAGTAACTTGGAGAAGGAATTTTCTATGTGATGGACTGTTAGAGAGAACATGGATCACAGTATTTATCTGGTATTTCTGTAATGTTATCTGTGCATTTATGTATCTGTGAAGCATGTATTTTATAAAGCTTTGAGACTGACCTGTAGAAAATAGCTCAGGGCCAAGGGAGTGATGATGGTGCCAAATCAGCAGAATTTTTTCATGAATACCTCTGGAGTGAGTCCTGATTCTTATCAACATTGCTTTTGAAAGCAGAGTGAGTTAAACCTTATCTTCCCCGTGAAATAACCTTATTATCACAGTAAAATATTAACATTAGTCCTGTGGTTTTACAGAAAATCAGGTCATTTTGGTTTGTTTTCATACATAGAAACCCCCAAAAGTCAGAAAAAAATTTCAAGAACTCTTTTTTTAGTCTATGAATTTTATGTGGCCGTTTATAAGAGATAATTCCAGGAATGGGTCATGACTGAGTCTTTTTAGAAAGAGCAAACCTAGGGAAAGAACCAGTTATCTACCCCTGTCACTTGCAGACCGACAGGGACATAGGACATTGGTTGTCTTCAGTATGGAAGGTAGATCACATAGATAGCCTGCATCCAGAAGAAAAATAGAATCACCAGATACAGGTAGGAGGTCAAAGAGGCATGAAGGGACAAGGAAAAGGCTAGGAGAAGACAGGAAACCAAGGGTGGCTTACAGAGGCTGTGATGATAAACTCTGAAGGGTATTGGAGGCTGATGAGTCAGATGAGACTAAAGTGATGGTGGAAAGAGCAGCCTTGAATATTTTTTTGAAAATAAGTGGCAGCCTACATGGGAGCAGGATTTTTAGACAGTTGGAAACCTTTATGACAGAGACTTTTTAAAATATAGTACAACTTGTGAACAGTATGTTGTGCTTGCCACAGAAGTGTATGTGAGGCTTTTTTTGTCGTTTCGTGTGGAATTTGCCAATGACCAGACCCTACTCCTAGAATAATCTGTAGACCTTTAATTGTTCAGGATTCTATTGCTAATGATCAAATACCTTTGGAGACTAATACTGTAATTCTGCAGTAAAAATCACATTGTCAGATCAAATTTTAAGGAGGTAATTCACTAAGAAGAGAGGGGATGCAGAAGAAAGTTTTTGATGATAGAGACAAAGAAATAGAGATAGAGAGAAAAGCGTCTACAGAGTCTTATCAGGTTCTAGGCTGAGAAGCAGCCAGGTTGGCTTAGTAAAGGGTCTCAGGAAAATGGGCTAGACTTTCTTAAATCCCCTCTGTGTGTCACCAGGAGTGGTTCTTACAACCAGGATTACTGGTCACAATGGGAGTGTGGATGGTCCAACTTTGGGTCTGTTGGCCTTAGCTTTACACCAACATCTAAATTCCACATAGCACAAAGTTTCAGCATTCTGGTGCAGTGCCTTGGACCTGGAGGTATTCCAACTATTAGTATTAGTTGATTGTTAGGAGCGGAGGATTGCAGAGGTAGAAAACAATATGGCCTGATGAGATGGGAACATGCATACAGCTCATTCCTTGTAAACAACTTGGCAGAGAGATCCAGAAATACATCTCTGTTCAGTACAGCAAGGCCAAAGTCAGGGGACCATTACAGACACACTTGAGAAGAGGCTGACACCAAGGGAATTCTCTGTCTTTTTCAAGGACCCAGTAGCTCCATGCTGTTTCATGGCCATTGACCCCACTGCCTTTAACTCTAGGATGTCTGCCAAAATTCATTCTTTCTGCCCCCAGCCCCATCTAGTCTTATATAAATTCATATCCAAGGGAAAGAGCTGGATTTAAATCTATTATGATAACATAGTATTGTGCAAAGCACTCCCAGCCTTAGGCCATAGAAATTTGCATGTGCATCCAGGCCCTATTGCTTACCAGGTATGTGACTTAGGAGAGCTATTTAACTTAACTTGAAATAAGGCTTTCTCACTGAACATAAGGAAGATAGTCATCTCCATTGCTCATACATGGTATAATACCTAGAACTGACTAGTCTTTTTACATCTAATTGTAGACTTAAAGGGAAACTGGAAGAGCATACAGTGGATACAAATTTCTCAGACACACAGGACAACTTTACAATAAGTGTCTGTTGTGTTCAGTATAGGAATTATATAATCACATATGCAGTTTAAGTAAACATCAGACTACAAACTATATTTTTAAAAAGATTTTTTTAAAAAAACAGTATTATATATTTTTTTCTTTTAGATTTCTAATTTCTAATCAGAAGAAACAATAACAATAATATAGATTTAAACTAACTTTTTCTCAGTGAGGCACATCATGTAATAGGATATACTGAGGGTAACCAACAGTAAGAGTAAAAAATCAGAATAAACTGAGAAAAACAGACATTCAGAAAACAAATTTAAGAGTGTGTTTACAGACTTCATGAAACCATCGTCTCCCTCCTGTCTTGGGTTAAGAAACTCTGGACTTGTTTATCACCAAAATCATTGAAGTTTTAAACATTTCAGTCCTGAAATCCATCATTATGGTCTGCAGTAGGTTGTGTGTGTGTCTTTAGAGAGAGAAAGAGAGAGAGATGAGGACTGTTCAGGTTTTTCTCTTTCATCAACTTCTATCCCTATCCTATGACAGTTAAATTTTTTGCCACAGTGAACCAAAAAAGAGGCGGAGCAGAGTTTAGAGAGCAATACATGAGTCTCTTTATACAGAAATAAGAAAATAATGTCACTGGATTAGTTACTTAAGGGTGGTATTTATTAAGTCTCTGTGCTAATTATATCTTTAAACCTTTATTTCATAGAAATTATACTCATGAATGGGAATTGCATGTCATCAGAAGAAGTAAAGATAGATGTTTTGCTGAAAAACGAGTTAAGAATAAGTCTGTAGAAGTTAAAAAACGTTTGCAGGTCTCCTGTGAACATAGTTACTATAAAAAACTGGTCAACAGAACATCATTATATAAGGTAACATTTTAAATATTTTTCTTAGTAGAAAAAACAAAATTCCAAAATGAGGGTCTGATGACTATGGAGCATTTTTTTTGTTTTTATATCATATAAGCTGCGTGACTTCACACAGCACAGTTGCCCTCTCTGTGATTATGTATACAGATTTATATATGTAATATATATTATATATAAACATGCACATATGCACTCACATGTATACAAATATAATATACGTGCATACGTAAGTAATATACATGCACACATAAAACACAATTATATTCTTTCTATAGAAGAACAAACCTAAAAACGTGCCTCAGTCAGGGAAACCTTGAAGAACATTGAGAGAGAATAGTCTGGGCAGAAGACCTTGGGAAAGATGAAACTCTGATTTCCTGGAAATTTCTGTTTGTTCCTTTTGCTTATACACTGTTTCCTTGTTATTTTTCAAAAACAGCTCATAGGCAAAATGTTTTCTAAATTTCTGAGTCAGTCCCCACCTTACCTGACTCCATTTTCTGTTGAATGTGCATGTTTGACAGCATATATAAATTTGAGGTTCAGTGTACCAGGTTCTAAGAAATCCCAACATGCAGATAGTTAAATTTAGAGAATAGATTGAGGATGGTTTTAGCTAGAGTAGTTGACCTCATGGTTGAGTATTCACAGTCTGTTTACATATCATGATCTGCTTGAGGAGAGGGGAACAAAGAAGCTAAATTAGTAAACAACTGATGGGAGAAAAAAATGAAGAATCTTTGATATTTTTATATGGTTTGTATAGAAGTCAGACTGGTTTTATATAAGTTTGGCGTACACAGAAACAGTTCTCTGATGTGAAATACACATGTGGTTGCTTCCCCAGCCTGTCCTAAGCACCCAGCTACAGTGCCCAGCCACTCTGGCAGCTTTCGGAGAGGTCTGGAGCCTGTAGGCAGTAAGTCTGCTTGTTTGGTGTTTGCAGGAACAGTGGCACATGGTCAGAGTTAGCAGTGTATGTTCTATTTTCCCCATCCAGTTCTTATATTGCTTCATAAACTATTACTGGGTGACTGGCGGCTGAATTGAAGAAGGTGGATTTTTTGTTTTTATTCATTCCAGTGACATAGATGAAACATGTGATAGAGGTATGTGAATGTATTCTATAGACCTGAATATTCTTGATGCATTTCGAATCGGTCCACTGTCTTCTAATGGCAGAAGTCAAAAGGGTGGGTAGTCCGCTGAGAACTCAGTTCTCTGAGTAACTGCTCCCACACCCATTGCCCACCCCCAGGATAGCATTAGACTGAAAGTGTCAAAAAATAGAATTGTGTGCCAGGTTTTACCCAAGCAGGGATATTTTTGTAGTATGTTCTTCTTTTTATCCCCCTCCCACTCCTCCTTTTTTTCCTCTCCCTCTCTCCCATGCTCTCACCCTCTTTCTCATTCTTCTTCTCCCTCCATCTCTCTCTGTAAAAGAGAGAGTTTAAGAGAAAATAATGAAAGTTGCTACAGTGTTCACTATATTCCACTTCCTACTGTGCATTAATACTGATAATTATAATAACAGAATGGGACTGTATTTCATTATTCCAGGAATTTCAGTGCCACATTGCTGGGACATTGACTCAAAAACTGTTAGTTTTCATTCAGTTTCCCTCTTTCTCTAAAGATCTTAAACTTTAAAATTTTGAATTATTGTAATACAATACTGCTTATGCTTAAAATTTTTTTAACTTTTATTTTTTTAAATAGAACTGTGAAATGATAGAGTACAATAAGAATCATTTACAGAAGAATGCAGAGTTTAAAGATCAGGGATATTACACCTGCATGTTTTTCCTTTATCATCGTGGAAAACTATTTAATGTCACCGATACCTTCAGTATAACAATAGTTGAAGGTAAGAGAAATTTTAAGATCGGGAGGAAGTAAATGTGCCTTAGTAAAACAATATTTTCTTTTTTACTAAAGCAGTACAGGAAGTCATGGCAACTTAGTTGGAATTGGGACCAACCACATCATTAGTTCAAAATAAGGGTTGATACCACATTGGCATTATTCACTATGCTTAAAGATTTTTGGGGGGTAGTAATTAAAAGTTAATAAAGGTGTATTTTTCATGAATCCACTCTTTTATTTGGTATTTGAATAACTGTGAGGTTTTTTTTATGAAGTATATGCTGTCACTCAACAACTATTTATTAATGATGTCTGTATTTAATAAACTCCTGAGCATTGGGAGGGAAAGAAAGCAGGAAAATATGAAATGAAGTGAGCAATATATTCTCCTCAAGGAATTTGATTTTAGTTAGGAGAGGTAATAAGTCACATAGAGGTATCATAGTACAGTTGACCCTGAACCATACAGGAGTTAGATATGCTGATCCTCACACACAGTAAAAAATCTGGGCATGACTTTTGGTTTTCCCAAAATTTAATTACCAATCAAAAGAAGCCTTACTGATAAAATAGTCAGTTAACACATATTTTATATGTTACATGCATCATGGTTTTGTTCTTAGAATATAGTAAACTAGAGAAAAAATGTGATTAAAAAAATATAAGGAAGAAGAAATTTGTTTATAGTATATGTTGGAAAAAATCTGCATATAAATAAGCCCACACAGTTCACACCTGTGTTATTCAAGGGTCAGCTCTCTATGAACCTGGAACCATCTGTGAGGTGTTAAGGGCATGGAGGGACCCCAGAGGAAAAACAGGCAGAAAGATCTGCCTGAGCTGGGTCTTAGAGATTTACCAGCAGATGGTAGGAGGACATGCTAGGGACAGGGTGCTCTGAGAAGAGAAGTTAAGGAACAGAGGTGTGTTGGTGGAAGGGGCTGAATATTTGGGGATGATAGCTATTGGCCTGGTTTATCAGAAACCCAGACTATATATAATAGAATAACTAAAGCCTAGATTTTTGAGTGATGGAGACCTCAGAGGTAATTCAATTAAATCTCAACGAGTGAAGACATCCTTCATATGGCATAGCCAATACCTGATCAATGACTTGCATGCTGGGAACTACAATTGAAATAATCAAATCACACAGGTCCAGATTTTAATATTTGATTGTTGAGGGTCATATTTTCCCCCTTGAGTCCAATATGCCTTCATGAGGCTTCTCCTCAGTAACTGCACAGATTAAATCTGGCAGCTCCCTTGAGCATTTGGAGATCGGTGGGCTCCCTACCCTAAGCATTCTTTCCCATAGACTCCTGTGAGCTTTTTTGCTTGGACAACATTTTTCCTCTTCATTTTAACTGTCCATTGACATAGCTATACTCCATATAGCTAATAGATAAATTATCACAAACTCAGTGTCTTCAAACAACACAAACTTATTATCTAATGGTTCTGAAGGTCAGATATCTTGGGTTAAAGGATTTGTTGGGTTAAAGTCAAGGTTTTGGCAGGATTGCGTCTCTTCTGGAGATTCTGGAGAAAGAGTGAATTTCCTTGCCTTTCCCATCTTCCGGAGGCCACCTGCCCTCCTTGACTCCTGCCACTTTCTCCATCTTCAAAACCAGCAGCATAGCATCTTTAACTTCCTCTGAAATCTTTGCTTCCAGCTATCACATTTCCTTTTCTAACTCTGACCCATCTTGTTCCCTCTTTATGGGGACCCTTGTTATTAAGTTGGGGCCCCCTGTGTAATCCAGGATACTTTCCTCATTTCAAAATCCTTAATTTAATCACAAGACAAAGTCCATTTTGCCATGGGAAGTATAATATTCACAGGGTCTAGAGATTAGGACGTGAACAACTTCTGAGTGGTGGCATTATTCTGCCTGTCAAAACCAATAACCTGGGAATCTTATAATTAAATTTTACATTCTTTCTCTCTCTCTCTCTCTCTCTCTCTCTCTCTCTCTCTATATATATATATATATATATATATATATATATATATATATATATATATATATATATATTCCCATATATATTCTTTAATTTCATATAAATTTTTTGTCACTTGACTCTTTCAGCACCAACACTTACACCCCCATCCACCTTTGCTAGTCACCATCAACTCCTCTCTTATTCCACCCTGGAAAGAATAAGGATGTTAATTATCAAAAGGGCACTTACTATAGGCCAGGTATACTTTAATTCAATCATCTTTATAATACTCACAACAGCCCGGTGAGCTTGTGACCTTGGGTGAATTAAATTACTTGTCTATCTGTGCCTTAGATTCAGTACAGTAAAACGAAATAGTGCAGGTTCCTCCATCATAGGGCTGCTTTGAGGACTGAGGAAGTGAATGTGTGTAGAGCATTGAGAAGGTGCCAGGAACAGTGAAAACACTATTGTTATCACCATCTCTGGCTGCCTGCCCTCCACTCCCGCTGCGCACGCTATTTTCTGCTTCAGTTGCCCATGTTATTAACTTTGTCTTTTTGGAGGATGCCAGCTGTATTATTTAGGATTCAGCTCAGATGTCTATAATGTCCTCCATGTTCCCACGGCCTCTTGTTCATATTTCTAATTGCTGTCAGAATTTGGGTATACTGCCTGTTTCTGCCAAAGACTGAGAAACACTTGGAAAGAAGAGATTGAACTGAGTCCCCTTCTTTATTTTGCATCTTCCACACTTATCTGGCTATTGGTCACTAGTAGGCATCTTTGCATGTCTTCTGAGTGAACTATTGAGCCAATAGCACTTCCTTCAACTGTGCCTCATTCAACAAAAATTCTATAGAGTTTTAACCATTGGGGCCATTTTTTTTTGATTTGATGAAGTTTGCCACGACTCTTCTAAAATGTAGAGCTTAGAATTGAAGTCAATAGTTAGGAGGTATAATGAGCTATGCTGAAGACAGTGGGACCCTAAGCTCCCACCTGCTCTATGTTGTCTTTATTATAGTTCACCTGTGGTCATGAACATAGACCTCATAGCAACCATGTGGTGAGCACAATTGCCTTGAATCATGGTTCTCTCAACTCCCACCTATCATCTTATTTTCTTCATCTCCTGCTCTGGCTGATTTGGTGATGTTTCCTCTTGCTGCTGACAATCTCTGTGCCATTTTGATTCATAGTTAGACTAGACATGCCAGGGACATACATAGAGGTTGTATTCTTCTTTCTGTTACCTTAAATAGGACCATGCCATTCACTTTGCACCAGACTTATGAACCTGGTGCTGCTTTGTGTTCTCAATGATAAACTTCAAGTTTAAGAGATGGATCCAGATGAACATAACACTGGGGAACAATGTTTTTTTTTTCATTTTCTGTTGCATGAGTTTTTAGAACTGTTTCTATATATGTCTGCATCGCTGATTCCAAATCTATGATCTGTTTTTCAGTGCATGCTCTAGTGTTTATGCAATTTTAATTTGTTTGTTACAGTTAATGGCATGCATTGGTTTTTAAATTGAAGTTAATGGGCAACAACTTTTCAATTGAACATAACCACAAGGCAACTAATGTTTTCTAAACATCACTTTTACATAATTGTAGTTGTTTTTAAATGCAAAAAAAAATCTGATCAAAACATCCTCTTATTTTGTTTTAAAATTGAATCATGGCTTCTTCAAGTAGGCATATATGTAAGAATAGTCCTGACACCTTCTGTTATATATGTGGCTGTTGCACACTTCAATGTCAAAGGCACAATATTTCATCATTTGTGACACGTGCATATATTGCCTATTTTCAAGTTCCCCTTGGCGATCAAGACAAGAATTGGGCTCCTCGTATTGTGTGTCATAGTTGTGAGGAAATGATTCGTGAATGGACAAAAGGAAAATGCAAAGGAATGCTTTTTGGTATTCCCATGGTTTGGGTGTGAACCTAAGGACCACAGTAGTGACTGTTATTTCTCTCTGATCCATACAAAGGGCATCAGCAAGAAAAAAATGGCATATGATTGCATATCCTAATATTCCTTCAGCAATACAACCTATCATACAGTTTTCAATGGTTTTATTTCTTCTAAGGATGAAGAAAGTGAACATGGTGATCTAGTGTATTTTGATGAGATCATGAGGAAATGGTTGTAGAATCTGAAGGGTCTTCTTCTTATGCCAAGCAATCATTAACCCCTCAGCAGTTTAGTTTAGCCAACCCGAATTGAATGATTTAGTAAGAGATTTGGGCCTATCAAAGAAAGCAGCTGAGTTATTAGCCTCCAGTCTTCAAGGACAGAATGTATTTCACTGGTCAGCTAAAGTATCCCATTTGAGGAAGCGTGAACAAATTTTTGTAGACTTTTTCCCCAAAGACAAACACTTTATTTACTGTCATGATATCAGTAGTCTTCTCAGGCAGCTAGGTGTTACCATTTACAGTCCAACAGAATGGCAGCTATTTCTGGACAGCTCTAAACAGAGTCTGAAATGTATTCTCCTACACAACGGTAATGTTTATGCAGCGGTTCCAAATGGTTATTCAACTCATCTGCGAGAAGATTATAATGACATAAAAATTCTTCTCAAGTTTCTGAAATATGAGGAGCATAACTGGATTATTTGTGTGGATCTGAAAATGGTAAATTTCCTGCTAGGATAACAGAGAGGTTTCACAAAGTATCCTTGCTTTCTGTGTTTGTGGGACAGCTGAGCTCGAGAGAAACACTGGGCACAGAAGGAGTGGCTGAAATCTGAAGCTCTGGAAGTAGAGATGCGAAATATTGTGAATGAACCTGTAGTTAATCGAAATAGGATCATGTCTCTCTCACTTCACATCAAACTCGGCTTAACAAAGTTTGTTCAGGCTTTGAGTAGAGAAAGTGAATGCTTTCAATATATTGTTTCTGCTTTTTCTGCCTTGTCTTTCGAGAAGATAAAAGCAGGTGTATTCAATGGACCTCATATTTGAACCCTCATACATGCTGAAGAATTTGCCAGGAAAATGAATAAGGAGAAGAAAGTAACATGGCAGTCTTTTGTGCAGTTACAAATAACTTCCTTGGCAACAAATCAGTAGTAAACTTTGAACTTCTGGTTCAAAGGATACTGTTGGCTTTCTGTAACATTGGATGTAATATGAGCATTAAGATTCACTTCTTGAACAGTCACCTGGATAAGTTTCCCAAAAATATTGGAGCTGTTAGTGATGAGCAGGGAAAACATTTTCATCAAGATCTGAAGATAATGGAAGAGTGTTATCAGGGGCGATGGGAAAGAAATATGATGGCAAACTACTGCTGGAGCATCAAACGAGATTGTCCTCAACACGTACACAAACACAAGAGCTACAAACGCAAATTTTTGCCTGAATAGAATTTAAATAAGTTTTGCACAAATTTTATGATTAAAATAAGTTGTCTTTATCCATCTGTTAATATGTTCTATTTCAAAATTGTAGACGAATTCTGATGCAGTCATATCTTTTAGTGTATTAGTGTATTTACTGCATTATATAAATTATTGTATTTTCACAAAGATGATGCCCAAGAAGTCATTCTATTTCATTATGTTAAACTAAATGTTGAAAATTTTACAATAAGATGAAAACTTAAAATCTTGAATTGCAAAAAAACTGTAGCTTACAGAGAAAAACAAGCATCAGATTTGAGATCAACACACTCAAATTAGGTAAGAACAAGTGTTTTTGTGAATGCACCAAAAATTTTGTTCCCCAGTGTAATCAGCAGATTTTCCCCCTTTACACAAAATTACCTACCTGTCTGTCCTTGAAACAACTTCTGTTCCTCAATACTTTCAGAACTAAGAGGCAGTTTTTTGGGGCCATTTCAGCCCCTCTTTCCTTATCTGCCTAGGTGAATTCCAGACTTGCTCATGGAATTCACCTAGGCAGATAGTCTGACTCTCCAAGGAACCTGGACTTATTGGGATGTCACTGTCTTAATTTCGTTCTCCAGTCTTGCCCACGTATTTCCTCCACTTTTTTCTCCAGTCCTCATTCTGTAGCACTGCACCTTCTGAGCAAGTGTAGGTGTGCATGCTGCAGGAGAGCTCCTGAGTTATATTTTATTCCTCATGATCAGGCATTCTGTTTGCTGAGTGCCTGTAAGTCCCACAAAGGCTGCTCCAGACATTAGTTATAAATGCCCCCAGATGTACTAGCAGGGAAAGTCCATGTCATGGAGAAGTATGCTGGTGCCAATAACAAGAGCAACAAGAAGTGGCCTATGTACTACAGCTGCTTTATGTGCTCTGCAAATATTAGCTACCCGAGTCTTTATTATAGCATTCAGTAGCAGGCTCTGGGGTATTATTTACTTCCTAAGAGTTACTAGATGGGAATAGAGGTGCAAAATATTTATGTACCTCCAGACAGGCTCAGAAGTCTCTGAGGGAGAAAAGTAGAGCTGAGTTTAAAGGTGTGAGCACCCTAACAGGGCCAGGACTCAGGTGAAGCACCCAGTGCACAATACTGAAGGGGCCCTCTTCCCAGGGTCCTTTGATGGGACATCAGCACCTGAGTGTGATTGCCTTGCCTCCCTCCCCTGAGTTATGATCTTGCACCAAGTAGTTGAGAGGACATACTGAAGGAATAAAGGCAGAGAGAAAGGCACTTCTCAGTGACTCTGTATCTTCTAAGTCCTGCAAGGTTGATTATCTCCTGAGATGAGTGTCTTCCTCGGGTTTTGGCTGCAGTGAGCAGAAGCCACATATTTGAATTTAGGAAAAACTAAATTCAATGTGCTTTCTCCAGTGGTGTGAGCTTTGAGGTTGATGAAAAGTGAAAAAAAAATCATTCCAACTACTGTGTATTGCAAATATGACTAAAAAATGTAAAAGAATGACTTTTAGACTCTTTATTCTGTGGAATAACTTTGTTACAACAGGTATTTATCTTAGAGAAACTCACTGTAGTACTAACACACCTTTTTTTTTTTTTTTACTTTTAGATCATAGTAATATAATTCCAGTTGTTCTTGGACCAAAGCTCAACCACGTTGGAGTGGAATTAGGTATATTTTGACATACATATATTCTGCATTTATGAATGGGGGGCAAAATGGAGTCTTTCAAAGCTAAACCTGATTGATTTTACATCAATGTGTATGCATTCCATATTTAGTGAAGAACGTCACAAAAGTAGAAAAAGCTTATCATTGTTTGGATATTGCCATTTATAAACTGATTAAAATGAACAGTCTGGAACTGCCTGTGGTTTGTTGATTAGGGTTCTATTCACCCTATTTGTGACTTTTCTCTAATAGTCTTTCTCTATGGTCATTTTTAAATTAAAAAAAAACTCAGTGAGAATACACTGAAGAAATTATTCATACTTGAATAATTTAAGCAAATAGTGGTAGGAGTTGATAATCTCAGTCCATTTAGGAAGTGGGCTGGGTGGTAGATAGAATGCAAATGATGTGTGATTCAATCTACCTTTCATCTCTGATAGCTGGAGGGAGACTTCAGTCCAGTGTTTGTTGTAGGTCTTTTCCTCCAGTGGGACTTATTTTTTTTAATATATATATTTTATTATTATTAATTCTAATGGGGTGACACCAATAAATCAGGGTACATATGTACAATGAAAACATCTCCAGGTTATCTTATCATTCAATTGTGTTGCATACCCATCACCCAAAGTCAAATTGTCCTCTGTCACCTTCAATCTGGTCTTCCCTGCGACCCTCCCCTCCTCCCTATCCCATTCTTCCCTCCCTCCCCCCATCCCATAACCACCACTCTCTTGTCCATGTCTCATACCCTCACTTTCATGTCCCACCTATGTATGTAATCGTGCTGTTCTCAGTTTTTCTTTTTTTCTGATTTACTTATTTCACTCCGTATAATGTTATCAAGGTACATCCATTTTGTTATAAATGATCCGATGTCATCGTTTCTTATGGCTGAGTAGTATTCCATAGTATAAATGTACCATAGCTTTTTAATCCACTCGTCTTCTGACGGACACTTGGGCTGGTTCCAGATCTTCGCTATTGTGAACAATGCTGCCACGAACATGGGGGCGCATTTCTTATTTTCGAACAGTGCTATGGTGTTCTTAGGGTATATTCCTAAAAATGGGATAGCTGGGTCAAAAGGCATTTCGATTTTTAATTTTCTGAGGAATCTCCAAACTGTTTTCCACAGTGGCTGCACCAGTCTGCATTCCCACCAGCAGTGCAGAAGGGTTCCCTTTTCTCCACATCCTCGCCAGCACTTGTTCTGTGTTGTTTTGCTGATGAGTGCCATTCTGACTGGTGTGAGGTGATATCTCATTGTGGTTTTAATTTGCATTTCTCTAATAATTAGTGATGTTGAGCATTTTTTCCTAAGCCTATTGGTCATCTGTATGTCCTCTTTGGAGAAATTTCTATTCATTTCTTTTGCCCATTTTTTGATTGGGTTGTTTGTCTTCCTGGTGTTGCGTTTTATAAGTTCTTTATAAATTTTAGTTATTAACCCCTTATCAGATGTGCTGTCGAATATGTTCTCCCATTCTGTGGTTTGTCTTTTTATTCTGTTCCTATTGTCTTTAGCTGTGCAAAAACTTTTTAGTTTGATATAGTCCCATTTGTTTATCTTGCCTTTTATATATATATATATATATATATATATATATATATTATTATTAATTCTAATGGGGTGACATCAATAAATCAGGGTACATATGTACAATGAAAACATCTCCAGGTTATCTTATCATTCAATTGTGTTGCATACCCATCACCAAAAGTCAAATTGTCCTCTGTCACCTTCAATCTGTTTTTCCCTGCGTCCCTCCCCTCCTCCCTATCCCACTATTCCCTCCCTCCCCCCATCCCATAACCACCACTCTCTTGTCCATGTCTCATACCCTCACTTTCATGTCCCACCTATATATGTAATCGTGCTGTTCTCAGTTTTTCTTTTTTTCTGATTTACTTATTTCACTCTGTATAATGTTATCAAGGTACATCCATTTTGTTATAAATGATCCGATGTCATCGTTTCTTATGGCTGAGTAGTATTCCATAGTATATATGTACCATAGCTTTTTAATCCACTCGTCTTCTGACGGACACTTGGGCTGTTTCCAGATCTTCGCTATTGTGAACAATGCTGCCACGAACATGGGGGCGCATTTCTTCTTTTCGAACAGTGCTATGGTGTTCTTAGGGTATATTCCTAAAAGTGGGATAGCTGGGTCAAAAGGCAGCATAACTCAACACCCGGAAGACAAACAACCCAATCAAAAAATGGGCAAAAGAAATGAATAGAAATTTTTCCAAAGAGGACATACAGATGGCCAATAGGTATATGAAAAAATGCTCAACATCACTAATCATTAGAGAAATGCAAATTAAAACCACAATGAGATATCACCTCACACCAGTCAGAATGGCACTTATCAGCAAAACAACACAGAATAAGTGCTGGCGAGGATGTGGAGAAGAGGGAACCCTTCTGCACTGCTGGTGGGAATGCAGACTGGTGCAGCCACTGTGGAAAACAGTTTGGAGATGCCTCAGAAAATTAAAAATATCTTGCCTTTTATTTCAGTGGCCCGTGGAGATAAATAGGCAAATATACCGCTGCTACAGATGTTGGAGAGCTTGCTGCCTATGTTTTCTTCTAAGATGCTTATGGTTTCACGGCTTATATTTAAGTCTTTTATCCATTTTGAGTTTGTTTTTGTGAATGGTGTAAGTTGACGGTCTAGTTTCATTTTTTTGCAGGTAGATGTCCAATTTTCCCAACACCATTTGTTAAAAAGGCTGTCTTTACTCCATTGTATGTTCTTTCCTCCTTTGTCAAATATCAGTTGTCCATAAAGCTGTGGGTTTATTTCTGGGTCCTCTGTTCTGTTCCATTGATCTATGTGCCTGTTCTTATGCCAGTACCAGGCTGTCTTGAGTATAATGGCCTTATAGTAAACCTTGATATCTGGAAGAGTGATACCTCCTGCTTTATTTTTTCTTTTTAGGATTGCTGAGGCTATTCGTGTTCTTTTTTGGTTCCATATAAATTTTTGGAATATGTGTTCTATATCATTGAAGTATGTCATTGGTAATTTGATTGGTATTGCATTGAATTTATAAATTGCTTTGGGTAATATAGACATTTTAATGATGTTTATTCTTCCTAGCCATGAGCACGGTATATGCTTCCACTTGTTTGTATCTTCCTTGATTTCTTTTATCAATGTTCTATAATTTTTCGAGTACAAGTCCTTAACCTCCTTGGTTAAATTTACTCCTAGGTACTTTATTTTTTTGGCTGAAATAGTGAAGGGGATTGTTTCCTTAATTTCTTTTGCTCATATTTCATTGTTGGTGTATAGAAATGCCTCTGATTTCTGAGTATTAATTTTATATCCTGCCACCTTGCTGAAATCATTTATAAGGTCCAGTAGTTTTTTGACTGAGACTTTAGGGTTTTCAATATACAATATCATATCATCTGCAAATAATGACAGTTTTACTTCTTCTTTTCCAATTTGTATGCCTTTTATTTCTTCTTCTTGTCTGATTGCTGTAGCTAGGACTTCCAGAACTATGATGAATAAAAGTGGTGAAAGGGGGCACCCCTGCCTGGTTCCTGATCTTAAGGGGATTGCTTTAAATCTTTGTCCATTTAGTATGATGTTTGCTGTCGGTTTATTGTAGATGGCCTTTATCATGTTAAGGAATGATCCCTGTATTCCCACTTTACTGAGAGTTTTGAGCATGAATGGGTGCTGGATTTTATCAAATGCCTTTTCTGCATCAATGAAATTATCATGTGATTTTTGTCCTTCCTTTTGTTTATGTGGTGAATCACATTGATTGATTTGCGAATATTGAACCAGCCTTGCCTCTCCAGAATAAATCCCACTTGATCGTGGTGTATGATTTTTTTCATATATTACTGGATCCAGTTGGCTAATATTTTGTTGAGAATTTTAGCGTCTAAATTCATCAGGGATATAGGCCTATAATTTTCTTTCTTTGTGTTGTCTTTGCCCGGTTTTGGGATCAAAATTATGCTCGCCTCATAAAAGGAGTTTGGAAGTCTTCCTTCCTCTTGAATTTTTTGAAATAGCTTGAGGAGGATAGGAGTTAGTTCTTCTTTGAATTTTTGATAGAATTCACTTGTGAAGTCATCAGGCCCAGGACTTTTCTTTTTTGGGAGTTTTTTGATAACTGTTTCGATCTCATTTGTTGTAATTGGTCAGTTCAGGTGTTCTGATTCTTCCAGATTGATTTTTGGAAGGTTATATGATTCAAGAAATTTGTCCATTTCACCGAGATTGTCTAATTTTTTGGCATATAGTTCTTCATAGTATTTTCTTACAATGCTTTGTATTTCTGTTGTGTCAGTTGTTATTTCTCCACTGTCCTTTCTAATTTTATTTATTTGAGTCCTCTGTCTTTTTTTCTTGGTGAGTCTAGTTAGAGGTTCATCAATCTTGTTTACCTTTTCAAAGAACCAACTTCTGGTTTCATTGATGCTCTGTATTGTTTCCTTAGCCTCTATGTCATTTATTTCTGCTCTGACCTTTATTATTTCCTCCTTCTACTTGTCTTGGGTTTTATTTGTTGTTGTTTTTCTAGTTCTTTTAGATGCAGGGTCAGGTTGCTTATTTGAGCTTTCTTTAGCTTCTTATGATATGCCTGTAGTGCAATAAACTTCCCTCTCAGTACTGCTTTTGCTGTGTCCCATAAATTTTGAGTTGATGTATGCTCATTATCATTTGTTTCTAGAAACTTTTTTATTTCTTCTTTGATCTCATTGTTAATCCATTCATTATTTAATAACATGCTATTTAGTTTCCAAGTGTTTGAGTATTTTACATTTTTTCTTTTGTGGTTAATTTGTAGTTTCATGGCATTGTGATCAGAGAAGATGCTTGATATGATTTCAATCTTCTTAAATTTATTGAGACCATTTTTGTGTCCTAACATGTGGTCTATCCTAGAAAACGTACCATGAGTGCATGAGAAGAATGTATATTCTACTGCTTTAGGGTGAAAAGTTCTGAAGATATCTATTAAATCAAGTTGATCTAGTGTATCCTTTAAGTCTGCTGTTTCTTTATTAATTTTCTTTCTTGAGGATCTATCCAGTGTTGTTAGAGGGGTATTGAAATCCCCTACTATGATAGTATTGCTGTTAATCTTGCCCTTTATGTCCATCAAAGTCTGCTTTATGTATGTCGGGGCTCCTATATTTGGTGCATAGATATTTACAATAGTTATATCTTCCTGTTGAATTGTTCCCTTTATCATTATGTAGTGTCCTCCTTTATCTCTTACCACACCCTTTGTTTTAAAGTCCATTTTGTCTGATATAAGTATTGCTACCCCTGCTTTTTTTTCATTTTCATTTGCATGAAATATTTTTTTCCATCCTTTTACCTTTAGTCTATGAGCATCTTTTGTTTTAAGGTATGTCTCTTGGAGACAGCATATGTATGGGTCCTGTTTCTTTTTCCATGCAGCTACCCTATGTCTTTTGATTGGATCATTTAATCCATTTACATTTAAGGTTATTATTGATATGTAGTTGTTTATTGCCATTTTATTCTTTAAAGCTGTATTCTTCTTTTGCTCTATTCATTCCTCCCTTTAAACTGTTCACAAGAGGCCCCTTAGTATCTCTTGCAGAATTGGTTTGGTTTTTATGAATTCCTTGAGGCTTTCTTTTTCTGGGAAGCTCTTTATTTCTCCTTCAATTTTAAACGTTAGCCTTGCTGGATAAAGTAGTCTTGGTTGTAGGTTCTTGTTCTGCATTACTTTGATTATTTCTTGCCATTCCCTTCTGGCCTCAAGTGTTTCTGTTGAGAAGTCCGATGTCATCCTTATGGGGGCTCCTTTGTAGGTGATAGTCTTTTTTTCTCTAGCAGCTTTTAAAATTTTTTCTTTATCCATTAGCTTTGGTATTTTAACTATGATGTGTCTTGGTGTAGATCTTTTTGGGTTTCTCTTTAATGGAGTTCTGTGTGCTTCTTGAATGTGTGGAGTGTTTCCCAGCCTTAATTTAGGAAAGTTTTCTGCTGTGATTTGATTGAACAAAGTTTCCATTTCCTGTCCTCTCTCCTCTTCTTCAGGCACCCCTATGATGCGAATGTTGTTTCTCTTCATGTTGTCACAAAGCTCCCTTAGAGTTTCCTCTCATTTTTTAAGTCTCTTCTTTTTCTTTTCTGCTTCTGTGCCTTTGTTTATTGTGTCCTCTAACTCGCTTATTTGATCCTCAGCGTCATCCATCCTGCTTTTAATTCCTTCCATTGTGGTCTTCTGATACTGTATTTGTCATTTCTGTCTGATTCTTTTTTATTATTTCAATTTCATTTTTTATACTTGTTATCTCTTTATTTAGGTGTTCATAATGACTATCCATTGTTGCTCTAATTTCTTTGAACATCCTAACTATCATTATTCTAAATTCTGCTTCTGGTAATTTGGTTATATCTGGTTCATTCAGGTCCTTCTCTGGGGATTTCTCTTGATTCATTTGGTTTGCATTCCTTTGCCTGCCCATTTTTTCTGTGTATAAGCAAGTTGTGGCCACTGGAGTCCAGTAGGTGTTGCCTTTGTGTTCTCTAGGTGTGGTCTATCTGCAGGCCCCCAACCCCCTCTGCCGGTGCCTAGGGTGGTTGGGTATGAGCGTTGCCAGCGCCGGCCCACTGTGGCTTTTGCTGTGATTTCTGCCTTTCCTCCATGGGAGGGGCTGTCACTGAAGCCACAATATTAGCACCAAGGTTATAGGTGAGCACTTTTCCTCAGCTGCGGACCCAGCCTAATCCGGACTTCAGCCCAGAACCAGCAGTCGGAGTCTGCTCGCTACAGTTCCGCGGGTTAGGCGGGGCTTTTGACGTGCTCTTAGTTGTAAGCTTTTGCCCGTCCGGAGCTTTAGCCCCGCCCTCAAGGCCAGGGCCCTTCTGCGCAGGTTCGGAAACCAAGGTTTATTGGGGCGGGCGTGTTTGCTGGCTTCCGCTCAGCTGCGTACTTCCGCTCATCCCGGACTCTACCCCGCCTCGCGTTCGGAGCCCGCTCGTGCACGTATGAATGCTATCCGTGGTTTCTCCGGCCAGCTGGATGGGGATAGTAGCGTGGGCTCCGCTGCGAGCCTCCACTTGTCTCGGGGTCTACCCCGTTCCCGCACTCGGAGCCCGCTCGCGCACGTATACTGTCCAACCGCGGTTTCTCCGGCCCGGGGGGTTGGGGGCTGGTAGCGTCAGCTCAGCCGCTAGCCCCTGCCCGTCCCTGGTCCTAGCCCGGTCCCCACGGTCAGGGCCGGCTTGCGCAGGGCCTGCCCGTTCCTGGCCTCCCGCTTTGTCCCCGTAAGTGGGATTAAAGGCGGGCCCGCAGCTTCCGGACCGCTTTCGCACTTCCCCTCTGACCCTCTGGGCTAGACCGATCTCCCACCAGCTTGGCCTCTGCCCATGCCGACAGAACCGCCTTTCAGCATCCTGCTGCCCCAAACCCTCAAGCAGCCCTCAGCAGAGTAGGAAGAAACCTAATACTCCACACTGTAGGCCTGGGAGCTCCCTCACTTGTTTCACAGCTCAAAACTGTCCAAACGCCTCTTCTAGGCTCTGGGACTGCAGGCTGGGGCTTGGTTCCTGGGACCCAGGTCCCTCCCTCTCCGCCAAACTCTCCTCCCTCCACACGGGTCTCTCCGGGCTGCCGTTTGCTCCGGGGAGCTGGGCAGCCCTCTTCTCGTTTTCGCTATTCCTACCAGTCTCAATGTGGCTTCTTCTGTGTTCCTTGGTTGAAGAGTCCACTTAGTTTTGTTCAAAGTTGGTTTATCCAGGTGATGGTTCTTAAAATTGAGTTGTAATCCACTTTGGTTCTGGGAGTTGGAAGTTGGTACGTCCGCCTACTCCGTCGCCATCTTGCACCCTCCAGTGTGTCTTACCCTCTTAAGTATCAGGAGACTGTAGGAGAAATTATTAAGCCTTTGAGCAGTCTACTCTACTGCCCAAGTCCTTCACAGTTATCTTGTAAACCTTGTGGCTGTCAAAATCTCCACAAGACTCTGTTTTCTTTTTGAGATGTCCTCTGTGTTGTTCAAACCACAGAAAATTCTCCTAGGAAGTAAAATGGCTGGCTATCTCAGCGCAGCTGGCAAAGCTTTTTCCTGACTGTCTTTTGGTTCAACTGTTTCTCTTTATTTTCCCTGCACTTTCATGTCTTTTATTTTTAGCTAACAATTTAATTTTTGTGACTTATTCATTTGTTTTCTTAAAATTGCAATGAAAGTGCTAGTTTGACACTGCCTACTGAATTGTGTGCTGAAAAGAAAGTCTACCGGCCAACCTATGTTTTAATAATTTACCAAAACATAAAAATTTGAAGGGAAACAAATTTATTTCTATTTTGTTGATGACTTCTAATTGATAACTATTTTCTCTGCTTTATAAAATTTTTAAAATTTAAAATTTAAAACTTAGCATTTGTTTTATTTTTGAAATGTAGCACTTATTAGCATTATATATTTGTGTAACATGTATTGATTATATTAAGTTAAACCTCCAGGAAATCTGAGTTTCTACAATCAAAATTTTGGTTGTCAACTTTTACCTAGGAAAAGATGTACAGCTCAACTGCTCTGCTTTGTTGAATGAAAAGAATAAACTTTATTGGAACTTCCAGGAAGAAATTGAAGAGTATTCTAATGTACATGAAGAAGAAGAAATAAGAACTCAGTATGGTTATGTAATATTTGATATATATTATAATATGTAAATGTTATTTTTATTTATTTATTCATTTTTTACAGGGACAGAGAGAGTCAGAGATAGGAATAGATAGGGACAGACAGAGAGGAACGGTGAGAGATGAGAAGCATCAATCATTAGTTTTTCATTGCCATTACAACACCATAGTTGTTCATTGATTGCTTTCTCACACGTGCCTTGGCAGCGGGCCTTCAGCAGACTGAGCAACCCCTTGCTGGAGCCAGCGACCTTGGGTCCAAGCTGGCGAGCTTTTGCTCAAGCCAGATGGGCCCACGCTCAAGCTGGAGAGCTTGAGGTCTTGAACCTGAATCTTCTGCATCCCAGTTCGACACTCTATCCACTGCGCCATCGCCTGATCAGGCTATGTAAATGTTGTTGAATCATATATACCTAATACAAAAAAATCCTTATAGATTTCTGAATAGCTAATAGGATGTTTGGTATAAGTACAAATTATAATTATAATTTATATATTATATAATTATAATTCCCATAATCTGTATTGATGATCATATAGAAATTCATTCCTGAAATCTAAATCAAAGAACTCTTTAGTGTTACCTTGCAAAAGCAGCTTTTGGTCAGTCAGGGTGTAATGGAAATGTGGATTGTACCTAAGTATCTTTATAAAGGAATAGTATCCTAGGCTAAAATTTTTGGATTTTGAAAATTCTGTTCAGTGCTTTATTTTTACTACTGTGCCATAGTGAAGACCAGGTTAGCAGACTATGACCTGTAGAAGTTAATTTGGGCCCTTGTGTATATTAGGTGTCCCTAGCTATATTGCCCACATGTCACTATGAGAGCAGTTGGGAGTCTATAGATGCAAAGTGACATAGCAGTACCTTTTCCTGTAGGACCTTGGGTACAAGCAAGGTCAAAGGGAGGCTGTCTCTTACTACCTGGCCAATCTACATCTTGTGCTTACACATATGACTTTCTTTTTTCTCATTGTGGAAAATCATTCATTATAAGAAATTGAGAAATCCTGAAAATCACACAGAAGAGTCATTTGTTCTTTAGAGACAGTCTGTACCTTCTTTTTAGAATATTCTTGAGAGTGATTTTCTTTGTTAAAGTAATTAAAAGAGCACTGAGGAATTTTATCAAGTATGGAAGTATCTCCAGAAATTGTCTCAAGCAAATACTAATTTAAATTACCAGTCGTCTGGATTGACATTGAGCCCAGTTATCATTGCAAGATTTTCTTGTCAGAATCCATTCACAAAATTAGAAACACAGTACGAACAAGTAGGAAAAACAAACAGCACAATGATTCCAAATAAATATCTAGGAGGTAGCATTAGTGCAAAATGCCTCAAATGACATGTACTGTATAAATACTTAAATAACCTATGTTCTTCTATTAAGAAATGATCAGACCTATTAAAACAAAATATGCCAAGTCTATGGTCATTTAAATGTTTCTGAGTGACTTTGGGTCATTACTGTAATTATGAACATACTGATACATTCAGGTTCTAGAGAATAGTGATTTTAAGATGTGTATCACTTTAGTTGCACTGTTGAGGTTTCTTTCTGCTTTTTACACTTTAAGAAAATATTCTTTATGCTCATGCTGGCAGTTCTTAGTTTTTGTTGACTCTTGTCTGCAAGCCTCTTGCTGACACTTGTTCACAGGCACGTGACTGTATGGTGCTCAGCATGTTGCTTCCCTGAATTGTGTGGCCATCCTGCCATTGTATCTTCTCCTCAGCACCTGTCCTTCACTGAAGTCCTGCATTTTCCCTTTCTAGTGCTCTCGTTGATTTTGAGAGATTGAAGACCAATGTACCAAGCTTATTAAAAATGAAGCATAAACTAAGCTAACAGAGTGAGGAGATCTCTTTTATAGTTGGGTGTATAAACTTTTTTATGTCACTTGTTTTGGCTTCCCAGTGGCCTTGTGTGCCTTACTTCCAGATTTTTCAGTGAGTTGGCTATTTGGTATTCCTGTGTTACTGGCTTCCATACAGAATGATCTTCTAAAATGGATTTGAATAGTTGGAGGCTACAATAGTACCATGTCCTAGGTAATAGAGGCACTTGCTGATAGGCATTTCAGGAGAGTGCAGAATAAACAAAGTGCCGTCAGAGCCTGTCACTGGAGAGGAAGCAGTTGGCATGAGCTTTTGCTTTGAATTCAATGACAGGACACCTGGAATCCTTTAAGAAGGGAAGGAAAACTTGTGGCTAGGGGTGGTCACAAGTCATTTTCTGATACTCACTAAACAGCTGAATTAGCATTTCTCATCTTCCTGAGGGGTATCTAAGAAAAATGCTTTAAAATTTATTTTAAATGCTGAACAAAAAAAAAAGTAATCTTTAGTATTACATGGACAAACTTGATATGAATCTGTGTCTGTGCTGAACAATTTGTAGTCTTATCGCACTTGTTAGAAACTTCACTGAGAAACATTGTTTAGTAAAAAGAGGAAAAATAGAAAACATATATAAGAGAGAAACTATTTTATTGTATTTTTATCAGCATCATTTCCTTCTAGGTAGTTCATAGCACCTTTCCCAGATAGTTCAGGAGGGCTGTGTCTGTTGGCCCTGATGCTTCCTAGAAGAGTGGGCAGTGGTTCCTTGTGGTCACACTTTAAGATTTCCCTCCAGAAGGGAAAAATTTGATGAGTCAACAGAGCTGCTGCCTCTGAGTTTTTGCATATATGAAATCCTCTCTCATGGATAATGTGCTGGCAGTGAACAAAGTCTATGGCTAAATTATTTTCCTCTCTTACAGGTCTTCAGAAGGCAAATGGCTTGCTTCAAAAATATTGAGAATTGAGAACATTAATGAAAATAATCTCAATATTTTATATAATTGCACTGTGGCCAGTGAGGGAGCCACAGATACCAAAAGTTTCATCTTGTGGAAGAAAGGTGTGACCAAGTTTTATTTTTGGAATAAATATTTCAAAAGTTGGAAATTTTGAATGTTGCTGCTGAGATACCCCTCAACAATTATGGCCCCCCATTTTATACACCAGAAATGAAGCTTCTGAGAGGTGAATACCTTTGTGACCTGATTCCAAGCAGAGAATCACAACACAAAGTTTATTCTTTTTCTCTCAATCATATTCCAATCCCGTGTAGAAGCCAGGGGCCCAGAGAAAGGAGGCAGGATGAACTTGGAGACAAAGATGCTGGTGGGTGAGGATCCTAGATGAGGCAGTCAAGGTGGCTCTGGTATACCCATAACAACCGGGGGAGAGTTGTGCAACTCAGTGTAGGATGAGGCCAATGATACTGAGAGTAATTACTGTCTCCAGCCTACCTTAGCTAGGCATTGGGCACAGGGGGCTCTTGCGTGTGGTAATTCATTCAACACTAACTAACTGGTGCCTTCCTTCCTTAGACAAGTCCCTAAACTTGTCAAGTGGACCATTTATGACTCTAATCAAAGGACTCAAAGTTTTTCAGTGTATACCTGTTGAAGCATTCCAGAGTCATCTGCCTCTGCCCTCCACCAAACAATTCAACTCAACAGAGAACCCTTTGCCCAGTAGTTGCTTAGAAATGGCTGTGTTTGGACCAAAAAGCTGTGCTTTACAATTATTAGTAATCATTCCCAGGCTGGGCCATCCACCCCTGGATATGTAGGGTAGGGCTAGAGTCTGAGAGAGACAGAGAAGTATACAGAGACAGAAAGGTAGATATGCTAGAGAAAGACTGACACACCCAGAAAAGATAAATGAGAGAAATAGAAACATGAGCATGTGGATTATGTCTTGGCTTTAATGAGAAACTGTAAGAGTGAGAGAGAGAGAGAACCTAAGGTCAGAAGACCCTCTCTAGATGTGATATCCCAGATACCATTTGTAACTCACCTAGAACACTGTTCTAAATCTATCAGTCTACCACATGCATTACTAATAATTGCTAACATTCTTTCTTTTTCTAGAGCAATATACAAATCAAAGGTTACATAATATACAATACTGATAATCTAGTTCTATAATGGTTAATATTCAACATTTTAACTAATTTATGTATTTTTTCAATTTTTATTGTAGTATACATAACAAAATTTACCATCTTTAAAAATTTTAAGTATATAGGTCAGTGGAATTAAAATTGTTCATTTTGTTGTGTAACCATCACCACCATCCATTTCATATCTCTTTCATCTTGTAAACTGAAACCATCTTGTTCTTCTCTCTTCCCAGGCCCTATCAACCAACATTCTATTTCCTGTCTCTATGATATTGACTACTCTAAGTCTCTCATATAATTGGAATCATATAGTATTTGTCTTTTTGTGACTGGCTTATTTCACTTAACTAATTTATTTTTTTGCTTGCTCAAATCTGCCTTTGAATCTCTCTAGCAGATTTTTTATTTCAGTGATAGTCATGCACTGCTTAATGATGAGAATACATTCTGAGAAATGTATCATTAGGTGGTTTTGTCATTGTGAGAACATGATAGAGTGTATAATATATAACCTAACTGGTATAGCCTACTATACACATGGGCTATATGGTATAGCCTATTGCTCTAGGCTACACACCTGTACAGCCTGTTACTGTACAAATCAACATGAGACTATGATGCAGTCAAGAAACATAGTGAACATGAGATGTATGAGCCCACTGCTGGCATAACACCATATACTTCTTTTATTTTAATATATATTTTTTATTTATGATTTTACTTTGTATTTACATAGATTAAAGTGTCACACTGAATATATCTCCCCCCACCCCTTTATTCCCCCTTTACCCTCCCATGCCCCCTCTCCCCAATGTATTCCCCCCCTTCCCTCCAGGATTTGCTGTCCTGTTCTCTATAATGCCGTGTTATGTATATTAATTTCATTAATCTCTTTCCCTTCTCTGATCCCATCTTCTCTTCTACTTTCCCTCTGACTGCTTTCCCTCTGGTCCTTTTGATCCTGCCTCTGCCTCTGTTCTGTTGCTCAGTTCACGTTGTTCATTGGATTCCTCAAATGGGTGAGGTCATATGGTATTTTTCTTTCTCTGCCTGGCTTTTTTACTTAACATAATAGTTTCCAGGTCCATCCATGTTGTCTCGAAAGATAAGATATCCTTCCTCACAGCCATGGAGTATTCCATTGTGTATATATACCACTGCTTTTTAATCCACTCATCCACTGACAACACTTGTGCTGTTTCCAGATCTTGGCTATTGTAAACAATGCTGCAATAAACATAGGGGTGCATTTCTTCTTTTGAATCAGTGATTTGGTATTCATAGGATATATTCCTAAAAGTGGGATAGCTGGGTCAAAGGGCAGTTCCATTTTTAATATTTTGAGGAATCTCTACTGTTTTCCACAGTGGCTGCACCAGTCTGCATTCCCACCAGCAGTGCAGAGGGTTACCTTTTCTCCGCACCCTCTCCAGCAGTTATTACGTGTTGTTTTGTTAACGAGCACCATTCTGACAAGTGTGAGGTTGTATCTCATGGTAGTTTTAATTAGCATTTCTCTAATGATTAGTGATGTTGAATATTTTTTAATATACCTATTGGTCATCTGTATGTCTATTTTGAAGAAGTGTCTATTCATTTCTTTTGCACATTTTGATTGGATTGTTGAGTTTTAAAAGTTCTTTATAAATTTTGGTTATTAACCCTTTATCAGATGTTTTGGCGAATATATTCTCCCATTGTGTGGGTTGTCTTTTTATTTTGTTAATGGTGTCTTTTGTTGTGCAAAAGCTTTTTAGTTTCATGTAGTCCCATTTGTTCATCTTGTCCTTTATTTTACATGCCCATGAAGATAAATCAGCAAATATATTGCTATGAGAGATATCAGAC
This sequence comes from Rhynchonycteris naso, assembly GCA_037038555.1. NCBI lineage: Eukaryota > Metazoa > Chordata > Mammalia > Chiroptera > Emballonuridae > Rhynchonycteris > Rhynchonycteris naso. The sequence continues at coordinate 136,018,376 of CM072998.1, forward strand.
AGTTTACTGCCTATGTTTTCTTCCAAAATGTTTATGGTTTCATGACTTACATTTAAGGCTTTTATCCATTTTGAATTTACTTTTGTAAATGGTGTAAGTCAGTGATCTTGTTTCATTTCTTTGCAAGTACCTGTCCAATTTTCCCAACACCATTTGTTAAAGAGACTGTCTTTTCTCCACTGTATGCTCTTACCTCCTTTGTCAAGTATCAATTGACCATAAAGGTGTGGGTTTATCTGGGTTATCTGTTCTGTTCCATTGATCTGTATGCTTGTTCTTATGCCAGTATCAAGCTGTTTTGATTACAATGGCCTTATAGTATAACTTGATATCAGGAAGTGTGATACCCCCTACTTTATTAATTTTTTTCAGGATTGCTGAGGCTATTTGTGTTCTTTTTGGATTCCATATAAATTTTTGGAATATTTGTTTTATATCTTTGAAATATGTCATCGGTATTTTAATAGAAACTGCATTGAATTTATAGATTGCTTTGGGTAATATGGACATTTTAATGATATTTATTCTTTCTGTTTATGAACACGGTATATGCTTCCATTTGTTTGTATCTTCCTTGATTTCCTTTAACAATGTTTTATAATTTTCCGAGAAGTCTTTAACCTCTTTGGTTAAATTTACTCCTAGGTACTTTATATTTTTGGATGCAATAGTGAAGGAGATTGTTTTCTTAATTTCTCTTTTATACAGTTCATTGTTGGTGTATAAAAATGCCACTGATTTCTGACTATTGATTTTATATCTTGCTGCCTTGCTGAATTCATTTATCAGGTCCAGTAGTTTTTTGACTGAGACTTTAGGGCTTTCTATGTAAAGTATTATATCATCAGCAAATAATGATAGTTTTACTTCTTCTTTTTCAATTTAGATGCCTTTTATTTCTTTTTCATGTCTGATTGCTGTGGCTAGGACTTTCAGAATTGTGTTGAATAAGAGTAGTGAAAGGGACACTCCTGCTTTGTTTCTGATCTTAAGGAGATTTCTTTTAATTTTTGCCTATTGATTATGATGTTGGCTTTGGGTTTGTCACAGATGAACTTTATCATGTTGAGGTATGATCCCTGAATCCCCACTTTACTGAGAGTTTTGATCATAAATGGGTGCTATATTTTATCAAATGCTTTTTCTGCATCTATTGATATTATCATGTAAATTTTATCCTTTCATTTGTTTATGGGTTGAATCACATTGATTTGCAAATATTGTGCCAGCCTTGTCTCCCTAGAATAAATCCCACTTGATTATGACGTATGGCATTTTTCATTTATTTCTGGATCCAGTTTGCTAATATTTTGTTGAGAATTTTAGCATCTAAGTTTATCAAGGATATTGGTCTATAGTTTTCTTTCTTTGTAGTGTCTTTGCCTGGTTTTGGAATCAGTATTATGCTTTCCTCATAAAAGGAGTTTGGAAGTCTTCTCTCCTCTTGAATATTTTGAGATAGCTTGAGAAGGATAGGACTTAAATCTTTGAATATTTGGTAAAATTCACTGGTGAAGCCATTGGCCCAGGACTTTTGTTTGTTGGGAGATTTTTGAAAACTCTTTCAATCTCATTTGATGAAATTGGTCTGCTCATGTTTTCTGATTCTTCTATATTGATTTTTGAAAGATTATATGTTTCGAGGAATTTGTCCATTTTGCCTAGGTTGTCTAATTTTATGGCGTATAGTTCTTCATAGTATTTTCTTGCAATCCTTTCTACTTCTGCTGTCAGTTATTATTTCTCCTCTGTCATTTCAATATTTATTTATTTGAGTCTGCTCTCTTTTTTTTCTTGGTGAGTCTAGTTAACGGTTCTTCAATATTGTTTAGCTTTTTGAAGATCCAGCTCTTGGTTTCATTGATCCTCTGTATTGTTTTTTTAGCCTCTGTGCCATTTATTTCCACTCGGATCTTTATTACTTCCTTCCTTCTACTTCCTCTAGGCTTTACTTGCTGTTCTTTTTTCTAGTTCTTTCAGATGCAAGATTAAATTGTTTGTTTGAGCTTTTTCTAGCTTCTTAAGGTATGCCTGTAGTGCTATAAACTTCTCTCTCAGGGCTGCTTTTGCTGTGTCCCACTGATTTTGAGTTGTATGTTCGTTTTCATTTGTTTCAATAAAATTTTTGATTTTATTTGTTTCAAGGTAGTTTTTGATTTCTCATGATTAATTTATTTGTTATTTAATAACATGCTATTTAACCTCCAAGAGTTTGAATATTTTTCAGTTTTTCTATAGTAGTTGATTTCTAGTTTCATGTCATTGGAATCCAAGAAGATGCCTCGTATGATTTCAATCTTCTTAAATTTGTTGAGACTCATTTTATGTCCTAGCATGTGGTCTATCCTCGAGAATGTACTATGAGCACTTGAAAAGAATGTATATTCTGCTGCTTTAGGGTGAAAGGTTCTGAAGATATCTATTAAATTCAGTTGATCTATGTGTCCTTAATTCTGCTGTTTCTTTGTTAATTTTCTTTCTTGAGGATCTATCCAGTGCTGTTAGTGGGGTATTAAAATCCCCTACTATTATAGTATTGCTGTTGATCTCTCCCTTTATGCCCATCAAAATCTGCTTAATGTATTTAGGTGCTCCTATGTTAGGTGCATAGATATTTATAATGGTTATATTTTTCTGTTTGATTCCTCTCTTTATCATTATGCAGTGACCTTCTCTATCCCTTACTATAGCCTTTATTTTAAAGTCTATTTTGTCTGATATAAGTATTGCTACACCAGCTTTCTTTTCATTTCCATTTGCATAAAATATTTTTTTTCATCCCTCTACTTTCAGTGTATGTGTACCTTTTGTTTTGAGGTGTGTCTTTTGTAGACAGCATATGTATGGATTCTGTTTTTTTATCTATGCAGCTACCCTATGTCTTTTATTTATTTATTTTAATTTTTATTTAAACAGGGACAGAGAGAGAGGGACAGATAGGGACACACAGACAGGAATGGAGAGAGATGAGAAACATCAATCATTAGTTTTTTGTTGCCATTGCGACACCTTAGTTGTTCATTGATTGCTTTCTCACATGTGCCTTGACCATGAGCCTTCAGCAGACCAAACAACTCCTTGCTGGAGCCAGCGACCCTGGGTCCAACCTGGCGAGCTTTTTGCTCAAGCCAGATGTGCCCGCACTCAAGCTGGAGACCTCTGGTCTCGAACCTGGGTCTTCTGCATCCCAGTCCAACACTTTATCCACTGTGCCACTGCCTGGTCAGGCTACCCTATGTCTTTTGATTGGAGCATTTAATCTATTTACATTTACGTTATTATTGATATATAGGTGTGGTTTGCCATTTTATTCTTTAAATCTACATTCCTCTTTTACTAGTATCTAATTTCCTCCTTTGTTCTGTTTATAGCAGGCCCCTTAACATTTCTTGTAGTATTGGTTTGGTTATAATGAATTCCTTGAGTTTTTGTGTGTGTGTGTGTGTCTGGGAAGTCTTTTATTTCTCCTTCAATTTTAAATGATAGCCTTGCTGGATAGAGAAATCTTTTTTGTAGACTCTTGTTTTGCATTACTTTGAATACTTCTTGCCAATCTCTTCTGGTCTCTAATGTTTTTGTTGAAAAGTCAGATGTCATCCTCATGGGGGCTCCTCTGTATGTAATAAATTGTTTTTCTCCTACAGCTTTTAGTATTCTTTCTTTATCTCTTAATTTTTGTATTTTAATTATGATGTGTCTTGGTGTTGGCCTTTTTAGGTTCATCCTTAATGAAACTCTCTGTGCTTCTTGAACTTGTATGACTTTTTCCTTCATCAATTTAGAGAAGTGTTCAACTATGATTTCTTCGATCAGATTCTCTATCCCTTCTTCTTTCTCTTCTCCTTCAGAACTCCTATGATGCAGATATTATTTTTCTTCATGTTGTCACAGAGCTCACTTAAAGTTTCCTCAGAATTTTTGAGCCTTTTTTCTATTTTTGCTGCTCTGCTTCTGTGCTTTTGTTTATCTTGTCCTCCAACTTGCTGATTTTATCCTCAGCTTCATCTATCTTGCTTTTAATTCCTTCCAGTGTGGTCTTCATTTCTGATATTGTATTTGTCATTTCTGACTGATTTTTTTTTATTATTATTTTAATGTCCTTTTTTATATTTGCTATCTTTTTATTTAGGTGCTCATATGTCCATCCATTTTTGCTCTAAGACCTTTGAGCATCCTAACAATCATTTTAAATTCTGCATCGATAATTTGGTTATTTCCATCTCATTCAAATCTTTTTCTGTGTATTTTTCTTGATTCTTTGGGTTGCATTTCTCTGCTTTCCCATTTTGTCTGTGTATAAGAAGGGTGAGGCCACAGGTGTCTGATGGATGTAGTCTTTGTGTTCCCTAGGTGTGGTCTGTCTGCAGGCCTTCCACCCCCTCTGCCACCACCTTGGGTGTTTAGGCACGGGTGTTGACGGCGCCAGCCCACTAAGGTGGTCTCTTTGGTTTCTGCCTTGCTTCTGTGGATGGGACTTGCTAACATTCTTTATGTATATTATATGATAAGCTCTGTGCTTAGCTTTTTTCATTATTTAATTTTATCTTTTCTTTTTTTTTTACAGAGACAGAGAGAGAGTCAGAGAGAGGGATAGACAGAGACAGACAGGAACAAAGAGAGATGAGAAGCAACAATCATCAGTTTTTCATTGCAACATCTTAGTTGTTCATTGATTGCTTTCTCATATGTGCTTTGACTGTGGGCCTTCAGCAGACTGAGCAACCCCTTGCTCGAGCCAGTGACCTTGGGCCCAAGCTGGTGAGCTTTTGCTCAAGCCAGATGGGCCTGCGCTAAAGCTGGCGACCTCAGGGTGTCAAATCTGGGTCCTCTGTGTCCCAGTCCAACACTCTATCCACTGCGCCACCACCTGGTCAGGCCAATCTGATCTTTAAAACAAGCTATTATAGGTGAAGAAACTCATCCATGCCATACAGTAAGTACAGATGTCAAAACTCAGACCTGATTAACTTTGAAATTAACTCAGTGCTCTTATCTTTTGTAGGAATTGTCACAAGTGTTCTCATGTGGGCATGCATGCCTTGGCCCATGCACATGTGAAGGAGAGGCTTTCAAATCCATTATTGCTCTTTGATCCATTGCCTTGCCTGGATTTTTGATTACTGCTGGTCACTAGACACTTCTCTCTTAAATTAATGCCTGACTTTTCTATCCCTGCCATAGAAGTTTCTACCATGGTCATTTCTCCTTCTGCTATGCTCACAATTGTTGTTCAGGATATAGGGCTTCCACTGCACCATTATCCTTGCAGAAGTGTATATGTCAGTGTGAAAGTATGTGTTTTTGTATTTGCATGGCAGTCACGAAGAGGCAGATATTCTAAAGATGCAGGAACCTCAGGGGATGGCTTTATTTAGAGTTTAACATAGTAAGCCAATATGGTTGCTTACTTATGTCTTGGTAATTAGTTTTAGTGGAAAGATTATTCTTTCCACTAAAATTGGTGCTAAAATTGGTGCTAAGATGAAGTTCTTGAACATGCATCAAGAACTTCATGCATGTTCATACTCTTTGACCTAGAAATTTTCAACTTTTAGAATCTATTTTAGGAGAAAAATAAGAAACATGCATAAAGACTTATGCATATGTTCATTGCAGCATTATGTATATTTACAAAATATTACAATCAATCTAAATGTTGGGATGTTATAAATCATAATTTTAAAGACCTAGTGAACTACTTATGACATAATGTGTAATAAATAGTGATGACCACATGATCTCAATTAAGTCAATATTTTTAGGGAAACTAAAAAACCAAAAGTAAATATACTAGCATTTTAGCAATGCCCACAACCACACTGTGGGATGGTTGTTAAAAATTATTTTATCCTTTTTATTCTTTTGTATAGTTTCATATTGTCCATAGTGAGCATAAACTGAATCAATCTAAAAGAAATGTATTTTTTCCCCAAAAGACACTTTTATAAAAAATAAAAAACTAAAATTCTTAGAGCAGTGTAGCAGATGCTATGTTAACTACATATGTCCAATATGTCATCTAATGTTCCCCCCAAAATCAACTCTGTAGTTGAAGCAGAAATTATTATTAGCTTCATATTACAGATTAAGATCCAAAGAGTTAAGTTCATCCAGTGACATTTCCTAGGATACAGAATAAGTTATAGAGCCAGACTGGGAACCTGGATGATCTCAGTTAAGTGTTTGCTTTCTCAAGACTAAAAGGTTCCATTTATGTTCACAACTTGTTCCCTAAAATTGACATTTGGGTCCTTCTGTATTTCACCCTAGTATTTTATAATTTTAGGATTACCTCCTAGGATACCTCCACAGGCAGGGATAGACTATTTTATAATGCTTTCAGTTAAGGTTTCTGAATATTTTTGTACACATTTTTATTCTTTAATAATGGGAGTAAGAAGACCACTGCCCAAAACTGAAAACAGGAATGTGAGGTAACTCAATGGAAGATGTTGAGTAGACAACTCAATTAGTCCTAATGGTAAAAAGTGACACCTGCAGCATAATGGTGGAAGACTGTGGTAACATTTCTTTGATTAATTATTCCCATTATATTTTTATTTCTAGAAGATCTGATTGATATCCCAGGCCATGTCTTCACGAGAGGAATGATCATAGCTGTTTTGATCTCGGGCATTGTTGTGTGCCTAGTAATTGTGGGTGTAATTTATAGAGTTGACTTGGCTCTATTTTACAGAAATTTCATGGGAAGAGATGAAACATTAACAGGTAACAAATGTGGTAATGTTGGGATTTTTTATCCTATGGTTTCATTAAGAAATCTCATAAAGAAACATTAATTTTCATCTTATTTTGATTACATTGTTAACTTAATGTATGGCAGAGGTTTTACATAGGCAAAATTTCTCTGAATGTATCATCCATTATGAATGTTATCTGTGCCACCTTTTTTTGTGCTTACTTATATGTTACCAAAAAATGTTCTCAAAATTTTCATGTATGTAGGTGGGACATAAAAACGAGACTATGAGACATGGACAAGAGTGTGGTGGTTACGGGGTGGGGGGAGAAGGAGAGAGAGGGGCAGGGGAGAGGCACAAAGAAAACCAGACAGAAGGTGACAGAGGACAATTTGACTTTGGGTGATGGGCATGCAACATAAATGAATGATAAGATAACCTGGAGATGTTTTCTTTGAACATATGTACCCTCATTTATTAATGTCACCCTATTAAAATTAATAAAGAAAAAGAATTCAAGTATGGATATCATGTCCTCCTAAATGTCCTATGAGATGCTTGATCCCAGAGACTTGATGTCATTGTTCACACACCATCTTGGCACCTTATACAATATGCCCATTCAGTAAAGGTCATTTAAATCAAATTGAATTGTACCATAGTTCATTATTTTAGCCTGGAAAAGGAGGCTGCATGATGTACCTGAAGGAACCCTGAACGAGAAGCCAAATGACATCAGTTCTAGTCCCATAGAATTGTCAGTATTTACTTATTATTTTTGTCTGATGACTACATCTCAGTTCTCCTGTTTTTTAAAGGTGGCTAGAAGTCGTCAAGTTTCAATATAATTACTGGATTAACCAATCAAGCTAATTCACTGTACTTGCTTTTGTTTTCATGTGTGTGTGTGTGTGTGTGTGTGTGTGTGTGTCACACATATTTCAAAGCACAAAGAGTCTAAGAAATTATACAGTAGAAAATTACCCTGCCAGCCTACCCATGTTTGCGTTTCCCACCTTATCCACCACCAATAGTATATCCAAACAAATAAAAACTTTATTCTGCTTCTGTTTAAACAACAAATCTTGTTTTATAACACACACTATTCTGAACTTTGCTCTCCTATTCCTTGGATACCCTGCCATATTAGTTTATAAGGTCTCTCATTTTTTAGGGCTTTATTATTATGGATAAAACCATACTGAGTTTTATTTATGTGGATGTACCACTGTTTACTGAGTCCCTTTTTTATAGACACTTTGGTTGTTTACAATCTTTTGTGACAGATAGCTTTGTACATTCATTGTTTCATATGTGTGCAGTATAAGTGAAAGAAAAATTTCCCAAAATGGGATATAGTTGTTATTTTGAAAGATATTGTCAATTTTCCCTCCATACTACTAAACTACCTACCACCTTCAAATGATAGAAATAACTTTTCACCATAGCATAACCCACAACCGTTTGGATATTTGCCAATCTGATAGGTAAAAAGTAGTTTTCATTTGTATTTCACTTACTATGAAAGAGCATGAGCAACTTTCTCTTTGTTAAAGACTCATTTTTATTTACCTTTCTCAAAGTACTCAATTATTTCCTTTGCCCATTGTTTTTAAATTGGGTTGTTAGCTCTTTTTTCTTGTTTATTTCTAGAAACAATGTACATTTTAAAAAGGTTAGCCTATTGTCTATAATATAGAATGCAAATATTTTTCCAGGTTGAAATTTGTCTTTTGACTTTGCTTATGTGAAAGATTCTGTAATGTATTTAAATTTATTCTTTCTTTTATGGTTTCTGGATTTGTGGTCATAAGTAGAAAGACCCTCCTTAACTTCAAGTTAATAAAAAAGTTTTTATATTTTTGATATTTTTATAGATGTATTATTCACACTTATGACTATTAATTTTAAAATATAAAATTAACAAAGTTAATTAATTTAGCTTTGAGCTTGCATGTGTGTGTGATTTTGCTATGGAGAGAGATGGGTCAGCAAACTAGGTGGTCTATTTTTGACATCTTATTACCAGGTCTCTACTTGAAAGACCAGTGTGGCATTGACTAATATCTCTCATTCTGATTTTCAGCTAAGATTTGTTTACCCCCCTGGTTGTATTTGACCCAATTCACAGATTTTAAATTCCCATTTCTTAGCTCTCAATGTGGTATTGCATAGAGACACTTAGAGCTGTACTCCACAGTAGTGATACTTATGGTGAGATCCCTGGACAGAGATCTGTTGTAGGAAAGTGAAAATGGAAATACAAGCACAAAAATGAAAACTTTTACATTTTAACAATTTTTATTGCTACTATCCCAAACTGTTTTCAGTTATTGGTTTATGAAGGATTAGAAATGAAAGAAAAACCAATCAACCAAAACAGCAAAAATTAACTTAAAACGTTGTTATTCACCACACAAAGTTTGAGAAACACAAGTCTGACTCTTTGTAGTATTAAATATTCATTCACATTTTGGTTTCATTTATACAAAGCCAAAGAATTTTATTAGTTTACAAATTACTTATCTGGGGCACTTTACTTTGTCAGTTATTAAAGCCATTGACACTTTCATTATTGTGTTGAAAATAAATTGGCATATCTGGTTAAAAAGATGAATTTGAAAGCTAATAGTTGAAAAACTTATTTTTCATGGGTAAGAAAGCTACATCACAATATAAATTTGACTAAATTATCTTTACAATTTATTGCAATTACATTATGATTATGAGAAAAGTATACCTTTTTAAAAAGTTTACTTAATTTATTTCTCACATCTTGGTGCCTGTTTTAATCACTGATATGATGACTTTACTAATGAAAACACTAGCTCGTGTACTAATAGAAAGCTGTATTTCACAGCATTCTAATAGAATTATTCAGGTGACCCATTTACTAATTATATTAAGAACTGGCTTCATTTTCCCCAAATTTTTTTTTGTTGATTGTATTTTTACCAGCTTTTGATCTATTTTTGATATGAATGTTATTTTGAAATTTTAGCCAAAATGTCCAATTATTCACATAAATACACTTCTACAAATCAATTGCTTTGTATCAATAGGTTCTGATTAAAACCGTTGAATCACAGTGCTACTGTAGAACTGAAGAAGCTTTTTACCAGAAACAAAATGTTGTTTTGTGAGCCTTGATTGTCTTAAAGAAACTGGGTTGGGCTGTTGAGCATAAATGAAGTATCACAAACATGGACCTAGACTGGTTTCACCCTATTGCATTTTCATAAAGGACCCAATAATATTTAGTCTTCAACTCAGTAGCAAATTTATTAAATCTCAATATTAGACCTAAGCATAAATTTAACTCTATCATCTAACAAATTGACCATGGAACAAAGATAATTCAATTCCTCTACCACTTCTTCCTCTTCATCTACTATCCCAATTAGCATATACTATATTATTTAGGACCTGACTCAAAATTTCCTACCTTTAGAAAGCATGTCAAATATCATTTCTTATTCTCTGATAAGATTATTTTATTTGTTTTGTTTGTGTTATATGGTCTTGTCTTGTGTCTCCCACCATGTTAAAACATTTGCTAATTGGTTGCTCAATTAGCATACAAGTTTTGAGGGTGCTATATTTTTGTCTTCAATAATAATTGAACTTACTCCTTATTTTTGACATTTAAAAATTCAGAGATAAAGAATAATGCATAAAAATAATTATAGAACAAAAAGATATTTGAGGGGTATTAGAAATTACCTAAACATTCTTGCTTTTCAATTTGTTTACTTCAAAAATATTTTTATTTCTTAACAGCTACATTGAGGTGCAATTAATATACAAAGAACTGCATAGATTTAATATATACTATTTGATGAGTGTAGGCACAAGGATTCTGGGTTTGTTGTTGGGGTTCTTTATTTGCTTTCTGGTTTTGTCTTTTTCTGAAGTTAGAAGCAGGGAGGCAGGCAGACAGACTCCCGTATGCACCCGACCAGGATCCACCTGGCATGTCCACTAGGGAGCAATGCTCTGCCCATCTGAGCCATCGCTCCATTGCAGCTGGAGCCATTCTAAGTTCCTGAGATGGAGGCCATGGAGCCATCCTCTGCATCCAGGCCAACTTTGCTCCAATGGAGCCTTGGCTGAGGGAGGGAAAGAGAGAGGAAGGAAAGAGGGAAGGGGGGAAAAGCAGATGGGCACTTTGCTTATGTGCCCTGGCCGGGAATTGAACTCTGGACTTCCACATGCCGGGCTGACTCTCTACTGCTGAGCCAACTGGCCAGGGCGAGGATGCTGTTTTTAACTTTTCTTTTTTAGTAATTCCATTCCCATTTTTTGTGACTTTCACTGAAATTTGAGCTAAATTTTCATTTACACACTCATTAAAAGAATAAACCTTATCTCCTAGATGGAAAGACATATGATGCTTTTGTGTCTTACCTAAGAGAATATCGGCCTGAGCATGGAGAGGAACACACTTTTGCTGTGGAGATTTTGCCCAGGGTGTTGGAAAAACATTTTGGGTATAAGTTGTGCATATTTGAAAGGGATGTTGTGCCTGGAGGAGGTAAGAAAAAGAATGCCTCATAGAAAACTAGTGGAAATACTTTCTTTTTATAAGATGGATAGCTGAGCTTAACCCTGTTTTATTTAAAAACAAACAACTAAACATGGTCCTCAAGCCAGGAACCAGCCAAATCAATAAAATGAACAGTTAGAAGATCAACTCACTACACTCTTCCAAATAGTGGCTTCTTTGGGACCCTGTTTTTTCATTGAACTCCACAGTCCTCTGAAATTTCCATTTCTAGCACCAGGTCTAAAACTGGTGTTATCATGAGGCATTTATTTAGAAATGCCCCACAGTAGTTAAGAATACCTCTTTTGATAATATTTTGTATAGTATCACCGAATCCTAATTTAATACATCATTTTTTGGATGATAAACACAGAAAATGCTTGTTATTTATTCTGTTGACATGGGTGAAAAAATTAAAGTAGGACATAAGACAGCTGGAAAAAAATAAAGGAAGATTGGTGGTTCATTCATATCATATTTGAGTTATGAAATTCAATTTTTAAATTAGTATATGAATACAAACAGCCATCACACATACCACGAAGCAAAGCACAGTTAGAATCAAAGATAGTAAAATTTCCATGTTTTTCTGTTTTTTCAGAGCAAATCTTTGAAAGCTAGTGTCATAGGTGTTGATGTGTTGCAAATGATGTAATACAAATGTCTTCTTCATTGTTACCATCCTTTTTTCATTTATCCAACATTTACTAAGTGCTATTCCTGTGCCAAATTCTGAACCAGGTATTAAATATATGGCAGTAAATTTAAAAATGGCTGTGACTTTACTTTTTTATCTCACAAATTAGAAAGGGATTATATACTACTCCTAATTATATTGAATGTCTCAAAGGGAAAAATATGCCAAATTATCAGATGCATACAACGCTGTGGTATTTTTTTGTGTTAAGTCTTTCTGAGCACACAGAAAGTATTACTGCTTGACTTTACATCAATTTTATTATTTTACCATTATTATCCAGCAGGCATTTTGAGAAAATAGATTTCCTCTTAGTTCTTAAATAAAAATAATGTTTGTCCTCAGTTATAATGAGTTTTGATTGAAATATCTATTATTTTTTTTTTATTCAGTGAAAGGAGGGGAGGCAAAGAGACAGACTCCTGCACACACCCTGACTGAAATCCACCTGGTGAACCTAGTAGCGGGTGATACTCTGCCCATCTGGGGTTTTGCTCCATTGTTCAGCAACTGAGCTCTTCTTAGTGCCTGAGGCAGAGGTCATGAAGCCATCCTCAGCACCTGGAGCCAACTTGCTCCTATTGAACCATGGCTTCAGGAGAGGAAGAGAGAAAGATAGAGAGAAAGAGAAGCAAGAGGAATAAGGGTGGAGAAGCAGATGGGCTCTTCTTCTGTGTGCCCTGACTGGGAATTGAACCCAGAACATCCATGCTCCAGGACAAGGCTCTTCCACTGAGCCACCCAGGCAGGGCCTAAAACCTCTATTTGAACAGGGATAGAGGTCTACAACAGAGACTGGCAATGTACTTACAATCCATAGGTCACTAAGAGCCTGCCACTTTTGTTGAAGCACAGCCACAAACATTTTCTTACATGTTGTCTTGGTTTGCTTTGTTAAGTTACCACAGCAGAGGTGAGTTGTTGTGACCCAAGCTTTATGAACTGCAAACCCTATAATACTTATTATCAGACTACAGAAAGAGTTTGTCAGTCTCTGGTATAAAATAATGACAGTGTTTTATTTTTTTCTTTCTAAGTCCTGATTTTAACATGCTCCTACATATGTGTGAAAAGGCTAGATAGTATAATAGTTAAAAACAATTACTTGAGAACCAAACCTTGGGGTCAGATTCTGCTTCTGCCATTTACTAGCTGTGTGACTCTGAATGAATTATAACCACTCTGTGCTTTGACTTTCTCATCTTTAAAACAAGTATGATACTTTCTTTATAGGGTCATTAGATGAGTTAATGTACATAAAACAGTGTGATAAAGAATGTAGCATAGAGTAAGTGATAAGTAAGTATTCATTATTGTTGTTACCTAGGTATTTGCTAAAATGGACATATAAAATTGAGAAGAAATGATTTGTCATAAAGAAAAACATTGGTGGAGTTAATAATATGGAATTAGACTATGCAAAGTGACTTTTCCTTTATGCTCACCCTTTCAGTTATCTTAAATGAATATTTTACATCTTGCATTTTCAGCTGTTGTTGAAGAAATCCATTCACTGATAGAGAAAAGTCGAAGACTAATCATTGTCTTAAGTAAAAGTTACATGTCTAATGAAGTCAGGTATGAACTTGAAAGTGGACTCCATGAAGCATTGGTGGAAAGAAAAATTAAAATAATCTTAATTGAATTTACACCCGTCAGTGATTTCACATTCTTGCCCCAATCATTGAAGCTTTTGAAATCTCATAGAGTTCTGAAGTGGAAGGCTGATAAATCTTTGTCTTATAACTCAAGATTCTGGAAAAATCTTCTTTATTTGATGCCTGCAAAAATGGTCAAGTCTTGTGGCGATAAACCAGAAGTCTTGCCTATGCTTTCACCATCCTGATCTTTAGAAAGGCTGAGTGTAAGAAAGAACTGCTGACACTGGAGATTGAGTGGATGAGCCTGTTCATAACCAAGAACATCATTCAAAACATTTAACTCTACTCTTTGAAAATCCTACTCACAGTTTGATGATGAACCATCACAAGGTTGCCAGAGATGACTGAACATCAAGCTGTGGTCATGTATTTTCAAAGATCTTGAGATTTAAAAGAAACAGGTCTCCTGTTTCTCCCTCTTCTATAACTGGACATTCAGATTGGGAATTATGCAAAATAACTTATGCCTTAAAACAAAGGCACATCTTTGAGAATTTTTAATGCTAACAATTGAACAAAAGGAATTTAAATTTATGAAGTGTAATTTTCTGTGAGCCTGAGGTGACGTAGTAATTGGAATGATGTCATCACCATCACTCTTGCACTATAGATACCTACCTCTAGACATGAGGGACAGCCCATGGGATGTGGGAGGTTGCTGGCAGACTGTGTGGAGAGCAAAGAGTGAGGTGTGAGCTGCTGTCTTGGGGTCATGGCTTCAGGATGTGTTTAGTGTGTCGCGGCCACAGCTGCAGGCTTGTAGTTCTTGGAGCCCTATGAAGGCATGGTACAGGCCATGCTTAATTGGGCCTCATTTGTGGGAACTTTTTAAAAGCAACCCAAAACAACTTTTTATATTTTATGAGAAATACAAATTTTAATTCAAATAATTTTCCAGGTCTTTAAAATTGGTCAAAAAAACTTGTTGATTTTACATAAATGTTTATATACATGATGGGTATAAACCATTAAGCAACAAGAAATGATGGTTACTTGCTTGATTTTTAAGTTACTTATTACAATGCTGTTGGGTGGAAGCAGCACGATAGAGTGGTTTGGTGTTTGAACTGTGTAACCAAGATGCTTGAGATCAAATCCTGGGTTTGCTACTCACTTTTGTGACCTCTAGATTCTTTTCTAACAGATCTGTGTCTCAGTTTCCTCATCTCTAAAATTAGAATTTATAATAATTACACCTACTTCACATGAATAAATAAAGTATTTACAACAGTTCTTAGCCCAGATTAAACATTCTGTAAGTGTTATTATTACTGTTGTTCTTGCTATTAAGTATGACTTAGATCAATTATTTTTAGCAGTGGAGTAGAATGGAAGCCAGAGAGCAGTAAAAGAAAGAGATCAGGAGAAGAGACATTTATACTTAAGGACATCAGTATAAGTAAATAGGAGAAGTATACCAGTAAGGCCAAAAATTTTTTTTTGTTGGACACCTGCTATTTTTTGCATTAGAAGACACATATCTGTTTGCCTAACATGAGCCCAGAACTGTGGGCCTTCTTGGTGGCTTCAGTTATGTCGGTCCAGGAAAACATTGAGTGAGAAATAAACACCGGTCTTAGAGGAAATGAAAAACGTTGGTACAATCAACAGTTCTAATGCTATAGAAATGTTTACCTGAAACCTAGATACTCTTATTGATTGGTGTCTCCCTGTTAAATTTAACTTTCTAAATAATTTTCTTTTAAATGGGGAAACAAAGAAAAATATTTGGAAGGCTGATTAGAGCATATGTGTGCAGTATAAATTTTCCAGAAAAGTTTGGAGCAGAAACTGTTTTAAACAGCTTTTAAACATTAGGAAATAATGATATTTTCAGTGTCAGAAAGTGATTTAATCTTTGTAGAGCTTACAATTTTGTGTTCTTGTTGTATGGCTAAAAAATGAAAGAACTGAATCATTGACATGTTTCACATGTGAAAATATATGGTAGGAGAAATTTTATTGTTATCATCAATAATTATGCTTTGTTTATTATGTATACTTCAAAATGTATTAAATGCATTTTTGTTTGTGTTAAATGTGCATATTATACATGCCTTAAATATATTAATGAACCATTGGTCTAATGACTTTAGTATGTTTCATTTTAAGATTCTAATTCTTGTTCTCAATGTAGATTTTCACCTATTTTAGAAAGGTATGGGTCATCCTACACCAATCTTTTTTTTAGTACAGGTTACTTTGTGCCTACTTTCTTCCTTTTACCTCTGATCCAGGAGCAGCAGAAGAATTTCCTTCCATCCCTTACAAAGCTACTTAATAATAGGCACACATATGAGGTCTTCACATGCCCGTTAATTAATATGCATAATTTTAAATTTAAGTGTAAACATTTTCAACTAAGACCAATGAGTAACTTTTACTGATAGAATAAAATCATGTCTTTTATAATTTTAAATGTCTATAACTTGTGGAGTTTATTTCAGAGAATCAGTGAATAACCAACTCTGTAAGATGTATGAAGAAATACCTCATATGTATCTGTTATGTACTAGAAGCATATGTTCAAGTTATACTTTCTTAAAGCAAAGAAAGACCCAGTTATGTTGTCTCTTTATAAATGCCTGTTGAACAGGGACACTTGATAAGTTCTTGGAGACAGTGGACACTTTCCCAGGGAGGCACTTTCAATTAGGACTGCCTAGGACACAGTCCTGCTGAGAGAACACAGAGCTGCTTAGAACTGGCTCAGAGGATAAAACAATGAGTGCAAAGAATATTCAGTCTTACTTCTGGGCTACTAGGGTAAAGATGGAGGGAGAAAATAGCACTCCACAGGATGAAAGTGTGTATTTGACTGGAGCATGCCCACTGTGGCATCTGCCAAAGGATGGGTAGTTGGACACTGACAGGTACTAGCAGCTCACCTTATAGCAATGCTGAATGGCTGAATGGTAGGCCTACCAGGACTATCTGCAAAGAGCAGAAAGGTGAGCTTCACTGAATCTATCAACATGTGTCTAAGAATGAATTGAAACACAGCTTTAAATACTCAGGGAAAAATAATTTGTCACTTTGGTCTGAAGTGCAGCTCTGAGGGAAGAGACTGAGGTGTTGGGGGAAGCCATCGTTTTGAGTGGAGGTTACTCTGAGAGCCTAGCTCATGAGCAATGCAAGACTATTCAAAGAGTGACCAAGCCACATATCTAACAGGAAACAGGATGTGTGTGCTGTGTGCGCAGGACACAAGAACCTTCCAGCCCCACTTGCATGCCACAATGATAGTGATCACACAGCAGGCTGGGGGCTCTGAAACCAACACCTATAATTCTCTAAGAGGCTTGTAAGAACTAGCTTTTATCTTCTTGTGGCCTCTCTTATGAATGCACACAGACATAGCAAGGAGACACCCCATTGATACAATTGTTACAAATTGTGTTTTTAGAGATCTCTGTACCTCAGAAAGGTCTGTAACCACTTTTTCTTATTTAATCACATTTGTAATTAAGCCCCCAATAAATGTTAAATAATAATAAATGTAGATATCCTTGTTTTGTTCTTGACTTTAGTGAGAAGACCCTAGTGTTTCCCCAATAAGTAGAATACTATTTTATACATCTACATCATATATACACATTGTAGTTAATTGAATTAAGAAAATCTTTATCAGTTCCAATTTTATTAAGTAATTTTAACATAAATTGATTTTTCCTTTCCTTCCTTCCTTCCTTCCTTCCTTATTTCCTTCCTTCCTTCCTTCCTTCCTTCCTTCCTTCCTTCCTTCCTTCCTTCCTTCCTTCCTTCCTTATTTCCTTCTTTCCTTCCTTCCTTCCTTCCTTATTTCCTTCTTTCCTTCCTTCCTTCCTTCCTTCCTTCCTTCCTTCCTTCCTTCCTTCCTTCCTTCCTTCCTTATTTCCTTCTTTCCTTCCTTCCTTCCTTCCTTCCTTCCTTCCTTCCTTCCTTCCTTCCTTCCTTCCTTTCTTCCTTCCTTCCTTCCTTCCTTCTTCTTCCTATCATTATTATATTTTTATTGATTCCAGTGAGAGAGGAAAGGAGAAAGAGAGAAAGACAAGAACATCGAGCTGTTCCTTTATATGCACTGACTAGGAATTAAACTGGCAACCTCTGCACCTTGGGATAATGCTCTAACCAACCGAGCCATTGGGCCAGGGTTTATTTAAATTTTAAACATAAATTGGTGTTGCCTTTTAACCAATGACTTTTCTGAAGCTATGGATATTATCAATAACATTTTTCTTAGAAAATATTAATGTTTTAATAATATCAAACCATTCTTGCATTTCTGAAATAAATTCTGCTTCATTCTAGTGTATTTTTTAAAAGAAGCTATGTTCAGTATTTAATTCATTAACATTTTACTTATGAATTTACATATTTGCTTCTAAGTAAGAGCAAAAATACCATTGACAGTTTGTGTGTCTATCTGTGCAATCTTTAAATATTTTTAAATATTAGCAAACAGTGAAAAATCATTACACATTGAGAAAAATCATTGAGAAAATGTTTTACTATGAATGGTCAAGATTAACAAAAAAATGGAGTTAGGAGGAAATGGAGATAAGCCAAAGAAAAAACATATTTAAAAACAAACTTCAATATTCTCAGAGAAACATATGATATTACATTAGAACATAATAATGTGGAGTAGGAAATTAAAAAAAAAAGGAAAGCAAACTATCAAGGTTGGAGATTGGTGGGAGGTCAATGAGAATGTGGAACAAAATGCTAAATAAATTGAAAATGGAAGAAAAGAACAGGGATGTTAGCCTAAATTAAAGTAAAAGAATATCAATAAAATTAGAATAAGCAGACACCCTATAAAATGAAAATCAAGAAATAAAACAATTTTAAAAATAATTAAAGGAACTATCTCAAAATTAAAGGACATGAGTTTCCAGTTTGAAAGAGCTACCAATTACTCTACAAAATGAATAAAGAAATGTCCTTAAAATTAGAAGTAAAAATGATGTGATCCTTAGAGTTCTATATTTAATCAAATAAGTATTCAAATAGAACAATATACATACATACATACATCAAGGTATTTGCCTCTCATGTACACTTTTTCTGGGGTCTACTGGAAAAAGTATCCCTTCAAAAAGAAAAAGAGAGCATTCTCTAAGAAGAAAACAGTTTAGTGTTCAGAAATGAGGAATCCAACTTAGAAGAGGGGTAAAAATGTTAAATGGAAATTTAAGGATGACAAATGTAGATAGGCCATATTTGAGTGTAAGAATGTTTTCAGGTAGATTTCCTTAAGTGTTAAATACATTGGACTGTAATTTACACTTCTGGTGGAAAGTTTAGAAGAGAATTAACAAAAGGTAAAGAGAAATCTAATCAATAAAGTAAGTATTAGGTTCAAGTGAAACAAAACTTGGTGCATGCAAAGAAATGCAGTCAAATAGCACTACCTGGTCATAATAGTGCAAACATGATATAAGTATATTTGGAAGCTAAAGGGAAGGAAAATGAGTTTGTGGTAGTGGAGGGTGGGGTAAGGTACAGGAAGTCAACAGATTCTATCTTTGTTCAAGGTCGGGTTCTTTAAAAGGCAGACTACCCTTTGACGTCTCATTAATCTCCACTTCATTTGGTGGCTATTTGTCATACTCCACCAGCCACTGGGTCTGCAGTCTCTGGATGGCCAAATGTAATGAAAATTTTCGATGGTTTTGTTTGATTTCTCTGTTGTATTCAACACTTTCACCTCTCTTTACTTCCTGAAACCACCCTTGGATTTGTGAAATTATTTTTTTCTGGTTCTCATAGCATTATTTTAATGTTTCTTTTTTTTCACTGCTTTAATGGATTCTATTTCTCTGTTCCAGTTCTTCTTCCCTTAAAACTCACTAGGTCCCTGGAATCTTCTTTTCTCTCATATTGCATATCCTCCTTGCCTGTTACCTCAGCTAATCTATAGATAGAAATTTCCCTGACTATTTGAGATTTCTTGCCTGAATCTAGAATTATATATTCAGCTATACATTGGGTATCTTTATTTAGAAATGTACATTGCATCTAAGACTCAACTATTTAAACTTAACTTACTCTAGTTTCTCTAAGCTTACACTTCCTACCACCCTCTCTGTCTTGAATAATAAAACCATTTTTTTACCTGATAATCAAGCAGGAATCTGAGCGTCCTCTGCAGTAGTTTCCCTTTATCCATAGTGTTGCTTTCCATGGTTTTAGTTACCTGAAGTCAACCACAGTTAAATTATAAAGTAGAAAATTGCAGAAACAGGCCTGACCTGTGGTGGCGCAGTAGATTAAGCATCGACCTGGAACACTGACGTTGCCTGTTCAAAACCCTGGGCTTGTCTGGTCAAGGCATATATGGGAGTTGATGCTTCCTGCTCCTCCCCTTTCCTTTCTCTCTCTCTCTCTCTTTCTCTCTCTCTCTCTCTCTCTCTCTCTGTTTCTCTTCTCTAAAATGAATAAATAAATTTTAAAAATTAAAAGAAAAAGAAAATTGCAGAAACAAACAATTCGTAAGTTTTAAATTGCTCACTATCTTGCTGCTCTGAAGAGTGTGGTAACATTTCATGCTATCCTACTTTGTCCAGCTGGGGATGTAAATTGTCTTTTTTTTCCAGTGTATCCACTCATTAACATCTGATTATGAAAGAGAGAAGACATATACATAACATTTATCACAGCATGGTGTTATAATTGTTTTATTTTGTAAGTTTTGTTGTTACTATTTTACTATGCCTAATTTACAAATTAAAATTTATCATAGGTATGTGTGTAAGTAAGTATAGGAATAAACAAAGTATATAGAGCATTCATCACTACTCATGGTTTAGAAATCCACTGTGTGTCTTGGAACATATCCCCTGTGGATAAGGTGGGACAACTGTATATCAATTCTTTTCCTCCTATGTTTTATATTTAGCCAGTAAGTTCTACTCAGGACCTGTATTCTCTATGATAGTTCCTTGGCAATTGCCTTACCTATGTCTCTGACTATTTCTTGTAGACGGGTGGGTATGTTTTGAAAAGTGATTGTAGAAGTTGTCTCTTGCTTGCTGTAGTTTTCCCACTCATAAGCTGTGACAGTAGATGAGGGAGGAGATTTAGATGAAAGAAAACACTGTGAAATTTTTTTATAAAAAATGAGAGGTCAAATAAACTAGAAAAATATAATATAGTTGCCAAGAATCTTTGACATCTCTTTTAATTGTGAGTGAGGCTAATTGGCACAGCTGTGCATTTTCTCTAGCAATGTCAAGTTGTGTATGTGCAAAGAGAGATAAGGGTTAGTATTTTTCAAGCTAGTGCTATAAAGTAAGGGATTGGCAAGTGAATTAATGGTATATGCAAGAGAGTGATAATAATAGAATTTAAGTGAGAAAATATAAACATGGGGAAGGTCATTGAAAATTTGGTAGATCAATATAAGCTTTTGTGACCTTGTAATGGTTACAGTTGAATTAAAATTGGTGTATTTCAGGAAATAAGGTAATAGGAGGTAAGTAACAGGGAATGGAATGCTTGAAGTGGATAATATTAGGGAGTGGGATACGTGGCAAATATTAGTAATGGCAAGTGTAGGGTGTGACCATAGTAATAAATTCCTGAGGTTGAGGTGGAGGACAAACCATTTGAAAAAGGGGAAGAGTGTGTCCCATTTAATTTATGTGAATACTAAAATTAGCAAGAATTAGAACAAGAAGAGTTCTGATGAGAGTAAGAGTGCGTGGGGAGCTAATGTCTTCAGGGAATGAAGTGGAGTGACCAAGGATTTGGGGACAATCTTAACAATGCTGGTAGTTCGTGGTATTATATTGTAAGGCCATGGCATTCAGAGTTGGGGATATTTTTTTTAAAAAGTGGAAGGTATAATATCTGAAAATCAGTAGTTCAAAGGGCCTGGAAGAGAAAAGAACCATCATTTAAGAATGGGTTATTTAAGAAACTATGTCCTGGAAGAAGTCAAACAGCAGTTGGTGGAAGAGGGGTTAAACAAATAAATGTCTAGGGAAGATCACTAGAAGATACTACAGATGATCAATTTAACCATCTACATGTCAGTTTAGGAAAAAAACATTTAATGAAAATTTAGTGATTTCTCTCTGATTCATCCCCAAGTGCAGTTTGGCCAGGAGCTCTGCCCTATGGTTTGGCTGCCCATGCCTCTCTAGCATTAACCACATAAGAAGTGACCTTCAGAAATCTTACTCCTCTCTCCCCACCTAGACTGTTCACTTCTGAAGGGCAATGTACCATGACAGCAAAGACCTTGAATATACTAGCTGTTTAGCAAATGGTTGCTATATTGGAGTTATTATTATGTATTGTAATTATTTATCTCTCTCCCCAAAGTATAATCTCTTTGAGGGTAAAGACTATATTTTATTTATCCTTGCATCACTTTTCTGAGATAATAATAATAAATAAAATGATTCAACATGAATTCACAGAATGAAGTCATTATTATTATTCCTAGCTATTTACTCTGAATGAAATAGAATTTATTTGTCCCATGGTAGTATGTGTTTCAGTTACTTATTGCTGTCTAACAAACCTAAAACTTATTTGCTTAAACATAGAGGTTTATTATTTCTCATAATTCTGCCATCTATGTTGGGCTCAGCTACACCATTTTCCCCTGCTCTATGTGGTGTTTGTTGGAACATCTAATATACTCTTTGCTCACATGTCTAAAGCTGGGATGGTTAGAGCTACTGGAGTCTAACTAGATTCCCCCCACCCCTATGTTTTTAAAACTGATTTTAATAGCTAGCTTGAACTTGCTTACAGAATATTTGGATTCTTATACAGTGTTTGAAAGAGAAAGCTGAAGAACTTTGGGAAACTAGCTGACACAGTGTCACTTCCACTGCATTTTTCTGCTTAAAACAAGTCACAGTCAGCCTAGATTCAAGGACAGGAAAAATAGACTTCATGTCTCAGCATGAAAAGCAGAAGGCACATGAAAAGAACCAGAGGAAGTGACAGCAGCCATTTTTGGAGACTATCTCCACAATGCACGTACCAGAATACTTCATCTTCTGCAGTCCCTACTCAAATTCTATTGCAGTGATCAAATTCACATTAGAAACACGTTTCTAAATAACTTCAGCTTCAACTTCAAGGAATGCATCAAGATAGCTCCCACACTCCAAATCACTGCAATCCAGTTCAATCCAACTGTTACATGTCATAGATACCTTTATGTTACCTTTCCCTTCCATCCTACTCATATCTTTCCCAAAATTCCAGATCCGCTGCCTTTATTCTAGTCACTGCTGCCCCCATATGACACTCTGAGGCCTAAGCCTAACATGCCAGTGTGTCCTCTCAGCAGCTCTGTGACCTCTCTAAGAATAAGCCAGAAAAAAAAAACTCACATTCTCTTGCAACCCAGCAGATTCATGACTGGTGTGGAAATGTTTTCATCTCATTTCTAGTTAAAATTGCTATTGCCCTTTTCCATCCTCACATCCTCACCTCAGGCAAACACTAATATTGCCTTCTTCTCAAAGTGGACCTATTCTTCATTTGTATTTTACATTACCCTTGTAAAGCCAGTAGTTGGGGTCAGGATCACAGCTGCCTTGCCCGTGCAGGTTCGCATTAGATTCGAACAGTCGTTAATAAAACAACGGAGCCAAGAACTGGTGAGCCATCAGCTTTAATTCTAGCTTGCACCCAGCGGGCAAGCAAAAACACACACTGGGCTCCAAAACCCACTCATTCAGTGCTCACAAAGCTACTGACTTATCCAAGTTTCCTAGAATCAAAGGTTTCTAGCTCACCAGACTTATTCACCTCTGTTTCCCATCTCCTCCAGCACAAACTCTTAACAAACTGGCTTCTTCATCAGCACTCTGCCATCTTGACTGCTTCTCCTGGCCTCCATGTGGCCTTAATCTGCCCTCCTCTCTTCTACCTCAGGAACCAAGCGAGAGAGAGATCAAGCTACTGGTCTCTCCCACTTTATAGCATAGACTCAAAACCTTTCATCCAGTTATTCAAACAAGGAAATCTCTGATACAAAGTCACCCATCTGAGGCATAATGGGATTCCTCCCTACATCACCACCCTACATCATCCAATCAGTCAAGGGTGTGGAGAAGAGCTTACTCTTAAAACAAAGCTTTAAGCTATAACGACCCGGCCTGCTTACATTACAACTTTTCCCCCACAGCCATCACAAACATAAGGGCAAATAATATCACCTGGGTGATGGGCTTCCATGTGGGCAGCACCATCTTTAACAAAGTAAGCATATTATATTTTATCTGCCGAACAACCCTCTAGTTATGTGTAGAAATAGTCGTGGAACTTGGATGTCCTCTGTAAAGCCAGTAGTCACAGCCATCAACAGGGCTGCCTGGCCAATGCAGGTTCACATTAGATGCAAAAAATCGGTAATGAAACAACAGAGCCAAGAACTGGTGAGCCATCAGCTTTAATTCTAGCTTGCACCTGGTGGGAAAGTAAAAACACACACTGGGCTCCAAAACCCACTCATTCAGTGCTCACAAAGCTACTGACTTATCCGAGTTTCCTAGAATCAAAGGTTTCTAGCTCACCAGACTTATTCACCTCTGTTCCCCATCTCCTTCTCCAGCACAAACTCTGCTCAAACTGACTTCTCTCTCAGCACTCCGCCATCTTGGCTGCTTCTCCTCTCCTCCCTGTGGCCTTAATCTGCTCTCCTCTCTAATGCTAACCTCAAGAACTGAGACCAAGCAAGCTCCCTGTCTGTCCCACTTTATAGTGTAGAAATCCAAACCTTTAATCCAATCTATAAACAAGAAAGTCTCTGATACAAAATCATCCATCTGAGGCATAATGGGATTCCTCAGGAGAGTGTACCACCCCACATCATTCAATCAGTCAAGGGTGTGGGGAAAAACTTACTCTTAAAACTTGTACGTGGGCAGCATCATCTTTAAAAAATGAGCATTATTATTTTATCTGCCTAACATCCTTCTTGAGGCAGCCTTATCTTTATTAGAGCATGAGACTCTGAGGGAGGCTGTTATCTAGGCTTAACCAATAGGCTTTCCAGATAAAGTTCTTTATTTTAATTTAATTTAATTATTTAATTTATTATTTTGTTTTAAGTGAGAGGCAAATGGCAGGGAGACAGAGACAGACTCCTATATGTGTCCCGACCGCATCTACCCCGCAAGCCCCTTACAGGGCGATACTCTGCCCATCTGGGGCCGCTGTTTCAACCAAGCTATTTCAGCACCTTAGGAGAGGCCATGGAGCCATACTCAGTGCCTAGGGCCAAATTGCTTGAATCATTCTATTGCAGGAATCAAAGGAGAACAAAATATGCCCAGACAACGTGATGAAGGAAGTAGGATTTATTTAGCCGGTGGAGCTGTGTGACCCCAAAAGAGGCAACAAAACATGTGCTCCCCAAAGTTAGATTTCTTACACCTTATATACCTTTATAGCTTTAGCTTTCATGGGACAAATGCCTGGTTTCTATGACTTCTTTGTTTGCAGGCCTACGTGACTTTTGTGTCTTAGGGAGGAGAAGGGGAGAGGAGGTGGGAGGGTCTGTCCTTGATAATTCTTTAACTCATTCTTCTTACTGGAGCTGCAAGTTCATTTCAAGGAACTGATAACCAGCAAGGTCTACGCCTATAATTTGTTATTTTTCAAACTTCTCCGTCTGCCCTTGTTCCCTCAGTCAAGAACACTGAAGTCACAGGCTAGAGTATAAGACCCCATACATTGCAGGCCCCCCTGCATTCTTCTGGTTTCTCCTCCCTCATTTCAAGCCTTAGCTGTAGGGAGAGAGAGAAGGGGAGGGAGAAACAGAAGCAGATAGTTCCTTCTCCTGTGTGCCCTGACTGGGAATCGAACCTGAGACTTTCACAAACTGGGCTGATGCTCTACCACTGAGCCAACTGACCAGGGCCATAAAGCTCTTTCTGAGCAGCATGGTTTTATTAAATTATTTTAGTTGCTTTATCAAAGAACAGTGTTTTTTAATTATATGTTATAGTTGGAAGCTTTCTCTTAATAAACAAGTACAAAAAAAAAAAAAAACCCTTGGTCATTTTAGATCATTTCCCTCTCTGTGGCAATGAATTATTGCTTCATTTAAATGGTGTTGGAGATATATATTTCTCTCTCTCAAAATTAGGACATTAATCACAAGGAAAGCTTAACTTATATTTTCAAGGTTAAACTTTTACATGTGGGGTTTGTTGTACAAGGCCAAATAAACAAACAAACAAACAAAAAAACAAGTTGAGAAATTGAGTGCTAATAGTTTTTACAGGAAATAGTCTTACTCATTTTTCAACTAAGCTTAACCACAAACCTTATCTAGTCAAGGAGCGTGTCAGACTCAGATGCTCCATCTTCAGGGTACTTCCTTTTACTGATAGAGGTAGTTATGGTATGTTTGTTTTCCTCCATATAACCATGGATTTGACAAAGTCAGTGGTCATTTACAAAATACTAAAAATTTTCTTTTTTTTTTTCAGGTATATAACTCATTATTTCCAAACTTGAAATAGTTAAATTGCTGTTGTATCTTCTTCAATTTTCTCTCTGGCTAGAAGAGATATAGTAGAACTCTTTGAAAATGGATATCTTCACATACTGTTCTTCATATAGAAAAGCCAGCAGTCACTGAAATGACTTGAAATTTCTTCCTCTTTTTATTTTTATTTACATCTTAAGAACAAGAAATAAAGGTAAGACAATAGTACATTCTTTTACTAGATTCCTTAAGCAGAAAATGTAAGCTGAGAAAAGAGCTTAAATAATTTTTAAAATAAATTGCTAATACAGTTTCTTTTCATAAAATATTTTGTAATAATAGATGTACTACTCAACTAGCAAAATTATATTTCTGTGTGTTTGTAGTCTTCAGTTTATTTTAAAAATGGTGGTTAGAAAATAAATTTATTTATAGTGCCTTGTTCATTTTCTGGAAAAGGTGAAGAGTAGAGAGGCTCAAGATATTTGCCAAATTTGACACTTACCTTTGCCAGCATTTTTTTCTCTTTCCCCTTTTCCCACCCCAAGCTTTGGTCAGTGAAATTTTTAGTTCATTATCAACCAAAGATAGTTGAAGTTTTAGTTTTAACCGACTGGGGGTGGGGAATAATCCTTAGTCTCTGACAAAAAAATATATACAGCTCTCAAAAAGAACTAATGTAAAATGTTTAGAAGAAGAGACCTTTCCGACACTTGAGGTTGTCCTGATGGGCTCTCATTTCTTTCTGTGAAGCAACAGCATGTGGTATTGGGACAATCAGAGTCTTTGAGACACTCCACATTAGTGCATAAATTCCTTTTTTTTTTATGTGAGAAGGGGAGATAAGAGACAGACATCCCCATGCTCTCTAACCAGGATATACTCAGAAAACTCTCACTAGGGAAGGTGCTCAATCAACCTAGCTATATTTAGGGCCTGATCAACTGAGCTATCCTCAGCACCCCAGTGAGGACACTTAAACCATCGGAGTCACTTGGTGCTAGAGGGGAAAAGGAAGAGAAAGCAGCGAAGGAAGGGGACAGAAGAAGATGTTCACTGTTCTTATGTATCCTGACCAGGAATCAAACCCAGGATGTCCATATGCTGGGCCAACACTCTATCCACTGTGCAAACTAGCCAGGAATAAATTACTCTTCTAATGCTTACTCATTAATAGTAAGAACTACTATTTTAAGCAATGTGAGTTTTTGTTGTCCATCTGTAAAACAAGAGAACAATAGCTATCTTTCAGAGTGTGACCAGAGAGTAAATGTGAGAGAAGAAGTCCATTGAGTCAAAGTCATATAAGATGAATAATGTGAGAGATGACAGCTGCCTGGTGCAGTAGTTCAGAGGGAGGGATGGGTTTCATTATGCCAGTGATCAGGGAGGGTGTCTCTCGGGAAGAAATCTAGATAATACCTGAGAGTGTCAAAGCAGGTCACATTTTGTTTTACATGTGCTGCTTGGAAATTGATGCTTTAATAGGCAAGGTGCTGGTGAAGTTATTAGTGTGAAAATGACATCATCAGGCTTGCTTTTTAGAAAAGTGCCTCCAGAGGCCAGAGATGGAGAGACTGTTCAGGGGCTTTGTGGGCAATGGAAAGAAAGGTGAGGGGGAAGAACACATCTTGAAAAGCAGTGGCTTTATCATGCTCCTTTTCTCAACCATAGTTCTTATCAGAAAGAATCACCAATGGGGGTAAGTAATACAGTGACTTTAATCCCTAACCTCTGTCCCTGGCACTCTTCAAAGCCCTCCACTATCTCAGGGAGCTCTTGCTTTACTGAGCACTCCCTACTTTCAGCAAGTCAACAGCCATGTGGAACCATCCTGTACTTCTGACTCCAGCCTGAACAAACTGGTCTGAATAGACTTGTCCATGCTGCATGGCTCTGCCTAGCTTCGTCCAAGATGATGTATCTGTGGTTTACAGGGCTGTTTCTCTTCAGTCCATGAACTCTCTCTCACTCTCACTTGTATCTGACCTGCTAACTTGACTATTCTTTCCCTCCACAGTGCAATCCTGTCAACAATCTCTTTTTGTCAACTGTGGAGCAAACACCATCCTGTCTTCCCTACCCAGTATTGCTTGTGGAATGTGTGACTTCTTCCCACTCCCCACATTCCTTCTCCTACTTCCTCATCCCACACTCCACACACTCACCTGACCCATTGCCAGCAAACCTAATAAACACTTTCAATCTCTCTTGTTTTTCGTTCCTCTACAGCTTCTGCTGTTGACATTTATTATTTCCTCCAAACCTCTGTGGTTAGTGTCAGGGTGTTCTTTGTGTTCTGTTTTTTCTCCTCCTTTTAGGCATACCTTTTAAAATATTTTCTTGGTCCTGCCCTGCCCTTCCAAGTTGGTGTTCCTCACAGAAGTCTATTTGCTTTTTCCTGGCAGCTTGCCAAATTCTCCAGCTTGAACCCTTTTTCCCCCATGGAGCTGACCATAGATTCCTCTCTGAATCGCACCTGGCTGCCCTTGGAGTGCTCTAGCTGGAGCCCCAAAGATACTTCAAACTCAGTGTTTCTGCTAGAGAAACATTAATTATTGATAACTAATTTAAAAATATTAAAGTTATTCCTTCTGCATCTGAAGATGTTGGAGACATGGTGTATGTGTGTGTGTTTTGGAAACAGGTTGAAAATGAAGAATTTAATAAGATAAAGAAAGCCAAGTGTTTCTTTGTAAGAAAAGATGGCAATATCTGGAAATAAAGATCCTGAGAAAGTTATGGGTGGAGAGAGTGGTTGGGTGGAGGGAGTGATTAACAGAAATGACCAGTGTGTTCAGGGAGGAGTAAGGAGAGGAACATGCATGGCTGGTTAGATGTGAATAAAGAGAGAGGTTGGTTTTGTTAGCTTCTTAAAAATCAAAGAGGTGTGGGGAGAAGATTTTTAAAGGGAACTTTCAGAGTGGTCATACAATATTTAATATCACTTTTTTCCTTCCTTCATTCCTTCCTTCCTTCCTTCCTTCCTTCCTTCCTTCCTTCCTTCCTTCCTTCCCTCCTTCTGTCCTTCCTTCCTTCCTTCTTTTCATTTCTTCCATCTTTATTTTTTCTTTTCTATTATCACTGCTTTCGGTTTTTATTCCATTTTCTTGGAATTGTTTATTTGCATGTTGGCGTTGACAAAGACTTTCTCCTTGACCAAAGTTTAGTCAGCCTCCTATGAAGACCTCTTCTCAACTAGGCCTAAACCTTGGTGCTAGCTCTGCTTCGGTCTGCCCAGCCCAGTTTTAACAAAGACTTTTGCTAAGTCATCCTCCCATCCTTGGTATTTGATCAACCACTCAATAGCTTATCAAGTTCCTCTTTGCCTACCCTTGTTTCTAAGTCCTTGAATGTTCTTCAGAAAGAATCCTGTTAAGTCAGTCCAATAAGAATTCACCAGCTCTTAGTGTTTCCACTTACTAATTTTTCATTTCTTGATTTCCTTCCCCTGCTTCATAGCTATAAATCCTCACCCATCCTTGTTCTATTCTGAGTTGAGCTTGATCTTTATCTCAATCCACTATGGCAATAGTTTTGAATAAAGTATTCCTTGCTGTTTTAATCAGTTTCAAATATTTTTTTTGTTTGTTTAACATGGTTTTCCACACTGTGTCAGATCCCTAAATACAGGGATGTACCATTTTATTTTGTCATCTCTTGTCAAACTGCCTAAAGCAGTATATGAGTGTTTTAGGAGAAAGTTTTAGTTAAGATTCAGGTGTTAAATTATCTTGCTTCTGTCACCCCAAGAATAATGAACAGGTTATTCTAATATTAGTGATAATAGAACTTTCAGAGGCACAGGGAAATTGTTCTATAGTAAAATTACTTTTATTTTTCTGCTGAAAATAAAATTAAATAATATTCAAATAGTATTCTCTGCTATGGTCTGAATGTTTGTGTTTCCCACCACCACCAAAATCCTATGTTGAAATCCTAATCTTCAAAAATGATGGTATTAAGAGGTGGGAATTAGGGAGATGTTTAGGTAATAAGTGTGGAGCCTTTATGAATAGGATTAGTGTTCTTATAATAGAAACTCCAGAGAGATCTCTAATGCCTTCCACCAAGTGAGGTCACAACAAGAAAGTCCTGGCTATAAACCAGGTAGAGGGTCTTCACCAAAATAAATCATGCTGGCACCTTGATTTTGGACTTTCCAGCCAAACTGTGAAAAATACATTTCTATTGTTCATAAACCATCCAGTCTTTGGTATTGCGCAGCTTAGATGGACTAGGACACTCTCTCAGTATCCTTTTTTTTTTTTTCAGGGACAGAGAGAGGAATAGACAGGGACAGACAGACAGGAACGAAGAGAGATGAGAAGCATCAATCATCAGTTTTTTGTTGCGACACCTTAGTTGTTCATTGATTGCTTTCTCATATGTGCTTTGATCGCAAGCCTTCAGCAGACTGAGCAACCCCTTATTCGAGCCAGTGACTTTGGGTCTAAGCTGGTGAGTTTTTTGCTCAAGCCAGATGAGCCCGCGCTCAAGCTGGTGACCTTGGGGTCTCGAACCCGGGTCCTCCGCATCCCAGTCCGATGCTCTATTCACTACGCCACTGCCTGGTCAGGCCCTCGGTATTCTTAACTCTCATCTCTTGTAAGTGGCTGAAAAATTCCAACGACCACTTTATCAACAAGAGGGACAAAACTACCAGGATCACAGCCTCTTGAGATGATGTGCTCCTCTTTTATTATTTCAGAAGATCTGTAGTAATGCTATCCAACTTTTTCTACTTTATTTGAGACACAGAGAGTCAAGCATGCTTTATTTTCTAACAGTTAATAAAAAACTAATAATGTGCAGGAAGTCTCAAACTTTATATATTTGAGCTATATCAGTAGCTTTCTTAAGTGTGGAGAATCTAACTTCTATTTTTTAAGTGAAAGGAGTGAAGACAGTGAGACAGACTCCCACATGCACTCCAACTGGGATCCATCTGGCAACATCCGTCTGGGGCCAATGCTCAAATCAACTGAGCTATCTTCAGTGCTAGGGCTGACAATTGAGTCATGGGCTGTGGGAAGGGAAGAGCGAGAGAAGGGGGAGAGGGAGGAGAAAAGAAGTAGATGAGTTGCTGCTCTTGTGTGTTCTGACCAGGAATCCAATGCTGGACTGACACTCTATCCACTGAGCCAACTAGCCAGGGCCAGAATCTAACATTTTCATTCAACTTTAGTCATTATTTTTCCAAGAAAACTTTTACTTAAGTTTTTCCAAATAACCTATGGAAATATGCATGTTAGGTAAGAATATAAAAAAGAAAAAAGAATTCTGTGAGGAAATGGAATGAAAAGAATGCATTATATGGTATAAAGTGCTGAGTGATACTATGAACTTGAAATGTACTTTCTCCTTCAGCTGTGTAAGAAATTATACACAGAAAGACTGCTATATACCATTTAAAATACCATACACATATGGACACGTGACGGCTCATTTGGGAGGATGTGCTCTTTCAAAGCTTTCCGTATCACTTGCATATTATCGCAAGTTCCGATTTCTTCATTTCCCATTTTTTGATTTACAGAAATGAAGAGGATTCTCAGGGCAATGCTCTGAGTCACAACACACTTTGGCAACAGGACACATTTCCTGAAGAGATGACAAGACTCATGGAGAACAATGTTTTATTTGGGATGGATATTTCTTTGGCTTGTCACAGGAGAGAGAATTAAAGGATTTAATATTTCAGGTAGGGGTTTTCACTTTTCATGATAACACTGTGAATCATGTGCTCTCACTTTAAAGTGACAGATAATTTGATACATCAGTAAATAGCATGACATCTTAATACAGAACACTTCTTTTTGTTAAGATGGGTGTAAGAGGGGAAATTATTGGGATGAAGATCTCTCAGTTGACACTAAGCATTGATGGAGAATCCAGTTACCGTAGATGGTTGGCCAGTGGGAGCAACTGAAGGAGGATAAAGGGTGGGTTGGCCATCTTTAACAGGAAACTGCTGTTGTTTCTTATGTTGCTAAAATTCATTGGGTGTGTGTTAGAATGTGGGCTTCCTTTTTCCTAAAAAATGGGGTCAGTGAAGTGGAAAGACATACAACTACTTTATGTAAATATAAGACATAGTTTCATCGTCTAATGTCCATTTGTGTGGCTTTGTTTACTGTGATTTTCAGGTTGCTCCACCAAAAAATATCTCTGGACATATTCTGCAAAGAGTGAAGAGGAGTTTGTCTTATTTTGTGACTTATCAGATCCACAGATATCTTATTCTCACCACAGAAATCCACTCTCATCATCCCAAGCCCTTACAAGCTTACCCTGCAGTGGTAATAAAGACCTATCTGATGTCCAGTGGTACCTACAACCTCAAAATGGAGATACATTAAGGAAAATTACTAAAAACTATTCTCACATCATTATGGACAATATTACCCTACATTTTTTGACCAATGATGTGAACAATGCTGGGTCATATGTTTGTAGACCCAAGATTAGGTATGTCCCCAAATGCATTCTTATCTGAAAGCATTTCTAAATCCTATATCATCTGGATACAATATCTATACTCACATGATGGACTTTGTTGACTCTCCTAGGAGCCTGCAGGATGAGGCCTGTTGTATTAAGATGGTTTTAGAAGTGAAGCCCAAGACAAATATATCCTGTGTGAACTCTGTGCCGCATAAGCGATACCTACTTCTTGGTTCCACTGACTCCATATATTGTCCCAGTCTCGGCTGCCAAAGTGACACACACAGCCCAGAGGTAACCTGGTACCAGGTAAAAGTAACTTTTGCAAAATTGATGTGAGAGTATGAGTTTCAATGGTAATGTTTCTGTCAGTTTATAGAAACATGGGTTTGAGGATCTGAGGTCTAGAGCTTTCCAAAGGCTGGCCTTGTGCCTACAAAGAAGACCTGGCTTTCTGAAAATGGTCTTTCTCTTCAGGAGCTACAGAGTCTGATATTTCAATTATTAGAACCATCCTTTTGATGGTACCAGGAAAATTTCTAAAAGTCAAGTATATCCATGTGAAGTAAGACATCATTTACAACATTGTAAAGCCAGTAGCCACAACCACCATCACAGCTGCCTGGCCCATGCAGGTTTGCATTTGATTTGGACAGACGGTAATGAAACAAGGGAACCAAGGACTGGTGGGCCATTAGCTTTCATTCTAGCTTGCACCCAGCGGGCAAGAAATACACACAGTAGGGAAACACTTTCATTTCCATTTAGGGATCCCAAAGCCACTGACTTATCCAAGTTTTCTAGAATCAAAGTTTTCTACCTCACCAATCTCATTCATCTCTGTTCCCCATCTCCTTCTCTGCACAAACTGGCTTTTTCTTCTTCAGCACTCTGCCATCTTGGCTGCTTCTCCTCTTCTCCATGTGGCCTTTCTCTGCTCTCCTACAGCATGGGCTCCTTCTAGAATGTAATCACTCTTCCCCCAGAACAACGTGATCTCTTTCCTTTTAAAACCTTTTGGCATGAAAACCCTCCCCAAATACATTAATATAATCATGCCCATCCCAAGCAAGAAGGGCAACTAATATTATCACCTGGGTGACAGGCTTTTATGTGGGCAGCACCATCTTTAACAAAGTAAGCATAATATATTTTATCTGCCCAACAAACATCCTCTAATGTAGAGGGCCAGATTAGTTCATTTTACTGCCTTTGCAAAGCATTGGGCATTGCTAAAGGGAAGGGAGCACCCAATAAGTGAGACTTGAAGGGTTTCTGAAAGAAATAAGAAAGGAGAATACTCTCCTAAGTGGACATCTCTGGGAGACATTGAAGGGAAACACTGCGTAGCCCCGAGAACAGGTAAGACAGTGAGGAGGGACTGTTATAAGAGAAAAAAGAAACAAGAGCTTAGAAAAGACAAATTTCATAGTGATTTTGTGTTATAGACCACATATGAGTAAACTGAACAAAAACATTTTACAATTTCATTGTTTCATAGTTATACCAAGGGCTAAAAGACATATAAATTCTTCATAGGCATCTCCTCCAACATAGCCTATGTCAGTGGACCCGTGCATGATGGAATCAGGGAATAGATATTAAATTACTTCCTACAATTGTAATAATCATTGAAAGTTTAGTACTTTGCTTTAAATATCATGTAAAACTTTAAATTTGACATTAAAATGTATCTGTTTGTGAATATAAAAAATCATTTTAAGTTAACACTGATAGAGGTCAAGAAGGCAGCTCTTGTTTATCTGGTGCTTTAATGCACTTCAGCTGAACACTGACATACCGGTGTGGATACACCTACTATGGTGTGAGAAGACATTGCTTACTCAAGTCTCTTGAGACTTGGTGACAATAATAGGTCAACAAGTGTTATTATGTCCATTGTAGAAATAAGTATTCATGGATGATGAATGACATGCTTAAGGTCTCACATTTGTATTTTAAAGTGGTGCAGAAAATGTGCTGGCTTCAACAAAATCCAAATGTTAAAAACACATTAATTTTATAACCTTTAAAATGAGGTTACTAAGAAGAGTCAATGGTTCTGTTAATTATTTCCAGTCCTCTCTTAAGGACAAAACTTCCCTTGGTTGAAAAGTATTTGTAGCCTGGATGACATATGTCTTGTTATGTCAAGGTAGACTGTACTAGACCAGTAAAGCAGGCTTGCTCCTAGTTATTTTAGATAAGATTGTACTTGAATTTCCAATGATCATATCCCTGAAATGAAAGCTTCTTTTAATTTTAAGTAAACACAAACTACAGTGTAGTTGCCAGCTTTAAGCGTATATTGCTCTTATAAGCTGAACGTTAAGTCTGTATGACATTTACAAAAAGAAGCTTTATTTCACTTCTCTAGGGCTTTGATCACAAATGTCAGGATGTGTTTAATAGCAAATAGGCATTTGTTCTTAAAGTAGGCAAATGATGACTGTTGTTAAAATTGTACTTTATGATTCATATTTGGAGAGATCATGGTTAAGGTTATGTTTTATGCACTGCAGATATGTGTGTGTGTGCATGCACACGCATGGGTACACATGACACAAATACACACATTAAAAAATGGCATTATTGACTTAAGATGAAACTGCTCATCAGGGATGCACCTGTCAGGTGTATGGAATAGTCAAGTGAAATAAATCCATAGGCTAGGGTCTCTGAAAGTTTCCAAAGTATTTTTAATAGACATGTTAAAAAATTTAAGCACAGTGATTCTTGATTGAAATATTTAATGACTAAGAAGTTGGAATTTAAGTGAATCATTTATAATTTATTCTAATAACATTTTCTTTATATTTTTTTAATTTCTAAAAACATAATGAAATATTAGTCTTGGCATAAAGAAACTTCAATGAGAGGACATCTTAAGTTCATTAGTTAAAAAAATATTTGACATAAGCTAAATTATAACAAAGGTCAGTGAGAAAGACTCTTCATGAACTCCTGTCAGTAAGACTTGTGCCAAGAGTAAGTTTTCCATTTATGGTTGAAAATAAATTCATGTATATGCCACACTTGATCAGTACAGTGCCAACGTAGCTGCCAGGCCATTTCTGAGCTCTGTGTTGCACAGAATTTTCACACACAAACCTGCCACTGCTCCTTCTCACTTTCTTTGGTGTAGTTTCTATACTAACTGGCACCTGTTGACATTCTGTGAGTCCAGTGACATGCAGAACTGTTGATAATGATGAGACAAACTAAACTAAAGGGTCACGTGATTCCAAGTGGGAAAAGTTATTTAGATTTGATCTTTGAAATCTATTACCAAGGCTGATCCATTGCCCATTTAATCGTTCTCATGGTTAAATTTCAGACCTCTCATGGGTAACTTATTAACATCAGTCCAAGGCTATAATCCTCATGGTGTCTAACCAATATTGAAAACAGAGCCTGGCCAGTGGCGGAGCAGTGGATGAGCACTGACCTGGAGTACTGAGGTTGCAGGTTTGATCCCCAGTAAGACATGTATGAGAAACAATTAATGGAGGAATGAGTTGATGCTTCTCTTTCTCTATCTATCTCTCCCTCTCCATCTTCCCTTCCTTTCTCTCAAAGGAAAAAGAAAATGACTGTCTTTCTTGTTCTGAACAGTTTATTCGTGCAGTCACTATATGCTTTTATTAGTTTTGAG
Organism: Rhynchonycteris naso; assembly: GCA_037038555.1. Lineage (NCBI taxonomy): Eukaryota > Metazoa > Chordata > Mammalia > Chiroptera > Emballonuridae > Rhynchonycteris > Rhynchonycteris naso. The sequence continues at coordinate 136,054,534 of CM072998.1, forward strand.
AGAGCTTATTATATGGTTGATTCACTCTAACTTGGTAGATAGGTCTTTTTTTTCACAAGTACCTGTAATCCAGCCAGTTCAATTTTGTGCTACTAGACTGGAATTTATAACCTATGTGTATGATTTTACATTTATTCCTACTAAACTATAATTTCTCATTTTCAGCTCATCATTTTACATGTTAGGAGGTTAGAATTTTGATTTTGAAATCCAACATGTTAGATATCACTTCTATATTTATGGGACTTGTAGATTAGATGCATTAACTTTGTAAAATACTGAATAGCCTGACAATGATGACAGTTCTCAGTTGTTGACCTTAGATTTATCTTCTTAGTTACCTATGGGTTATCAATCCACAACTTAGCTGGAGTCATGGGGAAGGTGGAGTGAGGAGCGGTATATGACTCAAGTAACTTAAAAGAGCCCTCAAAGGTTGAATCACTCAGCCCACTGTACCCATATTATTTAACAAGGAGATGATAAGAGTATTTTCTGAATGACTCACTACAGTTAAGATATAGTGTGTCTACTGTATTCCTCTAAGCCTTTGGTCTAATCATTTTATCATAGAAAGAAATGAGTTGACTGGCATGATTGCTATCAGTGAAAGCAAGCTGGCTGATATTAAAAACCGTTTCTATGTCTTAAGGGCTCATAAACCATTTTTTTAATAATACATTCAAGATTTTAGAAAGGGATTGACATTTAGCTCATAACTAATTGTTTCTATAACATACCTTTTTCCCATGAAAAGAAGTATTAGTACAAAGTTTATGTATAAGTAGAATGCTGTCAGCATATGATTGCAGCGAGATACTGCACAGCTACACTCGGCAGGGAGATGCCACGGGACAGCAGACGCAGAAGCATGCAGGGTGCACCCAGCAGTAGTGAGCAGCTCTGCTGTAGAGGCAGGGTTTTTAGCTGGGGCTGTAGGGTCAGAGCAGGGAATACAGGTTGCAGATTGGCTTATGGTATTGTTGTTGGGTCCCTGTTGGTATGTTTGGACTTTACAAGTGTAAGTTTTGATCCAGGGACCGATAGTGGGAATAGAAATAAGGTGGTGGATGGATGCTAGTGATATTTTTAAGGAATAAAATTAAAAATCCAATGCTCTAATTAGAGGGTGTGAAAAAGTTGATGATCACATCTGGAGACTTCGTGGCTCAAAATAAATTCACAGCATTTACCAAATTGGAGAAAGTAGCAGCTGATTCAATTAGAAGTAAGAAGTGGTGACATATATGACTCACAATGAGTTATTAAAACATACATGAAAATATCAAGTCCACCAGGGAAAATAGGACTGGAGATATAGATGCTGGGATTCATCCCAGAATTGGCAGTCAAAGCCCAGGCAGGAACTTCCCTTTATAGCCCAAGTCCAGGGAGTACTATCCGCACAGAACAACACAATGTGCATCACTCTCATAAAGTTTTAGTGGTACATATTGAGCCATACTTATATTTTTACAAAAAAAAACAAACAAAAAAACTGGTCCGCTTTATTATCACCCATCTTTCCTGTGGCTCAGCGGAGGTCTTAGTTATAACCCTGTGTCTTCTCCCTATACCTTCTCATGTGATTTATGACACATCTCTACTCTAATTTCTATTCTTTGTATGTTATTACTGTGTTCTATAGGATTTTGCCTCTAAATTTTGCCCTGTGCTTAGAACCTTCCTTCTAAAGGGTTCTTGATCCTTGAGTACATCTGACAGACTGTTTAACCTTGTCAGTCTCACCACTTGGCCTTATTTACTTCCCACCTGCAGCTGCCCCTCCAACCAGTTCTGCCTCCTGCCACCCACTAAGCTGCTTACTAATCTACTGGAAATTCCTCCTTGAGCCACAGGAACCACACCAGAGACTTGGAGTAGGGGAATTCCTGACTCTAAAAGTCACCAGGCAGAGTGGAAGGGAAAGTCCTCAACCAGAACCTGAAACTAAAAACCAGAATAATTTAGATAAATTTTCAGTCCTCTCACTGATTAGCTTTACGATATGTAGCAAAACATAAACTCCAGAAATGCAGATTTCTCAGCTATAAAATGAAAGCAGAATCTATGTAAACCACATCAAAGTAGACTGAACAATCATATGAAATAATATAGGAGAAAGAACTTCGTAATCTATATGGATAAGAAGCTCTTATTATTAATTTTTTTTTGAGAGCCAGAGAGATGGATAGATAGGGACAGACAGACAGGAACAAAGAGAGATGAGAAGCATCAATCATTAGTTTTTCGTTGCCGTTGAGACACCTTAGTTGTTCATTGATTGCTTTCTCACATGTGTCCTGATCGCGTGCCTTCAGCAGACCGAGCCACCCCTTACTGGAGCCAGCAACCTTGGGTCCAAGCTGACAAGCTCTTGCCCAAGCCAGATGGGCCCACACTCAAGCTGGCGAGCTCGGGGTCTCGAACCTGTGTCTTCCACATCCCAGTCCAACGCTCCATCCACTGCGCCACCTCCTGGTCAGGCCAAGAAGCTCTTATTATTTTGTTATTTCTTTGTTATTGTTGTTTATCATTTTTCTTTTTACTTCCTTGGTGAGAGATGTGCTTCTGATACTCTTAGTTGGAATTGGAAGGCCATGTGCCACATGGAGGTTAGGGGCTACAAGACTGTTTACACAGTAATAATTATTTAACAATTGAGCCCTTACTATGTCCTAGTCCCTAGTGATACAGAGTGATTAAATTTATAAGAGCTTCCACACTTAGTTTGCATTACAAAAATCTAATAATGTGGCTCTTAGGCTTCAAAACCTTTCTTTCAATTGCACACCCATTTATTCACTCCATTTACAAAGAGCTCTTATGACTGGTCTGCTTACTGTAGACTGAAGGTCAAAGGTCAGACACAACTATGTGAATCAGAACTTTCACCTTGGCTTTATTTCCTATGTACATTCTTTGCTTTAAAGGTTTTTAAAACGGCACTAACTGACTGATTCCTGCACGCTCTTCAAAGCTCTGATTGGACTGGAAGGCTCACTCCTGCTTCAATGAGCTGAGTCAGAGCCATTGGAGTGCATCAAACTCTAACTTACTACTCCGAACCTGCATCCTTAGACAGAGAGCTCACTGAGAGAAAGAATTTGTGTTTATTCCATCCCAGTGTGTCCAGAACCAGGTATATGTTTTGGCACAAAAACTGCTCTCAACAAGAGAAAAGAGATACCTAACACTAAACATGTCATTACTCTACAAGGAGTACACACCATAATGGAAGTCTGTACTCACTGCCCTGGGAGCATGCAGTGATTCCTGACAACTTATTTCCATGGCACTACCTCTGGAGTGGGAGTTGATGATTGAGTAGCAGCCTACCACTGGCTGGTGAGAGACATGTGCAAATCCACAGATCCAGAAAGAACATAGTTATTTAAAGAATGGCAAGTGGTAGAGGGGTAGTAGCAGGAAATGAGTCCATGAAAGAATGATAAGATCAGATGGTGAAGAGTTTAAGACTTTATTCTAAGGACAAAAGAGAGTCACTTATAGATTCTAAGTGAGAGACATGTTCATAATCTTTTTTAGTTCTCATGTGACTTTGGGTCCACTATGCATTAAATACTTGTTTTTCAATCATCAGTCAGTTTTTGTCATATTTATGTACATCTGCTAATTGATTTAATATTTTAAATTTTATTATTTTATTAAAGTGAATTTAAAGAGAAGGATTTATGTCAGGCCCACACATAGAAGATCTGCATCAATTTTCAGGCATATGAATGTATATGTTTTGTAAAAATTCATTTTGGTTAGCTGACCAGTACTGATGTGGTAGGAAGAGTGATGACCTTGGAAGCTTAGGTCTCAGATCCTAAACCCCAAGGTCACCAGCTTGAGTGCTGTCTCACCATCTTGAGCACAGGATCATCAACATTATCCCAAGGTTGCTGGCTTGAGCCCAAAGTCACTAGCTTGAGCAAGGGGTCACTGGCTCAGCTGGAGCCCCCAGTCAAGGCACATATGAGGAACAATCTATGAACAATTAAAGTGACACAACTACAAGTTGATGCTTCCCACCTCTGTCCCTTCTTGTTTCTCTCTCTTAAAAAAAAATTAGCCCTGGCCAGTTGGCTCAGTGGTAGAGCACCAACCCAGCATGTGGAAGTCCTGGGTTTGATTCCCAGTCAGGGCACATAGGAGAAGCACACATCTGCTTCCCCCTCTCCTTTCTCTTTGTCTCTCTCTTCCCCTCCCGCAGCCAACGCCCCATTGGAGCAAAGTTGTCCTGGGCATTGAGGACAGCTCTATGGCCTCTACCTCAGGTCAGGCACTAGAATGGCTCCGGCCATAACAGAGCAATGGCTCAGATGGGCAGAGCATCGTCCCCTGGTGAGCATGCTGGGTGGATCCTGGTCAAGCACATGCAGTAGTCTGTCTGACTGCCTCCCTGCTTCTAACTTTGGAAAAATTAAATAAATAAATAAATAAACAAACAAATAAATAAATAAATAATTCATTTAGGTTAGCTATTTAGAACTTGATGAAAATTTTAGAATATTCTTAGAGGCCTGAGTCATATTTTGGAAAATAATGGACAAATAGGTCTTGGTGGGCTGCTTAGATTTGGCATCCTCATCTATACCCATTATGTATTTGAAAATGTCTCTTATTTTAAGAAAAAAAAAATTACAAATATGATTTTTTGTCAAAATCTTTTCAGAGCTTGGGGGTCCTGATTTCAGACTGATTTTCTTTTCCCTGGTTCAAAGTTTTGCAGTTTTTAGAAAGGTGAAACTAATAGTAATAACAATTCTCTGGTTAAAGAAAGTTATTTTATTTCCTTGTTTCTTGGATTAGAATGGAAGACTACTCTCAGATAAAAGGAGCAATCCGATGCTACTGGATGAAATTTATGACTACCACCAGGGCATATATGCTTGTGATTATACTCAGTCAGATAATGCAAGTTCATGGATAGTCCGAGCTGTTGTTCAAGTGAAAACCATTGGTAAGTGAAAGTTTGGTTTCAAGATTTGAGATTTGAACCCCAGTTACCCAATTAAATTTATCTTCCTGTGGCTTAGTAATATTTTCTTTTTTGAAAAATAGACTTATACTGAAGTCATATAAAACCTTGAATATTGGCAAACATCAATTTCTCATTAACCTACATTTCATTCTCTAAGGAAAGCTTAGTTCTGGATCATACTCAAGTTGTCACAGTTGGGTTTTCTATGCATTGATACCTGATTTTTTTTTATGACAAATTTAAAAATATATTAATAATTCACACAGAAATAAGTGACTCTCTTATGCCTATCACTGATTTTAATACTTCTAACATTTTTCCTCATGTTTAAAAATCTCACTTTTTCTTTTTTTTTTTTTTTGTGACAGACAGAGAGACAGATAGGTACAGACAGCCAGGAAGGGAGAGAGATGAGAAGCATCAATTCTTTGTTGTGGCTCCTTAGTTGTTCATTGATTGTTTTCTCATATGTGCAAGGACGGAGTGACTCCTTGCTAGAGCCAGTGACCTTAGGCTCAAGCTGGTGAGCCTTGCTCAAATCAGATGAGCCTGCACTCAAGCTGGCAATCTCAGGGTCTTAAACCTGGGTCTTCCGCATCCCAGTCCGATGCTCTATCTACTGCGCCACCACCTGGTCACGCAAAATCTCACTTTTTCTTTAAAGAAACAAGGCATTGCAGATATAGCTTGAGGCCTATACTGTTATCTCTTCCCTCTCCCTTCCTTCCCAGATGTAGTCCAGTTTTATAGTTTATAGACTTTCTATGTATGTTTTTACATATGTATATATCTATTAATGGACTATTATTTTATGTTATAAAATTTGATTTGTGTTATAAAAACATGATATTATTCTAAGGTATTGTTTCTGCCAATTTATACCTTAATCGGAAAAGTTTCCTATTATTCCTAAATAGTACTTGGGGTCTTCAGACATTTTTTTCCAATGGTGTAAAGTGAAGTCTCTTTATATAAATTTACATTTTCCTAAATACTAATAAAGTTGAGGATCTTGTCATATGTTTATCAGCCCATTAGGTTTATTCTTCCAAGGCTCCTCTATTTTTTGGCTTAGTCTTTTTTTTAAATTTTTATTAATTTTAATGGGGTGACATTAATAAATCAGGGTACATATATTCAAAGAAAACATCTCCAGCTTATCTTATCATTCAATTATGTTGCATACCCATCACTCAAAGTCAAATTGTCCTCTGTCACCTTCTATCTGGTTTTCTTTGTGCCCCACCCCTCCCACCTCTCCGTCTCTCTCCTCCCTTCCCCCACCCTGTAACCACCACACTCTTATCCATGTCTCATAGTCTCGCTTTTATGACCCACCTATGTATGAAATCATGCTCTTCCCAGTTTTTTTTTCTGTTTTACTTATTTCACTCCATATAATGTTATCAAGGTTCATCCATTTTGTTGTAAATGAGCTGATGTCATCATTTCTTATGGCTGAGTAGTATTCCATAGTATATATGTACCAAAGCTTTTTAATCCACTCGTCCTCTGACAGACACTTAGGCTGTTTCCAGATCTTCGCTATTGTAAACAATGCTGCCACGAACATGGGGGCGCATTTCTTCTTTTCGAACAGTGCTATGGAGTTCTTAGGGTATATTCCTAAAAGTGGGATAGCTGGGTCAAAAGGCAGTTCGATTTTTAATATTTTGAGGAATCTCCATACTGTTTTTCACAGTGGCTGCACCAGTCTGCATTCCCACCCGCAGTGCAGGAGGGTTCCCTTTTCTCCACATCCTCGCCAGCACTTATTCTGTGTTGTTTTGCTGATGAGTGCCATTCTGACTGGTGTGAGGTGATATCTCATTGTGGTTTTAATTAGCATTTCTCTAATGATTAGTGATGTTGAACATACTTTCATATGCCTTTTGGACATCTATATGTCCTCTTTGGAGAAATTTCTATTCATTTCTTTTGCCCATGTTTTGATTGGATTGTTTGTTTTCCTGGTGTTGAGTTTTATAAGTTCTTTATAAATTTCGGTTATTAACCCCTTATCAGACATGTTGTCGAATATGTTCTCCCATTGTGTAGTTTGTCTTTTTATTCTGTTCTTATAGTCTTTAGCTGTGCAAAAACTTTTTAGTTAGATATAGTCCCATTTGTTTATCTTGCTTTTTATTTCATTTGCCCATGGAGATAAATTGGCAAATATATTGCTGCGAGAGATGTTGGAGAGCTTACTGCCTATGTTTTCTTCTAAGATGCTTATGATTTCATGGCTTACATTTAAGTCTTTTATCCATTTTGAGAGTGTTTTTGTGAATGGTGTAAGTTGATGGTCTAGTTTTATTTTCTTGCAGGTAGATGTCCAATTTTCCCAACACCATTTGTTAAAGAGGCTGTCTTTACTCCATCGTATGCTCTTTTCTCTTTTGTCAAATATCAGTTGTCCATAAAGCTGTGGGTTTATTTCTGGGTTCTCTGTTCTGTTCCATTGATCTATGTGCCTGTTCTTATGCCAGTACCAGGCTGTCTTGAGTATAATGACCTTGTAGTATACCTTGATATCCAGAAGAGTGATACCTCCTGCTTTATTTTTTCTTTTTAAGATTGCTGAGGCTATTCGTGTTCTTTTTTGGTTCCATATAAATTTTTGGAATATGTGTTCTATATATTTGAAGTATTTTGGCTCAGTCTTTTCCTTGTGTCATTTTTACTAGATTTACAAGTATCGGCATGAATAAACTATTGTATATCATGTAATTAATATAAGTGTGGCCCGTGTCAAAGCATAACTGAGCCTATCATTCACATTTTGTGTTCAACAGCTATAGAATGGTTGATTTATCTCTTAGAAATATATTATTAAATTTTACCTCCTCTTCTTTTATTGTGAGATACAACTCACATGGGGCACGCTGAAGCCAAGTCAACACTCCTGCCTGTGTCTGGCCCTTGCACTTTTTACTACTTCAGATCTCAGCAATGTAAATTTATGTTAGAGTGTTCCTTAGATGAGAAAATAGAAGGCAAATGCCCCACTGTCACAATTTGCCCGGTTTAAGTGATATCATGCCCCTTAGGAATTTTAACTTGGCCCACCAAATTTCCAGTGGCACAATCTCTGCTTTTCTGTTTCCCAAAAGACTTGTTGCAACATTTGTTGCATCTCTCTCGATCAAGCCTTGTCTGTCATCATTCTGTCTTCCTCATTTACACATTCATTATTTTATTTGTTCATTCTCATAAAAATATTTGTTGAAAATCTAATATGTGTCAGGCAGTAGCATAGTGAGAAGAATGTAAAAATGAGGACCTGGATACTTGCTTTGGTTTCCCAGAATTTAGCATTTTGTCGGGCAAACAGAGAAGGAACAACTTATCACAAGTCAATGTGATGAATGGAGAAAAAGTGAAGCATGTGGTAGACCCACCAAACCCAAATCTAAGTATACTGAGTCTGAGTGAGAACTGAAGAATGAGAACAAATGACTCTAATAAATGTGGGAAAATGGAATCCCAGGCAAAGGGAGCAGTGTGTCATTAATGTCCAGAAGATGAGAGAGAGTACAGTGCAATTCAGAAAGAAGAAGGTCAGATGAGGGTGAGTGTTTGGAAACAGGAGTGACATCACACTGTCCCAATAAGTTTGGAATTTATCTGAAGAACTATAGGGAGACATTGAGCATTTTAATCAGGAGAGTGTAATAAATAGATTTCTATATTTGAGATAGATTACTGTCTACTGTGCATACAAAGTGGATTTTGGAGCAAAAGTTTGAGATGAAAAGAATTAGAAAGCTGCTGTTGCTGATGGTGGCTTCAACCAGGAGTAGCAGTAAGGATAGAAAGACATGGATGAACTCAAGAAATATTTAGGAGGTATGTCTGAAAGGACTTGGGAACTATATGTTAAGAAGAGGGTAGGTCTAGGATGAGAGCTAGGTTTTAAGAGCAACTAGGTGAACTTTCTCTAATTTACTGATAAAGGATAAGATAGCAGGGCATAGCACAGCATAGCATACATCAGGGCCAATATAAGGTACAGGTGGGAAAGTAACAGGTTTGATTCATGTTCTTCAAAGGTGTCTCCAATTGCTCTTTGAATTGACTTAGGAGAGGTGATGAGAAATGATTTTTTGGCGCATAAATAGAGCACAATGATAAATTTTATCTGAAAGATAAAAGAAAGAGGGAAATCAAGAATGTTTGAGTGTTCTGGCCTGGATATATTAGCAAATGGTGGCATCATTTAATGAGACTGAAAAGGCTGAAAAAGAAAAAAGAAGTATGAAGGAGTAGTTAAGTACAGAATGTAGCAAAAGCAGGATAACAGTTGTTCATATGGAAAATACTACAATAATTAATAAATAACAATACAAGAATAAATTCTGTTCTGCATACTCATAACTATATACCTACTTTTGCCACACCCCGTGTTAGACCTGAAAGGAATTTTCATCATCCCAATCATGATAACAAATAGGTATTGAGATAAACCGGTCTGGAGATGTTGGGTTTGCAGATGTGAATGTGAGGGTGGCTCACATATTATGTAAAGCAAAAGGCCTGAATGAGATGGCCTAGGCAGAGGTCATTATTTAGCTCAGTAAGCAGGTTATTGGGGGAAGGGTAGGGAGGAGAGCAGTTCAGGGAGTGGAGTGAATAATGTGAGACAAAGATTGTTTCAAGGACCAAGGCCTTTTGTAAAGAAGCGACCTTCTTTACAAAGAAGAGAGTGAATTGCACTGCCCAGGTAGAGTAGGGAGAAAGACCACTAGGAGAGAACTAAGAGAAAACCGATATTGACAAGAGGCACAAAGCAGAGTGCACCAGCACACAGAGAAGTGAGCACAGAGGTGAGAGGTGAGAGGTGAGCAGTAGAGTACAGAAATATAGAACCAAAAGAGAAAAGAGTTCCAGAGAGGGTGTGATTGATGCTGTTCAGAAGTAAAGCATATGAGAAACTTTGTTGTACCAAATGGACTTAAGTGCACAGAGGTTAATGATGACTTTAGCCAAAGCCATTTCAGTGGAGTGAACAGGGAGGACATCAGATTTCATGGGAGGTGAGGAAATGAAAAAAAAATATGCACAAATCACCCTTTCAAGAATTTGGCTGAGAATGAGTGAGGTAGGGATGTGAGGTGAAGAGTTTTGTTCTTTCTTTAAGATATAGAGACTGAGCATGGATAAATGCTAATAGAAAGAAGGAGAGAAGGAAGGAAAGAGAGAGAGTGTTAAAGATAAAAGACATAGACAGTGTAATTGAGAAAAGGGGTTCCTACAAAGAAACAGAAGACATCCAATGAAAAGGTGATTAATTTTCCTTTATCAGGAGGTGGAACATCTTCTAGAGCAGGGTTTGGGAACCGTTTTGGCTGAGAGAGCCATGAATGCCACATATTTTAAAATGTAATTCCGTGAGAGCCATACAATATGTTTAACACTAAATACAAGTAAATGTGTGCATTTTATGTAAGACCAACACTATTAAAGTACAATAAGTCTCTGAATTCTTTTTAATAATATTGTTATGCTGTTGCTAACTAATGATGAATAAAGTACTTCTTACCATTAATGTGATTTCTGGTGCTGGATGGTTTTGCTGATGGCTTTGTAGTCTGGTTGATACGTGGTGAGGTTAAGCTTCATACAGGCATTGAGACTTCCATCCATTAAACGTGATTGTAGGTTGGTCTTCACATTCTTTAGATGTGAGAAAGACTGCTCACATGCATACGTAGAGCCAAACATTGTCAGTACAGAAATATTCACACACTGCAGTATGTGGTATGTGACGGGAAGTGCGTTCCAAGGTTTGACAATCAGCTGGTCCGCAGGTTGAAGTTTTTTCATTTCTCCCTACTTGTGTTTGCTCACCAACTCTGCTTGCTGTCGTGCAAGTCTTTACAAATTTTCATTCGTTGACTTGAACTTATTCACCCACATATCTGAGGCCTTCAGGTCAGCAGCTTGTAGCTCAAAGTCTCTGATGGAGACACCAAAGATGTAACTCAGGTTGGTGCTGTCCACTGCACACTCATGTGGATGTGTGATGAACTTAAAAAGATGAGTGCACTCATGAAATTCTCCAAACTGCGCTTTGAATGACTGCAGGAGATTAGATGTGAAGCCCGCTAGCTGCTGGAGATCAAGATGTTGAGCAGGATCAATTGCTGTGCATGCATCTTTAAACTCTCCCAGTTTTTCAAAGTGTAGTAAATGACCTGTTTCAATGTCGGCGATGAAGAGTTCCAGCTTGTTTTCAAATGCAAACACTTCTTTTTGAAGGGATAAGACTGTATTTCCAATGCCTTGCATTTTCACATTGAGCTGATTCAGATGTTCAGTCACATCCACGAGATAGTAGAACTTCAGGAGCCACTCAGTGTTAGCTAACTCAGGATGCTCGCCTTTTTTCATTTCAAGAAAAGTCCAGTTTCTCTCAGACAAGCCGCGAAACAGCTGAGCACCTTCCCTCTTGACAACCAACGCACATTGCTGTGCAGAAGCAGACCAGGATAATCATTCCCAACTTCATCCAGCAGTGTTTTAAACTGGCAATCACTTAAAGCTTGGGCAACAATAAAGTTGACCACCCAAATGACTAGTGACATCGCCTCACCAAGCTGCTCGCCACACATCTGAGCACAAAGTGCCTCCTGATGTAGGATGCAGTGAATGAAAACTTAGAACGGGTCTCTTTTCATGTTCATGTAAAAGCACTATGAATCCTCTGTTTTTCCCCACTATGCACAGAGCACCATCAGTACACACCGAAAGAAGTTTATCCATCATTATATTTTTTTCTTTAGCGAACTCATTGAAAGACTGGAATAAATTCTCTCCTCTTGTCGTCTTCTTCATAGGCAAAACAGCAAGACTTTCCTCACGTAGTGTCACCGACAGCATACCTTGCAATCACACTGAACAGGGATAAATGGCTTATGTCTGTTGACTCATCCAAAGCCAGAGAAAAGAATGGTGCTGGGTTTATGTCCTTCACTTGTGTTGCCTCAATTTGATTTGCCATCATGATGGTACGATTGTGAACAGTTCCTGCCAACGGAGGCATGTCTTTTATTCATTTGATTATCTTGTCTTTATCCGAAAAGTCGTCAAAAAGTTCATTGGCAACATCAAGGATGAATATTTTGGCATACTCCCCATCTGTGAATGGCTTTCCCTTTCTCACAATTGCTAAAGCACCAGCAAAGCCAGCAGAATTTCAGTCATCTTGCTGGGTCCAAACACGAAGTTGCTGCTGACTAGCTTGCACTCTGCACAGTAGCTCTTGACATGCTTTCTTCCTGCTGTCCCCCGCTGGATATTTTGATGCAAATGTAGTATGGCGTGTGTCGAAGTGCTGCTTTATTTATTTATTACAGAGACAGAGAGAGAGTCAGAGAGAGGGATAGATAGGGATAGACAGACAGGAACGCAGAGAGATGAGAAGCATCAATCATCAGTTTTTTGTTGCTGTAGCGACATCTTAGTTGTTCATTGATTGCTTTCTCATATGTGCCTTGACCACAGGCCTTTAGCAGACTGAGTAACTTCTTGCTGAAGCCAGTGACTTGAGTCCAAACCAGATGAGCTCGCGCTCAAGCTGGCGACCTTGGGGTCTCAAACCTGGGTCCTTCTTCTTCCCAATTGGACGCTCTATCCACTGTGCCACCACCTGGTCAGGCAAAGGGCAGCTTTATATTTGACCATTTCATTGATGCAATTTTATCATTGCATATTAGACACACTGCAGAACCTGCTCTCTCAAAAAAGGTTAATTCCACTGTCCATTCCTGCTGAAAAGTACGATACTCCTCATCTTCTTTTCTTTTAGCCATCTTCTTCGTCAAAAGGGTTTCTGCAATTAACTAGCTGACTACTTGATTAAAAGGAGAGAAGTTTACTTCCTCACCTCACAACAACCCGTGTACTTTACGTATTATCCAGTAAAAATTTGGTGTTGTCCCGGAGGACAGCTGAGATTGGCTCCAGCCACCTGCAACCACGAACATGAGCAGTATGAAATGAATAGATTGTAATACATGAGAATGTTTTATATTTTTAACATTATTATTATTTTTTTATTAAAGATTTGTCTGCGAGCCAGATGCAGCCATCAAAAGAGCCACATCTGACTCGCAAGCCATAGGTTCCCGACCCCTGTTCTAGAGGCATGTTTAAAAGTTTGTGGCAGGGAGTTAAGAAATATATGATTACTGAAGGGCTGGACTCACCTTAATTTTGAAACAAACCATGAATATAAGAATAGAGGGGATAAACTCTAATGAGGCTGACTTGTGCATTTTCTCAGGTGGGTTCTCCTTTGTGTTGGATTACACAGTCAGACGGCACCAACAGTGACCTTGTAGGAGAGGATGGTGGTGGGGGCTCAAGTCTTCAATAGTGAGTGAGCTGGTGTGGAATAAAAGGCACTGGGGCAGATACGGATTTATTACAAACTGAGGATTTACTAGTACCTGCAACCTGATGCCATGGTCACTTTTAAAAGCTTGCTTTACATGTGGAATCCTGAGTTTCTAGCCTTATGGAATTTGAATGTTTAGATTTAAGTGTGACCATGCATGCTCATCTTCAGCAAGCAGGCTTTCAGATTTTCCCATGCAAATTGTGACTTTTATTTTCATCTTTTAGTGAAAGACACTACTCTCAAACCAGATATTCTGGAACCTGTCAAGGATACCCTGGAAGTAGAACTTGGTAAGGAGGGCTGAATTATCTCCTTTGAATTTTATTGTGCTTCTGGGAGCAAGTCTAGTCTACATGTGGCATAAAAAAAAGAGACTTGAATTCAAGTCGAATAGGGGGTGAATTTTGACTCAGCAACTGACTAGTGGCGTGACCTTATGCAGTCACTTAATCTTCTTAAACCTCAGTTTTTAAACCTGTAAATTGACCTCACAAAGTTACATTGAGAAATATAGCATAATATATGTCAGGTAGTTGGTACGTTGACATGATTTTAGATTCTTTCTTGTTGTTCCCTTAGGTCCATTGGGCTTAGTTAAGTCAATAAATTTAACCCACTTAATAACTTGAGTAACATTAACCTTTAAAAATATGTTATTTTCTCTGGTCTTTAAGGTAATTACAGGACTATGCTGTAATCTCTGCTCAATTAATCTGTTTTCCAAAGTAGTGTCTTCTCTTGGGCAAAAGAGCAAAGTGATTTTCTTATGGTCCCCTTTCATTTTGTCAACTTCAATAACATTTACATATTACCAAACAGCCAAATAAGAGCTGTTCTATTTAAAATCAAGTGCTGATGCTCTGGTTTTTCTTCAGATAGTATAAATCTTTCGCCTTTTATAAAATCAAGTGCTGGTTTCTTCTATAAAATAAGTGTTCTTTTAAATATGAAAATGAGATAGAAATATGAAAATAGATGTTATGGTCAAAGGCCGCTAGGTGGCAGTATCAGTATATACTGATTAGAGGAATAGCAATGTAGGCAACAACACAAGAATGGAAGAATGAAAAAGAAAAATAATTAATTTAAAAAATCCCAAAAAACAAAGTTTCCCTGCCGAGGTGGCTCAATGGATAAAGCGTCCACCTGGTTGCAGGTTCAACCCTCAGTCAGGACACATACAAGAAGCAATCAATGAAGGCACAACTAATTGAAACAATTGAGTAAAACAACAAGTTGATGCATCGCTATGTCTCCCTCCCCCACCCCATCTCTTCCTCTCTCTCTTTCTCTCAAATCAATAGAAAAAATATTTTAAACTATTAAAAAATAGCAAAGTTACATAAGGCATCAATGAATTATAAAGTATCATTAGGAGAAAAACATTATTAAGATAAAAAGATGAGTTTTTAAATGGATTTCCTGTTTCATGGTTAAAATATTAAGTGTGAGGCAGAGCATATCTGGAAACTCCTTAAGAGAAAATGGGGGCTGTAGCCAATTGGCTCAGTGGATAGAGCGTCAACCCAGTACACAAAAGAAACAACCATCTGCTTCTCTCCCCCTCCCTTTCCTCTTCTCCCCTTCTTTCTCTCTTCTCCTCCCACAGCCAGTGGATTTATTGGTTTGAACCTTGGCCCTGGGTGCTGAGCATAGCTTGTTTGATTTGAACATTGGGCTCAGACGGGGGTTTCTGGGTTGGTACTGGTTGGGGTCCATGTGAGAGAGGGAGTTCATCTCTCTACCACCCCTCTTCTCACTAACATAAATAAATAAATAATAGTAAAAATAAAGAAAATGGGGAAAATGTGGGATGAAATGCATGCACACCAATAGTATGTTGTCTGAGGAGAACTACATGCTACAGTAAGCTCATGATTTTTTTATGTAATATGCAAATATTGTTCAAAAAAATGTTCTTTATTGTCTCACTTTGTATTTCAACATCAGTGTTGGAAGACTGAGTTGGTTACTGAAATTTCCCATTTTCCTGGTACGTATTCTCAAACTACATTTGAAACCTTGGTGCTATGATGATACCAATCTTTATTTTAAAAACGTATAGTCACATGATTGAGATCTAAGTATCGCCCATTAGAGACTAACAGACCCGGTTTCTTTTGTTTCTTAATGTGAGGCAGGTAAACATTTGGTTGTTTTTAGCACACCTATTTTTACCTGCAAACCTGTTGCTCCAGAGAACAGTCTTTTCAGGTGGAGTTTTTCTTCTGCATGGGACAAAGCATTCTCACTGGCTTCCTTACTGTTTTCTGTGGTCCCTTCATTTTCAGGAAAACCTTTGACTCTTTACTGTACAGCACGATTTGGCTTCGAAAATGGCTTTAAACCTGTGATAAGGTGGTACAGCAAAGATTCTGACCAACAGTTGGAAATCTCAACTGAGGGAAGAAGGTAAGAAAGAAATTCTTTGCAAACTACAATAAATGCTTCCACCTTTGGAAACCTCTAAAATGTACACATAGAGGTAAACACACACCCACACACAACTTGATGTTGTAGCCATGACCACCAACTAGTGATGAAAATAAAAGTATGGAAATACATGTTGATTTTAAACATGGAAATCAAATGCATTTTCTAACAAGTAAAATATTTATTTAAGTTGCTCTAAAGCTCAATTTGTAGCAGTGCTTTAAACATCAGGCTGACAAGGAAACAGATACACTGCCCAGGCTACTTGAGTAGAAGCAGCATGTCCAACAAATGGGGAAGAATGCTGCCCCTACCCTACCCCCCATTTTCCCCAGTGCCATCCATTCAGACTATCCAAATCTTCAGAGTAGTTAATGGACCAGAAACTTTGAAACGAGAAAATGGTACAAGAATAAGGAACCAGATCAAAACTTATGTGAAATGAGGGATAGTTGAAGCAATGCAACCTGGAAAAGGACTCATTCAGGCTTTCTGTCTTGAAGTGCTTGATAGCTATTATGTTTTTTAACAACCTTAACTTAGTTTGTTGCTCTCAAGAGTACAGAATCCAGATATGTGTCCAGAATTGACTGGGCAATTTGGCTCAATAAAATGGAAAACCCTAGCCATTCAGGTCTAACTCTTCACAAAGCTGGACTCTGCTCCCTTGAAAATTAAAAACTTGAATCTAATGTATCAGGCATGTCACTAAAAGATATAATTTCTCATCTTCCTAAGCTCTGTTCCAAAGTAATAGTCTATGGATCAAGCACCTTTCTTATTTTAAAATATTTCAGTAAGAAAATATAATATCATTTTGAAAATATACAACACTACAAAAAATAAAGAACAGATTTTGGAATTGTTAATAGAATTTAGCAAGAACTTCTTAAAAAGTAATAAACTATGACAAAGATGGTATGTTATAGCTTCACATGTCCTTGGGTTTGAACCTCTGTTTTCTACCTATCGGCAACGTGACCTCTGTGAGTTTCCTTCATGCCATCTATAATCTATTTGGCAAGGTCTCTGTAAGTAGCAGATACAGTACAGGTGATATGCTTATTACAGTTTCTGGTAGATAACAAGCATTCTGTGAAAAGGAATTAATATTGTAGGCTCTAAGCCATACAGCCTAAAAAACATCATTCACATAAACAATAGTCCTTAACAAAAGGACAGGCTAGATATTGGCAACCTTAGAGAATAAATGCCAAGACTCCCATTTCCTGGATGGAACAGAATGGCACATGGCCAGGAATCAGGTTGCCATGTCCTGCCACGTAGTGTGAACTGAGACTCACCTTCTGTGCCTGGTCTTCATTTCTGTCCAAGTTAGAATAATCATACCATTACCTTGTGGGGTTCCTGGGAGGTGTCACATGGAGGAGACTTTATCCTCTTGATTTTGTGCTGAGAAGATGTCCTGATGCATAGTAGGTCCTTCATAGAAATTAGTCACTTTTAATATCATTGTTAGAATCTGTTCTCAGGGGGAATTCTTGGAGTAAAAAAGGTCAGTTGAAGCCCATCAATAGATTGTATCTTAGTGTAAATGCTTAGAATGATGCTTAGCAGATTCAATATTTTTTTAAAATGAGCTCTCCCTAACCATAGGTCATTGTTCTGGCATTTCTTACTGTGTGATCCCACAGCTTTTTAGAAAGCCTACTGTTGGCTGTGTATATGAGTTACATACACTGCACGTGAGAGTCAGTTTATTTAATGAATTATGATTTTTTTCCTCCTTTCCTAGTGTTAAAACCACCTTCAAGGACAAAATCCTTGAGTGTGTTGTCCGCTTGAAAGAGGTTACTCAGAGTGATTTTCACAAGACGTTCATTTGCTTTGCCCAGAACTCCATTGGGAACACTACCCAGTCCATCCGGCTGAGGAAAAAGAAAAAAGGTGAGCATGAAGCATTACTGCAGAATTCCCACATCTGCTTCCATCTAAGGGGGAGGAATTCTCCTAATAGTCATAATGGTGATAACAATCAATATTTACTATGTTTAACAATGTTCTATGGACTTTGCTATATGAACTCAGTTAATACTTTGACCAAGCCACACAGCTAGTGAGTTTTATATCAGTGATTCAGAGGTGGTCCTTCTTTATTTTGTGTGTGTGACAGAGACAGAGAGAAACAGAGAGAGGGACAGACAGACAGGAAGATGAGAAGCATCAATTTTTTTGGGGGGGCACCTTAGTTGTTCATCGATTGCTTTGTCATATGTGCCTTGACGGGGGGAGGGGGTGCTATAGCAAAGCAAGTGACCACTTGCTCAAGCCAGAGACCTTGGGATCAAGCTGGTGAGCCTTGATCAAACCAGATGAGCCCACACTCAAGCTGGCAAGCTTGGAGTTTCGAACCTGGGCCCTCCGGGTCCCAGTCCAATGCCCTATCCACTGCACCAATACCTGGTCAGGACGGAGGTGGTCCTCTTAATCAAAATTTTGTGTATTGGGGCTGTGTCAGAAAAGCCTATCATTCACTCATTCATTTTGCAAAGTCCTAGGAATGCTCTGTGCAATAAATTTTGTGCTAGGACCTACGTCCTTTTCCTATTTTCCTTTCCTGGTTTCTGAATCCAGAAAACATTGATGGTCAGATATTGGAAAGTAAAAGCATAAAAAAGTAATTTTGCTCAGTATCCAAAAAGATATGTGTCTATCACAAATCATGACTTTTTAAAGCTAGAGTGGATTTTTCTAATAGGAAATAGCTTTTAATTTTTTTAAAAAGGTGCTCAGAGATGAAGTTGATATCATTCATTCATTCAACTAAATGATTCTAGAACAGCAGACTGTGAATGCCCATGACTTAAACGAGACCAGATATTTGCCTTATTCCTAGCGGATGCTTTGTAAAGATCTGTCTTGTCTGTTAGATGCTATGGAGGTTGAAAAGTGAGCCTGAAATATATCCTGCCTTCAAAGAGTTTAGACTTCAGTAGGAACAATAACACAGAAAATAAATTACAGTATTCAATGAGAGGAATGCATATGTGTTGTGTGGAAGTGTATGGGAAAAATAAAAATGGCTATGAATAGTTTTTAGGCCACCCTGATCCAGAGTTGCGTCTTCCTTGAGGTTCTCTCCAGTTCATTTTATAGTTTCTTCAGGATGTGACTTAAGGCATTTCCATATTCAAGAGAGATGCTTCATTAGCAGTGATATTGATACAATAATAGGGCCAGAAAAGGTTCTGGTGGGTCCACAGCACTGGCTTAAATGTGGTATTGCCCCAGGAATATGCCTTGCACTTGCTCATGGCTGCCATGCTTTCCCCAGTGATATTCCTGTACATCCTACTCGGCACCATCATGACTCTAGTGGGCGTACTGATGGCAGGCGTGCTCCTTTTCATGTACTGGATCGAACTAGTGCTGTTGTGTCGAACCTACCAGGACAAGGATGAGACGGTTGGGGGTAAGGTGACTCCAATTTGTGTTTGACTTTCCCTCTCAGAACTGTCTTAGACAGGGGAGCTTCAGAAATGGATTATTCCAACAGATGAAGTTATGCTCCTCAGGCTTTGAGACTTTCTCCATGTCTGATGTTGTACACCTAGGACCTCTGGAGCAGGTAGGGAGTCTTTTATCATTCTAGTTGCCAGGAATCTTGCCAATGATACTATTGTCAGACATGTTGGACTTGAAAATAATAATTTCACTACTCATCAACGTAAAACAATATGGTAAATGACTTAACACCTCAGTGTCTTAGTTTCCCCTTCTATAAAATAGCATTGTAACCACAATTTCAATCATAACGAATGCTGTGAAAAACCAGCATCTAGCATATATAGTGACTGCTGAGTGCTTTGTGCTGGTCATGTGTATTGGTTTCTATTTTGTGTGTGTGTGTGTGTGTGTGTGTGTGTGTGTGTGTGTGTGTTTGTGTGTGTGTGTGTGACAGAGAAAAAGAGAGACATAGTGAGGGACAGGTAGGTACAACCAGACAGGAAGGGAAAGAGATGAGAAGCATCAATTCTTCATTGTGGCACCTTAGTTGTTCATTGATTGCTTTCTCATATGTGCCTTAACTGGGGTGGAGGGAGTGAGGGCTATAGCAGACCAAGTGACCCCTTGCTCAAGCTAGTGACCCTGGGTTTAAGCTGGTGAATTTTGCTCAGACCAGATGAGCCTGTGCTCAAGCTGGCGACTTCGGGGTTTAAACTTGGGTCCTCTGCATCCCAGTCTGACGCTCTATTTACTGCGCCGCCGCCTGGTCAGGATGTATTGATTTCTTGAATTGTCACTTGTCACAGCAACCCTAATAAGCCAAAAAGTCACTTGCTCTGGATTGAACTGCTTGGTAATGTTAGAGCTTGGGACTTGGACTCAGGCAGTTTGGCATATAGCCCCCATTAACAATTACCTCACTGAGCTTTATCTGGGAAATGAAGGGCTTGAAGTTGGAGGAAATGTCCTAAATATGTGATATTCTTTAAGATGCAAGTACTATACTATTAATGAAGTGTCTGTTTCAATTTTCCATGAAACAGGATAATAACATTTATTAATGTTTGCTTCTTTAGATTAGAAGAGATGCTTCTGTGTTTTTCTCATTCTGAAGTCCCTGAGGTTAGAATGGTTGCAGATTTAACAAATAATTCTGTTGATCAGAAAGAGGGGAAGCCCTTCTGCTGGGCTCTGGGCCACCCCTCACCAACAGGGAGCCTCTACACTGTGCTTTCTCACACCAGGACTCACTGAGAGCTGTCTGATCTCTGGGAAACACATGGCAAGAAAGGCACCAATCTCACCTTTCTTAGACCAATTATTGAGACTACATTCTAGAAATTCTTAAGCTACAAGTGTTTTTGAGATATCTTTTTCTAAAAGTTAGCTTTCTTGAATTAAGCCAATTATCTAATCAATGTCTTAATTGTTTCCCTAGACAACTTCATATTTCTTTTATTAAGATATAATTTACTGTAAGATTTTAGAGCTTGTACAGAAGGTCAGTGAACTTTGAAACATTCCAATGTGCCCCTTCCTTCTCCTTTCACAGACAAGATGGTAATGTGATGGGGCGGAACCTGCTTTTCAAGCATGATGATTCAGTGCCCTCTCTGACCAATCCAAACTTTTCCAGCAAAACAACTGTTTCCGTTGATGTCAATTATAATCACACAAAAGTTCAGACAGAAATTGAATGTCAGAATTTTGAAGAGCTTAACAGATTGTCTAATACTTCTACTCTCTAATTTTATTGCCAAAGAAATGTAATATTTTCAGATTATAGAAACATCTCAGTTTGCTGGAATTTCCCATGGATATGGAAGGAATTAAGGCCACTGTGGTGTGTTATATATTTAAGCCATACAGCACTTATCTGCTGGCCATACCCAGGAGCATCCTCCTCTATACCTAGGTAATGAGTAGCTTCATAGAGGAGCCTCCTGAACCTCTGTTCCTTGACAACAACCTCTCTTGACTTTTCTATTTCTGGCACTTCCATCCACTAAAGCCTCTTCTTAGGAACACATGGAACAAGTGTACTTCTAAATTGCATCAATAAGTGATGCCATTATTATTTTGTAGCAATACTATTTACCAAGCTGTGTGCGAAGTGTTGAAACATGAGCCAGCAGTGTTCAATCCAAGCCCATGAGTTAACTCTAGAGATTTTCTAGATTTTTCGACCACTTTAAGTGAGTTCTTTAGTACATCCCAGTAATCTATGTGCATTTGTAATCATTTAGTCAACAGGCATGTGATACCTGAAAATATCCTAAAACTTGTTTCCTAAACATGGAGCCCCATTTGAAAAGGAAGGAAAAAGATATTGATCTTGTGCCTGCTCTGAGCTAGACACCAGGGTTTTGTTTGTTTGTTTTTTATTCAGTGAGAGGAAGAGAGGCAGAGAGACAAACCTCTGATTGGGATCCACCCAGCAAGCCCCTTGTGAGATGATGCTCTGACCATTTGGGGCATTGCTCCGTTGCTCAGCAACCAATCTATTTTAGTGCCTGAGGCAAGGCAATGGAGCCATCCTCAGCGTCAGGGCTAACTTGCTCAAATGAGTCATGGCTGTGGGAAGGGAAGAGAGAGAAAGAGAGACAGCGAGAGATAAAAGAAAGAGAGAAGAGAAGGAGAAATAGAGAAGCAGATGATCATTTCTCCTTTGTGCCCTTATCAGGAATTGAACCTGGGGCTTCCACTCTACCACTCTACCAGGACAACACTCTACCACCGAGCAAACCAGCCAGGGCCTACTAGGGTTTTCATATACTTCATCTCTTGCAACCCTGAGAACAGCCTGCCGGGGAGTCATCATTGTCTTATTTTATACAGAGCATTCAAGTGGAAATATATGTGCCATCAGTTTTCCAGTGTGCAGAGCCATGGGTTTCAGCAGTGCTTTGTGCACTGGATATTATGGTTGGATGGAGCAGACTCTTCTTTGATGTGTAACTAATAAAACAGCAACACTGCAGATGCAGAGAGAGCTCCAAAGAACTCCCAAGTGCATGTGATTGAATCACAGCAGCCCTAGTTGTTTGTTCTGACCTCGGTGAAAATACAGCATGCTTCAGAAATGAGACTCGAATTCTAATTTCTGGGCAGACAATGAATGCCACTCAGCAGTTTGATTTTGAAATGGGTTCAGTGGCTGTTTTTTATTTTTAATCTGAATTCTTATCCATTTATCATGTGTTTCAAGCACATGTAGGTAGACTGCAACAGGAAAAATAAAAAATCGTAAATGGCTTACTTTTTTTTTTTATCATCCCTCATCTTCAGATAAAAAGGAATTTGATGCTTTTGTCTCTTATGCAAAATGCTGCTCTTTTGAGAGTGAGGCCACTTCATCTGTGAGTGAGGAAAACTTGGCCCTAAATCTATTCCCTGAAGTTTTGGAAAACAAATATGGATACACCTTGTGTTTGGCTGAAAGAGATGTGACCCCAGGAGGAGGTAGGTCTGGTATGCAAAATAAAATACAGAGCAAAAGGGACAGTTAAATGAAGGTGCTCTCTAAGTCTTCCTGTCATGCTTTTTGTTGGAATACATCTTTTCTGGAAGGTTTCAGGAATTTAAAACAGTTTATGTAACAATGCAGAAAAACACGTCTTGCAGAGACATGTTCCATCATCTAAAATAATCTATCTTTAGAAGAAAAAATAATATTCGTCCATGGGTGGCCTTCTGGAACAAAGATGTCTTTTCTGGCTTCTTAGCAGGAAGTCATCTGTCATTCCAAATGGGTGTTCCCTCTGTTTTCTGCTCTGGCAGCCCCAAACCTCAGCTCTGGACCAAGCAGCCTCTTTGAGCATGAACCCAGTGGTGGCCTTGCATCTGATGTGCAGACCTCATCTTGTTCTGCTGACTTCCTCTACCTCAGAGACCCCATTAAGGAACCTGGGATATTTCATGGCTCTCTCTTATCCCAGCTCACCTTGTTCCAACAAGCTTTGCTTTTAGAAGAATTGAGCATTTGAGGAGACAGAATACAGGGGAGAGTTGTAAATTGAGAGTCACCACACATCTTCAACTGTTGATAGAGTCGATGCTGCAGATGGGAGATTCAACCATTTCCCTTTTCTCCTTACATAAGAGTGTTCATTGCAAGGAGCTGTCTGGATAGATTTGGGAAAATCAGGGTAATTGTGACACAAGGTTGCAATTAATTAAATTCTTTATTTTCAGTGTATGCAGAAGACATTGTGAGCGTTATTAGGAAAAGCAGAAGAGGAATATTTATCTTAAGCCCCAACTATGTCAATGGACCCAGTGTTTTTGAACTACAAGCAGCAGTGAATCTTGCATTAGATGACCAAACACTGAAACTTATTTTAATTAAGTTCTCTTCCTTCCAAGAGCCAGAGTCTCTACCTCATTTTGTGAGAAAAGCTCTCCGGGTTTTGCCCACAGTCACTTGGAGAGGCTTGAAATCAGTGCCTCTTAATTCCAGGTTCTGGACTCAAATGCTCTACCTCATGCCTGTGAAAAAGATTAACATGGAACCATCTCAGAATTATCACAGAAATTTTTTCACTGGAAAGATTCAGTGAAACAGAAACCTCTGAGAAGAGCATCCAGCCTAAGGCATGGGGACATGGACCCTGAAACTCCTCCTTCCCTGTCCTGGCAAGTAAAGACATTGGTGGCCAGAACACACAATGTGGATCAGGCTGACCTGAAATGGACGGTGTGCTGCCAGCCCTGAGCAAGGGGTACAGGCACTGGAATGATCCTGAAGCTTGTGTAGGGTCTCTGGTTTCCTGGACTGGACAAAGGGAGAGCGAATTCTGTAAACACTCGCATACATTCAGCACATACCTCCTGCAGATTTTCTTAGTGGTCAACAGAATCAGCAAATGCATTCACTTTTACTTTGTGGTTATGGACTATCAGGCCTACATGTCAATTTATATATATAAAGAAAATAAATATTTTATTAGCAACAAGTGATTTAAACTTTACCAAAAGCTTCTTTATAGAGAAGACACTTCTTATTCCACATTTACCCATTGGCTCTAGAGCACAGAAAGCAAGTAAGAAAGGCAGAGACCAGGGAACAGGGAGCAGAGAAGACCACAGTTGGTCTTTGTGTGTGTGTGTGTGTGTGTGTGTGTGTGTGCACGTGCGCGTGTGTGACAGAGACAGAGAAAAAGTCAGAGAGAGGGACAGATAAGAACAGACAGACAGAAAGGCAGAGAGATGAGAAGCATCAATTCTTCATTGTGGCACCTTAGTTGTTCATTTATTGCTTTCTCATATGTGCCTTGACTGGGGGGCTACAGCAGAGCAAGTGACCCCTTGATCAAGCCAGTGACCTTGGGCTCAAGCTGGTGAGCTTTGCTCAAACCGGATGAACCCATGGTCAAGCTGGCAACCTTGGGGTTTTGAACTTGGGTCCTCCGTGTCCCAGTCTGATGCTCTATATACTGTGCCAGTACCTGGTCAGGCCACAATTGGTCTTTACTATGTCTTCCTGGAGAGTGTCCCATCTGAGCAGATGAATTGGAATGAGGAGCCCCTTCCATTGGACTGATGCAGTCTTATGCCAAGACACAAGGTCTGGGAAGCAGAGTAGGGATATTTTCAGCTTTTCTTTGTCCTCTTAACCTTCATGCAGGGACTGAAGTATAAAACTACTCTGGGCCAATGGAAGTAAGAACCATGTAGGCCAAAATTATTAGACCAATGTATGGACTAGCCACTATGTATGAAGTAGAAATGCAGTAGCAAGAGTCAGCAGCTAAGGTAGGTCCAAGAAACAACTTTATACACTGACTAAAAGACAGCTTTTATCTGAGCTGTTTGCTTATTGAAGCTGATACTTCATATATGTGTTTTCTGACATACTGAGCTCTGACGAAGTCCTCCTAGGTAATAAGTAAGTTGCTGGAGGAACAAGTAGCTGTTCCTGATAGACAAGAATTTTATTTGCATACATTTGTCTGAGAGTTCAAAGAGTGTTCTAGTCACATATGAACAATAAGCCTTCATGCTTTCTCATCCCTGATGGAACAGAATGATTCAGTTGAGTGATAAAGAAAAGCAACCATTGGACTCATTTGCATGTCATGTGTCACATCCACTGTTTAAACGTGATCCAAGTTTTGCGGGGCTAAAAGTCATTGTTATCTGGCCACTGATTGGAGCTTGTGCAAAATGTTCTGGAATTATTTTTTTTACAGAGGTACCCACATCATAAAAACCACTAAGGCTTTGGCACCAAGTAGCATCCTTGTTGGAAATTCTAGTGATAAAGTTAACGATGAGTTAAAGGCTACAAATTATTCCTGCAGGAAGCTTCTTGTGGGAAAGCTTATTATAGGGTTTCAGTGGGAAAGAACTTACACTGTCATTGTGACTTTTTGTTATGGGGATGGCCCAAATCCCTAGTTTTTATACCATAAACTCTTTGGGCTTTAAGACTCACATACCTGTTTTGGTTAGTCTATCTAGGTCTATTGTATTCTAAAATAAATATTGTTGTAACTAATCTATCCAGTGGTACAGAAACTTATCTAGCTTAACAGAAACTCAAACTGAGCCTCCAGTGCATACACACACACACACACACACACACACACACAAAAGAACTATCTTGGTCTAACATTTACAGAATACATTCTTTTCAGGTTAAGAGGCACACTAAAGATGATAAATGAGCATTCAGGATAAAGTATTTACATTTTTACATGTATATCAATCAAAATAAAGTGAACAAAGTAAAATTTTGATATATAGAAAGATAACGGTAATTAAACAGTTAAACTCAGTAGATACAATGAGAAAAGAGTCTCATATTCTCATAAGCCCTTCTAGATAGTGTGGTGCTACATTCTGGTTTCTGGTTTATAACTGTTGTTCAAGTATAATTTTCATAGTCCAAGTGAATTTCACACTCTGACA
Source organism: Rhynchonycteris naso (assembly GCA_037038555.1). Taxonomy (NCBI): domain Eukaryota; kingdom Metazoa; phylum Chordata; class Mammalia; order Chiroptera; family Emballonuridae; genus Rhynchonycteris; species Rhynchonycteris naso. The sequence continues at coordinate 136,080,744 of CM072998.1, forward strand.
AAGTTTGGATGATGGTCACCTTATTTCTAACACATACTGTAGAGTACTCCTTACTGGCCCTGGATGATATCTCACAGAAAGTAGGTCTCACAGATTTCTGGCTTTCTTCTGGGTTTTAATAACTCCATTCTTATCTGTATTATTTTCAGGTCATGATTACATGTAAAGTGGAATAAGCCTACACTACCTCATCTATCCCATTCATTATAACTATAAAACCTGAAAAAAATGCAAAAAATAATAGTTGGAGCATTTTGGAAAGTAAATAAAAACAGCAAGATTGGAGAAGTCAAGAATTCAAAGTTCCATGGTTGCAATTTTCTCCAATATACTTTGACTAAGACCTGGTACAGTCTGAAACCCAGAAGTGGATATTAATAATAACAGAAAGAGTTCTAGTATAAGTCCTCTAATTCTGCCTTGAAGATTGGGGAACAGTTTCTTAATACTCCCATATTTTTCCTCTGTATGTTCTTTCACTTTACAGTATCTATGCAATTTTGTGATGGTAGCAGTTGTACCAGCATAAACAGCAGTAAGAAGGGTCCCCAAGAGCCTCCATCTGTGAGAAAAGAGAATTGTTTATTGTGATAAAAGGAACTGTGGTCCCAAGAGAGTGTGGCAGATCTTTATTAAAATTTTCTATCCATCCTCTTATCATTTGGCTGTGGAGATTAAAGCAGTTGTGGAAAGTGCACTTCATAATTGAGAATATAAAGTACTAACACACTGGCCAGAAAAATTCAAAAAGGAGGGTGCAAAGCTTATGGAACCAGAAAATACTATGGAGATTGCAGACAAAGGGGTATTCAGGAAAGCCAACCAATAGTGTTGCTTCCAAACTCCAGGGCTCATCCCTCCACTACTTATGCAGAGCTCTAACATTAAATAGAATACCATAAACTTTGAGGATTGAGCTATAAGGTAGACCATTTTCTGAGTTCCAGATGTGTCAATGCAAGCCATATATATATGGCCAGTCTAACTGGAAGACAGTGAAACAGCACTGACTTTGAAACCACAAGGCTGATTAGAAGTTGAGGCTTAAATCAACTGAATCAATTGCCTGATATAATAAAAAAAAATAAAAAAATAAAGCAGTCTTCATAGGATTTCAGCAAGATCCATGCTGCACAATATAATATTTAAAATATGCAGAATATAATCCATTGAAGACAAAAAATTGTAACATTTTTCTGATAGAATATTCAATATAGGGAGATGTAATAATATAAGTCAATTACAATATAAAGTTGGCAGTGTAAGAAAACCTATATTGGGTAAGACAGGGGTCAGGAACCTTTTTGGCTGAGAGAGCCATGAACGCCACATATTTTAAAATGTAATTCCGTGAGAGCCATACAATATGTTTAACACAAATACAAGTAAATGTGTGCATTTTATGTAAGACCAACATTTTTAAAGTACGATAAGTCTCTGAATTCTTTTTTATAGCATTTTTATGCTGTTGATAACTAATGATGAATAAAGTACTTCTTACCATTAATGCGACTTCTGGTGTTGCATGGTTTTGCTGATGGCTTTGTAGTCTGGTTGATGCGTGGTGAGGTTAAGCTTCATACAGGCATTGAGACTTCCATCCGTTAAACGTGATCGTAGGTTGGTCTTCACATTCTTTAGATGTGAGAAAGACTGCTCACATGCATACATAGAGCCAAACATTGTCAGTACAGAAATATTCACACACTGCAGTGTGTGGTATGTGACGGGAAGTGCATTCCAAGTTTTGACAATCAGCTGGTCCGCGAGTTGAAGTTTTTTCATTTCTCCCTACTTGTGTTTGCTTGCCAACTCTGCTTGCTGTCATGCAAGTCTTTCCAAATCTTTATTCAGTGACTTGAACTTATTCACCCACATATCTGAGGCCTTCAGGTCAGCAGTGTATATCTCAAAGTCTCTGATGGAGACACCAGGGATGTAACTCAGGTTGGCGCTGTCCACTGCACACGTGTGTGGATGGGTGATGAACTTAAAAAGGTGAGTGTGCTCATGAAATTTTCCAAAGCGCATTTTGAATAACTTCAGGAGATTAGATGTGAAGCCCGCTAGCTGCTGGAGATAAAGATGTTGAGCAGGGTCACTTGCTGTGCATGCATCTTTAAACTCTCCCAGTTTTTCAAAGTGTAGTAAATGACCTGTTTCAATGTCAGTGGTGGGGTCATCTTGGGGCACAGGGAGTGGCCGCATGTTCCTTCCTGGGATCCAAATTGAATACGGGCTATTTTCTGGGAAGACACAAGCATAGCGTCTTCCTTGCATTAGAAGAAGGTGCGGTTTCCACCACTGAGCTGTGGCTGGGTCCTTCCAGCATACCAAAGGCAACAGGGTCGGTTGGCTATGAAGGCCTCCCCAGTGCTTATAAGTGGGAGTTAAGCCATCAGAATCAAAAGTTAAATAATTGAGAGTGAATACAACACTTACTAGCACTTCTCCAGGTGAGGCCCGGGGCATATTCCCCCTTTCTTTTTGTATTTGGAGCTTAATGTCCCTGTGTTGCTGTTCTACAATGGCTTGTCCTTGGAGTTGTAAGGAATGCCAAGGCGGTGTGTGATTTGCCATTGAGAACAAAAAAGGCCTGTCGAAGTGCACGAATTGCATGTTTAGTGATCTCTCCCACTAGGGCCGTGGCTGAGATGGCTCCGGAGAAGGTGTGTACTGCTACATGTACGTAGTGAAGTTTGCCAAATTGGGGGACATGAGTGACATTTATTTGTTACACTGTATTTGGCTGTAGGCCCTGAGGGTTGACACCTTGTGGCTGCAGAGGGTCTAGTGATAGTAAGGGCCCACACTGTTTACATGTACAAACAAGTTATTTTTTTTCAGGGACAGAGAGAGGAATAGATAGGGACAGACAGACAGGAACAGAGAGAGGTGAGAGCATCAATCATTAGTTTTTCATTGCCATTGCGACACCTTAGTTGTTTATTGATTGCTTTCTCACATGTGCCTTGACCACGGGCCTTCAGCAGACCGAGCAACACCTTGCTGGAGCCAGCGACCTTGGGTCCAAACTGACGAGCTTTTGCTCAAGCCAGATGGGCCTGCGCTCAAGCTGGCGACCTCGGGATCTCGAACCTGGGTCCTCTGCATCCCAGTCTGATGCCCTATCCACTGTGCCACCTCCTAGCCAGACCGAACAAGGTGTTTGCAGGTTGTGGTCTTGCTGGGGGTGATTTTAGATAGCTGACTATATGCTAGGTGTACCCAACAAAGGGTTTTATTCTGAAACAGGACTCCAGTAGGAGTGCCTTTTGTGGCCAGGACAATGGCTGCGATTGGCTGAGTAGGTTCTAGTCTGGCCGTCGACACAGAGCGAATAGCATTGTTAATGTTTGCTATGACCTGTTTTACTACTGCAGTGAGATAGCGGATGCTGGTGGGCTCTGTGTCGCCCTCAAGGAGGGAGATTAAGGGTCCTAATTCAGCAGTAGATATAGATAGGTATCCACGTATCCAGTTTATTTGACCGCATAGCTCTTGTAATTCATGTAAAGAGCATTGCTGAGGGACTGCGAGCATAGGGGAAACAGGTGTTATTTCCTCCCATATGTGATACCCAAGAAAGTAAAAGGCGGCAGGGTGTGTACTTTCTCTGATGCTACAGAAAGTCCAATGGCATTCAGATTAGCTAAGAGCTGCTGGTAACAGTCCTCTAATACTGTAGGATTGACATGAGCTATTAAGATGTCATCCATATAATGGTAAATGAGGCATTGCTCCTGTAAAGGTCGCATTGTGGTGCCTACATACTGCTGGCAGATGGTGGGGCTATTTTTCATACCTTGCGGAAGGACTGTCCACTGATACCTTTGAGCCAGAAGGGCATGATTAGTAGAGGGCACAGTAAAAGCAAAATAAAGCTTGTCTTCTGGATGGAGGGGGATTGAGAAAAAACAGTCTTTGGTGTCTAGAATTTTGATATGGGTCACTCACGGCACTGGAAAGGGATGTGGCAAGCCTGGTTGTAAAGTGCCTATTTTTGCCTTATGCTTATTAATTGCCCTTAAATCATGGAGGAATCTCCATTTTCCTGATGCCTTTTTCTGTACCACAAAAACATGCAAATTATGGGGACTGGTGGAGGGTTCAATATGTTTGGCTCCTAATTGTTGCTGAACTAGCTTGTGTAATTCTTTTAATTTCGGTTTTGTTAATGGCCACTGCTTGACCCAAATTGGTTGGTCGGTATCTCATGTAAGTTTGATGGGTTCCAGGGATTTTAGTTAAGCAGTGGCCTTTAGAATTGGGCGTGGGGGCTGGTAATAGAGACACGAAGTAAAGACAGCACATCCTGTCCCCAAAATGTATGTAGCAATTCAGTCATAAATAAGGGACTGAAAACTCCAGTCGCCCCATCAGGATCTTTCCAATGGAGTGGCCGTAGGGCTTGTTGGGCTGGCTGTACTCTGCTAACTCCCTGTTTGAGAGGTCCGGTCCACATGGCCCAGCCTTACTTTTTATCCTCTTCCCTAATTACAGAAACATCAGCACCTGAGTCTATGAGCCCAAGGATGGGTTGGCCTTCTACTTGCAGAGTCAGAAAGGCCTTATTCGAAGTTAAAGGTAAAGTCCAATAGACTCCTGTGTGGAGTTGCTCTCTTACAGGTTGGGGCTGAGAGCTGCCCTGCTTCCCCTTTAAAGGCTCCAGGGGATTTCCATTGAATTAAGTCTCCCATGGTGAGAATTGCTTGGGCCAACGTTTTTCAGTCATGGGGGCAATTTAAATCAATACTGATATTCTCAAGTAATTGCTAAACATAGGGAGAGTGAAGGCCATCTTCCTGGATGGCTTTCCTGAGAGTAACGACTGTTTTTTTGTCACGAGGGTACCAAGCTTGTGGCTGTGCAGTGGTAGGGTTGATGTTGACCAGAAAATGGGGGGAGGGCTCTAATCCTAATGCCGCTCGAGAAGTATCTCTCTGCTGACACAAGGGAGTGTATAGGCTAGCCCATGGGTCTGCAACAGGAGCCCCTGTTGGCTTTAAAGCTGGGATAGAAAATGGAGCCTGAGGAATTGGGGTGGGGCCTTGAGCCCCAGCAGGAACTGCGGAAGTGGTGACTTTCACTTCTTCAAGCAGCAGAGCTGATGGCGCAGCTATTAATTCAGTTGGTTTTGGTTCTGCACACTTGGCCACTGAGTTTATCAAACTCAATGGCCCAACTATTTTCCTCCTCCATAGAGGGAGGCGAATAGGAGGGCAGGGGTTCCTCTGAAAGAAGAGTAGCCTGTAGGATCTTAGGCACCGGTGGAGGGTCCTCAGCAGGAGCACCAGTCAGGCAGGCATGTATTGCTAAGAGGGCAGGAGTGAGGCCGAGAGGGAAGGTTTGTCCTTCATGTACTTAGGCGGAACAAAAGTGTCGTGTCGAATAGCCCAGGCCCAAGTGTCTAGGTCCCAGAGAGTCATGTCTCTAAGCCAGGGATTGAAACAAGAGAGGATCTCCCAGTAAGTACAAAGATCCTTTTCGCTAACTTTAACTTGCCTACTCTGCAATAGAGTGTGCAGGGCTCAAGCCTGTGGGGCTTGGGAGTGAGGGGGAAGGTTTTCCATTGCAGAGAGTCACTCATCCATCCCTTGGATGCCAGTGGTTAGGTTCCTGTTCAGGCGCCAAAATGTGGACAAGGCCCACTGGGGATGAGGACGACGGAGCCACAGAGACCTGATTCAGGAGACCAGGTTCAGTGATGCAGAACCACTTTATTATGGAAGTAAGCTAGCTTATATACATGGGCTCAGCCAATAGAAAGTCACAGCAGGGCAAATGGCAAAAAAAGGTCAGGAGGCTGCCTGGATGGTGTTGAGTCACTTCTGTATAGTGAGTGAGATTTCTCTGGGGTGTGCCAAGGAGGGTTTAACCGGCTGAAGTGTTCTCACAGAATAGCATCAGCCATAGCTGCCAGGTAAATGCTCTGCACTCTACCAACATTTAGCGAATTCAGTGGAAGACTTGAATAAATTCTCCCCTCTTGTTGTCTCTTTCATAGGCAAAACAGCAAGACTTTCCTCACGTAGTATGTCACCAATAGCATACCTTGCAATCACGCTGAACTGAGATAAATGGTTTAAGTCTGTTGACTCATCCAAAGTGAGAGAAAAGAATGGTGCTGAATTTATGTCCTTCACTTGTGTTGCCTCAGTTTGATTTGCCATCATGATGGTACGATCATGAACAGTTCTTGCTGACAGAGGCATGTCTTTTATTTGTTTGATTATCTTCTCTTTATCCGAAAAGTCATCAAAAACTTCATTGGCAACATCAAGCATGAATGTTTTGGCATACTCCCCTTTGTGAATGGCTTTCCATTTCTCACAATTGCTAAAGCACCAGCAAAGCTAGGCGAATTTGTCACCTTGTTGGGTCCAAACGCAGAGTTGCTGCTGACTAGCTTGCACTCTGCACGTAGCTCTTGACATGCTTTCTTCCTGCTATCCCTCGCTGGATATTTCGATGCAAATATAGTATGGCGTGTGTTGATGTGCCGCTTTATATTTGACCGTTTCATCGATGCAATTTTATCATTGCATATTAGACACACTGCAGAACCTGCTCTCTCCACAAAGGCGAATTCCTCTGTCCATTCCTGCTGAAAAGTATGATACTTCTCATCATTTTTTCTTTTAGCCATCTTCTTCATCAAAAGGATTTTCTGCAATTAGCTAGCTGACTACTTGATTTAAAAAGGAGGGAAGTTTACTTCCTGACCTCACAATGACCCGTGTATGTTATGCACTATCCAATAAAAATTTGGTGTAGTCTTGGAGGACAGCTGTGATTGGCTCCAGCCACCTGCAACCATGAACATGAGCAATAGGGAATGAATGGATTGTATTACATGAGAATGTTTTATATTTTTAACATTATTATTTCTTTTATTAAAGATTTGTCTGCAAGCCAGATGCAGCCATCAAAGGAGCCACATCTGGCTCATGAGCCATAGGTTCCTGACCCCTGTGGTAAGGTATCTATATATCACTTGAAGCAGTAAAATATTAATTCTAAGTAGAAAGTGAAAACATAAGTAATTATGTTTTAATCCCTTGGGAAACCACTAAAACAAACAAAATATTGTTAAAATATTATAGATAAAGTGAAATAATAAAAATGTTGAAATATCCCTAAAAAAAAGAAAGGAAAGGAAAATAGAGGAAGAAACACCTGAGGAAATAAACACAAATCAATAATAAAATGACAGGTATAAATCCAAACATATCAATAATTATATTAAATGTAAAATGTATAAATATAGTAGTCAAAACTATATTCTCTCTACACTAAACACATTGCAAATATAATAGTAGATTAAAAGTAAAGGATTAGATACAAATATATTATGTGAACATTGCTTTAAAGGAGAGTACCTATATTTACATCAGCTTAACTAGACTTTAGAACAAAAAAAAAATTCCAGTGTTTAAATAATATCCCAAGAAAACAAAATAATACATTTGCCAAAAATACATAATCTTAACTGTGCATGCACCTAAAAACAGACTCAAAAAGCATAAAGGAAAAATGAACACAACTAAAAAAAGAAATAAACAAGTCCACACTTGTAGTTAGAAACTCTATTGTTCTTCTGTCAGATATTGATAAAATTAGTAAAAAGAAATTGAGAAAGAATTTGGAATAACTGGATAATACCAACTAATTCTTCATTGCTGTATCTACTAGATAGTACAGAACACTTCACCCAACAACAGCAGAATGAATCCACATTCTCTTGATGGGCACATAAAAAATTATTCAAGAATTTTTTTTACCAATATATTAAATTATAAAACAAGTATTAACAAAAATAAAATCATTATTTGAAGTTTTTTCTTTACTTATAATGGATTTACACTAGAAATTAATAATGGAAAAATCTCTAAAAATTGAAAATTAAACTGCATATTTCTAAATAATCCCTGGGTAAAAGAGAAAGTTTCAAGAAAAATTAAATAATATTTTAAACTGAAAAAAATAAAATGCAACAGATCAAAATTTGCAAGAAATTGTTACATTGAATACAAGAAAACAATAGAAAATTTAACAACAAATATCAGTTCTTTCAAAAGCAAAAAAATTGATAAATTTTTAGCAAGACTCACACACAAAAAAGAGGAAAAAACAAATTGCTAATATCTATGTTAACACTGCAGTCCTTGAATATCTTAGAAAGTATAATAAAGGAATAGTATGGATAACTAACTATATGGACACATATTCAGCAACCTAAAATAAAATAAACAAATTATCAAAAATCACAAGGTATCAAAGCATATCCAGATAAAATAGGTAACCTGAATTGTGCATAACTAAAAAATAGTTAAATTCATTGTTTTAAATTTCCAAAAAAGTAATCTTTAGACCCAGATGTTTCACTGCTCCATTCTATCAAACATTTAAATTAAAAAGAATAAAAACACCAATTTTACAAAATTTGATCAGAATTTTTTTAATACCAAATCTGAAATATAAGGAAAAAAACTATAAACCAACCTTTTCTTAAAAACATTGACAAAAGAACTATTTAAGAAAAAATTAGCAAATTGAATCCAGTAATATATCAATATAATAGTAAACCATAACCAAGTGGAGTTTATTCTAGGTATACAAAACTTGTTAAATATTCAAAACTATTCTCTATGTAATGTTTTATATTCATAGTCTAAAGAAAATAACATTATCATATCAACTGAATCTAAAAAATCACTTGAAAAAAATCAACATTTATTCATCTTCAGCAAATTAGGAATAAAAGGACACTTTCTATTACAAAGGGTTTTAAAAAACAGAAACATCCAACTAAAATCATACTGATGAAAAAAGACTATTTATTTTTCACATAAGACTGGGAACAAAGCAAGGATGTTTACTCTACAATCCTATTCAAGCTTATACTAAAATTCTTCACCAGTGCAGTAAGGCAAGAAAAATAAAGTACATGCAATTTGGATAGGAAAAAATAAAACAGTCCTTATTCCTGACACATGATTTTCTATGTAGAAAATTCAAGAAAGTTATAAAGCAATTCCTAACACTGGTAAGTAACTTTAGCAAGATCTCAGGATATAAAATTAAAATGCAAAGAACAAATATATTTCTATCCCTAACAATAAACAATTGAAAACCATTTTCAATATCTTAAAATAAAAAAGGATTACTTAGGTATAAATCATCAGAATATTCAAATGTTCTGTGTGTTAAAAACTACAAAATATTTATTTAAAAAATCAAAGAGCAGGCCTGACCTGTGATGGTGCAGTAGATAAAATGTTGACCTGGTAGGTCACTGGTTTGAAACCCTGGGCTTGCCTGGTCAAGGCACATATGAGAGTTGATGCTTCCTGCTCCTCTCCTTCCTTCTTTCTCTCTCTGTCTCTCTTTCCCCTCTCTACAATGAATTTTAAAAAATCAAAGAATAATTACATTAATGGAGAAGCATAGCATGTTCATTGACACAAAGGTTTAACATTGTCTCAAATCAAAAAGTCTTCAAAAATTGATTTAGAAGTTTAACACAATTCCAGTCAGTATCTCAAATATAGAAGCAGGATTATTTTTGTAGAGATATGCAAACTGATTCTAAAATTGATGTGAAAAGACAAATGACTTATAAATACTGTAACAATTTGAAAAAAAATAACATTGAAGGAGTTTACTCAATTTTATGACTTAATAAAAAGTTACAAGAATCAAGGTTGTGACACTGGCAAAATGAAAGATAAACTTAAAACAGAGTCAAGAGTTTTAAATATATATCCACACAAATATAGCCTGTTGATTCTTGATAAGTTTCAAAGACAGTCAATAAAGAAAGGAGAAAGTTTTAAACAAATGGTGTTGGATTAATTGGACATACATAGGCAAGAAAATAAGCTTTAGGCCTCTACAAACATTAACTCAAAATGGACTATAGATCTAAATGTAAAACCTAAAACTATAAAAACTTTAAGGAGAAAATATGACCTCATATTAGGCAAAGAGTTCTTAGATATAATATCAGAAGTATGATCTATAAGAAAAAGATTGATAAATGGGACTTTAACAAAAGTAAAAACTTTGTTTTAAGAGATACTATTAAAAGATTAAGAAAATAAACTAGAAAATATTTCAAAATCAGATGTACAACAAAGGAGTTGTATCTAAAAAATATAAAGACCTTTCTAAATGCAGAAATACAGAGCAAACTGCTCAATTAATAAAGTAGCAAAACACTTGAATAGATATTCAACAATTAGAATATACATCAATAAACACATGGCAAATGTGAAAAATCATTATCTATTGAAAAATAAATTAAAACTACAAAATAAGTGTGTAAAAACAAAGAAAGAAAGTAAACAAGAACAATAAAAAGAAATCTGACAATATTAAATGCCGGTGATGATATGGAGCAACTGAAATTCTCATGCACTCCTGGTGGGAATATAAAATTCCCACCAGGCAGATATAGCCACTTGACCAGGCCGTGGCACGGTGGATAGAGCATTGGACTGGGACAAGGAGGACCCAGGTTGGAAACCCCAAGGTCACCAGCTTGAGGCGAGGGCTCATCCGACTTGAACACATGTTCAACACCTTGAGCACGGGGGTCACTAGCTTAAGCCCAAAGGTCGCTGGCTTGAGCAAGGGATCATTCTCTCTGCTGTAACCCTCTGGTCAAGGTACGTGGTTATATTAGAAAGCAATCAATGAAGAACTAAGGTGCTGCAAGGAAGAATTGATGCTTCTCATCTCTCTACCTTCCTGCCTGTCTGTCCTTATCTGTCCCTCTTTCTGTCTCTATCACAAAAGAATAAAATAAAATAAATGGTACAGCCATCTGCAAAACAGCTTCATTTCTTATAAAGTGAAATATCCACTTACTATATATCCCAAAAATCTCATTCTTAAATGCCTACCCCAGAGAAATGAAAACTTATGTATTCACACTCACTTTGTATGTGCAAGTTTATAGCAGCTCTGTTGATAATCAATACCTTGAAATAACTCAATAACTTTTAACTAGCATATATAAGTTTGGATCAGAAACTATACAGTAATTTTAAAAGACAAAAAAAAATTACTTTATTTTATTTTTTAAATTTTATTTAGAAAATTAAATTTAATGAGTAACATTGATCAATAAGAGTACATAAGCTTCATATAGAAATAATTTTTTGGCTATAAGAGAGTGGATATGTAAATAGGACTTCAAATAGTATCTTTAGGCTAAAATAGAGTGGGAAGAGAGACTCAGAAGGGTTCCATTCCCCAGTCTTGGCTTCAGATGTTGTTGGAGAAGGTGTGGTGCTGCCCACTGGATGGCAAATTTCTCCTTGTTTGCATGGGACAGAACCAGCCTACAGCTGCTGGACAGCAGCAAATAAACCTCCAGAAGAGAACAATCCATGGCTGGCAGACAGATCTGAAGGCTGGATTAGGGAATGGCTATGGGTAGAGGTTCTGGAGCACATGGTGTCCATGTTATGAGAGCTTTAGAAAATGAATCTTTGGTGTGCAGGTGAGCTGCAGCTGATGTGGGGACGCATGGTGGCATGTGGAGTGCCATTATAGGCAGAAAGCTCGGAGTGCAGTGTCCATGTGAAGAGTCTGTGGGAAGGTGATCTCCTGGCTCAGACCAGGACTGCAAGGTTACTGAAAGACTGCTTCCTCTGGTTGCCCAGCTTGGGCAGGGTATCAAGGTGTGTCTCCACACACCTATGTTACTGCTTGACAGTGCAGCAGGAGCAAGAAAAAAATACAAAACGTAGGAGCTGGAACCAGAGAGAACAATGCCCCTTCAGTTCCCCCTACTGATGAAGCTTTACATTAACTGTAAAGAAAAAAATGCTTCATAAATGCAGTCCATTATTTGGAACAGTTACTGAATAGTGAGTTCTGGGCTAATTGGTCATAAAATTAATGTCACAGACCAAATCAATCAATAAATAGCTGTATATGCAAAAGTTAAATACTTCTCAATATTTAAAAAAGAAAACACTACTGAGATACACAAGTTGGATAGATTAAAGTATTATGCTGAGTAAAAAAAAGAAAAACTCAAAGGGTTACATTTCCCCCACTTATATGACATTATTTAAAAAGGAAAAAAATGGCAGAAGGGAGATCTGTGGTTTCTATGGGTTAGGAGAAGGTAGACAATGTCTGAGCTCTTAAATTTCACCTCTGTCTTGCTTTCTTGTGTCCTATAATTTCTTTCTTTTTTTTCTTTTCTTAAAAAAAGCATCTTGACCCTGATTAAAATCCCTCTTACCTGAGTGGTTCTAATAATGATTTTGGCTTAGAATATTGTGCACAAATTAATTTTCTCACCATAAGACATAACCCAAAAGATTAAAGACATGAATATAAAATCTGAAACCATAAACTTTTAGAAGAAAACACAGGTGGTAAGCCCCTTGATATTAGTTTTTACGATGATGTTTTGAACCGACTCCAAAATAAAATAAAAATAATTAAGTAGAACTGATCATATTAGAAGGTTTCTGCACAGCAAAGGAAACCATCAACAAAATAAAAATGCAACATATGAAATGGAAAAGAAATTGTAAGTTACATATCTGATAAGGAGTTAATATCCAAAAGCACTTGTGTAACTCAATATTGAATAAAACAAAGCAATGAAAAAATGGACAGAGAACTTGAATAAACATTTCTCCAGAGAAGAATATAGATGGCCAATAGGTACATGAAATGAAATGATACTGCTCAGCATCACTAATCATCAGGGAATTGCACATCAAAACCATAATGAAATATCACCTCACACTTGTCAGAATGACTATTATAAAAAAAATCAATAAAAATGATGTTGGTGATGTGGAGAAAAGGAATCCATGTGTACTATTGATGGGAATGTAAATTAATGCAGTGACTATGGAAAGTAGTGTAAAGTTTCCACAAAACTTTAAAAATAAGATTACTATATAATCCAGCAATTCTATTTCTGGCTATATATCCGAAAGAAACAAAAACACCAATTTGAGAAGATGTATGCACCCCATGTCCCCTGCAACCCTATTTACAGTAGCCCATACATGCAAACTACCTATGTCATGATATAAATAGAGATAATATAGATATAGATAGATATAGATATAGAAGAGATAGATATAAAGATAATGGAATATTATTCAGCCATACAGAAGAAAATCTTGCCATTAGTCACAATACAGATGAACCTTGAGAACATTATGCTAAGTGAAATAAGTCAAACCAAAAAAATTTAAATACCATATGATCTCACTTGTATGTGGAATCTAATAAAAAAGCCAAACATCAGCAAAGGAAAAACACAGACTTAAAGGTACAAAGAAACAGATTGATGGTTGCTAAAGTATAGGAGGTGGGGAGTGGGAAAATAGGTTAAAGTGTTCAAAAGGTATAATTGCCAGTTATAAAATAAATAAGTCCTAGGGATGCAATGTACAGCATAATGACTATAGTTGATAATACTGTATTGTACACTTGAAAGTTTCTACGAGAGCAAGTCTTGAAAATTCTCATCACAAGAAAAAAGCATGTAATTGAGTGTGGTGATAGATGCTAATTAGAATTATTGTGATCATTGAGGAATATATACAAATATTGAATCATTATGTTGTATACTTGAAAATAATGTTATACATCACATATATAAATAAAACAAAAATAAATTTTAAGGATATTATTTCACCCAAGTTGCTTTAATTATCAAAAATTTACCTCAGTATAAGAGATTATCTCTTATGCCTGAGAAGAAAATTTGATAAATACCTCAGAAACAGGTCCTGTATTCTAGTTTAGGAAAACCAATTATCTTCCCACTTTTGGCTTCAGAAATTTCTGGAACCACAAGTATTGTGCTATCTTGGCTTTCCATATCCATTGTTCACCAATTGTCTCTTCCCTTTTGTTTTTCCCTTGAGAAATCTGCCCTCATCTTTCTCATGGAGGAGAGGAAGAAATCAACTTCTCTGAATCAGGAGGAAGCATTGTCTCTTGGGCTGTGGAATTTCAGGCCAGCAGTTGTCTGGTAGCTGGGGACAGCATGACATCCAGTTCTTGCTGAAGAGGTGAAAATTTACCTGGGCCCACCTTTTCTAAAGAATGGGAAAATACTAGAGTGGAGATTTGTAAATAACCTCTCTCCTTCCAAGACACTCTAGCAGATGGGTTAGCTAGAATGTTACAAGAATCTCTCCCACCCACTGCTTCAACTGCTACCGAGCTGGTGAGCTACTGAGTGAATTCTTCAGTTCTGCACTAGGTAAAGCATTATTCAATGCTTGATCAATATCAGTGATTTGATATAGAAAGGCCTTTGGAGAATCTGTCCAGGGCTTCTTCACAAATCTTTGTTTTGTTAAAGGCTGAGAGTCTTGACAGTTATATCAGTATGGGGTAAAAACTTTGTCTTGTAACAAAGCAACAGGTCTCAGAAGTCCAGAGCTACCTGAGAAAGCCTTTTAGATAAGGGATATTTATGAATAGACAAGTCAGTGTTAATAGGATATCTAAGAAAACTGAGGCTCTGCTAGTTGAGGTGACAAAGAGACCAAATTCTATTACAGGTACCAATTAGCTTTATCACAGGAATTTGGGAACTAGGCAGTGGCAAAACTCTTTCTGAAGGTTTTTGCTATGGAATGAATAATGTGCCCTCAAAATTCATATGTATGTTGAAGCTTTAACTGCCAATGTGACTATATTAAGTGACAGGGTCTTTAGGAGGTGATTAAAGTTAAGTGAAGTTAGAAGGGTAGGCCCTGATCCAATAGGATTAGTGACCTTATAAGAAGAAATACTGGAGATTTCACTCTGTTTCATGTTTGCCTTCACAGAAGCAAGATCATATGAAGACACAGCAGAAGGCAGCCATTTGGAAGTCAGATAGAGAGCTCTCACCATAAACTTAATTAATCAGCACCTTGATCTTAGAATGTCCAGTCTTAGTAGGTTCCATAGTGTAATGATTAGCACTCTGGACTCTGAATCCAGAATGTCCAGTCTCCAGAACTGTAGGAAAATATATTTCTGTTGTTGAAGTGACCTGGTATTTTGTTATGGTGATCCAAGTTGTTTAACACAATTTTCAGACTCATTTAGGTACTTGGCATTGGAGAGGATGTGAATCAAGCAGAAACCATGAAGAGAGTGAAGATTTACATGGATTATGTCACAGAAAATAGGAATTGAGGTGGGTTCCTTGAAAATGAGTTATGAGAAAAAGATTACACTTGTGCTGTCTCCACACCCTCCACGTTCTTGAAGCCAAATTAGTGGGACAGGTTGAAATTTTTCTCTGGCCCATGATATTTCTTCACTTCTCACTAGCCAATTACCTGTCACTTCTATTTAACCAAACTGCTTAAATACTATGAGCAATTCTTCTTTACTAACAAAAGCAGCCTTTCCCATGGCAGCACATATTAACCACTCACTGTAGTGAGAATCAATGTTACTCAAGATCCAATGTCAAAGTCATTCTAAAGGAACAAGAATTTTGTTGATAAAAAAAGGAGTAATTTCAGAGAGAGGAGATGAATAGCAAGCCTACTAGGCATTTCTAAAAGAAGTAATATTGGTGGGTGAGGGACAAGAGTGTCAGTTCCTGGGAGGAACAAGAGAGAATATAAAACTTTTCACTAGTGCGGTCACATTAATCTGGGCTCAATCAACCTTGTGACTCCATTTTCCTACTGTGATGACTGGTAATAATGTGGATAAGTAGAATAAGATTATCTATTTTATTTTAATCATGTAATTATTTTACTTCAGTCACCCAATTCATTAATTTAGGGTGTGCTATCGACAAGAATTTGCTTAAGCATTATAGTGTTTACAAAAGAACTCTACCTATATAAAGTTTATAATCTCTTTGAAATAAAATGAATCAAACACTCCTCTAGTGTCAAGTTTGTACTAAGCGTTTTCCTTTCTGTTGTGCCATTTAATCTTCTGTCTTTTAGATAGACATCATCTTCATCATTGTTATAATCGTTATCTTGATAGATAAGGCAGCAGAGGTTTGGAGGTGTTTTAGACACAACTAGAAAGGTTCTCTCCTCTACAAAACCCCTATTTCCTAATGGAAGCTATCACATTAGACTTGTAAGACCATGACATTAATCATGCTCTACTGTAAAGCTGTGTCCCTTTACAAAGCACACATTTATATCCACCACACCAACATAGTATCTATCTTCTCCTCCTTGTATTAGGAATGTACTAAAGTTTATTACACCTTCCAGTAGCTCCCTCTGTTTCTGAGAAGTAAAAGACTTTGGGAAGTAAGAACAGAGTTCAGCTTTTCTGTCCTGAAGAAGAGGGTCAAAGCTCTTGACTTCACTCCAGCTTGGGATGCAGGCTTTCAATTTAGGGGTATGAAGTGTCAGAACTCAAGCCAAGGCCATCCAGCTTAATTGCTAGCTATGAGCTTGGAAAGCAAATTGTGTTTCTGGACAGCATTGTCCAATTCTCGAACACGAATTTTTTTCTTCTTCTTTCTGAAAATAGAATAGAAATTTGATTTTCTACAAAGTAACAAGAGTTCAGGGACAAGCAACAGATACTTGAGTCCCTGAAGTGCCATGCAAACAATTTCTGATAAAGTCAATTATTGCCACACACTGGGAAGGAAGGAAAAAGATGCTGATTATTTTGTTTAAAACTTCTCTGAGGAGGTGACTTTCTAATTCATCATGTGCAGGCGCAGAAGTCCTGACACCCCTGCTGGGTGTACTACTCTCAGTCTTATAAGGCTGTGAACCTGATACGGTGCACTAAAATTTTAATGGACACAGTGAAGAGAAGACATCAGTCATTCTTTCCCACCACTGGACTCTATGAGTTGATGGGTTTCCAAGAACAGATGACAAACACAAGGATTTTGGGTATCTGGAACCAAAGAGGGTCAGAGTAGACCAGGTTTCTACTGCTAATATAATTTTCTAGATATGTAATTGGACCAAAAGCTTCTGGTAATTCAGTAGGTTGTTACTGAGCTAAAATCCCAGAGTAATACTTTTATTTTCTGCTTTGCAAGTGAAAGTTGGTTTTTATTCTTCCCTTCACATTGCAAATTTCTTTTTCTATGTACAACTATCAACAAATAACTGTATAGCTTCCTATGGAGCCCTGATGCCTCACCAATTGATATTTCCCAAGGAATTAATTAAGCTCACCAGTAGCTATAATTGGAATCTTATTACAATGTAAGCACATCAAGAAGAATTTGTTTCATTTAGACTCTAAGGATCTAACTAAAAGCTTCCTTCTTATCAATTGCCCTGACCCTACCTAAATGTCGATATCTTTATGGTTCTAGTCAGGGGAACCTGCACAATTCAAAATGTGTTAATAAAACATCATATTCTCTTCCTGGGACAACAGTTTTTCCTTTCTTTTATGTCAAGAACATATGACAGCAAATTCTTCATGTTTGTTCAATGAATGAAAAAAGGCCCTCCTCCTCCTCATTCTATCTTCTGCCTTTTTTTTAAAACAAATTCTCACTCAATACTTCTTGTGTGCCAGAAAACTTTTCTAAGCAGTTTATGAATATAAATATGTTTAATATTCAAAACACTTTTATGTTTATTATTTTCTTTACATTATAGGTAAAGAAACCAAGGCACGGAAAGATTAAGCATGTTTCCCAATGTCACACGGCCAATAGAGCTGGGTTTGAACACAGGTCTTCTGGCTCTAGAACCTTGGCTCTTTACCACCTTATGTTATTATCTCACTGAGAAGCTTTCTCAAGATACAGCTTTTCCAGCAGGACTTACTACTTTGTCTTCCTACATTTAGACCCTTCAAAGGAAATGAGTTTGCTATGGAACTTTTGAAGGAGGAAATCAGATTGTGAAACAACTGAGGCTAGTAGGGAAAACTTTTTATATCAACGTCTACCAATCCAGGGCAGTCTGTTTGTGTCAGACATTGTGCTTGGCACTGCAGACTCAAAGGTGAGCGTGATAGCCTTGCTTTTATGAGCTCACCATCTGATGGGAGGAGACGGGTTAACCTGAGTCCATGGAGAAACTCTCTCCCAAGTGGAAAAAGGTGAGATGCCTCTTTCCTAAGTTTCAAAGAACCAGAAGGACTTACTCAGATGAAGGGCAGTGATAGGAGCTAGAACTGAGCTGTTCCAGAAAAAAAAAAAAAAAAGCTGAATTTACAATTATGAAGGTTTAAAAAGAAAGAGTAAGGCTTCTCCCAGAAACTGTAAGTGGTTTTGAATAAGTGGAACTGTAGATATAATAAAGGGTTAGAACCTGCACCCACTTGAATCATGTTGAAAAATAGATCAATCAGAGAGGCCCCTAACCCCAGGATTTACTTGGCTTCATCTGCATGGGTTTTGACAACTTAATCTGGCTGTCATAACCTTTATTGTCTCCACATCAGATTGGTTTTCTGGGAAGATGTCCTTGAGCCAGTTCATGAGCAAGTGTTGCTGAAACACTATCTTCTTACCCAGTAGATGGACAGTAGTCTTAGGGAGCTCTAATGCTCAGGACTTCTCTGTGTGTTCTGAGGTCAATTTTCACAGCCAGCTACACATTATTTCATACAAATAATGCATCTCATCCTCTAGTTCTGGCCTTGTAGGCTCTAGTCATAGTAGGCGGCTTCCAAATTAAAGCCATTATTTTCCTCAGTTCTCTACCTCTGGCTTTAAAAAAATATTCCATGACAGTGTCTCTATTGTCTTTGCTCTCACATTATCAATGGCTTCTGCTGGCTCAAGCCCTCCACTGTATTAGCATGACTGGACCCAAAGAGGCTGTGGTTCTTCTTTCTGACTCCAGGCCAATATGAAACCCTGCAAGTGCAAGGTGTGAGATCCAGCTTCCCACAGGTATCCTGTTAGTGTATCTAGAAGTGTAAAGGAGTCATCGCCTTGTAAGGCAGATCTGGGTCAATAAGAGACAGGTGGTAGGAAGCATCCTCCAGATAAATCCTTTCCTTTTTTTCTCATCTCTCATAAACTTTCTTTTTTATTTATTTTTCTATTGATTTTAGTGAGAGGCAGGGAAAGAGCGAAAGAGAGACAGGTACATCAATCTGTTTCTGCATGTACCCTGACCGGGGATCGAACTGGTGCCCTCTGTGCTTTGGAACTATGCTCTTAGCCAACCGAGCTATCCAGCCAGGGCTCTCATAAACTTTCTAAAGCATGGTGCTTCTGTGTGGCTTTCTGGAAGATATCTCATGTGACCAAACAACCAGTTGTACTTTCTTGTGATGCTATGGCTGAGTCATAACAAATTAGCCCCCTGTTCTGCCTCACTTTCTAGTTTTTTTAAATAGCTTTTTTGAAATGTAATACTCTTCAGTTCACCCATTTAAACACTACACAATTCACTCATTTAAAGTGCACAATTCAATGGTTTTTAGGATGCTCATAGAATCACGCAACCATAACCGTGAATTTAGAAGATTTCATCGAACCAAAGAAAACCTCTGAATGTAAATAGCCACTGTCTACCCCTCCTGCCACATTTCTCTCCCTCCAGGTCTGGCAACTAATCTAGTTTTTTTCTACAGATTTGCTAATCTGGATATGTCATATAATTAGAATTTTAGGATAGGTGCTCTTTTGCGACTGGCTTCTTTCACTGAGCACACATCTCCATTATTTGTTCAAGTTTATCCACATTGTGACATACCAGAACTTCCATTCTTGGATGGCTATTTCACATTTTATTTGTCTGTTCAACAGGTAATGGGGATTTGAGTTGAGTTCATTTTTTGGTTATTATGAATGATGGTGTTAAAACGATTTATGTACAAGTTTTTGAGTAAATATATGTTTCATTTTTCTTGGAGATATATGTGTATATACATGTGAATATGTACATGCATATATACATACATGAACACACACATATGAATATATATATACACACACACACATGCATACACCCAGGAGTGGAATTGTTGAGTAATGTGTTAATTTTTGTTTAATATTTTTAGTAACAGCCGAACTATACTATTTTAGATTCACTAGCATTTTAAGTCCCACTACATTCTTGCCATTATTGATAAGATTAGTTATATCCTGTCTTTTTGTCTGTTTTGTTTGCTACTTTAACATTTTTTATTTTTAAAAAAAAATTTTTTTAAGTTTCTTTTTTTTTACTTATTCATTTTAGAGAGGAGACACAGAGTGAGAGAGAGAGAGAGAAAGAGAGAAAGGGGGGAGGAGCTGGAAGCATCAACTCCCATATGTGCCTTGACCAGACCAGGGCAGGGCTTTGAACTGGCAACCTCAGTGTTCCCAGGTTGAAGTTTTATCCACTGCGCCACCACAGGTCAGGCTACTTTAACATTTTAGAGAGTATAAAGTTATATCTCATTGTGGTTTTGATTTGCATCTCCTTAATGTTGAAATTTTTTTAATGTGTTTGTGACCATTTGCATTATTTTTTGAGTAATTTCTTTTTAGATTTTTTTGCCCATTATTTTTGTTTTTGTCCATTTTTTAATTGAAATGTTTATCTTTTTAATATTGAGTTGTAAGAGTTCTTTTTCTTTTTAATATTTTATTTATTGATTTTACAGAGAGAGGAGAGAGGTAGGAATGAGAAGCATCAATTCATAGTTGCTTCACTTTAGTTACTAAGTGCATTGATGGGCCATGACCAAGATTTCAAACCAGCAACTTCAGCATTCCACGTCAACGCTCTATCTACTGTGCAGACACAGGCCTGTAAAAGGTCTTTATATAGGCAAGATATAAATCCCTTATCAGAGGTCTGATTTACAAATCTTTTCTTATTCTATGGTTTTTTTCTAATTTCCTTAATAATATAGTTTGGAGCAAAAATGTTTTTTTATTTTAATAAAGTTCAGTTTATTTATTTTTTTCTTTTATTGGATGTGGTTTTAGTGTATATGAGAGAAGGCTTTGCCTAATCCATTTGTGAGTTTTTAATTTTCCTGTCTAAGAAATTGCATCTAGATACTAGCCCTTCTTAACCTTTCCTGCCTCAATTTTTCAAGAATCTTTGTTGAGTTTGTTGAGAGGGAATTATCTACATTTACTAATATCAACTAAGAAAAAAAATGCAAATCATCCTGCAGTTTGATATGAAGTGGTGTTGAGATAATGAAAATAAATAATAATTCTCATTTCCTATTGAGCACCACTGTCATTGCAATAAAGTTCTTATTTCTCATATAGAATAAGCAATGTGAATAAAAGAATAAAAATGAACATTTATTAAGTGCCAGATAGTTTACCTGATTTAACTTTATTTATATTCCTAGTCACTAGATGAGGTAGTTATTATTATCTTCCTCTTTTTTATATGAAGACAATTTCAAGGGTAAGTAATTGGCCAAGGTCACCTGGCTAGATGCAGAACTAGCAGTAGTTCATAGACTCTATCTCAACATCCTTTCATAAATTCTGTTATACTGTTTCTTTCAAACAAATAGACCCTAGTAACAAAATCCTTTAAAACTGAAAAATTTGGATATAACATGAAGTTTTTCAAAACTGAGTTTTTCCATGTATTCATGAAATTTGTTCTGCTTTTTTTTTTGAATACTGTGTAAAGTTTACAAAGCACTGTAAACTTCTTTCTTAGTTGAGATTATTGCTGATGGGGTCCAGTGTTATACCTTTTCCTTTTTTTCCTCATCCTTTCTTTTATAGAGACTATATGACACAATATGCCAGGGCATTTCTGGTTCACATCTGTGGTCTTACATGTATTGATATCTTGTCTTAACATCTCAGAAGTGTTTTGGTTTAGATGTTGGTTACGTGATGATAAATGGTTTATCATTTGGCATGTTTGAACACGCCAAAGTGTCCTACTGTGGCTACCCACTAGAGGTCAGCATTGTAACCCCCAGAAAACATTCAGGGAAAGAAATCAGAACAAATAATTAAGTGCAGTTCAAGAGCTACTTGCAGTCTTGGCCATTTAAAACAAGTGAGAGAACAGGGGGAGGAGAGAAGGAGCAGGTACTAGACAGATAACTCCTCACTGGAATCTGGTAGAGATGGGAGGATTTCTTTCCTGGTTAGAAGAACTCTAATAATAGCTAAAATGAGCACCATTGTGTCCTTTTTAATTTTCACTCATAAGACCAAACCAGTGTGCAGTGACGTTAGGAGGAAGCTTTGAATGAAGAGATATTTTTTTCTTTCATAAAGGCTTTTCAAATCATGATCAGAGAAAGGTCACATAGGTGGCTCCCTAAGCTTTAGCAAATCTATTGAATGATGGCATTTGAGCCAGAAGCTGAATTGCCTGAACACGAATCTTGTAAAGGTTATTTGAAAACATCTACATTCAGAACTCAATGACAAACTTGGACTCTTCCTGGAACAACCCACGGACTATACATATATTACTGTTGACAAGGTGGGTGCCGCTGTTCTCCAGATATCCTTGTCACTTCAGAGGTGTGACACACAATGGCACACAGGATAGAAGAAGCCCACAGCATTGGTTTTCAGATGTCTGTGCCTCTTTGGCCTTGGAATTGGTTACTGCTGCTAGTGGTCTTCAAGTGTTCTGAAGCAACTTCTGATTTGAACAAATCCACAAATTCCATTGCCGTGCATGAGCCTGATGTTCGGTTTGCTGCTGCCAGCTCGGAGCTAGATGAGAAGGTAACTGTTTTTGCATTGGATTATGACTACGTGCAAATTCCTTATGAGGTCACCCTCTGGATACTACTAGCATCCCTTGCAAAAATAGGTAAGTTCTGAAGCCCTTGATAATGCACGTTGTTTTCCACATGAGATATTGTTCTGTGAAAATGCCTTGTAGATAAGGAACTAAGTGAATTGTAACTGTTACTGCTATTACATCAAAAAATGTTTGTTCTCTTGATTCAAGGGAAAGTTATACAAATTGTGTTTTTTTTAAAAAAAAATTTATTCATTTTAGAGGGGAAATAGAGAAAGAGAAAGAAAAGGGGGTGAGGAGTAGGAAGTATCAACTCCCATATGTGCCTTGACCAGGCAAGCCCAGGGTTTTGAAATGGCAACCTCAGCATTCCAGGTTAACACTTTATCTACTGTGCCACCACAGGTCAGGCAGTCATACAGCTTTCCTTACCGAGCCATTTAATGCTTCAGAATTATACTTTTAAATTTAAACGTATATCTTTGAGTCCTGAGGTGTTTTGATTTCTTCTTATTTTAAAGTTACAACCACGTGACATTCCTTGGCATGCAAAAATCTCAAGGTTCTATGCTTTAAAAAGTACTGTAAAGTAAAGCAGGTAGACCTCAGCATGATGGCCACTGAAAATTTCAGGAATCACACAGTAATTCTGTAAAATATCCTTCCTTTATTCTTGGCCACATAGCCAGGAACTTCATCAATGGCCCTCATTGTTAATTCTTTAAAAGTGTCATGTGCTTCTTGGAAATTGGCAGAAAGCAAAGAACAAGACAATCACAGGCGATGCTTAAGCCCCTCAGTGACAGGAGATGGGGGTATATGAAATGATATCTGTCAGTAAAATATTGATGTGGAACTGAGCCAGATGAAACCAGTGGGGTACCTATACTTTGCAAGTAAAGTGAATTCAAGTTAATGGTTTAAATTCTAATCAAGGTTTTTTTGTGTCAAAACTAGCTTGATGGTTTCTACTCTGACCATTTAATTTCTATCTCCACCCTCACGTCTCCTTAAAACCAGCTTATTCAAGAGTTGAAAATTGATACAATTATCTCAATTATTATGTATAACATATCCTTTGCTTCAGTTATAAAATTTGTTATTTGAGTAGATAAATTTCTTTATTAAAATCTGTGGTTTTGGCCAGATAGATCAAAAGTTGCCGGTTCAGTCTCTGGTCAGGGTACATATAGGAACAGGTAAATATTTCTGACTCTCTCTCTTTCTTTCTCTGTTTTTCTCTCTCTCTAAAATCAATCAATAAAAAAGTTTTTGAGCCTAACCGGGTAGTGGTGCAGTGGATAGAACGTTGGACTGGGATGCTGAGGACCCAGGTTCAAAACCCTGTGGTCACTGGTTTGAGTGCAGCGTTATGCAGCTTGAGCATGGGGTCACCGATTTGAGCATGGGATCATAGACATGACCCCATGGTCACTAACTTGAGCCCAAAGGTCACTGACTTGAATGAAGCCCAAGGTCACTGGTTTGAGTCCAAGGTTGCTGGTTTGAGCAAGGGGTCACTGGCTCAGCTGGAGCCCCTGGTCAAAGCACATATGAGAAAGTAACCAATGAACAATTAAGATGCCGTAATGAAAAATTGATGCTTCTCATTTCTCTCTTTTCCAGCTTGTCTGTCTGTCTCTCTGTCTGTCTCTCTTGCTGAAAAAAACAAACATAGATGTTCTTTAGAGATATCATATGTGCCCAGACACACTATGTCTAGAAGTTTAGAGTATTGTAGTGGTTTCAATGTTCTTGACTTTCATGTTGATTTAATTCAACATACTTTAGAAAAAGAAAATGACTTAAGTAGGTTATCAAATGGATCATGCATATTCAAGTACAATTTTATATTTGCTAGTCTTTAGAAATGCAGATTATTTTTACATTGTACATAAAAAGAAGGTCATGTTTATTAAAATTATATTAGGTGTCAAGTGTTGGGCTTGTAATTTCATATATGGTGGCTCATTCCTTTGGGGCAAAAAGAAAAGTCATCAAATTTTAAGACAAGAAATTTATCTAGATTTTATTATAAAACTTGAATCAAAATATAATTAATAATCATTATTAATTATTCTTATATTTAGTCATCCTATCAAGCCACAGCTATCAAGCATTCATGCAATATGTAGAAATGACAATAAATCTTGACTGCAGGGGACTTAGTTTAAAAGTGAAGACAGGCGAATCTAGCATTGCATGGTAGGCACACTGACAGAAGTATCACAACTCTCCCTGATCCTTTTTAAAACATTCAACTACACATATTGTAAAAGAATGTTATAGACCAAAAATAATATAGTCACCTCAGCCATTGTTGTCTATCTTTTACTTCAGTTCCACTTCCTGTAATTTTATAAAAAATATGTTCTTGAATCATTGGGCAGAATGGAATGGTATGGCTTTCTCTGATGTATAGGTAGGACTTTTTTATTTGTAGCCCTTTAAGTTCCAGGCACTAGAACTAAAGAAAATCTCAAAGTGACTAACTCTAATGTCCATTGTGAAAGAGAAGAATCATTGTGAACCATGCAATGCAGGCAGCATTGTCCATGACAGAGCCTTACTTGCAGTTATGAAGCCTCTTCCTGCTATTGCTGTGTCGGTACAACTTGGCTTAAGGCAGGTGTATGTGAGATCCATTCCAGGAAACCGGATTCTGGGAAGGAGGACCAAACTTGGGAGACACAGGGTCTGATAAAATTACACTATAGGTTCTTCCACCTCTTTTACATTTTAAAAAGTTTATGTGGTTAAAATAGGCACTACAGGATGAAGAAGAAGGGGGAGGAGGAGGGAAAAGGAGGAGAAAGGTCAGAAATAGAGAGATCAGATCTCTAGAAAGAGATTTCACCCTGGTCTTGAAGCCAGTGGTCTAAGTGTAAGGTCTGGGATAATTTCTCTTAATACTAATAAATGTTATTATATTAACCTGTCTGCTATAGTGAATGGAGAAGTTCAAAGCTGTGGTCTAAGAAACCCACATGCTCTTTGGATGACTGAACCTAAAAAGTTCCTTAGGAAACATTCAATGGCTCCCCATGGTCTATGGGAGAAAACATATACTCATTAACCTTGAATTACAGACCCACATTATTTGGCTCAAAATCATCTCTTCTAACTCTTATCCCAATACTCTTCTCAATTCAAACTTTTCTCCAGCTAGGGAGATCTCCTCAATAAATGTGGACATCTTGCTGGGCCATTCCTGTCTCTCTCCATTTTTTTTTCTCCTGTTCTCTCCTAAAATATCCTAAATTCTATTGTCTAACTATGTACATCCTAATCATTCTCCAACAACCTGTTCAACTTCTACTTCTCAGGTAAAATCTTCTTTGACGAACATCTAAGCTGTTCAGTCATTCTTTTATATACTTATAAATTCTTTCAGCTAATAGACCTGCTGTTACATTGTAGACTTCTTGCTAAGTACTTTCAGAGATAGAAAGATATCTATCATTCTGCCTAAATTTGAGAAGTTTAGAGTTGAGTAGGGGAAATAAGTCATGCAGAAAAAATAAAAAATGGTAGAAAGAGATCATTGTTGTTAGACAGCTACGATAAAATGTTATAATAATTCATGTTATTACTTTTCAAAGAGATCAGGGAAAGCTTAACTTCAAAGATTTTACAAGACCAAAATAGTTTGAACAAAAGGACAATCCAGGCAGCCCCAATGGTATATAAAGACGAGAAAGGGAAGCTGGCAGGATGAAAAGGCTGTAATGTAGGATGTGTGAAGATAGAGTCAGGGTATTGGGGTATTGACTTGGAGAAAGCCCCAGGGTTGCTTGTTGTGCTCTGATTGTTTATCATTATTTGCTGGTATATTCAATATGCATTTCACTGTATACTTATACATTTTATTGTTTTTGTCTTCTTATTTGTTAGTGTCTTGTTTTTAAATTTTCATCAGTAGTTGAAATTGTAGAAAACATGTTTGGTTCTCCACCTCACAATACTTCCCAGTGGGTTGGTTAGGAGGGATGTTTAACAAATACCATGAGGTGCATTGTGTACCTTGAGAGTCGTAGGTGAGGAATGAGACTGCCAGATACATGTGGTGTAGAAAAGTCATCTGGCAGCAGGGTGTGGCGTGAAATAGGAGTTGAGGATGAGGTAGACTATCAGGAGGACAATGCAGTAATTAGGAAAAGAAATGGAGAAGCTTTGAGTAAATATGGTAACTGTAGAATTGGGGAGTAGAGGATGGACTTTCAGTGCAGCCAATGATAGACATTACTGATACAATAGGGAGCTGACTGCATAAAGGAGCAAAGGTAATAGAGGGGGTACACAAGAATGCAACTGAATTTCCCTCTTAAGTGACCAACTAGATGGAAATGTTGATTAACTAAGGAAAATAAAATAAAGGGTTTTTGATTTTTGTGTATTTGGTGGAGAGGGAAGTGAGGTAAAGTAAATTGAAACAGGTTGAGGTTTAGGTGATGGTGGTAGACATTTAAAAGTGGTTTTTGCATGAGTGCAGACAGTCCCACCCTCTGCTCTTCTCCCAAGTGCCTCAGATCCTGTAAAATGGGGAAAGCAATAAGGAGGAAGGGAGTCAGGACTGCTGGCTGGTAACACTGATTCTGTAACCTGAACAGGGCTGCCATATTAAGTACATGGTCTTGTGAAAAGCCCCCCAACACTTCTAGTTCCTGCTACATGTGGGTGCTGCGGCTCAGAGAGAACAGCGAGCTTGCCCAAGTTTCCATCTGCTTGGCTTCAAGAGAACTCTTGAACACCCATTTCCTGGTATCTTCGTGGCCAGAACCATATTATTAGCAAACATCTAAGTGTGGTTCTCTGCTCTTTCCTAGGTTTCCATCTTGACCACAGACTGCCAGGTCTCATGCCAGAAAGCTGCCTCCTCATCATTGTTGGGACTCTGGTGGGTGCCATTATTTTTGGCACTGACCACAAATCACCTCCGGTCATGGACTCGAGCATCTACTTCTTGTATCTCCTCCCACCCATTGTCCTGGAAGGTGGTTACTTCATGCCCATCCGGCCCTTCTTTGAGAATATTGGCTCCATCCTGTGGTGGGCAGGCCTGGGGGCCCTGATCAATGCCTTTGGCATTGGTCTCTCCCTCTACTTCATCTGCCAGTTCAGGGCCTTTGGCCTCAGTGATATCAGCTTGCTTCAGAACCTGCTGTTTGGCAGCCTGATCTCGGCCGTGGACCCGGTGGCAGTGCTGGCTGTGTTTGAGGAGGCGCAAGTGAATGAACCACTGTACATGATGATCTTTGGAGAGGCCCTTCTCAATGATGGCATCAGTGTGGTGAGATGTCAATGACATGTCCCCAGGGAGCTCAGGGGTCTTTTGGGGCTGAAGACAAGAATCTGTTTTCAGGGTTAATGTAGAAGGCTGAGTAAGACTGAGCCACAGCAGGACAGAGACTGGCTTCAGTCAATGCGGTGTGTCTCAAGTCTAGGTGACTTTCCTTAAGATAATTGCTCACTAACACTGCTTGTCATTCAATACATAACTCGTTTTTTTTAAAAAAGTGAAAAAGAGAGACAATAAATTGTTCTGTAGTTAAATTCAGCTTTTCACTTCACAAACAGACACTGTTGGTAAAGATTTTACAGGGCTTGCACACTGGGACAAGCAGTGGCGGAAGTATTTATTTCCTCTTGTTCACAGGACCACACCCTCCTTTCTTTGTATGCTTATATTTTTTATGACGATGATGACGTTAAATAAAAGATAGGGTTAGTGGAGCGAGATTTGTAAAACTGTGTTAACTTATGCATCAGTCTTGATTGCATGAGTCCTGCAGAAAATGTAGAAGAGGAGTTTTTGCTTAGGGGTCTTTCTGAAGAGAAGCTGAGAAGGAATTGAAGGCTAACTCACAGAGCATTAAGGCCCAGACGATGTCTGTGACTGGGGGTGTTAGAATATTCTGGACTCGCCATAACATTGCTCAGTTTCATTAGATTACTGCAAGCTTTCATTGGTTGTTAGTCTGAGATTTTTATATATACTTTGATATACTTTTCTTATTTTAAAATTCATATCACATAGCATAAGCAAAACTAGAATGCATTTTCAGTGTAAAGGACTGAAACCATACAATATTATACAACAAAATCCTCCATCGGCCCCTCTTCTCTCCCTTTCTGAAAGAGACCACATATATATATATAGATGTAGATTATCATATATAAGTGAGTGAGATTATATTATAGGTATTGCCTAGAAGTAGCAGGTGTTGAATTTTTTAAGCCTTTTTAACTGTTGCATAGTTTTTCATAGTTTAACTAATATATTTAACCATTTCCCAATAGATACTCTGGCTGTTGCTAACTTTTTGTTTTTAAAAACAATTTCACAATGAATTTTCTTGTTTCTGCAAGATCTAAGAAGTGAAATTTCTATATTAAAAAGTAGATAAATTTAAAAAATTGAAAAATACTAATATTTGAATCAACGCCTGTTCATCGAATTGATGGGGAAGGGATCCGCACTCTGGGTTAGATAGGGACATTGTGATACTGGACAGGTGAGATCAATGACAGTTTATCAATCAAAGCCCAGATGAATTGGGCACCAAACAGCATGCTGGGTCACTTGCGGGCACAGCCAGGACCAGAGTGAGCAATGAGGGGTGTGAAAGGTAGGCTGTGCAGTGTTGAGAAGAGGGGTGCCTCCTGCTTCCCATGAGATGGGGAAATTGAGTTGTCTGAATGAGTCCACAGCTGGCAGAGGGCTGAAGCCCACTACTATGGGAAAAGCACAAACTGTGCCTGGTTCCCTTGACAAGAAAAATTATTGGCTAGGGAACCTTATCCGTGGGGTTAGATTGGAGAGGGGAATTGAAGCTAGCCCACTTAGGACCCTCCTCATTTTACCAAATATCATTGTTGGACCTTAAGTTTAGTTCTTACACCACAACTGCAAATATTTTTCAAATCTGTGGGCTTTCACTTCTACATACAGTATATTGAGTGCATAATTCCTGGTATCACATAAACAAGGGACATCGGTATTCTCTTCCTTCCTTCCTTCCTTTCTTTCTTTCTTTCTTTCTTTCTTTCTTTCTTTCTTTCTTTCTTTCTTTCTTTCTCTCTCTCTCTCTCTCTCTCTCTCTCTCTCTTCCTTCCTTCCTTCCTTCCTTCCTTTCTTTCTTTTTTTCTTTTCTTTCTTTTTTCTTCTTTCTCTTTCTTTCTCTCTTTTCTTCTTTCTTTTCTTTCTCTCTCTCTTTCTTCCTTTCTTTCTCTCTTTTTTGCAAGATAGAGAGAAAGAGATAGACAGACAGACAGGGACAAACAGACAAGAAGGGAGAGAGATGAGAAGTATCAACTTGTTGTGGCACTTTAGTTGTTTATTAATTGTCTTTTTATAAGTTCCTTGACCGGTGGTCTCCATTGGAATCAGTGGCCCTTTGCTCAAGTCAGTGACCTTGGGCTCAAGCCAGCGACCATGGGGTATGTCTATGATCCCACACTCAAGCTGGCGACCTTTCACTCAAGCTGATGAGCTTGTGCTCAAGCCAGCAACTTTAGGGTTTTGAACCTGGGTCCTCAGCATCTCAGGTAACACTCTATCCACTACACCACCTCCTGGTGTTTTCCAATCTAATGAAAAAAAGGATTACAGTACTTAAGTTTGTTTTAATTTGCAGGGTGATATGAAGCATTTCAATGATTATGGATCATTAATGTTTCTCATACTTTAAATTGGAAGTTTGGATCCTTTTAGAGTTGCCAGACTTAAAAACACTACAGGATACCAGTTAAAAGTTAATTTTATATAAATTACAAGTAATTTTTATAAGTACGTCCCAGTTGTTGTAGGCAAATATTGAGTGTCGTCAATTTTTCTTGGGGACAACATGTTGTTTTATTTTTAACTGATTTTTAGAAACTCATTAAATTATCCACATTTTAAACTTCTAAATAATGCATAAAAATCAAGTATTTTTTCCCATATATCACTTACATTTTTTTAGATTATGGTATCTAGATAAGCTTAAAATTTTTAGAAAGTCAAATTTAACTAAAGCACATTTTTTTTTATTACCTCTGGGTTTCTTAGTTTGCTTTTGGAGATTGTGTCTTGCCAAAACACAGGCGGTCATTATGTTTTGGAACTTTTTCCCCATTTTACAATTAATTATTTAATTCATTAAACTCATAATATTTTATTGTGAGGACATTATGTCATAATATATTATGCAGAGAAAATAAAAGCTCTTGAAAAGTAACACAAGATATCTGGGGTAGATTCATCAAGTGAAAGAGACCCATATAAGTCAGAAGTCAATTTATTTATTCATAATAAGAATCTTTAGTTGATGAACAAGATTCTAGAGTCATTAAGCCTGCACACACTACCCTCTGGGTAAAGATCACAAAAAGCCAAGTTGTCAGAAAGTTAGCTCTAGACTGCTGTAAGATTCAGATATTTAGTTTCTCAGTGTGGTCATTGTAAGGTATTTTTCCCCACTGAGAAAGAAGAAACAGGCAGGCTGAGAGCCACAATGTGTGGAATAAAGGTTTTATTAAGTACCGCGCATCCCGCCCGACGATGTCCTCCTGTCCCAGGGTTCAGGGGCTGGACAAGTCGCAAAGGATTAAACAACATGGAGGTATTTAAAGGTGTCCTCTAGGTTGGGTGAGCTAATATGATGTAGTGGAAGTCTCATTGGGTGACGGACAGTCGCTTTTCTCCCAAAGGTTTCTGGGGAGTATAGTTCTGGCAAGTCTGGCCATGTGGGCCATCCCAGACAAAGACTGGTGCTCTGATTTCCCTACATTACCACCCATTGCTAACCACTCTACATCCCAGCCTTTTTTGTTAAGTAGAGAAAGGGGCACCGTTTATTTGTCTGACTACTTCCTGCTGATTAGGGATGTCATGGGGAGGGGAGGTCAGCTGGGTGGCTTTGAGGGGTGTCAGGAGGAACATCAGTTTGTCTGTGACTTGAGAAACTTCACGGACGTGGTTCTGTAAGAATTTAAAAAGAGAAGAATTAGAATATTTAGGATAAGGGCAGCTTAGGTAAGAATGGATGGCTGTCATCAGGAATTAAGCAGGTTGTAGGAGGAGAGATTCTGGCTTGCAGATGGCTGAGGAGATTGAATCTTCTTTCATCAGGCCAGTCTTACTGAACTGATGCTCCTCGGTTTAGTTCACTCCAGTGGCAGGTTCCTGGTGGGAGGGACAGAATGCAGCAGGAGGGTCTGCAGGGCCCAACCTCTTGGTGAGTCACAGATGAGTAGGGCCCAGTGGTTCCAAACTGCCAACAGTCCTGCATGAGAGCAAGCTTGAGGCAAGAGACATGGTTAGAAATGAGGGTAGCATTGATTATGGGCGAGCCCTTGGTATTGAGGAATGGCAGGAGTAAGTGGGAAGATGCTGTCAGCTGGATAGTGGCTCCGAGACTGTGTAGAATGTCTCAACCCAGAAGGGGTACAGAGCATGATGGCATAACTAAAAACGGGTGCAAAAAGAAAAGGGGGATTCTATTCAAACTGCATATCAGGGGTGACATGCAAAGGGGAAAAGAAGAGGTCCCATCCATTCAGATAACCGAGACCTGTGAGGGAATTAGAGGTCTAGAGTGTGGTGGCAAAACAGAGAAGGCAGCTCCCGTGTCCACAAGAAACGAGATAGACTTACCCGCTAGTTGCAGCATACCCTGGGTACTCTGAGTCCAGGCCGTGTCCTAGTAGTTTGAGCGATGGGCCCCCGTGGCTGCCTCATCCTCCACGTAAAGGCATTGAGGATGAGCCTGCTGCCCAAAGGGGCAATCGCTCCACCAGTGACTGGGCTGCTTGCAGTCAAGGGCAGGGTTCAGTGGGCAGCTGCAGGCAGGGGCCCTGTCAGGCACAGTGGTCCTGCTTGCCACACTTAAAGCAAGCTCCTTGTGGCAGTCCAGACTTGGGTTGGGCACTTCCTATGCCTTGTTTGGAGCATTACCTTTTGCTGCATGCAGACCTGGCGAACAGTCTTGGCCTGTTCTTACTAGCCGCAACCATTGAAAACTTTAAATGTTCACAGGTCCTGGGTAGGGGTCTGGGGTTGGGCATCCTGCAAACTGGTGTAAGAGCCAATGACAGGCGGAGAATGGCCTGACAGAGGAGGGACTTAAGAACACAGTGTAAAAGGGAGGGGCCCCTGGCCAGCAGGGGAAGAGAGAGAGAGGTATTTGCAAGTGAATGAGAAACAGGATTTAGTAAAGGGAGGGGGAGGGGGCTCTCTGGAGGGAAGATAACAGAGCAAAAGAGATCAGCAGAGAGAACAGAGAGTGGGGCAAGAGAAGGGCGCCCTAGGGGTCAGACAGGAGAGAGAGAAAGTTGAGAGTCTGTGGAGAAGGAAAAGATTACGAGGCAGAAGTTTTCTCTGGCCAAAAAAATGCCTGCGCAGTTAAACAGTCGGCACAGAGAGATTAAGGATGGGTGTGCGAATAATTAGAAGCCCTGAATGTAAAGGGATCTCCAACAAATTCTCAGTTTTTTCAGCAAAAGTTAAATTGGTTAAGGTGTTAAAACCAAAAGTCCCTTCAGGAGGCTACCTGGTCCAATTATCCAGTGGGTTCTGTGGCCTGGCCACAGCAAAGAAGAACAGTTTCCTCTTCTTTAGGGAGGGAAAGATTTCGGATAAGGCAACTCCCGGAGTGTTTTGGGATTCCTGTGCCCCCACGGCCACCTCAGTTCTCGGAGAATGGTCAAGAGTTGAGGATTGGCGTCCCAAAACCCAAGCTCTGGCCATGGACGGATAAGCAAAGTGGATATGTGCTTGGACGTCTCCAGGGCACACATGCACTCGGACGGAAAAGGCTTCCCTGACGTAGCTACGATTTTCAGACAGGGAGCCTCGGAGAAAAGAACTTGAGGGGGTTTGGAGGTATGGGACTTACCACACCATGTGCCGAAGTTGGTGGATGGTCGGAGATCCTGGGTCTTGGTTCTTTCTCGAAGGGGACAGAGAGAGAGAAGCGGTCCGTTACAGACTTGAAACTCCTCCCGGGTTTTGGCACCAAAAATGTAAGGTATTTTTCCCTGCCAAGAAAGAAGGAACAGGCAGGCCGAGAGCCACAAAGTGTGGAATAAAGGTTTTATTAAGTACCACGCATCCCTCCCGATGATGTCCTCTGGTCCCAGGGTTCAGGGGCCGGACAAGTCGCAAAGGATTAAACAACATGGAGGTATTTAAAGGTGTCCTCTATGGTGGGCGAGCTAATATGACGTAGTGGAAGTCTCATTGGGTGGTGGACAGTCGCTTTTCTCCCAACGGTTTCTGGAAAGTGTAGTTCTGGCGAGCCTGGCCATGTGGGTGATTCCAGACAAAGACTGGGGCTTTGATTTCCCTATGTGACTACCCATTGCTAACCACCCTACAGTCATCAAACCATGTGCCTCAGAAGGACCTTGGTGGGTTTGATGACTCCTCAGATGTTGAAACCCATCCCAGACCTACTGACCCAACTCTCTTGGATGGGAAATTGGTAATCTGTGTTTCTAATAAGCACTTCAGATGATTGCTGACATTTTTAGAATTAGTGTTTTTTATTTCTTCTTCTTCTCCTCCTCCTTTTCTTCCTTTCTTTCACTCTTTCTTTCTTTTCTTGTTTTACCTTTAGGTTGAGAAAACTCAATGTATGTTGATATAAGAAAAAGGATTGTACACCTCTTCTCAGGCTGGGTTAGATGATTAATCTCTGATGTCCTATTCCTTCCACTCATTCTTGCTTTAGATATTTTCAATCTTGTTACCATGGAGTCAGTGTCCTTGGCTGGGAATCTACCTCACCTCCTAAGGTGACTTCTCTGAGCCATGATGTATTCATTTTATAGGTAATCTCTGAGACATACATAGTCTTATTTCTGCTATATCTGAGTTTGTCAAGAAGACTTGTTTACTGAAACCTCACTACTCACAATGCCACCAAGACTGTTCATCTGTGATAACCTCAGGCCACTTCTTGGCAGCCCATTCTGAGATAATTTCTCAACCTTTTCTTCATCAATTATTAGAGAAGTCTAGAAATTATTTTCTAAATACCAACTCTTTATTTTTCACAGAACATACTACTTTTCCATGAGGAACTTCATGATATAAAAATTTTTGGTGAGAAGTAGTCGTTATTAATTACCAGTGAAAACATTTGACTCTGTTGCCTCTTCAAAGTTGTCCTGAACTTGAGAATCTGACTTCACCCTGGACTTTGTCTAAGTTTTATGCACAGAAACAATCACAGGTTGGCTTCTGATTGGTGTTATTTTGCTAGCAGTATTAGTTTGACTTTCCCAAAGTTTAATTGCTTCCACTTGGGCATATTTTTAAATGATAATTTTAAAATAAAATTATAATTATCAAGTGGCCGAAGTATCTGCTGAGGTCACTCTTCTGACCTCCAGTGGGCAGAGCTGCTGTTGTGTTGGCTCCAGGTGGTTGCCCAC
The DNA here is from genome assembly GCA_037038555.1 of Rhynchonycteris naso. Classification (NCBI taxonomy): domain Eukaryota; kingdom Metazoa; phylum Chordata; class Mammalia; order Chiroptera; family Emballonuridae; genus Rhynchonycteris; species Rhynchonycteris naso. Next base: position 136,115,816 of record CM072998.1, read on the forward strand.
ACATCACTGTTGAGTCACTCTGTGGTCACCCATAGCACAGTGAGTATTAAGTGTGTGCTGGGGCACTACTACATTCCTATGTGAAACCAGAGAAGCCCCAGGGCCAGATTTAGAAAGTAGTTTGAAAGCAACTGGTATTTAATGTAGTCCAGTTGTATTTTGAGCTAAGGGCCTGAACTCACCCTTTCATTGAGGAAGAAACCTTTTCAAGGGTAGCAGTCATAAGCATGCTCTCTTAGCAAGAAGTCTGAGTCATTTAGAGAGTGACCTGTGACTTGTGGGTAACGTGACAACTCTACATATCTTTACTATAAGCTGCCTTCTCATTAAAGAGAAGGAAGAAACCACTCTAGAACTGTATAATATTAATGACTGATTCTCCAAATCTCTTGTCCCACTTATTTCTCCTTCTTGTTTAATATTTATGACTCTTATCACCAGAACAGACTCTTAATGGTAGGCAAAAAGAACAGAGATAAAACCCAAATAGCTTTAAAATGGTAAGTAGTATCTCCAGGTAAATCTCATGACTGAAATCACAGCAGAATATAAGGTGTCACTACCACTTCATTGCCCTGTTGTACAGTCACATTTATATTTATTATTTTATCAAATATTTACATTTTATTGCAATGAATGAATTTACACCCATATTTCACAGAAGGAAAAAATAAGGCAAAGTAAGCTAACATAAACTGAATGAGGACATACTCACCAGCCAATGACAGACTGAACATGAATACTTTAGTCTGGTTTGTTCCAATCTCTTTCCTTTCAGTCTTACCTTTTGAATTTTCAATTCATGATGCTGGTGGGAGATGGAAAAGAATTCATGTGTTACTGATATGGAGACTGGGCTAATGCTTAGTTTGTAGTGAAACAAATATTCTTTGAATCAGAATTGACTGGCTTGGCCAAGTCCAATGTGTTGAGCTGGAAAAGCTCCTGATTTTCTCTGTGTCTCATTTCTGTAAAATCAAAATGATATTATTTAGCTCATAGAGTTACTGGAAAATTCATATTAAGCTCTTACTAGATAGAGAGAATGAGCACCCAGCAAAGAGTGAGAACTCCATGGAAGCTGCCTATTATCTTTATATCATACAAGCTCATGGATATAACATGGTAGTTGACTTTCTTTTAATAGGCAGTTGTCATTATATGGAACTACATCACTTATTTTGGACAGATTGTTCTTATGTTCTTTCTTGGCTTCCCTGGATTAATTTGCTGAATAAGCAGCAAGACAATGCCAGCAAGGTTTCTATAACCTCCCATCTCTCCTCATGTGCCCCGTCCTCGCACTCATCTGAAAGATCCAAAAGGCAAAGATGGTCCAGGAGTGAGATCTGAATCCAGCATCTTGGCTTCAGAGATTTTGCTCTTAACTGCTACTCCAGACCATCACTTCTCTCTCTCCCACTTCCATCTTCTCATCCTCTAGTTTTTTCTCATTGCCTTTTGGCATCTTGTTGCTCTTGTAGTCCATTCTCTAGGAGTAGAGTGAATAATAAAATTATGGAAGGGTACAAATTAAGTTTGGAGTACAAACCTTGGGCTAATAACATAGGCATTTTTTAAGTACTTTTTCTTTTTGATGCTTCTAATGACACAATGTGCTTGGGATTGTTGTCCTTCTTTTTTGAAGACACAATGTGTAGTGGTTAAGAGCAGAGACCCTCAGGGCCCAGGCATCAAGGCTCACATCCCTGTACTGGCCCTCATGGTCCTTGGAACTTCTCAGGTGAGTTTCCACTCTCCATGTGCTTAAGTTTACTCACTATTGTTTTTATTATAAAGACAGAGACTGTCAGAAAAATTATTTATTTATGGAATATAATTTATTCTGCGTAGCTCAATATCCAAGAGATACACTGAAAAGTGTTCCCCCTACTGCTTTTCCCAGCCAGCATTTGAGAGCAAGTTTCACCTTTCATTTGATTTGCCCCTTTATGATGCATTCTTGTTGCTGGCATTAGATCCTAAATTTTCCAATCCCTTATGCTAGAATTTTTTTTTGCTCTCTTCCCTTCTTTCCATCTCTTTATCAACCTAACTTTGATACTTATTTGCTTGTTGAACTTCATGATTTGTCTCGGAACAGCTCTAGCCATCACCATAAGGCTCAGTGTGTAGCACTGTGTTGCAAGAAGTACTAAGTAATCACTGTAGTCCAGCAATGGATGCTACATAAAGAATGAACAAGTAAATGATAGATAAAGTAATGGGAACTGGCAGAGGCCCTGCAGAGGCTATGCTTGCCGTGGGGCTGGGCTGTAGCTCTGGCCATGTCCCATGACCACAGCCTTCCTTCCCCAACTCTCAAGAATGACACTGTATTTGAATTTGAATTTGTCAGAGAAGTTGTGAACAAACTGGGATGTTTTCCTTCTGTTAAAGTGCCACAGCTAAACTCCAGAATTGCTCCCCTGAGTGCTAGGGGTGGTATTAAAGTAGGGGCAGCATGGAGGGACAAAAGAATGCCATGTCCTTTTTGTAGTACTTTTTTGTAGAGCACCTGTCCACACTGATGCTGTCCTGGAAACTGGGGATGTGAAGACAAACTATGTATGTCTGGTGAATCCTGGATGGAGGAGGGACAGTCTTGGACTTCCTCTGGTTGTGAGGACAAGAAGGCAAATTCAAACTAATCCAGGACAATGGGAACATCTTGCCAAGAAAGTTGCCTTTGACCTAAGAAAGATAAACTAAGTTCATTCTGGGGTAAATTTTCCTTCAAAATTTTATGCAGTTTATTTTTTTCTGCTTCAATAGGGTCCTACCATTAGTAACCTCCCATTAAAGAGGCAGTGACATGGAGGTCATATCCCTCAGTTCAAGTTCTGGCTTCACCACTTGCAAGCTGTTTGGCTTTAGGGGAGTTACTTAACTCCTCCGGGCCTCAGTTCCCTTTCTGTGGAATGGAGATTTGGTTGTGTGAGGGTTAAGGTGAGTTTTTACAAGCAAAACATTTAAAGCAGCACCTGACACAGCGTGAGCACAGAGTTATGGGTATGATATTATTAATGTAATATACCTAAACTGAGTTCACCTACATGAGCCTTTCTGAGACACAGACTTCTTTTTAAGTCCTAAGTGATGTCATACCCTCTTGTCCATCCATCTGCCTGAACTTTGCAGTTTCAGCTTTTTTAGAGAAGAGCTGAGTAAACACTTGAACAGACTCTTCAGGGGAGAGAGGTAAGCAATTTTTCTTGCCCGTGTTTTTTTTGTTTGTTTGTTTTTTAGATTCAGGCTTCTAGAATAGGAAGTAAGAGGCTCGAGACATCTCTGTAAGTCAACAGTTTCTTCTGGCCAAAATTCAGGGAGCTCAGTGTATAAGGGGAACTTGGACCTACATGCTATATGATCTTCAGCGAGTGACTCTATCCTTGTGTGCCTCAGTTTCTCATGTGTAAAATGGGAAGAACTAATCAAACCCCAGAGGTGGTTTCGAGGAGGTTGTGAAATAAGACACATAGATACCTGGCACATGGAAGGTTGCCCTCCCAATATGTAAAAGGAAGTTGCACAGAAGAAGGCAGTCTGGTTGATGTTTGTATGCAAACAAATGGCAATAAAGTCTACCAGTCAGACAGACAGGACCATGCAGCTTTGCTTTGTGAGCATCAGGTTTTGGGGGAGTGAACATCAGTCCCAGCAAGGACCCAATAAATGCACCTGAGCTGTGAAGCATTTCTCCTGGGCTGCTTCGAATGCACTGTGAGGGGAGGGCAGCATCAGTGTGGACAGGTGCTCTACAAATGCACTCTGAGGGGAGGGCAGGTATCTGGTGCCCACCCAGCCCAAACCCAGACATTTTACTTCAGACATGCACTCAGCCAGTACTTTTGGAGATTTGTCTGCTGAACCCACACTGCCTAGGCCCACACTGCCATTGACAGTGAGATATGGTGCTGGCTGTACAGGTCTATGGAGGTGGGAGAGGGAAGTGTTATGCGTGTATGGGTATGAGTGTGTGTGTGTGTGTGTGTGTGTGTGTGTGTGTGTGTGTGTGTGTGTGTGAATCAGATACAACACACACAAATAGCTTGGAATGCTGCTGAACCAGGTTAAGGAGGTGGGAGGAGCTGGGAGAAGAGAGGCCAGAGGGCAGCCCTGTGTCAATAGGTCTCCACAAATAAATGTGTTAGAGGTGGTGGAGGCTCACCAACCTGGAGAAAGCATATCTGACTCTTAAACTTTTCCAGCTGGCACCTGCCACACTGCCTGTGTCTATACTTCAGACTATCTTTAACCAGCAGCCCCACGTAGATCTGTTTCTTACGTGCATGTTAATAATTCAGAGGCATGCTGAAGCAATGAGGGGCAGAGAAGGACACATCAACCATTGCTTCATTGGAGTTCCTCAAATTTGATTTCCAAGCACTTGTTTGGTTCATATTCTTCTGGTTGAAAAAACAGACCAATTGACATTTGAATTATACAGATTGTTTCATAACCCACCCACCCTGTGAGCCATTGATTGATGGTGAGAAATTGTCCCAGTTCACAAGTGCAAAAAGCGAGGACAGAGCCTTGCTGGCTCTCCACTCGTCTCTTGTTCAGGAAGTGGGGCAAGCAGCTATGGAAATGGATTAAAAACACACACATACACACTTAATGAGAAAAGCAAACTCTCAAATCTTTAAGAAATAGTCAAAATTTGTACGGTAAAGTAAGTCAGAGCTGCACTCTCAAGGCTGTAACCACACACTACACACCACCTGTGTAACTGTGACATGCCAGGCACGCAGAGGCAGACAAGCACTGTCCCTGCATTTGTCCCTGCATTTGACCACACCTTAAAACCTTTGACTTACCTCTTTTCATTTATAAATCCTTCTTACACTACAGCTATGGAATGACTTATTCTTTTGTATTTTCTTATAACCCTTTCAAGCCCTGGAGATTTTTTAGGAGACTCCATAATACATTAATAGAAATCATTGACCAGGGAGAAAAAACTTGAATGGCAAACACAACCAAGTGTTTCCTAATTCAGTTGTTTTTAACAGCTTCTCCGCTGCCAACAAAGGTGTGGTGGGAGTGCCAGGCCTCGCTATGGAAATAATATTATCAGAATTATGTGTAAAACCCCATAAGCTTTTGGGAAGAGGTGGTCAACAAATGGTTTCCCTATAGCTTCCTCAATGACAATGTAAAATGAATAGTACTTTGTAGAACCTGTCATATAAGGCCACTCTGGAACATCACATCCAGATCATGGGTCGGAGACAAAGCCACTAATTTTGGCTCCAGGCTGTGGTCATCTATATGACACTCCTTACCACCTAGGATGAGTTTTGGTCATTAGTAAGTATTAAACTAATAGTATGGGAGGAAACTGAGAGATCATTTATATTATTTAATTCTTTTATATTAAAGTTCAGTCCGGTTTGATTGAGCCTGAGCCCAAATTATTCATTTATTCATTCATAAAATATATTACTGAGCAACTACTTTTTATTGGAAACTGCTCTTTCCACTGTGCCAGAGTGACCATCTCAGAAGAAGCAAATCACCAAGCTAGTCTTCAGTGAACTTGAGTCTTATGGTCACAGCTAATATATGCGTTTATAGTTTTAAAAAGTGTGGAAGTTAAATACTCTCTCTTGTTTGTAAGTACACTAACACCAGTATGGGCATTTGCTCTTGGTTGGTGTGCAGGAGGGAAAGGCTTGGCAGTTCCTGGTGAGGGCAACTATTGTTAGGTTGGTTTTGAGTGTTGAATTTGAGACCTACAGGGCACTGAAGAGAATTTTTCAATAGTTTAGAAACAGAAGTCTAGAGTCTGAGGGAAAGAGTAAATGGGGATGCGAATTTGACAGTCATTCCCAAATAGGTGGCAATTGCATCTATGAAATAGGGCAATTCGCCACCCTGCCATTGTTTGAACAGAAAGGAATTTTCCAACATTTTAAACTGAAAGTGAGTTCTTTACAGGAATGTCTTTGCTTTTCCCTAAGTCAGTAAGATCTAGTCACTGACATTTCTCTCATCTTCATTTCATTTCCTGACATTCTGTGCAGTTCATCTTCTTGGCTTTGTTCTCTGAAGTTCCAATGGGCAAGTGAACCCTAAGAGAGCTGGTGAATCCTGTGTGTAATCAATCTTCTGTCCTTGGTTGCAGATATTTTATTATCTTCCTTTAAGAGTGAGGTGAAAGCTTCCCCCCGTCTTTTACATTATTTTACAGTACCTGTTGGGTAATTGCTCATTTCTTAGATGATTTATTTTTAATAGTCATAGCAAGTAGTTGTCAAAGAACTGCTCTAAAATGGATTTTAATTTGCTAGTACCTCTTCAGAAAATTAACTGGTTTCATTATTTAATTTCAGGTGTAAGATGGATGAACACAGTTCTTTATGATATTGTCTGTATTTCACAGTATCTGACAGACAGTAAAAGTCATTTTTACTGTATGCTGATTTGACTCTGAATTTCCAATGCTTTTTTTCATGTATGAAGAGTCAATAATTAGTTAGGATTTTTTTTTTTTTAAGACCTGAGTTTATGGCACGCTCAAGTAATGAGGATTAATTGAAAGATACACAAGACCATCAAGAAGACATAGATACTTTGTTAGTCTACAAGGGCTGCCATACAAAGTACTATGGACTGGGTGGCTTCAACAACCAAAATATATTTTTCACAGCTCTGGAGACTGGCTGGCAGTTCAAAATCAAGGTGCCAGCATGGCTGGTTTCTGGTGAGGCCTCTTTTTCTGGCTTCCAGCTAGCTGCCTTCTTGCTGAGCACACTCCTAGTGTGTCTTTCTTTTCTTATGAGAACACAGTCTTATTAGATTAGGACCCCACCGTTAATATTTATTTTTAATTTAATTACCTCTTTACATACCCTATTTCCAAATTCAGACACATTCTGCAATACTGGCAGCTAAGACAATAACATATAAATTTTGGGAGCATGCAATTCACCCTTAAAAGACCCCGCAGAAAAAAAAAAAGACCCCTCAGAAGCTCAAGTGTTTAACAAAGGAGTCTCACAAAGGCTGTAACTAGACCCAACCTAGTTTTGTGGATTTTTGAAGCAAGATTTCATAGATCTTTTTGACAGTCAGAATGTATCAGGTGATACTGGGAAAATAAACATTCCCCAAACCCAAAACAACAAAGGTGTGTTTTTTGTTGTTGTTGTTTAAATCATTTGTTTATTTGTTTTGCTGGCCAGTGGGGCTCTCTATTCATCATGTTTACTCAGGATCCTGAGTTTATAGGACATGAGTCCTGACATGTGGTGGTACAGTGGATAAAGTGTCAACCTGGAATGCTGAAGTTGCCATTTAAACCTCAGGTTTGCTCAGTCAAAGAATGATGCTTTTCATTCTTTCACCTTCCCCCAACCCCACTTTTCTCTCTTCTCTCCTTTCTCTAAAATCAATAAATAAAATCTTAAAAAAAGAAAACATCAGTCTACCTAAAAAGGTTTATGAATGTTCATAGAGATATTTCAATAGCAAAAACTGGGTGGTGAAGGAAGTGGGAAACAAATGTCCTTCAATGGGTGAAGAGATACACCAAATGTGCACTACAGCTACATAATTAAACACTATTCAGCAATTAAAAAGGCATGAACCACTAATACCTCTCATAATATGGCTAGTTTCCAAACCATTATACTCAGTTAAAGAAACCTAACATAAAAGAGCTCAGACTTTATTATTCAATTATATAAAATACAAATTAATCTATAGTGACAATAATATATCAGTGGTTTCCTGAAGTCAGGGTTATATAAAGGATAAAAGAATCTTTCTGGGTTCATAAAACCTAGATACTATTCTAGATCTTGTCTGTGGTAGTGATCTATAGGTATATAGAATGGTCAGTATTTATTCATTTTAGATGTACCTTATCATATGTAAATTATTTCTCAATAAAATTGATAAAGGAAAAAATCACATTTATATCAATTGTCTTCCTTTGCTAAGCCTTGGTTGGTGGGCTGGTGTCTTTAATTAGTCTTCTTGTTGAAAAGGCTTTGTAAACTTCTGCAATAATATCTTTTAAAAAGTTGTCATCATTATGATTTTGGGAGACATGATGAACTTGTTAAAGGTAGCACAAAAGGACCATTTTCTTAGACACCTTCCTTGAACTGTTATTTGTTTAAAATATTACTTCTGACACCAGATGTGTGGGTGTTTTCCCCTCTATCTCCAATTCTCCCATTCTTCAGAGACCAACTTGGTGTCCTCCAATCTAATTCAATTTTGACAGTAACTACCTGGAATTGTTGCTGGTGGAAATGTGATTCTTCCACAAAGTTCCAGGGAAGGTATTCCAAAGGACTCATGTGTGGGTGGCTGTGGCTTGGTAAGGTTTACTGGAGTTGAAATAGAAGGCTGCCCTCAGGTTTCCAATGTCTCATCTCTATCCATTCTGCCATGGAAAAAGTCCAGCTTAATGTTCATCAGGTTCAATACCAAGACCACTGGCCAGATATTCTGTGCCATGATTCAGTTTATACTAAAGCTTAGTCCAGTCCAGCCTTTGTCTTTCCAGCTAGCACAGTCTGTGTTTCCAGCTGCACTCTGGTTGGCACTGTGCCCAGGTCATGCTTTGGAGCCTGCACCTGTGAGTCCCAAGCTGTCATCCTCAGGCAGCTGCAGCTCACAAAGCTCTTAGGACTACATGACAACTTGGAGAACAAGCAAACCAATGGGCAAGCACCTGTTACCAAGCAACATAAAGAGAGAGAGAGAAGAGAGCAAGCTTCTCTGTTAGGTTCATTATATTATCTCTGGCTAGGCACCTCTTTAAACTAAGCAATCAACTTTCCAATCTTTCATGGGCTTGTGTTGGATACACCCCTTAACCAATTCATTTCATAGATCTTCTGGGGTTCTGTGTCTCTTATCCAAGCCAATCATTCAACTAGGCTAGACCGACAGTCCTGCATGGCTGCTATCTTGGCTCCTTCTGTGCTTGCCTCAAAATGCAAGCACCTCCTCTGTGCCATCTTGACATCTACTGGACATGTACCCAGCAGAGGAATTTCTTCTGCTGTTTATTCCTCCATTCCTCCCTAAGTGGTGACCTGTAATGATCCTGCCCACTTTGAAGGATTAGATTCCTGATGCAGCAGGTAATGCCTTAGGGAGTGTGTGAAATTGTCACTTCTTAGTGAGGCAAGCAGGCTTTTTAATATCTGAGTCCCTTTGCTTCCTTCTTTTATTAATTTCTAGCTACTTATGTTAACAGAATTAGCAGGTGTCACAACTTAAGATCTCAGTTGCACAAGACTGCCTCCACTTCAGACACCAATCATAAGTCTGGGCCACCCTTGTATCTAACTCTGGCTATAAAATTGGAGGTTCCTCCAGTACCCTGTACCAGGTTTGATAATTTGCTAGAATAGCTAACAGAACTCAGAAAAGCAGTCTATTTCCTATTACTGGTTTTATAAAGGATTCAACTAAGAAACAGCTAGAGAAGCATGGAGTAAGGTATGGGGATGTCAGGCAGATAAAATACAGTGTGTCCGTAAAGTCATGGACACGGTCAAAAGTGCACCGTGACTTTACAGACACACTGTATATTATGCTCACTTTGTTAAAGATGGCACTGCCCACATGCAAGTTTTAAGAGTAAGCTTTTCCCCACATCCTTGACTGACTGGATGATGTGGGGTGGCGCACTCTCATGAGGAATCCTTCCATTATGCCTCAGATAAGTGACTTTGTATCAGAGACTTCCTTGTTTGTAGATTGGATTAAAGGTTTGGATTTCTACACTATAAAGTGGGCAGACCTGGAACTTGCTCTCTCTCGGTTCCTGAGGTTAGTATTAGAGAGGAGAGCAGATTAAGGCCATGTGGAGGAGAGGAGAAGCAGCCAAGATGGCGGAGTGCTGAGGAAGAAGCCAGTTTGTGCAGAGTTTGTGCAGAGAGAAGGAGATGGGGAACAGAGGTGAATAAATCTGGTGAGCTAGAAACCTTTGATTCTAGGAAACTCGGATAAGTCAGTAGCTTTGTGAGCACTGAATGAGTGGGTTTTGGAGCCCAGTGTGTGTTTTACTTGCCCGCCGGGTGCAAGCTAGAAATAAAGCTGATGGCTCACCAGTTCTTGGCTCTGTTGTTTCATTACCGACTGTCCGAATCTAATGTGAACCTGCATGAGCCAGGCGGCTTTGATAATGGCCACAACTAATGGCTTTACAGGGGAGAAGGGGCCCAGGACTTCCGTGTCTCTCTAGTCATTCTCCCTCCCAACACCAATCTAGAAGCTTTCGGAGACTCATCCTCTAGGGTTTTTAACCAAAGTTTTGTTACATAGGTATACTTGATTAAATTGTGGGCCATTGGTTATAGAGCTCAATCTCCAGCTCATCTCTTCTCCCTGGAGGTCAGGAGCAGGGGCAGGGGTAGGGGGGTGGGGTTGAAAGTTACAGCCTTCTAATTACATGATTGATTCTCCTGGAAACCAGTTTAGTAAGGGCCAGCCCATCGCTCGGTAGCATAATCTCATGTAAGGTTGAGAAGCACTCATTTTGAATAACAAAAGATGCTCCTATCATCTCATCACTCAAGAAATTACAAAAATATTTAAGTTGTGGGGGGGCACAGAAACACTGTGACCCTTCTTACCCCAAACTTTGCCCTATGCTTTTCAGGCAGTTTCTGAGTTAAATCTTTTATAAAATAATAATAATAATAGTAAGGAAACTGCTTTTCTTTCTGTCAGGAGACAAAGACAAAAAATATACACAGGGTGGAGCAAATGTAGGTGCAACTGTAAACTTACTTTTACTCCATCCTGTATATTTACACTCCAGTCACACACACAGACACACACACACGCCCGTTATTATATCACAACATCACACCTCCCCACTGAGTCAAAAGATTAAATCTAATCTGGTTTTCCATTAGTGCTGTGAAGATGTTTCAGATTTAACTTTGGATCATCTACCCTCCAGTGCGTGAAAAATATACACACATTATTGTGACTTAAGATGAGTCTAAAGAAAATCTTCTACAACTATAATGACATCCAGAGCATAATAATTTGAAAGAAAATAATTACTTTTTATGTAGTCACTATGTGTTGTGTTTATAAATGTAGTCTTAAGCATATGTACTACTTTCGCTTCTGAAACTGCTATATAGCATGTTCTGGGCAGGACACCTGGGCATCCAGGGACAAGGCTGGCCTGAATGGCTTTCCCAGGCCCTTGGTACAGACTGGGTAGTTACTTATAATCTCAAGAGCTATGCAAAAGAACTTTTTGTTTGTGGCAACAACATGCAAATCTTTGAGTCTCAGTCGAATTCCTTAGTTTTTTCTGAGTTTGAGAATCAAATAAACTCCCATGTTCCATCTGAGTGTATTCAGAACTGCTTTCTCAGGGCCTTGTGTAAATATCTGGGTCCTCATCTTGGCTTCATTCACTAGAATGTGAGCACAGTTCCAAAGGTGCAGCACTCAGAGCTTCTGAGACCCACGTGTGGGTTGCTCTGAGGTCAGGCAAAAGTGAAATTGGTCTAAACAAGCTCACTGAGTTCAGATATGACCACTAAGTTTCTTTTGTGTTCATTTTAAAACCGTAACTCACAATTTTCTTGCACTCAGCAAAGATTCTTCTTAAAACAATGCTTTATTTTGCTGAAATAAAATAGACCGATATTGGTCCTGACTGATTGGCTCAGCAATAGAGTGTCGGCCCAGTGTGTGGAAGTCCTGGGTTCAAGTCCCGGCCAGGGCACACAGGAGGAGAAGCACCCATCTGCTTCCCTACCCTTCCCTCTCTCCTTCCTCTCTATCTCTATTCCCCTACTGCAGCTAACGCTCCATTGGAGCAAAGTTGACCCAGGCACTGAGAATGGCTCCATGACCTCCACCTCAGGGGCTAGAATAGCTCCCCCTGCAACAGAGCAACGCCCCAGAGGGCTCGAGCATCGGCCCCTGGTGGGCATACCGGGTGGATCCCAGTGAGGCACATGTGGGGAGTCTGTCTGACTACCTCCCCGCTTCTAACTTTGGAAAAATACAAAAAAAAAGAGACCGATATTGTAAAATATTGTTAATATATAAACAGAGAGATCATTGGTCCTATTCCCTTGAGTTTTACCTTCTGCTTCATCTGATGTTCTCATTTGTCTTAGTGTAGGAACAAAGACGTGTGCTGTGATTTCCCAGAACATTTCAGGACCTGATACTCGCAATGATTATTATTTTCTGCAGAGATCTCACCTCACTTCTTTTACGTGTCCCATTAACTGTCATTTTGCAAAGAAGTTCAGTTTAAGGCTTGCCAAGTTACATGAAGGAGTGATAAATAGATCACTACAACTTCATAGCAATGAGGAAATAAGTACAGAAATAGTAAGAACACTGAGAGTGTGCATCACATGAATTAGAAGGTTTTTTGGGGGGTGGTTAGTGAGATAACATATTGAAAAGTGTAGCCAGTTGAGTCCCATTAGAAAAGAGAAACCACAAGTCAGGTAATAGTAGTTTTTCTTGCTTGATTGGATCCCACCAGCATATGTGAAATCTAATGAAAAAACAAATGAACTAAAAACAAAATAGAAACAGACTCATAGATATAGAGAATAGACTGACAACTGTCAGAGGGGTGGGGAGCTGAGGGGTTGGGTGAAAATGGTGAAGGAATTAAGCAAAAAAAAAAAATCCGTTTGACACAGACAACAGTGTGTTGATACCAGAAGGGAAGATGTGTGTGTGGGGTAAAGAAGGTGTAATGGAAGGATACTTGAGTTGGGGTATTTGCATACAATATTCATATACAAAATTGCTCACCCACAATATTTAACATATTATAGAACTGAAATCTATATAATTTTATTAATCAATGTCACAATGAAAATTAAAGATAATATTAACTATAATAATGGAATAGCTATAGGATGTAAGGGACTCTCTATAGTAAACTAGGGCTGAGGGATGGCCTGCAAAGAACAAATGTAACAGAGGTTCAGAGCTCACTGGAAAAGGTATAGATATGCCACTGGACAGAGAAGAAGCTGGCTGGGTTAGCCAGACTGGAGTTGCTTTGGAGTTGCTAAGCAAGCAATAGCCCATCCCCAGAGGAAAGACAGAAAACAGACAGTAGAGCAGCAGGCATGCATTTGGATCCTGGTCTCAGGAGGGGTAAATAGAAGCTGTTTGCATGGCAGGAGTTTACAGAAGAAGGGCTGTTCCAGTGGACATGCTGCATATGGGTCATGCTGGAGCTTCTCATTCTGCCCCCATGTATAATCAGGCTAAAGATGTAAAGTTGCAGAAGGACCACTTTTAAGGCCTGTGGTCCTGGCAGGATCCACTGAAAGTCTTCACTCCCACATGGCTGATTTCTCCCATGGCCACACCAACGTTGCAGGAAGCCTCTTGCTCTTGCAATGTCTCTATGCTAATAGAATTTAACATGATGCTTATGTTCAAGGATAAATACTTATGGGAGTTTCACTGTTGAATATACAGCCCATATTGAGGGGTGCATTTGGACCTGAGAGGAAATAAATTGATAATGACACAGAGAGGCTTAGCAAGAGGTTGGCATATAGTAGATGCTCAGTAATTGAAAGTTATTAATTAATATGATACTTATTCAGAAATACTGAATACGTTTAAATTAGTTGGAATACATTTAAAAATTAAGTAGCTTTGTTCATGCTGTCATGTCATTATTGTTGTGCATTATTTAGCTAGACACAAAATTAAGCATCTGTGTATAAAATATATCTCATTGCTAATTTATGTTTCCTTTTTTAATTTTCTTTTTGTCTAGGTATTATACAACATATTAATTGCATTCACAAAGATGCATGCATTTGAAAACATAGAGCTTGTCGACATTTTGACTGGATGCGCCCGATTCCTTATTGTGGGGGTTGGGGGAATAATTTTTGGCATTATTTTTGGATTCATCTCCGCGTTTATCACACGTTTTACTCAAAATATCTCTGCAATCGAACCGCTCATCGTTTTCATGTTCAGCTATTTGTCATACTTAGCTGCGGAGACCCTCTACCTCTCTGGCATTCTGGCGTGAGTACCAGCCAAAGGCTAACTCCTATAGCAATAAAGGAGAGTTTAGTACCTCCTCTGGTGGGTTGACATCTGCTGATGCTCATTCTCAAAGGTGTTGCAAGACTGAGGTATACTAACACTTGTAAAATCTGATGCAGGTTCTTCGTCAAATACTCTTCCCAATATTTGTGTGTACTCTCTCTCCTCTTGTGATTTGCATAAGGAAAGCATAGAAACTATAAGGTCATTTTATAATAACCAGAAAAGCTGCTGCAGAGAAAATCTGGGAGAAGTTCAAGGTTAAAGTCTCATTTTAGTAAATTTTTTTTCTTTGAAAAACTCATTATTTTGATTCCTGGTTCTCCCCCCCCCCCACCTTCCCTCCTCTATCTCTCTCTCTCTTTTCCTCTCCCTCAGCCATGGCTCAAATGGCTCAAGCAAAGTTGCCCTGGGCACTGAGGATGGCTCCATGACCTAGCCTCCGGCACTAAAATAGCCTGGTTGCTGAGCAATGGAGGAGTGGCTCAGATGGGCAGAGCATCACCTGGTAGGGAGCTTGCCAGGTGGATCCTGCTCAGGGCTCTTGCAGGAGTCTGTCTCTGCCTCCCACCTCTCAGTTAATTGAAAAAAAGAAAAGAAAAATTCATTATCTTAAAGTTATGGAGAAGTCTCCCAGAAAGGATTGTCTTCTGCTGTTTACTTCAAAATGCATCACAGCTCCAGGACTCTGAAGTGTAGAAGAAAACTAGGTAAATGGGATAAACTAGAAATCCAGATTTCCTTTTCTTTAATAAAAATATTTTTAAAATATTTATCCTTATGGAGATCTTCGAATGAATATTCTTAATTTGGCTCATCGTATCTGCTCACGTTGTCTTTCTCTGTGACATTGTTCTCATACCCACCTACTTGCCCAGAAATAGTTAATGTTATTGTACAGAGATAACTATTTTAATTAGATATAATAGTGTAAAACGGGTCCCCAAACTACGGCCTGCGGCTGCATACAACCCCTTGAGGCCATTTATCCAGCCCCCGCCGCACTTCTGGAAGGGGCACCTCTTTCATTGGTGGTCAGTAAGAGGAGCACAGGATGCATCCGCACCCATAGTTCCCATTGAAATACTGGTCAGTTTGTTGTTACTTGTTCTTTTAAATATTGTATTTGTTCCCGTTTTGTTTTTTAACTTTAAAATAGGATATGTGCAGTGTGCATAGAGATTTGTTCATAGTTTTTTTTTATAGTCTGGCCCTCCAACCGTCTGAAGGACAGTGAACTGGCCCCCTGTGTAAAAATTTTGGGAACCCCTGGTGTAAAATCTAGACATTGTTTTTCCATCTTAAAAGGGATCAAAACTACTAAGACAAAGCCAAGTTCTTTCTTTACCCACACCTTTCCTAATTGGATCTAAGCCAGAAATATTTTAAATGAAAAAATTTCTCATTAAATTATGGAAAGAAATATTGCTCAGGCAGAGAATTACTTTTCCTAGATAATTGAAATGAATTTATTTTATTTTAAAAGGTAGAATGAAGTAAAGAGTAAGAGAGGGGTTGGCAGAGTTTTTGATGAGGGAAGGCAAGATAGCAACAGTTCATCTTCTAGTTTGTGCATGAATCACGTGCCATTTTGTTGGGAGAAGATCATGGCAGCCCCCTCTTTCCCACCATATCAGCTTGTGCAAACTCCTTGTGGAAGAAGTAGAGGAAGAAAGAAAATCTGTGGGAAAGCTGGAGCCAGAAAAAGGATGGAAAAAAATGCCATCTCTGGATAAAAACAGGATTTGTGTGTCTGTGGTATCACCCACAGGGTGAGACTGGGGGTGGGGCCAGAACTTGTGCTTCTCTCTGAGACTCAGCTCTTTCTGCAGAATCACGGCTTGTGCGGTGACAATGAAAAAATACGTGGAAGAAAATGTATCCCAGAAGTCCTACACGACCATCAAGTATTTCATGAAGATGCTGAGCAGTGTCAGCGAGACCCTGATCTTCATCTTCATGGGCGTGTCCACCGTTGGGAAGAACCACGAGTGGAACTGGGCCTTCGTCTGCTTCACCCTGGCCTTCTGTCTGATCTGGAGAGCCATCAGTAAGGGATAGCAGGGCCCCCAAAGGTTTCCTGCCTGCTGTTTTTACATTTTTTTCTTATTCTTTCTTGCAGTATAAACGCTTAAGCAGTGAGGTGACGTTAACTGGCTTTACTGGTTAGGGGAGCAGGAGAAACTTGTAGTTATCAGGAATGTTCTGTTCACTCTCTTAAGTGCTTGCTTCAGCAGTGCATATACTGTTTACTCTTTCAATCAGTTCAAAGTTGTTAGCGGCTGATAAGGTTCTGTTTCAGAGCAAGGAGCATTATTTTTTTTTAACTGAAAAAAAAATTTCACATCTACACATTAAAATATAACAGTACATTTTCCCCTTGCTCGTCACTTCTGGTGCTGATTTGCCCCCTCTTGCACCTTAAATCAGATATAGATTATAAACTGCAGGCATTTACACGTGCATTACAGGAAAATGAGATGTCACAGATTATATTCTATGTAAGGCAAGTACTATTAAAAAACATTTTTCTAAATAATATAGATGGTTTCAGTTGAGGGTTAAGTGTAATGTACAGAAATCAAGGGTAAGGAAATGAATCATTATTTTTAATAAGTGCCTAGTATTAATTAGTAAAGACAGCTATATAACTTAACTGGCATCACCCCTATAACATGTGCTTAATTTAAAAAGTGAAATGTTTTGACTAATGACTGCTGATTTATCTTGTTTTATGGTTTGGGAGATAGAAGAAAACATGAGGCCCTGGCCAGTTGGCTCAGGGAACAGAGTATAAGACCAGTGTGCAGACATCCCAGGGTCAATCCTCAGTCAGGACACACATGAGAAGCAACCATCTGCTTCTCTTCCCCTCCTTCTCTCCCTTCTCTACCTCTTCCCCTCTCACAGCCAGTGGCTCAGTTGGTTCTAGCATTTACCTCAGGCACTGAGGATAGCTTGGTTGATTTGAGCATTGGCCCCAGATGGGTGTTGCTGGGTGAATCCCAGTCAAGACACATGTGGGAATCTGTCTCTCTATCTCCCATCCTCTTACTTAAAAAAAAGAAAAGAAGAGAAAAGAAAAATACATTAAGTACTGAACAATAATATATGTGTTGCCGTTTGATTAGAAGCAATTATATTTTTAATAATTTTAATTTCTCAAAGAGAAATTAGCAGAAATGGCTGAGAACTTATTGAGCATATCAATTCTAAATTAATTTAGGATAGGTTTTACAATCTAAGAAAGAATAAAAAGAATGAAGAAATATTAAAATATTCATGCCTGACCAGGTGGTGGCACAGTGAATAGAGCGTTGGACTGGGATGTGAAGGACCCAGGTTCGAGACCCCAAGGTCGCCAGCTTGAGCGCGGGCTCATCTGATTTGAACAAAGCTCACCAGCTTGGACCCAAGGTCGCTGGCTTGAGCAAGGGGTTACTTGGTCTGCTGTAGCCTCATGGTCAAGGCACATATGAGAAAGCTATCAATGAACAACTAAAGTGCCACAATGAAAAACTGATGATTGATGCTTCTCATCTCTCTCTGTGTGTTTCTGTCTGTCTGTCCCTATCTATCCCTTTCTCTATCTCTGTAAAAAAATAATAATTAAAATATAGTCATAAAACTTACTCTGAATATATGTGTCTGATGGGTCACCAGGGGAAAAATGAATTAAGAAAACTGTGATAAGAATTCATAACCTCATATCAAATCTTGGCATTATTTTTAACTAGCTGATTGACCTTGGACAGATATTTAACTACTCAAAATGTTTCTCCTCGACAACATAATAGTGGATGTAAACAAATTTCTCAGATCGCTTTTTTTCTAAGACTGTAAGAATCCACAGGGGAGTAAAGCTAATATCAAGAGAAGTAACACTACAAAGCTTCGGCCTCTCAAACAGGAATAGAAACCATCTAGGAGAGGATTAATATTGTAGATCCTTCAACATTGTTTACCTTTGGTGACCATCCAGCCTAAGTGCTTCATCTTCTAGTTTAGGGAGTTGATGGAACAGTCACTAAGAGCATGGCCACAGTGAGGGACAGAGCCAGGTGTCAGAATCCAGTTCTCCCACTCCCAGCCTATTCTCTTTAGCCTGACTAATTATAACTAATAATAGTTCACATTCATGAAGGCATATAATATATAAGACACTGCTTTATAATTATAATATAACTATAAATTATAATTATGAAGTTAATTTAAACCTCACATCTACCTTCTGATGGAAATATTACACTGGGGAACAAAATTTTTTGTTGCATCTACAAAAACACTTGTTCGTACCTAATTCAAGTGTGTTGATCTCAAATCTGACATTAGTTTTTCTCTGTAAGCTACAGTTTCTTTGCAATTCAAGATTTTATGTTTTCATCATATTAAATTTATAACATTTAGTTTAACATAATGGAGTAGAATGTCTTCTTGGGCATCATTTTGTGAAAATATAATAATTTATATAATGCAGTAAATACACTAAAATATATGATTGTATCAGAATTCGTCTTCAATTTTGAAATAGAACATATTAAAACACTTATTTTAATCATAAAACTTGTGGAAAACTTATTTAAATTCTATTCAGGCAAAAATTTGCATTTGTAGCTCTTGCGTTTGTGTACTTGTTGAGGACAATCTTGTTTGATACTCCAGCAGTAGTCTTTTCATCACTAACAGCTCCAAGATTTTTAGGAAACTTATCAAGGTGACTGTTCAGGAAGTGAATCTTAACACTCATGTAACATCCAATGTCACAGAAAGCCAACAGCATCCTTTGAAACAGAAGTTTATAGTTTTCTGCTTCTTTGTTGCCAAGGAAGTTCTTTGAAGGTGCCATAAAAGACTGCCATGCTGCTTTCTTCTCCTTATTCATCTTCTTGAAAAATTCTTCATCACATATGAAGGTTCAAATTTGAGGTCCATTGAATACACCTGCTTTTAACTTCTCTAAAAACAAGGCAGAAAGAGCAGAAACAATATGTTGAAAGCATTCAGTTTCTCTATTCAAAGCCTGAACAAATTGCTTCATTAAGCCAAGTTTGATGTGAAGTGGGGGAAAGATGATCCTGTCTTGATTAACTACAGGTTCATTCACAATATTTTGCATCCCTACTTCCAGAGCTTCCTGTTTTGACCACTCCTTCCGTGTTCAGTGTTTCTCCCGAGCTCGGCTGTCCTACAAACACAGAAAGCAAGGATACTTTGTGAAACCTCTCTGTTGTTCTAGCAGGAAATTTACCATTGTAAGATCCACACAAGTGATCCAGTTATGCTCCTCATACTTCAGAAAGTCAAGGACAATTCTTATGTCATTATAATCTTCTCAAAGATGAGTTGAATAACCAGTTGGAACCACTGTATAAACATTACCGTTGTGTAGGAGAACACATTTCAGACTCCATTTAGAATGGCCAAGAAATAGTCACCTGAGAAGGCTACTGATAACATGGCAATAAACAAAGTGTTTGTCTTTGAAAAAAAAGTCCACAAGAGTTTGTTCACGCTTCCTGAAATGGGATACTTTAGCTGACCGGTGAAGTACATTCTTTTCTTGAAGCCTGGAAGCTAATAACTCAGCTGCTTTCTTTGATAGGCCCTAATCTCTTACTAAGTCATTCAATTTGGGTTGGCTCAACTGCTGAGGTGTTTATGACTGCTTGGCATCAGAAGAAGACCCTTCTGATGCTACAACCATCTCCTCATGCATCTCATCATAATATACTTGATCACCATGTTCACTTTCTTCGTCATTAGAATAAATAAAACCATTGAAAACTGTAACCAGGAGTGTCTCAGAGTGTGGGATAGGTAGTATTGCTGAAGGAATATTAGGATATGTGATCATATGCTGTTTTTTCTTGCCGATGCCCTTTGTATGGATAAGACAGAAATAACAGTCACTGCTATGGGTTTTAGGTTCACACCAAACCATGGGAATACCAAAAGGCATTTCTTTGCGTTTTTCTTTTGTCTAGTCACAAATCATTTTCTCACAGTTATGACGTACAATATGAGGAGCCCAATTCTTGTCTTGATCGCCAAGGGGAACTTGAAAATAGGCAATATATGCACGTTTCACAAATGATGAAATATGGCGCCTTTGATGTTGAAGTGTGTAACAGCCACATATATAACAGAAGGTCTCAGGACTATTCTTACATTTACGCCTACTTGAATAAGCTATAATTCAATCTTATAACAAAATAAGAGGGTGTTTTTATCAGATAATAATTTTTTACATTTAAAAACAACTACAATTATGTAAAAGTGATGTTTATAAAACATTGATTGCTTTGTGGTTATGTTCAATCCAAGAGTCATTGCCCTTTAACTCCCATTTAAAAACCAATGCATGCCATTAACTGTTACAAAAAGAAATTAAAATTGCATAAAAACTAGAGCATGCATGCACCAAAAAAACAGATTTCATAGTTGGAATCAGTGATGCAGACATATATAGAAACAGTTCTAAAACCTCATGCAACAGAAAATGAAAAAAAACATTTTCACCAGTGTTATTATTACCTTAATTAAGCAGATGAGGACATTGAGTACATGACAAACTTAAGAGCTTTGCCCAAGGTCACATGATTAGTATGTATGTATAGGAGCTAGGATAAATAACACAGAATGAAAATATTTCAGAGTAACTGTCTCTTGTGCTGTTAATATGCCTGCAAGCAAAGGTTGCTTGCTGTGAAGTCTATGATTAGACATCACATCATGATGATGAGAGCTTTATTATTCTGCAGTGAAATATCTCTTTTAATTGGAGCTTTAGTAAAGGGACCTTTCTCACAAGGAACCACTGCACTGATGGTAGTCAGTCATGTGGGCCAGTTGGGGGTAGAAAATCAGAGTGGTAGAAAATATCTCTGTGTTTTAAAAATGTTCTCCCACTCTTCACCCTCCACTTACAACAGCAAGAAGCCCTCCTTGCCAACATCCTTTCTTGTTTGCGATGAATCTCAAGGAGAACCAGTCCAATTGCAAAAGATCTGCTCATTCTGCAGAGACCACAGTCACAGAGAGGGCTCCTTTCATATTTAAAATTACACACCTTCTTTGGTTACTCAGGAACATGAGATGAAAAGAGTGTTTTTATTCCCCAGGCAATACCCTTGTTTTATTTTGTTTTCAAAGATAGTAAATATTATAACTATAGATTAAAAAGTATATGACATTTCTCATATCAAAAAGTATCAAGATTTTACTAATATAAATACACACACACACACACACACGTCTCTAGGAAACCATTAATCCATCCATTACTGTTTGGGATGGACAACCACGGGTGTGATGAAATTAGGGTGCCTAGTTTTGTAGGCACATGCACATGAGATGTGTTCACTAGCATTGTATCTCTACTCATTAATGACCTGCTGCTCTAATACACATTTCCCCCTTTCTAGGCGTATTGGCTCTCTTCTATGTCAGTAACCAGTTTCGGACTTTCCCCTTCTCCATCAAGGATCAGTACATAATTTTCTACAGTGGTGTTCGAGGAGCTGGAAGCTTTTCACTTGCATTTTTGCTTCCGCTATCTCTTTTTCCTAGGAAGAAAATGTTCGTCACTGCTACTCTAGTAGTTATATATTTTACTGTATTTATTCAGGTTGGTAGACTTTTTCATATATGAAATAAGTAGATTCTTCCAGGATTATGTATTAACTTACTATAATACAAAAAAGGTACATTTTATTTGATTTTAAGACATGATCTTTTATCTTTTTATCCTCTGATTATTATTTTGAGAAAGTAGATAATATATCTAAACTAAATTCCCAAATATTTCTAAATCATGCTTGTGATCATTGTTCAACTTCTAAAGTATGTTGACTTTTAGTCAGTAAAAAAATATTAATCAAAAAAAAAAAAATATTAATCAAAATATTCATGGGTAACAGGTAAATTATAGCTACTCTATTTTGTATTGCTAAAAATTAAATTCCAAATAATACTAGATAACACTAAATTTTATTTTCGCTCAAGTTACCTTTCAGCAAACTAATAAGAGGTTATTTTAAGGAATGAAACCAAACTCCTGCTTTAAATATAGATATAATGCCTATTTCTTATTATAGAATTTAAAACAATTAAATAAGAACTAAAGTAAACACTGAAGCATTTATCCAGCAAAACCTACCTAGTACAAAAAGAAAGACACAAAAATTGGAAGTTCTAATACTTTTGCTAATTGATTTGTTCACTATAATGATAATCTTTACTACAAAAAACCTTTTATTTTGGTGTTACCTGTGATCTAGGGAATCACAATTGGCCCTCTGGTCAGGTACCTGGATGTTAAAAAGACCAGTAAGAAAGAATCCATCAATGAAGAGCTTCACATTCGTGTAAGTTATCTCTTTGTTGTAATTTAATAAGTTAGTAAAATGCTTCTCATTTGCCACCCATGGGACTAATCTAGGGCTTTGATGTCCTTAGTCATAGCTGCTTTCCTTTCCAAATTTATCAAGAGTGACTATGCTAGTTCCCTACTGTTGTAAGAAATTACTACAAATTCAGTGGTTTAAAAAAACAATAACATAAAGTTATTATCTTACATTTATGGAAGCCAGAAATTCAAAGTGGGTCTTGCAGAGCTAAAATCAGAATGTTATTGGGCTGCATTACTTTCTGGAGGTTTTAGAGAAGAATCTATTTCCCTGCCTTTTCCAACTTCTAGAGGCTGCTGGCATTCCTTAGCTGCTGGACTCTTTCTATCTTCATAGTTAGCAATGGCCAGTCAGGTCTGTCTCATGTTGCATCACTCTAATACTGATTATTTTGCCTTCCTCTTCCATATTAAAGACCTTTATGATTATATTGGGCCTATGTGGATAATTTAAGGTATTCTTTTTGTCTTGAAGTCAGCAACCCTAAGTCTAACTGCTATCTTAATTCCTCTTTACAAATAAATTAACTCCAAGTTCACAGGTTCTGTGTCTTAGGACATGATATCTTTGGAGATCATTATTTTGCCCTCTATCCCTCAATGACTTATGTCTATTCCACATGCAAAATACATTAACTCTATTCCAACATCTCAAAAGTTTCATTCTTTATAGTATCAACTCAAAGACAAAAAATCTCATCTAAATCCTATTAGTTCAAAAGTCCCAAATATTATCACCTCAATCATCTAAATCAGAAATGGATAAGGCCTTGGGTATAATCCATCTTGAGGCAAAAGTCCCTTCTAGTGCCAAACTTGTGACACACTAGAAAAAGTTATCTGCTCCCAAAATAAGTTTGTAAGAAAGTCATAGGCTAGCTAGCAGCTATAGATATTCATTCTAAAAGGGAGGGGAAAATGAAAGAAATAAGGGAGTCATCTATTCCAAGCAAATTTCTCAGTTCACCTGGAAAAACTGTTTTAAGGTCTGAGAACCATCTTCTGCGATTCTTTGCTGCACCTTATTGGTTCTAAACTCCACCCTCTGAGTCATACTTCCTTTTTCATGAAAGGTTGCATGTTTAAAGTGCTTTAATTTGATCAGCCTGTTTCTTGCCTGTAGAGTTTTTGGGGATCTAAAAGTCTTCTCTCATTTTGTCTTGTTTCTCTCTCCTTTGGTCCAAGTTGGAAGTGTTTTTGAGAAGGAAAGTTGAACCAGGAAGAAATATGTACTAAGAGTTTCATTGCAAAGAATTTATCTTGCCTACTATGGAGACTATCTAGGCAAGTCAATATCTATGGAATAAGTCATTAAGAAGGGTAGACTAGAATGCCTAGGCGTGAGCTATTGTGCCCAAGTAGAAACCTCAGCTTTACACTTCAAGGCTTTTCAACTGAGCAAATCAGGCTCACCCAAATTATCTAAAATAGTCTCCCTTACTTAAAGTAACTGATTCTGGACTTCAATCATATCTACAAAACACCATCACGGCAATATCCACATTGGTGTTAAGAATAACTGGGGACTACCCTAGATAATTTGATACCTCAGAAAATTTATCACTGTCACTAATGTTGAGAGCTGTCCTACTTGGTTCTAAAATAATTGTTCCAGTGAAACATGGGATCCTCTGTTCTTTCTGAACTTTTAATTCTGTAGACAAGCCCTAGTGGCAGTTTTCAGTAAAAATATCCACCTCCGAAAAAGATGAGAATGACATTGAGCATGGTTTCTACTTGTTTATTTTATTTAAGTTCAATATAACATTGAAAGAATGTCACTATCTATGGCTCCAGCTAATAAATATGAGAGCTAATGTATGGAAGATATAAAGAGACAAACTTCAGCTCAGTTAATGAAGAACATTCTGACTTTTTTCTTATATCGGACACCCAAAGCTGAAATGGATGTGTGCAATTAATGATTGGGGACATTTGGCATAGCTATTGTATAAGAGGTTGAAGTTTTGAGTTTAAGGGTTTGTTTGTTTTTTTTTTTTTCTGAAGTGAAAAGCAGGGAGGCAGAGAGACAGACTCTCACATGCGCCCAACAGGGATCCACCCAGCATGCCCACTAGGGCACGATGCTCTGCCCATCTGGGGCATTGCTTCATTGCAACCAGAGCCATTCTAGTGCCTGAGGCAGAGGCCATGGAGCCATCCGCAGTGCCCGGGCCAGTTTTGCTCTAATGGAGCCTTGGCTGTGGAAGGGGAAGGAGAAGGGGAACAACGGTGGAGAAGCAAATGGGTGCTTCTCCTGTGTGCCCTGGCTGGGAATCAAATCTGGGACTTCGACACGCCAGGCCAATGCTCTACCATTGAGCCAATCTGCCAGAGCCTGAAGTTTTGAGGGGATGATTGACTTTATAATTTTTAGGTTTCTTTCATCTCTGAATGTTCATAATTCTAAAGGTAGAGAAATTTCTGAAATCATTCAAAATCAGCCCTGAATTTTATGGCTAAAGTTACCTGAGAAAATAAAGTAATTAAATTCCAGAAAATCCAAAACAAATATTTTCAGTTATTGAAAAAATATTCAGTAGCCTTGGCTGGTAGAACAAAGGATAGAGTGTCATACGAAGTGCCCAGGTCACTGATTTAATCCCAGGGTCACTGGATCCAGCCTGAGGGTGCTAGTTTGATCTGAGGGCTTCAGTTTGAGTCCTGGTCAGGGCACATAGAAGAAACAATCAATGGCACAACTAAGTGGAACGAGTTGATACTTTTTTCTCTCTCCTTCTCCTACCCCTTCCTCTCCCTCACCTACTAAATATTTTTAAGAGTCTTTAACCAAATTAAAATTTTTGTCTTTATTTTTATCTGCTTGGTTCATTATTTTGAAAAATTAGAGATTACATACCTAAGACAATAGAATTTGAATATTTCCTTCATTCTTATTCATTTTTACTTTTTTCAAAAAATTTATAATTATTGGTATAATGGCCTTCTGTTAAGTATTTCAAAATTAATTTAATATTTTAATCTAGTGTGAAAAAAATTATAAGCTAATATGAACTTTAATGATACAAGTTTAAAATATATAAAGACAAATTCATAAATTTTGAAGAGATTGTGTTTTTTTCCTGTAATTTCTTATAAACAATTTGGATAAATAAAACTGGCTTAAATTATCAAGTATAAATACAGACAAAATATTAGATAAAAATTAAGAATATAGATAAATTTTATTGTTATATATTTTTGTAATAGAATATTTATAGTATATTTTTTAGAAACTATACATTGGATCCTGGCTATTTATTTTCTTTTGCAATGAAATTAAAAGTAATAGAAATTGTCAGACTTTACATCCATATGATTTTAGTAGTGAGATAGTTTCTAGACCATTCTAGAAAAATATTATTCAAAGAAATGGCAGGTTCTCTTTTTTATTGCAAGTTATGTGCATTATTAAGAAACTAATTTCTGCAGTCTTTGAATCATGAAATGAAGTTGAATTACTATGAAAAGAATGACAAGTTTCAGTCACATGAACAGAATGATAAAAAAGAGGATCTGCTCCAGGAAGTTAAGCCTTCCTTTGTTTTCAAAAGTGTATCAGATTTCTTTGTGTGTCTTTTAGAGTTAACATTTCTCCAGCAATCACTTCCTTGTGTTTGGTTTGGCAGCTGATGGATCACTTGAAGGCTGGAATTGAAGATGTGTGTGGACAATGGAGCCACTATCAAGTGAGAGACAAGTAAGAAGACAGAAGGTTGCACTCTCTAGGAAGTATATTCATGGCATGGGGAATCTCAGAAAGTTTGAGCATAAAACTAGAAAGAATCCAGAAGACGGGGACCAGGAAGATAAAGGGCCTGGGAGTCATGCCAAACAAATATTGCCAAACAAGAAGCAGGTGTAAAATAAGAATGACTCTCAAATTTCAATATATATATTCAGTCTCTTTTTGGAATTTTGTCTCAGGTTCAAGAAGATTAGGGCTGGAGATAAAGGCTGTAAGTTGTTAGAGAATGTTTGGTAACCAAAGCCATGGGCACGAGTTAGGTCACTACAAGAATGTGAAGAGGGGAAGCTGTTGAGGACAGGACTCTGAGGAACCTCCATTTATATGGGGCAGGCAAGAAAGAAGAAGGAAACAGAACCCCCGAGGAAGTCATCAGGGAGGCTGAAAGGGAAGCTGGTGTCAATCAGGAAGTGGAGGGCATGGAGGAAATGACACATGGTACATCAGTGGAAGCTACATGGCAATTATGGCAAGGGTAATGGCAGCAAGTAAAGCAGGCAGACAAGCACTTCTTGGATGTGAAATGATTAGAAGTGTTGAAAATTTCTACTCCAAAGGGCTGACCCCAGAGGCATCGACACATACATATAGCTCTGTCTGATGAGTTGGCGAGGGATCACAGCAACCGTCAGCAGCTGTCAGCATCAAGCCTATTCAGAGTCTCTGTCAGTCAGACTGTCAAGATATATGTGGGTACTCAGCCTTCCCCCTATTAATAGACAGACCTGAAAATAATCTGCAGTATAATGGGCAACACTACTGTAACCACAAGGCCATTTAAACTTATTGGGTTTTGGTCAGATACACCATCTAAGTACAGCTGCCACTGTTACGAGATATTACAATGCAAGATTTGTCGAAAGCCTCAACACCTCATTTCTTCTCCTCTCTTACAATTAGAGCTGAGCCAGGCTGAGCCTTACCCGCTCCCCACTTATGTACACTTTTTGTCCTTATTGCAGCTTGTCCCTTCCTTTTGTTTAGTCTGCATTCAGGCCAGTAAGCCATTTTTTTCTTTATTTAAAAGAATGTAATATATATATATATATATATATATATATATTATGTTCAATGACTGAAATCCAAACACTGTCTTAGTGTTTCTCAGACTAAAGTTAAGTAGCAATTTGTTTTAAGAAAAATGAATAACATATACAGAGATTAAACATTTCCAAAATGTTGGTTTTTATTTTAAGGTTTAAGAAGTTTGATCATAGGTATTTACGGAAAATCCTAATCCGAAAGAACCTGCCAAAATCAAGCATTGTTTCTTTATACAAGAAATTGGAAATAAAACAAGCTCTTGAGATGGTCGAGACTGGGATCCTAAATTCTACATCCTTTTCCAAAACCCATCAGTAAGTCATATCTGCTCTCTGATTTAGGTTTTGTCATTGATATTTTTTAAATTACAGATTACTTTCAATATTAATTTGTATTAGTTTCAGGTACACAGCATAGTAGTTAGGCAATCATACTTGACAAAGTGCTCCCCCCAATATATTAAGTACCCCACTGGTACCATGCATAAATACTATAATATTGTTAACTATATTCCCTATGTCAGGGGTCCCCAAACGTTTTACACAGGGCGCCAGTTCACTGTCCCTCAAACCATTGGAGGGTCGGACTATTAAAAAAAACTATGAACAAATCCCTATGTACACTGCACATATGCACACGTGTCATATGACGTGCTTCCAGAGCTAGTGATGCGTGCATCCCGCGTCACCGGAAGTAGTACTGTACATGAGCAACGCCGCCACATACAGTACTTCAGGAGCACAGGATGCAGATACATCCTGTGCTCCTCTCACTGACCACCTATGAAAGATGTGCCCCTTCCGGAAGTGTGGCAGGGGCTGGATAAAGGGCCTCAGGGGCCTGCAGCCAGTGGGCCATAGTTTGTGGACCCCTGCCCTATGCTGTACTGTACATCCCTGTAACTATTCTGTAACTACCAACTTGTACTTTTTAATCCCTTCACCTTTTCACTCAGCCCCCCAACCAGTTTTTCCTTTGGCTACTATTGATCTAGACTTCAATGTCAGAATTCCAAAGGGGACTAACTCATTGTTTTACTTAAAGATAATATTGGGAGTGAAGAAGGACAAATATGAATAAGGAATCATGAAAAAAGAGGATCTAAGTCTTGGCATTTTGTAGCTAAACTATGATCAACCTATTTTACCTAGGTTCTGAAAACCACTTTCTAGCAAAAGTTGTCTACTATAATTGTATGACATCTTTCTTTAGGCAGGAGGGACAAGTGAATTTATAGAATTACAGCATGTTTTACAAGACTTTCTCTTTCTTTTGCTGATCAGAAATCTCTAACCTTTAATCTCTATTCATTTAATTCTGCTAATCTTACTATTGCATTCCTCTGATGAGTCAATTATCTTCTTCTCTTGTATAAGGAGAAACCAGGTCAGCATTCTGAGATACTAACTTAAATTTTAGGATAAGTGGTGGTAGCAAGAGGTATAATGGTTGGTGGGCTATTTTAAAAGAAACCTGTTTGTCATTGTGTCTAAGGTAAAAAGATCTGTTTGAGATTGTGAGATTTGCCTTGCATCAGTATGAGACAAGCTTGGAACAGAATGAGATAAAAGACTGACTTCCTGTGGAACAGAAGGCCTTAGGGAGTTGGTGTAAGGAAGTTTGTAGGGAGGGGTAAAACCTGTATATAAATTCATCATTACAAGAGGATTCCCTTTAAAGCATGGCACTTCTATCAGAACATCAGCAAACCAATTATCCCAAAAGCTGGCTAGATAGTTTTTCAAAGCTGATTTAACTCTCTGACATTCAACAAAAGTCCCTTCAATATCACAAGAATTAATTCACAGCCTTGGCCAGGTAGCTCAGTTGGTTAGAGCATCATCCTGATACACCAAGTTGGCAGGTTCCAGCCCCAGTCAG
The DNA here is from genome assembly GCA_037038555.1 of Rhynchonycteris naso. NCBI lineage: Eukaryota > Metazoa > Chordata > Mammalia > Chiroptera > Emballonuridae > Rhynchonycteris > Rhynchonycteris naso. The sequence continues at coordinate 136,144,951 of CM072998.1, forward strand.
GGTACACACAAAGAGCAACCAATGAGTGCATAGATAAGTGAAACAACAAATTGATCTCTTTCTCTTCTTCTTTCTCTAAAATCAGTAAATAAAATTTAAAAAGAATTAATTCACCCTCCCAAAGATGCCCAGTTTTCTTCTAAGAAACAATTTATGAATTGAGAAAATTAATTATATCATGTATTTAGGATAAGGAACACCAGCCTCTCTATTCTGTTTTGTTCAGCTGAAAAAGACATTGATTCAAGATTAGTAGGAGAGCCTTGTAGATCGAGAGACAAGTTTTTTTCATCTATAGCCCAAACTGGGGTTCAGAGAATTTTTAAACTTACATTTAATTGAAGTTTAGTAGTTAAACTGCATTTATTTAATCTCTTCAGAAGTAGGTAGGGCATCATGCAAAAAGAAATTCCTCTCCTAAGATCAAAGCAACTAATTTCTTAATAAACACACCTTCATACAATAATAGGAAAAAGAAGTGTGTATTCAGCTCACTTTTTATTCTTCTGTATGAAATGAAAACAGAAAAATGCACATATATATTTTTTTTCTTTAGAAGCTTAAGCAATTGTTTAGCAAGGGGTTTAGATTTGCAAACTCTGTGACCTTCAAGAGAACTTCCTACCAAAAGTTATTCATAGCACAGTGCAGATGATTCTGATTCCATGGGATCTCATTACTGTTACATACATTATTTTATCTGAACCTCAATGCAATGCTATAGAATATGTTGAGTATGTACTTGAATTATTATTTTAAGTATGAGGTATCTCACTTACCAGTAAGCTCTTAGGAAAATTAGAGGTTAAAGGCTGAAATTGATTAAAACTATGGAAGCTTTTAAAAAATATTTGGTTAATATTAAATAAATATTAAAATACTTATAAATTTGTAGGCATCGTAGACTATAACTATACAATTTTAAAACATTATATTTAAAAACTCCCAAATAATTTTAACATTATTTATAAAAAGCATAAACTTATAGAAGTTTAACAATTTTTCATTTGATCACATAGTGACAAGTGTAAGTTTACTTTTATGCATATACTAAAGAGTCTGGAATAAAGACTCCTGATGCCATTTTCTTTCCCTAATGGGAAAAGAAACAGCATTGTGTTGTGGAGAGTCAGGCTTTCTTCTCTGATACACTTTTTTTAAGATTTTATTTATTGATTTTAGAGAGAAAAGGAGGAAGAGAGAGAGAGATTATAATTGCTTTAGTTTAGTTGTTCATTGATGTCTTCTTATATGTGCCTTGACCAAACAAGCTTAGGGTTTCGAACTGGCAACCTCAGCCTTCTAGGTCAATGTTCTATCCGCTGTGCCACCACAGGTCAGGTTCTCTGATACTCTTTACTCATTCTAAATGTTGCTCATTTGTTGACCTTCTTAAGTAATCCCAATAAACTTAATGGAAAAAAAAAAGGAAGACACTAGGCAACCATACTCATAGAAGATCTGTTGGGCACCATTGTTTACTGTGGGCACATCCTTCAGTCATCTTAACATATATTTCCTATGAACTTCATGAATTAAAAGAGGTTGGATTGTTTTAAGTGAATGAAGACATAATATTTGATTTTGGGGAATTAATACTATGGCACGAATATAGCATCTACCAGATTTTATACTATAGTGTTTGAAATTGAAACATTTTAACATTATTATGGCATCTAATTAAAACAAAAGTTAAGAAAAATGTGAACCTTTTATTCAAATACATTTACATTCAGATTTCCCATTTGATTTTAATAGCCATGCAATTACCATAGGACTTCTATTTCAGGTGACAAGAGATTTCTTTATGGATAATGGAGGAAGGTTCAAGTAATAAAGATCTTTCAGTTTATCATTTTACTTTGTTGACCAAGAAATTATTAACATTCCATTTTTCTAAGGATTGTATCTTTCCTGTGTTCATGATATGATGATTTCATTGATGATTCTGCTAATCAAGTGGTTTATAGAAAACTCTAGATGTCACCTTGCCCAAGTTAATAATTGATTTGTATAATTTTATAGCTGCAGTTTTTCTGTGTGTACCACTGAGAAATGATGCACTGGAGATATCTATATTACATATCCAGCCAGCAACCTGAATGGGCTTTTAATTAGTTAAGTTTGATCCTTCCCAAGGTAATCAATTACAAAACACGGAATCTACCAACTTAGGTCTACTTCTGTCTGAAGTTTAACATTTCCTTTACCAATAGTTTTTCCTATTTAGTTGCTTTGTTGTGAGTACAGAAAATGTAGCTGTTTAATTAGCTGTTGTTTTTTTTCTTTCTGCTTAGCAGTAGATCACTTCCACTATAATAAAGGACTGTGTTCAGATTGTGGGACTGTGTGGGTGTCTAAATCAGAATACATTTTATTTGTAGGACAGTTAAACAGTTAAGTTGAAATGCCCTTTTAATAATGTTCAGTTCGGCCTGACCTGTGGTGGCGCAGTGTATAAAGCATTGACCTGGAACATTGAGGTCGCCGGTTCAAAACCCTGCACTTGTCTGGTCAAGGCAAATATGGGAGTTCATGCTTCCTACTCCTCTCCCCGCCATCCCCTTTCTCTCTCTCTCTCTCACTCTATCTCCTTTCTAAAATGAATGAATAAAAAGAAAAAAATGTTTAAAAAAAATAATAATAATTTTCAGTTCACCAAGGGTGGTAACTGAATATCTAGTGTTGACATTTGTAGCTTTAAGATATGAAAACTTTGATATCAATGATTATGGAGAAAGGAGATTAGTCAGTGTATAGATAGCATTGCTAAATAAGTCCTGGCATACTGTGATACCCAGTATTCAAGTCCTTAAAAAATCTTTTACCATTTGTACATTACTTACAAATTATCTTTGCTCTTTATGGCAATATTGCTACCAATACTTGGGGGAAATATTTTAAAAGTGGCTTGTATGGAAACTAGGAATGACTCATCTCTGTGATCATTATCCTAAGAACTTTGCAAATAGATACTCACACAGCAGTGCCCTTATGAGTTCAGAAGGGCTACAGCTAGAGAAGAAAATAAAACAAAAACTCTGTCAGGCTTTATATAGCAAGATATAAATAGAAAGAATAGTATTAAAAGATAGGTTTAATTTTATTTAATTCTCTTGTTTTCAGTTCTTATGTTTTACAGTGAACATATATTACTCATGCAATAATAACATAAATTACCTCCACTAATTCAAATGCTTGAAATGAAATATATTTGTCAATGCAAATTCTGCATGCAGCAATGTCATAACTTTGAAATCCTCCGAGGACAGTTGTACATTGACTGCTAAACTGAGTATGACTTGGTTTTAGAACCCTTTCGGGGGGGTTGAAGGGCTCATGGTAGAGGAAAATGTAGGGAGCTACTAAGTGTGGAGACAGTGAGCAGTCAAATGTTTCTAGAATCCAACAGAGTTCCTAGTGTCTCAGAACTGTTCTGGCTTTTCCATGGTGAAAATGTTCTAATTCTCTTTGTAAAATGTGATAATAGTTTCTCACAATATTCTTTAACCAAAGATAAAATCTCTGAAGGAAAAATCCCATTAGATGTATTCATAAAAGTACTCATAAAAATGTAACATTTTTAGTTTAATGCTACTCAGAATGTGGTATGTCGATAGTGCTGCTGTCCATGACCTGTTTGTCACTTGTCCGTGGCAAATAAAGACCTAATCAAACATCGGCCTTGACTGAGTAATCTTATTTCTGTTAAATCTAATATTAAAAACTTGCTTTGTATTTTATGGTATTTAATTTTTTTATTTTTTAATAATTGGCTTTTAATTGTATTTTATACACGTTTGTTTATATCAGATATGGAGAGAAAAAAATCTACTAGTTTGTCACCACCTTAAACCCCCTTTTAAAAATGAGTTATATTTTTTACATAAAAGCTAAAGGCAAAGAAACTATATATATATTTTCAAAATATAAGTTAAGAAACATGAGCTTACTAAAACAATAAGGAAAGATTATGTAAAAGCAAGGGTTCAGGAATTTAGAATGCCCACAAATACACTGAAACTTTTGTGGCACTCTTGCCAACATGAAAAAAATAATGCTTGCCTCCCTCCAATTATTTTTCCAGGGCCCAGAGGATGCAAGGAATCAAAAGGCTTTCCCCCGAAGATGTTGAGTCCATGAAGGACATTCTGACATGCAACATGTACCAAGTTCGACAAAGGGTGTGTATTAGCTATCTGACTTGTTCCTGTTGCCTGTCCTGGAAACCAATCTTTCAGGAATCAGTTCTTGGTCATATTATCCTCTCTAAGGCAGCCTTTTTTTTTTTTTTTTTTCTTTTTAAGGCAGCCTTTTTTATGAACAATTTCTCCCTGCTTAGTTTGGAGAACAGAAAGTTAATTGTTACATTTCTGTTGCAAAATTGGCACCTGTGGTTTAAAAAGAAATGCAAATCCACTTGCTGGCCCTAGAGGTCAGTCAGTCCTGCAACTTGGTGCTTCCCAGAATCAGCAGTTCTCCCTCTCCCTCCAGAGAACAAGTGGTGGAGCTCACCCACTGCACCATAGAAAAAGATGGCACCCAGTCACCAAGCTGTCTCTTTCTGATGGACTGCAATAGAACTCAGAAAATTAAGATAGTTTCGATTGAATATTAAGAGTACAATTCTGAAAGCTTTTAAAAGAGGAAATACATTAGGCATATTGTTTTTCAATTTGGGAAAAAGTTATGGAGTCCCTACTAGCACTTGGGAACTGGTCCAAAGTGCACAGTAAGAACATTTCCTGAGTCAGTGGGTGAGTCCTTCTGAAACTTTGATTTTGTCCATTGTGTCCTCTAATGAGGATTTTTTTTTAAGTTTGGGTGTTCAGTTGAACTTCCCATTTCTTGAGTATGATTATAAGTAAATTCTTTATTAAGACCTTGTTTTCTGTGACCATGTCATAAAAATTCATCCAGTCAAAGTTCTTTATTTTCAAGCAGAAAATTAGTAAGATTGTTTATCTGAAAATTTTAAGGTCACAAAATGAATATAAGAACTCAGGTCTTCCAACTACCTACCCGATGCACTTTCTATGACTCCATATGTATAGGATCCAGTAAAAATGACTTTTTCTACCTTCCTGTTTTGGAAAGGTCAGTGATTAAGCAGAATGTGTCATGGAAAGTCTTTGTACCTGCTGAAAAAATATAGGTCAGCAGCAGTCATAGAACACTTAGAGTAAATGCAAGAGCTTTCAAATCATTCCAAGTGAAACTGTTTCAGTAAGACTATGACATTCTACCTTAGCTAAATAGTTAAGAACTTCCTGGTTTAAAGAATGTAGGTCTGCTTAGTAAGGACCAGAGCCCACAGGGGTATTCAGTCTTTTCCCCATGTTGATGAAGGTTGAATTTAGGGAAAGGTCCAGAAATGGAAATAGAGATTGTGAGTCTCCAATTCAGTCTAAAATGAGGTTACTGTCCATTAACGTTTTGTGTGCTGTTATGCAGTTTTCCAGGTAGCCACCATCTTTCTATCAGAGTATGCCTATTCAACCTGTCCTCTAGCCTTTTCCCTTCTAAGCTACGTGGTAGCCCCTTTCTTCTTGTCCCCAAATAAGCAGATAGGTTATGGAAAGTCACATTGGAGAACATATATAAGAAATAGTGAAATGCCAAGCCTCTGAGATGTCTTTTGCCTCCACTTTTGTTACTTTGCAAGACTGAAACTCAGCAGTTCTTCCCCTCCTTTCTTTCTTTTCTCACTCTATCTTCTACGTAGGTCACGTGACTTTTCACATCTACCATGGTCCTCTTGCTCTCTCGGAGAAAAAACAGCTCAAAAGATGCTTCCCAAGACAGCTATTTGACTGCTGTGTTTCTAGTAGGCAATCTATAATATTGACAATTGACACAGAAGATGATTTACATAAGTCTCTAGCCTGGATGACTGGTCACTAGGCCTCTCTGATAGTCAGGATGTTTCTCACAGTCCACATCTTAGAATAAGCCTTTTGAAGGCCATCTTGGCAGTCAGGAGTCACTTCTGGGCAAGGTTTGACTCTGGGCGATTTTAATACAGTATGTGGTTGATCTGAAACTGAGCTCACTCTGCTAGATGTGTTCTGCCTCAGAGGACTCTGGCAACTGCTGCTGGCAGCTACACTCCTCAGCACATCTAGTACAAGACCCTTACCTGTGGAGAAGCTGAAGTTCTTCACTGGTGGAGGTTCTCAAGGGACAACTGGAGCAGAGTGCTTTGCACTACAGTGGGGATGGAGACTGAGAGACACCCTAAGAAACCAGCCTTAGCCCAGACCCAAGGATAAGTCAGAGCCTGATGGCAGTCCTGGGCATGGCTAAAACAATTAGGCCACACTTTGAATTTTGATAGTTTCAAAGGAGAAAAAGAATTTATTTAACTTCAGTTCCCTTTGGCAAAGATTTAATGCACATCTTTATCCCATAAAGCTCAAGTTTTAGTGGGAAATGTAGGTTTTAAACAGTCAACAATTCTTTGATTAAAAGGCAGAAAGAGAGGAAAGAAAGGGAAGAAACTTGAATATGCATTATATTCATAAGCCTTACTATGCTCCCTGAAGATAGGCAAATGAAACAAGCACTTGAGTAATGTGATATGAGGTGAAATAGAAAAAATTGTCCAAATTTTTCTTAAAGTGCAACCTCACCTCAAACCAAGGTGTAGGGAATTTTTACTAGCAACATATGTCTAAACACACAAACACATATATGTATATATGCATATATATATATATATATATATATATATATATATATATATATATATATATATAGTGTATAATCACACACACTGAGTCCAGTTTTGCATGATTTAGCATTGATGAAAAATTATAAGAATTTGTCTCAGTATTCTACATGCTTATTTTGAAAATATTTTTATGATAGTGTTGTGTGCCATTTTTTAATATCTCAATAAATAAAATGTACTCACATTGAGTTCCATCATTAGTAATGGTGGATAAAATCGATATTTCAAACTGTCTTTAAAATTTAATTTTTTGGGAAACGTTCTTGTCAGATTGGCTAATCTTTCAAGAGGGACTGGTAAAGACCTCCCTACAGCAAAAGGAGAAAGCTGGCTTTGCTAATTCACCTTTGCTTTCTTGATTCCTACCATATATTTTCTTTATGGAAATATTTTTAGACAAGTTTCATTTCATGAGAGTTAGTTAACTATTATTTAGCTAATAGATAACAAAGGCCACAAAATACTTAACTGGATTTATTCACACTAAAAACCCAAATAAATGACTGATTGAGTGCCTTTTGCCTGTCCTCTATAACTCCCTGCCCAACTTAACCCCCAACATTTTACCACTTGACTGAGTAATTAACAGTATATACTTATTTGTATAACTTCCTCAGTAAACTGTAAGCCTTTTGAAGACTATAATTCTAATTTATCTATTTTTAAAAATCCCATGACTACCACAGCATCTGGCACATAGAGCTTTGGCTTTCTTGTCGTTGAAATAATTATTTGTATGAAACCATCTGTTAACCAAGAATGATAGAAAAGAAAGGAGAGAAAAAGTTCCAGTTAAGCACTTTGTAACTATCTGAAGACTGATTTTGGTCTATCATTCAACACAGGTTTTCACTAGCCTTGGTAAAAAACAGGAAGAAGATTTTCATAAAGCTAAATTGATTTAATTTGAAGGAATATTCTTTATCCAAGATGATGTTTTTGGTTGATTTTTTTTAATGTTTTATTTATTATTTATTTATTTATTTATTTAACAGGGACAGAGAGAGAGAGAGTCAGAGAGAGGGACAGATAGGGACAGAGAGAGGCGAGAAGCACCAACCACCAGTTTCCCGCTGCCTCTGGGACACCCAGCCGCCCACTGACCGCCCCCCCATGTGCCCCGACTGCGGGCCCCCAGCAGACCGAGCAACCCCCCACTGGAGCCAGCGACCCCAGGCCCAAGCTGGCAAGCTCTCCGCCCAAGCCAGATGAGCCCCGCACCCAAGCCGGCGAGCTCGGGGTCTCGAACCTAGGTCCTCCACATCCCAGACCGACGCTCCATCCACTGCACCACCGCCTGGTCAGGCGGTATTTGGTTGATTTTAAAGTGTATCTTTAGTTGGCAAAATTAAAAAGAGAAACCTGCACTGGTCAGATAGCTCTCAGTTGGTTAGAGCATCGTCCCAAAGTGCAGAGATTGCTGGTTCAATCCCTGGTCAGGGCACATACAAGAACAGATCTATGTTCCTCTCTCTCTCTCTCTCCCCTGCTTTCCTCTCTTGCTAAAATAAATAAGTAAAATGATTTTAAAATATAGCAATCTTATAGAAATTCCCAAAGTAGTTCTGACATTTTCCTGATTAATTAAATTCAGTAACCACTGGCCTAGTATAAAAAACACAACCAAGGAAGAAAAGAAAGTGTGAACATGGAAATGCCAAAGTCTATAGGTATTTGGAGAGGGGGCGGATCATTAGTCAGATAGTACAGATGGAGAGCACTGCTCTTTGATCCATGAGGCACCAGTTCCAACTACAGATCTGTCCCAATAAGGGTAACTTTGATCACAGACCATTCTTCTTGGTGCCATAACTTGTTCCCCTGTAATTAAGGAAAATGCTCATATGACTTTCATGGTGTCTTCTTGCTTCAGTAGTCTTAATTTGTGATAATTTCATAGCCTTCTGAGGTTGAAAGTTATACTGGAGATGACCTTTCATATATGATATTTCATCTTTCTATAGACACTTTCTTACAATAAATACAACCTCAAACCCAAAACAGTTGAGGAGCAGGCTAAAGAGATCCTGATCCGTCGCAAGAACACTTTCCAGGAGAGCATGAGGAAAAGCCACAGCCTGCCATGGGGAAAGCCGGTAAGGTGGGGACTGTGGACAGTCCCTGCACAGGACCTCCTCAGGTGACTACCACTGGTATTTAAACAAATAAAGCCACTGCCTTGTTGACAGAGAAATACAAAAGTAATGGTTTGCTGGACACCATACTTGGGTATCCTTCTGGAGGTCTAAGGTCTTAGGAACCCAAGGGATCTACCTTCTAAGATGGATCAGTGTCTGCAACATACTTACTGGGCTGTGAGGCTACACCGGATGCCATGGTGACTAGGTAATGAACATGCTAGATGCCATCTGTAGACCAAGGCCTCTAGCTCCAAGAAACTTACATCTCTCCCCGGGAGGAAGTTGTTTTTGCCAAGACATTTGGCTTTATTTCCATCCCACCCACTGAGCATATGAATTAATCTATGTGAAGCATATCAAACCAAACTTGCTGGGACTACTTGATAGAGGTTGGGTCTGTAGTAGATCCTCCTCTCTACCCTAATCTCAGCGAGGCTGTGGGAGTAACTTTGAGAGGTTTATAATGGTCTATTATCATAAGAAGGAAAGGAAATATATTTCTTTTTTTATTTTTTTTAAGCAAAAGCAATTGAAAACCAGTTATCCAAATAAGATGCTACAGTATAGGTCTGTATCCTTCACTTTGTTTGCCATGTAAAACTCCAAATTTTAGTAATTGACTCTGCTTTGATTTTTTCTTGTCCTCCACAGACTGCTACCAAAAATATCCACTACCTCTCCTTTTCCTATAGCAATACTCAGCCAGCAAGGAGTGATGAGGAGGCTGCTGAGTTCAAAGGTAACTCGCCTATCTGACTGCTCTTTCTTTTTTCTGTAAAGTGCCAGGTAGTATATATTTTGGGGCTTGGGGGCCAAAATGCAAAATAAAAAATATAGGTACCTCTACAACCAAATAGAGGAAGAAAGAACAACTGTTTATTAATTTAATCAGAAATTTATTAATGGACACTGATATTTGAATCCTATTATTTTAGTTATCATAAAATATCTTCTTTTAATTTTTTATTACCATTTAAAAGTGTAACAATCACCTGACCAGCTGGTGGCTCAGTGGATAGAGCATCGGCCTGGGATGATGAGAACACAGGTTCAAACCCTCGAGGTTGCTGGCTTGAGCTTAGGCTCATCCAGCTTGAGTTCAGATTCATCCACCTTGAGCGTGAGGTCTCCAGCTTGAGACCAAAGGTTACTGGCTTGAAGCCCAAGGTTGCTGGCATAAATCTGAGGTCACTGGCTTGAGCAAAGGGTCACTGGCTCGTTTAGAGCCCCCAACCCTCGTCAAGGAACATATGAGAAAACAATCAGTGAACAACTAAGGTGTCACAACTATGACTTGATGTTTCTCACCTTACATCAACAGTCTATGAAAAAGGTAACTTCTGAACACTTTTACCATCACTGGGCAATTGTCAAACTTTTGAGTAATTATGACATAATTAGATAAAATTTAATTTTCATATGAGTCTTTTTATTTTTAGTGTAGTTTAACATCTTTTCATAATTTTAGAACTAACTGTATTTCTTTTGGGGAACTTTCTCTTTTTGTTTTGGTCATTTTTTTTATTTAGTTGTTCTTTTATTTATTTATTTATTTATTTCAGAGACAGAGAGAGAGAAGGATAGATAAACAGGAACAGAGAGAGAGATAAGAAGCATCAATCATCAGTTTTTTGTTGTGACACCTTAGTTGTTCATTGATTGCTTTCTCATATGTGCCTTGACCATGGGCCTTCAGCAGACCGAGTAACCCCTTGCTCAAGCCAGCGACTTTGGGTCCAAGCTGGTGAGCTTTGCTCAAACCAGATGAGCCCACGCTCAAGCTGGCAACCTCAGGATCTCGAACCTGGGTTCTCCGCATCCCAGTACAATGCTCTATCCACTGCACCAACTCCTGGTCAGGTGGTTGTTTTCTTAAGTTGAATTTAAAGAACATTATATAACAAGGATATCATCTACTGTCTTGTATTTGTTGCTAATGACTTTTACTAAAGTCTCACATTTATTTTTTATTTTTTAGACAGGCTTTCCATTCAGGTTCTAATTTATCAAATATGTTTGATCTTCTACAGAATAATTAGAAACTGATTTACCCAAAAATTTTATCTACAACTTTAATAATTTGACTTTCTCATATAAATTTAAAGTCATCTGAGATTTATCTTTGTGTAGATTAAGATAGACACTGTTTTCAAGTGGTTGTGTTTCTGTCCTAAAGCCATTTTTTTTTTTAAAGATGAAATGCCACCTTTGTTGTACTGAAGTTATTTATTCTGAGAGCGTTTGACTCTCATGTTTGTCTCCTTGGTCTAGTCATCTATTTTCAGATCACAGTCTTGTGACTAGTATTATTTTATGTTAAAAAGAGTTATTCCACAAACAGAAGCAAACAAATAAAAGAGCACCAGTTACAGTGTGTACAATGGAATGATTTTTAAAAATCTTCCTGCTATAAATCATCTGGTGGTATTTATGTTGTTGGAGTGAATAGAAAGCATGAAAGTCTTACAATCATTCCTTATGAGATGAGCATCAATTTCACATGCTATGGTAGAGAAAATAAATCCCCTGCACACTAACATACAAATCTTATATAAAGCATTATACACAAAATATGGGAGAACAATAAAGGAATGCTACACCTTACAAAGTGGAATTTATTTAAGAGGTGAGGTTGTTTTTCATTTAGAAATGTATTTACATTAATTATTCACCAGATTAACAGGTCAAAAGACCTTATCTTTTCAATAGATTTCCTAAAAGGCATCTTACTCATACTTTCAGTAAAAATCATAAAATCGCAGAAAAATTTGTTTAGGACTTAGCTAAAGAAAACATAAAACTCTACCCCTCTATACTTTCATTTCCTCTCTATAAAGAAGAGAATATTGGCACTTTCCATATACAAAAGTGTTGTCCAGACATGAAGTCAATTGATACAAAAAAGGTTCTTAGAATGGTGCCTGGAACCAAGTAAACAGACAATAAATATTAGCCATTATTATTATTATTACCATTGAGAAATATGAGAGAAGACTTAGCATGTGTACATAAAGATATTTTTGAAAAAGAATACAACACACCAGAAATGTCATAAATGAATTAATCTAGAAATAAAATGAAGTTTTTATACCAATTTATTTTTCTTACAAATGTGCTCAACTCATTCTAAATTTTATTTTGAGTAAAAAGAATGGTCAACCTAGAAACCTGATAAGAAAAAGTAATAAAGTAGGACTTATCCTTAGTAAATTTTAAAAAATTATAAGAATAATTATTGTGAGAAGCAAGATGGCGACAGAGTAGGCGGACGTACCAACTTCCAACTCCCAGAACCAAAGTGGATTATAACTCAATTTTAAGAACCATCATCTGGATAAACCAACTTTGAACTAAACTAAGTGGACTCTTCAACCAAGGAACACAGAAGAAGCCACATTGAGACTGGTAGGAATAGCGAAAACGCGAAGAGGGCTGCCCAGCTCCCCGGAGCAAACGGCAGCCCGGATAGTCCCGTTTGGCGGGAGGAAAGTATGGCGGAGAGAAAGGGACCTGGGTCACAGAAACCAAGCCCCAGCCTGCAGTCTCAGAGCCTAGAAGAGGCGTTTGGACAGTTTTGAGCTGTTAAACAAGTGAGGGAGCTCCCAAGCCTACAGTGTGGAGTATTAGGTCCCTTCCTACTCTGCTGAGGGTTGCTGAAGGGTTTGGGGCGGCAGGACGCTGAAATGAGGTTCTGTCGGCATGGGCAGAGGCCAAGCTGGTGTGAGCTCAGTCTAGCCCAGCAGGGTAAGAGGGGATGCGCGAAAGTGCTCCGGAAGCTGCGGGCCCGCCTGTAATGCCACCTATGGGGACAAAGCAGGAGGCCAAGAATAGGCAGAAATCTGCTCTGCGACCCTGCGCAAGCTGGCTCTGACCGCGGGGACTGGGCTAGGACCAGGGACAGACAGGGGCTCGCGGCTGAGCTCACGCTACCAGCCCCGCCCTGCAGGAGAAACCGTGGTTTGCCATTATACGTGTGCAAGCAGGCTCCGAGCGTGGGGACGGGGTGGACCCCGAGACAAGTGGAAGCTCGCAGATGAGCCCACGCTACTATCCCCACCTGGCCAGAGAAACCATGGATTGCCATCCTACATGCACGAGCAGGCCCTGAACGCGGGGGCGGGGTAGAGTCCGGGACGAGCAGAAGTACGCAGCTGAGAGGAAGCCAGCAAACATGCCTGGCCCAATAAACCTGGGAGGGCAAAGGCTCATAGCTGAGAGCACGTTAAAAGCTCCACCCAACCCACGAAACTGTGGCGAGCAGGCTCTGACTGCGAGTTCTGGGTGGAAGCCTGGAAACAGGCTGGGTCTGCAGCTGAGCAAAGGTGCTCACCTCTACACTTGGTGCTGAAGCTCATGGCTTGAGTGACAGCTCCTCCCACGGAGGAGAGGCAGAAATCACAGCAAAAGCCACATTGGGCAAGCGCTAGCAACGCCCATACCCAACCACCCTATGCAGCCGCAGAGGGAGTGGGGGACCTGCAGACAGACCACACCTAGAGAACACAAAGGCAACACCTACAGGACTCCAGTGGCCACAACTTGCTTATACACAGACAAAATGGGCAGGCAGAGGAATGCAAACCAAATGAATCAAGAGAAATCCCCAGAGCAGGACCTGAATGAACCAGATATAACCAAATTACCAGAAGCAGAATTTAGAATAATGATAGTTAAGATGTTCAAAGAAATTAGAGCAACAATGGATAGACATTATGAACACGTAAATAAAGAGATAACAAGTATAAAAAACGAAATTGAAATAATAAAAAAAAATCAAAAAGAAATGACAAATACAGTATCAGAACTGAAGACCACAGTGGAAGGAATTAAAAGCAGGGTGAATCACACTGAGGATAGAATTAGCGAGTTAGAGGACACAATAAACAAAGGCACAAAAGCAGAGAAGAAAAAGGAAAAGAGACTAAAAAAATGTGAGGAAATGCTAAGGGAGCTCTGTGACATCATGAAGAGAAACAACATTCGCATCATAGGGGTGCCTGAAGAAGAGGAGAGAGGGCAAGAAATAGAAACTTTGTAAAATCAATTCATAGAAGAAATCTTTCCTAAATTAAGGTTGGGAAACACTCCACACGTTCAAGAAGCACACAGAACTCTATTAAAGAGAAACCCAAAAAGATCTACACCAAGACACATCATAGTTAAAATACCAAAGCTAATGGATAAAGAAAAAATTTTAAAAGCTGCTAGAAAAAAAAAGGCTATCCCTACAAAGGAGCCCCCAAAGGATGACATCGGACTTCTCAACAGAAACACTTGAGGCCAGAAGGGAATGGCAAGATATAATCAAAGTAATGCAGAACAAGAACCTACAACGAAGACTACTTTATCCAGCAAGGCTAACATTTAAAATTGAAGGAGAAATAAAGAGCCTCGCAGAAAAAGAAAGCCTGAAGGAATTCATAAAAACCAAACCAATTCTGCAAGAGATACTAAGGGGCCTCTTGTGAACAGTTTAAAGGGTGGAAAGAATAGAGCAGAAGAAGAATACAGCTTTAAAGAATAAAATGGCAATAAACAACTACATCTCAATAATAACCTTAAATGTAAATGGATTAAATGATCCAATCAAAACACATAGGGTAGCTGCATGGATAAAGAAACAGGACCCATACATATGCTGTCTACAAGAGACACATCTTAAAACAAAAGATGCACATAGACTGCAGGTAAAAGGATGGAAAAAAATATTTCATGCAAATGGAAATGAAAAAAAAGCAGGGGTAGCAATACTTATATCTGACAAAATGGACTTTACAACAAAGGCTGTAGTAAGAGATAAAGAAGGACACTACATAATGATAAAGGGAACAATTCAACAGGAAGATATAACTATTATAAATCTCTATGCACCAAATATAGGAGCCCGGACATACATAAAGCAGACTTTGATGGATATAAAAGGCGAAATTAGCAGCAATACTATCATAGTAGGGGATTTCAATACCCCTCTAACAACACTGGATAAATCCCCAAGAAAGAAAATTAATAAAGAAACAGAAGACTTAAAGGAGACACTAGATCAACTTGATTTAATAGATATCTTCAGAACTTTTCACCCTAAAGCAGTAAAATATACATTCTTCTCAAGCGCTCATGGTACGTTTTCTAGGATAGACCACATGTTATGACACAAAAATGGTCTCAATAAATTTAAGAAGATTGAAATCATATCATGCATTTTCTCTAATCAAAAAGCCATGAAACTAGAAATTAACCACAAAAGAAAAACTGAAAAATACTCAAACACTTGGAAACTAAATAGCATATTATTAAATAATGAATGGATTAACAATGAGATCAAAGAAGAAATAAAAAAGTTTCTAGAAACAAATGATAATGAGCATACATCAACTCAAAATTTATGGGACACAGCAAAAGCAGTTTTGAGAGGAAAGTTTATAGCACTACAGGCATATCATAAGAAGCTAGAAAAAGCTCAAATAAGCAACCTGACCCTGCAGCTAAAAGAACTAGAAAAACAACAACTAATAAAACCCAAGAAAAGTAGAAGGAAGGAAATAATAAAAATCAGAGCAGAAATAAATGACATAGAGGCTAAGGAAACAATACAGAGCATCAATGAAACAAGAAGCTGGTTCTTTGAAAAGGTAAACAAGATTGATAAACCTTTAACTAGACTCACCAAGAAAAAAAGAGAGAGGTCTCAAATAAATAAAATTAGAAAGGACAGTGGAGAAATAACAACTGACACAACAGAAATACAAAGCATTGTAAGAAAATACTATAAAGAACTATATGCCAAAAAATTAGACAAATCGGGGAAATGGACAAATCTCTTGAATTATATAACCTTCCAAAAATCAATCTTGAAGAATTAGAACACCTAAACAGACCAATTACAACAAATGTGATCGAAACAGTTATCAAAAAACTCCCAAAAAAGAAAAGTCCTGGGCCTGACGGCTTCACAAGTGAATTCTATCAAAAATTCAAAAAAGAACTAACTCCTATCCTCTTCAAGCTATTTCAAAAAATTCAAGAGGAAGGAAGTCTTCCACACTCGTTTAATGAGGCGAGCATAATTCTGATCCCAAAACCAGGCAAAGACAACACAAAGAAAGAAAATTATAGGCCTATGTCCCTGATGAATTTAGACGCTAAAATTCTCAACAAAATATTAGCCAGCCGGATCCAGCAATATATGAAAAAGATCATACTCCATGATCAAGTGGAATTTATTCTGGAGAGGCAAGGCTGGTTCAATATTCGCAAATCAATCAATGTGATTCATCACATAAACAAATGGAAGGACAAAAATCACATGATAATTTCAATAGATGCAGAAAAGGCATTTGATAAAATCCAGCACCCATTCATGCTCAAAACTCTCAGTAAAGTGGGAATACAGGGATCACTTCTTAACATGATAAAGGCCATCTATGATAAACCGACAGCAAACCTCATACTAAATGGACAAAAATTCAAAGCAATCCCCTTAAGATCAGGAACCAGGCAGGGTTGCCCACTTTCACCACTCTTATTCAACATAGTTCTGGAAGTCCTAGATACAGCAATCAGACAAGAAGAAATAAAAGGCATCCAAATTGGAAAAGAAGAAGTAAAAGTGTCACTATTTGCAGATGATATGATATTGTATATTGAAAACCCTAAAGTCTCAGTCAAAAAACTACTGGACCTTATAAATGAATTCAGCAAGGTGGCAGGATATAAAATTAATACTCAGAAATCAGAGGCATTATAGATACCAACAATGAACTGTCAGCAAAAGAAATTAAGGAAACAATCCCCTTCACTATTGCAGCCAAAAAAATAAAGTACCTAGGAGTAAATTTAACCAACGAGGTTATGGACTTGTACTCGGAAAATTCTAAAACATTGATAAAAGAAATCAAGGAAGATACAAACAAGTGGAAGCATATACCGTGCTCATGGCTAGAAAGAATAAACATCATTAAAATGTCTATATTACCTAAAGCAATTTATAAATTCATTGCAATACCAATTAAAATACCAATGACATACTTCAAAGATATAGAACACATATTCCAAAAATTTATGTGGAACCAAAAAAGAACACGAATAGCCTCAGCAATCTTAAAAAGAAAAAATAAAGCAGGAGGTATCACTCTTCCAGATATCAAGGTTTACTACATGGCCATTATACTCAAGACAGCCTGGTACTGGCATAAGAACAGGCACGTAGATCAAAGGAACAGAACAGAGGACCCAGAAATAAACCCACAGTTTTATGGACAACTGATATTTGACAAAGGAGGAAAGAACATACAATGGAGTAAAGACAGCCTCTTTAACAAATGGTGTTGGGAAAATTGGACTTCTACTTGCAAAAAAATGAAACTAGACCATCAACTTACACCATTCACAAAAACAAACTCAAAATGGAAAAAACACTTAAACGTAAGCCGTGAAACCATAAGCATCTTAGAAGAAAACATAGGCAGCAAGCTCTCCGACATCTGTAGCAGCAGTATATTTGCCGATTTATCTCCATGGGCAAATGAAATAAAAGGCAAGATAAACAAATGGGACTATATCAAACTAAAAAGTTTTTGCACAGCTAACACAATAAGAACAGAATAAAAAGACAAACCACATGATGGGAGAACATATTCGACAGCACATCTGATAAGGGGTTAATAACTAAAATTTATAAAGAACTTATAAAACTCAACACCAGGAAGACAAACAACCCAATCAAAAAATGGGCAAAAGAAATGAATAGAAATTTCTCCAAAGAGGACATACAGATGGTCAATAGGCATATGAAAAAATGCTCAACATCACTAATCATTAGAGAAATGCAAATTAAAACCACAATGAGATATCACCTCACACCAGTCAGAATGGCACTCATCAGCAAAACAACACAGAATAAGTGCTGGCGAGGATATGGAGAAAAGGGAACCCTTCTGCACTGCTGGTGGGAATGCAGACTAGTGCAGCCACTGTGGAAAACAGTTTGGAGATTCCTCAGAAAATTAAAAATCGAACTGCCTTTTGACCCAGCTATCCCACTTATAGGAATATACCCTAAGAACACCATAGCACTGTTCGAAAAGAAGAAATGCGCCCCCATGTTCGTGGCAGCATTGTTCACAATAGCTAAGATCTGCAAACAGCCTAAGTGTCTGTCAAAAGACGAGTGGATTAAAAAGCAATGGTACATATATACTATGGAATACTACTCAGCCATAAGAAATGATGACATCGGATCATTTATAACAAAATGAATGTACCTTGATAACATTATACGGAGTGAAATAAGTAACTCAGAAAAAATGAAAAACTGAGAACAGCATGATTTCATACATAGGTGGGACATAAAAGTGAGAATATGAGACATGGACAAGAGAGTGGTGGTTACGGGATGGGGGAGGGAGGAGAGGGTGTGATAGGGAGGAGGGGAGGGACACAGGAAAAACCAGGTAGAAGGTGACAGAGGACAATTTGACTTTTGGTGACGGGTATGCAACACAATTGAATGATAAGATAACCTGGAGATGTTTTCATTGTACATATGTACCCTGATTTATTGGTGTCACCCATTAGAATTAATAATAGTAAAATATATATATAAAAAAATAAGAATAATTATTGTGAGACTGAGATAGTCCTCAATATGTATCTGGATGTAATTACTTAAATCCTTGAAGTCTTTCTGCACCAGAATGAGATCAGGGAATGGCCAGAGGGGCTCAATGGGAGAACACAGAGTGAAATGTTCATCCAGCAGGTGATCCCTGGCTAACCAGGCTATGAGTTAGAAAGCACTTTCCTTCCTTGCTCTCCCATTGCCATAATATCCCTTACCGTAGATGTCTGGGAGCTCCCTGCTGGTGTGGGGGTCTCCAAACACTCTTCCAATGTCCCTGTGCCTTGGGGTTTACTTGATGTTACAAATATGTCCTGCTGGACACCTTTCTTGTGCCCGGAGACTGCTAAAAACCCATATGGGTTGGGGAAGACAAAAAAGTTCTGCACCTGAACGGTGGTGACAGCCATGCAACAGTGTGAATGCACTTAGTGTTGCAGAACTATACAACCTCAAAATGAAAAACTGGTTAAAGTGAAAAACATGGTTTAAATGCTAAATTTTCTGTTATGTATATTTTACTGCAACTAAAACAAATTACAAGGAGGAAATGAGGGGAAGGGTTGCACTGGAGGTCTGGAATTTTATCAGGAAGTCTGCTTTCATCCTAGATATTAAGTTCTAGCCTTCACTTGGTCCCAGGGTGCATGTCCAGAAGTTAATGATCTGATCAGATGGCAGAGAGAAGAACAGATATTCAAATTTTGCTGCAAAGGTCTTCACTGATCTCTGCCTGGAACTGGGTTGCCTGGGTGCTGACCTGGAGAACCAGTGAGCAAAGCTCGGACCCCACTCTTTCTTCTTCCGCTTTCCAGAGAACCACTTTCTCCCATTTTGGATAGAACTAATGATTTTATTGCAAGTTACCTGCCCAAACCTCTTTCTGATACACGAAACCCACTTTTCAATAAGCCATTCTAGTCAATGGCAACTATAGCGAGAGGAAGGATAAGCCCTTGGGGCAGACACATCCCTACCGTTATTGTCTTAGGTAGTGCCCAGGTAGTGTTCCAAGCACCAAAAGATCAAGAGGAACTTGGGTCCCAGGCCAGATCGTAGAGCACAGATTAAAGAGAAGTTTTGAAAAAGTGGACAAATAATATACAAATACTCTCTTTATCCAGAGCATTGGTTCCAACCTTCTGTCCCTTTCAATTTACAGACTACTTTCTCAGGATAATTTGGTCACATTATGAAAATTTATTGAAATGAGTATTTAAAGATTTTATGACGTTTTCTCTCTTGCATACATTTTGTCAAGCATAAACCTGTGTGAATGTTAGCTCTAGCTCTGGGGATCTTTTCATTTTGTTTTGCTTTGCTTTGCTTTTTTTTAAAGGAGGGAATAGAAAGTGGGGAAAATAACCTTTTCAGATTTAAACAAAAGGCCTTAAAAATACCTAAATTCTCAGGAGCACATTTAAAGGAAAATAAATTTGCAAGGAAATGAGAATTTAAAAGATTGTAAAAATATTCCTTGGAGGATATGTATGCAGTGGAGGAAAAGGCTATATCTTAGGCATAGCGTAGGTATTTGGAAGGCCACCAAGAAGAGACATTACATAGATTTCCAATGGTTTTTCTCCTCCCATGACATAGCTTTCCTGATCCACACATGACATGTATAGATGAGACAGTGACAGCCTGCTGGAGAGTAGATGAGCAGCTGGACAGGCCCTGCTCAAACTCCTGTCTTATCTTCAATGTGATACTGATAGTCACTGAACTTCCTGAAACCTATGAAACAAGCATCATAATTGTTCTCATCACAAAGGGTTATAATGAAGATTAAACAACATAATAGATGTAGAATTATTCACTCAGGGACAAACACAAAGTAAGTTTCCAGTGCATGGACTTGATCTTCCTCATTGCCACTGTGTGCCAGCCACATTTGCTCATCTTCTTACCTCTTTTGAAATGAGAGCACTTAGTTAGAGCTGTATGGCAATACATGGTTCTCTACTGTGCCCACACCCATCTCTGTTTCTCTAAGATTGGCTAGTTCAAGGTTAAAAAAGAGAACAAACTCAGATTAAGCCCTTCTGGTAACCACTGGTTGAAAAATAAAAAATCCTGGATAAAAACAGCCTTTTTCAGATCACAATACCATGTAACCTTCAGTTTAACATTGGTTTTGAAAACACAAAGTATCTTTATGCCTTAAGGCTTATTGTTCTGATTTTATAAAAATCACTCCCTACTTACCTGGAGGAGACAAGTTTGATACTCATTTTCATATGTTTCTGTTTATTTATAACACTGTGCATATAACTTCTATAGTTGATGTTTGAACAACACAAGTTTAAACAGCATAGGTCCACTTATACTTGGATTTTTTAAATAAATACATACAGTGCCATAAATATATTTTCTCTTCCTTATGATTTTCTTAATGAGATTTTATTTTTCTTTAGCTTACTTTATTATAAGTTCTAGACTCTATCTAATGTACAAATTATGTGTTAATTGACTGTTTATGTTATCTTTAAGGTTTCCACTCAACTGTAAGGTTTAGTAAAGTTTGGGGGGGAGTCAAAAGTTACACACGAATTTACAACTTCACAGGGTATTGGTACTCCTAATTGCCATGTTGTTCAAGGGTCAACTTTATTGCTCACCCCTGCCAGGGTAGCAAACTTTAAAGAGGAAATCATGCTGATAAGAAAGCTGAGTGTTAGAGTTGGAGCCTCATAAAGGGCTGTTTCATTCTGAGATTTTACAATCTGGATATTGTCTTCTTTCTGATCTTAGGTCTCCTTCTCACCCATTCTTTTCATAATTTCCTAGATAAGGACAGCAGTGATTCAGAACTCTCCTTGGTCATGTTCAGTGCACACTCTCGAACAATCAGGCTTCAAGAAAGAAAGCTGACACAAGAAATAATCCCAATAAAGAATTTAAACAGAAGAGGGAAGCCATCCAACTTTGGCTATCAAAGAAGTACAAGCCGAGAAGAGCATGCTGGTGGAGGTAGAAGGGCGGTTTTAAGGACCAAACCGCTATTTCAGGCAGTAGATGAGGAGTATGAATCTGGAGAAGAGAGCACGGAAGAGACCTCAGCTGTTGGGTCCAGATGGTCAGCAGAGCACAGACACAGAAGGGAATACCACAGGTTCCACAGTCCTTTGCTCCAAAGGAAATAGTTTGTGCACAAGATTGTTTCTGTGTTTCTTAAGAGTCTAGCTCCCTATTGTAAAAAAAGAATTTTTAGAATTCTGAAGGAATTTATTAAGTTTACTTTTTTTGAAGTTATTAGACATGCATCTATAAAAGGCAAGGATTTGTTTTTGGAGGATTGGGAGCACTAGCTTATAAGCGGTACCATATTGTTAGCCGGTATACTTTGTAGATAATTCCCTGTGAGTGACAAACATTTATCACCTGGAAAATTATTCACTAAGAATTTCTAAGAGTGTGTGATCCATTTAATTTATCGAGATACAACATGATTGGTAATTCACTTTGACAGTATGCATGTGTAACTTATAATCAAGGTAGACCTAAGAGAAGGCCTAGAAAAAGAGATAGAAAAAGCACACATAAGACCGAGAGATCTCTGGGTTTTCCTTTTAAACAAACCTGCAGTCAAAGCCACAGAAAAAAACCTGTGTCCACAGAAATGTCCCTGGAAAGGGAGTCAGTGAGTCATTATCCTTAAACTAGAGATGGAGATATCAAGAAAGGGATAATCAGAATTCCCTTTCCAAATCCATACACAAAGCTTACTCTTGAGAGGTGGAAAATACCTACATCCCTTCCCGGACTATCTACATAACACCAGAAATCCAAATTGAGAAGGTCCCTTCCTGGAGTCACCACCAAGGTCTAAAGATTAATAAGAGACATCTAACTTATATTATTTTTCTCTGAGATGCTAGTTCCATTTTGGGACAGTGTGGTAGTATTTAGTGAGTAGATGGAAATTTTCTCTTTTGACTGGTAGAAATCATGATAGAGTTCCAAGACTCTTATTTTTCCAGTCAGTGTCTGGTCAGGGCTGCCCAATTCTAGGAAGTAGCCCTGGAGCTCTTGATTGAAGGATCAGGCAGGTTGAGGGCGCAAAGTGGTCTTGGTAGCTCTGGTGAACTTGGGGAGCTCATGGTGGAAACAGCCTCTTTGTTTATCATCCAAGATTGCTTCAAAATGCATGTGATCTTATCTTCATTCCATTAGTGACTCTGAGGATTGGTTGAGAGTGTAAGTGGTTGAAGAATACTCAGGTATTAGTTTTGCACGATGAGTTTTTGAGCAGGCACCACACAGTTTAGCAGAAAAAGTTTCCTCCTGAGGGTTGAGGAAGATCATGTTTTTCTTCCTTACTCAGCTCAGGGAAGGGAGGGAATTCTATAAGGAGTGTTCTCCTAGGTCTGGCTTTTGGTCCACTGAGCTGACTACCTTCTCTGCCAGTGGCTAAATTTTCCCTTTTATCTTTAACCTCAAAAAATTGAACACATAACTTATAAAGTTTTAATTTTTCTTTATAAGTATTTTTATTTTGCTTTTTTTTCTTTCTTTCTCAAACCTATTTATAGTGTTAGGCTGAATGGTTTTTGATTTCTATGAATTCTGATGTTGGGCAATGCAGCCTTTTCTTGCATTTATCTACACAGACAGGCTTTTCACCTTAAGCTTTTTGACATGTTTTATGGTGTTTCAGATGAGTTAAATGTTCTTATTCATCTTTCCCAGCCTTGATGTGATGCCACAGGTACCTCTTTTGTCTTTAATCAATCTACTAAAAAATAAACCTTGGCCATTGGTTGCTAAAGAGGACCTGCTATGACAAAAAGGAGCTGAGATCCTGAGCACTTCTTATGCTTCCTTCATCTTTTTCTTGCTCATGAAGCCCATATACTTCTGTATTACTCTTCCTGGAAAAGTTAAAGGGTCATGGGAGGAGGGCTGGGGTTACCACCTGAATTCCATGATAGAATTACCACTGCTATATAATAAATTATTTATTATGGCAGGTGTGTGGCAGAGCTCAGGTCTTCAGCTCAAAGTGTTGGTTTCAGTCCCATGAAAGCCACCAGAGTACCTCTTTTCCTGTTTGAATACCTGCCACTTAGAGCATTTAGATTTTTAAATCAATATAGCTCGTTTAGAACTCAGATGCTGAAGTCAGACCACTTGTAGCTGTAAGACCTTGGGCTATTTAATTATCCTCCTTGAGCTAAAATTTATTGTTAATATTTCAAGGTATTAATTTTATCTACATGCCTGACCTGTGGTGGCACAGTGAGTAAAGAGTAGACATGGAACACTGAGATTGCTGGTTCGAAACCCTGGGCTTGCCTGGTCAAGGCACATATGGGAATTGATACTTCCTCCTCCTCCTCTCTCTCCCCTCTCTAAAGTAGAATAAATAAATAAAAATTTTAAACTTTTAATTTTATCCACATCATAAAATGAAAATAAAGATTAAATAATATCATATATGTAAAATTCTTATATTAATGCTTATTTTATGGTGAGAGCTGGATCACTAAAAGCCATAATTACTTAGGCTAAAAATATGCATTCATAAGATAAGACATACATTGATTGGATAACATGAAGAGGCATAAATTACAGAAATACGAGTCTTTTCTGAGAGATCATTTAATTGTCTTAATAGAGGATACTTGGGGGCACTGGTGAAATGATGTAACAGAAATAGAGGGAATTGAAAAACATGATCACAACTCTACCTGGCCACATCTCTATCCAGCACCCATCAATCAATAGACCTTAGAGATAAGGTCTAAGTATAGATTCATCTTTTTTCAATCACACTTTTTTATTTCTGTGTTATTTCTTCAAAATTATTGCATTTTTATACTTTGGGGACAGTTACCTTGGTATCCAATTCTAATCATAGTATATTTTCAAAGAGACAATGAATTTAGAAGCTCTGTCTCTGCATAGGATGATGTACCTAATGAAGAAAGGGAATTCTTTTCATTGAGGGAAATTTCCTTAGGATTTAATTTCTCAGTTTTGAATTTTTTCTATAAAGGACCTTCTTTTCAAACAAAAGATTCTTTTATCATATGAATATTTACTAGAGAGATAAGTGTTCAAGAATTTCCAGCATGGAAAAAGAAGAGTTTCTGGTTATATTTCACAAATTTCTCAAATTAAATGAAGTAACTTATAAATAAAGTTAATAAATATATGTTGGTGTTATCTATGGTTTTGCAAGTATATTTCATTCACAAATAAGACAGGTGGTTTATTGCAGATTTTTTTCTGACTAAGCTCTGTCAAGTGTCTTATTTCTAATTCCTCCTGAGAAAACCCAGGAGTGCACAGGGAATGCTTCCTTTTAGGACATGTCACTGTTAATTGTTAATTGAGCCATAAGCCAAAGGGAATAAAAGATATGCCTGTATCACTGCAAGTATCTCCTTTAATTATCAAGTGATATGTCGTTTCATCTGTGCACAATATTTGATTAATAAATTATTTTTCTTTTTGAGACTCTAATGAGCTTTCAAGGTAGGGGTGCTCAAGTAAGTATGAAAGGTTAGAAATAAAATTTTCCATTGCCTGGCCTTCTTCAAGTTAGGTTGTTCAATAAAGTAACTGAAACAGTGTTGTACACTGAACCAAGATGATCACTATTTTGTTCCTGGGCAGTTATACAGATCTCAAATCTAATCGAGTGGACTTGAAATCAAGGAATATACTCTATGGTCTAGAAATCAGTCTTGAAGAGAACAATAATAATAGCCAACATTTATAGTGTGCTTATCATATGCCAGGCATTATTCAAAATGCTTTATATACAAAATGCAATCTCACTCCATCTTCAATGAAAAATGTTTAGAGAGATTAAGTAACAGGACCAAGGTCACCTACTTCTAAGCAAGACCTCGGAAATCAGGTTTTTCTGGTTCATAATTACTGACCTAAACTTTCTCCATGAGAACAATTGGGGATTTAGTAAGTGACTCAAATTCAAGTTTTCTTTCTCATTTGAAAAAGAACCAACGAGGAAAAACAAAGAATCTCCATAATAGCCAAACAAAACTTGGTTTTAGAATGGACAAATAATATAGTGTGAAATGATGTGATTTTGAAAAATCTGTTTTTACAAAGCTAATGGATGACCTACAGATTAGATGATGATCAGGATTAACCATTTGTGTCATTAATACTATTTTGAAGATAATGTTTTGTGCTTGATTTTATTTATTAAATTTATCAGGGTAACATTAGTAAAATTAGGTAGGTTTCAATTTTACCATTCTTTAATATATCATATATGTGGTCACTTTGGCAGCATATATACTAAAATTGGAACGTGATACAGAGAAGATTAGCATGGCCCCTGCGCAAGGATGACAAGAAAAAAAAAATATATATATATATATATATTGTATTTGTCAATTATATGTTGTTTTCAAAGAACTTTTTTCTTGGTTTCCTAATGAGGTCTCCAAACAGAGATCTTGAAAGTCTTGAGAAGTCTGAAACACCACTCTGTGAAATTTACTTACAATAAAAATGTAAACCAACAACCATTAAAAGGGTAGAGAAAATGATTTTGACTTTTGAAGTAGCCGCCATATAATGAGGAATTTAAATTATGGTTAAGTACTGTACAGCTATTTGTACTAAGCCTGACATTTTACGAAGAACTTGACATGCATGTTTTTAAAAATTTAACTCTTGATCTTATGAAGTAATTATTGTAGATGAAAAAATTGAGACTCAGAAAAGCTTTCACCAAGGGCACATAAATGGCAATGTATGCACATTTAGAGCTGCCTGAACCCAAAGTCACTAACTCACCCACTAAACTAGTGTAACACCTCATAGCTACAGCATGCACTGAGTTACCTGACAATGAATATGCTTTATGCCACTGTCATTTGAATTTTTCAGAGCACTTCACTAAGTCAAGTACTAGTTTCAGTCTTTTTTAAGCACCATGGCCATGGCCACAAGTCTCCTTTCTGTGTCAATTGATGTTGAAGTGCTAATTGAGGAAAAACAGACACTTTGGGTAAATCACTGATTCAGGAGTGCATCTAATATTAAGTAAAAGGAAGTTAGGACATTCATTATAACTGATTTTTTTAAAAATTCAATGATTTAATGGCTATTGAATTTTATCTTTGAATGAATGGAAATACTATAGAAGTAGTTAGAAACTTTTAAAATAAGAAGTCAGCTAGCACCACGAACCTGGAGCAGTTTAAAAGGAAGAAATGCCACACAGTGTTTCATTTATTTTGTTTCCTTAGAGGAATTTTTCTGGGTAACTGAGAGCAAGTGAAACTCAAGTGCCGGGTTTCACTGGTGTACTGTTTCACCACGAAGGCTGCCCTTGTTCAGGGTTTGTGCTTACTTGGGCCTGGTTCAGGAGGTAACCCCGTTATCTAACTATGCCATCTTTAACAGAAGTTGTGTGTATGTGGAGAAAAGAATGTCCCCAAAGTTATAAAATGAAGAAGCTTAAAAATAAAAGCTAACCAGAAAGATGAAAGGAGGATAAATATGTTGTCCTCTTAAAAGGGATATTCCTAAACAAGGGAACAAGAGGACAGGTCCTCCTCCAGGGAAACACCCACAGGAAAGGAAAGTTGCTTGTAGGGGAGCAGTACAAACCAGCAGTTTTAAGAGCAAGGAGTTCGCAGACAATGGTTGCAGCATTCCACCCACACTCCTGGAGTTGAATTTCAAGTTCTAAATTTAGACAATGAGCTGGAATCTTTGCAGTTCTATTCCACAGCAAGTGGGGCATCAGGCAGCTCTCTGGTAAAAATATCTGGGCAAACACCAAAAGAATGAAAATGAATATCTAAAAAGTAAAATGCATCCATGGCAAGCTCTTCAAAGCTGAATGAGAGAAAGTAAGCTATTAGGAGAGTACCTCACAATCAGGTTAGTGATTTTACAATGACTTGAGTAGGTATAATGAATTCCTTGTAGGAGAAAAGGTATGCTTGTGATTACATCACACCACTAGACCCTTCTTGGTATCTGGATACTCAGAAAAATTTACACAGTTACATATAATAAATTATTTGCAAGGCTTTGTGTACCACCTGGTGTTTCCTTCTAGACAGTCAACTCTTTAAATACCAGACAAAAAGCCTTGTGGGAATGTTGCTGCATTAATTATCCTAGTAAGTCCTAAGATCTAAACATCTCAGAGAAGTGGTCAAATCCTGGTTAAGCATGCTGGGGTCAATTCCTCCAGGGTTTCTGAACTGTTTCCAACTTCACAATGAGTGTTGTCACCTGGCAGTAGAATACTTCTAGTTGTGCATTACCACCTGGCTGGAGATGACCCAACAGACTCCTCCTCCAATAGAGCAACAAAAAAGAATTCAGATTCAGAAGGTTTGGGTTGGAGTACTAGCTCCATCACTGAGTGCTTATGTGATACTGATTGAGCCCTTTGACCCTGCAAGTTAGTTCCATATCACTAAGTTGAGGGTAATGACATCTACTCTCTGTATCTCCTGAAGAGGTTGTGACTCTGAAATTAGTTGAGCAAATTCTGAAGTAGAGAGTCTTGCTTTAGTTTAGAGCAAGCAGAATTTTTTTGTGACTATGAAGGAAATTAAGGAGTAACTATAACACCAGGGGTAATAACTTGTTTAACCTCTTCAAGCTGTAAGAGAAACAACTTTCTTTTTTTAAAAATTGAATTTATTGGGGTGATACTGGTAACATAATTATACAGGTCTCAAGTGTCCAGTTGTACAACATATCTCTGTAAACCATGTTGTCCACCCCCTCACCCCCAAGTCAAGTCTTCATCCATCACCATTTATCTTCCTTATAATCTCCTCTGCCTCCCACTCCCAACCCCATAATTACCATACTGTTCTCCATATCTGTGAGTTTCTTTCTTTCTTTTCTTCTTGTCCTTTTTTTGCTCAATCCTTTCATCCCCCTCACTCAGCTAGTACAACGATTTTAAGCTTGTTTTATTGCATGGCACACACAAATTAATAAAATTCTGTGGCACATCAAGATTGTTATGTTGGCTGTAGTCATATTTTTTATTTGACAATCTAAGGGAAGAGAGGTCAGTGCCCCTGCTTATAGAGTCAGGTACTGCATGTTTTAAAAATTCTGGTAGCACAGTGCTGTGCCGGGACACACAGGTTTAAAACCACATGTGTTAGAATGTTTGTGATATTGTTAGCACAAAATAAACTTTACCTATTGACATAGTAAAGGTGTTAGTATAGTTTTGTTGTTAGAATGTGGGTTCTGGAGTCAGACTGACCATACCCCGTGAATGCATTCTTTTAAAGCAAAATTATAATTCTTTAAAATAAAATTAATGTTTGCTAAAGAGTGTCTTTAACTCATTAATTAATTAAAAAACCAACATAGTGTCTCAAATGAGAATTGAAAAGGTCATACTTTTATAGGCAGCCAGAAATATAAAATGAAATTAAACCAATAAATGCAAGAAAGCATTTAACACAATGGAAAGTGAAATCAGTTGTCTCCCTCCTGACAGAATTGATTTCTATGTTTATGAACAAGAATTCTTGGCAATACTGTCAGCTTTATCAATTCACAGAGTTGTAATAAAAATAAAATAAAACTGGGAAACAAAATTTTTGTTTCATTCACAAAAACACTTGATCTTACCTAATTCAAGTGTGCTGATCACAAATCTGGCATTAGTTTTTCAATGTAAGCCACAGTTTCTTTGCAATTCAAAATTTTAGGTTTTCATCTTATCGTAAAAATTTCAACATTTAGTTTAACATAATGAAGTAGAATATCTTCTTGGGCATCATCTTTGTGAAAATATAATAATTTATATAATGCTGTAAATACACTAATACAATGAAAGATATGATTGTATCAGAATTTGTCTACAATTTCAAAATAGAACATATTAAAACACTTATTTTAATCATAAAATTTGAGCAAAACTTATTTAAATTCTACTCAGGCAAAAATTTGCGTTTATACCTTTTGCATTTGTGTACTTGTTGAGGACAATCTCGTTTGATGCTCCAGTAGTAGTCTGCTCATCATTAACAGCTCCAAGATTTTTGGGAAACTTATCAAGGCGACTGTTCAGGAAGTGAATCTTAACGCTCATGTTCCATCCAATGTCACAGAAAGCCAACAGCATCCTTTGAATCAGAAGTTCATAGTTTTCTGCTTTTTTTGTTACCAAGAAAGTTCTTTGTAACTGCCACAAAAGACTGCCATGCTGTTTCCTCCTCCTTATTCATCTTCCTGGAAAATTCTTCATCATGTATGAGGTTTCAAACTTGAGGTTCATTGAATACACCAGCTTTTATCTTCTCAAAGGACAAGGCAAGAAAAGCAGAAACAATATGTTGAAAGCATTCACTTTCTCTATTTAAAGCCTGAAAAAACTGCTTTATTAAACCAAGTTTGATGTGAAGAGGGGGAAAAATGATCCTGTCTCGATTAACTACAGGTTCATTCAAAATATTTAGCATCCCTACTTCCAGAGCTTCATGTGTCAGCCACTCCTTCTGTGTCCAGTGTTTCTCCCGAGCTCGGCTGTCCCACAAACACAGAAAGCAAGGACACTTTGTGAAACCTCTCTGTTGTCCTAGCAGAAAATTTACCATTTTAAGATCGACACAAATGATCCAGTTATGCTCCTCATACTTCAGAAAGTCGAGGACAATTCTTACGTCATTGTAATCTTCTCACAGATGAGTTGAATAACCAATTAGAACCGCTGCATAAACATTAATGTTGTATAGGAGAACACATTTCAGACTCTGTTTAGAGCTGTCAAGAAATAGCTGCCATTCTGTTGGACTGTAAGTGGTAACACCTAGCTGCCTGAGAAGACTACTGTTATCATGACAGTAAACAAAGTGTTTGTCTTCTCAAAAAGAGTCTACAAAAATTTGTTCATGCTTCCTGAAATGGGATCCTTTAGCTGACTGGTGAAGTACATTCTTTTCTTGAAGCTTAGAGGCTAATAACTCAGCTGCTTTCTTTGACAGGCCCAAATCCCTTACTAAGTCGTTCAATTTGGGTTGGCTAAACTGCTGAGGGGGTTAATGACTGGTTGGCATCAGAAGAAGATCCTTCAGATTCAACAACTGTTTCCTCATGCATCTTTTCAAAATACACTTGATTACCATGCTCACTTTCTTCATCCTTAGAAGAAATAAAACCATTAGAAACTGGAACCAGAAGTGTCTCAGAGTGTGGGATAGGTTGTATTGCTGAAGGAATATTAGGATATGCGATCATATGCCATTTTTATTTCTCTTGCCAATGCCCTTTGTATGGATCAGACAGAAATAGCAGTCACTGCTGTGGTCCTTAGGTTCATGTCAAACCATGGGAATACCAAAAGGCATTTCTTGGCATTTTTCTTTTGTCCAGTCACAAAGCATTTTCTCACTATTATGACACACAATATGAGGAGCCTAATTCTTGTCTTGATCGCCAAGGGGAACTTGAAAATAGGCAATATATCAGTGGTCGGCAATCTTTTTGGCTGAGAGAGCCATGAACACCACATATTTTAAAATGTAACTCCATGGGAGCCAAACAACAACCTGTGTACATTATGCATTACCCAATAAAAATTTGGTGTTGTCCTGAAGGACAGCTGTGATTGGCTCCAGCCATCTGCAACCATAAACACCAGTGGTAGGAAATAAATAGATTGTAATACATGAAAATGTTTTATATTTTTAACATTATTATTATTTTAATTAAAGATTTATCTACGAGCCAGATGCAGCCATCAAAAAGCCACATCTGGCTCATGAGCCATAGGTTCCCGACCCCTATAATATATGCACGTGTCACAAATGATGAAATATTGTGCCTTTGATGTTTAAGTGTGTAACAACCACATATATAACAGAAGGTGGCAAGACTATTCTTACATTTATGCCTACTCAAAAAAGCCATGATTCAACCTTAAAAGAAAATAAGAGAATGTTTTCTATCAGATAATAATTTTTTACTATTAAAAACAATACAATTATGTAAAAGTGATGTTTGTAAAACATTAATTTTTTTGTGGTTATGTTCAATCCAAGAGTCATTGCCTTTTAACTCCAATTTAAAAACCAATGCATGACATTAACTGTAACAAAAAATAATTAAAATTGCATAGAAACTGAAGCATGCACCAAAAAATGGATTTCAGATTTGGAATCAGCAATGCAGAAATATATAGAAAAAGTTCTAAAACCTCACACAATATAAAATTGAAAATATTGCTCTCCAGTGTAATACGATAAAAAATATCAATGTTGTATTAAAGAAAAAAATCATAATTCTACTATATTTCCATTTCAATCTTGTGTTCATTATGTTTTCTTAATCCATAAGGTTACTAGAGACCATTATCTAGCTCAGTTCTAAGAATTATTATGAGAATTTTATACAAGGGGTCTGTGGATTATGACACAGTTTCGTTTCTACAACAGTGATATAATATAAATTTTAGTATAAGTCTAAACACACCCTAACCTAAGTCACTTACTTATCCTAACAGAGTTGTAAAATCATAATCTAGAACATATAAATACAACTAAGTCACAGAAAAAGGAAAAGAACATAAATATACTGTAGTATACACTGTACTGTGTATTCTTCCATGCGCACAAGCAAACTAGTTCACTCATGTAGTCCATAAGTGCAATGCTAATGGCATAAACCAAAACACTGGTGTCTCAATTTATTTAAGTTTTTATGGGAGTGAGCACCATAAACTTGAAACATGATATGTTGAGACTGTTGTAAACTGAGGACTTTCTGTATGTGAGAAAATCAAAAGTTTGGCAAATATAATAGGTGGATGATAATTTTTAGTGTGAGAGGGAGAAAACATAAAAATAAAACAAGAGTTATAAGTTTCTTTGCTTACCCCTACCTGCCAGGGCAAATTTTGCCCTTGACAAATGGCATTCAGGCCTCCCTCAGCTGTGCCAACCTCATCCAATTGATTTCCTGGAACATAGTGTACAGACTGCATAAAGAGTAAGGGCAGAAATCTGAAAGGATTATTGTATCAGAGAAAAAGCCTAGATGTGCAAGGAAAGAGTAAACACGCAAAAGAAATGTAGGCCTTGCATGGTGACTGGGGTCGGAAACTTCTGGGAGCCTTGGATGAAAGAATGACTTTGAGTACCAGCAGACTGTGGTAGTTTCTAAAAGTAAGAGAGACATGAAATTGACTTTTAAAGTGTTTAAGACATTTGTTTTTGAATGTTCTTCATGTTTGGCCTTTTCACAAGAGAAAAGTCAAAAACTAAATTGTTTTTCAGTTAGTTGTTTTAATGCATGCCTATTTATTTTATCTTTGACTCCAAGTCTGTGATAGGATGTTTTGAGATCAGAATAAGTCATTTTGGCTTTGTGCAGGTTACAGTGTTATCATTACTTAATTCCAAATGCATAGAGAAAAGCAAGGGTATCATGGAATCCACAGCAGTAAAGAGCAAGCACATCAGAATCAGTTCAGTGAGCATGTGCTGAGCGCCTGCTCTGTCACAGGCATGGTAATAGGAATGGCAGTGTTTATGAACAAAGGTCTTTCCTTCAAGAGAATCCCAGCTTTGCGGAGAAAGTCCTGAAACATGCTGGACATACGAGAGGAAGTATTATTATAAGAAAAAGCATAACAAAAATAAATTGTTCTACATAGAATTAAATAATTCATTTTGAATTAAAGAATTAGAAACCAGATTCATGAAAGAGACTAAATAATTCAACTGAATCTAGAAGCACAGATAAAATTTGGGTGGGTTTTACTGAGAGAATGAAGAAGCTCACAACTTGATCTTGAAGCAGAATTCATTTGTGATAACAAATATATCCCACTGTTATGCTTCCTGTTACATATGGATAAGATAAAATTTTATATCCTATATCTATGGTGAATACAGATTCAAAACCTAAATAAAATATATAGCAAAAGAAATTATGAAAATAATATAAAAATAAGGTGTGTTTACTAGATGCATGCAAAGTTGATTTAATAATGGAAAGCCAATTGATATAATTTACTACATTAAAAGTAGGTCAAGACTGAACTTACAAAGTCAAAGTTACAGAGTAATAGGATCCCAGCCCAAACTGCAAGCACTGGACACTCGGGGGTATGAAAACATGTTTTAGTGACAAGCAACAGTGCCCTTACATAGATGGGTGGAAGGTAAGCAGTCAAAAAAACTTGGTTTGCATAGTTTGCTCAACAGAAGACTCCTTCCCTACCTTAGTATACCACATTTTCAGTGGAAGGGGTTATACAATTCTTCCGGACAAATGGATTCAACTGCATTCCAGGTTAGGCTGAAGAATAAAAAATGACAATGTACTAGTCTTCAGTATTATTGCAAGCCCAAAGGAAGTTTGAATGAAATTTACATTTTGTTTGGATATAATCATAGCAATTAACATGGTTAAGTAGTTACTATTGACAAGCAATATCTTCACTGCTTTTCAAGAAATATATCTCTTATTTTCCCAACAACTCACATGCCCATCATCATCTTTGGGATGAGAAATGCATATCACTTGCCCAACATTATAAATGTAAAAGCTTTCGGGCTTCAGAGCCCACACCAAAACCACTAATCTATATCCCCCTCTTCCAAAAGAAACATTTGATACCTTCTTTTTTTGGCATTTATTTCCCCACATTTGATCTCAGAAATTTGTCTTCCATTTTGTACTTGATATACCACTATAAAATAAGTCCCAGTCACTATAAGGTAAATCTGAGGGAGCTTTCATAAAATTCTGTCAAATCTTCTGTCCCTTTATACATGTGAGCCTGCATGTGTATAATTATATTATTTGAAAAATACTGAGTCACATGTTCTCTATCACATTAATATCAAAAACACTCTTCTTGTTTTTTTTCCACCCTCCTTTAACAAACACTTCCCCACCCAACTCAACCTATACACTTTCCTTGTTACCACCCTGAGCAGGGATGGGTTGCTACATTTTCTGAATATTTCCTTACCACTCTTTCTGACTCATATTTATCATTATTACTTTGGTTTCTTTATTCTCCTTTGTATGAGATATTTAAGTTTCAGAGAAACTCATGCTCATTTTCTTATCTTATACCAAACCAAACATTTCCTCAGAACACTTAACAAAATTTTTATATTTAACCAGATTTGATGGAGCAAAAATTTGATATGAATCTCTTATCTGAGCATGTTAAGGTGAAGCTGAATGTGTTAGGTACTTGTGGGGAAAACAGCTGTGTTAGGCTTGCTTGCTAGCTTACCAGCTGTAAGTGCTTTGCTTGATTAGTGCATAAGCATGTGGCAGTGCCACATGTAGATAGCCTATGTAAGGCTATGAGTGCTTATGGTCAGGGCGGATTGCAGATGTGGATTGTGAATTGCCTGCCCCTGACTGTGAGGGGTCACTTTGCTGTTTGTTCACTTGCTGCCATGAGAATAGGTGTTCCCCTGCCCTGCCTTTTTGCTCATCTGCCATTCCGAGAATCTATTAAATGAGAATGGCCCAATGCTCTCAGGCTTTGCAGTTTTTCTACCGTCTGCCATTCATTTATTTTTGCCTTTACTTCCTTTGCCTTTGGGGTAAAATTCATAAAATGTTCCCTTTGGTCAAGGATCATAAGTTTGCTACCTATGTTTTCTTCTATGTAATTTATTGATTCAGATCTTCTATTTAGGTCTTTGATCCATTTTAAATTAATTTTTGTACATGGGACATTAATTTTAATTTCTAGAAAACAACAGAAATATAGGTCAATGAAACAGAATAAAGAGCCTGGAAATAAACCCTTACTTTATAGTAAACTAACATTTGACAAAGGAAGCAAGAACTTACAATGGGGTAAAGACATTCTATTCAATAAATGATGTTAGGAAAATTATACATATTTATGCAAAAAAAATGAAACTAGACCATGTTCTTACACCATACAACAGTATAAAGTCAAAGTGGACGTGGATTGGCCTGACCTGTGGTGGCGCAGTGGATAAAGCGTCGACCTGGGAATACTGAGGTCGCCAGTTCAAAACCCTGCACTGGTCTGGTCAATGCACATATGGGAGTTGATGCTTCCAGCTCCTCCCTCCTTTCTCTCTTTCTCTATCTCTCTCTCTCACTCTGTGTCTCCTCTCTAAAATGAATAAATAAATAAATTTTAAAAATAATAAAATTTAAAACCTCTTAAAAAAAAGTGGATGTGGATTAAAGACTTAAATATAAGACATAAAACCTTTACTCCTAGTAAAATACAAGCAGTAAAATCTCGGACATTTCTCTTAGTAATATTTTTTTATATATATCTCAGTAGTCAAGGGAAACAGAAGAAAAAATTTAAAAATGGGACTACATCAAACTAAATGGTTTTTGCACAGGAAAGGAAACCATCAAAACAATGAAAAGACAACCCTCTGAATGGGAAAATATATTTGCCAATGATACATCTAATAAGGGCTTAATATCCAAAATTTATAAAGAACTCACACAACTCAATATAAAAACAAAAGAAAACAAAAACAAACAGTCCACTTGAAAAATGGCTAAAGAACCTGAATAAACATTCTTTTAAAGAGGACATACAGATGGCCAATAGACATATGAAAAGATTCTCAATATCACTAATAATCAGAGAATGCAAGTTAAAACCACGTTGAGATACCACTTCATACCTGTCAGAATAGCTATCATCAATAAATCAACAAAAAACAAATGTTTGTGAGGATGTAGAGAAAATAGACCCCTGTTGGTGGGAATGCAGAACAAGTGCAGCCAATGTGGAAAACAGTGTGGAATTTCCTCAAAAAGTTTAAAAAATGGAGCTGCCTTATAACCCAGCAATTCCACTTCTGGGACTATACCTGAAGAAACCCAAAACACTAATTTGAAAATAGATATGTCCCTTGTTTTCACCGCAGCATCACATTGGGAAACAAAATTTTTGAAGCATTCACAAAGATACTTGTTCTTATCTAAATTGAGTGTGCTGATCTCAAATCTCACATTAGTTTTTCTATGTAAGCTAGAGTTTCTTTGCAATTCAAGATTTTAGGTATTCATCTTATTGTAAAATTTTTAACATTTAGTTTAACATAATGAAGTAGAATATCTTCTTGGGCATCATCTTTGTGAATATATAATAATTTATATAATGCAGTAAATACATTAATACACTAAAAGATATGATTGCATCAGAATTCATCTACAATTTCAAAATAGAACATATTAAAACACTTATTTTAATCATAAAATTTAAGCAAAACTTATTTAAATTCTACTCAGGCAAAAATTTGCATTTATAACTCCTGCATTTGTGTACTTGTTGAGGACAATCTCATTTGATGTTCCAGCAGTAGTCTGCTCATCACTAACAGATTTTCAGGAACTTATTAAGGTGACTGTTCAGGAAGTGAATCTTAATGTTCATGTTTCATCCAATGTTGTGGAAAGCCAACAGCATCCTTTGAAACAGAAGTTCATAGTTTTCTGCTTTTTTGTTGTCAAGGAAGTTCTTTGTAACTACCACAAAAGACTGCCATGCTGTTTCCTCCTCCTTATTCATCTTCCTGGAAAATTCTTCGTCACATATGAGGATTCAAATTTGAGGTCCATCTAATACACCTGTTTTATCTTCTCAAAGACAA
This sequence comes from Rhynchonycteris naso, assembly GCA_037038555.1. NCBI lineage: Eukaryota > Metazoa > Chordata > Mammalia > Chiroptera > Emballonuridae > Rhynchonycteris > Rhynchonycteris naso. The sequence continues at coordinate 136,182,049 of CM072998.1, forward strand.
GACAGGAAGATCAGAAACAATATGTTGAAATCATTCACTTTCTCTATTCAAAGCCTGAACAAACTGCTTCATTAAGCCAAGTTTGATGTGTGTGTGTGTGTGGGGGGGGGTAATGATCCTGTCTCATTTAACTACAGGTTCATTCAAAATATTTTGCGTCCCTACTTCCAGAGCTCATGTTTCAGCCACTCCTTCTGTATCCAATGTTTTTACCCAGCTCGGCTGTCCCCAAAACACAGAAAGCAAGGATACTTTGTGAAACTTCTTTGTTTTCCTAGCAGGAAATTTACCATTTTAAGATCAACACAAATGATCCAGTTATGCTCCTCATACTTCAGAAAGTCGAGGACAATTTTTATGTCATTATAATCTTCTCACAGATGAGTTGAATAACCAATTAGAACCGCTGCATAAACATTAATGTTGTGTAGGAGAACACATTTCAGACTCTGTTTAGAGCTGTCAAGAAATAGCCGCCATTCTGTTGAACTGTAAGTGGTAACACCTAGCTGCCTGAGAAGACTACTGATATCATGACAGTAAACAAAGTGTTTGTCTTTGGAAAAAAAGTCCACAAAAATTTGTTCACGCTTCCTGAAATGAGATACTTTAGCTGACTGGTGAAGTACATTCTTTTCTTGATGCTTAGAGGCTAATAACTCAGCTGCTTTCTTTGACAGGCCCAAATCTCTTACTATGTCATTCAATTCGGGTTGGTTAAACTGCTGAGGGGGTTAATGACTGGTTGGCATCAGAAGAAGACCCTTCAGATTCTACAACCATTTTCTTATACATCTCATCAAAATACACTTGATCACCATGTTCACTTTCTTTGTCCTTAGTAGAAATAAAACCATTGAAAACTGGAACTGGGAGTATCTCAGAGTGTGGGATAGGTTGTATTGCTGAAGGAATATTAAGATTATGCAATCATATGCTGTCTTTTCTTGCCAATGCCCTTTGTATGGATCAGACAGAAATAGCAGTCACTGCTGTGGTCCTTATGTTCATGCCAAACCATGGGAATACCAAAAGGCATTTCTTTCCGTTTTGCTCTTGTCCAGTCACAAAGCATTTATTTTCTCACAATTATGGCACACAATATGAGGAGCCTAATTCTTGTCTTGATCACCAAGGGGAACTTGATAATAGGCAATATATGCACATGTCACAAATGATGAAATATTGCACTTTTGATGTTGAAGTGTGTAATAGCCACATATATAACAGAAGGTGTCAGAACTATTCTTACATTTATGCCTACTTAAAGAAGCCATGATTCAATCTTAAAACAAAATAAGAGGGTGTTTTTATCAGATAATAATTTTTTACATTTAAAAACAACACAATTATGTAAAAGTGATGTGTGTAAAATATTAATTGCCTTGTGGTTATGTTCAATCCAAGAGTCATTGCCCTTTAACTCCAAATTTTAAAACCAATGCATGGCCTGACCGGGCGAGTGGTGGTGCAATGGATAGAGCATCGAACTGGTATGAGGAATACCCAGGTTCGAGACCTGATGTCACCAGCTTGAGTGCAGGCCCACCTGACTTGAGCAAAAGCTCACCAGTTTGGACCCAAGGTCGCTAGCTTGAGCAAGGGGTTGCTCGGTCTTCTGAAGACCTGCAGTCAAGTCATATATGAGAAAGCAATCAATGGACAACTAAGGTGTTGCAACAAAAAACTGATGATTGATGCTTCTCATGTCTCTTCGTTCCTCTCTGTCTGTCCCTGTCTCTCTCTCTGACTATCTCTCTGTCCCTGTAAAAAAACAACAACAGAAAAAAAAAACAAACAACAAAAGAAAACAATGCATGCTATTAACTGTAAGAAAAAGAAATTAAAATTACATAAAAACTAGAGCATGCAACAAAAAACGGATTTCAAGTTTGGAATCAGTGATACAGAGATATATAGAAAATGTTCTAAAACTTCATGCAACAGAAAATGAAAAAAATAATTCTTTCCCAGTGTTATCAAATGTCACATAAATAAAGCAAGACTTTATTTTGCAATTCTTATTTTTTTGGTGTCCTCCACATATAATAGGCCTCCCTTTTGGGTTATACATCTTTTTCTGAGAGGTAAGTTTTATTTCCACTTAACAAATAAAATAAATCAGAGCAATTATCACATGCCCAAGATAACACAGTTGTCAAGTGGCAGAACAAGGTTTCAAACCCAGGTAATTTAGTTATTTGAGTCTAAGCTAACTCTGTGTTACTTTATTTTTTATTTCTTTTTTAAGACTGTTTTGTTTTTAATTTTTATTCATTTTAATTTATTGTGTTAACATGGATTCAAGTGTCCCACTCAGTATAATACCCTCAACCCCCAACAATGTGCCCACCATTACACGCTCTCTACCCCCACTCCTTACTTCCCTCTAACCCTTCCCTCTAAGATTTGCTGTCCTGTTATCTGTATCTGTGTGTTATGTATATAAAATTTCACTAATCCCTTCCCCTCTCTGTTCCCATCTTCTCATTCCCCTTCCCTCTGACAGCTGTCCCTCTGCTTCCTGTGAACCCCACCTCTGCCTCTATTTGTTCCTCAGTTCACTTTATTCATTAGATTCCACATATAAGTGAGATCATATGATATTTGTCTTTTTCTGCATGGCTTATTACACTTAGCATAATAATCTCCAGGTCCATCTATGCCATAGCAAAGGTAAGATTTCCTTCTTTTTCATGACCGTGTGGTTTCCAATGTCTATGTACCACTGCTTTTTTATCCACTCTTCCACTGATGGACACTTGGGCTGTTTTCAGATTTGGCTATTGTAAACAATGCTACAACAAACATGGGAATGCATATCTCCTTTTAAATTAGTGATTTGGTCTTCTTAGGATATATTCCTAAAAAAAGGGGATATCTGGGTCAAAAGGCAGTTCCATTTTTAATTTTTTGAGGAATCTCCATACTGTTTTCCACAATGGCTACACCAGTCTGCATTCCCACCAGTAGTACAGGAGGGTTCCCTTTTCTCCTCACCCTCGCCCGCATTTATTATGTGTTGTTTTGTTAATGAGCGCCATTCTGGCAGGTATTAGGTGATATCTCATTGTGGTTTTAATTGGTATTTTTCTGATGATTAGTGACATTGAATATTTTTTCATCTGCCTGTTGGCCATCTGTATGTCCTCTTTGGAGAAGTGTCTACTCAGTTACTTAGCCCATTTTTTAATTGGACTATTTATCTTCCTAGTGTTGAGTTTCAGAAGTTCTTTATAAATTTTGGTTATTAACCCCTTATCAGACGTATTGGCAAATATGTTCTTCATTGTGTGGGTTGTCTTTTTATTTTGGCAATGGTGTCTTTTGCTGTGCAAAAGTATTTTAGTTTGATATAGTTCCATTTGTTTATTTTGTCCTTTATTTCACTTACCCATGGAGATAAATCAGCAAAAACATTACTATGAGAGATATCAAAGAGTTTACTGCCTATGTTTTCTTTCAAGATGTTTATAGTTTCCAAACATACATTTAAGTCTTTTATTTTGTGTTTATTTTGGTGAATGGTATAAGTGGTCTTTTTAATTTTTTTTCCATGTAACTATCCAATTTTCCCAACACCATTTATTTAAGAGACAGTCTTTACTCCATTGTATGATCTTACCTCCCTTGTCAAATATCAATTGACCATAAAGGCATGGGTTTATTTTCAGGTTCTCTGTTCTTTTCCATTGATTTGTATGCCTGTTCTTATGCCAGTACCAAGCTGTTTTGAATACAATAGCCTTGTAGTATAACTTGATATTAGAAAGTATGATACCTCCCAGTTTATTCATTTTCAAGATTGCTGAGAATATTTGTTCTTTTTTGTTTCTATATAATTTTTGGAATATTTTTCATATATCTTTGAAGTATGACATTGGTATTTTAATAGGAATTGCTTTGCATTTATAGATTGCTTTGGGTAATATAGACATTTTAATGATGTTTATTCTTTCTATCCATGAACATGGTATATGCTTCCACTTTTTGTATCTTCCTTTATTTTATTTTCAATGTCTTATAATTTTCTGAATACAAGTCTTTTACTTCCTTGGTTAAATTTACTCCTAAGTACCTAATTTTCTTTTTTTGTTCTTGCAATTGTGAAGAAGATTGTCTCTTAAATTTTTCTTTCAGACAGTTATTGTTGGTGTATAAAAATGCCACTGATATATGAATATTAATTTTATATCCCACCACCTTGCTGAATTCATTTATCAGGTCAAGTAGTTTTTTGACTTAGACTTTAGGGTTTTCTATGTACAGTATGATGTCATCAGCAAATAATGATAGTTGTATTTCTTTTCTAATTTGGATGCCTTTTATTTCTTCTTCTTTCTTGTGACAGAGACAAAGAGAGACACAGAGAGGGATAAATAGAGGCAGACAGACAGAAAGAGAGAGAGATGAGAAGCATCGATTATTCATTGTGGTGCCTTAGTTGTTCATTGATGGCTTTCTCATAATTGCCTTGCCTTAATTGGGGGGCCACAGCAAATTGAGTCATCCCTTGCTCAGGCCAGTGACCTTGGGCTCAATCTGGTGAGCCTTGCTGAACCAGATAAGCCTGCACTCAAGTCAGTGACCTTGGAGGTCTAAACCTGGGCCCTTTGCATCCTAGTCTGATGATCTATCCACTACATCACTACTTGGTCAAGCAATTCTTTCTTATCTGATTGTTGTGTCTACGACTTCCAGAACTATGTTGAATAAGAGTGTTGAAAGGGGGCAACCCTGCCTTGTTCCCGATCTTAAGGAGGTTGCTTTTTTGTCCATTGAGTATGATGTTGGTTGTCAGTTTCTCATAGATGGCCTTTATTATGTTGAGGTATGTTCCCTGTATTTCCACTTTGCTGAGAGTATTGATCACAAATGGATGCTGGCTTTTATCAAATGCTTTCTCTGCATCTATTGATATAATCATATAATTTTTATCCTTCCTTTTCTCTATTTGATAAATCACATTGATTGATTTGCAAATACTGTACCAGCCTTGCCTCCCCAGAATAAATCCTACTTGATCATGATATATGATTTTTTAATGTATTTCTGGATCTGGTTTGCTAATATATTGCTGAGAATTTTAGCATTTAAGTTCATCAGGGATATTGATCTATAGTTTTCTTTCTTTGTAGTGTCTTTAACTAGTTTTTGAATGAGAATAATGCTTGCTTCATAAAAGGAGCTTGGAGGAGTAAAATGGCCACAGAGTAGATGGACATTACAACTCCCACCTCCCAGAATCAAAGTGGATTGCAACTTAAATTAGGAACAATCATCTTGAAAAACCACTTTAGACTAAACTAAGAGGAATCTATAACCAAGAAATACTGAAGAAACCACACTGAGCTGGTAGGAAAGGTGGAGATGTAGAAAAGGCTGCTCCACTCCCAGGAGTAAGAGGTGGCCTAGAGGATCTCTCATGGTGGGGTGAGTTTTCCAGAGTTGTGAGAGCTCAGACACAGGACCAGAAACCCAGCCTGGAGTCCCAAAGCTTAGAGGTGGCATAGGGACAGTATTTAGCTGAAAGAAGAGCTGGGTTACTGTTTGCAAGTGGGAGACAGAACTCTCAGACCCAGGTATTTTTCTTAAAAGGACTGTGCAGGCAACCTCATTCACAGCCACTTATCCAGAGATCCAGGAGCGAGGAGCGCTGAAAGGACTAGAGTGGCAAGAAGAGAGTGTAGTCTTGGGGGCACAAGGAGAGACTGTTGGAGACAGTGACTCTAACACCCTGCACTGACTCACTTCCAAAATCTAAAGTGGTGATTTTTCCCAGAAGAAATAGCACCAGCAAAGGGAAGCAATTACCCTACCCACCAGAGGCTTCCTACTCCAGTCAACACTAAGTCACATATCAGGAACACAGGTTTCCAGTGCTGATTTCTGGGCTATATCACCCCCCCCCAACCTGCTGAGTACCCTCCAAAGGCCAGGAAGGCCCAGCTGTGGCAGCGGCTGTTGTGCTTGGGCGTTGCAGTGGATGAGACTCCAGCCCAGAGAGGCAGCTGCACTTCAGCAGTGGGTAGCTAAACCTGGAGAGGAATCCCATGTGCTTGCAGGGGCAAAACCCCAAAGGGAAAGGCATGCCCTGTGCTGTCTTGGGGCAGACCTCAGCAGGGTGAGGCATCTCGCATGCTCACAGGGGGTAGAGCCAGGTAGCCAACAAGGTGATGGCAAGAAGTGAATCCCAGAAAAGCTTCCTGCATGCACATGGGAGGTGGAGCCAGAGAGGCAGCCCACACACATGAAGGGCTAATCCCATTGGCCAGCAGTGTGAAAGAGAAGGGTATTGCCTATGGGGCGTCCCTCATGCCTGCAAGGGCAGAGCCCAGAGACGCAGCTTGCTCACCCACAGCAGGAGCCTAGGGAAGCAACGAGACCCCTCACCTACAGAAAACCCTGGACTGCGGTCTGTGACTCTGTGCTGGTGCCTGTGCCTGAGGAGGCGCAGGCAGAGGGGGACCAGCAGAAAAACCTTATTTCAGGAATAGATAGGCCACACACCCTGGCCAAGAGTGGATAAAAGCCAGTCTAGGAGTGAAGCTGATAGTTACAAGGTCATGAGAGCCCAGCAGAGGCAGACACAAATTCTGGATTGCGGGTTGCTCCAAGAAGTTTGCTAAAGGCCAGTCAAAAGCAGTGACCACTATTGGTCTGCACCAGGTTCCCACCAGGGAGTTCCAGGGTGGTACATTCAGCAGCCAGATACAGAGAGCATCAGTTCAGAACCTAACAACCATAGTTAGAGTATGATCTTAAAAAATAAAATGTCTCTTCACACCTGACCCAGCTAAGGCATAAAAAACGTTGTCAGAAACAACAAAAAATTAGTAGCAGCAGACAAGTAGTCCAAAGCAGATTACAAACAGCTGAAGCCATCCCAAGATGATTTAGAAATAACACAACTAAAAGCTGGAGGCAAAGAACACCAATCCTATACTCAGCTAGCTACACAAAAAAACACATCCAAAGGAGCAGTTTATACAGAGACAAAATGGGAAGACAGAGAAGTGCAATTCAAATGAATGAACAAGAAAAAAACCCAGAAAAAGAAGTGAATGAAATGGAAATAACTAAAATAATGGATGCAGAGTTTAGAATAATGAATGTTAGTATGCTCAAGGATCTTAGAGCAACAATAGAGGGTACAAACTGAGGACCTAAATAAAGATATAACTGGCATCAAAAAGGACATTGAAATCATAAAAATTAATCAGACAGAAATGACAAATGCAATATCAGAAATGAAGACTACATTGGAAGGAAATAAAGCAGGCTGGATGAAACAGAAGATCAAATCAGCAACTTAGAGGACAAGATAAGCAAAAGCACAGAAACAAAACAGCAAAAAGAAAAGAAGATCAAACACTCTAAGGAAATGTTAAGGAAGCTCTATGACAACATGAAGAGAAATAACATTCACATAATAGGAATTCCTGAAGGAGAATAGAAAGAACAAGGAATAGAGGACCTGATTGAAAAAATCATAGCTAAAAACTTTCCTAAAATGATGCAGAAAGTCACACAGTTCAAGAAGCAAAGAAAATCCTATTAAAATAGAATCCAAAGAAAACTACACCATGACAAATTATAATTAAAATACCAAAGCTAAGAAATAAAGAATACTAAAAGCTTCAAGTGAAAAGCAATCACCTACAAAGGATCCCCAATAAGGATGACATCTGACTTCTCAACATAAATACTTCAGGCCAGACGGGAATGGCAAGAAATATTCAAAGTAATGCAGAACAGAAACCTACAACCAAGATCTCTTTATCTAGCAAGGCTACCATTTAAAATACAGAAAGAAATAAAAAGCTTCACAGAAAACTAAATATATACATTACAAGCAAACCAATGCTGCAAGAAATGTTTAAGGGTCTGTTGTAAACCAAACAAAGGAGGAAAAATATCTAGTAAAAGAGGAATGTAGATTTAAAGAATAAAATGACAATAAACAACTATATATCAATAACAACCTTAAATGAAAAGGATTAAGCTCCAATCAAGACATAATATAGCTGCATAAATAAGAAAACAAGACCCGTCCATATGGTGTCTACAAGAGACCCACTTCAAAACAAAAGATACATATAGACTGAAAATAAAGAGATGGAAAAATATATTTCATGCACAAGGAAATGAAAAAACAGCTGGGGTACAAAACTTATATCTGAGAAAATAGCCTTTAAAACAAAGGCTATAGTAAGTGATAAAGAAGGTCACTACATAATGATAAGAGGAGCAATCCAACAGGAAGATATAACCATTATAATATCTATGCACCTAATATAGAAGCACCTAAATATATAAAGCAGACTTTGATGAATATAAAGGGGGACATCAACAGCAATACTATAAGAGTAGAGGATTATAATACCACACTAACATCACTGGATAGATCCTCAAGAAAGAAAATTAACAAAGAAACAGAAGACTTAAAGGACACACTACATCAACTTGATTTAATAGATATCTTCAGAACATTCCACACTAAAGCAGCAGAATATAAATTTTTTTCAAGTGCTCATGGTACATTCTCTAGGATAGATCATAAGTTATGTCACAAAATGAGTCTCAACAAATTTAAGAAGATTGAAATCACATCAAGAATCATCTCAGATCACAATGGCATGAAACTAGAAATCAACTACAATAGAAAAAATAAAAAACACTCAAACACTTGAAAACTAAATAGCATGTTATTAAATAATGAATGGGGTAACAAGGAAATCAAGGAAAAAAGCAAATATTTTCTTGAAACAAATGAAAATTCACATAAAACAACTCAAAATGTATGGGACACAACAAAAGCAGTCCTAAGAGGAAAGTTCATAGTATTATAGGCATACCTTAAGAAGCTAGAAAAAGCTCAAATAAACAACTTAGCCCTGCATCTAAAAGAACTAGAAAAAGAACAGCAAGTAAAGCCCAGAAATGTAGAAGGAAGGAAATGATAAAGATCAGAGCAGAAATAAATGACATAGAGGCTAAAAAATAAAACAGAGGATCAGTGAAACCGAGAGGTGGTTCTTTGAAAAGGTAAACAAGATAGATGAACCTTTAACCAGACTCACCACAAAAAAAAAAGAGGAAAGACTCAAATAAATGAAGTTAGAAATAAGACTGGAGAAGTACAAAGAATTGTAAAAAATACTATGAAGAACTGTATGCCAAAAAATTAGATGACCTATGTGAAATGGAAATTTATTGAAACATATAATCTTTCAAAAATCTATCTGGAAGAATCAGAAATACTTAACCGACCGATTACAAAAAATGAGAACAAAACAGTTATCAAAAAACTCCCAACAAACAAAGACCCTAGGCCAGATGGCTTCACAGGCAAATTCTACCAAGTATTCAAAGAAGAACTAACTCTTATCTTTCTCAAGCTATTTCAAAAAATTCAAGAGGAGAGAGGACTTTCAAACTCCTTTTACGAGGCAAGCATAATACTGATTCTAAAATCAGCCAAAGGCTATACAAAGAAAGAAAACTATAGACCAATATCCCTGATAAATTTAGGTGCTAAAGTTCTCAACAAAATATTAACAGACCAAATCCAGCAATATATGAAAAAAAATTCCATTATGATTAAGTGAGATTTTTTCTGGGGAGACAAGGCTTGTAAAAAATTCGCAAATCAATCAATGTGATTCATCACATAAACGAAAGGAAGGAAAATAATCACCTGATTATATCAGTAGATGCAGAAAAAGCAGTTGATAAAATCCAGCACCCATTTATGTTCAAAATTCACAGCAATATGGGGATACAGGGAACATACCTCAACATGATAAAGGCCATCTATGACAAACCCATAGCCAACATTACATTCAATGGGCAAAAATTTTTTTAAAAATCCTTAAGATCAGAAACAAGATGGGGGTGCCCCCTTTAACCACTCTTATTCAACACAGTTTTGGAAGTCCTAGCCATAGCAATCAGACAAGAAGAAGAAATAAAAGGCATCTGAACTGGAAAAGAAGAAATAAAACTATCATTATTTACTGATGCTATGATACTGTACATAGAAAACTCTAAAGTCTCAGTCAATAAATGACTGGACCTGATAAATAAATTCAGCAAGGCAGCAGGATATAAAATCAATAGTCAGAAATCAGTGACATTTTATACACCAACAATGAACTGCCTAAAAGAGAAATTATAAAAAGTACCTAAAAGTAAATTTAACCAAGGAGGTTAAAGAATTGTACTTGTAAAATTATAACACATTGATAAAGAAAATCAAGGAAGATACAAACAAGTGGAAGCACATACCGTGTTCATGGATAGAAAAAATAAACATCATTAACATGTCTGTATTACCCAAAGCAATTTATAAATTCAATGCAATTCACATTAAAATACCAATAAGATATTTTAAAGATATAGAACAAATATTTCAAAAATTTATATGCAACCAAAAAGATCAGGAATAGCTTCAGCAATCTTGAAAAAGAAGAATAAAGTGGGTGGTATCACACTTCCTGATATCAAATTACTCTACAAGGCCATTTTACTCAAAACAGCTTGGTACTGGCATAAGAACAGGCATATAGATCAATGGAACAGAACAGAGAACCCAGACCCACACCTTTATGGACAATTGGTATTTGAGAAGAGTTAAGAGCATACAATGGAGTAAAGACAGTCTCTTTAACAAATTGTGTTGGGAAAATTGGACAGCTACCTGCAAAAAAATGAAACTAGAGTACCAAGTTACACCATTCACAAAAATAAACTCAAAATGGATAAAAGACTTAAATGTAAGTCATGAACCCATAATAAGCATTTTATAAGCAAACATAGGCAGTAAGCTGTCTGACATCTCTCGCAGCAATATATTTGCTTATTTATCTCCATGAAGAAGGGAAATGAAAGACAGGATGAACAAATGGGACCACATCAAACTAAAAAGTTTTGCACAGCTAAAGACAATCTAAACAAAATAAAAGACAAACCACACAATGGGAGAACATATTCAGCAATACGTCTGATAAGGGGTTAATAACCAAAATTTATAAAGAACTTGTAAAACTCAACACCAGGAAGATAAACAATCTAATGAAAATATGGGCAAAAGATATGAATAGACACTTCTCCAAACAGGACATATAGATTACCAATAGGCATATGAAAAAATACTCAACATCACTAATCATTAGAGAAATGCAAATTAAAACCACAATGAGATATCAGCTCACACCAGTCAGAATGGCGCTCATTAACAAAACAACACATAATAAGTGCTAGCGAGGGTGTGGAGAATAGAGAACCCTCCTGCACTGCTGGTGGGAATGCTGACTGGTGCATCCACTGTGGAAAACAATATAGAGATTCCTCAAAAAATTAAAGAAACTGCCATTTCACCCAGCCATCCCACTTTTAGAAATATATCCTAAGAACATCATATCACTAATTCAAAAGAAGAATTGCACCCCCATGTTTATGGCAGCATTGTTCACAATAGCCAAGATCTGGAAACAGCCCAAGTGTCCTACAGTGGACGATTCGATAAAAAAGAAGTGGTACATATACACAATGGAATTCTATGGGGCCATGAAAAAAAAGGAAATCTTACCTTTTGCTACTACATGGATGGATCTGGAAACTATTATGTTAAGTGAAATAAGCCAGGCAGAGAAAAAAATATATCATATGACCTCACTCACTTAAGAAATCCAATGAACAATGTGAACTGAAGAACGGAATAGAGGGAGAGGTGAGATCAAAGAGACCAGAGGGAAATCAGACAGAGGGTACAGGGATGAGAGAATGAGACTAGAGAAGGAAAAGAGATTGGTGAAATTATATATTCACAACACAGGTTTATAGAGAACAGAAAAGCAAATCTTGGAGGAAAGTGGGGAAGGCTTTGTGGGGAGGGCAGCAAAGATGTTCTTGAGGGGCACACGGGGGGATGTATTTGTCAGGACAATTGAATCTATGTAACCGCAATAAATTTAAATTAATAAAAAATAAGAGCTTGGAAGTCTTCCCTTTTCTTAAGTTTTTTTAACATAGCTTGAGAAGAATAGATGTTAGTTCTTTTTTGAATATTTGGTAAAATTCACCTGTGAAGCCATCTTGTCCAGGACTTTTGTATGCTGGGGGTATTTTGATAACTGTTTTTATTTCATTTGTTGTAATAAGTCTGTTTAGGTTTTCTGATTCTTTAGACTGAGTTTTAAAGACTGTATGTTTCTAGGAATTTATCCATTTCACCTAAGTTGTTCAATTTTTTGGCATATATATTTTCATAGTATTTTTTTTTACACTCCTTTGTATTTCTACAGTGTCGATTGTTACTTCTCTTTCATTTCTAATTTTATTTATTTGAGTATTTGAGTCTTCTCTCTCTCTCTCTCTCTTTTTTTTTTTTTTTTTTTTGTTGAGTCTGGTTAAAGGTTTGTCATTCTTGTTTACCTTTTCAAAGAACCTGATCTTGCTTTCATTGATCTTTTCTATTTTTATTTTTAGCCTCTATGTCATTTATCTCTGCTCTGATCTTTATTATTCCTTTATTCTACTTCTTCTGGGCTTTATTTGTTGCTCTTTTTCTAGTTTTTTAAGATGCAGGTTTAAGTTCTTTATTTGAGCTTTTCCTTGCTTATTAAGGTATGCTTGTAATGCTATAAACTTCCCTCTCAGGCCTGCTTTTACTGTGTTTCATAAATTTTGAGTTTTTATATGTTCATTTTCATTTGTTTCACAAAAATCTTTTATTATTTTCGTTGATCTTGTTATTACCCCATTCGTTATTTAATAACATACTATTTATCATCCAAGTGTTTAAATGTTTTTCAGTTTTTCTATTCTAGTTGATTTGTTGTTTTTTGCTTTTGTATTCAGAGAAGATTCTTGATTTTAATCTTCTTCAATATTTTGAGAATTGTTTTGTGTTCAAATATGTGGTCTATCCTAGAGAATGTACCATGAGCACTAGAAAAGAATGTATACTCTGCTGCTTTGGGGTGTAAAGTTCTAGAGATATCAATTAAATCCAGTTGATCTAGTGTATCATTTAAGGTCATTGTTTCTTTGTTAATTTTCCATCTAGGGGATCTATTTGTTGATGTTAGTGGAGTATTAAAATCCCCTATGATTATAGTATTGCTGTCAATCTTGCCCTTTATGTTCATCAAAATCTGCTTTATATATTTAGGTGCTCCTATGTTAGGTGTATAAATATTTAAAATTGTTATATCCTTCTGTTGGATTATTTTCTTTATCATTATGTAGTGAACTTCTTTATCCCTTACTATAGCTTTTGTTTTAAAGGCCATTTTGTCAGATATTAGTATTACTATCCCAGTTTTATTTTAATTTCTATTTGCATGAAATAATTTTTTTCATCTCTTCACTTTCAATTTATGTGTATCCTCTGTTTTCAGGTAGGTCTCTTGTAGATAGCATATGTACAGGTCCTGTTTTTTTATCCATGCAGTTAGCCTATGTCTTTTTATTTATTTATTTATTTTACAGGGACAGAGAAAGAATCAGAGAGAGGGATATATAGGGACAGACAGACAGGAACAGAGAGAGGTGAGAAGCATCAATCATTAGTTTTTCATTGCCGTTACGACACCATCGTTGTTCATTGATTGCTTTCTCACACATGCCTTGACTGCAGGCCATCAGCAGACCAAGTAACCCCTTGCTGGAGCCAGCAACCTTGGGTCCAAGCTGGCGAGCTTTTGCTCAAGCCAGATGGACCCGTGCTCAAGCTGGCAAGCTCGGGGTCTTGAACCTGGGTCTTCTGCATCCCAGTCCGATGCTCTATCCACTGTGCCACCGCCTGGTCAGGCCCTATGTCTTTTGATTAGAGCGGTTAATACATTTATATATAAGGTTATTATTGATATGTATTTATTTATTGCTATTTTGTTCTTTAAATCTACAGTCCTCTTTGTCTCTATTTCTTCTTACCTTTACTCTTTTTACAGCAGGCCCTACAACATTTCTTTCAGTACTGGTTTGGTTGTAATACATTCCTTGAATTATTTTTGTTGTTTTTGTTTTTGTCTGGGAAGCTTTTAATTTCTCCTTCAATTTTAAATGATAACCTTTCTAGATAAAGAAGTTTTGGTTGCAGGTTCTTGTTTTGCATCACTTTAAATATTTTTTGCCAATGCCTTCTGGCCTCAAGTGTTTCTGTTGAGAAGTCAGATGTAATTGTTATGGGGGCTCCTCTGTAGGTAATTAACTGCTTTCCTCTTGCATATTTTAGTATTCTTTCTTTGTCTCTTATCTTAGGCATTTTAATTATGATGTGTTTTGGTGTAGGCCTCCTTGGGTTTCTCTTTAATGGGACACTATGTGCTTCTTGAACTTGTGTGACTTTTTCCTTCATCAATTTAGAAAAATTTTCAGCTATGATTTCTTCAAACAGATTCTCTATTCATTGTTAATTCTCTTTCCCTTCAGAAACACCTGTGATGCTGATGTTGTTTCTCTTCATGTTGTCACAGAGGTTTCAGAGTTTTCTCAGTCTTTCTGAGCTTTTCTTTTTTAAAAAAAATTTTTATTATTATTATTAATTTTAATGGGTGACACCAATAAATCAGGGTCCATATGTACAATAAAAACATCTCCAGATTATCCCATCATTCAATTGTGTTGCATACCCGTCACCCAAAGTCAAATTGTCCTCTGTTATCTTCGATCTGGTTTTCCCTGTGCCCCTCCTCTCCTCCCTATTACACCCTCCCCTCCCTCCCGCGACCCCGTAACCACCACTCTCTTGTTCATGTCTCATAGTCTCACTTTTATGTCCCACATATGTATGAAATAATGCTGTCCTCAGTTTTTTTTTTTCGGATTTACTTATTTCACTTCGTATAATGTTATCAAGGTCCATCCATTTTGTTGTAAATGATCTGATGTCATCATTTCTTATGGCTGAGTAATATTCCATAGTATATATATATATGTACCAAAGCTTTTTAATCCACTCATCTTCTGGTGGACACTTCAGCTGTTTCCAGATCTTCGCTATTGTGAACAATGTTGCCATGAACATGGGGGCGCATTTCTTCTTTTCAAACAGTGCTATGATGGTCTTAGGGTATATTTCTATAAGTGGGAGAGCTAGGTTAAAAGGCAGTTCGATTTTTAATTTTCTGAGGAATCTCCAAACTGTTTTCCACAGTGGCTGCACCAGTCTGCATTCCCACCAGCAGTGCAGAAGGGTTCCCTTTTCTCCACATCCTGGCCAGCACTTGTTCTGTGTTGTTTTGCTGATGAGTGCCACTCTGACTGGTGTGAAGTAATATCTCATTGTGGTTTTAATTAGCATTTCTCTAATGATTAGTGATGTTGAGCATTTTTTCATATGCCTATTGGCCATCTGTATGTCCTCTTTGGAGAAATTTCTATTCATTTCTTTTGCCCATTTTTTGATTGGATTGTTTGTTTCCTGGTGTTGAGTTTTATAAGTTCTTTATAAATTTTGGTTATTAACCCCTTATCCGACGTGCTGTCGAATATGTTCTCCCATTGTGTGGTTTGTCTTTTTTTGTTGTTCTTATTGTCTTTAGCTGTGCAAAAATTTTTTAGTTTGGTATAGTCCCACTTGTTTATCTTGCCTTTTATTTCATTTGCCGGTGGAGATAAATCGGCAAATATATTGCTGCTACAGATGTCGGAGAGCTTGCTGCCTATGGTTTCTTCTAAGATGCTTATGGTTTCATGGCTTAAGTTTAAGTCTTTTATCCACTTTGAGTTTGTTTTTGTGAATGCTGTAAGTTGATGGTCTAGTTTCATTTTTTTGCAGGTAGATGTCCAATTTTCCCAACACCATTAGTTAAAGAGGCTTTCTTTACTTTATTGTATGTTTTTTCCTCCTTTGTCAAATATCAGTTGTCCATAAAGATGTGGGTTTATTTCTGGGTCCTCTGTTCTGTTCCATTGATCTATGTGCCTATTCTTATGCCAGTACCAGTCTGTCTTGAGTATAATGGCCTTGTAGTAAACCTTGATATTTGGAAGAGTGATACTTCCTGTTTATTTTTTCTTTTTAAGATTGCTGAGGCTATTCGTGTTCTTTTTGGGTTCCATATAAATTTTTGGAATATGTGTTTTATATCTTTGAAGTATGTCATTGGTATTTTAATTGGTATTGCATTGAATTTATAAATTGCTTTGGGAAATATACACATTTTAATGATGTTTATTCTTCCTAGCCGTGAGCACGGTATATGTTTCCACTTGTTTGTATCTTCCTTGATTTCTTTTATCAATGTTTTATCATTTTCCGAGTACAAGTCCTTAACCTCCTTGGTTAAATTTACTTCTAGTTACTTTATATTTTTGGCTGCAATAGTGAAAGGGATTGTTTTCTTAATTTCTTTTGCTGACAGTTCATTGTTGGTATATAGAAATGCCTCTGATTTCTGAGCATTAATTTTATATCCTGCCACCTTGCTGAATTCATTTATAAGGTCCAGTAGTTTTTTGACTGAGGCTTTAGGGTTTTCTATATAAAACATCATATCATCTGCAAATAATGACAGTTTTACTTCTTCTTTTCCAATTTGGATGCCTTTTATTTCTTCTTCTTGTTGATTGCTGTAGCTAGGACTTCCAGAACTATGTTGAATAAAAGTGGTGAAAGGGGGCACCCCTGCCTGGTTCCTTATCTTAAGGGGATTGCTTTTAATTTTTGTCCATTAAGTATGATTTTTGCTGTGTCTTTGTCGTAGATGGCCTTTATCATGTTAAGAAATGTTCCTTGTATTCTCAGTTTACTGAGAGTTTTGAGCATGAATCGGTGCTGGATTTTATCAAATGCCTTTTCTGCATCTATTGAAATTATCATGTGATTTTTGTCCTTCCTTTTGTTTATGTGATGAATCACATTGATTGATTTGCGAATATACTGAACCAGCCTTGCCTCTCCAGAATAAATCCCACTTGATTATGGTGTATGTGTTGAGCTTTTCTTTTTGACGTCTACTTCTGTGCTTTTGTTTATCTTGTCCTCTAAATTGTTGTTCTGCTTCATCCAGCCTGCTGTTGATTCTATCTAGTGCAGCCTTCTTTTCTGACCTTGTATTTGTCATTTCTGACTTGTTCTTTTTCATGATTTCATTGTCCTTTTTAATGCTTGCTATCTCTTTATTTAGGTGCTCTTTATGTCCATTCATTGTTGCTCTAAGTTTCTTGGGCATCCTAAAAATTATTATTTTAACTCTGCATCTGGTTGGTTGTTTTTTTCCATTTCATTTCATTCTTTTTCTTAGCATTTCTCTTGTTGATTCTTTGGGCAGCTTTTCTTTATCTGCCTATTTTTGTGTGTGTGGATTAAGTTTACTGTCTGACTTTGAAATTTTTGTGGGTCTTTATAAGAAAGACAGGCTCAGTGGTACTGACCTCCTAGCCACTTGGTTTTCTTGTTCTAGGAATGCTTCTTGAAGGTACTATTTTCCTTTATGTTGTATGTAAGTATTAAATGCAATTGGTCCTTTTGTGGGTAAGGTATTTCTTTCAGGCTTGGCTGGCTGTAAGGGTCAACCTTGATCATGTGTATTACACACTGTGCAATGTCTGTTGTATTGGGCTTATTTATTCTCCACAGTATCTGGTGCTTGCTAAAGTCCTCCTTTGTGCATGCTGCTTATTTAGCTAGCTGAGTCTAGTGTTGTTGCTGTCTGCCATGCACTACCAGTTGTTTTGGTTCTTTTTTATTTTTTAAAGATTTTATTTATTCATTTTAGAGAAAGGAGACACAGAGAGAGAGAGACAGAGACAGAGACAGAGAGAGACAGAGAGAGAAGGGAGGGAGGAGCATAAAGCATCAACTCCCATATATGCCTTGACCAGGGAACCTCAGGGTTTCAAACCGGCAACCTCAGTGCTTCAGGTTGATGCTTTTACCCACTGTGCCACCACAGGTTGGGCTGTTTTGGTTCTTGATCTCTTGTTAGCATCAACTGTTGTTTGTAACCTGCTGTGGACTATCTGTCTGCAGCTACTGCTCTTTTCACTGTTTGTGTGTGTATTTTCTGTGCCTGGGTAGTATGAGGGGCCAACCTTTGTTTACAGATCAGCTTCCTCCTGCTTAGAGATGAAAGTAGCTCTGTAAAAACCCCAAGCATGGTAATATTTGCCTCTACTTTTCAGCTGCTCAATCTCCTCTTGCAGCTGCCTGGTCTCCCCACAGAATCTTCTGTAGAAAGATTGTAGTGTGGACCCAGACTGACCTCATCCAACCAATCTTTCCACAAATTGCACACTGGTGGGTTAGGGCATCTGAGGTTAGGAATATAAAGTTAGTGGGATCCCTGACTTCAGCATAATCCCTCAGCCTGTGTTGGATACTTAAATTTTATTTCTCCCCAACAAGGTGAGTAGCAGGTTCAGATCTAGTGTGGCTACAGTCCCCTCTGCAGATGTTCTTTCAACTGGTGAGACCCCGGTATCAGGAAGGAAGACTGAGTCCTCTCCTGGGGCTGACTGTACCCACCCCTGAAAGTGTCTAAGCCTCTCAACCAGATTCAACAATAGACTCACAGGGACTCACATGTTAATTGTCCATTCTCCAATCCTCTCTTCCTTCCCCCTGTGAAATATATCCCAGCAGGGCCAGATATCTTGCACCCAGGCCATAGTCTGTGATGCTCCACCCTATCCAATGCACATGAGCCATTGTGCTGGTGCTGATTACAGAGAGTGGAACTTGCTTCAGCTGGACCAGGTGTGATGAGTCCTTACTTAAGATACCCCACTAGCAAGTGCTGTTAGGTCTTGAACCAATGCTTCGCACAGCTGACCACTGAATGTGCCAACCTTGGGCCTCCCTGGCAGGAACCCAGTTTAGACCAGTGGTAGACACTGCCCATAACTCGTCCTCAGAAACTTTCTTGGAGCTACAAGCAATCCAGAGTTTGTGGTTGCCTCTGCTGGGCTCAGGTGTACATGGAAATACCAAGCTGCACACGGTGGCTGGCTTTTACTCACACTGGGCCTCAGGTATGGTGTCTTAAAAGCCTAAGGTTCCCTGAGTCCCACCTCCTGCAGCTTCTGCTGACTGTTTGTTGGGCTTGACCACTGAAAAAAACTGTGGTAGAGTTTAGACCAGTGGTTCTTAACCTTTTTTGAGGTACCGAACCCACCAGTTTCATATGCACATTCACCGAACCCTTCTTTAGTGATAAATAAAATATGATTTTTTTCCCAAATTTAAGACATAGGTACATGTTTTTTTACTGGTGCACAAAATGAGCCGTGCATGAACATCACCTTGCTCAAAGAACAAAACCAACAAAGTGCATGAACTCACAACAAATTACGGTATTACTTTATTCTAGCCTCCGTGGCAGAGGCTTCTCCAAACCCCTGAGACCGACTCATCGAATCCCTAGGGTTCGATAGAACCCAGGTTAAGAACCACTGGTTTAGAGCATATGGCAATTCAGAGATTAGGAAGGGTGGTAGGCGTGATTCCACTCCTCAGCCCCAAGTGTCTGTTCAGACATTTTTTCAAAGAGCTCATTAGGGTGTGGCCCCAGGAATCTGGTGGCTGTGGCCTCTGAGATTCAGGGGTGTGGTCTGCCTGTATTCTAGATAGGTTTTACTGAATCTCTTTTCAGGAAGAATTATCACTCTTAGATTTAGGAGCATGTGGGGGAAAGCTCCGACCTCAACACCAGAAATCTGAGTCACTGATGCACCCTCTATCTACTTCCTGGCTTCTTAGTATGACCCATTCTCCATGAATGGAGTAGCAGAGACTCCCAAGGGCAGAGCAGTTGTTTTTTCCCAGTCTGATGTCACTCGGAGGTTTCTGCTCCACCCCCCCAAAATGGCGACTGCAGTATTGGAAAATGACTCAGCACAGAGGGTCTGACCATGTCTCCTCTTAAGCCTCTAACTTTACACTCTCCTTATGCAACTCTATTCCTCTTAGTTCTTCCTCTGCTTGAGCCCTGGGTAAGTGGCTGTGAACAAGATTTTCTGCACAGGCCCTTTAAGACAGAGCCTGCATCTCCAAGAGCTCTGTCTCTTTGTTGCAGACAGAAACCCAGTTTTTTTCACCTCCAAATGCTGTGTGGGTGCCTTTTTTGGGCTCTGAGGCTCTAGTCTTCGGTTCAGGGCCTGTGGCTGAGGACCCATACCTCTCAGGGGGACCCTTCTCACAGTGAGAGTCCCTCCGAACCCTCAGCCACCTCTCTTTCCTGGAACTGGGGCAGCGCTTTCTACCCTTCCTACTAGTCTTGGTGTGGCTTCTTCTGTGATCCTTGGTTACATACTCCTCTTTGTTTAATCCAAAGTTGGTTTTTCAAGATGATTGTTTTTAAATTAAGTTGTAATCCAATTTGGTCCTGGAAGGTGGCAGTTGGAACGTCCACCTATTCTGTTACAATCTTGGAATTCTATTTTTTATTTCTTTGCTAGAATTTTGCTTGGTTAGTTTGTTGATTGGTTGGTTGATTGAATGGTTTATTGTTTGATTGGTGTTGTTCCCTCCCATTTTGTACTGCAAGTATCTGGAGCTCATCTTACCATGGGGTTATACCTTATCTTTAGATATCTCTCAAATGATACTTTTCTGATTACAAGATTAATAGATTTTTGTCCCTGAAGCACACTTCGCATTATCTACCTGGATTTTCAGAACACACTGAATCCTTCCTTATGAAACAGAACAATGAGTTTTTCTGTTTTGGGGTTTTTTTTATAGCTTTATTTTAACATGGCCCCTACATTCATTTCTGGCAATAGAAAAGATTGTAGGGGGAAAATATGAGGGCTGTAAGGTAGCTTGGAAAAACATGTTCAGCTCCTACTAAAAGAGCTCTCCAGTTAATTTTTCACCTGTTCCAAAGGATCAGCCTCACGTAGTTCTCTTAAGCAGCTTCTTGACACTGTTTTTAACTTTATCTCAATGTTAACAGAATGACTGAATATTGTGAACACATAGTCATATAGAGTCATGAGAGGAGAGATTATATTCAGCAGATATCATTTAATATCAATAAATAAAGAAAGTATTTAAAAATGAATGAAAAATTCCACCAGGTCCAAAAATCTTCAGAGTTAAATAAATAAATATTATTTATCTTCTAAGCCAAATAACTATACAACCTAATGCATTATGGTGCATTTTTCTGAGGGCTCTTTTCCTAATAACTGGTACTTGTAAAATTAATTTTATCTCTAGGACCACCTGATTACCTCCTTTGAGTAATGGAATTATTAACCCAGCCAACACAGATAGGGTCAGATACGCCCATTAGTATCAGAGACAAAGATCAGCCATATCTTGCTTTAAATCTCTCAATATTAAGGAACTCACCAAGTTGAGAAGGCACCTTGTAAGGGAAACAGCTGTGTTAGTCTTGCTCACTTGCACTTTGCATGATTAGTGTGTGAGCACACGGCAGAGTTGCATGTGTATAGCCAATGTAAGGCTACGGGTGCTTGTGTACAGGTAGGATTGCTTGCCCACCCCTTTGAGGGGTTTTTTGGCAGATGACTTGCCCACCACTGTGAGGGGCCATTTTGCTGTTTGTTCGCCTGCTGCTATGAGAAGTGGTTTTCCCTGCTTGTTTGCTCATCCACTGCTATGAGACTATTAAATGGGAATTTTCTACTGCTTTCTGGCTCTGCAGTTCCTCTACTGTCTGCCTAAATCCTATGTGAACCTGCCTGGCCTCGAACACCAGCATTACCCGCCCCTTAAAATTTTATAGAAAAGTTAAGTCCCAAAATATGTAGAACGCCATAGTTGTTTCCTTAATGGATAAATATCTTTAAGTGGTGGGAAGACTAAAACTAAATATAAAATTATTTGTAAGATCTTATCTGTGGTTTTAATATCTTTGAATTAAAGAATCTGTGCATAATTGATACTTTATGTCTGTATTGTTTAAGACTATCAACTCCTAAAGACAACAGAATGGCTTTATAATTGAGGAGGGAGCAAGCCTCCCTCCTGCTTTGAGAGCAGAGAAACCAGAAGAATACAAGGGAAAGGAGCAAGCAGGGATAACTGAGTTAGCCAGTTATAAATTAACTACATCCCATAGTTCTCTAAATGGTTCCTTAGAGCCACTTGCAACATAAAGCAAGAATAGCAGGATCTGTATGTAGCTAGGACCTGTGATTTGGAAATCCCTTCCCACTTGCTGACCCCACTGAAACTCTCCCTCCCTTCTCCTTGAGTCCTGGGAAACCTTAAACAAAGGAGTCATGTGCCCATTGCTTGGATACTGTAAAGGTATATAACCTGTAAGAAACTCTGAGGAGCTTGTACTTTGGTGCTACTAACCCTAATGCTCCACCAGATACAAATAAATTCTCCTTTATCTGTCACTGAAGTTGTCTGAGTGTCTTATCCTCTGTTGTGGTCACTTCGTGAAACATAATTACAATATAAAATTAATATCTAAGCCATTAAAATAGGCCCATGATTTTTAAGTAGACATCTTAATAAGATTGCAAATAACAATGGAGAGTTTAGGAGAGTTTAAGTTTTTCAATAATTATAAATTTAATTCATCAAATGTGGATTGACCCTAAAAGTTTAGGATAATGACTGTGTTTGAATTTTAAATTTATAAATTTAGTAAACTTATTACTAACTTTTTAAAACAAAACTAAACTTCAGAATAAGTTTTCCATGTATAATACTGCCCTGCTGGGTGCCAAAATGTGAAGTAATTTAATGAGAATTAATGTCTTGGTAAGCTTTCTGCTTGTTTGACCTTTCATTTGGCTCTTCTTCAAATTCTCTTAGAAAATTCCTTCAGGCTTGGGGATGGCAGTTGAGGACAGAATCACCAAGTGACACCTGAAGATGGTGGAGCTACCAAATGAGTAAGCACTGTCAGTAAACTAGGAGAGAACTAGAGAACCTTAACCTTTTGGGAGTCTTCAGACCCCTGACCACCAATTGGAGAGCCCAAGTTTTAGCCCTAATACATGCTGTACCCTACCACCATGGGGATTCAGTTCCCAGTGTTTGCTTTTGTTATCTTCAATGATAAATTCAGACCTAGAGAGTGTTTCACTCTGAAAGCCTGGGTGATGGCTTGTTTCTGAGATTATGTTTTGTTAGTCCTTGCTTGATGGGGTTTTGCCTTTCCCTAAGGGCGAGTTCCCTGGCACAGATGCTTTAGCTGGCAAAAGAACTGAGAGTGAAATCTGAGACTGGCTTTATGGGTGAGGTTCCCATTTGTTCAAAGCCACCTCTTATCTTTCCCCTCTGAAGTCACCAAAGAAAACTGAAAATCCTGTAGTGACCCTTAATTATGCAGCTGAGGGAGGAATCACAGAGTAACTAAAATAGAATGCTTTTCTTTTTCTGTATAACAAATATAGTGTGACTGAAAAGCTTTTACGGATCAGTTTTTCCTGGTTTAATTTATCATCTGGGTAAGCTGAAACAATCTTTCTTCTGTTCCTTTTAGACAAGGGGCCAGATTTTGAGCAAACGATTTTGTTAGCTCCAGTAGCTGTACTTCTGATAACACTGGCCATCCTCGGATGTCTATTCCCTTTGCTATGGAGAAAGAAGTGGTAAGATGGCAGGACTGGCCCCTGGGAAATGATAGGGAAGGTAAGATCCTCTGAAGTGATCCAGCCCCTGTGCGAGTCCTCCCCTCCTTCATGATTCACCCTGCTCCCTATCCCCAACCCAACACACACTTCAACAAAGTACATTGTAGGGAATGTTCAGAATAAACATTTTATCTTTTGGTGTGTTAGATCTCTTAGAGCCCTAACATTTGGGCCTCATTTGAGAGAAATAAGTTTCAGGCATCAAAGTGGTTGAAAGAGCTTGAGAAAGAGGGATTTCACTCCCAATCTAAGGGCAGCCTTCTTAGAAAGAAATGTGATGTATTCTGATCCAAACCAAAATAAAAGTGGTCTGAACTATGCTTTAGCTTGAATTGGCTTGAAGCAAGCGCTTTAAGTACAATCAACCAAAAAATGCCCCCAAAACCAAAAAAACTTAAAGCATTTATGAGTGTGTCTTTAAGTTGCAAAGAGTATGAAAATGTGACATCTTGTTTATTGGCCACATAATTTTAAATTATCTTTTTCTTCGAGGGGGGGGCTGTCTTTCATTACAGGGAATTGGACAATCGAAAGGTTTAAAAAGTAATTTCTGGACATTTGAGCACACTAAATGTTTCCTTAAGAGCAAGAATAAACACTTGTAAAATAACACTTATGCCAACATTTTATCTTAATGATTCTCAAATTTTCTTATCCTTAAGAGTCACTTGGGGTATTTGTTCAAAGCACAGATTCTGCACACTCTCTTTTCTTTCTCCTCCAAAATGATCCAATGCTTTGTGCTTTGGCCTGGGAATATGAATTCTGAGAACTACAGAAAGAATCTGATCTTGCATTTAAACATGCAGTACTATCTAGTTCACTGTGATTTAAATGCTCACACTCAGAGGCAGATTTAACCGCGAGCGCACCAAGCACATGCCTTGGACCCCAACTTCTGAAAGGCCCCACAAAACCTCAACTTTACACTTTTTTCTAATGATACCAAGTTTGGTTTCATATGTGCAATTTTAACATTAATAATAATAATATATTTTATTAATTTAAAAATATGGTTAACATGTATTTTTATTTTCCCTCTTTTTTTTAAGGGGCCCAATATTTTCTTCTGTGCCCAGGTCCTCAACCAACCTTAATCTATCTCTGCTCACCCTTTTTCATGACCTTGACTGTGTTCAACTACCAGTTCTTTCTCCCTTTGCTGGCTAAGCTAGTCCCTGGGGGCTAGCTTTGGTGAATCACATGTTGTACCTGTGGGTGTGACACAGGTCCTCTGGGTGATTGCTGGTCACATAAGAAACATACTCCCACTTGCTGTGAGAATTCTCCAATGATAAGCTTTATATCTTTGAGAAAATTACCCACCTAGAATTATGTCCTGTAGATCTTTGTTACCATAATTTAAGAAAAACAGCAGATCTGGGAGGAAAATTATAAGATTAAAATGGCACAGAAGATTTCACATGAGACAGAATAAGTACAATGAGTCTAAAATTTCCCAATAAAACTATATTCCCCAATTTTACCATATTCTCAGAATAGAGCCAGTTAGTACCATGGATACAAAGATCTATCACAGCTTGTAAAAGATAGTTTTGAAAGATAAAAATATGTATATTATACCCATAAATTATGGATTATATATGGACAACTTATTAGCAAAAGTATTACATAAAATTTTAAGAACATTCTTGAGACATTCATGTGTGTTGGATATATGAAGAAATAATTAAGTCAAGATAAGTATCTTCAGACTAATCTCTAACATTTAAAAGAGAGCAGCAACATCTCTCCCAAAGAGATTTCTTTTGTTTTTTTTTAACCCCTGGTTTGCTAATACCAGACACTTCTTTTTTAATCAACAGGTAAAATGAAGCCTCACCACACCTGTAAAGTAACATGCATGATATAACAAGAAGCATGGTGTGCAGCAGCTCTCTGGAATGTCTAGTGGAGTTGGGAGATAAAGTATACCCATGCATAGAGAATAACCCAGCATAATGCAGCCAATAAAATTTTCTGTAGTTGGAGAGAAAGGCCCAATACTCTGAGAAGTAGAATAATTTAACAGTCTCTAGTGGTAAAAAAAAAAAAAAAAAAGCCCCAAAACATTGTGATAGAGAATTGCACTTTTAAACAGCTGTACACATTAGTTTCTTTGTCTATAACCTAGAGGTGATGATATAATACCTACTTCATAAGGTTACAATTTGATTGTGTGTAAAATGTATGACATGGTATAAAAGCCTAATATATATTAAGATCTTTATTATCATTCTACCTTTCCTTTTGAATGTTTTTTATCATTCCACTCTTTCTTTTAACCTGGCTAACTCTTACTCACCTCAAAACCCTGCTCAAATCACACCTCCTTCAGCTAGCTTGCACTGATTTACAGAATTGGTTTGAAGTACATTACTGTCAGCATTGAGTACCTAACTTTGGGGACTGTTTCAATTGCTTATTCATTGTATATTGTAATTATAAAGTTAATCTGTTGTCTTTAGGAGTTTATAATCTTAAATAACACAGATATAAAATATCAATTATGCACAAATTCTTTAATTAAAAGATATTAAAACCACTACTCTCAATGCTCTTTGGGAAGAGAGAGCAGGACTTATTTGACTGTGTCTCCAGAGCCTAATAGCATGCTCAACATTAAGCAGGCATCAAGTAAGTATTTCTTTATTAAATGAAATGGTTTTTCTTAAATAGAAAAGGTGAGATTTTATACTAATTCTCAAAGTCCAGGTAGACTCCTAATGTACAGAAATGAAAGGAAAACCAAGTTTAGTAAATGAAAAACTATTGGCTTATATGCCTCTTCAAAGAAGTTATGCCCTTGTCCTCCCGGTTTGAGATTTACTTACATGAGTGCAATTTTAGTTGAGGTGTTAATGTCTAGATTGCTGCTTCTTCACATAACTAACTTCAAGGGACCTGACACAATGTCCCTTTCATAAGGTTATTATTATCATTAAATCTAATAATAAATATTTGGAAGCATAGCAAGCCAATATTAAGTGCACCCAAAATTAGTTCATAACACTTGTATTAATCTAACATTTCTGTTTTTATGCTTTGGAAAATGACCCCAAATATGCAGGGCTCTGTTTTTTATATATACATTTTCCCCACCACTATAATGTACATGTAGGAAAAACATCTGTGTCAGGCTTGCTTACTTGCACTTGACATAAGTAGTGCATGAGCACATGGCAGAACCATGTGTATATAGCCTCTGTAAGGCTTTCCTTTAGGGCTGATCACTTGCCTGCCACTGTGAGAGGCTATTTTGCTGTTCCTTTGCCTGCTGCTATGAGAAGAGGTTTTCTTCTGCCTGTTTGCTCATCTGCCATTGCAAGACTCAATTAAAAAGGAATAGCCTAAGACTTTTCAGCTCTGCAGTTCTTCTATCGTCTGCCAGAATCCAATGTGGACCTGCCTGACCTTGGCCACCAGCATTATGGGACATCTGGAAGTGTCTGGTCAAAGTCACTGCTCAATAGATATTGATTGAGTGAATAAAAGAGTGAATGACTAAGAGAATATGAATATTTTTTTTGACAGAGAAGAGTCAGAGAGAGAGACAACCAGGGACAGACAGACAGGAAGGGAGAAAGACAAGAAGCATCAATTCTTCATTGAGGCTCCTTAGTTGTTATTGATTGCTTTCTCATATGTGCCTTGATGGGGGGGGGTGTTCTACAGCAGAACAAGTGACCCCTTGTTCAAGCCAGTGAACTTGGGTTCAAGCCAGAAACCTTAGGCTTCTAGCCAGCGACCTTTGGGCTCAAGCTAGCAACCTTGAGGTCATTGCTATGATCTCAAGCTCAAATCAGTGATCCCACGCTCAAGTTGGTGAGCCCATGCTCAAGCCGGATGAGCCTGCACTCAAGCTGGTGACCTCGGGGTTTTGAACCTGGGTCTTCTGCGTCCCAGTACAATGCTCTGTCCACTGTGCCACCTCCTGGTCAGGCTGACTATTTTTTCTTAACAAAGTGATTTTTTTTCACTTTCTCAACATACTTCCTGTATACATATATGCTGCTCACAAAAATTAGGAGATATTTCAAAATGAATATGAAGCAATAAATATACCCTAATTTTCGTGAGCAGTGTATTTTTCCCATTGATGTATCTTCATTCTACAGCTGACAAACCTACTCTACACAAATATGCCTGCTGATACTGTCCTCTCAAATGTCACGTAAGATGCTCCCTCCTTCATCCTAATGCCTTACTGAATTACCTAAAATAATTTTTTTCTCTCTTAAGTGCCACAATAATTCTTGCCTCCAAATAGTGAAGATTGCATGCCATTTGACTTTTTCTCATCCTTATCTTAAGTAACTCATCCATGTACTTTGAGCCTTGAGTTGACTCATTCTTGATCAACTCATAACAGGAACTTTTTCCATTTTGCTTCACGTATATACGTTAAATTATAGAACTAATACACATCATATTTAAAATATCTTAGTAATATCTTTTATGTATATGTAATTGCTTACATAATATATTATTAGATATTTAGATTCAATTATTTTCCAAATATTTTTATTTGTGAATATTTAAATAAATGTATACCTTTGCTCTGTTTTCTAATTTTAGTTTTAAGAAAAAGTATTACTTTTGGATTTCCTCTGTATTTATAAATGGTTTTATAATTTTTAAAATTTATTTTTCTCTCATAGTGTTGAAGCATAAAATTACAAACATTGTGTATTATGTTAATATAATCTGGTTGCTATTACTTAAGGTATGAATTCTATAAAGCTCTTATAAGTATTTTCAAATTATTTTTCCAACATTTCTCTCACTTTATGTGGTTTCCAGCAATGAAGATATATACTAGTTTCATTTATATCTTCACCAGTACCACAGATAAATTTTTAAAATAACTTAATAGAAGAAATTAACTAGACAATTAAATTTAACAGGGTGATATTGGTCAATCAGAGTACATGGATATAGAGAAAACATCTCCACATCCTTGGGACAGTCAGTTATGTTGTATACCTATCACCCAAAGTCAAATCATCTTCTCTCACCCTATATTTTGTTGAAGAAATTAACTAAATTATTATTTTTATTTGATATCTTTCACCATAAATAAAGTTGAACAATTTTCAATTTACTTACACATTTTTATTTACTTTTCATATAGTCTGTCCATAGTATAGATGAAATATTTTAGCAATTTTTATGATTTAAAAATAACCACTATAGATTTTAATAATACCAGTTCTCACCCATGCAGTTAGTGTAGCTTAAAGTACACTGCAGTGAAAGAGTAAACATTTCACTTAAGAAAGAAGTGATAAAGATCAAGTCACGGCCCTCTAATCCTCCTGATGAAAACCCATGAATATTCTGGCTATTAAAGACTTTCTAAACATCAGCATCTGTTAACAATTACAAACTAGGGGCAGCAGCTAGAAATGCTGTTTCTGTTTTAGACCAAACTTAGAGAAAGGAAGGACACTTATCTACGAAACACAAAGCTAATCAAACTCTGGTCCCTTTTCCTATTCCACCTTTGTTTGCTTATTTAACCAGGCAAAAGTACTTAACCACATCGAAAAAAAGCTCCTACTATATTGACCTAAAACATTTTATATGACCCACAGATAATTATTGACAGCCTCCGACTTTATCATTTCCTCAAAACTAACTGCAACAGCAGTGCTGCATTTTAGTCCCGAAATTGCTTTTTAGAACCAAAAGACTCTCCACTGGTCAAGCATTTTCCATGAAGTAGACTTTTAAAAATTATATATAAAATTGCATTTCTTTTTGCTGTTGTAGAACACAATTTGAAGACATCCTAGGGCAGTGGTTCCCAGTCATAGCTGTACATTGGACTCTTCTGGGAGCTTTAAAAGACATTAATGGCTGCCCCCCTCCGCCAACATCAAGTTTCTTATGTAATTGGTCTGAGATGAGACCTGGACATGGGGAATTTTTTCTTTTCTACTATAACCCAATCTTTTTTTTTTTTTTTTTACAGGATAGAGAGAGAGAGAGTCAGAGAGAGGGATAGATAGGGACAGACAGACAGGAACGGAGAGAGGTAAGAAGCATCAATCATTAGTTTTTTGTTGCCGTTGAGACACCATAGTTGTTCATTGATTGCTTTCTCACATGTGCCTTGAACACGGGCCTTCAGCAGACCTAGCCACCCCTTGCTGGAGCCAGCAACCTTGGGTCCAAGCTGACAAGCTTTTGCCCAAGCCAGATGGGCCCACACTCAAGCTGGCGAGATCGGGGTCTCGAACCTGGGTCTTCCGCATCCCAGTCCGATGCTCTATCCACTGAGCCACCGCCTGGTCAGGCCTGGGCATGGGGAATATTTTAAGATAATCAACGTTGAAGGCCATTGAGCACTCTCAGCCATGGTTTTTACCACCACTCTAAGGGATGGGATGATAATGGATAGGTTTTACCAGTACCTGTTGTAGGTACTTTCATTAGTAGAAGATGGATATTAATATATATTAATTTATTTCTCCAAGGAGGAGATTCATGAGGACATTGTGTCTATTTATTTGCTTGTTTGAAAAAATACCCACCAACTATTTTGAAATCAAGAAAGGATTAAACTGATTTAAGTTAATCACATCTTTTTAAAAAGTAGCTCTTCATGTGTGAGACTTTGAAGAAATGGTGTCAAGCACAGTACCTGCTGAATGTAAGTAGAACCTGCCTGTTGGGCAGATAAAATATATTATGCTCACCTTGTTAAAGATGGTGCTGCCCACATGGAAGTTTGTTGATATTAATGTGTGTTCTGGGACAGGTTGTGGGCAGGCCTAAAGCTTAGTTTTAAGAGTAAGCTCTTCTGCACACCCTTGACTGATTGGATGATGGAGGGTAGTGCACTCTTCTGAGGAATCCCAGTATGTCTCAGATAAGTGACTTTGTATCAGAGACTTCCTTGTTTGTAGATTGAATTAAAGGTTTTGAATCTATGCTATAAAGTGGGGCAGACCAGGAGCTTGCTCTCTTGGTTCCTGAGGTTAGTATTAGAGAGGAGAGCAGATTAAGGCCACTTGTAGGCCAGAAGAAACAGCCAAGATGGCAGAGTGCTGAGGGAGAAGCCAGTTTATGCAGAGTTTGTGCTGGAGAAGGAGATGGGGAACATAGGTGAATAAGTCTGGTGAGCTAGAAACCTTTGATTCTAGGAAACTCGGATAAGTCAGTAGCTTTATGAGCACTGAATGAGTGGGTTTTGGAGCCCAGTGTGTGTTTTTGCTTGCCCGCCAGATGCAAGCTAGAATTAAAGCTGATAGCTCACCAGTTCTTGGCTCCATTGTTTCATTACCGACTGTACGGATCTAATGTGAACGTGCATGAGCCAGGCGTCTGTGAGCCTGACCCCGACTACTGGCTTTACACTGCCACTTTTGCTTATGATCTGCTCATTTTGTTAGCCTATTTAACTGGACCTTTTTTTTTTCTAGTTCCATACTTTTCAGTGCTGTCTATGCTTCCTCTGTCATGCACCTTTGTCCTTGTTTCATACCATCCAATATGTGGTTGTTGACTGACTGACTGCAGTTTCCTATTGTTTTCTGACTGGAAAGACTATTATTAGTAGTAGGGCCACAGTGACCTCTCTTGATGAAACCAGAAAGTGCAATGATAGAAACTCTAGAAAGGAGCTCTTTTAATAACAGTCAAATTGAGGTTGAAATGTGAGCTACACCAGTCACAGCTGAATGCATCAAAGGCAAATGAGTTTAGGGCATATGGAAGAAGAACTGTGTTGTTGGTCTGTATTGGGCAGATAAAATATAATATGCTCACTTTGTTAAAGATGGTGCTGCCCACATGGAACCCTGTCACCCAGGTGATATTATTTGCCCTTATGCTTGGGATGGGTGTGGGGGAAAGGCTGTAATGTAAGCAGGACAGGTCATTATATCCTAAGGCTTAGTTTTAAGAGTAAGCTTTTTCCCACACCCTTGACTGATTGGATGATGCGGGGTAGTGCCCTCTCCTGAGGAATCCCATTATGCCTCAGATGGGTGGCTTTGTATTGGAGACTTTCTTGTTTGTAGATTGGATTAAGGGTTTGGATTTCTACACTATAAAGTGGGACAGACCAGTAGCTTGCTCTCTCTCAGTTCCTGGGATTAGTATTAGAGAGGAGAGCAGATGAAGGCAATGTGGAGGCCAGGAGAAGCAGCCAAGATGGCAGAGTGCTGAGGGAGAAGCCATTTTGTGCAGAGTCTGTGCTGGAGAAGGAGATGGGGAACATAGGTGAATAAGACTAGTGAGCTAGAAACCTTTGATTCTAGGACACCCGGATAAGTCAGTAGCTTTGTGAGCACTGAATGAATGGGTTTTGGAGCCCAGTGTGTGTTTTTGCTTGCCCGCCGGGTGCAAGCTAGAATTAAAGCTGATGGCTCACCAGTTTTTGGCTCCATTGTTTCATTACTGTCTGTTCGAATCTAATGCAAACCTGCATGGGCCAGGTGGCTGTGATCCTGACCCTGGCTACTGGCTTTACAATGAGGGACCAACTGAGAACATATCAGTACTATAGTTTGGTTATAGTAAATATTAAAAGGGAAAATATTCATTCAAACTCAAGAATTGAAACATTTGATGGGAAAATTCTTTTTGGTGTAACTGAGGAGTCGATTTAGGTTTTATTTTAAAATGCGTGTAAATAAATTACTATATTTTCAGGTTATTACCACTCACCCCAAACAATTTAGAGGGTAGTTGGGCAGATAAAATATATTATGCTCGTTCTATTAAAGATGGCGCTACCCACATGCAAGTCCATTGATATTAATGTGTGTTAGGAGACAGGCTGGGGGCAGACCGGGTCATTATAGCCTAAGGCTTAGTTTTAAGAGTAAGCTTTTCCCCACACCCTTGACTGATTGGATGATGTGGACGGGTAAACTCTCATGAGGAATCCCATTATGCCTCAGATAAGTGACTTTGTATCAGAGACTTCCGTGTTTGTAGATTGGATTAAGGGTTTTGAATCTACATTATAAAGTGGGGCAGACTGGAAGCTTGCTCTCTTGGTTCCTGAGATTAGCATTAGAGAGAAGAGCAGAGAAAGGTACATGGAGGAGGCCAGGAAAAACAAGCAAGATGGTGGAGCACCAAGAGAGAAGCCAGTTTGTGCAGAGTTTGTGCAGAGAGAAGGAGATGGGAAACACAGGTGAATAAGTCTGGTGAGCTAGAAATTCTTTGATTCTAGGAATCTCGGATAAGTCAGTAGCTTTGTGAGCACTGAATGAGTGAGTTTTGGAGCCCAGTGTGTGTTTTTATCTGCCCACCGGGTGCAAGCTAGGGTTAAAGATGATGGCTCACCAGCTTTTGGCTTCGTTGTTTCATTACTGACTGACCAAATCTAATGCAAAACTGCATGAGCCAGGCGGCCCTGTTGGTGGCTGCGACTACTGGCATAGCATTTGCTGTAGTCTGTGGCAGGATTCAGAGATCAGTATTGAGCCACCACCACCTTTGATCTGTGGAGTAGAGGACTGTCTGCTGTTATGGTTCTCCATGGCTGTCTTCTTGGGGACTGTAGGCTGGCTAACTTTTACAGCCATGCGTGAGGAAACCAAGAGCTCTGTGAAAGAGGCTGCCTGGGACCTGCAAATCGAGCAGTGGAAGGAGCTGAAGGAAACATGGGAGAAACAGATGCCAACCCTGGAGCTGGAGGAAGCACTGGAGGAGGAGGCTGACCAGATTCGTGAGATTTGCCTGGAAATGGAGCAGCTGCCAGAGAAGGAATCAGAGGTTCGTGACTTGAAGATTACCCTGGACTTTGTGGAGAGCCAGCAGTGGTGGGAGGCAAGGCTAAGGCTGGAGCTGGAGCTGCAAGGCCTGCTGAGAAGAAGGCAGCAGTGGCCTGGGGCTCAAGCCCAGCAACAGGAGCTGGTGTTTTCAGTTCCTCTTTGGAGGATGAGGAGAATTGGTCTGGAGTTGCAATCCGCAGCCTCCAGAAGGTGAGAGCTCAGCAGCAAGGAGTAGCTACGCTCCTGGTAGGTCTGTGATTTGGGGATATAGTGGTGGATGCCATCATGCTCCATAGAGCAGAGATGAAAATGCTAACTGACATTGCCACATGATCCTCTTTAGGACAGTGTGAGACCTGTCAGGATGGCAGGAATGAGGGGGGAGCCTAAAGCCCCATCTGTGTAGACTGATTTCCTGGACTATAACTGGAGTGAGCACTGGCTTCTTTGTTGAATGAACTTTTGGATTTGCGACAATGTGAAGTACCCTGATGGGCGTGGGGGGTGGCTTTGAGGGAGGCCCTCCCCCGCCTCAGAATGCCTTTCAAATGGCAAGAAAGAAGGCCAAGGACATTTTGCACTTTAGGCAAAGTGTTCAGAGACTGGTGAAATGTATCTTTGTAATTGTTGAAATTGTATATTTTGTCATATTGTTGTAATTTGTGTAATATGCTTAATTTCCTTACACAGGGATGCCGGTGGTGTAGATTGTGGGTAGTAAAGTGAGCATAGGGGTGGATTGTTGGGCAGATAAAATATATTATGCTCACTTTGTTAAATATGGCGCTACCCATATGCAAGTCTGTTGATATTAATGTGTGTTGGGAGACAGGCTGTGGGCAGGCCAGGTCATTATGGCCTAAGGATTAGATTTAAGAGTAAGCTTTTCCCCACACCCTTGACTGATTGGATGATGTGGAGGGCTGAAATCTCATGAGGAATCTTCCCATTATACCTCAGATAAGTGACTTTGTATCAGAGACTTCCGTGTTTGTAGATTGGATTAAAAGTTTTGAATATACGCTATAAAGTGGGGTAGACTGGGAGCTTGCTCTCTTGGTTCCTGAGATTAGTATTAGAGAGGAGAGCAGAGAAACCATGTGGAGGAGGCCAGGAGAAGAAGCCAAGATGGCGGAGCGCTGAGAGAGAAGCCAGTTTGTGCAGAGGTTGTGCAGGAGAAGGAGATGGGAAACAGAGGTGAATAAGTCTGGTAAGCTAGAAACCTTTGATTCTAGGAAACTCGGGTAAGTCAGTAGCTTTGTAAGCACTGAATGAGTGGGTTTTGGA
The DNA here is from genome assembly GCA_037038555.1 of Rhynchonycteris naso. Taxonomy (NCBI): domain Eukaryota; kingdom Metazoa; phylum Chordata; class Mammalia; order Chiroptera; family Emballonuridae; genus Rhynchonycteris; species Rhynchonycteris naso. The sequence continues at coordinate 136,216,650 of CM072998.1, forward strand.
GCCCAGTGTGTGTTTTTATTTGTCCACCTGGTGCAAGCTAGAGTTAAAGCTGATGGCTCACCAGCTTTTGGCTCCATTGTTTCATTACCGACTGTCTGAATCTAATGCAAACCTGCACTGGCCAGGTGGCTGTGATGGTGGACTTGGCCACTGACCATACAAGGGTACTAGTGTTTTTTACTTGTGTTTTTGTTTTTAGTGTCATATAAAATAATTGAACACAAACATAGATTAATATCTTAAAATAGAGCTCCCAATTAATGTGCTGGAACATAAGAACCTACTAGAGTAGTTCAATAGCATTTTAAAGCACTAGTTATTCATAAAAAGGCTCTTGATGAAAATACATTGTACAAAATTTTTAAATGTTTTTATATCAGATGCTTTAGATCTTGATCTTTAATAGTCAATGTTTTAAAGTAAAACTCACAAATACTTCTAAACATTATTAAATTATTTAGTACCATATTTTAAACTAAATTTAGATGCTTAAGAAGAGAGTACACCGTCAGTAAACATCATGTAAATTTTGAAATTTAATTTATATAACTAATATTAAGTGCTTATAATTATTATGAATTTTGCAATAACCTTTGCTTAAATAGTATGACTATTCTCTTACTATTTAAGGTAATTTTTTTATTTTTAGAAATATTGATTGATTGATTTTTGAAAGAGATGAAGGAGAGAGAGAGTGAGAGAGAGATTGATTTGTTGTTCCACTTATTTATGCATTCATTGGTTGATTATTGTCTGTGCCCTGACCAGTGATTAAACCCACAGCCTTAGTGGGTTGGGACAATGTTCAAACCAACTGAGCTACCTAGTCATGGCAAGGTGTTTTATTGCCCTTATAGAATAGTAAAAAATACGGTTTTGGGCATTGAGCTTATAAACAGATACAATGTAAAATTTCTTTATTTTGCTTTATTTACTTGAAAAATGAATAAACATTCATGTTATAAAAACACTAAATAGGATTTACAATGGAAGGGTTCTTCCTTACTTCAAACCTGTAGTTCTCTTGCCAGAAGCAAAATTGACTGACAGCTTCTTGTGCATCCTTTAAGAAAATGTCTACATATATATAAACATAGATGTGATGTTGTATGTGCCTCCCTTCTATCCAAGCTTTTGTTTTTAACATTTGACTGTATTAAATGTGTACATATTGTGCATGGTATTTTGCAACTTCCTTTTTATCACTCAAGAAATTCTTTGAAGATTTTTTCATATTACAAAGTTTTTAACAGCTATTTGATGTTTCAGTTTTGGAGGTTGCATTATTTTCTTGACACTTTCCTACTGATTAACACCTAGTTTAAAATGTTTCTCCTCGGTCTTCTGTTTCATAAACAATGCTACTGAAGTGACCCATGCAAAATCATTTTGCAGTTATGTATTAGGATAGCTATAGGTACAGTCCTAGAAAGCACATTTTGCAAACCAATGTCATCCCAATAAATTCAATGATAAAATATATTTAATTAGATGTATGAAAAGATAAACTGAGGCACATTAAATATTTCAAGAGTTTGACTAAAAAACAATTCAAAGTAGGCTCATTCAGGGTAGCAGACAGAAAGAAGCTCTGAGGAACATTACAAAATGAAAGACTTATAGGTAGAGGGGAGCAGGAACAAGAAAGTGATATTGCAAACAAGAGGGTTAGTTATTGCAAGGTTGCTTTTCTTAAGTGGAGGGCAAGGTGTCTATCAGGCAAATGTCCTCAGTAGTGCTGGTAAGGAGGTTCTGGAGTGACTGGTTTAAGATTCCATTTCTGGAAGAGTGGAAGGTAATTAAGTGAAATTTCAATTTGGTGATATGGGCATACAATAAACAACTCCATTTTGGGTCTGTCATCTTGCTTTGTTAAAACCTGTAAAGAATTGCCTTGCAGGTAGAAGTAATTGTGAATCTGAAGTCTAGTAAAGATTTTAGAGCTGGTAGAAGATTTACATATCACAAACATTACCAGATTTAAACACCAAGAAAGAGGGTGAAAATTCTCCTGTAGAGTATGAGAAAGGGGCAGAATGATTAGGAGTAAGGGTCAACAGATGAGGGGATATTACCAGGAAGACTAAGAATGGGCAGGCAAAGGCCTAAGAAAAAGTATGGATGGCTGCTTGAAGAGAGGAGAGAGACTGACTAGCTAAGAGCAAAGGAATTAGCAGTAAAATGGTGTGCTTTAAAACCCAAGAGAAGTATATTCAAAGCTGAGATAGTAAAAAAAAAATGTAAACAGTAATCGAGGCCCCATTCAGGAAATAAAAAGAAAAAGTGGGTCTGGAAGCAAACACTGGATTAACTTGGTTTATGTGAAAGAGTCCTTGTTGATGGTGTCTCTTTTCCTTTCTTTTTCTTTTAAGAGAGGGTTGAGTTCTGTGGGGAGAAGATGAAGTATTATGCTGAGAAAAGCATAGAAGGTTTGAAATAAAGCCTAACAGAACTTGGGAGAGAAAACTAAGAAAACCCAGTGTGAGTCTGGCAGCAGTAGGGCCCAGGACTGCTGGGATATTGTGAATTTATCATGTCTTAAATTTCAATGGCTGTGCTGTTTTTCATCTGTGTTTAGGTGCATGTACAGAGAAAACGAGGCCTCTGTCTTGATCTAGGTAACATTTTGCCAAGTACCTGCCAAAAGGACCATAGAGAAAAAGGTTTGAGGGTATTAAATTTATTTTGCTAAAAATCAGCTCCTCATTTTGTAATTTAAATATTTTCTTAGAATGGATTTTTTTAAAAATAAGAATTTTAGTTATTTTGGATGCTTTCAAAAATAATCAACTCTTGACTCAATAGCAAAGAAATACCAATTGATTTTCTCTTAACAATATAGGTTTAATCACTCAATCTTTTATTGATAGTCTTATGTTTGTTTTAAGGGAACTTCAACAGAGACAATGGATTTGCTTTTCCACTTCTCTATACCCAAATACCTAGCGACATATCTTATATGTAGAGTGAGATGGTAATTTCACATGACACTTTCAAAAATTTTGAAAAATATGTGCAGAGATCAACATTTTACATGCCCAACTTCCAGAAGAGGTATGATGAAGCAGTTCTTATTACCCATAGTGGAAATACATCTCAGGATAGAAACACACCAGGATGTGGAAAACATGAGGATGTCATTAATTCATAAATGATGATCAAGCATATTAGGCTATTTAAATAGGAACAGTTTATTTATAAAAGGTGGAACACAGGTACTAGTAGAAGAATGTAGATCTATTTACAGATGCAATGAGATAATCTAATGAAATATTTATAAAAGCAGGCTCTTGTCTTCTTGTTATAGCTTAATAGAGAGAAACTGGTTCTACAGCTTTGTTTGATGTCTGTGAATTAAACAACAGTTCTTAAGAAAATGTTTATAAAAACTGATTCTTAAGTAGTTAGAACTGGATTGCACTGTAGCCATGGTTTTTAAAAGTAACCTCTTATGCTGAACATACAAAAAGTGAGTAAGCCAAAATTTCCATGTATTTTGGCTGCCTTTACACTTAATTTGACTACAATGCAGACAATGAGCCCCATCATTTGCTAAAAATGATTTAATGTAAATCAAATCATTTGTTCATGTGAACACACCTTAATCACTTTTTTTTTTAGGTAAATGGGCATACCCATTTTTCCCTTATAGTCTTATTTCCAGATTTTTCTTATCATTTTTACAATCCTGAATCCTATAATATTTTCTTTCTAAGGCCATAACAAAGGATATCAATGATATGAAAACATTGAGAGTAATCAGAGAGCACTTTCTAACCAACTAAATAAAACCCTTGAGCATACTGGACTTGGATTAGATTATAAAGAGAAGGAAGTATACTTCCTTGTTTAAATGTGGGAAATTTATGCATATGAAGATAGGTAGGAAGATAGCTAGCTACCTAGCTAGACAGATAAATAGGTAGATGATGAATAGAAGAGTGAGCTAGATATCAATATACTATTATGAGTGGAATCATTTAATTCCCTATACATGACTTCAAATTGAGTTTTGTGTGTATGTGTGTGTGTGCATGTACATGTGTATGTATGTACATAAAAGGAAAAGGGGGGGAAGAGGAAGATAAATAAGGAGGAGGAAGAGCAAGAGAAAGATGATATACCATGAAAAAAATATATAAAAAGCACATGGCACATAGTCCCTTTCCACCTTAAGGTATCATTTTAGTGCCTTACCTTCTTTTTCAACAATATAAACGGGAAGACAAAACTCATAACCATTCAGAATTGATGAAGAAATAAGTAGAATTAAGAATGTGTACTATGTATTTAAACACAATTCATAACATGGACCTTATATAACAGTAGAAAGTTATTAGAAATGGGAGAGTGACAGACTTTAATGGGGTTTTATTGGAGGAGCTCTCAATCAGAAAAACTAAGTGGAAAAATAAGCAAATTTTACAGGTAATTTATTAAAATGCTTATTAATCAACATAACCATTTCTTTTCTTTTAATTCATTAATCTAGATAATTAAATATTTTTTCTACTTGTCATTAGGTACCCAAATTTTGTAAAATAATGATGGCATCACTAAATGAGTAAATAGAAAAATAAGGGAAAAAACTGGATTGATACTTCTTTTCTAATTTTACTTCCTCCTTAACAACTATGGAGATTTCTATCACAGCTGACCTTGGTACTAAGCTTGACCTCATGGGACCTGTTCTGCTTGGTCACAGAAGCCTACTTCCCGCAGCTGTTCCCGAAGACTTGCAGGCCAGCTTGTGTGAGTGTGGAAAATGCAAGAAAAGTAGCAGGTACTGGTGTCAGCAGAGGCCCTGCCAGCTTCCCTGCTGAGAATCCAGGCCACGTAGAGCTCACATGGAGCTCTCTCTTTCTCTCTCTCTCTCTCAGAGTGTGTTTTAAATTAGTCTTGGGTTCGCTAAACTTGAGTTCAACTTCTGAGTAAGAATGTAATTTTATGGAAAATCAACAGGAACTTTCCACAATTCTTTCTTTTCTGTAGGTCAGGAGAATAGACCAGGCTGTTACTACAGTGTGTTCGTAAAGTCATGGTGCACTTTTGACCGGTCACAAGAAAGCAACAAAAGACGATAGAAATGTGAAAGCTGCACCAAATAAAAGGAAAACCCTCCCAGTTTCTGTAGGATGATGTGGCAGCATGTGTGCATGCACAGATGATAACATAACACCATGTATACAGCGGAGCAGCCCATGGCCATGCCAGTCGAGATGTGGACAGTACAGAGGAAAGTTCAATGTGTTCTGTGGCTCACTAAATTCGAATCCGTGACCAAAGTGCAAAGTGAATATTGGCGCGTTTATAATGAAGCACCATCACATAGGAATAACATTACTCGGTGGGATAAGTAGTTGAAGGAAACGGGCAGTTTGGTGGAGAAACCCCGTTCTGGTAGGCCATCAGTCAGTGATGAGTCTATAGAGGCCACAATTTCCAGAAGGTGTCATCTTTCAACAGGATGGCGCTCCTCTACACTACGCCACCCTTGTTCATGAGTTTCTGGATAGAACATTCCCCTGGCGGTGGATAGGCAGGGGTTCTGTCAAGCCATGGCCACCACGATCCCCAGATCTGACGCCCTTAGACTTTTACTTTTGGGGTTATGTGAAGTAACATCTGTACATTGAACGTATCAATGACATTAATGACATTAATCACTTAAAACAGAGAATCACAGACGTTATTCATTTTGTTACACCAGACATCCTTACCCGTGTGTGGCAAGAACTTCACTATCATTTGAATGTGTGTAGAACAATAAATGGAGCCCACATCAAACTGAACTGAATAGGTATGAAACTGATAGAGTTTTCTTCGGTGCAGATTTCATATTTCTATCATCTTTTTTTGCTTTCCTGTGACCAGTAAAAAGTGCACCATGACTTTACAGACACACTGTATATTCTTCGGGATCAGAAAAATGATTTGAGTTTCCTTCTGTCCTAAGCTAAATTTTTCCTCCCAAATCTCATTTACCTTGATAAAAATATAATATTTCATAATGACAATCCAGTGTTGTGGAATCTCATTATGCCTGAACAACATCTGTGAATATCGTTTATTCATAAGAATTTTCATGTAAGCCACATAGTTATCAACTTCCAGTCAATTCCAGATAGGTACTGGAAATGTTTAAAGACCTTTAACCTGTTTGTACCATCAAGCTACCAGGGTTACAAAGCTGAAAATGAGCACACTCAGCTATGTGTCAGGAGGTCAGAATTCTGCACTTGGATGTGGCACTGATCTTGGAGCAAGTTCATGTATTTATTCAGGACCTCATTCTCTTGTTACTTTAAGTAAGTGTTGTATTGGAGAAGACTGTGCATACTACATGCCTGCGTGTTTTTGTGTAAATTTTCCCCATAAGAGGAAGACCCAGCTCTTTTTTTACAGTCTCTTCCTTTTCTAGCCGGACACCCAGAGACTAGTTTATGAATAGAAAGGGTCTGAAGATTCCATTCCCTAGAACCAGAATATGAATATTTCACCCCCTTATTTTCTTCTGCTCTTTAGTGTTATGGGGATTGTCACACCCATGAGGAGTATTACTAACAAGGCTTGTGAGCCCTTTCAGTTTCAGTGACTCCTCTGACTTTGGTGATTAGTTTATAAGCTAAGACCCACCAGCTCATACCTGTGAGGTAGCTGCTCCACAGGAACATGAGAAGTGTTTTCTCAGACCCAGTCACCTCCCAGGGGCAGTCCCAGTGGTGCCTATGGTGTGTGAGCTCCTAATAAATCGTTGTTGGGAGTCCTTTCTGCTAACATTTCATTTCATTTCATGTCCATAGTTCCTGGATAATTGAACCATTAACTCCTTAGTAACTGTACTCAAGTTTTCAACTAGCTGGGGAAGAATCTGCATAGACATACATTTACTCTAGAACTCAAACCTGAACAGGCCTGAATTTAAGCCCAAATAGAGCTGAAATTAAGTCCAGGAGAAATGAAATTAAATTAAAGACTTCTTTACATATCCAGTAGGATTTGCCATTCCTGTAGTCCAATGTACTTATAAATTCAAAGAAAAATGGTGGTTTGAGTAAACACTATAAACTGGTGTTTTGGGCCAGTTATTTTCCTCCACTATTATTTTTATTTCCTTCTAATTGTTTCTATAAGTGCCTAAGTGATTTGAAAAATGCAGGTAGGATCACAAGTTAATTTTTCATCATTGACAATATAATACCCTTGGCTCCATAAAGATAAAGAAATCTACTTCTTAACCACACTTGTGAAGCAAGTACATTTCTACCAGTTCCAACTGGCACCTCCTGTGTAAGTGGAACAAAGCCTAATTTAAGTACATATGTATTTTGTGATTCCCTGGGATTCATATAGGACCCCACTGTTATTAATCAAAAGAGATGGTTATGAGGCATTGTATCATGTGCTACAGAGAGTCTTGGAGCTGGTAGAGACCTCCAGGGATTATGTAGGGAGTACAGTTAATATTGTAGAATATACTCTGTGCAGATCTGCACTAGGTTAACTTAACCATATATTTTTACATTCGATTCTGACAGCAGCTCTCAAGTGTAGACATTATTACCTCAATTTCATAAATGAAAAAAATTAAAAAATGGAGATTTGGGAAGCTGTAGAAATGTGCCCACAGAAGGATACACATAATTATCATGCATTTTTTTATTCCTATTGTGTTCTCTTTGCCACTTATTCATTTGCACACACATTTGATGGAATATATAACTTTTTCTTTTCTAACAGGGACAGAAAGAGAGTCAGAGAGAGGGATAGATAGGGACAGACAGACAGGAATGAAGAGATATGAGAAGCATCAATCATCAGTTTTTTGTTGCCATTGCAACACCATAGTTCATTGATTGCTTTCTCACATGTGCCTTGACCACAGGCCTTCAGCAGACCAAGTACCCCTTGCTGGAGCCAGCAACCTTGGGTCCAAGCTGGAGAGCTTTTGCTCAAGCCAGATGGGCCCACGCTCAAGCTGGCGACCTCAGGGTCTCGAACCTGCGTCTTCCGCATCCCAGTCCAACACTCTATCCACTGCGCCACCGTCTGGTCAGGCTATAACTATTTTTCTCAATTAATTATAGGATAAAAAAGATATTTACAATTATAAAGAAAAATTCAAGATAAAATATAATGAGAATAAATATAAAATTTATATTGAATTATCTAAAAGATGGTACAATAGTAAGCACTGATAAATAAGTTTAATATTTGGTCAATTATTTCAGTAAAGAAAATATTTATAAAAGGATAATTTTACTTTGTCAATAGAATTCTCAAGAAGCTTTACCACAATGTAAAATTTCATGTCCAATTCCAGTGATTTTTTTTTGAGTCATTTATATTGATAATGTCATACTACCTTTCATACATGTATCTTTCTTTGGATGTTTATAGTATGTTTGTCTATCTTATTGGACATATACTTTTATAATACAATAGAAGGATGTTATTATTATCATTGTCATCATCTCATCATTTCAATTATAGTAAACAATAGATCTGTTAGGTGGCCTAAATTATAGTTATCTCTTCAAAGTTATAATAATTTTTTATAAAATTAAATCAGTATTCTAACATAGAATAACATTAACCATATTAGGTGCATATGACAAAATATGCATTTAAAGTAGTTTTATGAAGTAAAAATTTCTTGGTATTTGAAAGACAATTTGTGTGGAAACCATGTCAGGCATCTTTGTAAACAATGCATCTAAATAACCTCAGTTCTCTAAACCCAGAATGAGTAAAATAGTCTCTCCCTGAGATGGTGGCATAAACATGAAATAGATCCTGTTTTCTAAAAATTGAAAATATAAATAACATATTGATAAAATCAAAAGTAATGTATAGTATAGATCTGTATTAATTTCCATTTTTTCCCCAAAAGAAACCCTTTCATGAGGTGATAGGCATAGTCTTTGACTTGGTTTTCTATGGTCCTAATTTTGTATATATTGGGTTCCTCCATTCTTTAACCTGCCATTGTCATAATAAATTTGAAGTCTAGTTGATATATATTTAAGACTTAGGCCTGACCAGGCGGTGACGCAGTGGATAGAGCGTCAGACTGGGATGCGGAATACCCAGGCTCGCCAGCTTGAGTGCGGGCCCATCTGGCTTGAGCAAAAGCTTGTCAGCTTGGACCCAAGGTCGCTGGCTCCAGCAAGGGGTGGCTCGGTCTGCTGAAGGCCCGCAGTCAAGGCACATGTGAGAAGGCAATCAATGAACAACTAAGGTGTTGCAACGGCAATGAAAAACTAATGATTGATGCTTCTCACCTCTCTCCGTTCCTGTCTGTCTGTCCCTATCTATCCCTCTCTCTGACTCTCTCTCTGTCCCTGAAAAAAAAAAAAAAAAGACTTAAAATACAAGGATTTGGCTTCCCTGGAAACATTTGTAAGAACCTCTCATGCTGCAGGCACAGTCCTGACCACTAAGACAAAAGTGCACACACAGTCTTGGAACTCAGGCAACCCAGAGAGAGATGACAACAGTATATTTCATTTTTAGAATGGGAGAAGTTAAATGTTGAATGGAAGTTTTGCAGTAAAATTCATTAGAAAGTGTAAACATAAAGAAGGGCAAAGGTATTCACCCAAATTGAAATATGTAATTGCTTTTATAGTTTTCATTGAAGTTTTCACAGAAATGAACTTCTTTGTTTTCTTCTGTTTAGTGAGTGACATCTTAAACCTAAACTTTAATGTCACCACTCCTAGGGGCAAGGAAAAAGAGGGCGGTCAAGTAAACTGCATAGGCCTAGCATAGTTTTTTACTGTTTATAACTACATTTATTTATAACAATTGGCAAGCTTATTGCTCTTTTTATAAATATAATATTTAATGAGTAATTCTCTAGATAAGCAAAAACAGTTTATACTTTCTGGATTCTTAAATATGTTGAGATCAACACATTTCATTACTTTTGAGATCATTTTCTGTACTGATACGAACACTAGTATCCTTTCTATTCACTTTCCATTTTCTCAACTATTGGGAAGTAATGTTATCAACTAGATAATATTTATTTATTTATTCATTTATTTTAGACTTCTGTGGTGGAGAGAGAAATTACATGATTATAACAGAACAGCTGTGTTTTATCAAATTGCTCTCCAGTGTAAAATAAATAAATAAATATAAAAAGGAGCAAAAAAAAAAAAAAGGATGAGATTGTCTTAAATTAAGCATTCACTTCATGCCAGAGATAAAAACTATTCTGTTTGCAAAATAAATTATGAATAAATAATGTTTCACATTTGCTTATAAAAAACAACAGAAGAGAGAAGAGAGAACCTTCTCTTTGCTAATTCACTGGCTCTGGGATCAGAAGTGCATATTCAGAGAATCATGACCCTGACCATGGTGACTGACTGAATCTATAGTTACCTTCAGTTCTACTGCAGATGATGGTTGGTCTGCCTAGCAATAGATGCACACTATGAGCAAACTTAATGACATACCAAACAGGGCTGCTTTGAAGAACCTACTCTAGATGACTTTGTAAACCTTCATTATTTTGCTAATCATATGAGGACAAAAAAGGATATTCTGGAAAACCTATCAACTACTTGAAGAAGACTAGTTCCACACTTCAGAATTAAACCACTGAGAGTAATCATCTTTGGCATACTACACACCCAATTTTACCTAAGAAAGTGGGAAGCAAAGTTAGTAAATATAATGCTGCAATAAACATAGAGGGGCACATCATATTCCTTTGAATTAGTATTTTGGAAGTCTTAGGCTATATTGTCAGAAATGGAATTGCTGGGTCAAAAAGCAGTTCCATTTTTAATTTTTTAAGTAACTCCATACTGTCTTCCACAGTGGCTATACCAATCTGCATTCTCACTAACAGTGCACCAGGGTTCCCTTTTCTCCACATGCTAGCCAACACTTGTTTGATAGATGTGAGGTGACATCTCATTGTGGTTTTAATTTGCATTTCTCCAGTGATTAGTTATTGTTGAGTATGTTTTCATCTGTCTGTTGGCCATCTGTAAGTCTTCTTTAGAAAAGTGTCTATTCAGGTCCTTTGCCCATTTTTCAAATTAGATTTTTTTTTTTGGTGTTGAGCTTTATAAGTTCTTTATAAAATTTGGATATTAATCTCTTAGATGTATCTGAATACATTCTCTTATTTAGTGGGTTGCCTTTTATTTTGTTGATGGTTTCCTTTGCTGTGCAAAAACGTTTGAGTTTGATGTAGTGCCATGTGTTTATTTTTTCTTCTGTTTCCCTTGCCTATGGAGATACATCAGAAAAAAATATTGCTATGATAAATGTCCAAGATTTTACTGTCTGGTTTTTTTTCTAGGATTTCTACAGTTTAAAATGTAGTATTTAACTCCTTTTGAGTTTATTTTTGTATATGGTATAAAAAGGTAGTCTAGTTTCTTTCTTTTTTTTTCACATATCTAATTTCCCAACACCATTAGTTGGATATACTGTTTTTACACCATTGTAAGTTTTTGCTTCCTTTTTAAATATTAATGGACCATATAGACATGGGTTGATATCTGAGCTCTCTCTTCTGATCTATATGTCTGTTTTTGTACAGTACCATGATGTTTTGATTATTATGCCCTTGTAGTATAGTTTGATATCAGGTAATGTGATTCCTCCAACCTTGTTTTTTTCCTCAAGATTGTTGTGTTTATTCAAGGCCTTTTGTGATTCCATATAAATTTTTGGAATATTTGCTCTAGTTTTGTGACATACACCATTGGTATCTTGCTAAGAATTGTGTTGAATCAATAGATTGCTTTGGGTAATATGAACATTTTAATAATGTTAATTCTTCCTATTCATGAACACTGTATATGCTTCCACTTATTTGTTTCTTCTTCAATGCCCTTCTTCAGTGTCTTATAATTTTTCTAGGACAGGTCTTGTACGTTTCTGGAAAAATTTATTCCTAGGCATTTTATTCTTTTTGAAGCAATTGTGAATGGTATTGTTTTCTTAGTTTTCATTTCTGATAGTTCATTATTGCTGTATAAAAATGCAACTGATTTTTGGTTATTATTAATTTATTTTGATGACAGAGACAGAGAGAGAGAGACAGAAAGAAGGACAGACAGGGACAGACAGAAAGGAAGGGAGAGAGATGAAAAGCATCAATTCTTCATTGTGGCACTTTGGTTGTTCATTGAATTGTTGCAGGAGAGCAAAACCTCGGAGGATTGACAATCAGACAGCTTATAAGAGAAAAAAAGAGAATTTATTAAGCTGGCAGAGAACATGGGGCTATAGCTCCAAAGACATGTGCTCCCTGAAATTAAATTTCTTACATCTTATATACTCTTTACAGAACATAAGTTCACATTCATGGGTCATTAATTACATTATTTCAGGATGGGAGGGGGCTTACAGAATGCCAGAGGATAATCATTTGTAAATAGGCCATTAAGGAGAAAGAAAGGAGAAGAGGATAGGGCTACTCAAATCTCCCTTTCCCCTCCTATATTCCTGGCTGTTTTACCTTCTTTACCTTCTTTCACCCTGGTGTATAGAAGGGAGGGGGTCCAAGCCTCCTTCCTCCTTCTATTCAAAACCTTTTAAGTATGAAAAACCTCTTTATTTACATTATAAAAGCCCTTCCTAAGTAGGAATATGATTGGCCATTTTGAGATTTTGTAAATTACACAAAAAATCATATTTACAAACTCTCTCTGAATGCTTGGTCTAAATTATAAAATATCTTTGAAGGCTCTTATTTAAACAGTGATCTCCTTTCTCATTCCCCCCTTTGAGACCTCTAGATCCTTATTTATTATACTGGAGTCTTACCTTCTTCATCTGGCTAAGTGATATTGCCCTATAATAGCATATTTTAAAATCTATTGGCTGTCATCAGAGGGGTGGAGGTTGTTACATTTGGCCTAGCCCTAGTGGGAACTAGTTCTTGGCATTCCATAGTTATTTGTCCCCCATCAGAGTTCCCCCACATACATAGCAAAAGGTAATATTTAGGGAATGGGCCATTTCCTGGCATTCATAAATACACAGTTCTCAGTCCTCTGCCCTAGTTTCCCTACCTTCCCAGGGTCCAATTTAAAGGAGCACCACAATGAAATTCCTCAAACTTCCATGGACCAGCCAGCTCCCGGTTTGTGGCTGGAGCAGGGCGTGTTGTTTTTCTCAGGGTCAACTTACAAAGATTGGTAAGGTCAGACTCTGCTGTCCATGAGGGCATTTCCGCTGGGACTGCAGGCTTCAGCCCGCTGTGGTGAATTCAGGCAGGTATGCCTTCTACCTTGGCAGTAGTGGGAGTGGTCAGGATTACAGTGCAGGGTCCCTTCCACCTGGGTCGGAGGGGAGCTGGATTCCAATCTTTGACTCACACTTGGTTTTCTGGAGAAAAAGAATGCACAGGGCCAAACAAACTGATCGAAGCCCTATCCACTACCCACTTGGATATAGTACCGGCCACCTGGCCTAAAGCTTCTAATTGTCTATGTAGTTCTGTCTCTTCTAATTCTCAGGAAGTCCCTGGCAAATTACGTAATACTGGAGGAGGCCTATTGTATAATAATACCTCATGAGGCAAATACACAGTGTTCTTTGAGGGTGTACACCAAATCTTAAACAATATTAATGGCAATGCTTGCACCCACTTAAGACCTGTTTCTTGACATAATTTGCTAAGCCCTAACTTCAGAGTCCTATTCATGTGTTCCACCTTCCCTGAGCTCTGAGGCCATGTGAAGCTTCCAGGTGATGTCCAATGCTTGAGCTGTTCCCTGTACAACCTTAGCCACCAAGGCCAAGCCATTGTCGGAGACTATCTGGAGTGGCAGTCCAAACCTAGGAATAATTTCTATGAGCAATGCTCTTGTTACTGCTCTAGCTTTTTCAGTCCAAGTGGGGTAGGCCTCTACCCATTCTGAGTAGCTGCATATTAACACCAACAGGTACTGGCATCCTTGACTTTTGGGCATTTCAGGAAAGTCCACCTGTATATCCTCAAAGGAGGTTACTCCATAGGACTGGACACCCGGGGGCACTGAAGGTCCTTGTTTTGCATTATTCTAACAGCAGGTTGAACAATGCAGGCTGACCTTCTGTGCTATGGAAGCCAAGAGAGGGGTGTGGAAATATCTCCCTAGCAGTTTTTCTGTCTTTTCCTGTCCCAGATGGGTGGCAGCATGCTGGTGCCAATAGGTGAGGAATGACAACTCTACCATCTGGTAGTTGGATCCAGCCATCTTTTAATTCTTTAGCTCCTTCTGTCTCTATCCACTTTTTCTCTCCCTCAGAATATCTGGGTGTAAGATCCAGGGCCCAAAGGATGAGATGGGCTATAGTACCCTTGAGGTAGGGCAGAGTAGAAACCCTCTTTGCCTCTGAATCTGATCTGGCATTTCCCTGGGTTTCTACTGTTCCTCCCTTCTGGTGTCCCCAACAGTGGATCAATGCTACTTGTTTTGGCTTCCAAACTACTTCCAGCAGCTGGAGAATTTCTCCTGGATATTTAAGATCTTTGCCCCCAGCAGTCAGGAGTCCTCTCTCTTTGTAAATTACCCCATGTACATGGACAGTGAGAAAGGCAAACCAGGAATCTGTATAGATATTCACCCTGTTCTTTTCACTGAGCTCTAAGGCTCCAATCAGGGCAATCAGTTCTGCCCACTGAGCAGAAGTGCCTTGGGGTAGAGGCTGCACCTCTATAGTCTCTGTTAGAGTCACTACTATATACCGCCCCTGCCTTTCTCCTCTTGGGTTGACAGAGCTGCTTCAATCTACATACAGCTCCCAGTCAGGCTCACTTAGGGGTCGATCCAGTAAATCCAGCCTGCTAGAGTATACTGCATCAAATACTTCTAAGCAACTGTGCTGAGGCTTTCCCTCATTCATTGGGAACAGTGTTGCTGGATTTAAAGTGGTACACACCTCTATTACTAGTCTTGGGTTTTCACATACTAAATAAGCTCTGGTACTTGGTGAGGCAGGCATTAGTGAGCCAGTGATATCCTTTGGTATTCATTAGAGTCATTACAGCATGTGGCACCTGTACCTTGAGGTCTTGTCCTAAAGTTAATTTGTCTGCCTCTTGGACCAGAATAGCCATGGAAGCTAGGGCTCTCAAGAAAGGTGGCCAGCCCATTGCAACCCCATCTAGTTGCTTGGAGAGGTAGGCCACCAGTCTCGGCCATGATGCCAAGTCCTGGGTTAATCCACCCACTGCTGTCTTGCTCCTCTCTGAGACATAGAGCACAAAAGGCTTTGCCAGGTTAAGGAGACCTAGTGCAGCCTGTAACTCCTTTTTTAAGATTCCAAAAAGCATAATCCTGTTCTGTCCCCAGTCCATGGGCTCTTTTTATCTCCCCTTTGTGCCTTCATAGAGGGGCTTGGCCAATACTGCAAAATTGGGGATCTACAAAGGGCAGAATCCTACTGCACCCAGGAGCTCTCTCTCTCTCTTGTCTCCTCGTGGTAGGGACTGGGATGTTCTGAATAACCTGTTTCCATTCTACTCCCCCTGCTGGAGAATAAATCCCAAGTATTTTACTTGCCTTTTTCAGATCTGGGCCTTCTTCCTTGATACCTTATATTTGTTCTTCTCTAGATGATGTAGAAATGCTTTCATTCCTCGAGCACATCCTGGGAGAGTCTCATAACCCAGCAACAGGTCATCCACGTACTGAAGGAGGACACACCCGATATCCTGTGCAAGAAACTTCTGGAGGTCCTGAGAAAAGGCCTCCCCAAAGATGGTAGGGGAGTTCTTGAACCCTTGTGGGAGCCTAGTCCAAGTGTACTGTGCCTTTGCCGCTGTGGCCAGGTCCTCCCATTGGAAGGCAAACAGCTCCCAGCTTTCAAGAGCCAGTCTTATACTAAAGAAGGCATCTTTTAAGTCCAAGCAAGTAAACCATGCGACTTGAGCAGGGAGGAGTCTTAGGAGGGTGTAAGGATTTGGCACAGTTGGGTGTAGTCACTGCTGCCTCGTTTACAAACCTTAAGTCCTGTACTGACCGATAATCACTAGTCCCCAGTTTTCTGACAGGAAGCAAAGGAGTATTCCAGGGTGATGGACTTTGTATAATTACTTTATATTCTTTAAACCTCTGTAAATGCACCTGGATTCCTTCTAAGGCCCCCCTTGCTACCGGGTATTGTTAATGGCTAACAGGCATTACCCTAGGCTTTAACTCTATCTGCACTGGCACTTGTTTTATTGCCAACCCCTGGGGATTTTCTTCAGCCCAGACTCCAGAGTAGTTTTGAATTAGTTTTTGGCTCAGTGGCTGCCCGGACTCGGTGTCAAAAATCCTCCATTCCTCCTCTCTATGAACAGTTAGAGTTAAGACAAGCCTAGGCTTAGGTACCTGCAAGTCCAACTGACCATTGTCAGCAAAGGATATAGTAGCTATTAATTTGCTTAGCAGATCACATCCTAGCAAGGGCACTGGACTGTCAGGCATGTATAAGAATTGATGCTTAATTTTATGACCTCTTATTGTACAATTATGGGGCAGACAGAATGCCTGTTCAACCTGTGTTCCTGTTATTCTCATAATGTCCACTCTACGGGTGGACAGTGGCACTACTGGCCGTGTCACCACCGAATATTCAGCCCCTGTATCAATCAGGAAGTCTAACTCCTGGCCCATTACCTCCATACGGACCATAGACCCAGTGGGGGCTACTGAGTCAGGTCACCCTCAGTCCAAGGGGGACTCCCCAGCTATGTTGAACAGGGTGCCTTCCCCTTAAGAGACATCTGGCAGGCACGCCTTTCCCTTGTCCTGATTGGGACATTCATTTTTCCAATGACCGGTTCCCCGGTAGATGGCACACTGATTACATTGCAGGGGAGCTCTGCCTGACTGTCTTTTCTTGCCCTTGCCTGTGTTCCTCCCATTTTCCAAATATTTTCCTTTTCTCTTCTGTTGGAGGGCTGCTGCTATAAGTTCTGCTTTTCTCTGCATTTGGTGCTCATCTTCCTTTCTGCCTGTAATCTCCCTGTTTACATAGACTTTATTGGCTAATTCTATGAGTTGAGTTATGTTCATTCCCGCAAAGCTTTCTAATTTCTGGAGTTTCCTTTTTATATCTCCTGTACTCTGGCTGACAAAAGCCATATTAACCATTCTTTGGTTCTCTGGACTCTCTGGATCAAAAGGGGTATAAATTCTTTAAGTCTCACACAATCTCTCATAAAAGTCACCCAGACTTTCATCCTTTCTCTGCAAAGCCTCTGCCGCTTTGTTGATATTAGTAACCTTTTGGTCCCCCTTTCGCAGGTCTTGGAGGACAGCCTCTCTATATCTCCTCAGTCGTCCCAATCCCTCCTCTTCATATGGGTCCCACTTAGGATCCTCTCCTGGCATCTGGCCCCTTGCAAATTTCTGGTGATTCTGGTGTTCCTCAGAAGCATTCTCCATTTAATTGCTGCTTGTATTATTTGGCGCCTTTCCTCTGTATTGAACAGAGTGAGGAGTAATTGATAATAATCTGCCCATGTAGGATTGTGGGTCTGAAATATGGATTGCATCAACTCTATTAGAGCCTGACGCTTTTCTGTATAAGAGGGGGTGTGGTGCTTCCAATTGAGAAGGTCTGTGGTGGTGAATGGTTGATACACCGGCACCCGCCATTCTACTATATTCCCCTGCTCACTTATTACTGTATTTCTTATTTCTTTCAGAGGCATCTGCATACTGGGCATTGTTTTTGAGCATCACCTCCCGGCTAGGGGAGGAGAGCCAGTACCCAATTCTGACTGAGCAGTGGAAGTTACCAGAGTTACCTCCGGCTCTAGTGAGCTTATGCTGGAACTTGATAAATCTGGCAATGACAGGCCTGATTCAGAGGCAGTCTTTGGGGTAGACAGAGAGTCCGGTATGAAAGGATAAAGCCTTGCCAGCGCAAGAGGTGGGGGAGCCAGAGCTTCTGTTTCTTCTGGCTCACTAGAGTTTACAATTTCTGGCACCAGTGGCTACAGCGGCTCTCTGGGTCTGGTGGAACGCTTCCCTACCTCAGCTGCCAATAGTGTATGTAGAAGCCTGACCTCTAGGCTAAGTGGGTGATGCAAAACTAGTGTAAGCCTAGTGTCCATGTAGGGAAACTGGTCGGAATGGCCTGGATCTCCAGTGACTACCTGCCTCACCTTCTGTACAACAGACCTATCCAAGCTTCCTTTAGCCAGCCAACCTTCCCCCAAAACTGGCCACTCTACTTCACACAAGTTCCTCAATTGCCATGGGGACATAGTAATTCCATAATCCCCTGAGAACTCTCTTAAAATTCTTAACCATTGTGTACCCTGTGAACCTCCTATGCCTCCCAAGACAGACAACAATCATGCCACACAAAGGATGTGGGAAAGGGTAGGGAAAATTTGAAGGGGATGTCACTCACTTCAGTTCATCACCAGCTGCTCCCCTTACAGGGCTTATGGCAAGCTCATATAAACCATCAGCACACAATTCTGCCTCTTAGCGGTATGAGATATCCTACAGAACCGCGGTTCGGGACCCAACACTCTCTTCAGCCCTGTGGGAGAGAGTCAGAACTCTCTTCCGGTGTCCATCTCGTTCATTCCACACTCACTCCCTTCCACACAACCTCCCACACACCAGTAGAGGGCAACAAGTCACTGCTCTTAACACATGGAGATCCATCTCCACACCTGTAAAGAGTACATGGTCACTGCTCCTAACCTATGGAGGTCAATCAGTGACTCTTTGGAGGATGATCAGGCCTCACTTCTGCCTGGTAGGGCAGGACCTCAGCTAGCTTCCCTTGCGGTATACCTTATTGTGCTTCAGATGTGTCCCCATTGTTTCTCTGTTATCTGAATCTTGCTGGGACCTGCAGATGGAACTCCTTTCTCCACCCTGTGAAGTGTCCAAATGGCGAAAACCCCTGGTGCGAGCTCAGTGGGCACGTCTACAGGACAGTTCGGGAGTCCCCAGTGGGATACCCGAAGCCCACCAAAAGCGGGTGTCTTTTCCTCCACGCTTCCTGGCCAACGCTCCAAAATCTGTTGCAGGAGAGCAAAACCTCAGAGGATTGACACTCAGACAATTTATAAGAGAAAAAAAGAGAATTTATTAAGCTGGCAGAGCACATGGGGCTTTAGCTCCAAACACTCGTACTCCCTGAATTCTTACATCTTATATACCCTTTACAGAACATAAGTTCACATTCATGGGTCTCATGATTCCTTTGTCATTAATAACATTATTTCAGGATGGGAGGGGGCTTACAGAATGCCAGAGGATAATCATTTGTAAATCGCCTTTTAAGGAGAAAGAAAGGGGAAGAGGATAGGGCTACTCAAATCTCCCTTCCCCCTCCTATATTCCTATATTCCTGGCTGTTTTACCTTCTTTCACCCAAGTGTATAGAAGGGAGGGGGTCCAAGCCCCTTTCCTCCTATTCAAAACCTAAGTATGAAAAACCTCTTTATTTATATTATAAAAGCCCTTCCTAAGTAGGAATATGATCGGCCATTTTGAGATTTTGTAAATTACACAAAAAATCATATTTACAAACTCTCTCTGAACACTTGGCCTAAATTATAAAATATCTTTGAAGCCTTTTATATAAAGGGGGGGGGTCTCCTTACTCAGATTGCTTTCTCATATGTGCCTTGACGGGGGGCGGGGTCTACAGCAGAGTGAATGACCCCTTGCTCAAGCCAGCAACCTTGGGCTTAAGCCAGCAAACTTGAGCTCAAGCCAGCAACCTTTTTGGGCTCAAGCTAGCAACCATGGGTCATGTCTATGATCTCACACTCAAGCCAACAATCCCGCGCTCAAGCTGGTAAGTGTGTGCTCAAACCAGATTAGCCCACATTCAAGCCAGCAACATCAGGGCTTCTAACCTGAGTCCTCTGCATTTAAGTTCGATGATCTATCCACCATGCCATTTCCTGGTCAGGCTAGTTTCTTGAGGTAGACCTATAATGATATGAATTTCCCTTTTAGGGCTGCTTTTACTGTATCCCATCGATTTTGCATTGTTGTGTTCTCATTTTCACTTTTTTCAAGGTTTCTTTTGCTTTCTTCCTTGATCTCATTGTTAACCCATTCATTGTTTAGTAACATGTTATTTAGTCTTCGTGTCTTTGTGTTTTTAGTTTTTATTTTCTTGCTGTTGATTTCTAATATCATACCATTATAGTCAGAGAAGATGTTTGATAGGATTTTAGTTTTCTTAAGTTTATTGAGACTTGTTTTGTGTCCCAACATGTGGTCTATCCTAGAAAATGTTCCATGTTCCCTTGAAAATAATGTATATTCTATTGCTTTGAGGTGAAATGCTTTCAAGAGATCAATTAAATCCAGCTGATCAAATGTGTCATTTAAGGCTGCCATTTCCTTGTTGATTTTCTGTCTGGAAGATCTGCCCATGACTGTCAATGGGGTGTTAAAAGTCCCCTATTATTGTATTGCTACTGATCTCTTCCTTTAAGTCCATCAAGTTTGTTTTACATATTTATATGCTCCTAAAAATGGTGCATAAATGTTTTCAAGCATTACAGCCTCTTGTTAGATTGCTCCTTTTATTATTATGTAATGTCCTTTTTGTCTCTTGCTATAGCCTTTGCTTTGAAGTCTATTTTGTCAGAAGTAAGTATTGCTACTCCATAAGCTGGTTATTTTTTAGGAAACAAAAGACTCTGAAAAACCTTTTGACCTTCTCCCTAACTTCCTAAAAGAATTTATATAAAGAGACTGCTCCCAGAAGAGAGATATCATCACAGATAACTATAGTTTAATATGAACTAGATGTGATAGACAGGTAGGAATCTACCTGCCCTTTTGTTGAAAAGTCCTTTCTGTGTCTCATTGTTAAAGGTGGCTCAGCAAACATTTAACAAACATGCTTTTCTATTTTCATGTGAATTGTATTTCTGCCCTTTAAAGTCTCAGACCAGAATACATGCTCCCCTTCCAACCCCTTGTCCTCAGACTCCATATTTTTATGGAACACCTGTGTGTACATAAGTAATGTATTTTGTTATTTTCTTCTGTTAATTTGCTTGATTGTAATTTGTTTATTAGTTCAGTCCGAAGAACTTAGAAGATATTATTTGTTCTATCCCTGCAGAGAGAAGCCATGAGTGTGACAGTCACAAGCCATGAGTGATGATGCCCCCCTGGACTCATGAGTAGAAAATGTTAGTTCTAAGCTAGGACATGCATATTAAATAGATGGATTTTCTTTTCTTTACCTGTATACTTTTCAAGGATAAGAAAAGCATGTGAAAAAGACTGAAGGCAAATTTAGATGAAATTGAAAAAAGCAAAAATAGCAATCAAAATGAAAAAAAAAATTTTTTTAGAACTGGGAAATAACCAAACAGCACATCAAGGCCGTTCATTGAAATACTGACTGAACATTTATTGTATATCACCAGTGTACCAAACCCATGGCATCTGCTCCATGAGCTCACATTCTAGAGGGCAGGCATATGCATCAATGGGTGATTTGTGGGTGTTATGAAATAAATATAAGGGAGAAAGCCACAAGTTATCTTGTAAGCATCTAATCAAGGGCTTCTTAAAATATTCCTCAGAATCCCAGAATTGACAGAACTACTTCTAAGAAATGTCTATGACCCAGAAGTAAATAGGTTCCTAGAGCAAGGCCCTGGTGATTTTTTTTTCCAAATAGCCTGATTGAATTCTAACTTAGATTAAGCATTGAAAAATTTCTGGAAATATTTTATAGAGTTCAGCAGTTTATTATGTTTAAATCTTGCTCTATCTGTCTAAATATTTATGGTGTTCAAATCTATTTGTATAGTTCTTTAAATGTACATGCTTATATTAAGGAAAAGTTGCTACATAATACAAACAATACATTTAACTCAAGTATAGAATTCTAAAGAAACCCAATGATGTGTCCTTATGCAAAAACCACTTGTGAGTTACATCGGTTTATAAATTTGAGTTTATAAAGCCAGTATCTTATAGGCTGTTTATTTGCTTCTGAAGTAAGAACTTTTTTCAAGTTTGCATTGCCATGTAAGATTTATGCCAGCCCATGAGAAAATTAGTTTTATTAGTCTTCATGTTGTACTATTTTGAATATCACAAAGTCTAAAAAGGTTCAGTTGAATAATAGTTTGTTGAATGAATAAATAAATGTATTAACATATTTTACAAATTAGTTATAATAATTTTCTGCAACCCTTTTAAAAACTAAAGTATACATTACAATAAACAAATTCATAAATAAGTTCAAACTTTAAACATTTTATGCTCTACTTCACCTTTCGTATCTTTCTAGTTCACTCCCTTTGATACCCCAGCTGCACCAATCTTTGTCTCTATGGAACAATAACTCCACTGATGCTACCTGACTTGAATACCATGGTCCACCACTGTACCATCATACCACAAGCATGCCACTGCCTTTCTGTTTCCTGTATGCCTGGTGGAACCATGGTGTAGATTAATCTGCTCTCTGCCCACCTCTGCCTCCACCTGTACAAGAGAATGGATATGCAAAGAAAACACACAATTGAGCTGACTGGTCCCATTTTATATACATGATTATTATCCTCAAGTGTGCTTTAATATTGTTTGGGATTTATAATTTATATCCCTCATCATATTCTCTTCCAGTCTCCTTGACAAATAGTACATGTTTTCATTATTCTCCTCAAATTCCCAATGCTTCATTCCCTAACCTCATTCTCACTGAAAATTCAAAGCAACAAGGCACGAACTTACTAAACTGTTTTCATCACAAATGCCACCAACCTGTGTGTGTGTCCTTCCTTTCCTGGAAAACCTGTCCTTTCTTCTAACTAAGACCCATCCCTCAGCCAGCACCTTAGATGCCATCTCTCATCCAACCAGAACAATGCTGCAGCTATTTCTCTTTCTTTTTCCTAAGTCATTCATTCTTTTGTTCCTTTTCATTGGGTCATACTCATCACTATGCAAATATGCTGTTATTTCTCTAATCTTTGCAAATTTCTCTTTATTTGTTCCTTGTTTCACTCTGGCTACTGTTCTATTTATTTCTTTCCCCATATAATAAAATCACTTGACATAGATGTTGATATTCACTATCTCCAACTTTTCTCCTTTACTTCTCTCTTGAACTGTCAGGATTGTATATCTACAGCTCTTCAAAAATTGTTCTTCTCAAGGTCACCGAACCTCCATGTTTCTAAACCAAAGGCCTTATCCTTAGTCCTCAATTTACTTGACCCATCATTGGCATTTGATACTGCTATTCACTCTCAGTCCATGAAATACTTTCTTTGTTTGACTTCTTGGACAAGGCACTCATCTGAAGTTCCTCTTATTTTCTCAATGTTCATTCTCAATTATTATTATTATTATTATTATTATTATATATTTTTTACTGCTTCTTTATTAGCTCCCTAAATTGAGAATGCTAACATGTCCTATGCCTCAGTCCTTGAACTTCATTTCTCCTCTTATACTTACCCTGTGGGTGGTTTTGGTGGTCTTGGTCCTTTTCATAGGAGTGATGTTCAACTAACTGCCAAAAAGTAGTGCTTCCCTCCCCTACTTGAGAGTTGTTTCTTGGGAAAAACAACCTAGCTGGAGACTACATTTCCAAGTACTTCTCACAAATTATTATAATCGCTATTTTGTATCTTGACAATGGAATATGAACAAAAGTGATCTGTATGCCTCAAAAACTTCTCATTGCCATAATTTACTTTTCTTCCATACCAATAGGGTGACAATCCTAACTAGAAAACCTCTGTTAACCCAGTTCTCTGAATGACTGTGTGAACTTCTACCCAAAGCCTATCCCCATTCTCCACTGTGAACTGGACTTTAAAAGAATGAGAACATTTTATAAATCTAAGCTAGCTTTAAGTTTTTGGGTTTAAATTTTCACACTGCTGCTTATGGCCAGTGTTTTTCTGTAATTGCAAAATTATCTTAATTATGTATACCAATTTATTATTGGCTGATGATTCAGATATAGTCTTCTTTTTCTCTCACCCTCCAAATCTGGTCTTTCAGGTAATAATGGTAATTCTACCTTCAAAATATATACAGAATAGCCTGGCCTGTGGTAGTGCAGTGCATAAAGCATGGACCTGGAATGCTGAGGTTGTGGTTTGAAACCCTAGGCTTGGCTGGTCAAGGCACATATGTGAGTTGATGCTTCCTGATTTTCCCCACCTTCTCTCTCTCTCTCTCTCCCTATCCTTTTCTCTCTCTCTCTTACTCATATTTCTCTCTTTCTCTCCAAATATGAATACATAATAATATCTTTAAAAATTGTCTTTTTAAAAAAGTGTATATTCAGAATTTAAATATCATCAGAATCCAACCACTTCTTACCATCCTTCCACCCCCCATTTCCTTCTGATTCACACTTCTGAATCTCCACAACCTGTGATATTTATTTCTCTTGTGGTTCCTACCACATTAGACACACTCTTATAACCCACAAGAGTGGAAAGAGACTTATTTTCAATTTTCAGCTCTTTCATTAGGGACTGAATAGCTTTTAATTAACTTTATTAACTTTTCTGAGTCTCATAGTTCTTATATCTAAATTGGGGGAAATACTACTCATCACATGAGATTTGTGGGTGTTACACTAATATAAGGTTATAATAATTAAATATATAGAAATATAGAAAAATATGGAAGATATATGAAAATAACTAAGATATAATATTAAAAGCAATTAAGGAAATTAAATAAGGTTATGTAGTCTGGATAGGAATTAATATAGTGTGTACAGATATGATAAACAGACTGCGTTTCACACAGAGCTCATTTAGTGTGTGTGTGAAGTTACATATAGATAAGAAGTGGTTTGATGTCATAACTCTGTGGGTTGATGTAAACCAGAGGTCCCCAAACTATGGCCTGTGGGCCAAATTGTGGCCACCTGAAGCCATTTATCCAGCCCCTGCCGCACTTCCGGAAGGGACACCTCTTTCATTGGTGGTTAGTGTATGGAGTACTGTATGTCCCTCCAAAGGTCTGAGGGACAGTGAACTGGTCCTCTGTGTAAAAAGTTTGGGGACCCCTGATGTAGACAGTAGGCTTCCCTAAGAACATCTTAAAAGTGGCTTGATGTAACATTTTAGTAGATTAACATAAAAAGGGCTCCCTGTGAGAAACTCCCAAAAATGTGATTTAAGGTGATAATCCTGTAAATTGACAACTGTTAGAAGCTGATTTAAGGTGATAATCCTGTAGATTGACACCTGTTAGAAGGCATAGGCCAGAAAATGTACTAAAGCAAAGGGGCCCACCCCTGCTGAGGTAGTCACCCTGACTCCAACGTGAACATGGACTGTCTCTAGGCAGCTCTGACCAAAGACAGCCAAGAAGAGCATGCTGACGGGGCCCCCTTAAACTGTACCAAGGCATGCCAAAAGGATTTGTGAGTAACAAACTGCCTGTGTGATTCTTGCAACTAACTTGTGTGTCAGTCTTGTCTTTCTTCCGGTGGTAGCTGGTCTCAGCACTGATAAGTAGAATCCTCGCAGCTGCCTCAAGCGTAGTCTTGCAGAGGCTGCCAGCCCTGCTGATAAGCAAGAGTGTCCCACTGTCCAGGGAAGTTAAATTGGGACGCCTGATGATCTAGAGCTTGGGCTCTACTGAAACAAAGGGTTACTAGTGAGTAAAAAACATACTGAAAGCTCAAAATGCATGTTGACATCACCATACCATTATCATTTATCACCATCATAATTACCATCACTAGATCATAACCATCACCATCATACATCAAAACATCATTATCACTATCACAATCATCATCATCTTCATTGTCATCACCATTATTGCTCTACAGCATAGTGTAACCTCTGGAGTCAAATTACCTGTATTCAAATGTTGACTAGCTGTGTGACCTTGGCAATGTTGCATAGCTTTTTTGTCTTTATTTTCATTTTTGAAATAAGCTGTATTAATATGTATAATTTTAATGTATTATGAGTATTTAATGAGATGAGAGGGTTACTGTTTGAAAAAGAGCCTGTCTCATTACAGGCACTCAGTGAATGTTCCCTATTGCTATTATTCTATCCTACCTTACATAATTCTCAATGGCAAAATTTGTATGGTCCATTAGTGTTCCTACAGTAGGAATGAATGCTTAGCACAGAGTAGATTATCAAAAAGTTAAATAAACACTTGATGTTTGGTTGTAAAAATAAATTATTGAAGGATAAATGAAAACATAGGTACATAGTGGATTTTTAACTAATACCTCTTGAAAATGCTTGCAAGTTTTAAAGCTGACAATTAGAACTGAAGTAGTTCAGGGAAGGTAAGAATTGTAGAGGTTTCAGAAGTATCTACACTAGATTCTGTTCTAGAAACAGGCCTCTCCGAACATCCTGGAAGCAGCTGATGAGATTTTTTTAGAGTGAACTCTTATAAAATAAGATCTTCACAGGTATGCTTTCTAGAATGACTGTTGGGCAGATAAATGGAAACTCAAAAAACTTTAAAGAATTACTCAAGATCAAAGAATACTGAAAGTAAATAAAGATGCTTGGGTAAAGACTGGCATTTTCAACTCTGCTTTACTTATTTCCAGGTTTGGTTTTGCTCAGGTATCTATTTCCAGTATAGTAGCAGTTGATTGAATTCTAGAAAAAAAAAATTGCAAGTGTTCTCATTTCCAATTTCTGTTTCTAGAAACATCTTTGCCATGACCCTGAAGGGTAGCAGAATTTGCCACTACCAAAAATGTACCACTTTGGTACATTGATTATTTTGAGTTATAGGCATTTGAAAAATAGAAAATTCAGGGTGAGACTTTTTCTGAACTCCTTTTATGTATGTGAAAACAGCCTCTGAAAGGAACTTAACTCCAATAAATCTCCCTAAGAGTTTCATCAACCCTTGGTGAGAAAGCTACAAATTGATACCACATAAACTATGTTGCAAACTATCATATCTCCCATCTATTCTGAAACCCTAGAATCTAGGGTTCATTTCTCTTTCCTAAACGTTATTTACTATATCCTAAGAGGTTACATCCCACCTCTTCTTTCCCTACAAAGATGATATCTGGTAGTGAATTCTAAGCCACCTGGAGAAATATATTCCCTTGGATATTCTCCATGTATACATGAGGCTTACATGTTAATAAACTTTTGTTTGTTTTTATTTTACTAACCTTTTATTACAGAGATCTCAGCTGAAAACCCAGAAGAGTAAAGGAAACATTCTGTTTCCCCCCATACAATTCCTTGAAGTAGTACTCTTATTTACTAGGTTTCCAAAGGAACAAAGAGACTTTTAGATGAGGGTTCCTACCAATGTAAAGACGATAAATATTTGTAAAATTGATGAATGAGTGAGCCTCATATGTAATAATAGATAGTATTTAGAGTTCCTCTTGTTGGTGGCCTTTTTTCTTTGAGACTACATGGCACATCAGAATTCATATATAACTCCGGAGACTTTGAAGGGCAGGAAGTATCTCTTCCCACAGATAACATCACAATGCCTAACTGAGCAGGGTGAATCAGGATGTAGGTGTGTGTCCCTTTTACATAGATGTGTTGGATTCAAATCCTAGATTTATAAAACTTTTTATATAGAAACAAAGTTTTTTATTCCAGGTTTCTTTTTTATAGAAGAAAACTGAGGTTCAAAATGTTTTAGTGGTTAAATATCTGAAGACAGAATCTTATTTAAATATACTAAGATATACACCATTGATAGGGCTGCCCTTTTGAAAAAAGTGAAGGTAGTTGAGACTTTAAGAACTTTCAACTATAATAACAAAATTAATAAGTGAACAATAGTTCAAGTGCTAACTCTTCACAAAGATTTTCCACTGAAATATCACAAAACAAAGAGTATTTGTACGATGTAGATTTCAAAGAAGAAATGAGTTAAAATATGAACATTATAAAAATTTGTAAAAAAAGAAAGTGTGAAATATCTGTTATAACTATTACCTCATTATTAATAGGTACTCTTGTGACTATTTTGCTCATACCCAAGGATGGAGTCATTTCTACTCCAAACTCCTCTTCAGGAACATAGTGTGAACAGAATAATGAGGGAGCTGCTTAACCATGGAGAGCGTGCTGGCGCCCTGTAGTGGAGCAAGTGCGTCAGTGCCACTGAAGAACAAGTGACTTCCTCTCTGTCAGTTTCTGCTCTACATTTGGAAAATTTAGTATAATACACAAAATCTCTGGAGATCTCTGCTTGTTTCTTCATAAAGAGGATTGTGTCACACAGTAGGGGGAGGAAGGAGATGGGGGTGAGGGTGGGCATCAATATCCAACAACTTCATTAAGCTCCAAACTCTGTGAGGAAAGATATACAGTCAAATCTGTGTCCTCCAGAGCTTCCCAGGGCAGGATCTGGGCTGTGATTGAAGACAAGCCTTGCCCTAGATCAGTGGTTCTTAACCTTTTTTTAGGTACCGAACCCACCAGTTTCATATGCGCATTCACCGAACCCTTCTTTAGTGATAAATAAAATATGATTTTTTTCCAAATTCAAGACATAGGTATATGTTTTCTTACTGGTGCACAAAATGAGCCATGCATGAACATCACGTTGCTCAAAGAACAAAACCAACGAAGTGCATGAACTCACAACAAATTACGGTATTACTTTATTCTGGCCTCCATGGCAGAGGCTTTTCCGAACCCCTGAGACCAACTCATCGAAACCCTAGGGTTCAATAGAACCCAGGTTAAGAACTACTGCCCTAGCTGATGATCCTAATCCCCTTTGCAGAGATAAGATTTTTATTTAAGGTACATTTTCTCACAAGCTAAATTCCCAGGTTCTTTGTTATTTCTGTGATGCTGGAGACACCATCCTGTTTGATGATTATGACTCAGGAAAGTGATTTTTGTTACAGGATTTCATTAAATATACTCATATTCTAATGAACTATTTTAAATTTTTTTTTATTCATTTTAGAGAGGAGACACAGAGTGAGACAGAGAGGGGGGGGGGAGCTGGAAGCATCAACTCCCATATGTGCCTTGACCAGACCAGTGCAGGGTTTTGAACTTGCGACCTCAGTGTTCCCAGGTCGACGCTTTATCCACTGCACCACCACAGGTCAGGCATCTAATGGACTATTTTAGATGAAAGAGAAGAATAAAAGACTTGACAGTTTCTCTAAGAAGCTTCATAAATTCTTAGGAAATACTACTTTGAGACTATGTGAGCGTCAATCTCAAATCAGGTAATTACCATATATGAAAATAGTTAGAAATCCTGTCATGTGATTGTATTTTCACAGCATTTGAGTAGAAAGGAAAAAAAGATGTGAGATTCCAAAAGATGAACTACAGTCATTTAAGGGAAATATCTCTGTGGAACAATTTCTATCTATCCTGCAATTGGTAATCAAGGCCTGAAGCCCATATCCCCAAGGCAGGAGAGCTGTTGATTCTGATCAAAGCACACGTTTATTCATGAACGCATTCTTTGTGGATAGTTACTGTGCTCTAGGCACTTTGCTAGGAGCTAAGGATAAAAGAATAACTTAGACAGAAGTCCTTACCTTTATGGAGCTTTGCAGCTAGCAGGAGAAAGTAAAACAATTGAGTGCTAAGAAGGAAAGATACTTGGAAATATCAAAGGGTACAAATGGGGACTCTCATTAGTCCAAAAAGGCAGGTGCCAAATGAGACTTCCTGGAGTCAAAGACTATAGAAGGAGTTAACAAGGTGTAGGGCAGAGAGGAAAGAGATTCCTCTGTATCCGGAACAGAATATGCAGAGGCCCTGGGGTAAGAGGGAGCATGCACACACCATTGGCCAGAGTTTATAGAGCATGGAGTGTTGACAAAAGTGATAGGACAACAAGATTGCATCCAGTGAGAAGCAGGCAGTGAGGTAGTGGGATGGAGAGCAGAGGGCAAATCAAGCAAGCCATTTGCAGGATTTCAGTCTTTCCAAATGACACTGAGAAGCCACTACAGAATGTTAACTTGACAGACACATGACCTCACCTTTAGTCATCCCAGGGGTACAGCATTGGGTAGTGTTCTGTCACTCTCAGGGGCTAAGCTCCTAATCGCAGGGCCTTTTGAAGAATGCCCCAGCCAAATCTCTTTCACCATGGAGGTGTAATTTAACTCTTTCTTTTTGCTCTCTGTAAAAAATGAAAAGAGTGAAACTAAGTTTTTTATCTTCCATTTATAAGAATAAATAAAAGGGTATTTGTAATAACCTTTAAGTACACTAGTATAGAGACTTATAAAGTTAAAGCAATACTAGACTTTGTAATCTCTACAACTACCATGGCAGAAAGATCCCAGAAATGTAGATGTCATTTGTCATCTTCTTGTTGATGGTACACAATCATTTTTAAAATGTTCTGTGACTCAAACTCCTAGAAATTATTGTCTTAATGTGCTCTTGACCTACCATTGTTTCACTAAACTTGTAGAATTGGCCTAATTGGATCACAGTGTATAAAACTTTATTCTACCATCGCTTTTTTGGAGAATGTAAAATATTTTTCACCACTCTATTGAAAAGTACCTGAGAAATTAACCTGCTGGGTTTTGCAACTAGTCATGGAGTGGAGGGTGGGATGGAACTAGTGTTAGCATAGACAAGCCTGTGCTTGAACTTCTTCTGGACCCCCACTTGGTTTGTTAACATGGGTAAGTCTGTATTCATGTTGGTTTATTTGTTTTTAAATACTTCTGCATCTATAATTCTTCAGTACTAAAATGGGTAACTAGAATGTCTGTATTTGTGTGTGTGTGTGCATGCACACACGTTAATTAATAAAAATACAAGTTTTTTTGTGAGTACTGTATTTTTTGTTCCACAAGACTCACTTTCCCCCCCCCCCAAAAGTGGAAGGGGAAATGCCCGTGTGTCTTAT
This sequence comes from Rhynchonycteris naso, assembly GCA_037038555.1. Classification (NCBI taxonomy): domain Eukaryota; kingdom Metazoa; phylum Chordata; class Mammalia; order Chiroptera; family Emballonuridae; genus Rhynchonycteris; species Rhynchonycteris naso. The sequence goes on from CM072998.1 coordinate 136,247,474, forward strand.
GGAGTGAATGTTCATTTTTTTAAGCTGCTGCGGACAACTAGAAGAGCATTTGAACATTAAAGTAACTTCTCCATTTGTTAATAAAGTGCTAATGGTTGTTAATACTGCTGTTGAGTTTACATTGATGAAATATTATTGTGGTATATTTTATTAAATATTTTAACACACCATTTGTTTCAGAATATTTATTTTCTTATTTTCCTCCTTAAAACCCTAGATGCATCTTATGGTCAGGTGCATGTTATGGAGTGAAAAATACAGTATATACAATTAAAAAAAATAAATTATTTGCTTTCTCATGAGGAGATGTTAAACACATACCTTTTAAGAAATTTCCATTGAACAGAGGAGAGGCAAATTTTTGGATGGCTCATTGATTCTTGTAAAGAAGATAACATCTTTACAATTCAATTCTGCTGTATTTTTAAATACGAATGCTTTATAAAATATTAACTTAAGTGTTGTGTGTGTGTGTGTGTGTGTGTCATCTCCTAGAATCTTTCTCCCATTTTATCCTGGACTTGTCCTTGCATTACTTTAAAAATCCAAAGATGACTGTTCCTTACATACTTTTATTCAGGTGGAGGACTTAACTTTTCCAGGACTCTCTGCTGACAGCTCACTGGTTAGAATTTCTGAAAAACAACAACAAACTTTAAATATTGCATTGCCAGGAGTTTAATAGTAGAAACCATATTTTGAACCACAAAAAGAAAATTAGAAAAAAGAATTTATTTCCTAAATATGAAAGGGAAAATTGTTTCAATTACTTGAGTAACACCTGTTTTGCTTACATGTTCCTTTCTGTTGCTGGTGATGGAGGTGCTGGTACAGAAAAAACGCACCCAGGGCATCTAAAATGATCTTGGAAGGAGGCTGCCCTAAAGGAGGAGCTTGCCACTGCAAAATACAGCTTTTTTCGTTGCAGGAGACGAATCCCGCTCCCTTTCCTTCCCTTTCCTCATCACAACTCGTCCTGTAATTAGCGGAGCAGGTCAATCAGAGCTAAGCTAGGCAAATCACTGGGTTTTCACGAATTATAATATTTCTGTTGCACCCAGATATGTGCACCTCTCAACCTGACGGGGCAGGGAGAAGAAAAGGGGACGCGTCCAATCAATGAGCGAAACCAGTGCAAAGCGGCCAAGAAACGGGTTCGGTGGGAGCGTGAGAACACCGAGTTCTGCACGGGACGTTTTCACGCGCGGAGAGGAAGCCTCGGACGAAATCTACTAACTCTGGAGGGGAAACAAAATGAGGCTTTTCCAAACTTTCCGTACTGTGCTCAGAGCTCTAGGGCGGGTCTGGGGCAGCTCCAGGGCAGGGCTGGTGACGCCCCCCATCCCCCACCCCCACTTCCCCACCTGTGCCGTCTCCTCTCAAGCCTGCGCGGAAAAGGGCTCCACTCGTGGGTCGCGCCGACTCCTTCCGTGGATGCACGCCCGCCCGACGCTGCCTCGGGGGCCGGGACAGCTCCGGTCACCTTGCTCCCGGTGCGGCTATTCCACCTACAGCTCGCTGGCTAGCGGGATGACGGGTCTCGGGGCGAAGTGTCTGCGACAGGATAGCGCAGCCGCCGCCGCCCCCAGCGCTTCGCGTCGCCCGTGGGCTCCCGCAGGTGGGCTGGGCGCGACCCGGCTGGTGGCTCGTCCTACTGCCCAGCGGTTGGGGCTCCGCGCCCGCCCCGCCCCTGTCCCCGCCCGCGGGCGGCCTGGGGCAGGGCGGGCAGCTGCGGTTGCCCGGCTGGGACCGGGCATCGGCCGGTGGCCGGCGGCGGAGGGCGGCTGAAGGCGGCGAGGGTGCGCGTCAGACAAGGCACTTGTGCCCGTTGGGGCGGGGACTGGGACTGAACCGGCGTGCTGCAGAGACCCCACTCTGCTGCAGGGGTAGCGGCGGCGGCGGCTGTCGCTGCCCCGTCCTGTGCGGGCCCATCTGGCTGCGCTGCCAGGCACTATGCGCTGAGTGCTGGGGCGCCGGGCGTGCGGGGAGCCAAGCCCATGAAGCTGGCGGGCACCCAGCGGAGCCTGCGTGTGCAGCCACCGCGGCTACTGCTGCTGCTGCTGCTGCTGCTGTTTCTGCAGGTCGCGGGGCTGGCAGGCACCATGGCCGAGACCCTACTGGACGCGCCTAGGGCCATGGGCACCAGCTCCAGCCCGCCCAGCCCCGCGAGCGTGGTGGCTCCCGGAACGACGCCGTTCGAGGAGAGTCGGTTGCCAGTATTCACTCTGGATTACCCCCACGTGCAGATCCCCTTCGAGATCACCCTGTGGATCCTGCTGGCCTCCCTGGCCAAGATTGGTGAGCAAGCTGGACCCGCGGGGTAGGGCAGGGGAGATCCGGAAGGGAAAATCAGGTTGGAGAGCTGACCTCTGAATCGCGGGCCTCTCCCCATGGATGAGGGCAGAAGCGACAGGGAGAATAACTTCTGGTCAAGAAGGACCCAGGGAGGAGCACTTTCCTAAATAGCTTTGGGTTCTTAAATGGACACTGGCCTTGAAATAGCCCCCAAGTATTAGACCGTACACACTTAGTGATTTGCTGCTTACTTCTGCCTTGTTAGCCAAGTGTGACAGCCCTCTGCCAAAACTGAGACCTGTTTACTGTGGGAGGGTGCCACTGAGCCAAAGGGTACTGTCCTCACCTACTGGGATAGGCACAGCGAACACCTAGGTTAAAATAGTTCAAACCCTGGATGCTGGAGGGAAGAGACATGCCAGTGACACAGACCCTTTCTTGCACCTGACTGATGATATGCATGGAAGGGGACCTGGGACACCTGAGTGCCTGCAGCTGAGACAGCAGACTCTGTCTCCTCCCTCCTTTGGGCTGAGGCCCTGACTCTCCATGAAGCCTCTTCTTAGGTGACTGAGGGCAGTGAGGTAAGATGCATATTTAAAAATAATTAACCCAACGATCATTCTACCTTTAACTTTCACTTGGAAATCAGAGCCTCAGTGTATTTTCTCACCTCTATCATTCCCTCCAAACTTTTGTTATGATGGTGGTGCTTTACATTGTTTTTACAATTTTATATATATAAATTTATTGATTTTAGAGAGAGGAGAGTGTGTGCGTAAGAGAGAGAGAGAGAAAGGGGTGGAGGCAGGAAGCATCAACCTCTAGTTGCTGCATACCTGCTTCTCATATGTGCCTTGACCAGGCCAACCCAGAGTTTCCAACCAGTGACCTCAGCATTCCATATCTCCGCTTTATCCACTCTAGCACCACAGGTCAGGATACTTTATAATTTAGATACTTTTTTTTTAATCTTAAAATATGTGAACTGCTATTGTAATGATTCAAAAGTTATTAGATCAAAAGAATTTATTCATTATCCGCATTCTGTACATTTGCCCTGTGAAAGGCCCTGTACTGTAAGGCTAAGCAGGTTTCTATCAAGAGTTAAAAGACACATTGCCTTTTGCCCTCAAGGAAATTATTAATTGGTGGAATGATACTGCACATGTCCTTGATCATAATACAGGAAAGAAGTAATACAGGGTGAGAAATTCAGATAAGATAACACAACAGTATAGGGAGGCAGGAATCACTTCCTCATGCAAGGAAGCATTTAATCTGGCTTTTCAAGGATGACCAGGATCCAGTCAGTTGGAGAAGAAAGAAAACCCCATTGCAGAGAGGCATAAAAAAAAGACGTAATTGGGAGGAATGTACAAAGCAGGTAGAAGGGATAGTTTTTGGGGGGTAATGAAGTTGTGGGAAGTAAGCGTGAAGGGAACCTTCCATGTCAGATTGAATTTGATTCTGTTAGTGGTGACAAAGGAAGCATATGCTATTTAATGATTTTGCCATCTGCAATTTCCAGTGTTTTAATTCCACCTAAGAAATAAAATAAAAGAAAGTGAATTTCCCCATCGCTCAAGCCAGATATACACATTTACATAAACTCCTTGCTTGTAATAATAATCTCAGGGGCCATCTCCTCCTTTATTGCTCACAGCAACCCCACCATGATCAAGGACAGATATTAATACTCCCACTTGGTGGAGGTGGGAACTGAAACCCAGAGCATTTATATGAGTTACCCACAGATATACAAAGTGGGGAGCCAAATGCAAGTTCACTTCTCTTTATGAGCCCCAAGCCTGAATTGCTGGAGGGGTGCTTTGTGCCCTGTTTCCATTACTGCTTCTCTGTTGCCATTTTCAATTACAACTCTTTCTTCTGTTCTTCACTCCTATTTTAATCTGATTAATTATATTAATAACAGCTGCAAGTAGGCACTTAAGTTCATTATGTCTAATTTTCACAACCGTTCTGGGTAGGTATGATTACCTCGTGTCATATTCAAGGAAACTGAGAAATGGAGAGGCTGACTTGCTGGTGTTTAAGCCAGAATCCACCCAGGACTGTCCAATGTCTCATTGTTGTGTCTATCCTGGAGACTTGTCTAGCTGTGAAAATTCAATGAGAATGGATGTGTTAATATTCTTAGAATAATGCTAGGCATGTAGTAAACATCAAATAGTGTCATCACTAGTAGGGGAGACAGTGAGAGGGGTACCAATGAGGGTGAAGGATTCTGTCACTTTTGTTTCCGTTTATTGTGCCGGGCTGTCTCCTGCAATTCTCTGCTTCTCCTTTAGACTTAGCCTTCTCCAAGTGTTCTTATTCTGTGGCTTGCCTTTTTTCTTTTTTCTTTTCTTTTTTCTTTCCCTCCCTCTCTCCCTCCCTTCCTTTAGTTCTTTTTATTTTCTCTTACTCTTTTTCTGTCGTGATCTCTTCATCTTATATGACTTTATCATATTAATTTGTGGTGTTTTATTAAAAGGCATTATGCTTACATGAAGTCATAGGTGTATTGATCTGCCTATTGGCAGTTTTCTCAGCAGATGTGTTTCTGCTCCTTGGCACTTGCTGTTATCTGGATCTTCTGCCTTTCCCAGATGCTGAACTTCTCTGGCTGCTATTTCCTCTTTCCTTTCTGCATCTGGATGGCACAGTGGTGCAAACAAAGACAGGTGTTTGTATCTCCTGGCCAGAGGGGTCTAAGCAGAGAGGGATCCTGAGTGAAGACTGACATGAATGGGATGAAGTGTATAGTTCTCAGAGCAGAAAGTGCAGTTTTTTAGTCCTGAAAACTGGTACTTATGGTCTTTTCTAGATTCTTGCTAGTATATAGTGTAGCCCTGGCCTATGCTGTGCAGCTCTATTCCTAGAGGAGCCTGGAGAGGCTTAGAGATGTACACAGCCCTGAACTTTCCATCTGGCTTTGGGGAGGACTGTCTTGGCACCGTAAGACACTTGCACGATTCATTAGTAATATTCTAGCCATTCAAATTTTATTTTAACTTTTGCATTGAAAAAAAACTTTTATTTTGGGAAACTGGCATGCCTTAATTTGCTCATTTGGGGAGGATGATAAATTGAGCTGTGCAGAAGGACATGAGGCTATGAGATAACAGAAATATTAACTCATGTAAAATGTCATGGTTTCTATTTGGGGCAGTTTTATGTCATGAACCTAGTGTACCTTAATTTACCTGCCCCAGAGATCATGGAGCAACATTGCAAGTGATTAATCTAAATAAGATTTAACAGATTGCCCCAAATGGAGGTTTCTAATAACATTTGTAGAATGTTCAAATCACTATATTGCATACCTGAAATAATAATATTCTATATCAACTGTGATTGAAATTAAAAAATCATTCTTGATGGTGAATTCAGAATAGTTTCTAGATTGCAACACAATACAATCTTAGAAAAATTACCATCAGAAGTGAGAAAATGCATTTTTTGGCAGATTGTTAAATGAGTCAACTTAATGTTTTATTGTTTTCCTGATTATTAGAGAAAATCAACTTTCTAATTATTTGGTCAGAAAAAAAAGTTCTGCAGTAATAAAGTTTCCAAAAATGATGAATATGAGAAGGAGGATGTGTATTTATATGTGAAGTAGGTTAAATAAATAAAGAACGAAAACAATTAGTACAGCTCTGAAAAGTTTAAAAAATTTTGACAAGAAACATCTTCCAATTTGATTTTTTACTTCAGTCCTCACATGTATTCTTTCATTTTGAACAGCTGATGATTTTTTTGACAGTATCATTGCACACTTTGCTTCGTTATTTCTGTACACAGGGATGGAGTTCTACAGCCTAAAAAAAAATAATAGCCAAAGAATTAAGAAGAGGAAAACATCCGGGATTGTTCTAAGTTTGTCTTCTCTGGTTTCTTAGCTGTGAAATGGGTCAGTGAGTTTTTTTCCTAAACTGAGTGAATGTAGGCATGCATCCTCCATTGAAGTTTCAGGGACAAAGCACTTGGTCCCCTGTTGTTTCAAGTATCGGAGGCTCCTTTTCTGTCCTCAGTGGTGCCCTAGATGCCCCTCCACTTACCTTACGGTCTGGTGGGCTGGTCTACTTGATGTTTCCAGGTGTCAACACCTATCCTCCCTTTTTTATTTCCTTTGCCCTTCAGCTTGGAGTTAGGATGAAGAATTTTCCACTTCCCTCCATCCTGCTGTCTTGAAATTAAATAATTTGTTTTATTATTTTAAGGGAATGACAAAGCAATTTGGTTTGTGAAGGTTTCTCCTCTAGATTTGAAATATGAAACTAGAGTTTCCTTGGATAGTACCTGCCTAAATTACCCATATCTTGATCTCTGGGGAAAACAAACAAAACAAAGACTAAAATAAAGCAAAAAAACTATCCTTGTTCTTTCTTTGTTTCTCTCTGTCATATTTGGTTTCCGCTAAACATGTTCACCAGTTGGTTGATCAGATGAAACTCATGATCTTCACCTATTATATGAATCACATCTCACTTTGTGTAGACTTCTAAAACTTGGCGTTCCTGATGGCACGTGTTTGTTCCTAATAAAACTAAAGAAGAGCTCTGATTTCTTTCTGTCTGAAAGCCTACCTCTCTTCCCACTGGGCTAACCTTACATTTTCTTTTTTCTATCTGTAGGATGACTTCAAAAGCTTTCTCATATTTTTTGTAAGAACCAATTCAGGTGCTTGCTAGAATTCTATCACTGTACTCTATCACAGAAATATCTTTGTATTTAAAAAATAATAGCATATTATTAATCTAAAATAATATCTTACACCAAAAATATTACTTTTTCTATTAACTTCAATATACAATATTATTTATCATTAATGAGATACTTTATTTATTTATTTATTATTTTTGCATAATTCTTTCACCTAGCCTGAAGCCCTAAGATGTATACAAAAAGCTTTTTGGCCCTGGCTGGTGGCTCCATGTGTAGAGCATCATACTGGTGTATGTACATTCTGGGTTCTATTCCTGGTCAGGGCACACAGTAGAAGCGACCACCTACTTCTCCCTTCCTTCTACTCCCCCTCCCACAGCCAATGTCTTGATTGATTCGAGTGTGGCCCCAGGCACTGAGGATAGCTCGGTTGGAGCACATCAGCCTCAGGCGCTAAGAATAGCTTGGTACTGGAGCATCAACCCTAGATGGCATTGTTGATGGATCCCAGTGGGGGCAAATGCAGGAGTGTGCCTCACTAGCTTCCTTCCTCTCACACACACACACACACAAAGTTGTATAAATTTGTTTGTTCCCTTTGGCCTTGTAAAAACTTACCTGTAAAACTAAGTGAATTTAATGGTTTATATCTGGATAGATTTTCACCAGTGATTAAATTCTAATTTTTTGTCTTGTAATTTGGATCTGCTTTGTATTTAACTTCCTCCAATTAGCTTTTAATTTATATTAGCAATGTTTACATAGATTTGTAAGTATGCTTACCAGTTTGTCTTCATTGTTACTTCTTGTATCTTCCCTTCTCTTCCAGATTGTTGTCTTTCTACTGAAATATGTTCTTTAGTGGATACTTCAGGGAGGGCCTCTGAATGATAAATTCTCTTGGTCTTTGTCAAAAACTGCCTTAATTTTTATTATCTACTTGAACGATTATATAACAGTGTAGCAGTTGGGTTATTATAATTTATCAGTTGGAGCATATTATGCTGTATTTAAGATTTTGCATTTGGTTATTCTGCTATTTCTTCAGTGTGTCTCACTATAGATTTATTTTATTTTTCTTGTTTGAAATTTGTTGTGCTTCTCAGTTTCTTAATGCTGTTTGATGTTTTCTCCATTTTCCAATGTTATTGTCTGTGATTAACCGACTCATTGGAAATTTCATTTTAATTATATTTTCACTTAAGCATTTTTGATCCTTTACAAGTTTATCTGCAGTCTGTTCATGCTCTTTATTATTAAATTATAGATTTTATTTTTCTTTTTATTACTTTATTTATTTAAATTGTATTAATTTTATTGTTTTTTTTTAGATAGTTTTGCTTTTCTAGATTTCTTAGGTTGCCAATTTATTTGTTCATCACATCTACTGACTTTCCCTTTTGTGTATTTCTCCATAACATAAATTTTAGTTTTTATTGGGAGTTACCTTCAACCCAGGAATATTTATTTGGTAGGGTTCTATTTTCCTTAAGTAGTGAAACATTCTTAAAAATGGTTTTTAGTGTTCTTATTGCAAGGACCTTGGGTTTCAGTGACTGGTCTTTAGAATTAGTTTTTCAATTTGGTTTTCTGACCTGATTCAAGGACTGGAAATAGAGACCTTTTACTCTCTTTTGTTGCTAATGAGTATTACGTTGTTACTCTCATTGGTCTCACACCAGTGTGTAGGATATAGACCTGGAGTTTTATACTTTCCCTACAGGTGTATTTTCCCTTTGCCTAATACCATAAAGAGATAATGTGTTTCCTTTAATTTTCTCTGGGTATAGGAAGGTTTTACTATTTATTTATTTAGAACAAAGTAGTTCTTTGATACTCAGAAGTTTAGGCCTGGGTCCTTCCCATACTGGTCTGAAGTCAGATTTCTTGTCCTCATGTAGGTGTTTAAATGCATGGGATGGTAATTATCACTGTCTGCAATTCTGCTGGTTCTGGGGCTTGAAATTTTATCTACATCTCCCATTTCTTTCTTATTTCAGGCCTTCTAGACTTTAAAAAATTGTTGAACGTGGCTGGATGTTACTATTGTATGTGGGTAGTGAGCAGAGGTATTTGTCTGGGTCCACACAGTGAAACTTACTTAGCACTCTTTTATTTATTATTTATTGATTTAAATTTATTGTGTTTACAGAGATTCAAGTGTCCCAATGAATATGTCCCCCCCACCCCTGTGTTCTCTCAACGTCCCCTTTGACTCCCTTCCCCTAATGTCCTCCCCCCTTCCCTCCAGGCTTTGCTTTTCTGATCTCTATTATGCTGTGTTACGTATATATAATTTCACCAATCTCTTTCCCTTCTCTGATCCCATCCTCTTATCCCCTTTCCCTCTGTCCGCTTTTCCTCTGGTCCATTTGATCCCCCTTATTCCTCTATTCCGTTCCTCAGTTCTCATTGTTCATTGGATTCTTCAAATGAGTGAGGTCATATGATATGTTTCTTTCTCTGCCTAGCTTATTTCACTTAGCATAATAGTTTTCAGGTCCATCCATGTTGTCGCAAAGCTAAGATTTCCTTCTTTTTCATGACCCCATAGTATTCCATTGTATATATGCACTGCTGCTTTTTAATCCACTTGTCCACTGATGGACATGGGCTGTTTTCAGATCTTGGCTATTGTAAACAATGCTGCCATAAACATGGCGGTGCTTTTATTCTCTTGAATCAGTGATATGGTGTTCTTAAGATATATTCCTAAAAGTGGGATGGCTGGGTCAAAAGGCAGTTCCATTTTTAATTTTTTGAGGAATCTCTGTACTGTTTTTCACAATGGCTGCAACAGTCTGCATTCCGACCAGCAGTGGGGAAGGCTTCCCTTTTCTCCACACCCTTGCCAGAACTTATTCTGTGTTGTTTTGTTAATGAGCATCATTCTGGCTGGTGTGAGGTGATAACTCAATGTGGTTTTAATTTGCATTTCTCTAATGATTAGTGATGTTGAACATTTTTTTATCTGCCTATTGGCCATCTGTATGTCCTCTTTGAAGAATTGTCTATTCATTTCTTTACTGGATTGTTTATCTGACTGGTGTTGAGTTTTACAAGTTCTTTATAAATTTTGGTAATTAACCCCTTATCAGACGTATTGTCAAATATGATCTCCCATTGTGTGGTTTGTCTTTTTACTTTGTTCATATTGTCTTTAGCTGTACAAAAGCTTTTTAATTTGATACAGTCTCATTTGTTCATCCTGTCCTTTATTTCACTTGCCCGTGAAGTTAAATCAGCAAATATATTGCTACGAGAGATGTCTGAGAGCTTACTGCTTATGTTTTCTTCCAAGATGTTTATGGTTTCACGACTTACGTTTAAGTCTTTTATCCATTTTGACTTGTTTTTGTGAATGGTGCTACTTGGTACTCTAGTTTCATTTTTTTGCAGGTAGCTGTCCAATTTTCCCAAAACCATGTGTTAAAGAGGCTGTCTTTACTCCATTGTATGATCTTACCTCCTTTGTTAAATATCAATTGTCCTTAAAGGTGTGGGTTTATTTCTGGATTCTCTGTTCTGTTCCATTGATCCATATGCCTGTTCTTATGCCAGTACCAAGCTGTTTTGAGTACAATAGCCTTGTAGTATAACTTGATATCAGGAAGTGTGATACCACCCATTTTATTCTTCTTTTTCAAGATTGCTGAGGCTATTTGTGTTCTTTTTTGGTTCCATATAAATTTTTGGAATATTTGTTCTATATCTTTGAACTGTGTCATTGGTATTTTAATAGGAATTGCATTGAATTTATAAATTGCTTTGGGTAATATAGACATTTTAATGATGTTTATTCTTCCTATCCATGAACACAGTATATGCTTCCACTTGTTTGTATTTTCCTTGATTTCTTTTATCAATGTTTTTTAATTTTCTGAGTACAAGTCTTTAACCTCCTTGGTTAAATTTACTCCTAGGTACTTTATTTATTTTTTGTTGCTATAGTGAAGGGTATTGTTTTCTTAATATCTCTTTCAGACAGTTCATTGTTGGTGTATAATAATGCCTCTGATTTCTGAATATTAATTGTATATCCTGCCACCTTGCTGAATTCATTAATCAGGTTCAATAGTTTTTTGACTGCGACTTGAGGATTTTCTATGTACAGTATCATATCATCAGCAAATACTGATAGTTTTACTTCTTCTTTTTCAATTTGGATGCCTTTTATTTCTTGTTTTTGCCTGATTGCTGTGGCTAGGACTTCTAGAACTGTGTTGAATAGGAGTGGTGAAAGGGGGCACCCTTGCCTTGTTCCTGATCTTAAAGGAATTTCTTCTAATTTTTTCCCATTAAATATAATGTTGGTTGTGGGTTTGTCATAGATGGTCTTTATCATGTTGAGGTATGTTCCCCATATTCCCACTTTGCTGAAAGTTTTAATCAAAAATGGGTGCTGGATTTTATCAAGTGCTTTTTCTACATCAATTGATATTATCATGTGATTTTTCTCCTTCCTTTTTTTATGTGATTAATCACATTGATTGATTTGCAAATTTTGTACCAGCCTTGCTTCCCCAGAATAAATCCCATTTGATCATGTTGTATGATTTTTTTCATGTATTGCTGGATCCAGTTTGCTAATGTTTTGTTGAGAATTTTAGCATCTAAATTCATCAGTGATATTGCCCTATTGTTTTCTTTTTTTGTGGTGTCTTCGCCTGGTTTTGGAATCAGAATCATGCTTGCCTCATAAAAGGAACTTGGAAGTGTTTCCTCCTCTTGAATTTTTTGAAATAGCTTGAAAAGGATAGGAGTTAGTTCCTCTTTGATTCTTTGGTAGAATTTGTTTGTGAAGCCATCAGACCCAGGGGTTTTCTTTGTTTGGAGTTTTTTGATAACGGTTTTGATCTCATTTGTTGTAATCAGTCTGTTTAGGTTTTCTGATTCTTCCAGACTGATTTTGGAAAGATTATATGTTTCAAAAAATTTGTCCATTTTGCCTAGGTTGTCTAATTTTTTGGCATACAGTTCTTCATAATATTTTCTTTCAATCCTTTGTATTTCTGCTGTGTGTGTTGTTATTTCTCCACTCTCATTTCTCATTTTATTTATTTGAGTCCTCTCTCTTTTTTCCTTGGTGAGTCTGGTTAAAGGTTCATCAATTTTGTTTACCTTTTCAAAGAACCAGCTGGTGGTTTCTTTGATCCTCTGTATTATTCTTGATCTTTTTTATATTTTTCCTTCTACATCCTCTGGGCTTTTTGTTGTTGTTGTTCTTTTAGATGCAGGGTTAAGTTGTTTATTTGGGCTTTTTCTTTGGCTTCTTAAGGTATGCCTATAATGCTATGAACTTCCCTCTTAGGACTGCTTCCACTGTGTCCAATAAATTTTTAGTTGTTGTATGTTCATTTTCACTTGTTTCAAGAAAATTTTTTTATTTTTTCTTGATATCATTGTTAACCCATTCGTTATTTAATAGCATGTTATTTAGTTTCCAAGTTTTTGAGTGTTTTTCATTTTTTCTATTGTAGTTGATTTCTAGTTTTATACCATTATGATCTGAGAAGATGCTTGATATGATTTCAATCTTCTTAAACTTATTGAGACTTGTTTTGTGTCCTAACATGTGGTCTATCCTAGAGAATGTACCATGAGCACTTGAAAAGAATGTATATTCTGCTGCTTTAGGGTGAAAGGTTCTGAAGATATATATTAAATCCAGTTGATCAAGAGTGTCCTTTAAGTCTGCTGTTTCTATGTTAATTTTCTTTCTTGAGGATCTATCCAGTGATGTTAGTGGGGTATTAAAATTCCCTACTATTATAGTATTGCTGTTGATCTCGCCCTTTATGTCCATCCAAAATGCTTTATATATTTAGGTGCTCCTATATTAGGTGCATTGATATTTTTAATGGTTAATCTTCCTGTTAGTTTGCTCCTTTTATCATTATTTAACAACCTTCTTTATCCCTTACTACAGCCTTTGTTTTAAAGTCTATTTTGTCAAATATAAGTATTGCTACCCCAGCTGGTTTTTTTCATTTTCTTTGCATTAAATATTGTTTTCCACCTCTTTACTTTCAGTCAATGTGTATTTTTTGTTTTGAGGTGGGTCTCTTATAAAGAGAGGGTCCTGTTTTCTTATCTACGCAACTATTCTATGTCTTTTGATTGGAGCATTTAAATATTTACATTTAAGGTTATTATTTATATATAGTTTTTAATTGCCATTTCATTCTTTAAATTACTTTTCTCCTTCATTAGATTTTTTCTCCCCTTTTTTTTTACGACAGGCCCTTTAACATTTCTTGCAGCATTGGCATTGTTTTGGTTGTAATGAATTCCTTAAGTTTTTTTTGTTTGTTTGTGTTTGTCTGGGAAGCTTTTTATTTCTCCTTCAATTTTAAATGAGGGCCTTGCTGCATAAAGAAGTCTTGGTTGTAGATTCTTGTTCTGCATTAATTTGAATATTACTTGCCATTTCCTTCTTGCCTCAAGTGTTTCTCTTGAGAACTCAGATGTCATCTTTATGGGGCTTCCTGTTGTAGGTGGTTGACTGCTTTTCTCTGGCAGCTTTTAGTATTTTTTTCTTTAATTCTTGGCTTTGGTATTTTAATTATAATTTGTCTTGGTGTAGTTCTCTTTGGGTTCCACTTCAATGGGATTCTCTATGCTTCTTGAACTTGTGTGACTCTTTCCTGCAACAATTTAGGTAAGTTTTCAGCTATGATTTCTTCAATCAGATTCTCTATCCCTTGTTATTTCTCTTCTCCTTCAGGGACATCTATAATGCAGATGTTATTTCTCTTCATATTGTCAGAGCTCTCTTAGAGTTTCCTCAGAATTTTTGATTATCTTTTTGCTGTTCTGCCTCAATGCTTTCACTTATCTTGTCCTCTAAATTGCTGATTCAATCCTTTGCTTCATCCTACCTGCTTTTAATTCCTTCTAGTATAGTCTTTATTTCTGATATTGTGTTTGTCATTTAAGTCTGATTCTTTTTTATGATTTAATGTTCTTTTTGATGACAGCTATCTCTTTGTTTAAATACTCACTTTATCCATCCCTTGTTGCTGTAAGATTCTTGAGCATCCTAACAATCATTATTCTAAACTCTGCATCTGGTATCTTGTTTATTTCCATTTCATTCAGTTCCTTTTCTGGGGATTTCTCTTGTTGATTCATTTGAATTGCATTTCTCTGTCTTCCCATTTTGTCTCTGTATAGCTTAGATACCATTCTAACTATGGTTATTAAGTCCTGAGCTGATGCTCTCCATGTATGGCCACTGGATGTATCAGACCTAGACATCCCTGGCCAGAACCTGGTGCTGACCAGTCTGGGTCACTGCTTTTGACTGGCCCTTAGAAACCTTCTCATAGCTACAGGCAATCCAGAATTTTTGGTTGCCTGTGCTTGGCCCTGATGCCATTGTAAATATCAGCTACACTCCTAGGCTGGCTTTTATCTACTCTTGGCCAGTGTGTGTGACCTCTCTATTCCTGATGTGAGGTCTTCCTCCAGCCCCCCTCTGCCTCCACCTCCTCAGGCATTCAGGCACCAGCATGGGCTCATGGGCCACAGCTCAAACTACTCTGCAGGTGCATGACTCCTTGCATCACTGGGCTCTGCCCCCCATGGGCTGGCAGGGGCCTCCTCTTAGGTCTGCAGCCACCCGGTGTGTGGGATGCCTCCCTCTCCTTTGCAGCACAGGCAGCCAGACTCTGCCCTTCATGGGTGCAGTGGCTGCCTCTCTGGGCTCTGCTCCCCACTGGGCAAGATACCTCTCCAGGCTCCACCCCTCACCATCCCCACGCAGACCACCTGGCTCCACCCCCCATGGGTGCCCGACACCTCTTGCCGGGCTCCGCCCCCTGTGGGCATGCTGTATGCCTCACCCTGTTGGGATCTGCCTTGCATCAGCATAGGGTACTCCTTGCTGGCACGTGGCAGGCCTCTCCGGGCTCCACCCCAATTGCCACATGCTGGCCAGGTGCCCTGGCACTTGCCACAGCCGCAGCTGGGCCCTCCTACCTTTTGGGGGTTTCTCAGCTGGTTGGGGGAGCATGTAGCCCAGACCTAGCAGTCAAATTCTGTGTTCCTGATGTGCCCCCTGTTTCTAAGTGTCTCTCTGTACTGAAGGGAGTAGGAGAGCCTCTGGTGAGTGGGGTAATTGCTTCCCTCTGCTGGCTTGGTTCTCCCAGAAAGAATGGGCATTTTAGGTTTGAGGAGTGAGTCAGTGCAGAGGTTAGAGTGGCTGTCTCCCACAGTCTTTCCCTGTACCCCCAAGACTACACTTTCCTCTCGCAACTCCAGTCCTTTTAGCACTCCCCTCTATTGGAACCCCTGGTAAGTGGCTGTGAATGAGGTTTTCTGTGCAGTCCCTTTAAGACAAAGCCTGGGTTTGAGAGTTCTGTGTCCCTCTTGCAAACAGTAACCTGGCTCTTCTTCAGCTAACTACGGTTCGTATGCTTCCTCTAGTCTCCGGGGCTCTAGGCTTGGGCTCCAGTCCTGTGGCTGAGGACCCACAACTTTTCAGAAACACCCCTCACCCCCGCCATGAGAGACTTTCCTGGCTGTTGCTCACTCCTGGGAGTGGGGCAGCCTTTTCTGCATCTCCACCTTTCCTAGCAGCTCAGTGTGGTTCCTTCGGTGATGCTTGGTTATAGATTCCTTTTAGTTTAGTCCAAAATTGGTTTTTCCAGATGATTGTTCCTAAGTTAAGTTGTGACCCACTTTGGTTCTGGGAGGTGGGAGTTGTAATGTCTGCCTACTCTGTGGCCATTTCCCTCCTCTACGTAGTATTCTTTAAGAATTGCTTTCTATATACTGTTCCAAGTCCATGGGTACTTTCTGCTCATAAAATATCATCATATACTCTCTTTAATATAAGATCAAAATAATAGGTACTTTCTTAGGTTTTGTATCTGCAGGGTGTGGAGGTGTGAGTATTTTGACTTTATTTTATCTTATACATGTTTGCACTTTTATCGGGGAAATAACTCAGCAGTTAAAGAAGCATTGGACCTAAGTTTTGGAAAAAATAGCTCCAGATTAGAAGAGGAAGACCCTGATGCAATTCCTGTTCTGTCATTAAATTTGTCTTATTTCCCTGGCAAGTCTTCACCTACTTGGTTCTCTTATTTAATTAGTAGGAGTAGGAAATCTGTATCTGTTCCATCTGTTTGCTATTTGCATAGGGATAATATGAGATACCCTGAGGTGAGGAAATAATTTAAAATAAAGGTTTTACTCTTATAGCAAAAGAAACTTAAGCCAAAAGAAACGTGTTTATTATATTAAAGTGATGTATAGATATGGGTATATTGCAATTTTAAATGAGATATGCACAATTATAGTTTACTCTCTTGAAATTACAGCTTTTAAATATAATGAATCATAATCGATGTACTTCCTGTAAAAACCCTGCACATTTTTCATTGCTGTACAAGCACTTTCTAATCTTGATATAAAAAATCCATTCCTTATGTGAAGATGTGGGTATCTCTCTCTCATCAGTTATTCTAGAGGATGTCACAGGAACTCTTCTGAAGGCTCTCTATGTGGCTGGGACAGAATTGTATATTAAATGTGGATTTTATGTCATTACTTAAAATTGCATACAAAATGGCTCACTTGTGAAAGACAGAAAAGAAAAATCAAATTCACAATTATATTTAGAAATTTTACCTGAAAACAAATCAGATTACATATGCCCACCCTGCATGAAAAAACACTCTAATATATAAAGTGTAGAGGTTTTGATATTCGTAGAAAGTTCCTCATGGGGTCACAGGGCAGCAAAAACAGTTCTGATGCCATATTACTGTGACTCGCCACTGGTAATTCTGATACTCTGTTCTTGAGCTTGTTTCCAAGGGATCCACAGGCTGTGAAACCTGAGAAGTGTAATGTCAACAAGTAAAGTCTCTTATTGTGGCAGGAAAGGGTGGAGATGGGAAGACTGGGTGATTCCCATCATGGTTTCTTTAATAAAATAGTAATAGCTAACAATGGTGAGCATTCTCTCATGCCAAGTATTTCGGCCAAGTGCTTCATACTCATTATTTTATTTAATCCTCACAGTAACTGTGGGAGGCCGGCACCACTATTATCCCCAGGTTTAAAACATAGGTGAGGAAACAGGTTTAGAGAGCTTAGGTAATTTGTAATTTGTTCAAAGTATTGCAGCTCTTGAGTGGTAAAGGTCGGATCCTTGGTGGTATACTTCATCACTCTACTGTGTCTTGTCCTGTGCCATCCTACCTCTTGTGGAGAAGAATATTAGGTTCTAGACCTCTGTTAATGGTCTCCAAGGCACTCGATGTATCTTATGTCAGTCATATGCTATTGACTCAGAGCCCAGAGCCTGGCTATACTTGAGCTGCATGCTGACCCTTATCACCTCATTTTGATTGTCTTAGATTTTCATTGTAAAATCCATTAATAAGGATAGTAACATCCTGCCTACTTCACAGGATCATTGTGTGGTCCACTGAAATAACATATGGAAACAATTGGAACTCCAATGTGAAAATGACCATGACCCTTCTAACTCAGTAAACTAGGCAAGACAGAAAAAGCCAAAGAAATGGCAAAGAGCTAGAAACTGAGTCTAGAATTTTTTAACCTTGTCTGGCCTTTTCCACCTTCCATAACTTAGGGAATGCAGAATTCTAATGCTTTTGAAATATATGTTTATCACATTAAGAATATACAGATTAAAGATTCAACCTGTATAATTTTAACAGGCCAAAGTTCCACTACAACAGATTTGCAGGAGGAAAGATGTCACATCTGTTTTATTATTGCACATACATTCACACTTACGGAATTGCATATGTAGTCTGACCAGGCAGTGGCACAGTAGATAGAGCATCGGTCTGGGATGCTGAGGACCCAGGGACAAAACCCTGAGGTTGGCCCTGGCTGGTGGCTAAGCAGTAGAGCATTGGTCCAGCATGTGGAAATCCTGGGTTTGATTCCTGGTCAGGGCACACAGGAGAAGCGCCCACCTGCTTGTCCACCCTTTCCCCTCTGCTTCTTCTCTATCTCTCTCTTCCCCTCCCACAGCCAAGGTTCCATTGGAGCAGAGTTGGCCTGGATGCAGAGGATGGTTCAATGGCCTCCACCTCAGGTGCTACAATGGCTCCAGCCACAGTGGAGCAACGCCCCAGATAGGCCAAAAATCGCCCCCCTGTGGGCATGCCAGGTGGATCCCAGTGGGCACATGCAAGAGTCTGTCTGTCTCCCTGCTTCTAACTTCAGAAAAATACAAAAAAAAACCCCAAACCCCAGAAATACCCATAAGGTCACCGGCTTTAGCACGGGCTCACCAGCTTGAGCACAGTGTTGCTGGCTTGAGCGTGGAATCATAGACATGATCCCATGGTCGCTGGCTTAAACTCATAAGTTGCTGGCTTGAGCAAGGGGTCACTCGCTCTGCTAGAGCCCCTAGGTCAAAGCACATATATATGAGAAGGCAATCAATGAACAACTGAGGAGTTACAATGAAAGAATTCATACTTTTCATTTCTCTCCCTTCTTGTCTGTCAGTCCCTACCTGTCCCTCTTGCTTCCTCTCTCTCATTAAAAAAAAAGAACTGCACATGTACACG
Organism: Rhynchonycteris naso; assembly: GCA_037038555.1. Lineage (NCBI taxonomy): Eukaryota > Metazoa > Chordata > Mammalia > Chiroptera > Emballonuridae > Rhynchonycteris > Rhynchonycteris naso. The sequence goes on from CM072998.1 coordinate 136,266,010, forward strand.
TGTGCCTACTGACACATATGCATACATACATAGATGACACTCAGTAGGATGTAAGCTCCATGAGTGAAGAGACTTTGTTTAACTCACTGTTTAGAATAATATGGCACACAGTAGGTACTCAAGAAATAATTATTGAGTAAGTAAACAACTAAATAATATTCAGAGACACTTTGTTTCATCTCAGTTTAATCATGTTGTAATTAAAGTAACCACACATTCTGGTTTGTCTACAGCTTCCGTTTGCTATCCTAGCACATATATTAATAGCATATCCTTTCACTCTTAAGTATATTATTTGTATAGTAACTTATTTGGTCACTTTACTTATAATGCGTATGCTACTATTGCACATACTTTGGTAACTTAAGCACTGTTGTCCAAAACCTCAGCTCTGCCACTTTCTAACTGTGGACTTTGGGTGATTTATCAAACCTCCCTAACTTCAGTTATTTCATCTGTAAAATGAGACAATAGTTGCTTCCTCATTAGGTGGTTGTGATGGTAGAGTTAATGCACTTAGTAAATGTGCTATCTTACAGACCTTAGAAATTTGGTTAGCCTTTTGTTGAAAACAGATGTCTACTTCCTTCTCCAAAACATAATAGCATTAGACAGTGAAAGTCTATTTTGTCCAGTTTTTCTAGATGTTCTTGTTTCTTGCTCTTGGCATTATATACAGGTTTCTCTCTAAATCATACATATTTTGGTTTCCAATGTTAGGTAAGTTAAAAATTCATTTGGTTGCTTTTGTAAGTTGGTTTGTAATGGAAGAGATTGCCAGTGCCCCCCCCTTTGTTTTATTCCAAGGTTTCTGTCTTGGAAACTGAAGAGTGTGCAGCCAGGAAAGTAGGTGGAGGTCAGAAGGAGAGGGTGAGCGAGCAAGGTTCACAGTTGGGTCAGACCTTCTGTAGAGGAGCAGGCTCTCTTCTTGACCATGCTCAATGTTATTGGGTCCCTAGACATGTCACAGGTAGGGAAAATGTATTTTTTGGAAGATAATTTCCAAGTACCCTCCTATGTTTTGTGTAAACAGGGTTTCTTTAGGAATCTTTAAAGAGCTTTAAAGCAAAGTGCTGCCGAAAGTCATTGCTATGAAAACTGTCAGCCAGCCCTCTCCTTCCCTAGGGTTCTGAAGCACATTGGCTGAGTGGGTGTCTTCTCCATCACTGCAAAGCTAGAACAGTAAGGAGAAATGACAATGAGGAATTGTAGCCTGCCCCTCCTTTCCTATCTGATTGAAATTTCTTATCTTCAGAGGGGTTCACTTAGTGTCAGTTGGTCTTCTTAAGAGAATGGCATCATTCTTTGTCCATTCTCTTGTGACCTGTCTAGAAAGATGTGAAGATACTGCCCTAGCTCAAGGAGCTCACAATTTTAAGAGAATTAGATAATATATCTGCCTGCATGAAAGAGCTTCTGCCTCAGTCTCTTTGCATCCTATTGCCCAGGCTTATTTTCTTCAGCACTTTGATCACTATCTGACCTGAGCTTACTTACTAGTCAGCTGTGGACTCACTGTCCTTCCCTTCTCAAGTTGATCTCTGGGGGTGGGTCCCTCATGTCTTTTGCATTTGTCTACCTAGACACATAGTTAAAACTAATGATGTTTAGATTCTCAATAAAATTATATTTCATTTGTTTAACTACTATAATCTATTTATATCCTCACAGTCTCTGTGTTGTTTTTTTATTGCTGACATTTATTCCTGTGCTCACATCCTAGCTCTCGTGAGTGCTAATGGTTTTGCAAAAGGAATTTAGTCGATAAGACAGCTCATTTATGTATTTAATGACTTTACTTCTTCAGTGAATATTTTTCTGTTTCTGTTCATTTGGTCTTGATGTTTCAATTTTGTGTTTTGAGGGCTCTGAAAGGAGGGGAGTTGTTACTGTTCCTAAATCTCTTAACAAAGACCTGTAATTGGCAGGCCTCCAGGTTTCCATTTTTCTCCTCACCACATTAGTAGGTTAGATTACTGTTTTAATGAAGAGTAATAATGATGATGAAGTTGGAAGGAACCATAAGAATTCTTAAGAGGTGAACACCCTACTGCTCACTCAAACCACCTTGGTCTTTGCAACAAAGGGCACATGGGAAGACATGTGGGTGTGCGGAGACCCCTGAGTTGGTAATCTGAAGCCAGAGAGGAGGCAGAGTGAACAAAAATGTTAAGATTCTAGTAAGCTTGGAAGATAGTGTCATTTCCCACATAGCATTGTTCCTTGGTTTCGCCTAGTCACCAGTGTGCAAGTAATTCCCTCAGTGTGAATAATGAGTGACTACAGTTGTTGAGTGTTAGCAAACAGTTAATTAAAAAATGAAATTAAGTAGCAATTATTTCCCCCCTATATTTTAATCTATATTGCTCACAAAAATTAAGTGATATTTCAAAATGAATATGAAGCAATAAAAAAAGAAGCATTTTATTTTTTTTTATTAAACAAGAACATCAGAAAAGCAAATGACAAGTCAATGAAAGTTGTTCAATTATGCAAATAAGGTGCAAAACCAAGTTTTATTTCATTGGTGAAAATACACTATACAAAAGGCTGAAATAGTACTGGAGTATCTGCACGTCCCCTGATCCCCTAATATTTGTGAGCAATATTTATTTTAATCAAGTGGTAAATTTATTTAGAAGTCAGGCTTTTAAAGGAATAAAGACCAAACAGAAAATAAAATTCCATCACGAGGTGGTGGGGTGGGTGGAGTATGCTCCCTCAATAGCCTTGTCCAACTTACTGAGATCAGTAGGCAAACAACAAAACCAAAATTGGCATAAATTGTTTACTACCACAGGGGCTGAAAAGTATAGCAGACTCTAGGATTTAACATCTAGCCTCGGGAAAAAAAAAAAATAACAATTGCTTTCAACTGTTGGCCTGCATGGAAAGTTTGAATCTAGGTACAGTATATCAGAGTCCTTATCAGCACTCCCCTGGCTCAGTGCTCCCTCCCACTGCCCCTCCCACAGCTTGATTAAGCAAAGGGTGATTCAGAAATAGTCACTGGAACTTAACTGTCATTCCTCCTAAATCAGTGATGGGCAATCTTTTGAGCTTGCTGTGTCAAAATTCGCCAAAAGACCGAGCATAACTCGGGTGGTGTTTCACTTCGAGAAAACGGCCTAACCGGAAGTCCCAGAACTAGACACTCTGTGCTGAAGTTCTGTTGTTTTAGCCTACAGACACCCAGCACAGAGTGTCTACACTACATACAGCAAATGTTTTATCCTCGGCTACTGCACCTGGCCGTGCAGGAGCCGAGGATGAAATGTCCTTCTTGGCATGGAGCCCCATACTTCTCTGGTATGCGGCCACATGCGGCTATGTGTCATCGGAAATGGCTATACGTGTCAGTGCTGACACACGTGTCATAGGTTCACCATCACACCCCTAAATAGTGCCTACACACTGGAAAGGTTTTACCTTCAGAATAATTTCTTCTAATCTTTTTTGTGCTCAAACCCCTTCATCAAATTTTATTACTAAATGTAAAAAGAAGAAAAAGAAAGAAAAAGGTGGGGGTCTCAAGAGGATAAAACTTGCTACACTGGCGGATGTATAGAATCATATGAGAGCTGTGGCACAATCTAAACCTGCAGTCCTGACAGGCTCAGGCAAACTCTGTGACGGTGTCACATGAAACCATGAAATCCGAGGAGAAGATGTGACATCAAAACACTCTGTATGTCCTCAGGCTGCCCCCAGCACTCTCATGGAATGGCTTGTTGCCCACCTGACTGTGTCAGCAACTGCCCTGGCATCAGTGGCTGACTTTGCTCGGTGTAGGGAGACACACATTTCACACTCAGACATACTTTGTGCAGAAGGACTTGGAACATTGTCCAGTGTTATTATTATTTCCTGGGGCAGAGTAGCTGCCGTGGGGGCAGGGAGGGTGCAGGTCAGCTGGTGGTAGCTCCCATTGTCTGCTGCTGTTGCTGTGTTCATCTTGGTTTCACTGTGCCAGTTGATCATTCTGCACGATGCACATAACCAGCATCTCTGATTTTGGCTCCACTGCCTGTCATAGAATATGACAGCAAGAACTGAACATCTTTAGACCCTGTTCTACTAATCTGTCCCACCTATAGCTTCAAAAAAAAATATGGGACCCAGTAGCATTACCTGAGATGGTTATTTTAGTAGGAAGTAATCAGGATGGTAAAGTACATCATTGGTTTTGAACTTTTGAAAACTGGTTAATGGAAAAGAATCTAATCTAAAAATCAAAACCATGAATAACTAAATCAAAGGGAGAAATAGGATTTCAGAAAAGTACTGTTTCTTCACTGACTTTCCTCAAACTACTTACCTTGTAAGGGAAGATATTGATTTGTTTTTTACAGGATTGATATGCAAAATTATTATATTTTACACAGATGCTAATTATCTAGTCTCTTGCATGACAATCTCTTTAAAATTTTCTAAAGAAACTGAGAAGTAGCTGACTAGCAGTCTAGCACTCAGCACCTGTGATTGTCACTTCATTGGAATAGATTTTATTGGAGGGCTGTGGAAATGCTCTAAGGCACAAGAAGGGGAGCCGTATCAATGAGGTTATTTATTGCACAATGTGCTCCATGTCCTGGTCACTGTGGCTCAGCCTATTTAACAGTCAGCACTTTATTCCTGACTGGCCTGCCCTGGACAATATGGGTAGCATAAGCTTGGAGAGGCTTGCCTCTTTGCTCACTCTCCTGGTAGCTGGGAGCTCCTTGTGCGAGCGTCTTCCCAGGTCACCCTGTTCCTGTACAGAATGTACTTCCTCCCAAACACCTCGATGTGTGGGACCAAAGAACTCTTTTATCGTTAAAGGGATGGGTGGATGGTTTTAATATTTTGCAACTTTCCCTGAAATCCAGAGATATAGAACATTTTTTTTTAATATCAAATTCCTGAGAACAGTACTTCCAACTGCTTCTGCCTTTGACCCCAGTAGATATGTACGTTTTTATGAGAGGAAACTCTCAGTAATCCTGCAAAGAACTGTCCTTCATGAAGCACCATGAACCAGAGTACTTTTGGTGACTCAATGTGTATGTGTCTGCATATGTGATGCACACTGTCACACACTCTCATACACACACACACACACACACACACACACACACACACACACACAACTTTTAAGACTATTGTGAGTAATACAAGGCTGCCAGTTAAAAACTAATTATGTCATTTTCAGGCCAAACTTCTTATGGAGAGAAAAATACAATACTGAGAATTGCTCTTACTTTGCTGATGGTGCAAGAATAGAAACAAGTCTTAGATTGAAGAAAGGGTTTAATTGCAGGCAGTAATGAGGCAAGGCCATGAGACAGAGTCTGTGCCTTGTCTCAGGGGTCTGGTGAGGATTTAGATGTCTCCAGCTTTACACTTTACACTGTCAGTGTACTCCATAAGTTCCTTCAGCCTGTGGAAGTGAAATTTACCAACCCTGGGTGCTGCCCAAGACCTGTCAGAGAATTCACTCCACTGACAGAAACCAGTTGTGGAGCACAACTGGGCTAGGGAAGCCCTTGTCGTCCCTGATGAGCTGAGCCCTCATCCACTTGCTAAAGAGATGGGAAGCCAGTCCTGGAGTTCATGGAAACTCAGTGCCGAGTTGTGTTCTCATTGCAGCAGTGGAAATTTGAAGTGAGGTGTCTGAAAATTATAGGAAAGAGAAGTAGAATGGATATTTCCTTTGTCCCAGTAGCCATTGTAGTCTTCATAGCATCTAAAGATTGGCATTTGGACTTGAGGTCTATACAGTTAGCAAACAATGTGGCCGAGCAGTACATGTTCAGGCTCAAGGGCAGGTGGAAGAAGTGCACAGGGGTTGGGGGAATAGACAGGCAGGCAGGCAAACTGTAGACTCAATACTTGATCTGACTAAAAAAACCCACTGCCCCATTTAAGCCAATTGCCAGCTTGCACAAATTGGCAGGAGTAAGGGACAAAAGGCCCAGTCTGCTGATTTTTTTTTAAAGATAAACCATATAGGAGATCAGTATTTAACAACACCAGAGAAGCAAACTAGAATAGGCTTGCTGGCCACAATGGCCCATGACCTGACAGTTTGCAGCCTCTAGTCCAGACCTTTTTATGTTGCATGAGATTGCTTCCAGTATTTATACCTGGTTATTGTGAAGGCAGCTGAGTCTATTGTTTGGGATACTTATGTACTCAAGTTCAGTTAGAATTTATTTTGTAGTCAAGTTAATGATAACATGTGTAACATTCTCAGAATATGATCATCTTCCAAAATGAAAAGTAAATAACTAAAAATGATGACATGCTTTTAACTAGTAATGGCAATGGGGCGACAATTATAGAATATCTAAGGGAAAGGCAGTCATAGTTCCCGACCTGAATAAGGAGGCAGCATGGGAAGCAGTGCTGGACTAGAGGTCAGGGACAAGCAAGTCCTGCTCATGCTGCCTCTGACATTAAGTGAAGTCACATGGCAAGTCATTGTGTCTGAAAGGTAAACTCTATGGATAAATAAGAAATCTGCTGTTAGAATATCAATAGATTTTTAGTGTCTCATGTCAAGAGGGACTTTCCTTTAAAACTATATTTAGGAATAAGATAAATAAATTTGACAGTTTTAAATAGAATAAAACCAGTATTGTAACTGTGCTTGTGCTGTTGTTCATTTAACATTATTTTGTATAAATCTCTAGAAGTATTGCTACAATAAACATACACATGGTGGTAGATTGCTAAATCATGTTAAAGTTATAATTTGCTCCACTGTGTCTCTTCTTTTATGATATTTTGCTGGGAGCATTTTTGTAAAAATTACTTATTTTACCCTTTAAATTACAGAAAATTCTGATTTAAAAAAATTTTTCTATTTGAACAGCCCATGCTTTGAACATTTGGCGTCAGTACTCCGAGAGCTCCCTTTGAAAGTCACAATTTGGGCCCTGACCGATTGGCCCAGTGGTAGAGCATTGGCCCGACATATAAAGATCCCAGGTTCGATTCCTGATCAGGGTACACAGGAGAAGCAACCATCTGCTTTTATACCCCCTCCTCTTCCTTCTCTTTATCACTCTTTTTCTCTCCCACAGCCATAGCTCAGTTGGAGCAAGTTGGCCCTTGAGGATGGCTCCATGGCCTCCACCTCAGGTGCTAAAATAGCTTGGTTTCCAAGCAACAGAGCAGCAGCCCCAGATTGGCAGAGTATCACCTGGAAGGGGACTTACTGGGTGGGTCCCAGTTAGAGTGCATGTGGGATTCTATCTCTCTGCCTTCCTACTTCTCACTTAAAAAAAGAAGAAGAAGAAGAAAAGAAAGTCCCAATTGGGAGGCTGTGGGACTAATCAGCTGATTAGTCAGTATTTCAGGTTATATGCCTGGTGACAGTTCCAATCAGCACAGATCAGTTTAGCTACATCTTTTTATGCCTGTTTGTTTAGTAGTGTTGATGCAATCATAGCTATATTTCATTTTGCTTTGCCATAATGATAAGAATGAGTAGGAAAGTGAAAAATGAAAGTGAAGATTTTTTTTCAATATGGTCAAATAGATACAACATAAAATTTACCATTTTAAGTCTATACTTTAGTGGAAATAAGTACATCCACAATGTTTTGCAGTCATCACCACTCCCCATTTTCAGAACTTTTTCATCTTCCCATTAAACAGTGAGTCACCTCCACCTCCTCCCCAACCCCTGATAATTCTACTTTCTGTCTCTATGAATTTGACTGCTCTAGGTACTTCTTATAAGTGCAGTCATGCAACATTTGTTCTTTTGTGTTTAGTGAAAGTAAAGATTTCAAGGAGGAACAGTATAGCTCTTACAACCAGCAGTGATAAAAGCATAAACATTAAGCATAATCAAATATCAGCAATTTGGCTGCATATTCCACTGGGAAATTATAAAATGAATAAAAGATTAAAGAAAACAAAAAGGTTGGATCTAGCAAGGTGAGGACTGTGATAAAAAGTGAGGTACAAGATCTTCAGCTTTCAAGTCCCAGGACCCCCAGTGACAACATGCACATCCACTGCACATTCACTGTGTGTCTTCAAGGCGTGGAGTGAAATTTCTAAAGGAGAATCACCAGGTCCAAGGGAAGGTGAGAACTTTCCTCATTATTGCTGCCTTTGCCCACCTGCTATTTACTGTAGGAGGCAAAGGGAGTCCAAAAGTGAGTCACACTTGCCTCAGCCCTGTGAACCTGTGTTATGATGGGTGAAACAGACCCTCAGGTGAATCTGTGAACTCCGGTGCGGTAAGCACTCTGCTAAAGACAAAGGCACTGTGTTGCCGAGGGCAAAAAGCCACATGGGACACTTACTGTTCTCCCCAAACACTTGATAAATGTATTAAATATAAAAAATGCTGTTTTCTTTATCTCCTTTCCGATAGTGGGTATATTACCTCCCACTACCTTGGCTGTAAATCCATACTGTGAATAATAAGACCCAGAGCACGTCTCTCTTGCCCTCTCTCCTGGATTTCCTGCAATGCCTCTTATGGGTCATACTTTGGGCTCAGCCTAGTGAGTTCTGCATGTGCTGTTCATTTCCTCTGCTTGGAAGATCCTCCCACAGCTCTTGGCTTTGAAGATTCCTATTCCTCTTCACATCTCAGACGAAATATCATTACCTTATGGAGCCCATCTCTGACTGGGCACACAAGATTAAGGACCCAGCTCTATACTTCCATTGTGACTTACAGTTTTCTTTTTTGACATTACATGACATTACAATGACTTCTTTGACACTCCCCATCTCTGTAGATGGTAAACTCCATGTGATAGAGCCACATCTGTCTTGATTATTGCTGTGTCTCTAGTACCTCGCACACTTCATGGTGATGAGTGCTTGGAAAATGTTTGTGGGTCAATCAATAAAAGAGTAAATAATTAAATAAATAAGTTATTTGTCAGTATCTAAGAAGCATTAATATTTACTTTTCAATGAGTTTTTATAATAAACATAACATCCACTTAATGATTTACAGACTGTTCAATCATTTCTCCAATATATGTGTCTTGAGCACCAACTTTGGCTTTTAAAAGTGAGAGGGCCAGCTAGGCACTTTTTTTTGCAGGGTAGTTAAAACTTGATATTTAGAATCAGCCAGGTTTTTGTAGATCTTTACCAAATTCAGGAAGTTGCCTTCTATTACTAACGGGTATTCTACTAGAAAGTTTTTATCTTAGATAGATACTTATTTTTGACCATATGCTTTTTCTGCACCAATTGGTATAATCAGGTGATTTTTCTTCTTTGGTTTGTTGGTATGACAGATAATATTTTGTTTGGTTAGAACCAGTCTTGCATCCCTGGAATAAACCTAATTGGATCTCAGTGTATAATTCTTTCTATAGATTGGTTAATTCTTTGCTAATATTTTGATAAGGATTTTGAATCTACACTAATCCTGCACCCAGTTCTAATATGTGGAGGGGTTGTTTTCCCCCAACATCACCAGAAATATTTGGACACCACTTGGGTCTCTTACAATTCAATTCTATTCGGATACTGTCTGCCCAGAGATAGCATTGGATTCTACAGATTAAGGGTTCATCCCACAAGACTGTCTTCCCCGCTCCCCGCTCCCCGCTCCCTGCTCCCCCGGCACACTCTTCAGATTCCAACTCCAGTTGAAAGTCCAAGTTGTTACTGGTGCTTCTGACTGCCTCAGTATGGATTATAAAGGTTCCAGTGATGCCCCTCCCCTTCTTGGATTTGATTAATTTGCTATAGTAACTCATAGAACTGAGGGAAACATTTTACTTAAAATTACTGGTTTATCATAAGAAGCTATATAACTCAGGAACAGCCAGATGAAAGATAATGCAGAGGGCAAGGTATGGGGAAAAGGTGCAGAGCTTACATGCCCACTCCAGACATATCACTCTCCCCAAATCTTCCTGTGATCATCAGCCAGGAAGCCCTCTGGGCCAGTCCTTTGGGATTTTATGGTGGTTTCAATATGTAAGTATGATTGATTAAATTTTTAGCCCATGGTAATTATTGCAACCTTCAACCCTTTCCTCATACCTGAAAGTTAGGGACTTGGGAAAAATATTATAGTTCCCACTTCTAATCAAAGGGTTGGTTCTCTTGGCAGCCAGCTCCATCCTTAGGTGACTTAGAGCATCACAAAAGTCACCTCATTAACAAAAAAAGGCACCTTTATCACTATCATCACTTAATAAAATACAAAGGTTGTAGGGGCTCTGTACCAGGAAAGGGGTCAAAAATCTTCTCCCTTCTCTTTTTTAATTCTTATAGTGGGGACTGGTAATAAAATAATAAAATTAACACAAGACTAGGTTAACAGAAGGAATCCTGATTTAATACATACTTATGGGAGAAACACCAAATGATGCTGAGATCGTACGATGAGGCTCAGAGAAATTATAGAACTAGGCACTTTTTTGTACTTTTTCAACAAAAAACCAATAAATTTGTGAGAAATAGACAGAATTAAGAAAGCATTGGGGCGCTGACCAGTTGGCTCTATGGATGAAGCATTGGTCCAGCGTGTGGACATCCCAGGTTCAATCTCCAGTCAGGGCACACAGGAGAAGCAACCATCTACTTTTTTCCCCCTTCCTCTCCACCTTCTCTCTCTCTTCCCCACTCATAGCCAGTGGCTTGATTGGCCTGAGCATTGGCCCCAGGTACTGAAGATAGCTAGGTTGGTACAAGCATCGGACCCAGACTGGGGTTACCTGGTGGATCCTGGTAGGGGGGCATACAGGAATCTGTCTCTCTCCTTCCTCTCACTTAAAAAGAGAAAGAAAGAAAGCATTGGGAAGTAACTTAGTAAAGGCATTAATAAGATTTATTTATAGAGACTTTTGGACTCTGGAATTTTTTAAACTTGTGATAAGGTAGTCTCTTGGCCCTCAGGAATAAGGAGGGAACCTATCACATGGGAGATTGATTTCTTGCTTAAATGGACAGACAGGTCAGGGTTTTCTTCTTGCATAGGCAGTTTCTTAAGTAATTTTAATTTAAAATAATACATATGCTATTGTGGGATGTCATGTGGTGGCTTACCCTGGGCCCTAGAAGACCAAATATATATGTTTTTATTATAAATCACAATACTCATAAGGAATATTGGTCTGTTGCTTTCTTTTTTGGTACTGTGATTGATTTTGATTTCAGGGTAATATTGCTTCATAAAATCAATTAGGAAATGTATTGTTTTGTAGAATTTACTAGTGAAATCATCTGAACCTAGGAATTTCTTCTTTGGGGGAGTCAAAATTTACAAATTCAATTATTTTTAGTGACAGGGATAGTCTAATAAATCCTTCATATTGGGTGAGCTGTGACCACTTTTATTTTTTCAAAGAATTACTATATTTCATCTGAGATGTCAAATACATGATAGAGTTGTTCATACTATTTTGCCTTCACCTTTTTTGGTAGTCTTGCTAGGAGTTTGCCAATTTCATCAGTATCTTCAAAGATCCAGCTTTTAATTTCATTATTTTTTTTTGTTTTCCTGTTTTTAATTTCACTGATTTCTGATTTTTACAATTTTCTTTCTTCTGATTCCTTTGGATTTATTTTGCTCTACTTTATTTAGGTTCTTGAAGTGAAAGACTAGATTACTGATTTGAGACTTTTTCTTTTATAATGAATGCATTAAGTGCTCTACATTTCTCTGGCAGTAATTTAGCTGTGTTCCACATTTTAATATATTGTATTTTCATTTTCACTTCATTTAATCTATTTTTAGTTGTCCCTTGAGACTTCCTTTTTTGGCCCATGAATTATTTTTTGTGATATCACTATTGAGATATAATTAACAGAGTACAGTTGACCCTTGAATAATGTGGAAGGTAGGGGTACCACTCTTCTATGAAGCCAAAAAATCTGTTTGTAACTTGACTTTCTAAAAACGTAACTACTTATAGCTTAATGTTGACCAGAGCCTTACTTACAACATCAATGTTAGTTAACATATATTGTGTATGTTATATGTATTAAACTATTTTAAAAATAAAGTAAGAGAAAATACATTTACAGTATTTATTGAAAAGAAATCTGCATGTTTCAAACATAGTCCAAACTCATGTTGTTCAAGGGCCAACTGTGTATTTTTCATCCATTTAAAAGTATACAGTTTGATGGTGTTAGTATATCCACAGTTGTGCAAACAGTTCTACAATCAAATTTAGGATATTTTCATCACCCTCAAAAGAACGCCCATATACTTTAGCTATGACTATGCTATTTCCCCATTCTGCCCCAGTCCTAAGAAATTCCTAATTAATTTTATGTTTTTGCAGATTTGCCTATTTTGGACTTACTGTATGCATAGAATCATACAATATGTGGTTATGTGATTGGCCTCTTTCACTTAGCACAGTATTGTCAAGGATCATCCATGTTGTAACCCGTGTCAGTATATCATTCCTTCTTGTGGCCAAAACATATATCATTGTTTGATTTTGGCATATTTTTCATTCATTCATCAGTTGTTGGGCATTGAGTGATTTTCACCTTTTGGCTATTATTAATAATGTGGCTATGAACATTCCTGTACCTGTTTTGTATGGACAGGTTTTAATTTCCTTTAGGTATATACCTAGGAATGAAATTTCTAAGCTGAATGATAAGTCTGTGTTTAACTTTTTGAGAAAATGTCATATTGTTTTCCAATATGACTGTACAATTTACATTCCCGACAGCTGTGTATAAGCATTCCTATTTCTCCATGTCCCCATGAACATTTTTTTTATTATAGCTTAGCCAGCCTAGTGCATGTGAAGAACCATAGGTTATTTAGATGTGTGTTTTGATTCTCCAACTTTAGACATTTTCCTATTTTCTGTATGTTGATTTCTAATTTGAGCCCATTGTGATCAGAGAATACACCTTGTATGATTTTAGTTTTTTAAAGTTTATTAAGGTTTGTAGTATGGCCCAGGATGGGTTCTATCTTGGTGTATGGTCTGTGAAATCTTGTTAGGAATATGTACTCTGATGTTATTGGTTGGAATATTATATAGAATTCCATCCTGTTGGTTGATTGTCCAGTTATTCTATCAATTATTGAGAGAGAGGTGTTGAAGTCTTTGTCTGTTTCTTCTTTCAATTCTGTCAGTTTTGGTTTCACATTTTTTTCTCATTCTTCTGTTTGGTACATACACATTTAAACTCACCATGTCTTGGTGGATTGACCCTTTTATCACCATGATGTCTCTCCCCATTTGGCATCTTTCTTTGCTCTGAAGCTTATTTTTTGGATATTAATATAGCCACTTCTGTTTTCTTTAGATTACTATTTTAATGATGTAACTTTTTCATTCTTTTATTTTCTGCCTGCCCTAGATCACTGTATTTAAAGTAAGATTTTTGTACCATATAGTTAGGAGGTCATACTTTTTCATCCATTCTTCTAACAGCTGTCTTTTAATTGATGCATTTAGGCCATTTACATCTTATGAAACTATTGATATGTTTGGGTTTAATCCCATCACTTTATTTTAATTCTATTTTCTCTTCCTGTGTTTTTGTGAATTATCTGAACATTTTTAGAATTCTATTTTCATTTATCTGTAGTGTTTTTGAGGGTATCTCTTCATATGGCTTCTTTAGTGGTTCTAGGTATTCTATTATAGAAATATAACTAATAGCAGTTTACTGGTATCATTATTTACCAATTGGAGAGGCGTGTAGAAACCTTACCTTTCTCTATGTCTTTTTCTCTACTTATAATAGAGTTGTCTTACACATTTTCTCTATATCCATTGAGAATCATATCAAACACTATTATAATTTTGACTACAGTGGTAAAAGTTAATTTAGAAAATTCAAGAGAAGAGGAAAAGTAAGTGGAATTTCCTCATATTTTAACTTACTTTTTATTTTATTTTAATTTTTAATTTAATTTATTGGGATGACTGCCCAGGTATAAATTGAGGTTCCCATGATGTCCTCCTTGGATCTGATAATGTGCTAGAATAGCTCTATTACTATAAATCTTGTATGATAAAATACTTGCAGTCTTGTCTTATCTTTCATACCAAATATAAACTCACTGAAGACATGAGCCATTCATGATCTGATTTTGGGTCTCTCAGAGCCATGTAAAGAAAAGTGCTCAACAAGTATTCGATTAAAGGTTTTACTCTGTTTCTTTTTAAAGTTCTTCATGAACAGACTAAACTCATTATGTTTTCTTTTTCTTGGCTGGCTAGTGGTCAAGTCACATGGAGAAAAAGTGCTTAAGTCATTTGGGAAAAAAGTATTTTGCAAACTTCATAAGTGGAACATTTTTTAAAAAAACCTCTGTGTTTATAGTTGCACTATTTTTGGTGAGGTATTAAAAATATTTTGTATTCCCAAAATTGAACTAAATGTTATCACAAATTTATGTTCACAAGTTAATAAAATTTTGACATCCACCAGTTAATTTTGCTTTATTTATTGAATTATATTGTATTTATTTTATGTATTATTTATTTGTTTGTTATTTTATTATTTGCTTACTCAATTTTGATTATATTTACTTTTAGAATTAAATTGTTACTCAGCATCTTGTTGATATATCTGATAAAGATGGTGTTTCTTACTATTTTCTCTACGTTTCTGATTGTCTATTATTTATTGTAATTCTAGATTTAAAAATGTACATGTGGTTGCTTTGTGAACTGAGATACATAAAATCAGCATTTTCGGTTGAATGGACCTGTTTATTCTTTTAATAATTAAGAAGTTTAATGTATTACATAAAGATTTAGCTTTTTTTCTCCAGCCAAATAAGACCATCCTTTATATAAATTCAATGTATTCCCGAGTTATTTGAGAATGACCAGCCAGGGAAGCGAGTTCTGGGTCCAGCATCCATCCTCAGTGCCTGCCAGCCCTGCCTGTGTCCCTGACTGACCAAAGCCTTGCAAATGTTTGTGTATCTCATAATTGCCATCATTTTTTTAAGCTGTCTTAAAGGATGGAACATTAAAAAGTTTGTGTTCGGATTCACCTACAGTCAGTGCTCTGTTTCTTGAGGGCTTTTTGTCCCTGATACTCAACCTTTGTAGCTTGTCCCTTTCCCTCACTACTGTGTATATTTTCAGACTTATTTTGTATGTTTGTTGTTGGTGGTGTTGGTTTTCTCTAATTCAGTTTTTTACATTGTTGCTCTTTTATAGATTGTGCTCCCTGGAAGTTTCCTGTATTTTTCACTTTGTTGTCTTCCCAGAATTTGACAGAGATTAAGTATAATGAGAAAATGTTGTGAGTTAATTGCCTTGCATTAGTTATGCATAAATCCAGTGCTGGGGTTCAAGTAATTTATCAACTGGTTCTCTGCCTTAATGACCATTTTAAGTAAAAAAAATGATGTACCAAAAGGTAGTTTATTATTTCATGCATTTAATACTTAAATAAGAACAATAAAAGAGGTATACAGAACTAAATTACATTATTAGAAAGTTTTAAAATATTAATGAAAAAAATATAAAATAATACCTGTCAAAAAATAATAAAACTGTTATTTAAGGTATTTCCAATGACAGCTTGTCACCCCAGGTTGTTTGGCACTTTTTCTCTTTACCTTATATGTTTGTTTACTGAAGTAACAAACGGGAGGGAATTAAAATGTAGCATTTCATCAAAGGTATAGTGAGTATTATGAAATGAATAAATAAATATTACAAGCATAGTTTCCTCAATTTTTTTTTTTTTACTTGTGGACAGACTGAACATTGCTATGGATGCTTAGAATATGCTGTTGCATAAATGAACATTAAATAAGAGTAAAGAATATAAATTTGTGATTTTCAAATTGGACAGCTGCCCAGGTGCCCACTTTAGATCTTAGAGAGAACACTGATTACAAGTACTATTTTAACAACCGGTTTGCCAAACTAAACAAAAATTAGTTACTGGTTCTGCCGAATTGGTGTAAACCGGTTGAACCCCACCTCTGCATAAATCTTTAGATTTTTAAGTTGTTAATTTTAATAACATATGCAGAGAGGAATTAAAATAGATTCACTCCAAGTTGGCCTGCTGAGGATCCTGTGGCCTGGCTCCTGTGCATTTCTTTAAAACTCTTGATTTTTCATGTAGAAGAGGGGAGAAAACCAATTTTTGGAAGCATTCGTGACATTGCAGACACAGTGGTTAGTGTTACGCAGCTCACAGCTGAGTTATTGTTACAGACTTTTTATGTGGTGGGTGCATTTGTCCCCATTTTACAGATGAGCAAACTGGGGCTCAGTCTGTTAGTAATTTATCCACAGCCACAAGCAGAGAGTTGGAGAACTGGACTCAAAGCCAGGGGCAGTTACCTAATGGCAGCTGATAGAGCCCCACCCAGCACACAGGTTTGGCCTTCAGGTTTTGCATTCCAGAAAAAAACTGATTGTAAATGGACCCAAGGAGGCTGAGATGCTGTTATTGGCATATTCTTATTATTTAAGAAAAGTTGTTTGCAGTAGTAAAAGTCATTTTAAGAGATGTTACAAAGATGTGGTTTTCATTGGGTTTCTTTAACTTCTCTGTTTAATAATATATACTTTTTCCGATAATTAGTGGAGTCTGTTATAATATGATGAGTAAAATAATCAAAACTGAAAGGATGACTTGAATACCCAACTAAGTATGTTAATTTATTTATTTATTTATTTATTTATTTATTTTTTACAGGGAAAGAGAGAGAGTCAGAGAGAGGGATAGATAGGGACAGACAGGAATGGAGAGAGATGTGAAGCATCAATCATCAGTTTTTCGTTGCGGTTGCAACACCGTAGTTGTTAATTGATTCTTTCTCACATGTGCCTTGACCGCGGGCCTTCAGCAGACCGAGCAACCCCTTGCTGGAGCCAGCGACCTTGGGTCCAAGCTGGTGAGCTTTTTCTTAAGCCAAATGGGTCCGCGCTAAAGCTGGCGTCCTCGGCGTCTCGAACCTGGGTCCTCAGCATCCCAGTCCAACCCTTTATCCACTGCGCCACCACCTGGTCAGGCTGTTAATTTAATTTTTTAGAATTTAGTTCTTTAAAACTCTTCAAATTATAATGACCATATATATATGTTGGTTCACAAACTATTTCATGTATGACTTAGAGTACAGTTTGTAGGCTTCTAAGAATTTACTTATTTAAACTCTGTGATAAAGCCCTGGCCAGAGGGTTTGGTTGGATATAGCGTCATCCCAAAGCACAGAGGTTGCTGGTTTGATCTTTGGTCAGGGCACATACAGGAACAGATCAATGTTCCTTACTCTTCTCTCTCTCTCTTTCTTATTGTCTTTCTCTCTTCCACTGTCTCTCTCTCTCTCTTTCTCAAATCAATACATTAAAAAAATGAAAGAAAACCTCTGTGATTGTAAGTTTTTATCAAGGACTTACTCTATTATTTTAATGTTACCTTCCTATAATTCAGATTATTTTCATACACTGTTTTAACTCATAAAACATACAATATGCCTTCAGGATGACTCGCTGGTGCTTTGCAAATAAGAGCTGTCCTCACTGAGCCCTGTCAAATGACCTCTTGTATGTACTTACTCCCCATGTTGTCCCATGTGCTGGTGCCACCATTGTTCCCTCCTCTTTCTGCTACAGGTCTTTACCCAACATGGTCTCTGCATTAAAGTCATATTTGAATTAGGAGTAGTAATCTTTCTCCATTTCTTCCCTCCCTGGGAGACTCTTTGTGCCTTCTCTATGAGTTCAATGCCAGGCTCTCCATATGCTACCCCCTCCACATGTCCACAGCAGGTCTCCTCCTGCCTTGTTCCCATGGCAAGTGATGGGTTTTACTTCCTGTTGCCTTGTGTTAGGGTAGGTCCCAAACACATCTGTTCCTTTGCATTGATTGGAAACTCTTTGAGAGTAGAGATAATGGTAAGTTTATATCCCTCAGATAGCAGTTGCCCAGTGTACCTTTGATGAGTTCATTTGGCTATTTCTGAAGGAGCAGCCCTCAGAAAAATTAAACATATCAGCATTCCAAATGAAAAAATCTGAAATTAAACATCTTAAATAAATTACAAACTCTTTTCAATACCAGACATCTCAGCAGTAATCCAAACATTGACAATGTGAAATAGAGGTTCAAAGAGATACAAGGTCTTGCCAATGTGCCAATTGGCAAGACCTTGTATCTCTTTGAACCTCCATTTTCATTTAAATTAAAAAAATGTTGAAAATATCTGCATCATCTCCTCCTTAGGGTTTTCATGAGAATTACATGAGATTTTACATCAGAAAATGTGTTGTGAGTCACAGTATTGCTACAAATATAAAATTGCATTTTATTATTTAAGAAAACAATTGAAATTTAGATGAAAACTATACTGTATAGTGTGTACCTATAGCAATCTAATTCTGATTTAAATTTAAATGTGTATACTTCAGTGTACTCTGTGAATAATTTTAATATGATCATCAGACTTTTATATGTAAAAGCCAGTTTATAACCAATTATGTTGACCCAGAAGATTTTGAAATACGACCTATTGGTTCTGTCAAAGAGAACTAATTTGCCCTTTCCATAATTCCTGCATAAACCAAAGTTTGTGTTTTTATTTTTATCTTAACAGGCTTCCATCTCTATCACAAGTTGCCCACAATCGTGCCTGAGAGTTGCCTTCTCATAATAGTTGGACTTCTGCTAGGTGGGATTATTTTTGGAGTTGATGAAAAGTCTCCCCCTGCAATGAAGACAGACGTGTTTTTTTTATATCTTCTCCCACCCATTGTGCTTGATGCAGGCTATTTTATGCCCACTCGCCCATTCTTTGAGAACATTGGCACCATTTTCTGGTATGCTGTGGTTGGGACCCTTTGGAATTCCATTGGCATTGGCGTGTCCTTGTTTGGTATCTGCCAGATTGAAGCCTTTGGCCTTAGTGACATCACTTTGCTCCAGAATTTGCTCTTTGGCAGCTTAATCTCAGCTGTGGACCCTGTGGCTGTGCTCGCTGTCTTTGAGAACATTCATGTCAACGAGCAGCTCTACATCCTTGTCTTTGGAGAGTCCCTGCTGAATGATGCAGTGACCGTGGTGAGTAATGTGTTCACCCTGCTCCATTCCAACATGTGGGGGCTTTCCCCCAACCTACCTCTGCTTCCTGACAGGGACAGCCCTGTGCATTGAAGAACCCCTCAGTGGGTCTAATACTCTGTTGTCTCTTTCTTAAAATTATTAGTAAAATTTTTACTTATTATTTACTATTTATTTTTTATTATACAATGAGGTCCTTGTTTTCATTTTGCACTGGGTTATGCAAATAATGTGGCTCATCTCTGCTCACAAGCCTCAGCTGTTGCCAGAGGATCATAACAGTGATTGTGACTTTTGTATATATGAGATTTCCCATCTTAGCCTTTCCAAAAGTGACCATCTTTGATCAGAATTTAAAGGACTGCAGGTCCCAGAAGCCTTTGTGAGAAGTAATTCTTTCAGTATATGATGTGTATAATACAAGTGAGAAGATAATACCTATTAAGGGCCATTCTCTTTCTGGGGATGGTTGATTTACTTCATAATAGTAGGCAAAGTTTTTATCACATAACTCATTGCTTGTTGCTACTCAGCCAGCATTTTTCTGTTCTTCACCATTTTCCCATAAGCAGATATTTACTCAGAAAAGCAAAATAT
Source organism: Rhynchonycteris naso (assembly GCA_037038555.1). NCBI lineage: Eukaryota > Metazoa > Chordata > Mammalia > Chiroptera > Emballonuridae > Rhynchonycteris > Rhynchonycteris naso. The sequence goes on from CM072998.1 coordinate 136,285,606, forward strand.
TTTTAATTCTTACTGATTGACACATAATTAAAGTCAGAGGTTTTGATGATCCTGAGGTTAGCAGAATTTACCTCCACCATGCCTTCTAAGCCAAGTCCTACAAAGAGCTCCCCCATCAGTTAAACTCACTCAGATGACCATGCTTTGGTTGACCAATTAGTAAGCATGGGTGGTTCTCTTTCATTGTAGTCTCGATTCTTTCACAGTAATGGTTGTCATAGTTATAGTAACAACAGCCATTAATCTTTTGTGAATGATTACCTTGTGCTTAGGTCTTTATGACAACCAATGTAATAGGTGTCATTCCTATTGCAGCTAAGAAAATTGAGAGAAAGCTTATTAAATAAATTGTATTTAAGTAACTTAAGTAATTCATATCACCCCTTCCATTAATTCCTGTTATTAAATTGTTAGCCCTGATTCATTTAAAAGTTAACATAGAAGCCAGCATTCTTCTCTGTTATCCTGTATTCAGGTCCCTGGACTGGATAAAATATCTTGAAGAATGTCCATTAGCTCCATGTGAGTATTATTTTGTAGGAAATAGTTATTGATAAAGAAATCCCACTTTTAAGAATAGCTGCTAAGACAGTTTAAGACAGCTAAGTTAACTAAAGTAACAAAATCTACCTCATGTATTCCATTATTCATTAATGGTAATTAGTCATTAACTCATCAATCTTAAATTTTAAGTGGGAAATTGCCATAACAATAAAGACATTTTATAAGGCATTTTGATTTCTTAAAGCCATCAAATTTTACATGGTGAGTTACATCCAGTAGATACAGTTTATTCTTGTTGAGGGAGACTATGCAGAGTTCCATGTGGAATTCTTGGATCTATTTAGTGTGAAGGAAACTTTAAAAGAAATCTTTATGCCTTGCTGCTTTCTTCTAGAACAGTGTAAGAAAATTAGGTCTATTTCAAAATGATAAGGCTTGCCTTTAAATTGCTTTCTCTTCTCTTCTAAGATTTCTCTTTCAGAAGCCTCAGTGGTCCATTCTTTGAGTTGGTCAAGAATCAAGTTTTAGGAAAATATCTGGCTAAACTACTGTTTAAAGTGTGCAAAGTCCTCAGGCCTTCTAGAGGCATATTCTGTGCTTCCTATCAAGAGACACAAAGCCATCTAATGTGGTTTGATGAACAAAGAGGGAGAAATGAACCAGAGAGGGCCATGGGCCAAACTGCAGGCCTACTGTTTCCATACAGGAAAGAAGGTATGGCTGCTCTTTAGATTTGGAAGCCATTGTTGCAAGGCCAATGCTTGTAATTCAGAATAAGTGTTATGGTTTCACCTGAAATAGACATCCTTGATAAGTTATATGCCCTGGACTGACCTTTAAATTCATACCTGCAAGATAAGAGGATATGCCCAGTGGTTTGCATACCTAATGCTGAAGAATAACCACCAGACACATGCTTCACTGAACTGGTTAAATAGTGGATTTAACTGGTTAATAGTGGTAACTATTAGGAAAATGGATAAATGTTACGATGTTAGTTAGTCCTGACCCCTGTCAGGGCACATACAAGAATAAACCAATGAAAGCATAAATAAGTAAAACAACAAATTGATGTTTCTGTCTCTCTCTCTTCTTTCTTCTCTTCCTCTAAAGTCACTAAAAAAATTAAAATATTATGGTTTTGCCTCCTAATCAGTTACCTTCGAACTATAGAGGCGGATAGTTTATTTATTTTATTATTTTATTTTATTGATTGATTTTAGAGAAAGAGGAAGGGAGAGAGACACATCAACTTGTTGTTCCACTTATTTATGCACTCATTGGCTGACTTGTATGTGCCCTGACCAGGAATCTAACTGGCAACTTTGATATATCAGGACAATGTTCTAATCAACTGAGCTACAGCAAGGAAAGTGGGTATGTTTTACGAAAGATTTTTAAACTCATTCGTCTCGTCTTCTAGATGAAAAGGTTTAAGAACTCATGGTATATAGAAAGCTATAAAAATACAGCATATGTTGCATACCATGAAAATGATGTATTACTATGTGTTACTAGAACAGTGGTTCTTAACCTAGGTTCTATCGAGCCCTAGGGGTTCGATGAGTCGGTCTCAGGGGTTCGGAGAAGCCTTTGCCGCGGAGGCCAGAATAATGTAATACCGTAATTTGTTGTGAGTTCATGCACTTTGTTGGTTTTGTTCTTTGAGCAAGGTGATGTTCATGCACGGCTCATTTTGTGCACCAGTAAAAAAACATATACCTATGTCTTGAATTTGGAAAAAAAAATCATATTTTATTTATCACTAAAGAAGAGTTCGGTGAATGCGCATATGAAACTGGTGGGCTCAGTACCTCAAAAAAGGTTAAGAACCACTGAACTAGAAGGATAGAAATTAACAGAGAGAATTTACATTAAAAATGTAGTTTAGAGGGTGACTAAAATTGTAGGTCAGCACAATTAATTTCTTCCCATCACCATGGTAAGTTAAATATTGACCTAAAAGAGTTGAAAGGTACAAAACATACCATAAAATATCTCAAAGCAAAGAGAAATTGATATTATATGACTGCAGTTGAAATTTTTGTTATTGTTAGGGTTATAGAAATTTGAATTAATTTGAGAAATGGCAATCAAAGAAGTAAAGGTGAGCTGTTTACATAGGATTTTTGTGCTTTCCATTATAATGAATATTTTAGAGAAACATTTAAAATTTCCCTTATTAGACAAAGATTGTTAAGATTCTTAGTTATCTGAGAAATCCTAATGTTTCCATAATCAAATGACTTACGCTTACACAGTAATTTCCAACATCATTTATAGAACATGTTAATGCAAACATTGAATATTTTAAAGCATTTTCCAAGAAGATTTAACATTTCTTCAACCTACCACAGCCAGGTTTGGTCGAGTAGAGTTGGTTCTTTGGAAAGAGACTAATGAGGTACCCTCATGGCCCAGGCATGAAGTGCTTGTGCAGTGGAATTTAATTTTAGGAACAGTGACCACTTGACACTTTATTTTGCTTTTGCAAATAGCAGAATAGATTTAAAATTCCACATCTAAAAATGATTATTCTTGCCTGACCTGGTGGTGGCACAGTGGATAGAGTGTTGAACTGGGATGCGGAAGACCCAGGTTCGAGACCCCAAGGTTGCCAGCTTGAGTGTGGGCCCATCTGGCTTGAGCAAAAGCTCGCCAGCTTGGACCCAAGGTCGCTGGCTCCAGCCAGGGGTTGCTCTGTCTGCTGAAGGCCCACGGTCAAGGCACATGTGAGAAACCAATCAATGAACAACTAAGGTGTTGCAACGGCAATGAAAAACTAATGATTGATGCTTCTCACCTCTCTCCGTTCCTGTCTGTCTGTCTCTATCTATCTCTCTCTCTGACTCTTTCTCTGTCTCTGTTAAAAAAAAAATTAACAAAGAATTAAAAATGATTATTCTTGGTGTTTCACATAAGAAAATGTGATCTAAAAACTATTTTTCTGGCACACAAATATTCTGATTACTAAATAATTTATATCTTTGTGTTATGGTTTCACCAAATTATTGAATATTTTAAATATAAATTTAAAGTAGATAATTTCTATTGTTAATATAGATAAGTGTTTTAAAAATATAATACCTAGTAGAAAGATTGAAAGTATGCAGCTGTCAAATTAGCCCATTACAGAATTTAGAAAACCAGCATCACTGGGATTTCAGTCTTCTAAATATAGTCATCAGCTGAGGTCAGCTTTGCACAGACCAACTAAAAATATAATTTTAGCCCACATACAGAATACATATACATTTACAGATATAAATTATAACTCCAAAACTGCTTTTCTATATAGATTCATTGTAGTAAAATTAAAGGATTTAACTGGAATAAAGTAACTGGGCTATGGCCAGTTGTAACTAAAAGAATTTTATCTTGCTCTGATCACTAGGCATCAAGTTCACTGTAAAACAGGTGGCAGGTCATGGAAAGCTTTCTGGTTGTCAAGGTAGCATGTTTCCCTCAGCTATTTCCTTGTGATATTGCCCTGGCAGCTGAGGCAGTAGAATAATCAGACTGAAGCCTCTGACCAGTAACTTCGACCACTCCTTGAGAGAGGAGTGCTTGTGCTTCACCTTTGCTCTTTGCAAAACCTACAGGAATATCGAAAACAGAATGTACCTTTGATAGGTGTGACAGAGTGAGCTGCCAGGAAGATGGCTCTGGAAAGAGTATGACTTTTGCCAGTTCCTTCGAAATGAGTACTGAGCTTCTCTTGGCAGCCTCATCAGTGGGCTGGATGGGGTAGGGTGGGGAGTGAGAGACAGAGAGGAGGAGAGGCAGACATGGGCTCTGTGTACAAGGAGTTTTTAATTTTATTGGGAAATGAGGTAAGCATTCAAGAGGAAACACCAATGATACAAGACAGCATATCAGCAGACAGTGAATGGCAGTCATTGTATTGCACAAGGGCAGAGGGAAGCATGATTTTCAAGGGCTGTAGGAGCCCAGGTAGGCTCTTGAGAGGAACAACAGCTTTAGCTGTTGTGACCATGGAAGATAAAGTTTCCCCAAATTTAGGGGTTAAGTTTCTTTTCCTTCCTTCCTTCCTTCCTTCCTTCCTTCCTTCCTTCCTTCCTTCCTTCCTTCCTTCCTTCCTTCCCTCCCTCCCTCCCTCCCTCCCTCCTTTCCTTTCCCTTCCCTTCCCTTCCCTTCCCTTCCCTTCCCTTCCCTTCCCTTCCCTTCCCTTCCCTTCCCTTTCCTTCCCTTCCCTTCCCTTCCCTTCCCTTTCTTCTTTCTTTCTTTTTTATTAAGTGAGAGTCAGGAAGGCAGACAGACTCCAACAAGCACCCCAACTGGGATCCACCCGGCAAGCCCCCTAATGGAGATTCTCTGCCCATTTGGAGCTGCTGCTCTGTTGCAACGCAGCTATTTTAGCTCCTGAGGTGAGGCCATGGAGCCATCCTCAGCACCTGGGGCCAACTTGCTTGAACCATTCGAGCCATGGCTGCAGGAGGGGAGGAAAGAGAAAGAAAGAAGGGGGGGAGTTAGAGAAGTCACTTCTCCTATGTGCCCTGGCCAGGAATTGAGCTCAGGACTTCCACAAGCTGGGTAGACACTCTACCACTGAGCCAACTGGCCAGGGCCAGGACCAGGGGTTAGATTTCTACCAAGAAAAACAATGATGAATAAGCACCGTGTGTTATGTGCAGCGACAATGATACCCTCACCCAGAGGGAAGGGTGTTGGAAAACAATTTAAAAAAGAACTATGCAAGGTATATCAAGCCCTCCCAGACTGAAGCAGTCAATGATTTTAAACTTGAGAGTGAAATGTGGATATCAGGGTTTAAAGAAAGTGAGTCTTGTCAGAGCAAAGGGGAGCTGTGATTTGCCAGTGCAAACTGGAGGTAGGGAGCGTGCAGAACTGCAGTGCCTGAGTAGCTGGAGGAGGCTGTCCACCCAGAGATGGCCGGCAGCTGGGAAGACTGTCTCTCTCCTCAGGCAGCAGGTGACTGGCACATCTTGGCTTTGGCTGCTTGGAGGGAAGGGGTATAAATAGTCCATCTCTGATACTCTCTCAGGAAGCAATTGTGGCTTATTGATGCTGATGAAATCCTATGTGTGTGCAGAAGCCTCTAGTTAAATTAGGAAGTAGCTGCTACTTGAAGCCACTTTCTATTCTGGCAAATGATTATCCCTTCAAGGTATTTAAGTCCTCGGTGAATGAGTTGATTTTAATAGGATGTTTACAAAGTCATTTCTTGGTAGAACTATACCAAATGCTGTTGAGTGTTACACCAACAATTGGGAAAAAGGAAAAGCCTACTGCTTTCTAAGTAGTAATATGCTGCTTTTTTTCAAAACCAATGGTTATTTATTGTCTCCCAGTAGGCAATATGAAAGAAGTAAATCATAACAAGGTGTGATCCTTGACTACAAGGAGATTATAATATAGTAGAAAAAAAGGAAACAATTACACAAAACCTGCAATGTGGTAGCTATAAAGGACCTCGGTGAGGTAGGAAAAGGAGAAACAGATTTTCATCAGGCCATACCCTAGTTAGATGGGAGATTCTAACTCACTCTCCCATGGGTGAACCTTGTAAAACTTACCCAAAGAATCAGGAGCCCTGGGTTCACCTAAGATTTTGTGTGACTGTGGATAAATGGGTTCAAGTTTGAGTTCCTCACAACTCAAATAAGGGTGTAGCATGTCCTCAACTCTAGAATGGCCTTTGTCCCCAATGTCCTGTCAGCCGGTTTACCTGGAGAGTTGAGATATAAATATCACAGTAAAAAAGAAGCGGAGTACCAGTGTGACTCGTAATTTACTTGATGGTTTTGTGACAAAAGTGGTAGGGTGTAAGCTGTCTCCTCTCATTTCAGTTGGCTCAACAGCCCTTGGAAATGTGTTTGAAAGCAAGTTCCCCAGCAGACATGAACAACCTACCATTTTTTGAAGCCTTAAACTAAGACTGTGTAAAGACTGTAGATTTTTCAGAAACCAACCAACAGTGTAGTATCATCAATTTTATGGACACAAAATATGTATGATGTTATAGCACAAACTCACATATACACACTCACACATGCACACACGGACAAAACACAGGTTGCTGCTTTTCTTAGAGAATTCTTTTGGGTCTCATGTTAGATCAGATGTGTCTGTGTGAGCAGGGAGAGGAGGCGGGGTTAGGAGTGAAGAAGTCAGTGGCCTGGGAAGAAGAAGTCCTCAGGTAAGGCACCTGTACTCATGCCCTGGTCTTTTCATGGTATTACCCCAAAATAGAGTCTTGAAAGATAACTAAATTCAAACAATACTGAGAGGCATCAGGAACACAAGTAGGGAGTGTTAGATGGCAACCAAATCATTCAAAAGAATCTTCTAGATCAGTGGTAGTCAGCCTGGTCCCTACTGCCCACTAGTGGGCATTCCAGTTTTCATGGTGGGCGATAGCGGAGCAACCAAAGTATAAATAAAAAGATAGAATTAATTATAGTAAGTTGTTTTATAAAGATTTATTCTGCCAAACTTAGTGAAAATTCTACATAAAGTACTTGGTAAGTAATTATTATTATATGCTTTAACTTGCTCTAACTCTGCTTTATAAATTTTATAAAGTAAAGTTACTTCCCTACTTTATAAAACACCATTACTGTGGAACCAGTGGGCAGTTAGAAAATTTTACTACTGACAGAGATAGAAAAGTGGGCGGTAGGTATAAAAGGGTTGACTACCCCTGTTCTAGATGGTATCTTAAAAATGATGTTTTAAGGAATAAGTTGTACAATAAGTTTGAAGTCTCCTCTTACTTTTAGAAATAGTTTCCTATTTGAAAACACCATGTTCTCAAAGGCTTTTGTTTAAAGCTATAAGTATAATATTAGAACAAAATGAATACATACACAGTTATTGCCATGGACCATCCACTTTGGTACAGAAAGGTCCTTTTCAGAAGGCCTGGTAGAGTGTTCTGTGGTCAATGATGCTAATGGAGACGTTGGAATGGGTCTTGACAAGGCACTCTCTCTCTCCCACAGGTCCTGTACAATTTATTCAAATCTTTCTGCCAGATGAAAACCATTGAGACCATTGATGTGTTTGCAGGAATTGCCAACTTCTTTGTTGTGGGGATTGGCGGCGTGTTGATTGGCATCTTCCTGGGATTTATAGCAGCATTTACTACTCGGTTCACCCATAACATTCGGGTGATTGAGCCACTCTTTGTCTTCTTGTACAGTTATTTATCTTATATTACAGCTGAAATGTTTCACCTCTCAGGTATCATGGCGTAAGTATTGAATTCTTTGTTAAAAGCACTTAATGATGACATTTGATTGGATTCATGTTTTCTGCATTAACATGTTAGAGTTAAATAAGTTATATAAAAAAGTAGGTTTCCTTAGGTTCTTTTAAGAACAATTAAAAATAGATTGTTCTTATGCTTTGTTTCAAAGACAAAAAAATGTTTATCAGCCAGACATTTTATGAAAATAATCTGGTGCTAAAATGAAAAACTACTTAAAAGTTACTGTAGGGTCTTGTACAAAATATAGTAGTGCAACTGTTGGGTTGACGGCCTGGTACCAAGAATTTTCTGAGTTTGTTGCCCATTTAGGAATGTCCCTATGGGGGCAATAAACTTATTCTAACAAGGCTGCATTACCCAAACTGAATTTGGAGTTCTGGAATTGTTTATGGGAATCCATTTCAATAATATTAGTAATAGAAAACCTTCATTCTTGATGATAGATTTTATTTTAATTAATAGCTTAATGTTATTCATAGTAAAATTCAACAGATAAGGTAATCTTAGTTTAGCTTTTTAAAGAGGTATGATTATAAAGCAGGAGATATATAAAGTAAGCAATTATTTCTTTATTAAAAATACAGTTAGTGTATCATTCATTAACTGATTCAGAAATATTTTTTAAAAAGGTTTCACAAGGGGGCTGAGGAATAGTGGTGTTTGAATCCAGTGTTAGCCTATGAAGGATCATTTTAAAAGAGGCTACTCAAACAAGCCTATTATAATGTTGTCACACCCTGCATAGGGTCAGTGAGAAATACTTAATAATGCAATGCCTTTCAATGTTTTTATTTTGACAAATATTTATTTCCAGTTTAATATATGCTAGTCTCCGTGCTAGGGCCTGCCATACATAGAGTGTTGCTGTTGTAAACGTAGGTGTGGTTCTGGAAGCTTTCTCTTGCTATCTGGTTGAGGTGATATTTTGATTAAGTAGTATTTTGTTTTCTGCCTTTCCTATCACACTCTTTCTGTCAGAAGCAAGCGAAGTTGTGGTGGAGGAAGTCAAGTGCCTCTCCACAAGGAGATGGGACCCATTGCAATGAAAGCCATGAGTTAGTTAAAAGGTTGGGTGGTATTCTGTTTCACAGAGTACCTAAATAAAGTAACATAGTAATCCAGTTTGACCCAGTAATGAAATGTTCTGCATTTTCCTGGTCACTATTTATATCATTTGTGTGACTTCCAGTTTCCCCACTGCTCTTTGACCAGTGTCATTGAAAGTGTATGTATGACTAGCTAGTTCCAAGGTTTCTAAAAAAATTATAGGGGTGGACCTCAGTGTCCAGAATACCAGCAGCAATCTAGCAACAATTTGTGGAAGAATCTTGACTATACCTTTCACCATATGCAAGTGTAAATGTTGCAGAACACCAAGACAGTTGTCTAAATGTGTTTGTCAATTTGCCTGATGTTCAAGGGCAAGAAATGGGATGGGATGACCCAGAATATGGGAAGGCAGTGAAGTGTTGAGTGGGGTTGGTGTCTTGATGTGTCTCTGTTTAGAAATATCTGTAAGCCCCAGAGTCCAGAGAAGTGGGAAGGCTTGTGCTATGAATACTGGAATCCTATGAAGATGGGCTTACAGGATTACTTGCTCTGGGAATTGGGAAACTACAAACAAATAGGGCCACATATTCCTGGTAAATAGTACAGATTATTCCCAGCTGTGATTGAAACATTTCTTTTGTCTCTAACTTCAGAGGAAACATTGTTTTTTATAACTTAGAGTACAGAAAAGTCCTTTATTACCTTTAAACTACTGTTGTCATTATACACAGGTGCACTAAAATAATACACTAACCATAAAATAATATGTCACAAGAAATTTAAACATTTCTAGATCTAGAATTTCATACACACCCATATTGTAGTGTTTGTTCTGAGAGTAACACCTTGTTTCTGATATGCGGTAATTAGTATACTACTCCAAAGTCGACCACGTGTGATCCTTTTGTATGCCCCTTGAAAAGTGCATTGTGTGCACTCCCTTACTCTAATTACTTTAGTTACCTTGGGAATTTGGACGAGGGAATTCAATATAATGATGCAATTAAAATTGCATGTCTGTGTATACTTCTCTTTATCAACCTTGAAATATTATCTGCATTTAATTGTACTGGGTTTAGAAATTCTTATCATACTTTATGCTAATTGTAGTGTTTTTTTTAACTTACGAACACATTTTAAAGTTAATGGGAGTGAAGGCATGTGATATACTGTGTTGAGCATGCTCAATAATTCCCCCCCTTTTTTTTGCTTAAGAGAAATGGGCAGCCACATAGAAAGGAAAATGGGCTGAGAGGTTAGGCAACTGGTGATCTGAAAGGTCAACATGGCTTTCTAAGAATTTGTAAAATGTGGAGTTGCGATACTTGTTTTAACTGAGTTATGCCTGCTATTCTCCCTCTCCTCCTCCCTTGCCTTTTCCCATTCAACTCTCTTTGGTCTCCCTTCCTCTTCTGATGGCCTTTCAGATCCTGGGACCCCTTGTGCATCAGCTTGTCTTGATGGACTCTAGGGCAGCTGGTTCTAGAACAAGACCTTTTCATGAGTAGGTAGTTAATACAAAAGTCTGATAAAAAGAAACATCCTTCTGCATAACAGAAAACTTGGGTCTGGGTTCAAAAATACAATCAGCCTTTGGGTAAGAAAGCACGGGACAGGAGAAACTCAGCATATTGACTTTTGGAAAAATTTCAGAAGCGATATACCTTGGGTATTCTGCAAGGCTACCATTGTGGCTGTTTATCATCACTATTATTTGTCATGAAATTGTGGTTTGATATGATTTTCAATGACAAAAATTGACTTAATTTATACAAGGTAGAGTTATAGCTGTTTTCTTTTCACCAGTCTTCTAAGTCATTTGGAGAACTGACTGTGGGCATTTTTAGGTTTGGTTTCCCCTTTGTGGTCTCTCCTAATAATTAAAAACCTAATTTCATGCTAAAGAACTACGTACACTCCTGTCTCCCTATGTGTTCTGGAGGGTTTTAGCTGTAAACACTAAAAGGATCAATGGAATTCTCGTTTTCTGATATACTCCTGCTCATTTCTATACTACAATAAGTTCTGCAGGAGGGAAAGTGTGTGTGTGTGTGTGTGTGTGTGTGTGTGTGTATGTGAATGTGTATGTGTGTGTTTCACAATGCATTTCCACAGTGTTGTAGCTAAAGTTAAGGGAAATTTTTCATAGTCTCCTGAAGGACACACTTCATACCTCAGTGGCATTGGACACCTTTGAATGTCACAGCACTATAGGAGGGGCTATAGAGGTAGCTAAATAGTTACTGGGGTTAGAATTCCGTGTCTTGTCTCATATTTTTGGCTTTATTCAGAAAAAATACTCAGAAATAGAACACTGATGATTTTCCAATGTCCTCTTTCTTCACCTAAGGTCACTAACACATGTCTAAGGAGCTTTCTAAATTCAGATACACGACACAGTGAACTGAAGCGGGACCTTCTTCCCCCTGTGGTAATTCAGACACCTTCCTTGTTCTTGCCTTGTACTGCATACATTTCCCTGTGCTCCAGTAGATGGAACACTGAAAACATTGTCCTGAAGAGTGAGGGGAGTGTTTGGTCTCCATGGCAGCTTTCAGCCTGTGGGGAAAAGGTACTCTTTGATGTGGTGCTCCAGGAATTTCAAAAAATGACTAAATCATCCTTCAGATAAGAGAATTGAGATTTTTAGTTTTGTTTTCACGGATTAATAAATTCTGTAATCTTTCCTCACTTGAGAGTACTTAAAATATATTATTCTCTTTGCTGTTTCTATTATTCTAGAACAGTGGTTCTTAACCTTTTTTGAGGTACCGAACCCACCAGTTTCATATGCACATTCACCAAACTCTTCTTTAGTGATAAATAAAATATGATTTCTTTTCCAAAGTCAAGACATAGGTATATGTTTTTTTACTGGTGCACAAAATGAGCCATGCATGAACATCACCTTGATCAAAGAACAAAACCAACAAAGTGCATGAACTCACAACAAATTATGGTATTACTTTATTCTGGCCTCCATGGCAGAGGCTTCTCCGAACCCCTGAGACCGACTCATCGAACCCCTAGGGTTTGATAGAACCCGGGTTAAGAACCACTGTTCTAGAAGCATTACTGAAAATAAAAAAATGGTAATTATTAGTCTCATATCATGAATGACTAAATTAAAGCCTAGGTGAACAAAAACAGGATGTTGGGTGAGACATTGATCCTGGGCTTCCAGTTATGAGGCCAGTCCAGAGTATTCCTCAGTACCCACTTTAAAAATCAAAACAAGCATATTTTAATGAATTTTTAAAAGGAGAATTTAACAGGAATTATCAGGATGATATGCTCAAGAATAGTGTCTCGGAGCAGGCCAAGTTGGCCGCACTGAGGTTGTCACTGGTTACCATTGAAGATGTGAAAACTATACCTTCCTCTTCCTGTTCTCCTTCATGTAAGTTGGTCACTATCATCTCCTTAAAACTTTGAGAAAAATGTGAAAGCGTGCTTTTTCATTTTGAAGCCTCTATTCTGTGTCCCCTTGCAATGCATAGCATTTGCAGCATTTAGGAAACAGACTCTTCAAGATGCAGTTATATGAACTCATAGCCATATGTGCCAGGATGTTCACAGTTACAGAATGTTTGAGTGTTCTGGTTTTTTCCAAAAGAACACAGCATTGCAAAGCATTCAAAAAAACATGCACAAAGTATCATATGTATACATGTGTACATATATGGACATATGAGTAAGACAGATTTCTTTTACTCGTTTTTCCTAAACCTGCTTTATGTTTGTTGAATGTTTTTTCTTGTGTAGGTCTGTGACCTAGAACTTTAACCAATTTAGATAATGCAATCTAGATAAATACTGGTTTGCACATTCCCTTTCTTGGTCTCCATGCAAATCCAATTGGTCTTAAATCCTCCCTATAGAAAGTAAGCAGACCACATCAGTTTATTTCTTTCTAGGTTGAACTTTTAAACTTCCAGTTTATCTTCTATCCCAACACCCACATCCTCCCATTTATGCACCCAACATTTTTTTAGACAATACGGCCATTAAAGACTGAGTCCATTGTACAAGATTGTCTTAGCCCTGGCAGGCTGGGTCAGTGGTAGAGCATTGGCCTGGCATGTGGAAGTCTCAGGTTCAATTCCTGGCCAGGGTACACAGGAGAGGCAGCTATCTGCTTCTCCACCTTTCCCCCTCTTCTTCCTCTCTATCTCTCTCTTCAAGATGCAGCCAAGGCTCTATTGGAACAAAGTTGGCCCGGGCGCTGAGGACGGCTCCATGGCCTCCGCCTCACGTGCTAGAATGGCTCCAGTTGCAACCGAGCTATGCCCTAGACGGGCAGAGTATCGTCCCTTAGTGGGCATGCCGGGCGGATCTTGGTTGGGTGCATGTGGGAGTCTTTCTGCCTCACTGCTTCTCACTTCAGAGAAATACAAAAGAAAAAAAAAAAAGAATTGTCTTAGTCCTGCAGTCAAAGTAGCTCTTGGCCTCCTGACAAAAATTTTATGTGAATATCCCAAACCCAGACACAAATGCTAAATGGAGGGTGAAAGGGGAGGTAGTAAAATAAGGGAGGAAACTAGCAAATAATGGGAAAAAAATCATTACAAAATTTTCTGGACACATTCAGGAAAAAAGTAAAAAACAAAGAAATAGAAATATATTATTATTTTTTATAGTGACTCATCTTTTATTTACCTTTATATAGTTTGGTCTAAACTAAACTGCAGGATAAATGACAAGAGGAAATTTGAAATTTTACACCTTTTTTCAAACTTTATTGAGATATAATAAAATATAACAAGTGTAAGCTCAAGGTATGCAATATTTTATGTATATAAACATACATAAATAATATTAAATATACATATATAATGATGACCACAATAAGGTAATTAACACATCCATGACCTCACATCGTAACCATTTCATTTTGTGGTCAAAAGTTTTCAGATTTACTCTCTTAGCAACTTTAAAGAATACAATACAATATTATTAATGATAATCACCAATCTGTACTATCTTATAATTGGAAGTTTGTACTCTGGGCCACTATCACTCATCTTTCTCACTCCCTACTTCCATGTCCCCTGGAAACCACCAATCTACTCTGTTTCTATGACTTTTTTTTTTCTTACATGAAAAGTGGGGAGGTAGAGAGTCAGACTCTCACATGTGTCCTGACTAGGATTGACCTGGCAAGCCCACTAGGAGGCCATGTTTTGCTCAGCTAAGCTGTTACTCCATTGCCTGGCAATCGAGCTATTTTAGAACCTGAGGTGAGGCCATGGAGCTATTATTCTCTGTGCCTGGGGCCAACTTGCTTCAACTGAGCCATGGCTACCAGAAGGTAAGAAAGAGAAGGGAGAGGCGGAAGGGTGAAGAAGCAGATGGTCGCTTCTCCTGTGTGCCCTGACTGGGGAATCGAACCCAGGACATCAACATGCTGAGCCAATGCTCTACTGCTGAGCCAACCAGCCAGGGACAGATTTTGTTGTTTTTAGATTCCATATGTAAATGAGATTATTCCCTCCATGAATGACAATAATGTACTTTATAAAGAACATTTACCTGAGAGTAGGGAAGGTCAAAAACCAAAGGTGAAATAATGGAGGAGAGGATGGAGGTTTTTTTCTGATGTGCTTTAGATTATTAAGAAGTCAATTTAAGAGCAACCAAAGTGGATTATAACTCAATTTTAAGAACCATCATCTGGATAAACCAACTTTGAAATAAACTAAGTGGACTCTTCAACCAAGGAACACTGAAGAAGCCACATTGACACTGGTAGGAATAACGAAAATGCAAAGAGGGCTGCCAAGCTCCCCAGAGCAAACAGCAGCCTGGAGAGACCCGCGTGGCGGGAAGAGAGTTTAGTGGAGAAGGAGGGACCTGTGTCCCAGGAACCAAGCCCCAGCCTGCAGTCCCAGAGCCTAGAAGATGCGTTTGGACAGTATTGAGCTGTGAAACAAGTGAGGATACTGTTAGTGAGAAAAAGACAGTTTTCTCAGACCCAAGATTCTTAAAGGGACAGCGCAGAAAACCTCTCTCACCGCCACTCACCCAGGGCTCTGGGGAACGGGGTCAGAAGAGAGGACCAGAGCAGCGGGAAGAGAGAGTAAACTGGAAGCCACAGGGAGAAACACTCTGAGGGACAGCCACCCTAACCCCTGGGCTAAGTCACTTCTCTAATCAAAAACAAATATTTCCCCTGTAACTAGCAATACCAGCAAAGGGAGACAGGACACCAGCAAAACAAGCTCACCCGCAGCACTTAGAGCACAGGTGCTTAGATGGAAGGAGCTTCCAGTTCTACAGTATGAAATGTTAGGGTCTGAACTGTGGGGCCCCTTCCTACTCTGCTGAGGGTTGCTGGAGGGACGGTGGCGGCGGGACGCTGAAACACAGTTCTGTTGGCAAGGGCGGAGGCCAAGCCAGTGTGAGCTCAGTCTAGCCCTAAAGGGGCGGAGGGGATGTGCGAAAGCGGTCTGGCAGCTGCAGGCCCACCTGTAACCCCACCTGCGGGGCAAAAGTGGGAGGCCAGGAACAGGCAGAGATCTGCTCTGCGACCCTGTGCAAGTCGGCCCTGACCACAGGGATGGGGCTAGGAACAGGGATGGATGGAGGCTCACGGCTGAGCTCACGCCAGCAGCCCCAATCGGCCGAAGAAACTGTGGTTTGCCATCCTGCATATGCAAGTCGGCCCTGAACGGAGGGGCGAGGCTAGAGCCCCAGATGAGCAGAAGCTCCCAGCTGAGCAAACGCAAACAGCCCCAAACGGCCCGAGAAACCGAGGTTTGCCATCCTGCATGCACGAGTTTGCTCTGAGCGCGGGGGTGGGGCTAAAGTTCGCAGCTGAGGGCACTCCAGCAGCCACGCCTGACCCAATAAACTGTGGTTTGCGATCCTGCACAGGAGGTCCCTGACCTTGAGGGTGGGGCTAAAGCTCCGGACAGGCAAAGGCTCACAGCTGAGAGCACATCAGGAGCCCCGTCCAACCCGAGAAAAGGTGGCGAGCAGGCTCTGACCACGGGGGCTGGGCGGAAGCCCGGAAACAGGCTGGGTCTACAGCTGAGCAAAGGTGCTCACCTCGACCCTATGTGCTGAGGCTTGTGGCTTGAGTGAAAGCCCCTCCCGCAGAGGAGAGGTGGAAATCACAGCAACAGCCTCAGTGGGCCGGTGCTGACAATACCCATACCCAATCGCCCTAGGCAGCGGCAGAGGGGATGGTGGGCCTGCAGACAGACCACACCTAGAGAATACAAAGGCAACACCTACTGGACTCCAGTGGCCACAACCTTCTTATACACAGACAAAATAGGCAGGCAGAGGAATGCAAACCAAATGAGCAAAGAGAAATCCCCAGAGAAGGACCTGAATGAACCAGATATAACCAAATTAACAGAAGCAGAATTTAGAATAATGATAGTTAGGATGTTCAAAGAAATTAGAGCAACAACGAATAGTCACTATGAACACCTAAATAAAGAGATAACAAGTATAAAAAATGAAATTAAAATAATAAAAAAGAATCAGACAGAAATGACAAATACAGTATCAAAACTGAAGACCACAATGGAAGGAATTAAAGCATGATGAATGACACTGAGGATCGAATCAGAGAGTTAGAGGACACAATAAACAAAGGCACAGGAGCAGAGCAAAAAAAAGAAAGGAGACTCAAAAAATGTGAGGAAGCTCTAAGGGAGCTCTGTGAAGAGAAACAACATTCGCATTATAGGGGTTCCTGAAGAAAAGGAGAGAGAACAATAGAAACTTTGTTCAATCCAATCATAGCAGAAAACTTCCCTAAATTAAGGCTGGGAAACATTCCACACATTCAAAAAGCACACAGAACTCCATTAAACAGAAACCAAAAAATATCTACACCAAGACACATCATAATTAAAATACCAAAGCGAAGGGATAAAGAAAAAATTTTAAAAGCTGCTAGAAAAAAAAAGGCTATCACCTACAAAGGAGCCCCCATAGGATGACATCTGACTTCTCAACAGAAACATTTGCGGCCAGAAGGGAATGGCAAGATATATTCAATGTAATATAGAAGAAGAACCTACAACCACGACTACTCTATACAGCAAGGCTAACATTTAAAATTGAAGGAGAAATAAAGAGCTTCACAGACAAAGAAAGCCTGAAGGAATTCATTAAAACCAAACCAATTCTGCAAGAGATACTATGGGGCCTATTGTGAACAGTTCAAGGGGAGGAAAGAATATAGCAAATGAAGAATACAGCTTTAAAGAATAAAATGGCAATAGACAACTACATATCAATAATAACCTTAAATGTAAATGGATTAAATGATCCAATCAAACGACACAGGGTAGCTGCATGGATAAAGAAAAAGGACCCATACATATGCTTTCTACAAGAGACACACCTTAAAACAAAAGATGCACATAGACTAAAGGTAAAAGGATGGAAAAAAATATTTCATGCAAATGGAAATGAAAGAAAAGCCGGGGTAGCAATACTAATATCTGACAAAATGGACTTTAAAAGAAAGGGTGTAATAAGAGATAAAGAAGGACACTACATAATGATAAAGGGAACAATTCAACAGAAAGATATAACTATTATAAATATCTTCGCACCAAATATAGGAGCCCTGACATACATAAAGCAGACTTTGATGGATATAAAGGGCGAGATTAACAGCAATGCAATAATAGTAGGGGGTTTCAATACGCCACTAACAACACTGGATAGATCCTCAAGAAAGAAAATCAATAAAGAAACAGCAGACTTAAAGGATACACTAGATCAACTTGATTTAATAGATATCTTCAGAACTTTTCACCCTAAAGAAGTAGAATATACATTCTTCTCAAGCGCTCATGGTATATTTTCTAGAATAGACCACATGTTAGGACACAAAAATGGTCTCAATAAATTTAAGAAGATGGAAATTATATCAAGCATTTTCTCTGATCACAATGCCATGAAACTAGAAATTAACCATAAAATAAAAACTGAAAAATACTCAAAACTTGGAAACTAAATAGCAGGTTATTAAATAATGAATGGATTAACAATGAGATCAAAGAAGAAATAAAAAGTTTCTAAAAACGAATGATAATGAGCATACATCAACTCAAAATTTATGGGACACAGCAAAAGCAGTTTTGAGAGGGAAGTTCATTGCACTACAGGCATACCAAAAGAAGCTAGAAGAAGCTCAAATAAGCAACCTGACCCTGCATCTAAAACAACTTGAAAAACAACAGCAAATAAAGCCCAGGACCAGTAGAAGAAAGGAAATAATAAAGATCAGAGCAGAAATAAATGACATAGAGGCTAAGGAAACAATACAGAGGATCAATGAAACCAGGAGCTGATTCTTTGAAAAGGTAAGGAAGATTGATGAATCTTTAACTAGACTCACCAAGATAAAAAGAGAGAGGACCCAAATAAATAAAATTAGAAATGAGAGTGGAGAAATAACAACTGACACAACAGAAATACAAAGCATTGTAAGAAAATACTATGAAGAACTCTATGCCAAAAAATTAGACAACCTAGGTGAAATGGACAAATTTCTTGAATCATATAATCATCCCAAAATCAATATGGAAGAATCAGAAAACCGAAACACATCAATTACAACAAATGAGATTGAAACAGTTATCTAAAAACTCCCAAAAAAGAAAAGTCCAGGACCTGATGGCTTCACAAGTGAATTCTACCAAAAATTCAAACTCCTATCCTCCTCAAACTATTTCAAAAAATTTAAGAGAAAGAAAGACTTCCAAACTCCTTCTATGAGGCGAGCATAATTCTGTTTCCAAAACTGGGCAAAGACAACACAAAGAATGAAAATTATATGCATATATCCCTGATGAATTTAGATGCTAAAATTGTCAACAAATATTAGCCAACCGGATCCAGCAATATATGAAAAAAATCATACACCATGATCAAGTGGGATTTATTCTGGAGAGGCAAGGCTGGTTCAATATTCGCAATTCAATCAATGTGATTCATCACATAAACAAAAGGAAGGACAAAAATCACATGATAATTTCAATAGATGCAGAAAAGGCATTTGATAAAATCCAACACCCATTCATGCTCAAAACTCTCAGTAAAGTGAGAATACAGGGAACATTTTTTAACATGATAAAGGCCATCTATGACAAACCCACAGCAAACATCATACTAAATGGGAAAAATTAAAAGCAATCCCCTTAAGATCAGGAACCAGGCAAGGTTGTTCCCTTTCAACACTCTTATTCAACATAGTTCTGGAAGTCCTAGCTATAGCAATCAGACGAGAAGAAGAAATAAAAGGCATCCAAATTGGAAAAGAAGAAGTAAAACTGTCATTATTTGCAGATGAAATGATATTGTATATAGAAAACCCTAAAGTCTCAGTCAAAAAACTACTGGACCTTATAAATGAATTCAGCACGGTGGCAGGATATAAAATTAATACTCAAAAATCAGAGGCATTTCTATATACCAACAATGAACTGTCAGCAAAAGAAATTAAGGAAACAATTCTCTTCACTATTGCAGCCAAAAAAATAAAGTACCTAGGAGTAAATTTAACCAAGGAGGGTATGGACTTGTACTCGGAAAATTATAAAACATTGATAAAAGAAATCAAGGAAGATACAAACAAGTGGAAGCATATACTGTGCTCATGGCTAGAAAGAATAAACATCATTAAAATGTCTATATTAAAAAAAAAATGTCTATATTCCCCAAAGCAATTTATATATTCAATGCAATACCAATTAAAATACCAATGACATACTTCAAAGATATAGAACAAATATTTTAAAGCTTTATATGGAACCAAAAAAGAACACGAATAGCCTCAGCAATCTTAAAAAGAAAAAATAAAGCAGGAGGTATCACTCTTCCAGATATCAAGGTTTACTACAAGGCCATTATACTCAAGACAGCCTGGTACTGGCATAAGAACAGGCACATAGATCAATGGAACAGAACAGAGGACCCAGAAATAAACCCACAGCTTTATGGACAACTGATATTTGACAAAGGATGAAAGAACATACAATGGAGTAAAGACAGCCTCTTTAACAAATGGTGTTGGGAAAATTGGACATCTACCTGCAAAGAAATGAAACTACACCATCAACTTACAGCATTCACAAAAACAAACTCAAAATGGATAAAAGACTTAAACGTAAGCTGTGAAACCATAAGCATCTTAGAAGAAAACATAGGCAGCAAGCTCTCTGATATCTGTAGCAGCAATATATTTGCCGATTTATCTCCACGGGCAAATGAAATAAAAGGCAAGATAAACAAGTGGGACTATATCAAACTAAAAAGTTTTTGCACAGCTAAAGACAATAAGAACAGAATAAAAAGACAAACCACACAATGAGAGAACATATTCGACAGCACATCTGATAAGGGGTTAATAACCAAAATTTATAAAGAACTTAAAAATCTCAACACCAGGAAGACAAACAATCCAATCAAAAAATGGGCAAAAAAAATGAATAGAAATTTCTCCACAGAGGACATACAAATGGCCAATAGGCATTTGAAAAAAGTGCTCAACATCACTAATCATTAGAGAAATGCAAATTAAAACCACAATGAGATATCACCTCACACCAGTCAGAATGGCACTCATCAGCAAAACAGCATAGAACAAGTGCTGGCGAGGATGTGGAGAAAAGGGAACCCTCCTGCACTGCTGGTGGGAATGCAGACTGGTGCAACCACTGTGGAAAGCAGTATGGAGATTCCTCAAAAAATTAAAAATCAAACTCCCTTTAGACCCAGCTATCCCACTTATAGGAATATACCCTAAGAACACCGTAGCACTGTTTGAAAAGTAGAAAAATGCCTCCATGTTTGTGGCAGCATTGTTCACAATAGCAATGATCTGGAAACAGCCCAAGTGTCCGTCAGAGTACGAGTGGATTAAAAGGCTTTGGTACATATATACTATGGAATACTACTCAGCCATAAGAAATGATGACATCGGATCATTTACAACAAATTGGATGGACCTTGATAACATTATAGGGAGTGAAATAAGTAAATCAGAAAAAACTGAGAACAACATAATTTCGTACATAGGTGGGACATAAAAGTGAGACTATGAGACATGGACAAGAGTGTGGTGGTTACGAGGTGGAGGGAAGGAGGGGAGGGTGAGATAGGGAGGAATGGAGGGGCACAGGGAAAACCAGATCGAAGATGACAGAAGACAATTTGACTTTGGATGATGGGTATGCAACATAATTGAATGATAAGATAACCTTGAGATGTTTTCATTGAACATATGTACCCTGATTTATTGGTGTCACCCCATTAAAATTAATAAAAAAAAATAAGTAGTCAATTTAAAGCCACCGTGAGAGAAGGAATAGCATTACTCCAACATCCACATTTAGGGATTTGATATAATAATATTCAGAACCTCACTGAAGAGTGGGGTTCTCCCCAAGGAAAAGTTATCAGTCCTGTAGGAATGAGCAAAGTGATTTGAAAAATATTCTTTGGGTTTGGGTATTTTAAGTTTTTATCAAACTAAAATTACACACTTTTAAAATATTTAATGTTCAAAATAATATATTTTCTTGCCTTGTCTTTTTAAATGTAAAACAACATTAAAAAGTATTATTTTTTTCTCTAATTTTATCTGGATTTATTCTGCAGACTAACTGAAGATCATTAGAGCCTATCTGTTATGGTCTGTATGGAAAATATAATTTACACAACCCATAAATTCTCAATTACATGAAATCATATATGATTCAGCTATGCAGTTTGGAATTGGGTATTTGAAGTATGTTCAGAATGCAGAAAACAGCATATGAAATAGTTCATAGTTCTTAAATCATATAAAATTTTAAAATAGCTATTATAATAAATACTGCCATAAACATGTTTAATTTTGTGAAATTCATTTTATGAATATTTTTAAAGAGTAAAATGATATGATTTGGTGCCTCTCTTACCAAAGGTTAGAGGTTGCTTCTTAGGTGGGTCATTTACAATTTGCTTTATTCTAGGTGACCTCAAAAAAATACTTGATTTTTGATGGAGCAAAAATAAATAAATAAGAAGAAAGAAAGAAAGAGAAAGAACAAGAGAAGGAAAGAAAGAATGAGAGAAAAAGAGAGAGAAAGAAAGAAAGAAAAGAAAAGAAAAAGCCCAAAGTAAAATTCAATACTCTGTTGCTGAAGATGACTAGGGATAAATTTTTAAAGCTACCCAGTCTTTTCAAATCTTCTCACATATGTTTACTGTACATTATCAAGGAAAACTCAGTTCTACATGGTGCAGTATGATGGTTCTGGGACTGAAGATGCCCAAATCCAAGGCTCAGTGATTAAAGAGAAGGGCATTCTGCATAGACAGAGGAATGTAACCAAAAACTTGAAGGTGAAGTGTTCCACCACAGCCCGGGAACACACTCTAGGGTGGTGAGGAAAGTCGATGCCTCATCTTGACCTGTTTTGTTCTGTAAACAGTTAAAAGCTTCTAGATGCTTCAAGCAGAGAGATACAATTGTGTTCATGTTCTGTAAGTGGATACATGACTGGAGTAGTTTCCAAACTTTTTTTACACCATCCCACATAAAACTGATACCATTTTACTACAACTCTGGGGTGAAAGCTGGAAGTCTTAGCCTTGGGCTCACTGAATGCCCCAGTACAGAGGAATTGCTGACTAGTCAGTAGGGTTCAATAATATTCATAGAGACTTGGATAGGAGAGAAATATAAGACGCACCTTTTTTTGAAAAATTTGGGGTCCAAAACTAGGTGCGTCCTATACAGTGGTTGTAGTTTTTATGTTTTTTTACTTGCATTTCCCATTTTTTTGCACTTGTTTTTGTGCTCCTTGTTGAAGATAGTGATTCGTCATCAGACACAGATGAGGACAAGCTAATGGATGTGAGTTTTGACAGTGATGAGGAGTTGTATGAATTTTATGATGAATAAAACTTGAGTTCAATAACTTTATATAATACATTTTTTTTCAAATTTTGGGTCCCAAAATTTAGGTGTGTTGTATACATGGGAGCGTCTTATACACAGGGAAATACAGTACATGAGGATGCTTGTCTTCTAATCCAGGTGAGAGACGATGGAGACCTACACACAGAACCACATAACGAAAATTAAGGAAAGAAAAGGGAACAAAGGTGACCAAGTGCACAATAATCTTCAAATATTTTTGTCCCTTATTTTCACTCTCCAATAACATTTTAAATAAAGTGATTCAAGGTTCAGCTTTTCTACATTTATTCTTCCTCCCTTTAACCTTCTGCCTAGGCTCTCAGTTGCTTTCCTTAAAGTGAGTTGTATTTAGGAACCACCTGGGAAGTCCCTCATGCAGAATCCCAGGCCCCAGTTGGAGGTTCTGATTCCACAGGTCTGGGATGGGGCCCAGGCATTGACATTTTTCCAAGGATTTCTAGTAACCTGCCATCCACAAACCATACTTTCAGTAGCACTCCTCTGATAATTTTTCCGGGAACAGGAAGAGTTTAACTCTCCCCTAAAGCAGAGACTCTGGCTGGTGCTCTCAGTGTTTGTGTTGAATCCTGAAAGTGTTCTGCATGTTTCTTTGGTGTAGGGTTGTCACATGATGCTCTTCCGACCCAGGTCCCACTGGCAGCTTATCCCCAGCACACACCAGGAGTCTTTACCTGGAACTTCCACTTCATTATCAAGGTCTGGGTCGGTTTTCCTGCCTCTCAGGGCTTTGTTGCTGCTGCCCTGCTAGATCAGTGGGCTCATGGGTCCTTGGTGCCTGTATTCCATTTCACCTTTGACAAGGGGCTGCGATCCTTGATGTGTTCATTCCACAAAATTATGACTTCCTTATTTTCCAGTAAATGCTCTATAAACATTAGTTGAATTAAAAGCATGTAAAGAAAAAAAAACAAGAGGTGGAAAACTTACAAAATATGCAAGACTACATGAAAAACCAAGCATTTATGATAGTTTGAATTTATTTCATTTAATTTCTGATAGTTTAAGAAAGGTTGTTGAATTTTTATGCTTGAATCCTTCTTTAAAAACAATTTTTTTCTTGCATTTGCTCATATGTCAAACTCACTTGTTCTTGATTGTTGGGCTTCCTGAACGAGGCAATCCATTATATAGTAAATTCATGCCCTGGAATAATTAATTTACCTCACATGACTGAGTATTTTATTCTGAGAACATACAGTGTACTCTGAGTCACCACAAGACATGGCTTTAATCAATAGAGAGAAAGCTTAATTGTTCTTTAAAGCTAATGCTTTACACTGATTAGTAGAGTATGCTTTCACATGTGGCAAAGTCTTATTAGATGTACAAATATTACTTGACCATATTTGCTTGCAACAGAGTCCACACTTTTAAAGATCACACATGGACGTGGAATGGGAACAAAAGAATTTTACAAAATTCTTTCTATCAGTTTAACTCTAATTCTAAGCAGTTCAAATTACAGAAAACTTCTTCTTACATGAGAATAGGAATTACAGAGTTGATTGCATTTGAAAAAAATAATGGTGGCCCTGGTGAGTGGCTCAGTGAATAGTGCTGGTCCCATATATGGACATCCCACCTTCAATTCCTGGTTAAGGCACATAGGAGAAGTGATCATCTGTTTTTCTTCTCCACCCCCATACTTCTCTCTCTTTTTTTCCTCCTGGAGCCAGTGGTTCAATTGGTTCTATTGTGGACCTGGGTATTGAGGATAGCTCTGTTAAAGTACATCAATCTCAGGTGCTAAAAATAGCTTGGTACTCAAGCATTGGCTCCAGACAGGGTTGCCAGGTGGATCCGTCACGGCGCCTACAAGAATCTGCCTCTTCTCTCACCTACATTAAATAAATAAGTAAATAAATAAATAAATAAATAAATAAAAGCAATTAGCTCTTATAAACTGAATTAACTGAGGCATAGATTCACTTTACATGTATAACCAAAGACAGGATATATACATATATTTTTTTTTCTGCAGAACTAGAAATTTGCTGTCACTGCCTGCATTAGATATTGATGCTTGGTCCCTTTGGTTAAACAGATCTTGATCATCTAGGTGAAGTGTGTGGGTTCTCATTAAACTAAACTCACGCATCAGCAGCTGAGCATTCACTTAGTACCACGGCATGTAAAGAACCATGCTAAGCATGGCTGAATGCCAGCCCCTGCTCTCTCAAAACATCGACTCTGTAGAAAGGAAATGAACATCTATAGAAGGCCAGCTTCATGATAAAAGGAAGTCATGGACTACTGTAGAAAAAAAGACTTTTGTTGGAATTTTATATTTGGAAAAAACATCCAAATGACAGATCCTCTAAATACATAGTCTGACCTCACCGAAGCCCGAGCCACAATCCTCTGTTGAGACAGTATTAGCTGACCTGAATTTTTTCTATGCAAGTTTAGAATGGTGGAGTGAGGAAGAAAACCTCAATGGCTGGTAAATGTAAAAACCATTGACTATAGTGCTTCAGCTTCTCTGTCTCTAAATTGCTGATAATTACCATACAATTATGTTAAAGTATAATATGAGGCAAGTTAATAACAAAGCAGGGCACACTAATGAATTCTATACATAACTTACCTCCATATGGTTCCACAGAATGGAACAGAATATCTGTCAAAACATGGACGTGTCATGGGATGTTAAATGGACCAGGTGTGGCATTGGATTTTGAAAGCAAAATGACAAACTGTTACAGGAAACAAATGGACTCCAACATCTAGGTCCGTGTCCCTCCAAATCTGTCCACTGCATACATGTCCTTCTGAGTTCTTTTTCTAAAATACAAATCTGTTCATATTGCACTGCCGTTCCTATTAACAATTCATTCATATATCCTTAGTCATTGATTCAAAACACAGTAATGACATACCAGACATGATGCTAAGCATTGGTGACACTTTTCTTTCTAAATGAAACTTCCATTGAGCTTAAAAAAGAGACAATAGTTATATAATCAAAGATATAAGTTCTCATTTTTTCCTCCAGTGTATAAAATAAAATTTAAACTCCTAAACATAACTCATAACAATGTCATTTGTCATTATCTGGCCCTTAAACATTTTTTTATTCTCATCTCCTCTCCTCCAGCTAACACAATTATTCCCATAGCTCCTAAAATACACTACCTTGTTTATTCTTTCATACCTTTGCATGTGGCTCTTCTTTTTCTTGACTTCTCTCTTGTTTCTGCTCAGTGAGCTCTTTATTCATTCAGGAAGACTTTGCTCAAATGTTGCCCTCCCCCATATTTTTGTGGCAGAAGTAGTGATTTCCTTTCCTGCAGTGCCAAAGCACCATTGCCATTCCCCATTTATGGTACTTGCAGTGTTTCTGCAATGACCTCTTATGACTAGTTCTCCTCATAGACTGTGGACTCTTGAAAGGAAGAGCTCTGTTTATTTGCTTTCATTTTTCTAGAGCTCAGCACAGAATTTGACGAGAGTAGATGCCAAGAAAATGTGTGTTGATACTAATTGTTATTCAGAATCATAGTAACTAAATATGGAGATTAGGAAACAGAGACTTGCATGGGAAGGGAGGGGAGGGGTGATTCAATGACACGAACTAATAAAAGTAAGGTCATATTGGAAATACTGAAGGTCAATAGTTTTAAGTTTAGAGGATATTTTAGTTAAGAAATTCCATGAGAATTTTATAAACTGCAATAAGTCTATTTGAGGTATTATTTTGTTGTTCATGCTATCATATTGATGTTCATAAGGAAAGTAAGAGACTGTATACTTTACACATGAAATCTCATGTGTTGCATGATGGAGAAAGAAGTCTCACCTCTCTGTCATGTGCAGTACTACTTTGACCATATACCCAAAGACACTCTTGACCACATACTTCAAACCCAGTAAGTCTGAGGACAGTCAGACAGCAGCCTGAACCATTCCCCAGTACTATAGGATTCTTGAGCTTTAGAAAAATAAAGGTGAGACCCTGGTCCAATAGCTCAGTTGATTAATGTGTCATAATATGCCAAGATTGTGGGTTGCATCCCTGGTCAGGACACACATAAGAATGAACTAATGAATGCATAAATAAGTGTAACAACAAATTGATATTTCTCTCTCTCTCTCTCCCTCCACCTTCTGTCTCTCCCTCCCTTTCTCCCTTCCCCTCTCTCCTTTCCTCTCTCTAAAATAAATAGAGAAAAATGAAAGTGACTAAGATTTATGGTGACATTTAAGACTATTGGTAGTAGATGATATATGAAGGTGACAGAGAAGGTTTTATTTTTCTCTATTCCTGGGAAACTGCATTGTGTTTGCCTCCCTAAATGGAAGGAGACTCGTTCATTTGTAGTTTTCTGTACATATGATGTTACTGAAGTGAGGCGGTTTGACTTCAGGTCAGAGTATACAACAAAAAAGACCTCTTTTCAGTGAAAACACCTACTGACCTTTGTTTGAGAGGCCACATGCGGTAAGCTGTACATGATGGACCAGAGAAGGGATGTTTGGGTCTTTTGTTCTCAGCCTACATGATGCATAAATGTCATAAACATGTCTGCACTCTCTGAACAGGGAACCCCCAGTGCTGAAACCTCTGGAACTTGCCAAGGGTGCTGAAGCCTCTAGTATCTCACCTGTGCTGGAAGGAAACAGAATTAAGTTACAGCAAGGTGCTGGCAGACATGAGAATCACTCCTGGTGTCATGTTAAGGAAACAAAACAATAGAAATCGATCCTATGCACATTCATGTAAAATTCATTTCTTTTATTCCTACATCAAAGCTGTATATTTTTCAATTATTTCTGAATAAAAATTTCTGTTAAACTGCTGACATAATGAACAAAAGATTATTCTTTGCCTGGTCATATTTTGCACAGTGACTGATAGGATTATGATCTTGAAAGAAAATGTTTAGCACATTCACAAAAACAATATTCTCCAGCCTTTTAAAAATCACTTTGAAGGATAAACAAACAAACAAACAAAAAATAAAGCCAAGAGGGAGAGAGTGATATAGGGTTGGTATGAGAAATGCAGGTTTTCAATTCTCTAGCTCATGTTTTATTTTTTAAAAAGTAAAATTTGCTTGACCTGTGGTGGCGCAGTGGATAAAACATCGACCTAGAATGCTGAGATTGCCAGTTCAAAACTCTGGGCTTGCCCAGTCAAGGCACATATAGGAGTTGATGCTTTCTGCTCCTTCTCCCTTCTCTCTCTCTCTCATCTCTCTAAAATGAATAAAGTCTTAAAAAAATGAAAGTGATTGGAAAAAGCTGGGTAGTGGATATTTTGGTATTATTCTCCATTTTTGTCTCTAAGCTTAAATGGTTTATAATACAATCATTTTAAAGTGTATTTTGCATAGGATTAGATAATTTCAAGAAGTTATATGGCCATTATAATGGTTTTGTTACAAATTTTCAACTTGGCCACATTTCAGAAAGGCTTATTAATTTGTTTTGCTGTGTATGGCTATATATATAACTTGTTATGATTCAGATTCTTAATTGATTTTGGCTTTTGCCCTCGTTAGTTTGTAATTGGGTAAATCTTTGCTTTTTAAAGTCTGATTAAAGAAAAAATTAATACAAACTATGACAGAGGAGGATGTTCAGAATTGTAGCTAACCAATGGTTTATATCAGTGGTTCTTAACCTTTTTTGAGGTACCAAACCCACCAGTTTCATATGTACATTCACCGAACCCTTCTTTAGTGATAAATAAAATATGATTTCTTTTTCCAAATTCAAGACATAGGTATATGTTTTTTTACTGGTGCACAAAATGAGCCGTGCATGAACATCACCTTGCTCAAAGAACAAAACCAACAAAGTGCATGAACTCACAACAAGTTACGGTATTACTTTATTCTGGCATCCGCAGTAGAGGCTTCTCCGAACCCCTGAGACTGACTTATTGAACCCTTAGGGTTCGATAGAACCCAGGTTAAGAACCACTGGTTTATATTCAAGTGGGGACTAGCAAGATGCCCCCTGCAGGCTCACTCAGAGAGATGCCACTTTTCACTCCCAGTCAGCTGGTGGAAACTCCAGTCTTTCTTGTCAAGTCAGTGTGACAGAGCTCTTGCTGTTTCTGTCCCCAAGCATACTTGACTAGCTCTGGCTGCACTCATCTTAGGGTATGTATTTGGTTGTGGTCAGCTGAATAATGCTCCCAAAGATTCTTGTCTTCAGAACCTGTGAATATTTTACCTTAATTGGCAAAAGAGGCTCACCAATGTGCTTAAGTTAGGATCTTGAGATGGGGAGGTGACCCTGGATTATCCAGGGGGGCTTGATAACATCATAAGGATCTTGATGAGAGGAAAGCAGAGGGTCAGAGTTAGAGAAGGAGATATGAATGGGAAGGCCAAAATTCGAGAAATGGAACCACAAGCCAAGGATTACAAGCAGCTTTTGAAAACTACAAAAGGTAAGGGGCCGATTCTCCCCTAGAGCTCCAAAAAGAACACAGCCTTGCTAAAATCTGGATTTTAGCCCAGTGAAAGTGATGTTGGACTTCTGAGCTCTGCAAATGTAAGACAATAAATTTGTGTTATTGCAAGTCACAGAGTTCTTGGTAATTTCTTACAGCATAAGAGACTAATACACTATAGGAGACTGATACAGATAGGCTTGTGATTAAGAAAGGAAGAGCAAAGGCTTGGCAGGGGAGTACGTATGGCCTTTCTCACATCAGAGATAATCAGGTACATGCAGAGCTTGGAAAGAGTGAGGTCAAAGTTCTTAACAGTGTTGGATTTGAGTCACACTCCCTAGGTTAAAACCCTGGCACTGCCATTTATTAGCAGTGTGCTCTTGAGTAAGTGGACCTCTGTCTGCCTTTGTTCTGTCAGCTGTAAAATGAGAATGATAACAGAACTTGCCTCAGAGGCTTGTTAGGAGGTTTAGCTGACATGATTCATGCAGTGTGTTTGCACAGTACCTGGCACAAACAGAGTAGGGGTGCTATAACATTGACTATTATGATATAAGCCCTCAACTATTTGCAGGCTTTGCGATGTGTTTATGGTGGCCAACTTTTACTAGCCTATTTAATAAGTTACTCCTTCTTTTGGTAACAACATCAATTATGTATTTCTCATGCATATATATCTAGAATAAATACCTGCTCATTCTGGGGGTGGTGACATTGAGGCTAAATGCACAGTCCTTGGCTTGGTGGAATTTTTGTTTTGTTTTAATATGGGGCACAGAAATAAATACATGTGTCTTTTATGTAAGGACATATTTGTTCCTTACAGTAAGACACTTTCATGGCTACCTGGTTAGGTCTTACCTCAGATAACCTTTAGGTTTGCATTCTCCTACCTATCTTTGTATTCACAGGAGGTTTTTCCTAAAGTATCAAAATGTTCTCAGGGTAAGGAAAACTATGCAGTATTTGAGCATGAGGGGGCATGTAGGGTCATTATAACTCTAAAGTTGTGAGAATGTGGAAGACTTTATAGATCATGACCAATAGTTGGGTTATGGCTTGGTCACCACTCAGTGGAAGGAGAAAGCTCAATCATGCTTTGCCCTCCTGTCTTATTCTACAGCACCCTCAGATAATGAAGTCATTTGGTATCTGGTAACAGCTTATCTCTTCCTATGGTGCCTAGTATAAGCTGTTATCCAGCTTATACTAAATTTCCCTTCACGGTGGCATTTGGTCAAGTGTATCATTCTAGGCAGAGAGGAGTCTATGTGTAAAGTGAGGCAAGAAGATAGCAAGGGCATTTGACACATGCTGAGTGGAGAAAGGATAGGATGGGAAACTGGAATTGTCCAGTAAGAAAAGTGTGTGACAAGCTTCAAGTGCACAATTTAGGAACTGACCCAGAAACCTTTCTTTACCATAATGTACAAAGGTCCTATATTAAAATGGACATTGTGTGGTCCCAGAGTTTTGGACATGCTGGGGAAATCAAACTAAAGAGTTTCTTTCCTTTGGGCATTTTCAGAGCTTTGTAACACATTTAATATTTTCTAGAAGTGGACACACTAAATAAGTAAAAATTTGACCTAGAACTAAGGCTTCTGGCTAAAAGGGAGGTGCTCCCAGGGATACTCAAGATGAAGGATAGGAAACAATTGGTGAATAATTTGATGGTGGGGGTGTCATTGAGGAAGTATGGCTGGGGCGAGAAGTTCAATGTGATCATAGTTCCGAGTTCAGGATTTTAGGCAATAGCTTAACATTTTAGGTACTAAAGAAATAGAAAAGATGAAACTGGTTTTATAGGAAGATAATTGAATTTATTATGATTTATTATGGACTGTTTTCTTTGTAAGTCTGACAGGATAGCTGATGATGCCAATGTCCACAAACCATTGATAATATGTATCTAGAGTAAGGAAAACTTTGGGGACAAGGCTGGGTAAAGCCAAATAGTTCACACCATGGATATTAATGAAGACCTCCAGAGATAGTAGGATTGCCAAGGATGCAAATCACATTCGATTATAAAAATAAATTGATAGTGTTGTGGTCATGCACAGAAGGATGAGCCATATTTAGCTCTTAATTTCTGATGCATATTCTGATTAGGATTATTTTCATGGTAAAATAAAAGCTGTATATTTTCTTGTAGAATCATTGCTTGTGCAATGACCATGAATAAGTACGTGGAAGAAAATGTATCCCAGAAGTCCTACACGACCATCAAGTATTTCATGAAGATGCTGAGCAGTGTCAGCGAGACCCTGATCTTCATCTTCATGGGTGTGTCCACCGTTGGGAAGAACCACGAGTGGAACTGGGCCTTCGTCTGCTTCACCCTGGCCTTCTGTCTGATCTGGCGAGCACTGGGTGAGAGCATCCACTCACTGAAAGAGTGGGGCTTTCTTATTGCCTTTCACCTTCATTGCTATTGCTACTTCATCTACCTGATCTTCCTTTTTATATGTTCTGCATCTCCTTTCTTCTGATCTTTCTCCTTTTTTTCTTTTCTTCCTCTTTCTTGTTCTCTTCTTCTTCTTCTTCTTTCTGGTATGTTCTTCCTCAAGCATTTTCATGCCTTTGTTAGGAGCTAACCATTCTTGGTTCTCATGAGTTCACATTTTAATTCATTATTTTTCACCTATGAGTCAGGCAGAGGAAAAGGGGGAAAGATTCCTAGGAGCCTATTCTTAAATCCTTTCCCTATCACAGAAAACTAGATTTTGTATTTACACATTCTAGTCTCACACAGTCTGTTTTCTTTGGTTCTACTTTTTTCCCTTCTCAGGTGTCTTTGTTCTGACTCAAGCCATTAACTGGTTCCGGACAATTCCTCTGACCTTTAAGGATCAGTTCATCATTGCCTATGGAGGGCTCCGAGGGGCCATCTGCTTTGCGTTGGTGTTTCTACTACCTGCTACTGTCTTTCCCCGGAAAAAACTCTTCATTACGGCTGCAATTGTCGTCATATTCTTCACTGTCTTCATTTTGGTGAGTGGAGTAGTTTCTCCCAGCAAAGTCTCTGTCTTTGCCAAGAGGAAACCAAATATTTCAGACTATCCTAATCAACTTGTTTTATAGGATGCAACTTCGCAAAAATGTGTTGAAGCTTTGGTAGTTATATTAGGGAAAGTGGTATTTTCTTATGTCACTGGATTGTACAAAGGCCTGAGAGAGCCTAGCTTGGTCACTTGGCCCACATAGAGGATATAGTACATAAGGATATTCTGCTACATGATTTAAACTTACTACTGGAAACTTACAAACTGTGTTTGCTAATTCTTATCATTTTTCTCACTCTTTGACCAAGTACATGCATTCACTAAATGCTAGATGTGTGATGACTTCAATAGTGATATGACATGAGTGGACTGCTCTACAGTGTGTCCTTTGAAAGGTGGGATGGTTTAATACAAGTTTGATGTTGGAAGAACAAATTATGACAGGCAGAACATGGGCCTGAATCCTGACTTAACAAGTTCATCCGTATCTTTAAGTTTATAAGGCAGGCCTTAGAGATTATATTTTGTGAATATTCACTTAGTAAGTATGTATATGTTGGACTCCTGCTGTGTTCCAGACAGGTGTTATAGGAGCTTAAGATCCAGGAGTAAACTAACACAGAAATATCTCTGTCCCTGCAAAGCTTGCATTCTAGGGAAGATGGCAGACACTGGACAGTAAACACAATAATTAAAGAGTGTGGTAGGAGGTGAAAGATGCTTTATAGTAAGAAGGTGATCAGGTATAGTGAGGAGGTTACGATTTAAAATATAATCACAATGGAAGACAACAGTGAAAAATAAATGACATCTGAGTAAAGGCTTGTGGGGGGTGAAGGAAATAGCTAAGTTGAAGAACATTCCAGGAGAATAGGACTAACATTCAAAGGTCTGCTGGCATGGTGCTCTTGACCAGTGTGGCTGAGGTAAGTAGGATGAAGTTAGGTGAGGGATAGTCTGGAGTCCTAAGTCATGTATATAGGACTATGCAGGTCAGTGTCGGGCCTTTAGCTCTTCTCCAAGTGAACTGGGAGCCAGCAGAAAGTTTTGTGAAGAAGTGTGATGTGTCTTGATTTATTTTTTAAAATTAAATTTATTGGGGTAACATTAGTTAATAAGATCAATAAGTTTCAAGTGTACTTTTCTATGATACATGATCTGTATATTGCATTGCTTTGACCCAAAGTCAAATTATCTTCCAGCACCATATATTTGGTCCCCTTTACCTTTTAGAACCCCCCACCCAATTTTATCTGGTAGTCACCATACTGTTGTCTATGTCTATGAGTTTCAGTTTTATATCCCACATATGAGTGAAATAATATAGTTCTTAGTTTTTCTGTCTCACTTACTTCACTTAACATAATATTCTCCAGGTTCATCCATGTTGCTGTAAACGACAGTATTTCATCATTCCTTATGGCTAACTAGTATTCTGTAGTATATATGTACCACATCTTTATCCAATCCTTTATCGAAGGACACTTTGGTTGTCTCCATGTCTTGGCTACCATGAATAATACTACAATTAATATGGGGGTGCGTATGCCTTTGCAAATAAATATTTTAGGGTAGATACCCAGAAGAGGAGTCGCTGGATCGTATGGTAACTATTCTTAATTTTTTGAAAACCTGCTAAACTCTTTTGCATAGTGGCTGTACCAGTGTACATTTCCACCAGCAGTGAATGAGGGTTCCTCTTTATCTACAGCCTCTCCAACACTTGTTATTACATTTCTTACTGATAATAGTCAATCCAACAGGTGTGAGGTGGTATCATTATAGTTTTAGTTTACATTTCCCTAATAGCTAGTGAGGTTGAACATCTTTTTCATATACCTCTTGACCATTTATATATCCTCTTGGGAGAAGTGTCTGTTCAGATCCTCTACCCATTTTTTTCATTGAATTATTTGTATGTTTGGTATTGAGTTATATGAGGTCTTTATATAGTTTGGATATTAACCCCCAACCCCCCTTGTTGGAGCCGTTGTTTGTAAATATTATCTCCCATTTAGTTGATTGCCTTTTTCCTTTGTTGGCAGTTTCTTTTGCTGTGCAGAACTTTCTTATTTTTATATATTTAGTCCCATTCATTTGTTTTTACCTTTACTTCCCTTGCCTTTGGGGTCAAATTCATAAAATCTTCTCTAAGACAAAGGTCCACAAGTTTAGTACCTATGTTTTATTCTATGTAATTTATTGTTTCAGATTTTATATTTATGTCTTTGATCCATTTTGAATTAATTTTTGTATGTGGGAACAAACTGTAATCTGGTTTCATTCTTTTGCATGTGGTTTTCCAATTTTTTCATCACCATTTATTGAAGAGGCTTTCTTTTCACCATTGTGTGTTTTTGGCTCCTTTGTCAAAAATTATTTGCTCATCTACATGTGGTTTTATTTATTGGTTTTCGGTTATGTTCTATTGGTCTGTGTGTCTGATTTTCTGCCAATACCATGCTGTAGTATAATTTGAAGTCAGGGACTATAATACCTCTGGCTTCATTCATTTTTCTCAGGATTGCTTTGGCTATCCCTGGTCTTCTATGGTTCCATACAAATCTGATGAATTTTTGTTTTATTTCTTTAAAAAAATATATTGGAACCCTGATGGGGATTGTATTAAAACTGTATATTGTTTTGAGTAATACGGTTATTTTAACTGGTGATTCTTCCAATCCATGAGCACAGAATATCTTTTCATTTCATTGTGTTTTTGTCAATATCTTTTTAAATGTTTGTAGTTTTCAGTGTATAGGTTCTTTACTTTCTTTGTTCAGTTTGTTCCTAGGTATTTTATTCTTTTTGCTGCAATTGCAAAAATAATTCTTTGTTTTTTATTTCTTTTTCTGAAGTTTTATTAGTAGTATGTAGAAAAGCAGTGGATTTCAGTACATTGATTTTGTATTCTACAACTTTATTTGTTTATTGTTTCTAATAGTTTTTTAGTAAAATCTTTAGGGTTTTTTTATTTCAGAACCATGTCATCTGGGAAAAATAGTGAGTGACACTTCTTATTTCTTCTTTCCCAAGTTAGCTGCTTTTTCTTTCTTTCTCTTATCTGATTGCTCTGGCTAGGACTTCCAGAACTATGTTGAATAACAATGTTGAGAGTGGGCATCCTTGTCTTGTTCTTGATTTTAGAGGACTTATTTTGTAAAAAGATCCGCTTGGCCACTGTGAGAATAGACTGTGAAAGTAAAAGGAAGAAATGGGAAATGCAGTGTGGAGGCCAGTGTCAACATCAAGTAAGACCAGTGTGGTGGCCGCACAGATGGTGAGATAGGCTGAGACCCTTGAATACATTCTGAAAGTGAAACCTACAGGATTCCCTGATGGGTTAGATACAGAGTATGAAGCAGAGAGGATTCATAGAAGATTTCAGGGCTTTTGGTCTGAGAAGCTAGAAAGACAGACTTGCCCTCCATTACAAATGGATTGAGGAGATAAGAATGGGAGGTTGGTATTTGAATGACATGCACACTGGGTTAGGGATGGCTATTAGATCTACACGTGGAAGTGAGGGGCAGGATTCTGTGAGTCTTGGGTTCAGGAAAGAGTTCAGTCATCAGCAGATAGCTGGTATTTGAAGCCATGAAACTGGCAATGCTTGCCAAAGGAGTGGAAATATATATCAGTGAACCACAAAAAAGGGCCAGAAACTGGGCTCTGGGACAGCCCCATGTTCACACATTGGGGAGGAGAGAAAAGCAGCCATGGAGACTGTATACAGTGGTAAGTGACAAAGGAAGAAAAAAATGAAAGATATTTTATTTTATTTAAAAAATATTGTTTACCATTTAGTTACAGAATGCTTTCCAGGTGCCTGACTTAGGTCTAAAAACATTTAATATTAACTCCTTTAATTCTTATAACAATTCTGTGGCATAGAACTCTAGGAGAGGCCACTGTTATTACCCCCATTTTATAGATGAGGAAACTGAGATACTGAAATTGAGTTTAAATACTTTATCAAATATTCAGAGCTAGTAAAAGGTGCAGAAAGGAGTCAAAACCAGTTGGTCTTAGCTCTGAATAAAGAGCCTAGTAGAATATGTGGTGTATAGTAAGTGCTCGATATTGTAATTCATGGAGCTTCTCCATCTTTCTAGTCAGTTCTCCAGAAAACACTTCATCTTTCACAATAGGTTGTCCTATCCCAGAAATCCTGGAGAAGGATGCCTTGGGAGACCCTCTTTTAAGTGAAGCAATGACCACTTTTGTTACTGTCTTTGTCATCTACACTTTTGTAATGCCAACAACTATCAATGAGTATTTCCCTGTGAGGCACTCAAACAAGGGCTTTTCTGTACATGTTATCTCATTTCATCCTCAAAACCAACCTTTGAGAAAGAGATCAGTGGGGTTTAAAGAGGTAAAGCAGATTTACCCAATGACTCATGGTAAACAAGCTTGGAACTATTAAGCTACATTAACTTCACTTAGAGAAGATATTATTTACCAGGTTATAGGTAAAGTAACATGTTCGGTTATAGTTATACATACTAGTTTGGTTCAAATATTCTTTGTTGATTTGAGTCCCCTTCTAAGACTTAGGGAGGCACTTAAGTGTAGAGGAGAAGCAAATTTCTTTGCCTTTATCTTTTTACTGTGGTGTTCACAGGATCTTTGCAATAAGTCATTCATTTTACTACTTTCACACTTAGCCTGAGGTAAGATTATCAGGTGAACCCATTTTGCCTTTAGCATTTTAATCTCTTAGGACCATAATGGCGAACCTATGACATGTGTGTCAGCACTGACTCTCATAGCCATTTTTGATGACACACGAATACCAGAGAAGTATGGGGCTGCATGCCGAGATGGAGTCTGCATGGCCAGGTGCAGTAGCCGAGGATAAAACATTTGCTGTAGTGTAGAGACACTCTGTGCTGGAGGTCTGTAGGCCAAAACAACAAACTCTGGCACAGAGCGTCTAGTTCTGGGACTTCCGGTTAGGCCGTTTTTCTCAAAGTGACACACCACCGGAGTTATGCTTGCTTTTTTTGGCGAATTTTGACACACCAAACTCAAAAGATTGCCCATCACTGTCTTAGGAGCATCCTAGGCCATCCTACCTGAGGAGAAAGTCAAGGAGGGGTGAGTGACTCACAGCCTTTCCTAGGCCTGCCGCCCTGTCCTCATCACCTACAGCAAGCCTTGCCAAGACTTAATCAGTGCTCTGGGCTCCTCTTGGTTCTCTCAGGACTTAGTGTCAAATATGAAAATACAGTCATGTCAGTCTAGAAACTAAAAACTAGATTTTTTGTTTTGAGATAAATATATCAGCTATTATTCTCTACACAAGTGCTTCTCAAAGATATACCCGGGAAAACCAGCACCCTTCCCACAATATTGCGGACATGTGCATTTGTAAAATACAATAAAATGACCTAATAGAAAGATGTAATTTAGGAGAGGACATACAAAATACAAGCTTACCTTTTTTTTTTTTTTTTTAAAGAGACAGAGAGTCAGAGAGAGGGATAGATAGGGACAGACAGACAGGAACAGAGAGAGATGAGAAGCATCAATCATCAGTTTTTCATTGCTACACCTAAGTTGTTCATTGATTGCTTTCTCATATGTGCCTTGACCATGGGCCTTCAGCAGACCAAGTAACCTCTTACTCGAACAGCTTGGGTAAAAGCTGGTGAGCTTTCCTCAAACCAGATGAGCCCGCGCTCAAGCTGGCAACCTCGGGGTCTCAAACCTGGGTCTTCTACATCCCAGTCCAACGCTCTATCCACTGCGACACCGCCTGGTCAGGCAAGCTTACCTTTTATACTAATTAGATTCAATAGACATAAAATTACATTCCTACAAAGAGAAAAAAAAAACAGCATAGGAAAAAAGAAAAGAATTACATGAAGTATACTGTTATTATTTATTGAATATGTGTGATGTTTAATATAGAGTATCATTATTGTGTACATAATATTTTGGCTTTATGGAATTGTAACTCAACCAAAAGATATAAGTGAAGCCCCATATTCATTTCATTCCCTGTATTCAAAACCTACACACCCACTTTGAATGAATAACTTCTGTATCAATATTTAACTTTGATTAACAAAGCTTTTAATATGAAAGTAAAAAATAAAAGTATTAAACAGAATAGTTTAGATATGTTGAGCTTATTTGGTAATGTATACATATTATGTGAATTCTTCTATGATGGAGATATTTGGGGGTCGGTATTTGAAATCTGCAAGCATCAGAGTCTTTGCCTCTGATTAAGTTAAGGAACCCAGGCAAAGCTCTCTTTGATACCCATGAGTAAAAGGGGTTGCTGAAGTTCCACAACTGCTGCTATCTTCCCTTCACTATTGTCTTCCCAACTCTTCTTTTCTTACAGTATATTAGAGACTAATGAGTATTGTTTGGTACCTTGACTCTGACCACTTTCCACTCTCCCATTCTCCGAACCCCCTATGGCTTTCTTAAGACTATGAGCGTATACACGCATGCACATGCACACACACAAATATACACATGATCTCTTCAGAAAAGATATTTTTTCCTGAATACATCAATAATTAAGAAACTCAGGCAAAGAAGGATACAATGGGTTAAAAACATGGTAGAAATTATTCATTGTAAAATTCTACCTTTTAAGAGCTATACATTCTTCTTCAAATAACAACTTTTTTGTTGTTGATGGAACTATTATTAAACTTTAAACTGTCTTTTTCCCCCTTTTTTTAATTATAGTTATTTTTTTAAATTTTTTATTTTATTCATTTTAGAGAGGAGACACAGAGTGAGAGAGAGAGAGAGAAAGAGAGAAAGGGGGGAGGAGCTGGAAGCATCAACTCCCATATGTGCCTTGACCAGACCAGTACAGGGTTTTGAACTGGCGACCTCAGT
Organism: Rhynchonycteris naso; assembly: GCA_037038555.1. Classification (NCBI taxonomy): domain Eukaryota; kingdom Metazoa; phylum Chordata; class Mammalia; order Chiroptera; family Emballonuridae; genus Rhynchonycteris; species Rhynchonycteris naso. The sequence continues at coordinate 136,324,668 of CM072998.1, forward strand.
GTTCCCAGGTCGACGCTTTATCCACTGCGCTACCACAGGTCAGGCACTTTTTCCCTTATTTTAATAGTTCTTTTTGATGAGTTTTTCAACCCAGATAGTGTTAAATTAAGACTATCTTCTAAAGTAGAATTTTATGTTACATGTCATTTATTATTTGATATGAAGATTTACAGTAAGAATTTTAACATTCCTATAAGTACACTGATAATTAGGGAAAGAAACCTCTTTATGAAGTACACTGACATGTTACAAGAATATAGCCATGGTTGTGGAACAGTGAATGAATAAACTATTCTGATTCTTTGGATACGTAAATTCATTTTTAAAAAATAACATTAGTAATGTTGTATAAAATGTAAGCCATCTCTGGTTTTAAAGTTTTATTCAAGACCAGGGATAGAAAGTCCAGTATTAGAAAGCACAGATGGTCGAGTAAGGCTCTGAGTTGATTGTCTGACACAACTCCTAATAGCCTCTGTGAGCCTCAGTTTTCATAGCTCTTAGTGCTGGAAACTGGTACCTCCTCCCAGACACTAAAGAGGAAATATGTAGATAAACACAGTAGCTGATGCAAGGTACTAACCTGATGATTTAATTGTATTTTCCAAGTTTAATTATAATATTAAGTAAAATGGTAATATAAGAAAGAAAAATTAACTTCTTTCAATATACTGTTTTTTAAAAAGAAAAATGATGAGAGCATGATAGCTACTATTTATCCCTATAATCATATAGCAGATCCTCAAAATTCTGAAAATTAATTCAGTGGTTGTTTAATAAGTCCACCAACTAGCAAGATTGACTGGAATTCAAGAGGCAGCAATCTCTTATTGCCTGCATTGCATATTAGTGTTTTGTCTACTGTACCTCATCAACCAGAACAGCCAAGTGTCTGGGATTTTACTTTACTTGCAGGTTAACAAGTTAGCCTATTAAGTTTTTATAGATGCTTGCAGATGACACCTGACTCCTCAGTTGGATACAAAGGACTTTATTGCTCATGGTATAATCTTTATTGGGTGTGTCTGTTTTCTACACCCCAAATCTCTATGGGGTAACACAAAAGGCTTGTGATGAATGTCTGCATGAACAGTAGGTTGACAGACATGGGACAGACACTGTGCTTGAGGTCTATCACTCTTTGTCTGGAGGGTAAGATGACCTCATCCCTCAAGTTAGTTTGTTCCAAATGGAACCTTAAAAATGATCTGGGTAAAGACAATCAAGGTCTTGCAGCATTGCCCCCTCACTAGGAATGTGTGGCACGATCATGACCTTTGGGGGCGTGGCCTTTCACCGCAAGCAAACACACCCTAGCTGACTTAGACTTTTGAAACTGAGGTGATGATGCTCACTATTTTATAGAACTTGTGTGAATCTTCAAATAAGCTTTAATTTGTTAAATAAATGGTCATATGTTTTATATATTTATATGTAGTGTAATTATAACACATTTCTAGATTTCATTCATATGTACCATTACTAAGTAGAGTTCTATGGAACCCAGAAAAATTTATTCTGGTCCTACAATAAAATAAACAAGATGATCAGGATTGTTTTTTTAAATTAAAAAACTGTAGGGGAATAATTGTAAACAGTAAGATAGTACCAAGGGTTTTTGACTGAGCAAACACATGAAAGAAGTTGATTTATGATTTAACACCAGAGGAGTATTGGGTTGGAAGGGTGTGGAGTCAGGTGTTCGATCTATATTCTAGACATGCGTATTTGCCAGTTAGACATCCATGGAGATGTTAAATAAGTGACTGTGTCTATGGGTCTGGAATTTTGGAGAGAAGGCAGAATGGGAAATATAAATTTGAGACTCATAAGTGTATAGATTGTTTTTAATCAGAGTCTGGAAAAAAACTACTCTAGGAATGAGTACAGGAAGAGTGTAGAAAAAATGGAATACCAATATTTAAAAGTCAAAAAAATATTTGAGGAAGCCACCTGGGAGACTGAAAACATTGAATAGTAAATTGGAAGTAAAATTGTGAGAAGGTTGTCCCGAAGTCAAGTAAAGAAAATGTTCAGGAAAGAGAGGCTTCTAGCACCGTGACCAATGCAGCTGCATGGTTAGGCAATGTGGGTGCCTCAACACGGTGATGAATGGCCATAATCAAATGTGTACTCACAGCCAGAGTGTGAGGAGGAAACCCTGATGGGTTGCATTCCAAGGAGAAGGATAAGAGATAAACAGGAGACATGGAATAATACAGGCAACTCAGTAGAGGCCTGGAAGAGAAAAGGAGTAGTAAGTAGAGAATAATATGTACCAAAGGAGGGTTTTTGTTACTGTTTTTAAAAGATGGGAGCCACAGCCTGACAGGCAGTGGCACAGTAGATAGGGTATGTTGGCCTGGGACATAGGATCCAGATTCAAAACCCTGCTTGAGCATGGGCTCACCAGCTTGAGCACAGGGTCATGGGCTTGAGTTCAAGGTCACTGTCTTGAGAAAGGGGTCACTAGGGATCACTAGCTCAGCTGTAGCCCCCCAGTCAAGGCACATATAAGAAAGCAATCAATGAACAACTAAGGAGCCACAATGAAGAATTGATGCTTCTCATCTCTCTCCCTTTCTGTCTGTCTGTCCCTATCTGTCCCTCTTTGCTTGCTCTCTTTCGCTAAAAAGAAATAAAAATAATAAAAAAATAAAACAGCCACAGAAGCATGTCTGAATCATGGTATACAAAGAGCAACACAGATAACACAGTCAGGAGAAAGGCGTGGTTTAGGGAAGGCTCAGACATAGGAAGACTAGTTCTGTGCACTGTGGTAAGTCAGGAAAGGAAGATAAGCAGAGGACTATTCAGTGAGACTAGAATGGAAGAGCATGAGCACCTGCCGAACACTCTGAGTTCTTGTCCTGCCTAGTAAATACTCTGTGCATAAATAGTTGTGTCATCTCTGTGATTATGTTAGTTAAATGAGAAAGGCTTTATCTTGGCTAGCCAAGCAAGGATAGTGATTTTTTAAAATAAATGTTTCTTCAAGTTTTTCTGGAAATTGCCTGCTAAACCAGTAAAGAGATATAAGACAGTTCCTTCCACCTCCAATTTGTAAAAAAAAAAAAAATACAAGAAATAATTTCTTTCAAGAGAACAAACCAAATGAATGCTCCTTATTTAATACAACAGTAATATATATGTATATTTTACATATATAAAAATATAAAAGTTATATATATAATATATATATTATGTAATATATATATATATGGTGTAGGCAGTGAAGAGCAGAGATTTTGCTGTCATGTCTGCTGTTAAATTATTCTTTGCCATCAGATCTTGTTCTGAGTTATCTTATCCTGTTTATTCTGCCAAAGCTGAATGAATGGCTGAAGATTTTCCTGAGCCTTGCAAGTATGTTTTTTAGTGGTTTTATGGAAGCTCTAAGGGTTAGGTTTTTGTTTTTGTTTTGTTTTAACCTACATGGATGGTAGCAAGTTATTTTCCTGGGCCTTATCAGGTTGCTCCCTAGGTGACCTAAATTAGAAATTTCCAATGTGCCTTCTCAATGGTATTTTTTTTTCCCTATCTCTTTCAACTAGAGACCTGGGCTTCTAGAATTTAACATCCAATTTAGGCAAATTAATATGATACTCACAGAAGCCTTGTACATCTACTTCCAAAATAGATGGATTGAGGAAAGAAGGAAAGAAAGAAAGGAGGGAGAAGAAGTAAGACAGAACTTATCAAATAATTCCAGCTGAGCATGACATGTCAACTGCAAATAATTTAAAGAGAGAAGGGTGACAGCTAAAGGGAACTATTTAAAATAAATACATATCTTTAAAGAACAGTGTTAGGAATTCATTGTATATAATCAGTACTTTTTATTACAAACTATAAGACATGTCATTTTAGAAGCTTGAGTTGATCTCGGCACCAGGCCATATTTGCTTCCTGTAGTTAGCAGTTTTGTTTTATTTGTGGCAGTGCAATTATATCTATATAATCTTTTTAGAGCAGTGCTCCTCAAAGTGTATGCCAGGGTGCACTGGTGTGCCCTAGAAGATTTCCAGGTGCACCCTATAGTGTTCCAGAGAAGTATGTGCCTATTGGGGACCAAAATACCAGTAGGGTTTTTGGAGTTTAGATTTTTAGGGGACAGAGGTGTGGGTAATTGGCTGTAAGGTGACAGTCTACTCAACCCTCCACCTCACTTGCCTGATTAAGTTGCAAAAGGCTGTTAAGTGTGGTGCTGGATTGTTTACACTACCCCACATGTTCCCCGAAAAGACTGGAGGCAACTTTCTTCTATCCTTTGTTTGCTGTAAAGTTAAGATGATATGTATGGTGGGGGTTTTCTGCACTCAACACAATTAAGAGTAAAAACAGAGGAATTCTTCAATGTATTGACGAGGAAATAAGAGTTTGCCATTCAAATATATGCCCAAACATTGAAGAGATTGCTAGGATACATCAGTTCCATGTTTCTCATAGACACAAGAATGTAAAAACGTAACACATTCACGCCGGCACCTGCCGAATTTACTAAATATTACTAAGAATATATCTATATATATATAAAGATAACATTTTTGTCATTATTTTATTTTTAACCCCTCTTTTTTACAAATTCTAAAAACCATAACTCAAAAAATGTAACATAAAAATGTTTTTAATGTCAGAATAAATATAATTTTGTTGTATTTATTTCATTTAATTACCATAAAAGCACGCTTGGACTTAACTTTTTTTCTTTAATATTTGACTTAATTACAGTGGTATCTTGAGACACAAGCAGACCAACATGCGATATTTTTTAAGATACGAACTGCGACTTGGTCTGTATTTTTGTTTGAGATCCGAGTAAAATTCCGAGATACGATTTGTGATTCGGGAAGCTGCTGCTAGTTGGCACGTTGGCGCATGGGTACAGTATCAGCAGCACAACACCGGCATCTCGTTCTTTCTCACGTGTTATCTATATAGAATTAAGTGGAATCCTGTGCGCTGTACTCATTCTTGTATCATTTTTGCATTTTTTACTAACTTTTTTCGTGTGCTATCATGGGGCCGAAGAAAGTGAGTGTAAAGGACAGTGGTGGGAAGAAGAAGAGAATGATATCGATAGAAGTAAAGCAAGAAATAATAGAAAAACAAGAGCATGGTGTACGAGTGATTAAGCTGGCAAGGCTGTACGACCGCAATATATCTACAATTTGTATCACTCTTAAACAAAAGGATTTCATCAAAAGCACAACTCCAGTGAAAGGGACTACAATTCTGTCCCAATTAAGGACAAATATTCATGAAGAAATGGAGAAGCTTCTGCTGGTGTGGGTGCAAGAGAAAGAGCTGGCAGGAGATACAGTGACGGAGACTATAGGCACGTATTATTTACGGGGACTTGAAGAAGAAAGAACTATCAACCTCAAAAGATGCAGCAGAGGCCTGACCTGTGGTGGTGCAGTGGATAAAGCGTCGACCTGGGAACACTGAGGTCGCCAGTTCAAAACCCTGCACTGGTCTGGTCAAGGCACATATGGGAGTTGATGCTACCAGCTCCTCCCCCCTTTCTCTCTTGCTTTCTCTCTCTCTCTCTCTCACTCTGTGTCTCCTCTCTAAAATGAATAAATAAAAAGAATTTAAAAAAAAACAAAGAAAAAAAAAAGACGCAGCAGAATATACGTTTAAGGCAAGTCATGGCTGGTTTGAAAATTTCAAAAAGAGATCTGGCATCCACTCGGTGGTGAGACATGGTGAAGCTGAGAGTGCTGACATTAAGGCAGCTGAGGAATACAGAGCAAGTTTTGCTGCGCTTATGGCAAAGGAAGGCTACATCCCCCAACAAGTGTTCAACCCTGACGAAACAGGATTGTTTTGGAAAAAAAATGCCCCAGAGGACTTTCATCACCACAGAGGAGAAGAAGCTACCAGGCCTTAAACCTATGAAGGACCATCTGACCCTTGCATTGTGTGCAAATACTAGCGGTGACTGTAAAGTAAAGCCACTGCTAGTGTATCATTCTGAAAATCCTCGAGCCTTTAAGACTCACAAGATTCTTAAAAGAAAAAATGCAGGTTATGTGGCATGCCAATGCTAGGGCATGAGTTATGCGGCAGGTTTTTTTTTTTTTTTTGAATGGGTAAATCTTGTCTTTGGTCCTGCAGTGAAGAAGTATCTTCAAGAAAATAAACTCCTGATGAAAGCATTACTAATCCTTGAAAATGCTCCAGCCCACCCACCTGGTCTTGAAGATGACATTCTTGATGAGTTCAAATTCATGAAAGTCCTCTACCTTCCACCCAACATAACTTCAATCTTGCAACCTATGGATCAGCAGGTCATTTCCAACTTTAAAAAGCTTTACACAAAGCACTTGTTCTGCTGCTGCTTTGAGGTGACTGAGAATACAATTCTAACCCTTTGAGAGTTTTAGAAAGATCACTACAACATCGTGATAGGTTTACGCATTATTGACTTGGCATGGCAAGAGGTTACAAGAAGAAGCTTGAACTCGGAATGGAAAAAGTTATGGCCTGATGTTGTTGCAGATAGGGACTTTGAAGGATTTGAATCAAAGACCGAAACCGAGGTAGAAACGTTGGAGGAGATAGTGTCCCTTGGAAAGTCGATGGGTCTGGAGGTAGATGAGGGTGATGTAAATGACCTCGTCGAAGAACATGAGGAGGAACTCTCAACTGAGGAGTTAAAGGAGCTACAGATGATGCAACATACAGAGCTTCTGCAAGAGATTAGTAGTGAAGAGGAGGTAGAGTGGGAGGAAGTGATTTCTACAAGTGAAATTAAGGACATACTGGCAATGTGGGAGAAGCTTTCAAGTTTCATTGAAAAGAAACACTCAGAAAAACTTTCAACTGGTCGTGCTTCAGCACTTTTTAATGACACTTGTTTGTCACATTTCTGTAACATTTTAAAAGGCAGGAAAAAGCAAACCATTTTGGGTAGATTTTTATTCAAATGTCCTGCAAGTGAAAGTGCAGCCAAAAAGGCAAAACAGGTGATGATTAAATGAAAAATACATAATATTAAGCTTAGGTTAAGTTTAAAGTTAAGAAAGTACATTTTCTTACAATTAAGTTTTTGTGGTTTAATTTTAAGTAAAGAAAGTGCAGTTTTAGTTTTGTTTAAAGTAAAGAAAATGCAATTTTAGTTTACATTTAGTGTTAAGAAAATGCAGTTTTAGTTTACGTGTCCACAGTGCCTGCATCCCTTCCTCCCTCCAGCCCTCCCTCCTCCGCCATTCACCTCCGTTAGCCGCATTTGTCTGTCTCCAAGGTAAGAATACAGTTCTAAATAACACCTTTTTCTTTTATTTCATATATTTTGTTATGCATTGGTAAAATATACATGTGTGTTTTTTAATTAAAAACGTCTTTTTTCATAATTTAGTATGATTTGGGGATGTCTCATGGGGCTGGAATGGATTAAATCAATTTCAGTTATTTTAAATGAGAGAAATTTGTTTGATATATGAGTTGACTGACTTACGAGCTCAGTTACAGAACGAATTAAACTCGTACCTCAAGGTACTACTGTATTATAATATATTTCTCAGAAATTTGTATAAAGTGTGCCTATAATTATTCATAGAATTTTAAATGCGCCGTGACTTCAAAAAGTTTGAGAACCACTAGTCTAGAGGAAGAAATGAGCATAGGGATTGGGGTGGGTCCTGTGTCCTATCTTTATTTTTATGTGCTATATTTACAAATGCTGGAGGCTGGATGATTATGTACTAAATGAATAATGACAGAAAACAGAAGCAAGTGAAACAGTAGTTTGTCTCCTTAGAACACATTATATAGTTTTAAAAATTACATTGATATTGTTGATTTTTCCCCCCTGGAGTTATTAAATCTGTGGTTTCATGAAATCTGGGACTCAGTGAAGTCCATCTTTGTAAACCATATGTTTATACCTATTTTCATTTATGTAAGTTATAAATTACAGAAAGTGTATTGATAGGAGAACCGTTAATATCTCCTATGTCCGTGATGGCGAACCTATGACATGCATGTCATCACTGACACGCATAGCCATTTTCGATGACACATGGCCACATGTGACCGCATACCAGGTGCAGTAGCTGAGGATAAAACATTTGCTGTAGTGCAGACACTCTGTGCCAGAGGTCTGTAGGCCAAAACAACAGAACTCCGGCACAGAGCGTCTAGTTCTGGGACTTCTGGTTAGGCCGTTTTTCTTGAAGTGACACACCACCAGAGTTATGCTCAGTTTCTTTGGCGAAAGATATCAAATGTATGGCAAGGAACATATCTTAACATATGTGCCCCCTCTGCCACAAAAATATTTCAGTAGCTCCTCTCATACATGTATTTTTCAAGGTAAGCAGCACACATTCTCACCCCATTCTCACTTTTCCTAATTTAGTGATAGTATCTCATAATTTAATTTTTTATTATTTTTAATTTAGTTAAATTTAACAGGGTGGCATTGGTCAACCAGAGCACATAGATTTAGAGAACACATCTCCACATCATTTGGACAGTCAATCATGCCCTATACCAATGATGGCGAACCTATGACACGCATGTCACCACTGACATGCGTAGCCATTTTTAAGGACACTCGGCCACATACCAGAGAAGTATAAGGCCGCATGCCAAGAAGGATGTTTCATCCTCGGCTCCTGCACAGCCAGGTGCAGTAGCCAAGGATAAAACATTGCTGTAGTGTAGACCAGGAGTGCCCCCACTTTTCCACCTTGTGAGCTACTTATAAGATGACCAAGTCAAAATGATCTACCTACAATAAAAATGCAAAACATAAATTTATTTCTTCTATATTATCATTATTTAAGTTACTATTATTATTATTTAATATTGTGTATTCTTCTTTCACCTTTCTCCTTCTCAGCTCTCTTTTTGGAGAAAAGTCAATGTCATAGTTTTTATGAACAGTCCGAAAAAGCCGCTCCACATTTCTCTTCTTTGGAATAGCAATGACACACAGACAAATGAGGCAAAAGCATTTAGAATATGACATAGTGAAAAAACTCCCCTCCCATTCTGTATGAAAGTGGTAGGTTTTTACTCAGACCAGCTACGGCACTCATTTTTATACCCTTTGTTTTATTTAGTTTAAATAAATTGAAGGCTAACTGCAGCAATGTAACTAAACAAAGAAGTTAGCGCGGTTTAACGCGCATGTGTAGGGTGTCAAAAGTTCAGACATCAGATTGGCTACCTTGTATGCCAATCAAAAGACAAATGTCCTTTTAATGTCATGTGATCTACCCATACTTCCTTCACGATTGACCAGTAGATCGCCATCGACGCATTGAGCACCCCTGGTGTAGACACTCTGTGAGGGAGGTCCGTAGGCCAAAACAACAGAACTCTGGCACAGAACATCTAATTCTGGGACTTCCGGTTAGGCTGTTTTTCTCAAAGTGACACACCACCCGAGTTATGCTCGTTTTTTTGGTGAATTTTGATACAGCAAGCTCAAAAGGTTACCCATCACTGCCCTATGCCCATCACCTAAAGTCAAATCATCCTCCGTCACTGTATATTTTGTTTCTCTTTAAGCCCCACTCCCCCCCTTCCCTCCACTCCCTTCCCCTCCCCCTGGTAACCACTGCACTTTTATCTATCCCATGAGTCTCAATTTTGTGTCCCACCTAAGTATGGAATCATACAGCTTTTAGTTTTTTCTTATTTACTTATTTCACTCAATATAATATTATCAAGGTCCATCGATGTTGTTGTAAATGATCCGATGTCATCATTTCTTATGGCTGAGTAATATTCCATAGTATATATGTACCACATCTTCTTTATGCAGTCATCTATTGAAGAGCATTTTGGCTGTTTCCATGTCTTGGCCACCATGAACAATGCTGCAATGAACACTGGGGTGCATGTGTCTTTATGTACCCTTGTTTTTGAGTTTTGGCGGTATATACCTAGTAGAGAGATTGCTGGGTCGTGTGATAGTTCTATTCTTAATTTTTTGAGTAACCACCATACTTTCTTCCTTAATGGTTGTATTACTTTACATTCCCACCAACAGTGGATGAGGGTTCCTTTTTCTCCACAGCCTCTCCAACACTTGTTATTACCTGTCTTGTTGATAATAGTTAATCTAACAGGTGTGAGTCAGGTGGTATCCCATTGTAGTTTTGATTTGCATTTCTCTAATAACTAGTGAAGATGAGCATTTTTTCATATATATATTGGCCATTTGTATTCCTTCTTGGGAGAAGTGTCTGTTCATGGCCTCTTCCAATTTTTTATTAGGTTTTTTCTTTTTTGTTGTTTAGTTTTGTGAGTTCTTTATGTATTTTGGATCTAAACCTCTTATCTGAGCTGTTTTTTGAAAACATCATCTCTCATTTAGTTGGCTTTCTGTTTGTTTTGTTGTCAGTTTCTTTTGCTGTGCAGGAGCTTTTTAGCTTTGTAGTCTCATTCATCTGTCTTTGCCTTTACTTCTCTTGCCTTTGGGGTCAAATTTTTAAATTGTTCTCTACTGCCAAGGTCCATGAGTTTAGTACCTATGTTTTCTTCTATGTAATCTATTGTTTCACATCTTATATATTAGGTCTTTGACCCATTTTGAATTAATTTATGTGCAAGGAGACAAACTGTAGTCAAGTTTCATTCTTTTGCATGTGGCTTTTCAATTTTCCCAGCAACATTTATTGAAGAGAATTTCTTTTCTCCATTGTGTGTTTATGGCTCCAAGATGATTTGACTGTATGTAAGTGGTTTTATTTTGGGGCTCTATATTCTGTTCCATTGGTCGGCGTGTCTATTTTTCTGCCAGTACCATGCTGTTTTGATTATTATGGCTTTGTAGTATAGTTTGAAGTCAGGTATTTTAATGCCTCCAGCTTGTTTTTTATTTCCTTAGGATTACTTTGATTATTCAGGGTTCTATATGGTTCCATATAAACCTGATAATTTTTTGTTTCATTTCTTTAAAAAAGGACATTGGAATTTTGATGGGAATTGCATTAAATTTGTATATTGCTTTTGGTAATTTTAACTATATTTATTCTTCCTATCCACAAACAAGACATATTTTTCCATTTCATTGTGTCTTTTTCAATTTCCTTTAATAATGCTTTGTAGTTTTCAGTATATAGGTCCTTTACATTCTTTGTTATGTTTAGTCCTAGATATTTTTTGTTGTTGTTGCAACTGTAAAAGGGATTATTTTCTTTTTGAGTTCTCTTTCCAAAGTTTCATCGTTGGCATTTAAGAAAGCAACAGACTTCTGTATATTAATTTTGTATCCTGAAACCCTATTGTATTGGTTTATTGTTTCTAATAGCCTTTCTATAGAGTCTTTGGGGTTTTCTATACACAGGATCATGCCATCTACAAAAAGTGAAACCTTTACTTCTTCTTTCTCAATATGAATGAATGTCTTTTATTTATTTCTCTTGTCTGATTGCTCTGGTTAGAACTTCCAGCACTATGTTGAATAGGAGTGGAGAGTAGACAACCTTTCTTGTTCCTGATTTTAGAGGAAAAGTTTTTAGTTTTTTACCATTAAGTATGATGTTAGCTGATGGTTTGTTATAAATGGCCTTTATTATGTTGAAGTATTTTCCTTCTGTACCCATTTTGTTGAGTGTTTAAACATAAAATGATGTATTTTATCGAATGCCTTTTCTGCATATATTGATAGGATTATATGGTTTTTGTTCTTTGTTTTGTCGATATGGTGTAACTGTTTTATGTATGTTGAACCATCTTTGTGTTTCTGGGATGAATACCACTTGATCATGATGAATTACTTTTTAAATGTGTTGTTGTATTCGATTTGCTAGTATTTTGTTTAGGATTTTTGCATCTGCATTTATTAGAGATACTGGTTTGTAGTTTTCTTTTTTGTGTTGTCCTTGCCAGATTTTGGTATGAGAGTTATGTTGGCCTCATAAATTGTGTCTGGAAGTATTGCTTCTTCTTTAAATTTTTGGAATATTATGAGAAGGATAGAAACTAAATCTTCTTTGAATGTTTGGTAGAATTCACTAGTATAGCCATCTGGCCCTGGACTTTTATTTTTGGGGAGGTTTTTGATAGTTATTTCTATTTCCTCCCTGCTTATCAGTTTATTTACGCTTTCTAGTTCTTTGTGATTCAGTCTAGGAAGATTGTGTCATTCTAAGAATTTATCCAGTTCCTCTAAGTTCTTGAATTTGGTGGAATATATTCTTTCATAATATTCTACTATGATCCTTTGTATATCAATAATGTCTGTGGTAATTTCTCCTCTTTCATTTCAAAATTAGTTTGTATGAGTCCTTTCTTTTTTTTCCTTGGTGGGTCTTCTTACCAGGGGTTTGTCAGTTTTGTTGATCTTTTCAAAGAGCCAAGTCCTATTTTATTTATTTTTTCTATAGTTTTTCTGTTCTCTATTTCATTTGTTTCTTCTCTAATTTTTTATTATTTCATTTCTTCTGCTAGTTTTGGGTTGCATTTGTTCCTCTTTTTTCTAGTTCCTTAAGGTGTGATGTTAGGTTGTTTACTTGGGCTCTCTCTTGCTTTTTTATATAAGCCTGTAATGATATGAGCTTCCCTCTTATTACTACTTTTGCTGCATCCCAGAGATTCTGATATCTAGTGTTATCATTTCCATTTGTATATATCTTTTGATCTTTTCTTTAATTTCTTCTTTGACCCAGTCATTTTTTAGAAGTATGTTGTTTAATATCCACATTTTTGTGTCTTTGTTTACTTCTTTTTTGCAGTGAATTTTAATTTCAAAGACTTATGGTCAGAGAATATGCTTGATATAATTTCAGTTTTTCTGAATTTGTTGATGTTAGTTTTGTGGCCCAACATATGGTTTATTCTTGAGAATGTGGCATGTACACTGGAGAAAAATGTACACTCTGACATTTTAGGATGAAATGTCCTATAGATGTCAATTATGTCCATTTGTTCTAGTGTTTAATTTAAGACTGATATTTCTTAATTGATATTCTGTTTGGATGAATGATCTAAAGCCATCAATGATGTATTAAGTTCTCCAAGTATGATTATATTCTTTTCAGTTTGTATTTTTGATCAGTTAGTAGATGTTTTATATATTTTGATGCTCCTTAGTTTGGTGCATATATATTAAGAAGTATTATGTCTTCTTGATACACTGTCTTCTTTATCATTATGAAATGTCCATCTTTGTCTCTGGTCACCTTTGTTGTTTTGTAGTCAGCATTAGTCAGATATGAGTATGGCTACATCTGTTTTTTTGAATGTTATTTGTTTGGAGAATCGTTTTCTAATCTTTCACTTTGAATCTTTCTTTTTTTTTTTTTTTTTTTACAGAGACAGAGAGAGTCAGAAAGTGGGATAGATAGGGACAGACAGACAGGAATGGAGAACGATGAGAAGCATCAATCATTATTTTTTCGCTGCAACACCTTAGTTGTTCATTGATTGCTTTTTCATATGTGCCTTGACCGGGGGGCTACAGCAGATCAAGTAACCCATTGCTCAACCCAGCGACCCTGGGCTCAAACCAGATGAGCAGCGCTCAAACTGATGACCTCAGGGTCTCGAACCTGGGTCCTCTGCATCCCAGTCCGATGCTCTACCCACTGCGCCACTGCTTGGTTAGGCTGAATCTATTTTTATCCTTGTAACTTCGATGTGTTCTTGAAGGCAGCATATTGTTGGGTTTTGCTTCTTGATCCAATCAGCTTCTCTGTGTCTCTTTATTGGTGAGTTCAATCCATTTATATTTAGTGTAATTATTGACACTTGAGGATTGCCTATTGCCATTTTATATACTGCTTTCTGATAGCTTTATGTCTTGTTTGGTTCTTCTTTTTTGTTTTTCTATCCTTTGTTTATGTTTGGTGGTATTCCATACTTCTATCTTCTGTTTTTCTTTTTTTAAGCTATGTGTTTCAGTAGTAGCATTTTCAGGGCTGGTTACCATTAGGTTATTAAAATAAAAATTATTATAATTATTAGAGTTTATTATCTCATGAGTACTTCTGCACTTCATCCTCCTTTGTTACTGCTGATCTTTATCCTCTCCTCTTTTATGTTATTGCCACATATTATTCCTGGTTTTGTTGTGGTTTTGTTATAATTTTTTACTTATAGTTTTGTTTTGTTCTTTGTTTCTGGTTGGATAGTCCCCTTTACTATTTCCTGTAGTGGGGGTTTTTTGGTGATAAATTCCCTCATCTTCTGTATGCCTGTAAATGTTTCATTTTCCCTTCATATTTGAGGGATAGCTTTGATAGATATAGTATTCTTGGCTGGTAGTTCCTTTCTTCCAGTACTTTAAATGTACTCTCTTCTGGCTTGTAGATATTCTGCTGAGAAATCTGATGATAGCCTAATGGGTCTGCCTTTATATATTATATTATTTTTCTCCCTAATGGCGTTGAGAATTCTTTCTTTGTCATTGATTTGTAATAATTTCATTATGATGTGCCTTGGAGTAGATCTGTGTGAGTTGAGGTAACTCAGCATTCTGTTTACTTCTTGGATTCAAGGCTCTAACTCTTTTCACAGGCTTTGGAAATTCTCATTGAATATTTGTTTCAATGTGTTCTCCATTCCCTTTTCCCTCTATTTTTCTTCTAATATACCCATTATTCTTATATTGCTCTTTCTGATGGATTCAGACAATTTTTGAAGGGTTTTCTCATTTTTTTTTTAATTTGTGAGTCTCTCTCTTCTTCTCTCTGTAGTATCTCTAGGTACCTGTCTTCAATGCCAGTAATTCTCTCCTCTATCTGGCCTGTTCTATTAGCTAAGCCTGTTACCTCTTTTTTCAGTTTGTGTATTGAGTTTTTCATCTTGTTTGGTTCTCTTTTATAGTTTCAATTTCCTTGGTGAAGTACTCTTTCTGTTCCTTAAGTTGTTTTTTGAGCCCACTAAATTGCCTTTCAGTGTTTTCTTGTACTATTTCTTATTGAGTATTTTTAGAACTTCAAGTTTTAATTCTGTCATTAAGTTTCAAGGCTTCGATATAATTAAGATTTTTTTTCTGCAGATTTCTCATCATCTATCTGAGCTATGTCTCTGTCTTATGTATCCATATTTGATTTCCTTTTTCTTGATGTCATTTGCGAGTGGTATTGTTAATAACCCTAACAAGAGATAACTGAAAAATAATAAAAAAAATAAAAATTAAAAAATATACAGTGAAAAATTAAAAGTTCTATAAATAATGAGAATGAAAACTACAGATAATAAAAAGCAGAAACTGAGAAAAAATAATAAAAAGAACAGAAAAAATGAAGTAAAAATCAAGCAAAACACTAAAGGAAGTATGAGTCTAAAATATAATTATTTGATGAAAAATGATGTTCAGGTGATAAGGAAAAAAAGAAAAAAAGGCAAAGAATAAAATTGTTATAGAAGGAAGAGAGAAGGGAGACATTAAAAAAAGAAGAGAAAGTGTCAGAAATGAAATTCTTGCAAAAATCAAGAATAAAAAATATAACAACTAAGGATAATGAAGTTTACATGGGCAAAAGACAAAGAACAAAAAGGAAAGAAGAAAAAGTGCAATAAAACAGAAAAAGAAAAAAGAAAAAAATGTATTTTTTTTTTCAGTTTTGAAAGGTAACTTATTCATTTTTCTGGTAGGAGGCACTGTACTACAAGGTTTGCCTCTGTGAGCCTCTTGGGTGGCACTCTGCTGAGGTGTCGCTCTCCTAATGATGCAGGCATGGCCGTTGCATTGTTAGGAGGGGCCTATTGTTAGGGCTTTGCAATTTTATGGCTCTTGCACTGGCGACCAGGGGTCTTCTGAGGCCCTCCCCCTCATTCCAACAGAGCAGGGTTATCAAGCCCCTAAGAATTCCTTCCTCTCAAAGGAGAGAGAAGCCTGGAGACCCAGCTGATGGAGGTCTACCACTGCCACTGTTCGCACAGCAAGTGGAGCAATGAGGGACTGGGGGCTGGGGTTCTGGGGGAGACACAGTCCAGTTTCTCCTCTGATACCATTCTAAGCACGCGAAGTGAAGCCCTGAGCATGGTAGGGGCTGCATGCCACAAGCCAGTGTCCAAGCTTCCGGAGCAGTTGTGGCAGAAATCGCAGATCAAGTGTGTTTGGCTCCACAAGGCTAAACTCTGCTGGTGGGGTAGGGAGATCAAGCACGCCCCAGTGCTCTATGGGCCGATCTCCAGTAGCTATTCATACACAGTTCTTGGTGTAAGGTATTTTTCCCCACCAAGAAAGAAGGAAGGGGTGGTAGCCACAAAGTGTGGAATAGTAAAGACTTTATTTAGTACCACGCTGCCCGGACAATGCTCCTCGTCCCCAAAGACAGAGGCCAGGGAAGTAACCTGGGCTGATCCGCATGAGAGATATTTAAAGGGTCTGTAGGATGGGTGAGCTAATATGATGTGGCCAAATCACACTGGCTGACAGACAGTTGCTCTTTTCTCAAGGACTCCTGGGAAGTTTCTTTTGGCACGCACAGTTGTGGGTGGTTCTTGCCAAAGTTCCTGGGTCTGGTTTTTCATGTGACCTTTCCCCATTGATGACCACCTTACACTTGGGAGTGCGCCATGGGTTTTGTGTGCACCCAGTGCCTGCAATAGCCCAACACCTGCAATCACTGGTGTGGCAGATACCAGGAAACGGCCTTGCCATTCTTGGTCATCGCCCCTTTCTCTGCTCCTTCCCCCCAGACTCTACTCTTCTCCCAGCTCCCAGACAAAGCCTGTGCCAACAGTGCCTCCTTCCCGCAGGTCTGTGAAGAAAGATAAAGACTCAGTCCTCTGGCGTTGTTTCTTCTGTGAGCAGATTCTATCTTTGGCCTGCCTTGTGCAATCATACCTTTGTCTATCTGGTGTGTGTATATTTCAGGTTCATCTGGGTTTTATTTCTCTGCCTATAGTTGTAGAATATGTTGAAATTTCAAGGGGAGAGATCATGAGTATCTCTCATGCCGTC
This sequence comes from Rhynchonycteris naso, assembly GCA_037038555.1. Taxonomy (NCBI): domain Eukaryota; kingdom Metazoa; phylum Chordata; class Mammalia; order Chiroptera; family Emballonuridae; genus Rhynchonycteris; species Rhynchonycteris naso. Next base: position 136,341,550 of record CM072998.1, read on the forward strand.
ATTTCTCTGACGTCACTCTCACAATTTTAAATATATTAGCTGGTAGTTTTTGGGGTTTTTTTTGATACCTATAACTTCCCTGTTATTCTTTATCAAAATTTTTCTGGTTACATTTACTCCTCCACACTAATTTAGAACCAGCCTCTTAGCTTGCTCAAAGAAAACCAGATAGAAGGTGACAGAGAACAATTTGACTTTGGGTGATGGGTATGTGTAAAGCCAGTAGCCGGGGTCAGGATCACAGCAGCCTGGCCAATGCAGGTTCACATTAGATTCGAACAGTCGGTAATTAAATACAGGAGCCAAAATCTGGTGAGCCATCAGCTTTAATTCTAGCTTGCACCCGGCGGGCAAGCAAAAACACACACTGGGCTCCAAAACCCACACATTCAGTGCTCACAAAGCTACTGACTTATCCGAGTTTCCTAGAATCAAAGGTTTCTAGCTCACCAGACTTATTCACCTCTGTTTCCCATCTCCTCCTGCACAAACTCTTAACAAACTGGCTTCTTCCTCAGCACTCTGCCATCTTGGCTACTTCTCCTCCACATGGCCTTAATCTGCTCTCCTCTCTAATACCAACCTCAGGAACTCAGGAACCAAGAGAGAGCAAGCTCCCGGACTGCCCCAGTTTATAGCATAGAAAATCCAAACCCTTAATCCAATCTACAGACAAGAAAGTCTCTGATACAAAGCCACCCATCTGAGGCATAATGGGATTCCTCAGGAGAGTGCACCACCCTACATCATCCAATCAGTCAAGGGTGTAGGGAAGAGCTTACTCTTAAACTAAGCCTTAGGCTATAATGACCCAGCCTGCCCACAGCCTGTTCTAGAACACACATTAATATCAACGAACTTCCATGTGGGCAGCGTCATCTTTAACAAAGTGAGCATAATATATTTTATCTGCCCAACAGTATGCAACATAACTGAATGACAAGATAACCTGGAGATGTTTTCTTTGAACATATGTACCCTGATTTATTAATGTCACCCCATTAAAATTAATTTAAAAAAAAAGTTTATTTATGTATCTGCCGACAAATGGACTGAGACTTTAGTGACGTCAACAGCAAAAGGTTTTTTATCCTGTCCCAAAGGATAAAAAGCCTTATCCTATGGAGGACTGAGTTTAGCTGTATTTCTCTCCACAGCCAAGGGGGAAACTTCTGTTACCTGTGGCTATTAAACAATAGGGGAGGGAGGGTAGTGCTAAATAAATAATGTTCAGATAAGTAATGAAACGTGGCTAACTGTCAGGATGCCTCAGGGTCGGGCAGGGGTAAGCCATCGATCAAGATTGCTCAGGTGGAGAGTCACAGGAGCTGCCCTGGTGCCCAGTCATAAAATAAAATTCACTTTTTTTTTTTATATGCAGGGAATCACCATTCGACCACTAGTGGAGTTTCTTGATGTTAAGAGGGCCAATAAGAAACAGCAAGCTGTCAGTGAAGAAATCCACTGTCGGGTAGGTTTTTATGTAGAGTAAAAATTTAAATGATTAAAGAAAAAATTGTTGGACTCAGTCACACAGCTTGACATCATGGTACTCATTACCTGAAGAAGAAGAAAATGTCAGAGGTTTAAAGGAGGCAGGGCTGAGAAAGACATGAGTTGGGTGTATAGAATGAAGGTAAGCTCCCAGTGGCTTCTTCAGCTTAGCCTATTAGGCTCCTCAGGAATCGGGGAACAAGGGGCCCAAACATATTACTTCCTTCAACCTGGAAATGTTTCTACTAGAAAATTATTATCATATTTTATATTTTCCAAAATTACAAATAAACTATTAAAGGTGGGAAAACAACCTAAGAATTATTTAATACCCATGTGACAAACATCTCATCAATTTGTTTGAAGATTAATTATTGTTTCATTGCTTTCAGTAAAAAAGAAAGCAAAAACTATCAGTCTTTGAAGTTTATCATGATATAGAGTAGAAATTACAGCTTTTAGTTGAAGATTAATCAGTGTACCTGCTTTTTTCATTTTAGTTTTTTGATCATGTGAAGACTGGTATTGAAGATGTGTGTGGACATTGGGGTCACAACTTTTGGAGAGACAAGTAAGAAGGCCTGGTGCCATTACATTATAAAGGGGCTCTGAATGGCTCTGGAAGGGGCACTTATTGACTTGTGTTATTTTTCAGAGTTGTAAATGTTTTCTGTTATACCAAAGTAGATCCTTTATGGTAAGGTTCAGCTATAACAGAAATCTGGAAAATAGTGGCTCTAATAAAATAGAAGCTTATTCTTGTCTGCTGTGGAAAGCTGGAGGCAGGCCATGTAGGTTTCATTGATGAGTTCTGCTCCAAAGACTCCTCAGGGACCAGAGCCTTGTATCTAGTTCATGCCACCAACAACTTTCATTTACAGAGTTGCCTATTAGACCAAAATGGTGGCTGGAGCCTGAGCCATAATGCACACATTTCAGGCTGCATGTAGAAAGAAAAATAATAAAGAGATAAAGAAAATGTACTAGCCTCCTTCTTAGAAATTATATCACAAATTTCCACACAACTCTTCCAGTGATATCATGTCTCCTGGCCGTTCACAGCCAGGACTCAGTCACTGGACATTTCTCACTGCGAGGGAGACTGAGAAATGCAGTCTATTTGGTTACAAAACTGGGGGTTCCATTATTATTTGTTCTGCCATATATGTTGAGAACTCCTGAGAATATAAATAGACTAACACAAATAACAGATATTTCTAAAAAGCTACACTTAGCTGAAAGATTATGTGTACTTATATAAATGAGGTTATCATTTATCTATCTATCATCTTTTTTTACCTTTAAATTTTTTGAGGTGGATAAATAAGATTCAGTGTTTCTCTTCAAGTATCTTATGGTTGAAGTGGAAATGGTAGACTAGGCAGGCAGAACTGCTGGCTAGGAAAGACTTTTTTGGGAGGAGATGGCATATGAGCTGGTGGTCCCTGAAGACAGACAGGTTCTCGGGTATATTTGGTGGATGTGTCTTGCCCTCTTGCCTATCTTTCCTAACTTGCTATCAGATATCCCACCTATCCTAATTAACATGAAGTTGACCAACCTATCTATATAATTTAACATAAGGAAATATTTAAGTGCTTACTGTTAGCTCACATATTATTACATTATATTGCACTACATGAGAAGTATAAACTATTTGCAACATAAAAAAGACAACAAAACTGTCCCAAATCAAATGGTGTGCGTGTGTGTGTGCGCGTGCACGTGCACTGAGTGCTAGAACAACCTTTATAAGCCTGATCATACTGTTTACTGATGTAGAAAGGCTCCTTGAACCTAGATTTACTTCATCACTAAATGAAAATATTTTATTTGTCATATAGGGACACAAAGTAATAAAATAATGGAAACTAAAATCTCCATTGTAAAAAATAGAAAACAGTGGCCATGATCTTGGGCAGTATTCACTTTATTTTGGAGGCAGGAGGTAGACCAGAGTACCCTAACTGCCTTGTGATTTTCTATGTTTCCCTGCTTTACAAATACCTGAGAACTTCCTAACAAAGACCAGTCCTAGTCTGTGCCAGGCCAGTGATACAGACATCTCTGCCTCTCATCTACACTATTTCCATAGCCATGCCTATTTTCCACCTGCCTTCTCCTTTTCAGCCCAGCCACTTTTTTCCCTTTCCTATCATCCTCTTCGTCCTTGTGTGAAGTGACTGGTGAGTTGAAATCCAGAACAGTTTGTTCCTTTGCAAAAGTAAAGATTGGGCTAAAGATTTACATCATTCCTCTGCCTCCCAAACAAGGGAAACAACAGATGAGATTAGACATGGGAATCAGGTCAGCAGTCTCTGGGTCAGTGTTAGAAGAAGGAAGAGATGGCCCCTGTGATCATGTGAATTTTGTCTGGGACTAAGGTGAAGGAATGGGAGAGGTACTTTATCTCTGGTGTATATGAGTCTGTTCCAGGCAAACATTTATAAGCTGCCAGGTGAATTGAACAAAAAATACTGAAGATTACAGAGACAGCTTTGATTCATGCCTTAAAGGTAATATTGGTACATGTCTAACATTTTTCTATGCAGTGTACATATTTCATTTAATAGTTTTATAAATATGCCAGATCAGGTAGTGGCACAGTGGATAGAGTGTTGACCTGGGATGCTGGGGACTCAGGTTGGAAACGCTGAGGTCACCAGCTTGAGCACAGACTTATCCAGCTTGAGTGTGGGCTTACCAGCTTGAGCATGGGGTTGCCGGCTTGAGCATGGTATCATAGACATGACCCCATGGTCACTAGCTTGAGCCCAAAGTCGTTGAACAACTAAAGTGCCTCTACAAGTTGATACTTCTCATCTCCCTTCCTGTCTGTCTCTCTCTTTTTTTCACTGATTAAAATAATAACAATAAAATAATTTTATAAATATTTAAGAATTTTTCATGCATGATGTTTCACAGGAAAAGTTTAAATACTTTTCTGGATTGTTAAGTATACTGTATATTCTGGGGGAGTGGGTGTGGAGGAACTTGGTACTAATCAGCCATTTTAACTTTGGTTCTGCTCAGATCCTATCTCTGGTATGTAGTAATTTTTGGTGTTATTAAAGATGGCATAAAAAAATTATTTTTTAGGTGTGTTTGGTAATTTTCCTTTTCTTCTGGAATCCTCATGCTGTAGATTTTGAGTGGTCCTGCCAGAGAATTCTTGAGACATTTGATCCTTTGAGAAAGACATGATGAAGTTTCTCAACTCTGAAACTTCTCAGGGAAGTTTCTCAAACTTGACCAAAAGGATCTAATAGTGGAGAAGAAAACAGGCCATGGATAGCTTGGCAGAGAAACAACAGATGTGGAGATAAAGCAAAGAAAGAAAGTATATAGCTTCATCACTAAATAGATCAGATATCATTGTTCTTAATGTTTATTCTTCCTTTTGTTTATCTCTAGAGAGAAGCTAAAACAATAATAATGATAAAACGAAGTTTATAAAGATGTGTAGCTGCCTGGAATCCTGCTCAGACTTTAGAAAACAAAGTAGGCTCAATATTGAGTGTAGTAGCAACATGTTGAGGATGATTGTTTAATTATTCATAACCCTCCAGTATTTAGAGCAAAGCACTGTAAGGATGACTCTCTTTAATTATTCATAACCCTCCAGTATTTAACACCAAGAATGTGGGTTAACATTTTTTTCATAACACAGGTGTGCCTATAAACTTCCTTGTGCTTATGATTCACTGTAATAAATTTATTTCTTTCTCCACATGCAGTCTCATTCACATATTGGCATATAATGTTATGTAACAAACCACCCAAACAGTAAGCTTAAAACAGCCTCTTATTATTAAAGCACCTGAGTTAAGAGGTTGAGAGTCACATGACCTGAGTTGGGCTTGGTTGATCTACACTGGTCTTGCTCATGCTTCAGGGGTTTGTCTGCTTGTCAGCTAATTCCAGGTAGTCTTCTCTGTGACTGGGGTGATATAACTCTGCTTCATGTAGTATTCACCTTTGTCTTGGGACTAATGAGTAACACCATACATATCCTTCTCATGGTAATTGCATAAGTGTGTGAGGCAAGAAAGAATGAACGATTCCATTTTAAGTCCCTACTTCTATCATCATGTCTGCTAATAGCTCATTGGCCAAAGCAAGTAAAATCACTGAGCTCAGTTGCAGAAAGTAGGACAGGGCAGGTTACTTAGGCCACAATGGAAGGCCACTACCAAGCAATATGGCAGAGGATGAGGATACAGGGAAAGATTGAGACCAAATAATTTATTCCAACATACAGGCTTACAATTGTGTCAGACATGGTTCTGTGTATGGGTGATCCAGGAAAACAACAACCAACTTCTGCCCATATAGATCATTCTCATGCTAGGAAACAGAAAATGCCATGAGTAATAGATTAATAACATGTTAGAAAATAACTTCTATGGAGAAAAATGTATCCATGGAACAGAATAGGAAGTTTGGTTGTGGGTTGGAGGGACATGCAATTCTAATGGGATGGAGAGGAAAGGCTCTTTTGGAAAAATGACCATTGAGGAAAACAGCCTGCAGGTATATTGGAATAGTATTCCTAGAAGTAATGGTAAGTAGAAGAGCACACAGGTGGGAGCATAGCTGGCAAGTCTCCAAAACAGAAAGGACACTGGTGAGGCTGGACCTGTGGGAAAAGAGCACAGTTGTAAGAGGTGGAGCTCCAAATGGTGTAGGGCCTCCAGGTCATCATAGATGACCTCCAGGTCATCTATGACATAGAGGAGTCATAGTGTTTGAGTTATATGTACTTTAGCAGGATCACTCTGGCTTCTGCGAAAAAGATAGGGTGTAAGAACACAGTGGTGGAAACAAGAACACCAATTAGGTGCCTGTTGCAATAATTTATTGAGAGGTGATGTAAGTAGGAGTGGTAAAAAATGGTTAGACTTTGTATGTATTTTGATCATGGTGCCAACAGAGATTGCTGATAGAGTTGATAGGGTGTAATAGTTTGCTAAAGGTACTATAACAAAGTACCAGAGGTTGGATGTCTTAAACAATAGCAATGTTTCAGCTGCCTAATCATCACCTCCACTTAGATATCTAGGAGACATTTCAAACTCAATATGTTCAAACTGAACTCATCTTCTCCTGTAATTCTCCCCACTTCCACTAATGATAATTCAACCAGGTCAGAAAACCTAATGTCAGCTTTGACTCTTTGACCCCAGTTCTGTGGGCTAGCAGAAAATACTGTAAAATTTGTTCCTTCTAAGGACCAAGAGGGAAGGGCCTGATACAAGCCTCTCTCCTTGACTTGTAGATGACCATCCTCCTGCCTCTTCGTTTCATCTTCTGTCTGTGCACATCAGTCCAAGTTTCCTTTTATTATACAGATACTAGTCATATTGGATTCATGCCTACCCAATGACCTTATTTTCTCTTAATCACTCCTGTTAAGACCCTATCTCCAAATACGGTCACATCCTGAGGTTCTGGGGTTTTGGCTTCAACATATGAAATTTTATATGGACCACATTCAGACCATAATATGTAAATGAGAGAAGTAGAAGAGTCAAAGTTGACATTAGGTTTTCTGACCTGGTTGAGTTATCATTAGTGGAAGTGGGGAGAATTACAGGAGAAGATGAATTCAGTTTGAGCATATTGAGTTTGAGATGTCTCCTAGATATCTAAGTGGAGGTGATGATTAGGCAGCTGGATATTTATTTCTGGGGGTTGGGAGAGAGCTTAGAGCTGGAGATACAAGTTTGAGAGTCATTGGCATAGATAATGCAATTAAAATCTATGAGACCGAGCAAGATCACCAGGAGAGTGAGTGGAGACAGAGAGGAGGACCAAAGAGTGAACATAGGGGCACTCCTACATGTCGAGGACAGGAAGACAAAAAAGAAGTTTAAAAAAGAGGTTGAAAAAGGAGTAGGCAGAGACTTAGGGGAATGTGGTGTTTTCGAAAGATAGATTTATGTTGTGTGTGTGTGTCAGAGTTTTAATAAAAGTTTTGAATAATTTTGCCAAAAGGGAAAGCAGAGAATAGAAAGTGTAGAAATACACATATTAGATATATGTATGCCATGGCTACATAAAAAAATATCAAAATATACAATATATATTTTTATAGATGTGTGTACATACTTTGTACATATATATTAGGGTATGCACACATAAAAATAATTATAATGCTCACATTAGCTCAATACCGCTACTACATTTTTGCCCTGGGAGTGGTAGAAATGATTGTATTGGCCCTGGCCACTTGGCTCAGTGGTAAAGTGTCAGCCCAGCGTGTGGAAGTCCCAAGTTTGATTCCCAATCAGGGCACACAGGAGAAGTGACCATCTGCTTCTTAAACCCTCACCCTCTCATTTTTTTCTCTCTCTTATTCTCCTTCTCTCTTTTCCACTCTGTGGCCTGATTGGAGCAAGTTGGCCCCAGGCACTGAGGATGGCTCCAAGGCCTCAGCCTCAGATGCTGAGAGAGTTTGGTTGCTGAGCAACAGAGCAACGCCCCAGATGGCTATAGCATCAGCCCCAATTGGGCTTGCTGGGTGGATCCTGGTTGAGGTGCATGCGGGAGTCTGTCTCTGCCTTCCCTCCTCTCACTGAATAAAAAGAAAAAAATGATTGAATTGCTGAAAACAAGTATTTTCTTAATCAATGTAGTGTTAGTTAATTGAAGCTTTGATTTTCTATATTTTCAGGTTTAAGAAGTTTGATGACAAATACTTGCGGAAGCTTTTGATTCGGGAAAACCAACCCAAGTCAAGTATTGTGTCCTTATATAAAAAGCTTGAAATAAAACATGCCATTGAGATGGCAGAAACTGGGATGATAAGCACTGTTCCTTCCTTTGCGTCTCTAAAGTAAGTGTTCTTTTACAAATAAAAGTTAGTGTTGCTAAGTATGTCTTTTATCATTCTTTTTTTTAGATTTTGGAAACTAATAATAATAATACATTAGACCTATGTCCTAGAGATACTTTAAGACCCCACAGAAGAATGAGTTTCTGCTTAAAATATGACAGTTTAGAAATATATATCTTTTTTAAAAACTTTTTCCTTGATTGATTGATTTGAGAGAGAGAGAAACATCGACTTGTTGTTCCACTTATCTATGCATTCATTGATCGATTTTTCTATATGCCCTGACTGGGGATCGAATCTGCAACTTGGAGTATTAGGATGATGCTCTAACCAATTGAGCTACTTGACTAGGGTAGAAATATGTATCTTATCTTATGTCATATCATGTCACATCTCATTACATTATGTTATTTTAGAATTGACTAGTCAGACACTTTGTCATGTGTAGGATGATTATGCCTTTATTTGATTTGGGCAATTTAGTGCTTTTTGAAAGTAATTTATGTTAAAAGCATTTATTTTGAAATGGAATATTTTAAGATGTGTAATATTTGAAATTATACATAAGTATATAGTTATTTCTTGAAAGATGACTCACAGTATCATAGTTTAAAGTTTGGAAAGAACATTAGTTTAGTGATCACCTACTGCAGTGTTTCTCAACCCAGGCTGCACATTAGAAACAGCTTGGGAGTGTTAAATAATACAGATTCCAGGGTCCTGCCTTGATCAATAAAATAGAATTTTTGGTACTAAGGACCAGATATAGGTACCTTTATAAGTTCCTCAGATGTTTCTAATATGAATACAAGACTGAGACCCACTGACCTAGTATGTCTCCTTAATTTTAAAAGAGAGGAAATAGATACTTAGAATTGGGAAATGATTTTCCCAAAATCTTATAGCAAAATTATAGCGGAGCTGTAACCACTCAGTTAACAAAATTTTAAAAGAAAGTAACTTATAACCTAGAGTTTTATATCCCACTAAAATAGCCTTCAAAGAGTAGAATAAAAACATTTCTCAGATGAGCAAAACCACCACAATAAAGGAAGTGATAAAGGGTTTCAGAACAAAGAAAAAGAACTTTATAGAAAAGCTTGCATATGAAGGAAGAAATTAAAACAATAGAAATGATAATATTTGCAAATTTTAAATGAGTATTAATTATATAAAATATCAATAGCTGTGAAGTTTTAAGTCTATACTATCTTAAAACTAATAACAATAATAGCTTATAAATTGAGAGGGAGGTAAATGGTATTATTGTGTTCTAGGTCCTTGCATTGTCCAGAAGTGGTAAAAATAAAAATGTATTTTGGACTTTATAAAGTCAATGATTAATATAATAATCCAAGGTAACCACTAAAAAGTAGTAAATGTAACAAGTAAAAATAGAATGGAAAGTAAATAACAAAATAAATAATTTTAAAACAGCAATGAAGTAGATAAAACAATCTTAGAACACTTGGGACAAGTAAGCAGCAAACAGTAAGAAAATAGTCTGAACTCAAATTACATTGGATATACACTTATTCCATGTAAAAGAGAGAGATGTTTAGAATGGATAAAAATTCATAGCTCACGAGAGGAGCAAGATGGCGACAGTGTAGGTGGACGTACCCACTTCCACCTCCCAGAACCAAAGTGGATTATAACTCAATTTTAAGAACCATCATCTGGATAAACCAACTTTGAACTAAACTAAGTGGACACTTCAACCAAGGAACACAGAAGAAGCCACATTGAGACTGGTAGGAATAGCAAAAACGCGAAGAGGGCTGCCCAGCTCCCCGGAGCAAATGGCAGCCCGGAGAGACCTGCGTGGTGGGAGGAGAGTTTGGTGGAGAGGGAGGGACCTGGGTCCCAGGAACCAAGCCCCGGCCTACAGTCCCAGAGCCTAGAAGAGGCATTTGGACAGTATTAAGCTGTGAAACGATTTGTGAGAAAAAGACAGTTTTCTCAGACCCAAGATTCTTTTTAAAGGGACAGCGCAGAAAACCTCTCTCACAACCACACACCCGGGGCTCCGGGGAACAGGGACAGAGGAGAGGACCAGAGCAGCGGGAAGAGAGGGTGGACTGAAGGCCCAGGGACAAACACTCTGAGGGACAGCCAACCTAACCCCTGGGCTAAGTCACTTCCCTAATCAAAAACGAATACTTCCCCTGGAACTAGCAATACCAGCAAAGGGAGACAGGACACTAGCCAAACAAGCTCTCCTGCAGCAATTAGAACAGAGCTGCTTAAAGGGAGGAAGCTCCCAATTCTACAGTGTGGAGTATTAGGGCCCTTCCTACTCTGCTGAGGGTTGCTGAAGGGTATGGTGGCGGCAGGATGCTGAAACGCGGTTCTGTTTGCGTGGGCAGAGGTCAAGCCGGTGTGAGCTCGGTCTAGCCCAGCAGGGGCGGAGGGGATGCACAAAAGCGGTCTGGCAGCTACGGGCCCACCTGTAATCCCACCTGCGGGAAAAAAGCGGGAGGCCAGGAACGGGCAGAGATCTGCTCTGCAACCCTGTGCAAGCCGGCCTTGAGCGCGGGGACGGGGCTAGGACCAGGGACGGTTGGGGGCTCGCGACTGAGCTCACGCTACCAGCCCCACCCAACCGGAGAAACCGCGGATTGCCATCCTGCGTGCATGAGTTGGCTCGGAATGCGGGGGCAAGGTAGAGTCCAGGATGAACGGAAGGTCGCAGCTGAGCAAAAGCCAGATAACAAGCCTGGCCCAATAAACCGCGGTTTGCGACCCTGCGCAGGAGGTCCCTGGTCTCGAGGTCGAGGCTAAAGCTCCGGATGGTCAAAGGCTCACAGCTGAAAGCACGTCAAAAGCCCCGCCCGACCCGCGAAACTGTGGCGAGCAGGCTCTGACTGCGGGTGCTAGATGGAAGCCCGGAAACAGGCTGGGTCCACAGCTGAGCAAAGGTGCTCAACTCGACCCTATGTGATGAGGCTTGTGGCTAGAGTGACAGCCCCTCCCACGGAGGAGAGGCGGAAATCACAGCAACAGCCGCAGTGGGCTGGTGCTGGCAACGCCCATACACAACCGCCCTAGGCAGCGGCATTGGGGGTGGTGGGCCTGCAGACAGACTACACCTAGAGAATACAAAGGCAATACCTACTGGACTCCAGTGGCCACAACTTGCTCATACACAGACAAAATGGGCAGGCAGAGGAATGCACACCAAATGAATCAGGAGGAATCCCCAGAGAAGGACCTGAATGAACCAGATATAACCAAATTAACAGAAGCAGAATTTAGAATAATGATAGTTAGGATGTTCAAAGAAACTAGAGCAACAATGGATAGTCATTATGAACACATAAATAAAGAGATAACAAGTATAAAAAACAAAATTGAAATAATAAAAAAGAATCAGACAGAAATGACAAATACAGTATCAGAACTGAAGACCACAATGGCAGGAACTAAAAGCAGGATGAATGACGCTGAGGATTGAATCAGCGAGTTAGATGACACAATAAACAAAGGCACAGAAGCAAAGAAGAAAAAGGAAAAGAGACTCAAAAAATGTGAGGAAACTCTAAGGGAGCTCTGTGACAACATGAAGAGAAACAACATTGGCATCATAGGGGTTCCTGAAGAAGAAGAGAGAGGGCAGGTAATGGAAACTTTGTTCAATCAAATCATAGCAGAATACTTCCCTAAATTAAGGCTGGGAAACAATCCACACGTTCAAGAAGCACATAGATTCCATTAAAGAGAAACTCAAAAAGATCTACACCAAGACACATCATAGTTAAAATACCAAAGCTAATGGATAAAGAAAAAATTTTAAAAGCTGCTAGAGAAAAAAAGGCTATCACCTACAAATGAGCCCCCATAAGGATGACATCGGACTTCTCAAAGAAACACATGCGGCCAGAAGGGAATGGCAAGATATAATCAAAGTAATGCAGAACAAGAACCTACAACCAAGACTACTCTATCCATCAAGGCTAATGTTTATAATTGAAGGAGAAATAAAGAGCTTCCCAAACAAAGAAAGCCTGAAGGAATTCATTAAAACCAAACCAATTCTGCAAGAAATACTAAGGGGCCTGTTATGAACAGTTCAAAGGGAGGAAAGAATGTAGCAAAGGAAGAATACAGCTTTAATGAATAAAATGGCAATAAACAACTACATATTAATAATAACCTTAATGTAAATGGATTAAATAATCCAATCAAAAGACATAGGGTAACTGCATGGATAAAGAAACAGGACCCATACATATGCTGTCTACAAGAGACACACCATAAAACAAAAGATGCACATAAACTGAAGGTAAAAGGATGGAAAAAAATATTTCACGCAAATGGAAATGAAAAAAAAAGCTGGGATAGCAGTACTTATATCTGACAAAATGGACTTTAAAACAAAGGCTGTAGTAAGAGATAAAGAAGGACACTACATAATGATAAAGGGAACAATTCAACAGGAACATATAACTATTATAAATATCTATGCACCAAATATAGGAGCCCCGATATACATAAAACAGACTTTGATGGATATAAAGGGCGAGATTAACAGCAATACTATCATAGTAGGAGATTTCAATACCCCACTAACAACACTGGATAGATCCTCAAGAAAGAAAATTAATAAAGAAACAGCAGACTTAAAGGAGACACTAGATCAACTTGATTTAATAGATATCTTCAGGACTTTTCACCCTAATGCAGTAGAATATACATTCTTCTCAAGTGCTCATGGTACGTTTTCTAGGATAGACCACATGTTAGGACACAAAAATGGTCTCAATAAATTTAAGAAGATTGAAATCATATGAAGCATTTTCTCTGATCACAATGCCATGAAACTAGAAATTAACCACAAAAGAAAACCTGAAAAATACTCAAACACTTGGAAACTAAATAGCATGTTATTAAATAATGACTGGATTAACAATGAGATCAAAGAAGAAATAAAAACGTTTCTAGAAACCAATGATAATGAGCATACATCAACTCAAAATTTATGGGACACAGCAAAAGCAGTTCTGAGAGGGAAGTTCATTGCACTACAGGCATATCATAAGAAGCTAGAAAAAGCTCAAATAACCAACCTGACCCTGCAGCTAAAAGAAATAGAAAAACAACAGCAAAAAAACCCAGGACAAGTAGAAGGAAGGAAATAATAAAGATCAGAGCAGAAATAAATGACATAGAGGCTAAGGAAACAATACAGAGGATCAATGAAACCAGCAGCTGGTTCTTTGAAAAGGTAAACAAGATTGATGAACCTTTAACTAGACTCACCAAGAAAAAAAGAGAGAGGACTCAAATAAATAAAATTAGAAAGGACAGTGGAGAAATAACAACTGACACAACAAAAATACAAAGCATTGTAAGAAAATACTATGAAGAACGCTATGCCAAAAAATTAGACAACCTAGGTGAAATGGACAAATTTCTTGAATCATATAATCTTCAAAAAATCAATCTGGAAAAATCAGAACACCTAAACAGACCAATTACAACAAATGAGATCGAAACAGTTATCAAAAAACTCCCAGAAAGGAAAAGTCCTTGGCCTGATGGCTTCACAAGTGAATTCTATCAAAAATTCAAAGAAGAACTCACTCCTATCCTCCTCAAACTATTTCAAAAAATTCAAGAGGAAGGAAGACTTCCACAAAACTTTTTTATGAAGTGAGCAAAATTCTGCTCCCAAAACCGGGCAAAGACAACACAAAGAAAGAAAATTATAGGCCTATATCCCTGATGAATTTAGACGCTAAAATTCTCAACAAAATATTAGCCAACCGGATCCAGCAATATATGAAAAAGATCATACACCATGATCAAGTGGGATTTATTCTGGAGAGGCAAGGCTGGTTCAATATTCGCAAATCAATCAATGTGATTCATCACATAAACAAAAGGAAGGACAAAAATCACATGATAATTTCAATAGATGCAGAAACGGCATTTGATAAAATCCAGCACCTATTCATGCTCAAAACTCTCAGTAAAGTGAGAATACAGGGAACACTCCTTAACATGATAAAGGCCATCTACGACAAACCGACAGCAAACATCATACTAAATGGACAAAAATTAAAAGCAAGCCCCTTAAGATCAGGAACCAGGCAGGGGTGTCCCCTTACACCACTTTTATTCAACATAGTTCTGGAAATCCTAGCTACAGTAATCAGACAAGAAGAAGAAATAAAAGGCATACAAATTGGAAAAGAAGAAGTAAAACTGTCATTATTTGCAGATAATATGATATTGTATATAGAATCCCTAAAGTCTCAGTTAAAAAACTACTGGACCTTATAAATGAATTCAGCAAGGTGGCAGGATATAAAATTGATACTCAGAAATTAGAGGCATTTCTATATACCAACAACGAACTGTCAGCAAAAGAAATTAAGGAAACAATCCCCTTCACTATTGCAGTCAATAAAATAAAGTACCTAGGAGTAAATTTAACCAAGGAGGTTAAGGACTTGTACTCGGAAAATTCTAAAACATTGATAAAAGAAATTAAGGAAGATACAAACAAGTGGAAGCATATACCGTGCTCATGGCTAGGAAGAATAAACATCATTAAAATGTCTATATTACCCAAAGAAATTAATAAATTCAATGCAATACCAATTAAAATACCAATGACATACTTCAAAGATATAGAACACATATTCCAAAAATTCATATGGAACCAAAAAAGAACACGAATAGCCTCAGCAATCTTAAAAAGAAACAAAGCAGGAGGTATCACTCTTCCAGATATCAAGGTTTACTACATGGCCATTATACTCAAGACAGCCTGGTACTGGCATAAGAACACGCACATAGATCAATGGAACAGAACAGAGAACCCAGAAATAAATCCACACCTTTATGGACAACTGATATTTGACAAAGGATGAAAGAACATACAATGGAGTAAAGACAGCCTCTTTAACAAATGGTGTTGGGAAAATTGGACATCTACCTGCAAAGAAATGAAACTATACCATCAACTTACAGCATTCACAAAAACAAACTCAAAATGGATAAAAGACTTAAATGTAAGCCGTGAAACCATAAGCATCTTAGAAGAAAACATAGGCAGCAAGCTCTCTGATATCTGTAGCAGCAATATATTTGCCGATTTATCTCGACGGGCAAATGAAATAAAAGGCAAGATAAACAAGTGGCACTATATCAAACTAAAAGTTTTTGCACAGCTAAAGACAATAAGAACAGAATAAAAAGACAAACCACACAATGGGAGAACATATTCGACAGCACGTCTGATAAGGGGTTAATAACTAAAATTTATAAAGAACTAATAAAACTCAACACCAGGAAGACAAACAATCTAATCAAAAAATGGGCTAAACAAATGAATAGAAATTTCTTCAAAGAGGACATACAGATGGCCAATAGGCATATGAAAAAATGCTCAACATCACTAATCATTAGAGAAATGCAAATTAAAACCACAATGAGATATCACCTCACACCAGTCAGAATGGCGCTCATCAGCAAAACAACACAGAACAAGTGCTGGCGAGGATGTGGAGAAAAGGGAACCCTTCTGCACTGCTGGTGGGAATGCAGACTGGTGCAGCCACTGTGGAAAACAGTTTGGAGATTCCTCATAAAATTAAAAGTCGAACTGCCTTTTGACCCAGCTATCCCACTTATAGGAATGTACCCTAAGAACACCATAGTACTGTTCGAAAAGAAGAAATGCGCCCCCATGTTCATGGCAGCATTGTTCACAATAGCGAAGATCTGGAAACAGCCCAAGTGTCCATCAGAAGACGAGTGGATTTAAAAGCTATGGTACATATATACTATGGAATACTACTCACACATAAGAAATGATGACATCGGATCATTTACAACAAAGTGGATGGACCTTGATAACATTATAGGGAGTGAAATAAGAAAATCAGAAAAAAAAAAACTGAGAACGGTATGATTTCATATAGGTGGGACATAAAAGTGAGACTATGAGACATGGACAAGAGAGTTGTGGTTACGGGGTGAGGAGGACGGAGGGGAGGGTGGGATAGGGAGGAGGGGAGGGGCACTGGGAAAACCAGATAGAAAGTGACAGGGGACAGTTTGACTTTTGGTGACGGGTATGCAACACAATTGAATGATAAGATAACCTGGAGATGTTTTCATTGTATATATGTACCCCCTGATTTATTGGTGTCACCCCATTAAAATTAATAATAATAATAATAAAATAAATAAATAAATAATTCATAGCTCACTTGTTTATAAATAATACTACTGAGCTGGCCAGATAGTTCAGTTGGTTAGAGCATCATCCTGAAGCACAGAGGTTGCTGGTTCAATCCCTGATCAGGGCATATACAGGAACAGATCTATGTTCCTATTTTTCTCTCTCTCTCTTTCCCTTCCTCTCTCACTAAAATCAATAAATAAAAAAGAAAAAGAAAAGATACTATTTAAATGCAAGTGTATAGGAGGGTTATAAATAAAATGTGTTTAAAAAGATATGCCATTAAAGCATTAAACAAAAGAAAGTTGTGTGATTACATTATTACCATAAAATGTAAACATTTATGGAGAAAATATTGCTAGAGATAAAGAAATACATTTTATAATGATAAAAGTTTCCAATCTTTAAAAAGGAGTAACAAGTCTAAATTATCATACAAACAACAGAAGCCTCCAAATATGTAAACCAAATCTTAACAGAACCACAAGTAAAAATATACAAATTCTTAATCAAAGTGGATGTTTTAAGTATAAACAAGAGACTTATCACGAGACTTATGCAAACATATGTTGGTTAAAATTTGGTGGGGACATTATACATGAAAATCAGGCACCAAAAGAAATATTTATTCATCCTATTTGTTCAACTTTAAAATTCTGTGAATTAAATTTGCTGATCAAAAAACCTTACTAGAAAGTTAGGCAGCTATCTAGAAAACATGATTCTTAAAAAGTCTAAAAAGATGATTCTTAAAACATCATTTAAGCAATTGAGGCCGAGGCAATAATGAATTGTTTAAATATAGAGAAGTCTATTCTGATGACACCTGGAATTTCTTTGTTCATTCCTTTGTATGTATCCATTACCATTGAGCATAGGTTTTTGTACCCCAGAATTTACTGTTATTGTTGATTTATGGTAACATCAACTTTGCATTTAAAAATAATATAAGGGAGCCATGTTCTTTATTTTGTGTGCCTTTGGCTCATCATCTGTATGGATTTATGTATATTAACCCATCCCATCTTTATTTTTTTATCTATTTATTTTATTGCACTGTATATTTTTGGAAGCCCTCTCAAAGCCTTTTGGAAGGAGTTAGAATAAAGCTATATAAGTATAGTAAGTTCTCATTGTATGCAGGTTCTGTAAAGTTTTCTGTGAAAACTGATTTGCAAACACTGAACGATTGCTCCTGGGGAAAAAAACACAGGTTCCTTTGAGTCTCTGGTCCTAATATTTTAATCAGTCAATCAATATGTAATCTTGTTCTGTTTAAAAACATCTTTTTTTTTTCTTTCTGGTGAGAGAGGCAGAGAGAGGGACAGACAGACAGGAAGGGAGAGCAAAATCAATTCTTTGTTGCCGTACCTTAGTTGTTCACTGATTGCTTTCTCATATGTGCCTTGACAGTGGGGGGCACTCCAGCCAAGCCAATAACCCCTTGCTCAAGCCAGTGACCTTGGGCTCAAGCCAGTGACCATGGGGTCAAGTCAATGATCCCACGCTCAAGCCAGTGATCCTGCACTCAAGCTGGTGAGCCCGCACTCAAGCCGGCAACCTTGGGGTTTCAAATCTGGGTCCTCTGCATCCCAGGCTGACATTCTACCTAATGTGCTAATTCTTGCTCAGGCTAAAAACATTTTTTAAAAAATATATTGTTGTTTTATTAATATTGAACTTGGGGCCACACCTCATATTGTTGTGTGGCCACAACAGGACCACAGCTCATGCTTGAACAAAGCCTTTCCAACACAACTTTTCTCCAGAAGACCCACCACAGCCTTCCTGTACATAGGAACACTAGACCCTACTTCAGAACTATGTTTAGGTGCCATTTAAAACAGCAAAATCACCACGAAAAACACAAAACTGTGGAAAAACTTGTCACTGAGTAGACTGAGAAGGACAATTTTTAAGTATGAGAACTAGAACAAGAAGGCAAAGCATTACCATGTTCATCATCATTTGGGAACTTGCATGTCAATCAACTCAAATTTTTTCCCACTTTGCATGTGTCTCTGAATGACTGGGAAAGTGACAAAAGTGTTGATAATGTGTTTATAAATACATTTAAGCAAGTAGGTAAATTTTCTAGAATCTCTGAGTAATGAGGATCAACTGTATACACATACATATATATTATAAATGGTGTCTTTGCAAATATATCTAATGAAGTATTTTAAAGCCCAAGCCAGAATAGTAAAATACAGCTAAGTTTCTTTATAGAAAAAAAAATCCTATATTTTTATGGTGTATTAGATATAATAAAGTTAAAACTTTACAAGCTACTATAGTTTAACTTCTTTAAAAAATAATTGCATAAACACTCTGAAAACATGTGCAGAATTAAACTAGTCCTGAATGATTTCAACACTGAGATAACATTTTTAAAATTTTTAATTACTTTAAAATGTTAAATAATTCTGAAGTGTCATTCTTTAAGATTCTTTTTAAATAATATTATGCTTCAAAGAATGAATATTGATTTTAGTATTTGTTGAATAATAAAACATTCTTCTTCTAAACTTTCACAGTGATTGTCGTGAAGAAAAAATAAGGAAGCTCACACCTGGTGAAATGGATGAAATTCGAGAAATATTATCAAGAAATCTCTATCAAATCCGTCAACGAGTGAGTACAATTTATTTACATAATATTTGCTTGATTTTGACTGAAAACATGCCTTCCAACTTTGTGATATCCAATTATAGGTACATATTGTCCTACCATTATGCCAACCTCTGAAGTCCCACACCAAGCATCCTTACTTCTCTCAGACCCCATTTCACAGGTGTGGTCTTGTTAGGGTACTGCTCTCCTCTGGACACAATGAGTAAAGTCTTCTGAGTGTTCTAATGTCGACCTGGAGATTTAAATACACACACACACACACACACACACACACACACACACACACAAATTGTGAAGAAAATAATTGATCATTTTCTTTTTAATTTTTAAGTGAAATACCTCGATAGCTTAGATTTTTAAAACATTATATAATCTTCCTTGTTATTCATAAAATGCTTTAGTTTTTTTCCTTTAATGTATCATTTGAGTCATTTCCTTAACTGCATTTCTGTTACTAACATCTCATTCTAATAATTTGCTAAAAATATAGCTAACACTTAGTGAATGCTTACAATTTGCCAAGCCCCATTTCAGTGTATTGTGTGTATTCGCTCATGTACCCCTCCAATAAACAGTGTACCTATTGTCTCCATTTTACAGATGAAGAAACTGGGGCACAGGGAGATAAAGTTGTACAAGTGCCACAGTTTGTCAGGAGTCCTCTCCATTCATATTGGGGTCATCACTGTAGCTTCTTAACTGTTGTCCCTAAAGGCTGTCGCCATTCCATCCTACAGGACTGTTTGTTCTTCCACCTTTTTCCCTAAAGGACCTTTCAATAGCAGCATTATCCCATTGAAAATGAAACAAAACAATTGTGGCTTCCAGGCTAAACTGTTCTTTCTGAAATAGGGATCTCTATTTTCAAGTTTTACTTTATCCAACCGTATTTCCATGCCTTTGTCCCTCAACTCAGCCACCCCAAACCTGCATGGAGTACAGGTGCTGTCTTCATTCCTTGGCCTGGGGGGCTCAAGTCACTGTCTGCACTGCTGCTTGCTTCCTGTCAGCTCAGCTGAACCATATTCTTCAATTTTTAAGGTTCCCCAACACCTTGTCTTTAAATGAGCTCATGCTGTATCATGTAAAGTTAGCGTTTCATTTTATGATTTTGTATTATTTGTTAGCTTTCAGTGCCCAACTAGGTGGGACATTTCTCAAGGCAGGAATTGAGCCTTGTCCTGTATTACTTTTGCATATCTCTACTAGGCCTAATTTAATCTAGACCAAGGGATATTCCCAAAAAGTGTAGATTAATTCTATCAGAAAATAAAACTAATTACAAACGACAGTTTGTTTTAGAAAACAGGCTTCTTTGTAGCTCACAGAACTAAAAATTTATTCCATGACAGCCCACCTTGAGACATTTTACTGCTTCACATATGAGGTGATTATCATTGCTGGTGGTAGAAGTTTCTTTTTCAATTTGAAATCTCAGCTGAAAAGAAATGTTCCTTAGTTAATCAAAAAGACACAGCACCACCAAGTGGCTCAAAGTGATTTCCTTTTATACCAGTAGTTGCTATTCAACAAAAAATACTGTAAATGACTTTTTATAGATTTTTTATTTATTCATTTTTTTAGAGAGAGGAGACAGAGAGAGAGAGCAGAGAGAGAAGAGAGAGAAGGGAGGAGGAGCAGAAAGCATCAACTCTTATATGTTCCTTGACCAGGCAAGCCCGGGGTTTCGAACCAGTAACCTCAGCGTTCCAGGTTGATGCTTTTACCCACTGTGCCACTGCAGGTTAGGCTGTAGATGACTTTTTATTTTTTTTCCCCAAGCGCTAATGATAACCACATACAAGGTTCTTCAAGTTTGAGGAAAGAACTTGATGAATTCAGTTCTTTTCCTCATTTATAATGGTCACACTTTCCAATGGGGGAAAATAAAATGTATCCACTGTCTTTATTAGAAGACAAATTCCTTCAAAGATTTGAAAGTATGTTAATTTTTTTTTTAAGAATGTTAACTTTCATGGTTTATTTTCCCCTTGCACATGAGTTGTTAAGTACCTTATTAAGATGTAAATCCAAAGAAACATGGTTGGTTTGGAATTTCTGGGCAGTGATCAGGTTTTTGTTTGTTTTGTGTTTCTTTCAGACTTTGTCATACAACAGACACAATCTGACAGCTGACACAAGCGAGAGGCAAGCCAAGGAGATTCTGATCCGCCGGAGGCACAGTTTGCGAGAGAGCATTAGAAAAGACAACAGCTTGAATCGGGAGCGCAGGGTAACGGGGATGGGGGGAGTGGAGGGGGAGTGTTGTGCTCTGGGATGCAGGAGGCTTCCAAGAGCTGAGTTAGCAGCTGTTCTGGAAGTTCTGCTGAGGGTGGATCCACAGAAATCCTGGGATATAGTTCATTTAAAAGTCTTTTAGATCTTTCTTGAACACCTATTATGTTCCAGACATACTTCTAGGCACTTGGGACAAATTGGCAAACAAAACAAAAAGATTCCTATTTCTGTAGTGTCCTAGTACAGACCAAGCTCTGCGTCAATCAGGCATCTCTGATTTGACTTCCCCATGCAGTGGGACACTCCTGCTGCTTATCAGCAGGCTGGCAGCCTCTTCAAGACTACTCTTGAGGCAGCTGCAAGGATTCTACTTATCAGTGCCGAGACCAACTGCCACCGGAGGAAAGACACAACCGATACACAAGTTAATTGCAAGAATCAGACAGGCAGTTTTTTACTCACAAATCCTATGGCATGCCTGGGTACAGCTTAAGGGGGTCCCGTCAGCATGCTCCTCTTGGCTGTGTTTGATCAGAGCTGTATGGAGACAGTCCACGTCAAGTTTGGAGTTTGGGCGACTACAGCAGCAGGGGTGGGGCCCTTTGCTTTAGTACTTTTTCTGGCCTATGCCTTCTAACAGGTATCAATCTACAGGACTATATCACCTCAAACCACCTTTTTGGTAGTTCCTCACAGGGAGCCTTTTTTATGTCAATGTACTGAAATGTTATATCAAGCCACTTTTAAGATGTTCCTAGGAAAGCCTACTATCTACATCAACCCAGAGTTATGAGATCAAGCCACTTATCTATATGTAACTTCACACACACACTAACTGGGCCCTGCTCCAAAGTCAGAGTCTGTTTATCATATTTGTTCACACTATATTAATTCCTATCCAGATGGTACAACTTTATTTAATTTCTTTAATTGATTTTAATATTATATCTTAATTACTTTTATATATCTTTCACATTTTTTTTATATTTCTATATAGTATTTAATTACTATAACCTTGTACAATGTGTCCGTAAAGTCATGGTGCACTTTTGACCGGTCAAAAGAGCACCATGACTTTACAGACACACTGTATTACTGCAACATTCCACCCCTTGATCCCAGCAGGCTATATGCTTGCAGGGATCATTACAAAACTATAGTTTATTCCTTTGTAAACATATATTGCAAATGGGATAACATGGTTTACCAAGTCTTTTTGCATCATAGTCTAAGATGATGCTCATACTGTTAGGTATCAGTCTCAGTTCCTTTATAACACTGTATTCTGTTCTTGTTCAGCTTTTGAGATGTTTTCTAGTCTCATTATGGAGTGTACTTCAAGTTTTTTGAATGTTTCTCCATAATCCTTTTCCCTGTTCATATGTTCTTTCTGCAGTGCGCTGAACTTGGTTGTTAGTAAATATTTCAATGTGCAGTGAATTGCATATGATGAATATATAGTTTTTCCATTGATTGTCACATTCATGGTGTTGGTGATTAGTTTGCAACTGTCCATTGAGTTGTCTGCGATGTTATCCATTGTCCAATTCCGTGAGTTCACAGTGTGGTCCCAGCAGGGTAGGTTGGTGTTGCAGTGTAAAAAAGGCGAAGTTTTCTAAATTATAAAATGCTTTCTTTGTGGTGGATTCCACCATGGGTAGATCAAAAATGTTTATGTCTAGCTGCTGTGTGATTAGTATATTAGGAAATTTAAAGGTAGTCACAATATCAGTAGCAGTAATAGGATTGTTATTATCGTTAGCATTATTAGCATTATACCCTAATATTACATTGACAACCAGGATGAACCACCTCATGATCATACTGGATGATTTCATTCTGTTTGGCCAGTTTCTGGGTTGTCTCCTAGGCACTCTATATGGGTGTTCTACTAATTTGCTTTCCTACTGTTTTCTCCAGAATGTCCCGTGGTCTAAAATGCAGAGAGTATTATTGTTCATTAGAGAGCAGCAGAATATCTGTGTTCTGTTGCTCAGGCAATTTCTATTGGCACACCAGGTTATATGTAGAATTATAATTGTATAAGGTACGATCATAAGGAGTACTAGGATCCAAATTAACAATTTTTCTAAATTACACATTCTCAGTCATTTGATGTGAGGTTATCTATTTTGATCTGTTGTATTTGTCCCTGTTTGTTTACTCTCCACATATTGTATCCTGCATTGCAGATTATTTCCTGTTGGGAGAGAGAGAGATGCATTCTTAGAGGATTTTATTATTTTATAGGGTGGCTTTTTCTTAATTTTAGGTATGCTTCCCATTTTAATTTCTGCTTGTTCTAAATGGGGTTTAATCAGTTCTTCCAGGGGAGAACTTCTGTTTACTCTTGGTCTACCATTTAGGGCAAAGCATGCTTCATTAAGAAGTGCTTGTAAATTGCTAAATTTCCTATCTATTAATAATGCATGACATTTGGCTTTTAATAGTTCATTATGTCTCCCTATTACTCCTGATGCTGTTGGGATATATCGCATATGAAAATTCCAATCTATATTATTTATAGCAGCAAAAGATTGTACTCAGCTGGCTATAAAATGGGTTCCTTGATCTGAATCTATGATTTTTGGAGTTCCAGAGAATGTTTTCCACATATTTAATGTCTTAATTGTAGTGGCTGCCAATGGATATTTTGCTCTCAAGGCGAACATTATTCCTGTATGTACGTCGACCATTGTACATACATACTTTTGTTGGAAAGGCCATGGCAAGGGTCCAATAAAATCAATTTGGGCTTGAAAATTTAGTATGTGGGGTCTCTCTAACCCTGGTGATTCTGTTGTGCAGAATGTAAATACTTTTTTACAGGCTGTACATGTATTAATGCCTCTCTGTATGTCTTCTATTTTTGCCTTTAAATTTCTGGTTCTAAACCATTCTATCATTGCTGTTTGTCCTGGATGTCCTAATTGGATATGAATTTCTTTTATAAACTCTGGCGAGAAATCTTAAGTATTCATCTTGTACTTTGTAACTTCCCTTTTTAACTAGATTGTAGGTATTGGGGGTATTTTATATTCTCCTGTATCTTCATATTTTTCTAACCTTAACTTTATTCCATATGTTTTTTTTTGTATCCCTAATATTAATTTCTTTGCCTACCTCAATTCCTCTTGCTAGTTTATCTGCTGTTTGATTCCCTATTGTGGTTGGAGAATTATCTATGGTATAAGCTGATATATGGGTTACATAGAGCTTTGTCTGTGATGTTAATTCATATAGTTTTTCCCAGTATTCTCTGGACCAGAGGTCCCTTCCATTAATTTGCCAGTTTTTTGTTTTCATTTTCCTGACCATTCTGTTTTTCCCATATATAATGCCATTGAATCAGAAAAACATATACTTTGGGTAGCCCCTTCTCCATAGCATATTCCACTGCCAGAAGGACTCCTATTAGCTCTGTATGTTGCGCCGAGTCAGTCTTACCTTCCCTCATGAGCCCTGTATTTGTCGCCAGATTGAAAGCTGCTGCTCTCCATTTGGTCGAGTCGCCGGCTATGGAGGCTGATCGGTCTGTAAACCAGGCATTTTTCAGTGAGGGTCTATATTTAGGCCCTACCACCCCTAGATTCTCGGGCACCCTTTGGTTCTCAACAATCTGTCTTGGGGGGGTCTATCTCCAGTCTGGAGACCTCCTCTGTGAGAAGGGCTGGTTCGCTAGTGCTCATTATTTCTCTGGGGTTTATGTACCATTTCCATGCCAGAACTTTCTCCTCAATTTGGGTACCTGCCAATTCCTCAGCCGACATTTTAAGCCATGCTTCATGCTTTGAGGGGTAGTAAGGATCTATTATTGGGTTCTGCCCTATTAGTGGCTCTGTATGGAGAAGTGCTGCATATAGTACCCATATATGTTTCTCATAGGGTGAATATTTATTGTGGCAGTATGGGAATCTTTGGGACCAGAAACCTACTGGTGTTCCTTATTTATCACTTGTTCCTTTTTTATATAGGCCACAACATCCGTGAGTGCCAGTGAATATTATATCTGATGTGATTGTGTCTCCTGGTTTTAGTGCTGCTAATTTTTTATGTTGCTCTAAATCAATGGTAGTCAACCTGGTCCCTACTGCCTACTAGTGGGTGTTCTAGCTTTCATGGTGGGCGGTAGCAGAGCAACCAAACAGTGCTGCGATTACATGCTAACTGACTAACTGTTGACCAGTCACGATCAGAACAGCGGTCAGACTCTGTTACAGGGCATTTGTATTGGGACCGCACTCGACCTCTTTTGTGACCACTTGGCTCACATCCGTGAGCACCCAGATACCTGACCCCGGGTCCACACCCACCACCCGATCTGGTGGGCAGTTTATGACCGCTATTGTCACCCCAAAACTAGCAGTTTGTCATTTTATTACCCCATAGACAAAGAGCTCCATGGTTCGATGCTTCTTTCTATGATAGAAACTGCTGGATAATGGAGACACCAATTAACTCATATTTTTGTCTTGATTCCTGGATTTTAGGGTAATAGGATGACATTCTAGGAAACCCCCTTGGACTGCCAAAACCAGCTAATGTCTCGCTACTTCGCCCCGATCACAAAGAAGTGATGCCATTGGCCATCACCCGCTACATAAAATTTTATAAAACGCACAACCACGGATACACAGTAACTTAGTCTCGTCTCGACAAACTCTCGCTCAAACATGACACTTGTGATGTTGCGACCACGCAACAGACTTCAAGTGCATAAGTTTTGTTCACGTTACATAAGTGAAGCTAAATCGTTTGTGCTTACAGCTTCAAACAAAATATTGTGAAACATCGTGAGCCCATGTCTCAAAAAAAATATATATGCACGTGGCTATTTGCCAGAGTATCTGAAGATGGGTTTCATAGAATCTGTTGCAAATAAACAACATCCAATGTGTTTATTATGCCATAAAACATTATCCAATGAGGCAATGAAGCCAAGTCGATTGCAAGAACATCTTTCTACAAAGCATCCAAATGACAAGGACAAGCCCATTGAATATTTTCAGGAAATATATAAAAAATTTCAAAATCATTTAACTATCGTTGCATCATTTAAGAAACAACATACAATGAATGAAGATGGATTAATTGCCACTTATTGCATTTCACAAATAATTGCAAAATGTGGTAAAAGCTATAATATTGGAGAAACTGTAATAATACCCTCTATAAAAGAATTTATCTCAACAGTAATGCATCAGGATATACCTCAAATTTTAAAAATGTTGCCCCTAAGCGATAGCAACGAATTGATGAAATGGCAGTTAATGTTGAAAACAAATTTATAAGTGTTCTCCAAAACTCTTCATTTTCCATGCAATTGGATGAATCTATCATTGCAGATAATGATGCTTTATTGATGGCATATATATGCTATTTTGATGAAAACAATATATTACGAGAAGAAATGCTATTTGCAATAAATCTCATCACAGATACAAAAGGATTATCTATATCTAATACTGTGAGAACATACTTTACAAAAAATAGTATTCCTTTGAATAATTTTGTTGCATGTGCTACTGATGGAGCACCATCAATGGTAGGTCGCTATGGTGGATTTGTTGCTTATTTGAAGCAGGAAGTGCCAAATGTTTTATGTATTCATTGTGTGGTGCACAGACAACATCTTGTAGGAAAACATCTAAGTACAAGTCTTCATTCATCATTAACTATAATAATCCGAGCCATAAACAAGATCAAATCCAATGCAAAGAATGATAGAATGTTTCCGTAGCTTTGCCAGGACAAATAATGAATATTTTATTGTTACTTTGGCACACAGACGTTTGGTGGCTGACAAAGGGTACATCTTTGGCTAGATTTGTAGCATTATATGATGGTGTCATACAATTTTTTAAAAGTAATAATGAAACCAATCGTGTCAACAGTTAAAAACAGTAAAGAATGATGCCTTTTACTTGGCAGATATTTTCAAGAGATTTAATGATGTCAATTTGCAGCTTCAATGAGCTAATAAAACCTAAGTATTGTGCTATTATTTATTTACAAACTTGAACTACTTCTTTATAATCTATTGAAGAGAGAATTTCATCAGTTTCTTCAATTATCATCTATAAAAGATGATGTAACTCCAGAGGATATTAACAGATTCAGTAGCCACCTCAACGAACTTAAATTGGACATGGAAAAAATGATTTGAAGATATTATGAAATTGAAGGTATATGTCAATGAAAAGCCCTTTTACCGCAAATATTGAAGAGGCTGATACAATTTGCCAAGAAGGACTGTTAGAAATTAGATATGATGAAGAAAGTAAACATAAATTCAACAGTGATGAATATGAAAACCTATGGCAAAATAAAAAAATGCCAGTCTTATGTCCAAATATGTGGAAAATGGTATTCAGTTTATTGATACCTTTCCCTACCTCATATCTTGTGGAATCAGGATTTAGTGCTGTTAATCATGTTATGATGAAAGAAAGAAACCGCCTGAATATTTCCAAAAGGGAGACCTTCGTTTGTTCCTCACAAAAATTGAACCGGATATTCAATATTTAGTTTCCCAGCATCAGCCTCAGGGATCCCACTAATAATTCAATTAACTAATGTAATTTCTATGTATGCAAAGTATAAATAAAAAGATAGATTTAACTATAGTAAGTTGTTTTATAAAGATTTATTCTGCCAAACTTAGCAAAAATATGACATAAAGTACTTGGTAAGTAATTATTATTATTATATGCTTTAATTTGATGTAACTCTGCTTTATAAATTTTATAAAGTAAAGTTACTTCCCTACTTTATAAATCACCATTACTATGGAACCGGTGGGCAGTTAGAAAATTTTACTACTAACAGAGATACAAAAGTGGGCGGTAGGTATAAAAAGTTGACCACCCCTGCTCTAAATATTCTTTTAATTGTTCTAAAGGTTTCTTGTTGCTCTTTCCCCCATGTAAAATCTATTGCTTTTCTAGTTACTTTATATATTGGTTCTGCTAATACTGACAAGTATGGGGTGTGATTTCTCCAGTATGCAAATAATCCCATTAACTGTTGGGCTTCCTTTTTATTGCGAAAGGCCTTAATGCTAAGTATTTTATTTACTACTGTTTTGGTATTTTCCTACCATCTGAGTTCCATTGAATTCCTAAAAGTTTTACTTCTGTCCCTGGGGTTTTATTTTTTCTGGATTTATTGTCCATCCTGCTCTTTTCAATTGTTCTACTAGTTTGTTTAAGTCTTTCTGGAGGTTTTCTTTGTTTTCACTATATATTATTATATTATCAATATATGTAATAATTTTGGATTGGTAATTCTTTGGATTTATACTAGATGCTAATAAATTATGTGCAATTGCTGGTGAGATTTTATATCCCTGTGGCAGTCTTTTAAATTGATATTACTTTCCTTGTCACGTGAAAGTTGTAATTGGTCTGGAATCCTCATGAATAGGTATTGCAAAGTACATATCTGAGAGATCAATTGCTGCCATAAATTTTGGATTGTCTTTTTGTAAGATGTTAATTACTTCTTGTGCATCAGGTAAGGTCCCATCTATACTAGGAGAATTTTTGTTGATATTTCTATAGTCTATGGTAATTCTATAGGTTCCTTTTGTGTTTTTTCTTTACTTGTCACACTGGACTACTATATATATGTGATCTTCCTATCTCAATTATTCTTCATCTATATATTTATGGCCTCTGTCACCTCTTGATGTCTACTTTTTAATGGGTATTGTGGGGTAAATGAGGCTTTTAAAGGTTCTGGTTAAAATGTGGGTTTTATTTGCAACTGTACTAAATTTGTTTGAAATTTATGTAATCTTGGTGTATATATTTTTAGCTCTAATAAATATGGTAATATATCCATTCCTATAATATTTTGAAATTTTGGGTTTACATAACACATCACTTCTTTTGTTAATCCTTTATAATATATAATTCCATCTCTTACTGCTGTTATTAATGAATCTTCTGTGATTCCTACAACTCCAATTAATCTTTTTGAATTATATATTCCCCTTAATAAGGAGACTTGGGAACCTGTATCTATGAGGAATTGTGTTTGAAATTTTTTACCACTACCTGGGAATTTTACTTCAAGGGTAACATAAGGTCTGTTATCTCCTGGTTTATGCATAATTGTACTGCTTAAGTTCTTTGCCATTGCTTGTATTTTCCCCCCTTGTTGTTCTCTGGGGGGCCATTCCAGGTTTTTGACTGTTTTGCTGGAATGGGTTATTTATATTTTCCTTTTGATCAGAAAAAGAATTATTCTTATTGTTTCTACAATTTTGGTTTTGATTTCCCTGTTGTTTCCTGAATTTAAAAGGGTTATTTTGATTTTTTTGATTAAATGGATTATTTCTTTTCCAATAAGGGCCTTGGTTTTTTAAATAGTTGGGGTTTCCCTGTTTAATAAGGCCCCTGAATGATAATTTAAAGTTATTTTCCTTATTTATTCTTTTATATTAGATCCTATTTGTGATTATTCTCCCTAGGCTTGGCATGGTTGTATAACATGTAAATTGATTTTCCTATTTAAGTCCTCATGTAATTGTATCATTTCTCTAATGTTCTCTGCTTTGGATGCCCCTTGTAACAAGTTTTGTAAGGGTATTTTATAATTCTCAGGGGCTCCATGTATGAGTGTTCTGATAATCTCTGATGTATTTTTATTTTCCCATGGGTTTTCCAAATCATCCTCATATATACTTAGTAAATGTACTAGCTTTCTTAACTGTATTTTTAAATCTCCTATTTCTGTTCATCTAGCTGTTATTGCTCCTGATGTTAGGTCTATTGTAGGGTATGATGTTTTCCATGCTTCCCTAATCCAGTTCCATAATGATGCTATTCTGTCCTTATTCTTATTCATTAGCAATTCAAGTTGGTGTTTAATTTTTTGGGTTTTCAATTGCATCTATAACTGTTTTTAATTCATCTGCAGAAGGAGGGTTGTATGTCTTCCCTGTTAATAAATTTTTATTAGCCAGTCTACATCTGTATTATTTCCTTGAATTAATGTTTTTCTTAAATCTGCTAGCTCTGTTTGGGTGTATGGATTAAATTCAATAGTTTCCTCATTATTAGCATCTTCTTGTTTAATAGTTTTCTTTCTTATTACTGCTGGGTCTGCTCTGACTCTTGCTAATACTTTCCCTGCTAGTTCCTTGCCTTTGTGTCTATCTGTATCTATTTGTTTGATGGTTTGGAGGAGAATTCCTATAATTTCCTTTCCTTCTGCCCTCTCTGTAATAGGGTTTAAGTTGTTTGGGTTTTTAAGGTCACATGAGATATTTTCTACAACTGGGACCTAAAGCTTTTCCTTAGGGAGTCCTCCATCATCCTCCAAGGACTATCTGAAGTGGTGTTATAGGGGTTTTTTTCTTTCTTAAATATTTTTCCAAAGAAAGTTCTAATCTTTTCCATTTTCCTTTTTAATACTAATTCCTACTCCATATCTTCCAAATGGGTAAAACTTTTTTGGGTCAGTATGTGGATATCTGAAACTAGTTTATACTCTATAACTTCCTCCAGCACTCTCTTAGGCCTTTAGTTAGTTTTAGCTTTAAGCAACATAATATTTTCATGAATTTGCTCTGGAGCGTATTTTGTAGATCCTCTTTATAATATTTTTTATAAATTATGGGCTTTAGAACGGTTTTCTCAGAGTTGCCTTTCAAGAGTGACAACCATCTGCTGAGTCCACCTTGAGATATTTGCTCTCCTTAGTAGTATTGGCCGGTTGGCATACACCCCTGACTAGGTCAGACCTGCAGATGGAAGAGGTTTCCTTCAGCTTCCAGTGGACGGCCTTAAAACTGTATGAGGTCCAAAGATTTATTCAGCTTTCAGCAGATGGCCACTAAACCATATGGAGTTTACACATTTCCCTTCACTTCTGCCCTCTGGTTTTAAGCCAAAAATTTCCAATTGAAACTGCCTTTTTAAGGCTGAGTGCGAACTATGCCAGTTGTCCCAGTAGAGCCCAAGCTCTATGTCGATCAGGCATCTCTGATCCCGGTGCAGTGGGACACTCCTGCTTATCAGCAGGCTGGCAGCCTCTTTGAGGCTACTCTTGAGGCAGCTGTGAGGATTCTACTTATCAGTGCTGAGACCAACTGCCACCGGAGGAAAGACACGACCGACACACAAGTTAGTAGCAAGTTTGTTACTCACAAATCCTATGGTGTGCCTGGGTACAGCTTAAGGGGGTCCCATCAGCATGCTCCTCTTGGCTGTCTTTGGTCAGAGCTGCGTGGAGACAGTCCATGTCAAGGTTGGAGTCTGGGCAGCTACTGCAGCAGGGGTGAGACCCTTTGCTTTAGTATCTTTTCTGGCCTATGCCTTCTAACAGTTGTCAATCTACAGGATGTTAATCTACTGAAATGTTACATCAAGCCACTTTTAAGGTGTTCCTAGGGAAGCTTCTTATTTATGTTAATTTACAGAGTAATGACATCAAGCCACTTCTTATCTATATGTAACTTCACATACACACTAACTGCGCACTGCTCCAAAGTCAGAGTCTGTTTATCATATTTGTTCACACTATATTAATTCCTATTCAGACAGTACAACTTTATTTAATTTTTTCAATTGATTTTAATACAGTGTGTCCGTAAAGTCATGGTGCACTTTTGACCAGTCACAGGTCAAAAGTGCACCATGACTTTACGGACACACTGTATTATATCTTAATTACTTTTATATATCTTCCACATTTTTCTGTATTTTTATATATTTAATTACAATAACCTTATATTACTGCAAAATGTAGAATTCATATTCTAGTCAGGGGGAAAGTGATCACCAATAGACAGAGTAAACAAATTATCTGTTATAAAGAAGTCAATAAGTGCTATGGGAGAAAAAAAAATGCCAAGGAAGGAAGTTGGGAATACAGGGAAGGATCAGAGCAGTTAAAATTTTAAGCAAAATGGCTGGGCCAGGCTTCATTTGGAAAGAAATATCTGAGCTACCCAGGGACAGATTAGCCCTACTGTACATAAGCCCAGGTGTGCTGACTTTGAGAAGGCCACAGTGGCTGGGGAGTGAGTGTTCCCAGGCTTGCTCACCATTTTACTTGGTCGAGAACACTGCCATTGATTAGAAAAGCCATGTTAAAATAATATCATGATTAATTAATATAACACAGAAGGCATACATCTTATTTATTTATTTATTTAAATTTGGGTGAGAGGAAGGAAGACAGTGATACAGACTCCCACAATAACCCTGACCGGGATTCACCCAACAAACCCATCTGGGGTTGATGCTAATGTACTGAGCCATTTTTAGTGCCTGAGCTGATGTGCTCAAACCAACCAAGCCATTGTCAGTGCTGGGGGACACACTTGATCCAGTCAAGCCACTTGCTGTGGGAGGGGAAGAAGGAGAGAAAGGGGAGAAGGTAGAGGGAGAGAAGCAAATGATTACTTCTTCTGTGTGCCCTGACTAGGAATTGAACCCAGGATGTCAATACACTGGGCTCTACCCACTGAGCCACTGGCCAGGGAAAGCATCTTATTTTTAATAATATTCTATATTTGATTGTCAGATATCAAAATTTTATTTGTGAGCAAGACTTTTTTTCTTTGTGTTAAATGTGGCAGTATCAATTAAAATTAAAGAAACTACGGATAATGGCACTGGATTTGTGAGCAAATTAGCTAGAGTAATACTTTTTGTTCTATCATTTTCAAGACTTATTAAAATTAATAAAGACTAAAATATGCTACAATTTTTAATCTCTCTTCTTCCACATACCTATAGGTTCTAATGCTTTTTTTTTCACAGGGACAGAGAGAGAGTCAGAGAGAGGGATAGATAGGGACAGACAGACAGGAATGGAGAGAGATGAGGAGCATCAATCATCAGTTTTTTGTTGCAACACCTTAGTTGTTCATTGATTGCTTTTTCATATGTGCCTTACCCGCGGGCCTTCAGCAGACTGAACAACCCCTTGCTCGAGCCATTGATGAGCCATGGGTCCAAGCTGGAGAGCTTTTGCTCAAGCCAGATGGGCCCGCGCTCAAGCTGGTGACCTTGGGGTCTCGAACCTGGGTCTTCCACATCTCAGGCTGACGCTCTATCCACTGCACCACTGCCTGGTCAGGCTCTAAGGCTTTTTTGCTGGTATTGTCATAAATAGGTGGTTCGGTACCTTTTCCTTATGAAATCCCAATGGTTTTCACATCTTGTTACTAAGGATGACTCTATTTCCATTATATTTTACTTCTGATTTATTTTATATTTTAGAAGAGACTTAGTGAATTTAAATGAAGTATTTATTGCTTGGAATTTTCTTTCCCATGCCTAAAGCCCCTCACAAAAGAATTTTGAAATTGAGAACTAAAATTTTAACTTTTTTGCAAAGGTTTGTAATCAAATTTTAAACTTTTAATATATCATAAATAACATCTGCATAGTCTAAGATTTTCTCTTTCTTTTACAGGCTTCCGCTTCAACCTCCCGATACTTATCCTTACCAAAAAATACAAAGCTTCCAGAAAAGCTACAAAAGAAAAAGAATATTTCTAATGCAGGTAATGACTATAGTTGGAGCAGAAAGATTTGAAACTTATTTACTAATATATATAGAAAAGAAGGATGACCTTATTCTGCCTCTTCATTAAGCACAATGAGTTTGATAGCTTGCAAATCTAAAGTAACAATGTGATAGCCTTCTATTATCATTGCAACCTTTTTGAATGAAATTCTTTGCACATTATAAAAATTCAGTTATTTCTTATAATGATTCTATTTGATATAACGAAAGCAAATATTACCGTATCATTTGTGAAAAGGTGAACAGAAAAGTTGGAAATGTGCAAATGTGTATGTATTTTCATAAATGCAGCCGTATAGTTTTCCATCTGGATGTAATTGTGTAAGCTTTGACATAAAGACTACTATCTCTTTAACTGATGACAATCTTATGTAGTCTCCAAACCATTTTTTGTGAAACCCCAGAAGATATCAGGTTATTAAAATGTAGATGTAACAGTGATACCTCCACTGTATTTTTTCCTGTTTATTAAACCAAGGAAAGGGAAGTCTAATGATGGCCTGTGGTAATGGAGAGAAATGAGGAGGGAGGAAAAGGGAGGGCGTGCTGGATATTCAGCACTGAGCATCCATCAAACATGCTGTTTCCCAGAATCTCACCTCTTGGGCAAGTGTCCCACCAGCTGTCCTACCCGCAGTAGTTTAGGACCTTCATTTTCACAGTGAGTTGGTTCTAAACATGACTCCTCCCTGTCTTTTTGGTTCTAAGCATGACTCCTCCCTGTCTTTGGAAAGTGCACATTGGTGTTTTGCCCTTTTTTTGAAAATATGAAGAAAATAAACAGGGCTATATAGGAAATTCCAGAGCAAGACAAGAATCTTCATAATAGCTAATTTTTGGTGTCTTGCTGTGAGCCAGAGCCAAAGCTGAGCAATCCTAGGATAGTTCCTAGTGGGCAGGTGAGAGTATGCTGCTCCATGATCTCAGTTTGCATGCCAGCTCCACCACTTATTGACATCCCTTGAGCCTCCGTTACTTCATCTGCAAAATGTGTGATTGAGATAACTAGGTTAATGTATTTAAGAGTTCTGAGGACAGTGCCTGGTACATAGTAGACTCTTCCAAATTAGTGTGAAAACTAATTGTGGACCTGAATGCTACTGAGATCATGCAAAATGACCAGTCTCTCAGCTAGAGTAAAGAGGGAGCCCTCTGACCCCACACAGCAAGTGCTTGACCCACTAATGCATTGCAGAGTCACTGGTAACACCTTCTTTCCAAAATGCTTGCTGATGGTGTCCTTCTTTTGCTCTGTGGTAGGTGGCAATACCAGCGACTCAGACACAGATTCTGGGACCACCGTCCTCAATTTGAAGCCCCGAGTGAGGTGCTTCTTGCCAGAACAGTTCTCAAAAAAAGCCCCCCAATCCTACAAAGTGGAATGGAAGAATGAGGTGGATGTTAATGCTGGCCGAGGGCAGCCCTGCACTCCCCCAGCTCCTCACAGCAAAGAGGGGGCCACACAGACCCCAGGTGTGCTCCGGCAGCCCCTTCTCTCCAAAGGACAGTTTGGCTCAGTGTGGGAAGACAGTGTGATTGAAGGTGACCGACCCAAACCACCCCCCAGGCTGGTCCGAAGGGCATCAGAACCTGGAAGCCGGAAAGCCCACTTTGGGAGTGAGAAGCCGTAATGGAAATGGCCAGAGTAGACGTGGGGATGAGGCTATGACTGACCCAGCACATCTATGGTTGTTACTCCAAAACCTGACATAAGAGAATCTGTTTCAAGCCCTCCCTGCATCTACATCCTCTCTCTGGGTGCTGGAGTCATGCCCTTGATTGATGGGACAACTGCTTATCCTAAGAAGAGGACAATCAATGAAAAAAAGTTCCATGAAATGTCTCTTGTGACATGTTGCTAGCAGTTGTAATCTTTATAGACTTAAAGGAAAACAACAACAATGGCTGCCTTTATTGAACTTGAATGACAGACTTGAAATTTTTAACACACTTGTTAGTGAAAATTTTAATATATACATATGCCTCAAATTTTATTTATGAAAAAATATGTATATCTGTGATCAGTTTTTAAGTGAATGGCATTTAAGAATACTCTGAACATCTTTCGAAGGTGTAGAGGGCAGCTCCTGGTGTTGGCGGCCCATCAGCTCAGAGTCCAGGTACCCCGGGTGCTGAGCCAGGGAGCAGGTGAGGTGGCCCAGCTACAAGAGCCCAGATCAGAAGTCCCATTACTTCTAGAGAATAATGAAAGATCAGCTAGGTTTTCATTTGTTCCTCATTCTACTGTGCATTGGGTGACATAGATTCCACTGCCTCTTTGTTTAGACGATGCAAAGAGGAAAGATGTGTGGGTGACACCAGTTTGTGATGTGTGACAAATCGGGTGGCGGCTCTGGATAAAGTTCAACCATGGGGCCTCATGTGGCATCGGGGCAGGACCTGCTGAAAACTTGCTATCAGGTTTCATAGTGTGATACTGGAAGGAGCAGGCAATAGGCTCCTGTTCATACCCATCCATGACCGCCTGCTTCAGAAGTTTTCTATAGAACATTATAGAACTTTGTATCCACATACCAGGCTCTAAGCAGAGATCTGAAGAGTTTTATAAACAATATTTCAGTGTTTAACAAATTGGTTTGAGTTCAGGCTTTGAATTTTATTCAGTAAGGAAGCACTTTGGAGAATGTGGGAATTCTATTATTTTGTACTAATCTGTAAATTTTTACCTTTCCCCCCACAAATAAAGTGGTAACTCATTTCTTCATATAAAAATAGATTCTACTTATCTGAGTACTTTTTTAAAGTATTGCAGAAAGACAAGCAGTGGAACATAATCATTAAAGATGATTTGAGTCTCTGTCTCTCATACTGTAGATTTCATTGGCCAGTTATTTTTTTCTGAGAAAATAAAACTTCAAAATCTAACTGGAACAATTTTCTAAATTTCCGGGTTTAGACATAAAAGTAAGCCATCCAGGTAGTTCCATGAATTCACACTGGTGATATGAGAAAGGATACAACTGACTACAATATTACTGATGAAAAACATGAATATGTTTTAAAAAAAAGACACAGTCCTTAGAAATTCTTGGCAGTCATTTTCTGCCCCTTCTTCTTTCCCACTGATGTGTAGAAGAAAATTTTCTAGCCTTTATTCTCATGTTCTAAAGACTTGGAATACTACTAGATTGTTGGGCAAGAGACTGAGAGTACACATAAAAGATACAAGCTCAAAAAGAACAGTTTCCTTCGAAACTCTCCTTAGACACAATTTGAAAACTACAAGCTTGGGATTCTGTGCCAAAATTCTTGATTTCAAATGAAAATATTCATATAAAATATGACACCTGCTGAAAATAAATTAAAGCTGATTTACTTTAGAATTTTATTATTGGAATATGATTCATCAGAGATATGATGTGTATTTTTGAGACTGCCAAGAGTCAATTTTAAGAAGTTAATGAAATTCAAAAAGGTAGGTTGAAATGTAAATTTCCTGAATTTTCCTGGTGTTCTATATTAATAAATATTGTAAGGAGTCTAAATTTCTGGAATTCAAGGAGAATAAATTTTTTAATAAAACTACTTCTTAAGGTGGTAGACCAAATTCAGCTTTCACTTCTTAAAAGTCAGGTAAAGAAATTTCATGACATCATGTAATTTTGGAAAAGGGAACATGTCATTTTATCTTTATTATCAGTATAAATTTTTTTATTCTTATTCGTTGAATGATAAAAGCAATGAAAAAGAAATTTCACTTCATTTATATTTTTCTCTATACTTTCTTCTTTTTTATAAAATCATTAAATTGTATGCACTAACGAAGGAGAGGGTATGGAGTTGAAAGCCTTTAACTAAATATAACAATCTAAATTTTGGTAATACAGAAAGATCCCCTATCTTAGATAATGACTCCCTTAGTTGGGACACTTTATTCAATTAAAGTTCAATGTGACTATAGAATGTTGATGGGTCTTTGGCATTTGAAGTAATAAATTTGATTTTTACTATCTATAAGTAAAAAGTCAGGGCTTATATTTTTTATATGTCTTTCTAAGGGCCAACTAGTTGAAACAGTTATGCCAGTTAGCAACTAGAAATTGACCTGTAAAAGTCTAATACTTTAAAAAATGTGTTGTGTTTTTGCCTCCAAATTATCTGGGCTCAATTCTCTTTGGTTTTTGCTAAGCTTTGTAGTAGGGGTATACCTGGGGGGGGGTGTGTTCATTTATATAAAATCTTTAAGAAGCAGTTATTTATTACATGCCTCAGTGTGTTTTGCATTTGTTGCACTACTCAAATCGTGTTTACATTAAAACTGGCATTTTATAATCAATCGTGAGAACTGTAATAGTTTGTTAGTTCACAGTTCACACTTGACTTTATTCCTGACAGTGATGAAAGAGATTACTTGTACAGCTGAAGAAGCTGTTGACGTAATCTGCTACTGCGTGAACTCTGTATGTCAATTCCCTTCAACAGGGAAAAGAAAGGCTCAGAACTCAGAACAGTCTGGTAATCTTGTTTTTTTGTGTTACTTTATTTTTTTTCACTTTTGGAACATTACATGTAGTGTGCTGGTACTTTATAGCCTGCATTTTAATCAGACCTGTTCTTCAACTTGCTTTTAAAGCAAGAGAGAGCTTCTTTTGGGTAACTGCTGGCTGGCAGCTGGCTGACAGTGACCATAGCTCTTTGTCCAAGAGAAAAGACACTTCCCTTCAAATTTTTTTTCCCAATACCATATACTTCATATGGAATGTGATGGCCCTGTCAGAAGGGTTCAGCCACCACAGATGTGCAGACAAAACACCCACCATGATTAGTGTCTAGTCTTTCATGTTGCATTGGCACATAGTTTTCTGACTCCTTTTGTTTTATTTTTCAATTTTTTTTTCAGATAAAATCCTATTTTACTACCTTTAAGAATAGTCAGTAAATAGTAAGTCAGTTCTCTGACCTGTATCATCAGGGAATGAGATTTCTGTGTAGAGTAAGCACATGTACTGTAAACATATCAAATTTTCAATATAGAGAGCATATTATTTTGAATGGTTCAGAACTTACTTGGGGAGCTTTCAGTATGCCACAAAGATTTTATGGGGACCCGTTATCATTGCAGGGTGAAGAAAGGTCTCTCCATTGAGATGCCCAGTAGACAGGAGCCAAACACACCAGTCGTGATTTTTTGACTATCACTACTGTAACAAGATACCATGATTTAAGTATGTAAATGGTTTTCTCCGTTTTTATTTGTGTTGTGTTGAGTCATAACTATAAATGGTAACTAAACTTAAAATGTAAGTGAAGCTCTCTGAATCCAGTAATGGTAATTTAGCTTCCCAAACAGAAATTTTATGTATTTAAAAGCTTAGTTTTATTAAAAATTTAATTTTATTTATTTTATATTTTATTTATTCATTTTAGAGAAAGGGGACAGAGAGAGAGAGAGAGAGAGAAGGGGGAGGAGCAGAAAGCATCAACTCCCATATGTGCCTTGACCAGGGAAGCCTGAGATTTCGAACTGGCAACCTCAGTTTCCAGGTCAATGCTTTACCCACTGTGCCACCACAGGTCAGGAAATTTTATGTATTTATACTGACAAAATTTTTCCTGGTTCCTGTGAAATGTTGTATAAAAGTTTAAATATTAAATCACATGGAAAGATTTAATTAATAACTATGGAGAAAATAATATATCACATGAAACAGGAAAGTCCCAGAAAGTTCAATTTTTAAATTTATATATCGAAACAATTTTCATTCGTACTAAAATGGGGTCATGATGGCTGAAATTCATGAAAGGTAAAATTTAAATTTTAAACATTTCAATTCTTTTCATTGCGAATACATATAATATCTAAAACAGAGTTAACACTATTCTTGTGTGAAAAAGACTGATTAGAAGAATAAAGATTATAATTGGTTCATACAATCTATATGTAAATAGACTCTTAGGTCAAAGATAATGTATGCTCTGAAATACAAATGCTGCCTTCTCAAGCCAACCAAAACAAACAAACAAACAAAAGTTAAGATAATGCTAACCATTGTCTTACCAAATGATTTTTAAAGATTATACAGCCCTGGCCAGTTGGATTAGTGGTAGAGCATCAGCCCAGCATGTGGATGTTCCAGGTTCAATTCTCAGTCAGGGCACACAGAAGAAGCACCCATCTGCTTCTCCACTCAGTCCCCTATCATTTCTTTCTCTATCTCTTTCACTCTCTCTCTTTCTCTCTCTCTCTCCCTCCCTCTCCTGCAGCCATGGCTCAATTGGAGCAAGTTGGCCCTGGGTGCTGAGGATGGCTCCATGGTTTCTGCTTCAGGTGCTGAAAAAGTCTGGATGCTGAGCAACGGAGCAATGCCCCAGATGGGCAGATCATCGCCCCCTAGTGGGTTTGCTGGGTGGATCCTGGTTGGGGCACATGTGGGAGTCTGTTTCTCTGCCTCATCTCCTCTTACTGAATTAAAAAAAAAAAGAGAACCTGACCAGGTGGTGGCACAATGGATAGAGCATTGGACTGGGATGCGGAGGACCCAGGTTTGAGACCGCGAGGTAGCCAGCTTGAGTGCAGGCTCATCTGGTTTGAACAAGGCTCACCAGCTTGGACCCAAGGTCGCTGGCTCCAGCAAGGGGTGGCTCAGTCTGCTGAAGGCCCGCGGTCAAGGCACATGTGAGAAAGCAATCAATGAACAACTAAGGTGTCCCAACGAAAAATTGATTATTGATGCTTCTAATCTCTCTCTGTTCCTGTCTGTCTGTCCCTGTCTATCCCTCTCTCTGACTCTCTCTCTGTCCCTGTAAAACAATAAATGAAAACTGTGTTAACATTAAATTAAAAAAAAAAAAGATTAAGCAGAGGTATATATCATCCCACCAAATTTTAGTTTTTTGTAACTTACAATTTGGGTCATCTGATCAAAACCATTTACTGCATTTGCTTCCATAATTAATTATTCCTTATTCTCAGGCATCTAGTTTAAGCCCTTTACTTAGAAATGGCATGATGAAGGTGCTTTGAACGTGGCCAAAGAAAATGCTCGCCCTGGTGACAAAATGCGCTGTGGCTCCTGTGTCTGTGGGATCTTGGCCTGAAGCTATGACTCAAGCTCTTGAACCCGCAGTTGTTTCTCTGTCGCTGCCAACATTTTAGCTTCCAGGGAAAATTGCAATTCATGAACTCGTAATTCTTTCTCCAGTGACTATTCCAATTCCAGGTGCCATTGGTGTTCAGCCTTCATCAAACACTGCAGCTCTTGAGAATGGTCAGCTTCCTTCTCCAGCACTCATTCCAGTTCAAGTCATTCCTGGTTCTCAGCCTGTAACCTGACACAAAGTTCTTGGATCTGCAGCTCTTTCTCCAGTGACCATTCCAGCTCATGCCATTGTTGGTGCTCGGTCTGAAGCTAATCTTGGAGCTTCTGACCTCGGGCAGCCTCTCACACAGAACTCGGTTTTTTTTCTCACAGGGCTGTAAAAAACACCCAGCTCACAGCCCCCAAAAGGATAGCCACAGGGAACCATATGCTAGAGAACAGCAACCACTCCACTACCCTACCTTTCAAGGGTGTCAGTGGCTCCATACCAACCTGATCCGAATCCTGCCCACTATGCCGGATGTAATGCTGATGGCTGAGGCCAGGCAGGTTTGTAGTGAATTCAGGCAGATGGTAGAGGAACTGCAGAGCCAGAAAGCATCAGGCCATACCCGTTTATTGGAAACATAAGAAAACCTGCTTTTCACAGTGTAGGGCAAGGGATCAGAAAAACCACCCTTCATGGTGGCGGCTGAGGGAATCAGGGAACTGTACCTTGCAGTGGTAGGAGAACGATCTGGGAGAATCACTCCTGAAGGAAAGCACCCATAGCTTTTCACAGAGACATACACATGCATTCCTGCCACACTGCTCACGCATTAATTGTGCAAAGTACTTTTTGAGTCCAGAAATCAGCAAGCAAGCCTAACACAGCTATTTGCCCACACCATCTCTCTGTAGAAATAGCCAAGCTTTCTAGAACCCCAAGCCTTGAGCCTATTTCTTAGGACTTACCAATTGTAGTTAGCATAGTATCAAAAGAGTGTCACTTCCTTTATAAACTTTTCAGGTAAGTTCAATGCCTCTAAAGTAAGAATCCAAATAAAATTAAATTGAACCACGTGAAATTGCAGGTAGTTGTGACTCACAAAAATAATTTCATGTGGCTCAACCTGATACTTTGGAAAGGATTACAGATGTAACTCAAAAGAATTAAAGAAACAAATCAACACAAAGTTTAACTGAGCAGATTTAATTTCCTTGAGGTCATATTCTATACAAATAATGTCCATTACAGCAGTGGTTTTCAAGCCCAACACAACAGTCCATACAAAGCAGTCATACATCTTGTGAAAATGGTCCCAGGGGGTCTGAGGTGGGCATGTCTGCTCCAGGGGATTCTGACACTGCTGGTCTCCAGAACACACCCTGAATAGCAGCAACATATTAGACTATTTAGTAGGAGTTGTAAGAAAATATTTATCTAAAAAGAAACCAGGTGAACAAAATACTAACATCACTAGTAGAGAATAACCAAAATGCTTCTCTAATCTCTACACTAAGAGCAGTCTGTGGTTTTCAGTATTTCCACTGGTCTAATTAATTGTAAAGCTTCATTAAATAAAGGCTTTAACTTCAAAAATAAAGTGCTGTGATTTAAATAATAAAAAGTAGGCCGTATTTAAGAGCTTCTAAGAAACTTGTTTACTTCTGAGTGAAGAAAATATAATCTTTAGA
The DNA here is from genome assembly GCA_037038555.1 of Rhynchonycteris naso. Lineage (NCBI taxonomy): Eukaryota > Metazoa > Chordata > Mammalia > Chiroptera > Emballonuridae > Rhynchonycteris > Rhynchonycteris naso. Next base: position 136,384,238 of record CM072998.1, read on the forward strand.
TGCATTCTTCTGAAATTCGACTTCATTACAAAAACCCTTGATTATTTATGGTCCTTTGAGTCTAACCCCATGACGAGTTGATACAGTCCTTAAGGGCAAGGCCATTCTATATCATATTTCAGTCTCCTCAAAAGGAAAGATTATTTGTTTAAAAGTCTAGAATTACAATAATAAGTTATATTTTTCTTATAGTTAGACAAAGGAAAGGACAATCTTCAAACTTCCAATTAATTCTTTAACATAAATATTTGAGTTTGCCCCACATCCAAATTCTATAACTACAGAAATATTTTCCTTCTTTACATACGATAAGTACTGAAGTTATAAAATGTTAGTGTTATAATATTATTTATATGTACATTAGGTAAAAACAGGAATAATATCCTTGTGGATTAAGAAGATTGACAGGAATGTGCACTTTTGTACTTTGTGTGAGGAAAAGAGGGAGTTCCCAAATAGTTTTTATTAATAAGTGATGTCATCCAAATAGAAAGTACCTTACAAATACCTTCCTGCAAGCCTGTCTAACCTCACTCTGGGCAATAATTTTGGAATGGCAGCTCTGTCCAGCCAGGAAAGGCGCCAAAACGTGTCCCTGTGTAGACCATACAGCTCATCCGTTCACAGGTGTGATAGTAAAATAAACAAAATGGTTTTCTACACAAGACACTGTACATCCCTCCAATAAAGCACACCACTTGACACTCTCTATTCTGCATGAAACATTATGGGGTACAATGCTGAGAGCTGGTGAAAGTATGACACATCGTGATTACATGCTTTTAACACACAGTCCAAATTGGTTAGATACTAATCAAAACAATCAAGTCTCCCCTGACCAGGCAGTGGCGCAGTGGATAGAGCATGGGACTGGGATGCGGAAGACCCAGGTTTGAGACCCCGAGCTCGCAAGCTTGAGCGCGGGCCCATCTGGCTTAAGCAAAAGCTCGCCAACTTGGACCCAAGGTTGCTGGATCCAGCAAGGGGTTGCTCGGTCTGCTGAAGGCCCGCGGTCAAGGCACATGTGAGAAAGCAATCAATGAACAACTATGGTGTTGCAAAGGCAATGAAAAACTAATGATTGATGCTTCTCACCTCTCTCTGTTCCTGTCTGTCTGTCCGTATCTATCCCTTTCTCTGACTCTATCTCTGTCCCTGTAAAAAAACAAAAACAAAAACAAAAACAAAACAACCAAGTTTCGCTCTGTGTTTTACAATAATCAAAACAAGTATGTCTCAGAATGATCCTTTCTCTACCTCCATAAGGAAGGGCTCTTAATGAGGACAAAAGATCTCTGGGCCTCACGTAAACCCATGGATTCAATCTCTGGGGTGAAGCTGGCCATCTCATTTTTAACCAGGTGTTATGACTTAAGAAATGACACACTGGCTTTAAGAAATCTAGTTCTTCACTCTCTAAGATTTTGACAACAGAAGTTCCCTCTTCACTTATACAATTGAATGGGAACCTAGATCCCAGATGACCAGCACTTTTTTAATGAGTTAACTTATTTTTATTTAGAAGAAAAATCCTTGGGTTTCTTCCCTTTTGCACATATCATGTTCTCTATCCCTATCACTGTTTTCCTGTCCTCCAGCTCTTTCTGCTGTGAGGCCCACATGGGAAGGGAAGACTTTCAGTGTTCTGTTTAGTATCTTCCCCTTCGGCTAGGCTCTGACTTCTGATAATCCCTCAGGCCTAAATGTAAAGCTGGAGGCTGACCTGGCTGAACCCACTTGGAAATAAGTCTTTTCACTTAAGATTACCCACCCCTTCCAAAACACCCTTCTCACATGCCTCTGTCCCTCATTCACACACCTCGTATTTTGCTTCTTTGTGTTGTTCAAATCCATTCTATTCACTCTTTAATCCACCACCACCATAGCGAGGTTTGTTTAGTGACATTATGAAAATAGCCACAAAGACTAATGCAGCCCCAAAACTAGGGGGGCCACAAGGGCTGACCTCCTGGGCAACTCCAGAGAGAAGGGGGGTGATGACCCGGCCCACTGCTGTCACTGACTGCCCCACACCTATGAGGGTACCCTTGGCCTGGGCCCCGCCAGCAGTTAGCTGGAGGTCTGTGATGCAAGTCCTACCAATGGCAGTGGAGAAGGACAGGAGCATGGAGGAGAAGACAACAGCTCCCACAGTGGGGGCCATACAGTAGAGCAGCAGGAGCAAGAAGGTGAGCGCACTGGAGTGCAGCAGGACCCTGTAGCAGTTGTGCTTGTACACCCGCATGACGGGCCCCAGGACTAAGCCAGACAGGGCCCCCAGCACACTGCTGTAACTGATGAGGTAGCTTGTCACCTTGGGCCTCATCCCAAAGCGCTCCTCAAGGGCCAAGACAAAATTACTATAGTACAGCATGACAGCCGTGGCCATCAGCAGGCGCACTAGAAATATGTCCCACATCTCTGAAAAGATCAGGCTCTTCATGTTTTGCAATGTGAACATAACTTCCATCCAAGGCGGCCTCGGGGTCTTCTCACTCACCATGCTCTGAGGGGTGGGGCTCGCCTCTTGCACTTCACAGTTTGTTTTTTCTAAAGGAGCATGGTTCTTATGCAATTGTAGCATGTTCTTTGAACTGGTGACCTTCCCTTCACTCAATGGAAATAGGCAGACGAGACCTGTTTAAATGCACCATCTGTTAAAGCAGGCTGAGTTAGGGCATGGATTGACAAGAGGTCATTCTACCAAATTCTTCTCTGTGAATACAGTCTTTGTGGGGGACAAGCAATTACTGGTGTTAGATTACTTCTGTATTTTTTTTATTAGCAGATTTACTAATCTGTATTTTTTAATCCAGTTTTCAACCATTTCCACAGGAGTTCTATTCCATTTCAGTATCAGAATTCAGCAATTCACCTTAAGGAAAAAATATCTATGCCTACATAATAATCACAATTTTTATCCCAGCTCAAGTTTCTGAGGGTTTCCTTTATCCCATCACTTCATATCTAAATTCTTAGGTTTTATATTTAAAGGCTTTCCTCATTACTTTGTTAATTCTCTATCTATCATCTGACTAACCATCCATTCATCATCAACCCAAAAACTGATTAGTAATGCTTTCTAAATGATGAATCTTCTGCTAAACACTAAAAATAATATATTTGCAAACAAGACAAGGCCTCTAACAATCCCTGTTCCCCAAGGAACTTAAACCTAAGAGGGGGTGCACACATGCAAACAGGCAATTAGACTACAGGGTAAGCATGATGCTATGGACAGAGACAATCAGCCTTGATGGTGTGTGTGGCTATGGGGCAGCTTGACACCAGCACCAGTGAGAAAGCACCAGCTTGGAGGATATGCGCTTTTGCAAGTCTCACGTCGAAACCTGTGGAGGCACCATTCACAGGGACCATGACACACCTAACCCAGCAGCTGTTATCCCTATTCAGATAATCCCACCTCTGCCCTCATGTGACTGGCACCTTCCTGCCTCAGTAGTTTTACTGATCCTATGCCATTCAAGTAGAATGACCCATTCTATGCTCCAAATTTTCTCAAAACTAAAGTCAGGCTTGCCATTCTAAGCCATCTTTCCTCCCTCAACCCTGTAGTTTTGGTCCTTCAGCATGTAAAGTTCCACTTGGGCCAGTCGGTGCTGCTTTCTGCTGTTTGCCGCAACTAACCCTGTGCATGTGGACTCTCCAAATACACTGCAAGTGGACTACTAACCAAGGGCTAATTTAGGACAGAAAACCAATCACATGAGAAAGCTAACCTAGACCTTTTATTTGTTTTTTTCCATAAAAAGGCCCTTGGATACATCACAGAATCTTGATTAAAATGTGAAAGAACTGTTGCTGATGGATGAAAAGTAGAGTATAGTTAAAATAATAAAAATGATAGTGATCACAACAATTAACATTTGTTGGGCGGTTTCCGTATATGTAGCAGTGGGGTAAACTGCTTATATGCAAAATCTCTTCTAGTTCTTATAACAAGTCTATGAGTTTTGTTACTCCATTTTATAGATGAGGAAACAGAGATAATCACTTAAGGCTCACATGGAAAAGCAGCAGAGCAGAGGTTTGAACCCAAGTCTGTTGCACTACAGTTTGAGTTCTTAACCACACACACAAAAAAATAATAAAAATCACTGACAAAAAAGATATAAAAGCCCTTTTTCAGGCGAAATGGCAGATCAGGGCAAGGACATAAAAAGCTGAAGGGAGAGATGGGTTGAAGAAAACAGCCATCTCTTGTTGATGAGAAAAATGTGACACATGGAATAAGAAAAGAGACACACACAATGCTCAGTTCATGGGAAGGCCCAGCACTCTGAGACACTGTCATCCAGCCGTCACTCTCCCTCCCTTTACTAGTCTCTTCACCCGCCTTAGTTCACAATTCTTAAGTGAGAAAAATAAATCCTTATTACTTGAAGTGACTGGAATTGGGGACACTTGCAGCTGAATGTGTTCCTGATTCAGATCCACTGACAGGCTTAGGTGAAGGTAAAGCATTAAATATCACTGTCACTGAAGAATCCAAACCAGAGCTCCACGCTCATGCTCTGTTTATACACTGACTCTTGACTCCTGGCAATCACATGTATGTTCACATGAACCTGGTCACATAAACTGGTCATGTGCTTGAAGCCATTTAACTTACATTCACATTGATTCATGAGACCTCTCCTCCTGGCTGAGGTTAAAGGTTAAACTTCTGGCATAAAATCATATGAGGACTGAGGTTAAACTCATGAACTTTTGCTCCTCGAGTCTGATACCCCAGCCCATCAGGGAATTCATCACTCAGCCTGAAACCTTGACTATGCAGACTCAAAAGGTTGTAGTAAAGTAGATCATTAAATTAAGGAAATTAAGGAACACTGAACAGCATGAATCCTCTTGTTAATAAAGCTATTTACCTAAAGGCCAGCCACCAGTCTCTGGGCAGAGGTCTAGCCTCTTTGCTTTAAGCTTCTGCATTCAAGGAGCTCACAGTCCAATACATATTCTTTAATTCATCAAATATTATTGAACAGTGGCTATATATGCCTGGCTTCTTCTGGGCAGAGATGACAGCAGTGAGCAAATCCAAACCCTTGTGGGGTTTACTAATTGTGTATGTTCAGGAGAGTAAGAAAACATACTAAATAATATAATTTCAGAAGAGCTATTAAGAATTAGTTATTTTAAACACAATGATCAAAGAAGGCCTCTTTAAGGAAGAAAACATGAGACTTGAATGATAAGAAGGAAGAACCCGTCAAGAAATGTGAGAAGAGAGAGGAAGAAAGATGACGATGGAGGGGGCAGACATTCCAACTGCCACTTCCCAGGACTAAATTGGATTACGACTTAATTTAAGAACAATCACCCTAAAAATACAACTTTGGACTAAAAAGTAAGAGGAGTCTTTTTTTTTTTTTTAATTAGTATTTTTTGTTTGTTTTTTTATTTTATTCATTTTAGAGAGGAGATACAGAGCAAGAGAGAGAGAGAGAGAGAGAGAGAGAGAGAGAGAGAGAAAGGAGGGAGGAGCTGGAAGCATCAACTCCCATGTGTGCCTCGACCAGACCAGTGCAGGGTTTTGAACTGGCGACCTCAGTGTTTCCAGGTCGACGCTTTACCACTGCGCCACCACAGGTCAGGCCAAAAGTAAGAGGAGTCTTTAAACAAGGATCACCGAAGAAGCCACAACGAGACTGGCAGGAAGGGCGGAGATGCGAAAAGGGTTGCCCTGCTCCCAGGAGTGAACGGTGGCTGAGGGTCTGGAGCAGAGGTGCTCAATACGTCAATCGTGATCTGCTGGTTGATCACGAAGGAAGTGTGGGTAGATCACATGACATTAAAAAGACATTTGTCTTTTGATTGGCATACAGGGTAGCCAATCTGACGTCTGAACTTTTGACACCCTATGCATTCACGTTAAACCGCGCTAACTTGTTCAGTTACATTGCTGCATAGTTAGCCTTCAATTTATTTAAACTAAATACAACAAAGGGTATAAAAATGAGTGCCGTAGCTGGTCCGAGTAAGAAGTCTAAAATCTACCACTTTCATACAGAATGGGAGGGGATTTTTTTCACTATGTTATATTCTAAGTGCGTTTGCCTTATCTGTCTGTGTGCCATTGCTATTCCAAAGAAGGGAAATGTGGAGCGGCTTTTTTGGACTGTTCATAAAAACTATGACATTGACTCTCCTCCGAAAAGAGAGCTGAGAAGGAGAAAGGTGAAAGAAGAATACACAATATTAAATAGTAATAACAGTAACTTAAATAATGATAATATAGAAGAAATAAATTTATGTTTTGCATTTTTATTATAGGTAGATCATTTTGACTTGGTCATCTTATAAGTAGCTCTCAAGCTGAAAAAGTGTGGGCACCCCTGGTCTGGAGGGACTCTCACCGTGGGATGCATTGCCCTGAGAGGTGTGGGTGCTCAGCCCCAGGCCTGGAGCCCCAGCCTAGAGCACCAGAACCTAGAACAGGCACCCAGACAGCATTAGCTGTGAAAAGTCTTGGGTTTCTGTTTGTGAGAAAGAGACACAGCTCTCGGATGCAGACTGAGTTTTAAAGGGCCCGCGCAGAACACCTCGTTGACAGTCATTTATTTAGGGCTCTAGAGAGGGAGAGCTGAGAGGACTGGAGTTGCAGGAGTATTGTGTAAAGTTGGAGGTCCAGGGAGAGACACTGTGGGGGACAACCACTGAACCCCTGTGCTGAGTCATTCTCTAGGACTGTAGTCACCATCTTTCTTGTTTGGAGCAATCCCCTCTGAGTGGCATCAGTTTGGAGAAAAGCAGCTGCAGCTGCTCTGCCCTCGGAGTCTTTCCTATCCCAGGGATGACAATGGAGTTCTGAGAAGCCAGGAAGCTGGGGGCGTGTCAGTGACTCAGGTTTCTGGTGTTGAGACTGGAGCTCCACACCCCCTACCCACCTAACTCCCACTCCCCTGCCCCAACACTCTCCTGAGTCTATGACTGGTGCTTCCACCTCACAAGAGACTAAGTGGAATCTCTCCAGAGGGCAGGCAGACCACAACTCTGGGTCTCAGAGGCCATACCCACCAGATTCCTGAGGCCTCACCCTAATGGTCTGTGAAGAAAGTCCGGACAGACTGACACCTGGGGCTGAGGGGCGGAGCCACACCCACCACCCTTCCTAATTGCTAAACTGCCACAGGCTCTAGACTCCAGCAGAGGTTTTTTCAGCAGCTGAGCCCATTGATCAGCCAGCAGACAGGCTGCAGGAGCAAGACTCAAGAGGGAAATTTGGACTTTTGAGCAGAATTTCCCCTGTGGGTAAAAGCCAGCCTAGGAGTGCAGCTTGGTATTTCCATGTAAACCTGGGCCCAGCAGAGGCAGCCACAAACTCTGAATTGCTTGTAGCTTCAAAATGGTTGCTGAGGGCCAGTCAACAGGCAGTGTCTTCCACTGGTCTGCACTAGATTCTTGCTTGGGAAGCCCAGGGCTGGCACATCCAGGGACCAGCTATGGAAAGCATTGGTTCAGGACCTAACAACCCTTGCTAGAGTGGGATCCTAAGGAAAAGCTCCTCACACATGGCCCAGCTGAGGCGAGTTCCACTCTCTGTGATCAGCACTGATACAGGGGCTGTAAGGCCAGTAGCCGCAGCTGCCATCACAGCCGCCTGGCCCATGCAGGTTTGAATTTGATTTGGACAGATGGTTATGAAACAATGGAGCCAAGAACTAGCAAGCCATTACCTTTAATCCTAGCTCACACCCAGCGGGTGAGAAATACACACAGTGGGAAAACACATCCCTTTCCATTCAGGGCTCCCAAAGCCACTGACTTATCCAAGTATTCCTAGAATCAAAGGTTTCTACCTCACCAGCCTTATTCACCTCTGTTCCCCATCTCCTTCTCTCTGCACAAACTGGCTTCTCCTTCAGCACTCCGCCATCTTGGCTGCTTCTCTCCTGCAATGCTAACTTCAGGAACCCAGAGAGAGTGAGCCCCGGGTCTGCCCCCATTTTATAGTGTTAAAATCAAAACCTTTAAGCCAATATACAAATAAGGAAGTCTCTGGTACAAAGTCACTTATCTGAGGCATAAATGGGATTCCTCATAAAAGTGCACCACCCCACATCATGCAACAGTCAAAGGTGTAGGGAAAAGCTGAGAGTTGAGAAGACCTTAGTATTAAAAGGATGGGAAAGGCTTAGTTTTAAAACTAAGCCCTAGGCTATAAGGATCCTGCCTGCTTATAGCCTGTCCCCCACACCCAATGCAAACTATAAGCAAGCAAACATACACATCATATTTGAAAACTTATTTGACCCACAGAGGCCCATGTGCATTGAATACGTTGGAGCTTCAGTCAGCTGTCCTGGGATCTGGATATTCTGTCGTGCTAGGCTAGATTCCACAGGGGGGAAGGAGGAGGGGCTTGAAGCATGGACATTTAAGGTGTGGGTCCCTGTGAGTCTATTGTTGGATCTGGTCGAGTGGCTTAGCCATCTTTGGTAGGGACATAGTCAGCCACAAGAGAGAATTCTCTCAGTCTTTGTCCCTGAGACCTGGGTATCAACAGCTGAAAGAACTTCAGCAGAGGGGGCTGTCAGCCACACTTGGTCTGAAATTGCTGCTCACCTAGTTGGGGAGAAATAAAATTTGAGTATCCAGCAGTGGCTGAGGGATTGGGCTCTGGAGTAGGGACCACATTCCCTGCACTGAGCTCCTGACCAAGAGACTCCTGAAGTAGGGGGTCCCACAGACATTGTTTTCACAACCTCAGCTGCCCTAACCCACCAAGTGTGCAACCTGTAGAGGTGATGGTTAGATGAGCCCACACTACGATCTTACTACAGAAGACTCTGTGGGAAGACCAGCAGCTGCAAGAAAAGGAGGAGCAGCTGAAAAGTGAAAACAAATCTTACAAAGCCTGGGGCTTTTACGGAGCTGTGGTCATCTCTAAGCAGAAGAAAGCTGATCCTTCTACAGAGGTTGACCCCTCCCATAGTACACATACACAGAAAATGCACACACAAAGAGCAAAAAGTACAGTAGCTACAGACAGGTAGCCCAAAGTGGGTAACAAACAACAGCTGACCCCAACCCAAGAAGAACTAGAGCCAACAATACTGGTCATGGGTGGCAGACAGCACCAAGCCTAGACTCAACTACCTACACAAGCAGCACACTCAAAGGTGGAGTCTAGCAGGCACCAGACACTGGAGAATAAATATGCCCAACAGGACAAACATTGCAGAGTGTGTAATACACATGATCAAGGTTAACACTTAGAGCCAGTCATCCTGAAGGGATTAACTGTACCCACGAAAAGACCAAGTGTATCTAATACTTACATACAACAAAAGGGAAAATAGTAACCTCAAGAAGCATTCCTAGAAATGACAAACAAAGAAAAAAAGTGGCCTGGAGGACAGTACCAACGAGACCATCTTCTTCATAAAGACTACACAAAAACTTCAAAGTCAGACAGTGCTACCTAATACACAGACAAAAGGGGTAGACAGAGAAATGCAACCCAAATGAATCAACAAGAGAAATCCCCAGCAAAATAACTGAATGAGATGGCAGTAACCAAAACACCAGATGCAGAGTTTAAAACAATAATTTTTAGAATGCTCACAGATCTTAGAGCAACAATGAATGAACAATGAGCACATAAATAAAGAAATAGCAAGCATCGAAAACAACACTGAAATCACAAAAAGGAACCAGTCAGAAATGACAAATACAATATCAAAAATGAAGACTGCACTGGAAGGAATAGCAGGCTGCATGAAACAGGAATGAATCAGCGATTTAGAGGTCAAGATAAATGAAAGCATGGAAGCACAGCAGCAAAAAGAAAAGAGGTTCAAAAAGCCTGAGGAAACTCTAAGAGAGCTCTGTGACAATATGAAGAGAAACAACATATGTATCATAGGGGTTCCTGAAGGAGAAGAGAAAGAACAAAAATGGAGAACCTGTTTGAAGAAATCATAGCTGAAAATGTTACTAAATTGATGAAATAAAAAGTCACACAAGTTCAAAAAGCATAGAGATTTCCATTAAATAGAAGCCCAAAGAGGTCTATACCAAGACACATCATAGTTAAGCCGTCAAAGAGACAAAGAAAGAATACTAAAAGCTGAAAGAGAAAAGCAGTTACCTACAGAGAAGCCCACATAATGATACCATCAGACTTCTCAACAGAAACACTTGAGGCCAAAAGGGATTAGCAAGAAATAATCAAAGTAATGCAGAGCAAGAACCTACATACAAGCCTTCTTTATCCAGCAAGGCTATTGTTTAAAATTGAAGGAAAAATAAAAAGATTTCCAGACAAAAAAAACACTTCAAGGAATTCATTACAACCAAACCAGGATTGCAAGAAATGTTAAGGAACCTGCTGTAAAAAGAGCTAAGGAAAAGAAAATTGAGAAAAAGAGAAAAGTAGGTTTAAAAAATAAAATGGCAAAAAACAACTACATATGAATAATAACCTTAAATGTAAATGGATTAAATGCTCCAATCAAAAGACATAGGGTAGCTGCATGGATAACAAAACAGGATCTGTACATATTCTGTCTAAAAGAGACCCACCTCAGAACAAAAGATACACATAGACTAAAAGTGAAAGGATGGAAAAAAGTATAAAAAAATGCTGGGGTAGCAATACTTATATCTGACAAAATAAACTTTAAAACAAAGGCTATATAGCAAGGGATAAAGAAGGTCCATACATAATGATAAAAAGAGCAATCCAACAAGAGGATATAACCATTATAAATATCTATGCACCTAATATAGAAGCACCTAAATATATAAAGCAAATGTTAATGGACATAAACGGCGAGATCAACAGCAATGCTATAACAGTAGGGGATTTTAATACCCCACTAACATCACTGGATAGATACTCCAGACAGAAAATTAACAAAAAATCAGCAGCCTTAAATGAAACACTAGATCACCTGGATTTAATAATTATCTTCAGAATGTTTCAGCCCAAAGCAGCAGAATATACATTCTTTTCAAGTGCTCATGGTACATTCTCTAGGATAGACCACATATTTGGACACAAAACAATCCTCAATAAATTTAAGAAGACTGAAATCATATCAAGCATCTTCTCCAATCAGAATGGCATAAAACTAGAAATCAAGTATAATAGAAAACTGAAAAACATTCAAACACTAGGAGGCTAAATAGCATGTTATTAAATGACAAATGGGGTAACAATGAGATAAAGGAAGAAATAAAAAATTTCCTTGAAACAAATGAAAATGAACATACAACAACTCAAAATTTATGGGACACAGCAAAAGCAGTCCTGAGAGGGAAGTTCATAGCATTATTAAAATACCTTAAGAAGCAAGAAAAAGCTCAAATAAACAACTTAACACTGCATCTAAAAGAACTAGAAAAAGAACAACAAATAAAGCCCAGAGGAAGTAGAAGGAAGGAAATAATAAAGATCAGAGTGAAAATAAATCACATATAGGCTAAAAAAACAATACAGAGGACCAATGAAACCAAGAGATGGTTTTTTGAAAAGGTAAAAAAGGTCGATGAACCTTTAACCAGACTAATCAAGAGAAAAAGAAAGAGGACTCAAATAAATAAAATCAGAAATAGAAGTGGAGAAGTAACAATTGACACCACTGAAATACAAAGGATTGTAAGAAAATATTATGAAGATCTGTATGCTAAAAAAATTGGACAACCTAGGCAAAATGGATAAACTCCTAGAAAGATATAACCTTCCAAAACTCAGATTGGAAGAATCAGAAACCTAAACAGACCAATTAGAACAATGAAATTAAAAGAGTTATCAAAAACTTTCAGAAAACAAAAGCCCTGGACCAGATGGCTCCACAGGCGAATTTTACCAAATATTCAAAGAAAACTAACACCTATCCTTCTCAAGCTACTTCAAAAAATTCAAGAGGAGGAGGGAAGACTTCCAAGCTCCTCTTATGAAGCAACCATAATCCTCATTCCAAATCCAGGTAAAGACAGTACAAAGAAAGAAAACTATATGCCAATATCCCTTATGAACACAGATGCTAAAATTCTCAACAAAATATTAGCAAACTGGATCCAGCAATACATGAAAAAAATCATACATTATGATCAGGTGAGATTTATTCTGGGGAGGCAAGGCTAGTACAATATTCACAAATCAATCAGTGTGATTCATCACATAAACATAAGAAAGGATAAAAATCATATGATAATATCAATAGATGCAGAAAAAAAATTTGATAGAATCCAGCAGCCATTTATGATAAAAACTCTCAGCAAACTAGGAATATAAAGAACATACTTCAACATGATAAAGACCATCTATGACAAACCCAAAATCATAGTCAATGGGCAAAAATTAAAAGATATTCCCTTAAGATCAGGAACGAGGCAGGGATGCCCCCTTTCACCACTCTTATTCAACATAGTGCTAGAAGTCCTAGCCACAGCAATGAGTCAAGAAGAATTAAAAGGCATCCAAATTGGTAAAGAAGAAATAAAACTATCATTATTTGCTGATGACCATGATACTGCACATAGAAAACCCTCAAGTCTCAGTCAAAAAACTACTAGACCCAATAAATGAATTCGGCTATGTGACTAGATATCAAATTAATATTTAGAAATCAGTGGCATTTTTATACACCAACAATGAACTGTCTGAAAGAGAAATTAAGAAAATCCCCTTCACTATTGCAACAAAAAGAATAAAGTACCTAGGAGGAAATTTAACCAAGTAGGTAAAGGACTTGTATGCAGAAAAGTATAAAATATTGATAAAAGAAACCGAGGAAGATACAAACAAGTGGAAGCATATGCCATGTTCATGGATATAAAGAGTAAACATCATTAAAATGTCTATATTACCCAAAGCAATCTGTAAATTCAATGCAATTCCTATTAAAATACCAATGGCATACTTTAAAGACATAGAACAAATATTCCAAAAATTTATATGGAACCAAAAAAGAACACGAATAGCCTCAGCAATCTTGAAAATGAAAAATAAAACACTTCCTGATATCAAGTTATACTACAAGGCCATTGTACTGAAAACAGCTTGGTACTGGCATACAGATCAATGGAACAGAACAGAGACCCCAGAAATTAACCCATGCCTTTATGTTCAATTGACATTTGACAAAGGAGGTAAGAGCACACAACGGAGTAAAGACAGTCTCTTTAATAAGTGGTGTTGGAAAACTGGACAGGCACATGAAAAAAATGAAACTAGACCACCAGCTTATACCATTCACAAAAGTAAACTCAAAATGGATAAAAGACTTAAATGTAAATTGTGAAACCATAAACATCTTGGAAGAAAACATAGGCAGTAAACTCTCCTATATTTCTCATAGTAATATTTTTGCTGATTTATCTCTACGGGCAAGTAAAATAAAGAACAGGATGAACAAATGGGACTATATCAAACTAAAAAGCTTTTGCACAGCTAAATACTCCACGAATAAAATAAAAAGACAACCCACACAATGGGAAAACACATTCGCCAATATGTCTGATAAGGGGTTAATAACCAAATTTATAAAGAACTTCTAAACCTCAACACCAGGAAGGTAAACAATCCAGTTAAAAATGGGCAAAAGAACTGGATGCTTCTCCAAAAAGGACATACAAATGGTCAACAGGCATATTAAAAATGTTCAATGTCACTAATCATAAGAGAAATGCAAATTAAAACCACAATGATATACCACCTCACACCTGTCAGAATGGTGCTCATTAATAAAACACCACACAATAAGTGCTGGCAAGGGTGTGGAGAAAAGGGAACCCTTCTGCACTGATGGTGGGAATGCAGACTTGTGCAGCCACTGTGGAGAACTGTATGATTTTCCTCAGAAAATTGAAAATGAAACTGCCTTTTGATACAGCTATCCCATTTTTAGGAATATATCCGAAGAATTCTAAATCACTGATTCAAAAGAAGAAATGTGCCCCCATGTTCGCGGCAGCATTGTTAATAATAGCCAAGATCTAGAAACAGCCCAAATGTGCATCAGTGGACGATTAGATTAATAGCAGTGGTTCACATACATAATGGAATACTACTCGGCCGTGAAAAAGAAGAAAATCTTACTTTTTATGACAGCATGGATTGACCTGGAGATTATTATGCGAAGTGAAATAAGCCAGGCAGAGAAAGAAAAATATCATATGATCTCACATATATGTGGAATCTAATGGACAAAGTGAACTGAGGAATGGAATAGAGGCAGAGGTGGGGTCACAGGGACAGTAGTCAGAAGGAAGGGGGATGAGGCGATGGAATCAGAGAAGGTAAAGGGATTAGTGAAATTATATACAGTGTGTCCGTAAAGTCATGGTGCACTTGCTTTCCCGTGACCGTGACCGGTCAAAAGAGCAACATGACTTTACAGACAGACACACTGTATACATAACACAGAGATATAGATAACAAGACAGCAAATCCTAGAGGGAAGGGGGAAGCGAGTTAGTGGGAGAGGACAAAAGGGATATAAAAAGGGACACAGGGGTGGGAGTGAGGGAGTTAAATTCAGTGAGACACTAAAATCCATGTAAACACAATAAATTAAAAATTAATAAAAATTAAAATAAAAGAATTATAATAGTTCAAAAAATATATAAAAGAAAAGAAATGTGAGAAGAACGTTGCAGATAGAAGAACCAATTAAAATGCCCTCCTGTGGAAATAAGCCTGGCATGTGTGAGGTTGACCAGTAGCCAGTGCAGCTAAAGCACATGGAGGAAAGCAGAGGGAGTGGCAGGCCAGCCCAGCACTGTGCAGACAGACAAGCACATTCTTTAGCATGCCAGTAGCCCACTGGGAGGTCTGCAGCAGGGATAACGTCTTTTATTTTTCAATAATGAGTCTGTCTCATTCTGTTCTAAGAAAAACGAAGTATAAGGAAATAAAAATAGGCAGACTGGTCAGTATGAATGAATAAACCAAACAATTTTTTCATAATATAATGGTAACTTACCAGCATTGAGAATGAAGACAGAAAAACAGAGGATACATGTTAGATAAAATCCACCATCTAGTTCAATAAGATAGCCACCAACCATGGGGCCCAAGATGAAGCCTACACTAGATGCTGTGTTTAATTGTCCAATGAATAATGGCCGTTCCTTCTCTGGAACCAAATCAGAAAGTAGAGCCCTTGAAATGGACAGTGTATGTTTAAAAATACCTGCAAGGAGACAAGAAACATGTTCCGTAACATTTTCTGGTTTAAACACGTATTGCTTGTGATCCAGCATTTTACCTCTCTCCCTGATGAAGTTCTAATCCATATTTTTGAACCTCTAAGGCCAGCCAACAGGTTCCATGCCACCATGACTGGACTCCTGGTCTAGCCCCACCATTCTGGTTTGTCACCTTGTCTCTGCTAATCAAGCTCCTGAATCTTCAGCCTGCCCACCTCCCGGCATAATATCCCAGTGTCTCTAGTCCTCTCTGCTATCCATGGTGGGTTCTATATAGAAATTTATTATTAATTATTCATGAACTCAGGAAATATTTTCTGCATCCCTACTATATATCCAGCATAGACCCTAACCCTGAGGGTAATAACACAAGCAACAGAGAAGGGAAAGAAAAGGCAAATATCCCTGTCCTCGCAGAGACTGCAGAGCGGTTTGAAGGTCATAGGTGCTATGGTGAGAAACGGAGCAAGGAGGAAGGACAGTGCGTGAGTGAAAATGTAAAAATATGATGACAGAGTAGTCATTGAACCAGTACCACTGATTTTATTCCAACAAGAAGCTTGTGAAAGTGTTGACTAAACAAATTGAGAGCTGTGATAACACTTAATGAGAGATTAAAGTGTATGTAACTTTATATTCCTCATACTTCTGCTGATTATGTGACTTGTATGCACCCATACGTAGACCAAACACTACTAATAAATGCTGCTGGCAGGTCTTCCTGATAGCTTCTAACCATGACGGGGCACAATGGTTTCCAGTGATCTCCCTGAAGGAAGCACTGCTCTGCATATCACTCACAAAGCAGGTCATTCTATATTAATATAACCCTTTCAGTAGTACGAACGGTCATGTACGTCCTCATGCTTCCTGACCATCCAGAGTAAAAGAATTTTTATTTTTAAAATGTGTAGGCAACATTAAAAAAAGGCAAATGTATGTTCTTCTTGTTCCCATAAGCTGGTTATCAAACAAACATGATTTTAAGTTAATAAAACTGGAACTGGAACTAATATAGTTCCTTGGAAACAAAAAACAAAAAACTCACTCCCAGGGATCAGCAAGCATGAAAAAAACTCACTACTCAAAGGGATAATAATTCTCCACGTAAGTCTCCACATTTCATGACAAATATAGGTTCTATTTATATCTCATCTGTTTCTTTAGAATTATGAACAGTCTTGCCACTGAACAGTGGAGAATATTATACTGTAGAAGGACATGCTGCCACCTAAACCAAGAATATGAAACAACTTGCGACATCAAGTGCACCCAAAATAGCTATCAGTTGGATTCCCTGTGTAATGGCAGGGTTTGTTAGGATGATTGATCACATTTAAAGCAAAGACTTTCATAAACCATTTTCTTAAGTAAACAATGAGAACAAATAAAAGGCATGGATTTTGGAAGGTGAACACAAAAGACTCACCCATTCGGGTAGCAGCATCTGTCAATGCTCTGAGTAAGGTGAAGAAGAAACACAGAAACTCTAGGGCTCTAACCTCTAAGAAAGGTAGAGGGAATTAAAAGTTCCCATAGTAACCACCTATCCACTTCACCACCCAGCATTCACAAGCAGTATTTTAACGAATGAATAATATAAAAGCTATTTCAAAAATGGTAGAGACACTCAAGAGCAGTTTGGAGACAAAACTAAGCCATGAATCACACCTTCATCTTAGTGTCTGCCCGCAAAGGGATGGCCGGGTTTATAGAAGGCTGCAGGAAAGCTACAACAGTCAGGATCAATTTGAAGTCAGGAAGCTCAAAATTATAAGCTCACTGAAGCCAGAATAGCAACCACAGTGCTGGTCAAAGACATTTAACAAATTCTCCACGCTGAGGGCTTTGCGCTCTGTCTCATACAAGGTTTGAAGCTATGGACAACTCAGCAAAGTCTGACTGATGCTAAGTGCTCAATCAAAAGTGGCTGCTGGAGTTACTGTTCTAGTCTGAATCATCTTTATGCCCTCTGTACATAAGTTCTAATCAAAGAGGCATTGAAAAGCAGGCACAGCCTTTCTCTATACATATAAGTGACTTATTTTGAAGGGAAACAGAGCAGCAAGAACTCACCAACAGGGACTCTGGCGAGGGCAAACATAAACAAGTTGGTAGATGCTCCAAGAATAAGATAACCCAGGGCACTGAAAAGAATGCACACCAGCAAGGAAAATCGTCTTCCAACCACATCACTCCAGCATCCCTGAGAAGGGAAGAAACACAATGAGTCGTTTGACTCACTATAAAATAACCACCAAGAAAACACTCCCCCCACCAATACAATCAAGTGGAAAACAGCAGGAAATTTGGGCTAAGATCCTTAGATGCTCAATTCTATTATACCATTATTCAATAAATTATTTTCTCTGGTCTTATACAAGTTGAGTGTGAAAGTATAACAGTTTTCTTTATCAAAAAATAAAAATAAAAAAGGCCAAGGTAACAAAGAAAGCATCTGTGATAATATGGGAGCTAAGAATGGTTGGAGAAATGGTAAAATATACCTTTTAAAGTCTTATTTTCAGCCCTGGCCGGTTTGCTCAGTAGTAGAGCGTTGGCCCAGCATGTGATGTCCTGGGTTCAATTCCTGTCAGGGTACACAGGAGAAGCAACCATCTGCTTCTACACCCATTCTATCCTCACCCCTTCCATTCCTGCAGCCATGACTCAAATGAACAAGTTGGACCTGGGTGCTGAGGATGGCCCCATGACCTCGCCTCAGCGACTAAAATAGCTCCATTGCTGAGCAATGGAGCAGTGGCCCAGAAGCACAGAACAGCAGCCCCAGAAGGGGGTTTCTGGGTGGAACCCAGTCAGAGCATATGTGGGAGTCTGTCTCTCCACCTCCCTGCCTCTCACTTGATTTTTTTAAAAAGACTCATTTTCATCTTCATTATCGCTTTATGCATTTAAATTCTTCAGTAACTGTCTTCAGTTTAGAAATCTAGAAAATACTGAAAAATAAATAAATATCAAAATACTTCACGATCCTCAAATTTACAAATGTTTCTAACAAAATATAGTAATATAGTATTTTATAACTTTTACCAATTAATAACACTGGGGAACAAAACTTTTGTGGCATCCACAAAAACACTTGTTCTTACCTAATTCGAGTGTGCTGATCTCAAATCAGAAATTAGTTTTCCTCTGTAAGCTACAATTTCTTTGCAATTCAAGATTTTAGGTTTTCATCTTATTGTAAAATTTTCAACATTTAGTTTAACATAATGAAGTAGAATGTCTTCTTGGACATCATCTTTGTGAAAATATAATAATTTACATAATGCAGTAAACACTAATACACTAAAAGATATGATTGCATCAGAATTTGTCTACAATTTCAAAATAGAACATATTAAAACACTTATTTTAATCATAAAATTTGTGCAAAACTAATTTAAATTCTATTCAGGCAAAAATTTGCATTTGTGTACTTCTTGAGGACAATCTCATTTGATGCTCCAGCAATAGTCTGCTCATCACTAACAGCTCCAAGATTTTAAGGACACTTATCAAGGTGACTGTTCAGGAAGTGAATCTGAAATGCTCATGTTACATCTAATGTAGTGGAGGGCCAACAGCATCCTTTGAAGCAGAAGTTCATAGTTTTCTGCTTTTTTGTTGCCAAGGAAGTTCTTTGTAACTGCCAAAAAGACTGCCATGCTGCTTTCTCCTCCTTATTCATCTTCCTAGCAAATTCTTTGTCACGTATGAGGGTTCGAATTTGAGGTCCATCGAATATATCCACTTTTATCTTCTCGAAAGATAAGACAGGAAAAGCAGAAATATGTTGAAAGCATTCACTTTCTCTATTCAAAGCCTGAACAAACTGCTTCATTAAGCCAAGTTTGATGTGAGGTGGGGGAAAGATGATCCTGTCTCGATTAACTACAGGTTCATTCACAATATTTTGCATCTCTACTTCCAGAGCTTCATGTTTTGGCCACTGCTTCTGTGTCCAGTGCTTCTCCCCAGCTCGGCTGTCCCCCACACACAGAAAGCAAGGATACTTTGTGAAACCTCTCTGTTGTCCTAGCAGGAAATTTACCATTTTAAGATCCACACAACTGATCCAGTTATGCATCTCATACTTCAGTAAGTCGAGGACAGTTTTTATGTCATTATAATCTTCTCGCAGATGAGTTGAATAACCCATTGGAACCGCTGCATAAACATTACCGTTGTGTAGGAGAACACATTTCAGACTCCGTTTAGAGTTGTCAAGAAATAGCCACCATTCTGTTGGACTGTAAGTGGTAACGCCTAGCTGCCTGAGAAGATTACTGATACCATGACAGTAAACAATAATTTGTCTTTGGAAAAAAGTCCACAAAAATTTGTTCACGTTTCCTGAAGTGGGATACTTTAGCTGACTGGTGAAGTAGATTATTTTCTTGAAGCTTGGAGGCTAATAACTCAGCTGCTTTCTTTGATAGGCCCCAATCTCTTACTAAGTCATTCAATTAGGGTTGGCTAAACTGCTGAGGGGTTAATGACTGCTTGGCATCAGAAGAAGACCCTTCAGATTCTATAACTATTTCCTCATACATCTCATCAAAATACACTTGATCACCATGTTCACTTTCTTCATCCTTAGAAGAAATAAAACCATTGAAAACTGGAACCAGGAGTATCTCAGAGTGTGGGATATAGGTCATGTTGCTGAAGAAATATTAGGATATGCAAGATATGCCGTTTTTTCTTGCCAATGCCCAGTCATGGATCAGACAAATAAGAGTCACTGCTGTGGTCTTTAGGTTCATGCCAAACCATTAGAATACCAAAAGGCATTTCTTTGCATTTTCCTTTTGTCCAGTTATGAACATTTCCTCACAATTATGACACACAATATGAGGAGCCCAATTCTTGTCTTGATCACCAAGGGGAGCTTGAAAATAGGCAATATATGCACGTGTCACAAATGATTAAATATTGTGCCTTTGACATTGAAGTGTATAACAGCCACATATATAACAGAAGGTGCAGGACTTTTCTTATATTTACGTGTACTCTAAGAAGCCATGCTTCAACCTTAAAACAAAATAAGAGGGTGTTTTTATCAGATAATAACTTTTTACATTTAAAAACAACTACAATTATGTAAAAGTGATGTTTGTAAAACATTAATTTCCCTGTGGTTATGTTCAATCCAAGAGTCATTGCCCTTTAACTCCAATTTAAAAACCAATGCATGCCATTAACTGTAACAAAAAATTAAAATTGCATAGAAACTGGAGCATGCACCAAAAAATGGATCACATATTTGGAATCAGTGGTGCAGAGGTATATAGAAAGAGTTCTAAAACCTCATGCAACAGAAATGAAAAAAAAAATTGTTTCCCAGTGTTATTCCATGACATCATTTCATGTCATTGAAAATTTGCCCTAATGTTTTTCTTTTGCTTAAGAGCATCTGTTCTCTATTGTCATCACAACCATGAATTTTATCATTAATTTTGTCAATTCAACAGATTAACATGATTTCTCATTGTTCCAATGTGAATTGCTTTGATTATTATTGAAAGGCAACATTTCCCACATCCTTTTTTTTTGTTTTACTGATATAACTGACATATAGCACTGTTTAAGTTTAAGGTATACAGCATGACTTGACTTACAAATATTGCAAAATGATTACCACAATAAGTTTAACTAACCCATCATCTCATCTGGATATAAAGGAAAGGAAAAAATGCTTTTTCCTTGTGATGAGAACTTCTAGAATTTACTCTTAAACTTTTTCTTTAAGTTTTCCCCTCTTTTATGTTTTAAGACTTTATTCATTTTAGAGAAGAGACGGAGAGAGAGAGAGAGAGGGGTGGAGGAGGAGCAGGAAGCATCAACTCCCATATGTGCCTTGACCAGGCAAGACCAGGGTTTTGAACTGACAACCTCAGTGTTCTAGGTCAATGCTTTATCTACTACACCACCACAGACCAGGCCAAGTTTCAAATATACCATTCAACAGTGTTAACTATAATCACCATGCTGTACATTACATCCCCAGTACTTAATTATAACTAGGAGTTTGTACCTTTTGAACACCTTCATCCAATTTGCTCACCCTTGCCTCTGGTAACCAGATTTGATATCCTTTTCTTAACAATCTCATTTAAAAGTGAATGTTTATTGTTTTGAGATTCCATATACCATACATATGAGATCATATAGTACTTGTCTCCCTCCGTCTTACTTGACTTACTATAATGCCTTTAAGTCCATCTATGTTGTCACAAATGGCAGGATTTCCTTCTTTTTATGACTGAATAGCATTCCACTGTGTGTGTGTGGGGGGGGGGCAGACGTGTGTGTACGTATAAATACAAACACATCTTCTTTATCATCTTTTTTCTAAGCAAGAGAGAAAGAGGGAGAGGGACAGACAATAAAGAGAGATGAGAAGCATCAACTCATAGTTGCAGCACTTTAGTTGTTCATTGATTGCTTTCTCATATGCACCTTAATTGGGGGCTCCAGTTGAGCCAGTGACCCCTTGCTCAAGCCAGTAACCCTGGACTCAAGCTGGTGAGCCCACTCTCAAGCCAGCGACCTTGGGGTTTTGAACTTGGGTCCTCATCATCCCACATCGACGCTCTATCCTCTGCGTCACCAACTGGTCAGGCTGGATGAACACAAGTTGTTTTCACATCTTAGCTACTATAAATAATGCTGCACTAAAAATAGGGGTACAAGGAGCTCTTCAACATAGTGATTTCATTTCCTTTGTATATATTCCCAAAAGTAGATAAACTTGCTGGATTATATGCTAGTTCTATTTTTAATTATTTGAGGAACCTCCATACTGTTATTTTCACCAACAGGGCTTGAAGGTTCCCTTTTCTCCATATCCTCATCATTATTTATCTTGTGTTTTTGGTGACAGCCATTCTATCAGGTGTGAGGTGATAGCTCATTGTGGTTTTGATTTTCATTTTCCTTAATGATTAGTGATGTTGGGCACCTTTATTCCGGTTTTTGGCCAAGTTTTTAATTGGATTATTTATTTTTCTGCTCTTCAGTTATTTAAGTTCTTCATATTTTTTGGATATTGATCCTTATTAGATATATGGTTTGCAAATATTTTACTTCCATTCCAGAGTTGCCTTTTTATTTTCATGATTGTTTCTTTTGCTGCACAGAAGCTTTTGGATGTAGTTCCACTTGTTTATTTTTTATTTTATTGCTTGTGCTTTAGGTATCACATACAAAAAATAATTGGCCTTTTTTCCTGTTTTTTCATTTTTTTCTATGAGTTTTGTGGTTTCAGGTCTTTCACTTAAGTCTGCCAGTTATAATTCCCATATGTGGGACATGTCAGAGTCCTGACAAGCATGGCTCCCTTCTGAACCACTCTTATTGCAAGTAAGGAGCTTGGTGAAACCACAGAAATGGTTCAGGGTGAAGGTGGCCCAGGGGGAATCTTGGTAGGTGAGTGACTAGCTAAGCCCTCCTAGTGCCCCTTTATGGAAGTCTGAATGTGAGGCACACAATGTAAGAGAGAGCTCACAGGGAGAAGTTGAGAGATACAGAGAAGACCTAAGCAGAAGGCAGTGAAGAAGAACAGAGGAAAGTGGTGGTTTGCTCTGTGCTCTGTGGTACCTAGGAGGTTGTGTGTTGTGTGTGTTGTGTGTGT
The DNA here is from genome assembly GCA_037038555.1 of Rhynchonycteris naso. NCBI lineage: Eukaryota > Metazoa > Chordata > Mammalia > Chiroptera > Emballonuridae > Rhynchonycteris > Rhynchonycteris naso. The sequence continues at coordinate 136,407,063 of CM072998.1, forward strand.
GTAACCTCAGATACTTCAGGGATAAAGGGCTGCCTTCCTAACTCATTCTTTACTAATTTTTAGTATTCCACAAAAACAGCTTAGATAAAACCAACTCCCCTTGTCAACTAAAAGTTGTGGCCTTTAATGACGCAACCAGAAGTCACTGGTGAGACTTCTGAGAACGTTCTTTAGAAGTGGGGTAGGGTTCTCACAAACAGTATTCTCCTTTTCCTCCTTCCATCTTTCCTACTGAGAACATTCCCACAGTGCAGGAGGCTGAGCAGGACAACACAGGAGGCTGGTCTCCAGCAGCACCTCAGACCCTTTGGGCAGTCTTGGAGGTCAGCTGCATGTTTTTCTGCTTAACTTTTGAAGTGCTCTGTTCTGTGTAGATGGACACAAGCCTGACGGAGAAGCCCCGCCCTACTACAGTGCCTCTACACCGAGCCACTTTATACACTGATGTTCTGAGTCACACTTTTTGAAAAAACTGTCTAGATAATAACCGCTAAACACAATCATAGTGATAGAGTACTGTCTGAGGGAAGTCAAGAACAGGGTCTCCAGTAATGTTTTCTTGGGTCCAGCTAGAAGTGTTCAGTACAGCATGCTGTTTCTTCATTCCTCAGTGATGCTTAATAACTTTCCCCACTCTCTCAAATTAACCGAGTCACAAAATTGAGACTTATGGACATGGATAAGAATGCAGTGGTTACGAGGGGGAGGGGAAAGAGAGGGAGGGGATGGTGGGAGGGGAGGGACTTAAAGAAAACCAAATGAAGGGTGACAAAGGATGATTTGACTTTGGGTGATGGGTATACAACATAATCGAATGTCAAAATGATCTGGAGATGTTGTCTCTAAATCTATGTACTCTAGTTGACCAATGTCACCCCATTAAAATTAATTGTCTAAATAAAACTATAAAAAAAATTAACCGTGTCATCTAAGCCGCCTCTCTGCCTTGTGCCCTTTTCCCAGTTTTATAAGTGTGTTTACCTTTTTCTTAAAGATCCCAAACATCCCTTACATAGGATATAAATTATAAAATTTCTTTATAAAATATTTGAGGGTAAATCTTCCAAACTACTGTCAGCCTTATATAAACAGCGTCAATCCTTTTCCTTAGTTTGCATTTCAATGGATTTTAGAAATCCTCCATGTTATTTCTAAGTGGATAAGAGGTCACCAGACTCCTTGTGTTCACAGGGCAGTGATATGATTTGGTTGGTACAACCTGGGCCCTGAGCTAGGCTATCTGGGTTAAACTCTGAACATTCCCCATGCCACAGACATATTAGTTAACATAATTACACATGGCAGCATATCTCTAGACCTGTTTCTCTATCTGTAAAACTGTAATAATAACAGTATCTGCCTCAGATTCATTTCCCACCTCAATACTTGCTACATGCTCTATATAAAATCAGTCATTAAAGATACACACCACCAGAGATGTTATCATGAAGACTGAATGAAATAAAGGGCTCAGAAAAGGGTCTGACACATAAGTAGTTAACAAACACTAGTCATTTTTATTAAAATTAATATTAAAATAGCCAAATTTGACACAGCATATCTTTTCTTCATAAAGATTTATTTTTAAAAGTAATTTTTAAATAAAATTTATCATTAAAGTATTTGTAAAAGCATTAATTGAAAAGAAAATGTTTATTTGGTATTTCACCTTAGGATTTCTAAGGAGGGTATTAGATTATAGCTACTAGGTAAATAAAATATGCTTTGTAAACCCAAATATGAGGATAAAGGATTCATAAAATGCTACTATGTGCCAGGTGCTCTGATTAGTGCTGGTGACAAAACCTGGTCTTTATTCTAAGGAATGTTAGAGTCCGGCAGGAGAAAGGCACTTGACTGATTAAAATATACTCTGACTTAACTGATCTAATATAGATACACATAGTAACTATTTTGGTAGTGATTTTCCAAATAAAAGAGAAAAGCTGTTTACTAAGCTTCTGTAAAGTCTTCTTTCAGAAGAAAGAATATGAAATATGACATGGTGTCCAACAAGTAAGTGCATCGGGCTCCTGTGCAATCTGATAGTCATTATTGATATAATTTTTTAAATCTTTAAGGTAATGACAGGTGACTTTAAGGGAAAAAATCACTCAGGCTTAATCTGGATACTGAGATGAGGTGTCTTTGTCAAATTACTTAGTAAGTCTTAATTTCCTTCTGCATAATAAAGGGAGATAATTACTGTGGGTCACTGTAAAAGTTAAATGAAAATAAAATTATGTTATACAAATTTAATCTATGAAAGACTTAAAAAAAAGATAAACCATGGAGTAGCTATTTAGTCACTTAAGAATTCATTAAAAAATCTGACCAAATTTCTTTTCTTTTTTATAACATATTTAACGTGCAAGCCTTTCTTCGGAAGCACAGCACTGTACACTATGTTCACTAACAGTGAGACCAATAGCCAGCAATTTAGACCAAGGTCATGGCTGATTACTCCATGGGAATAAACTGTTTTCTCTGAAGTGCCTGGACTAGTAGACACTGAGGTCAAAGACCACAGTGGCATAGTGGAGTTCAGAAAGGAGAGAGACAGGGAGGGTCAGTTAAGAATTCTGAATTTCACACAACTAAGCGGGAAGAAGTGGGAAGGGTAAACCCAGCTCTGGGTCTTTTGTCCCCATGCTCTTGATATACAATCAACCACTCCAAATGGCTCCTTCTGTTTATACACTTAAAGTTTCATAATTAATAAGCCATGTAGTCCAACATGCACAACTTCAAACAGAATCCTAGAAGCATAAATGAATTTTGACTATTGTCAAGTAATTAAAATAAAGGATAAAACTGGTAATAAACATTCTTTATCCAAATCAAAAATCAGCAGGGAATCATAGAAAGGACATGGTACAGTTTAAAAAGTGGACTCTTGTTCTGATTCAATGCATTTTTTTCAGAAGATGCCATCTAACTCTTATAAGTCAATGGCATCTGAGATATCAAATGAGAAAAGAGGCGACTGAGGAAACCTTTTTGATTTAATAACAGTAGATAACCCAATCACCTGCACATCCACTTTTGGTTAACCTCCAGTTCCGATTTTACCAGAGCCATGCTGGCTGGCACTCAGAGCACATGAGTATGCTTTCAAGACATGTTGCTAGATGGAAGATAACTTACCACCAATGGGCTAGAAAAGAGCTGCAAAATGCCATAGGAGGAGCCTGCAAGAAATATGAACATCAGTAAAATCAGCTAGACCTATCATAAAACAGGATTAAAGGGAGTTAAAACTATATCGCAATCAACAGAAAAATCTTGGGGGGAAAAATGATAATTATTAAAAATGAAATTACCTCATACCTTGTTTTTCAATTGAAAATGTGTAAGTAATGGAATTGTTAATAAAAGGGCTTCAAAATAAAATTAAAGTTAAACAGAAGAGAGACAAAAAGGCAAATGTTGCTCTTAGGAACCTAGAAAGACAGCCCTTCCACTATGTGATGAGTGTGTAGTTCCAACAGAACAGACTATAGAGAGTACACAGTAAACCCTAGAAAATTGTACTAAGTCTTAAAATTTTCACATTATCACTTATGTCCCTAATATTTCAGTTTTCTCAAAATGCTTTAGTTTTATAAAGAACTTACAGTTTTATGGAGTGCTTTGACCTCCATTATATCACATGTCTCTTCTGCTCTTCATAAAAACCTTAATGCTGCTGGATGGTCCAATATAATTCCAAGTATAATTTTTGAGCAAATACAAATCATGTCATGAACCAGAACTTAAAGGATATTATGTACAAAACTGTCCCAAAACATCTGCTTATCCAGCTTATGAATGATCAAGGGCCAGAAGTCTGAATTTTTCATTAATTAGCAACACAGCCCAAAGCCCTGCGAGTTCCCATCTCTGGTAAATCAATGAGTTCTAGATGGAGATTTTATGCTACCCAGGTAAACACCTCACTGCCCTCTAAGGTGGTGTGGGAAGTATGCAACCAATTTGTGAAGGCTTAAGCCAAATCCCTTTCCTTCACTGTACTGATTTCTGTAGATTACATATCTTTGGTCTCTCACATTAGGTGACAGGTTCTTGTAGGGAGATCACTCCTACCGGAGGCGAAATAAGCACTTGCAACAGCACTGCTGGTATATGAGGGATGGGGATAACAAGAAATCTCAAAACTTCTCAGAACGTGGGTAGTCTATGAAAAGACGAATCACATTTGCTCTAAGGTAATATTTTTAAATATTTCAGAAACTCATTCTATTGCATTTTCAATTGCCTTTGTGTACTATTTAGCTATAAGACTGATGTGTTTTCAGGTACTTAGTTCAGGGGATTTAAAATTCAGTGCTCTGAACATGTGCAGTATTAATTAATCACTCACCTACTATGCCAGCAACTGTTGGGCTTGCTCCAAGAGACTTGATGTGAATGCTCAATAAAGGGACAACCATGCTGACACCAAACAAATCCTAAACAACAAAACACTGATGCACTCAAATTAGAAACAACAGTCTAAATGTTTTTTTAAAGTGGTGACCTTATTACAGACTGATTTTCCTAATAAAACCACTATTTAAAACTTTGAATACATAAGACATCACAACTGTAGTCTGTTCTATGATACTCATCAGGTTCAAGTTATCAAGGATCCAAATACAATGTTCTAGAGCAGCCACTGTCTCTAAATGTGTGGACCACCCTGACCTAGAATGCATGTTAACTTTAGCTTCTTTGTAATAATTGCTCTTTAATGCTCAAAGAGGATGTGCTACCATTAGTTCCTCAAAAAACAAACAAAAAAACAACAAAACAATTTGGGTAATGAAGTAGGAAAGGAGATAGGGATGACGTGTATTTCTTGACAAAGCAACAGTTTCTACCTGCAGTTAGGAAAGGGACCCGATCAGTGCTTTATATAGGTTTACAAGGTATGATCTGCAAACAAAGTCTCAGCGCAGAGGTCTCACAGCTGGTGCAACTCCCGGACCCACCACAGTGCCGGGACTTCCAGGAAAAGCCCCGGTAACAGGGACAGCGTGTGTTGGGGCCGGAACCCCACGCCCGCACTCACCAGGAAGCCCAACAGGTACAGGCACGACAGCAAGAGGCGGGCCCGCTGCGCACTGGATCGGGAAGACCCCTCCTCGGCCAGGGACTCCGGCTTCTGCTGCATAGCTCTCGTGATGTGGAGGCCAGCCACCCGGCGAGCCCAGGCCACGGTACAGGGGTGTATCCCTATAGGATCCAGGGGAACGGAATAATGCACACTCCGGAAGCCAAGAGTCCAAGCCTCCACGCCAGCCCCGCCCCCAGCGGTAGCAGCGGTGTGCGCCTGCGCAGAGGGGAGCGCCTCCGGCTGCCTTTCAGGCTGCTGGGGAGGCTGTGGGGATGATCGCTTGGATTTTATTTTTCACTCCAGTTTTGTATTTTCTTAGCTCTAATTGCTTCTTTTTTTAGTGCTTTTAAAAACAGAATGAAAATTTTGAAAGTCTGTTGAAATAACTAAATATACAATCCAGATGATGTATTATAGAATTGTATGTCTGAAACCTGTATAATTGTAGTCACCAATGTCATTCCAATAAATTCAATAAAATATAGAAATAAAAACTTGCAGAAAAGGAGATCTGGGCTGAATGCTGGGGCCTACCTCTTCCAGAATGGGGGTGTACTAATGTTTTAAACAAAATGGAACAAAACAAGAAATTATTCTGTCCAATAATGTTTGGCATAACTGTATTGTTGTTTCACCTTCTAAACACTCAAAATGACCACTTCAGGAAGCATGAGTTGAGAGTGGCAAAAATAGCTGGTGCCTTATGTAAAGCCAGTGGCCGCAGCCACTATCACAGCCACCTGGCCCATTGTTGGGCAGATAAAATATATTATGCTCACTTTATTAAAGATGGCACTGCCCACATGGAAGTTCGTTGATATTAATGTGTGTTTGGGGACAGGCTGTGGGCAGGCTGGGTCATTATAGCCTAAGGCTTGGTTTCAAGAGTAAGCTTTTCCCCACACCCTTGACTGATTGGATGATGTGGGGTGGTGCGCTCTCCTGAGGAATCCCATTATGCCTCAGATGGGTGGCTTTGTATCAGAGACTTTCTTGTTTGTATAATTGGATTAAAGGTTTTGAATCTATGCTATAAAGTGGGGCAGACCAGGAGCTTGCTCACTTGGTTCCTGAGGTTAGTATTAGAAGAGAGGAGAGCAGATTAAGCCCACGTGGAGGCCAGGGGAAGCAGCCAAGATGGCAGAGTACTGAGGAAGAAGCCAGTTTGTGCAGTTTGTGTAGAGAGAAGGAGATGGGAAACAGAGGTGAATAAGTCTGGTGAGCTAGAAAGCTTTGATTCTAGGAAACTCGGATAAGTCAGTAGCTTCGTGAGCACTGAATGTGTGGGTTTTGGAGCCCAGTGTGTGTTTTTGCTTGCCCGCCAGGTGCAAGCTAGAATTAAAGCTGATGGCTCACCAGTTTTTGGCTCCATTGTTTTATTACCAACTGTTCGAATCTAATGCAAACCTGCATGGGTCAGGCGGCTGTGATAATGGTGGCCCTGGCTACTGGTTTTACACCCATGCAGGTTCACATTAGATTCAAACAGTCGGTAATGAAACAACAAAGCCAAGAACTGGTGAGCCATCAGCTTTAATTCTAGCTTGTACCCGGCGGGCAAACAAAAACACATTGGGCTCAACAACCCACTCATTCAGTGCTCATGAAGCTACTGACTTATCTGAGTTTCCTAGAATCAAAAGCTTTCTAGCTCACCAGACTTATTCACCTCTGTTTCCCATCTCCTTCTCTCTACACAAACTCTGCATAAACTGGCTTCTTCCTCAGCATTCCGCCAGTTTAGCTGCCTCCTCTCCTCCACGGGGCCTTAATCTGCTCTCCTTTCTAATACTAACCTCAGGAACCGAGAGAGAGCAAGCTCCTGGTCTCTCCCACTTTATAGTGTAGAAATCCAAACCTTCAATCCAACCCACAAACAAGTAAGTCTCCGATACAAAGTCACCTATCTGAGGCATAATGGGAGGATTCCTCATGAGAGTGCACCACCCACATCATCCAATCAGTCAAGGACATAGGGAAAAGCTTACTCTTGAACCCAAGTCCCAGGCTACAATGACCTGGCCTGCTAACAGCCTGTCCCTCACACCCAATAATATAATTACACCCATCCCAAGCATAAGGCCAACTAATATCACATGGGTGATGGGCTTCCATGTGGGCAGAGCCATCCTTGACAAAGTGAGCATAATATATTTTATCTGCCCAACACCTTGGTTCTCTAAATTGGTGGGGAAAGGCCCTGAGACGCAATCCACCAAAGGCCCTCCAAAATTTATGCCCATTCTCTCTTTCACCAATCTTTGGAATTAGGAAAGACCAGATTGAAGCTAAATTCTCACTTATTACCTTTGGGGGTGCCTGCTGCCCTGCCCCAATCGTTCTCTAATACCCACCTGGTTACTGCTTACACAGCCAGCTGCAAGAACTACACCAATGGCCAGGAGACTGCTTGGTGGTACCAACTCACTAAGAAAACTGGTAGTTGCTGAGACCAGCTCCGCAATGGGTGTGCGCAAGAGGAAGGCGCTGCAGGACTTAAGAAAAACACTCAAGACACAACATAAAGAAAATATGGGCACAGGGGACTCCCAGCTTCAAAGACTGAGAGCCCAGATCTCTGTAGCCTCAACATATTTATTCTTTTCTTTACTCATCAAGTAAATTAGCAGAGCATGGGTTCAGAAGCAGAGAAGAATGATTAACTAAAACCTTTCAGTATTGCAGGAAATGGCTAAAGGGATCAGCTGCTTCCTTTAAACAATCTTATCAGTGCTTGCCTGGGCAGCATTCTGACCCTGCAGGACTTGCTGTTTGTTCCAAAGTTCGCACATAAGACTTGTTTTAGGGAAGCATTTCAATCTCCAGCCATTCTCTGACAGGTGGTGTGATGTCTCTCTTAAGAAGGGGATCATTTTAGTGGTTTAGATGCTTTGCAGAAGATTTTTCCCCTCCTAAACTTCCTAACCTTCAAGAGTGAGAATACCATCAGTAGGTTCCTCTAGGGCAGTGGTTCTTAACCTTTTTTGAGGTACTGAACCCACCAGTTTCATATGTGTACTCACCGAACCCTTCTTTAGAGATAAATAAAATATGATTTTTTTCCCAAATTCAAGACATAGGTATATGTTTTTTTACTGGTGCACAAAATGAGCCGTGCATGAACATTACTTTGCTCAAAGAACAAAACCAACAAAGTGCATGAACTCACAACAAATTACGGTATTACTTTATTCTGGCCTCCACTGCAAAAGGTTCTCCGAACCCCTGAGACCGACTCATCGAACCCCTAGGGTTCGATAGAACCCAGGTTAAGAACCACTGCTCTAGGGACTTAGCTGTGTTCAGTTATGCAAGTAGCTTCCATTGTAATACTTGGTTGTTAACTTCCCAGCCCATTCCAGTACTAGAAATGGAAAGTTAGAGCATGGAGGCGGGATGTGAGTATGGATGAGAGGGGAGGCACATATAGAAGGGCAAATCTACTCCCCTCAACTAGGCTTCTGGCTATTTCCATAGCCAGCTTAGATATTTTAAAGACCATTTGTCGGTCAGCCATACTTGGTAACTTCAAGTTAACTAAATTACAAGCCCAAAGCAAATTCCACCCCTCAAGCAAGAGTTTTCCTACTCCTCTTTGGGGTGATGATGTGTGAAGGAAGAAGGTGCATGAACCAGGTGCCTGGGTTCCCTCTAAGGCCTAGACAGACAGGAAAGGAACTGTGGAGCCAGAATATGGTGGGCCATATTATTCATGAGAGTCTTGCAACAACAGAAGAGCAAGCAGTCAGGAAAAACCGCTTCCTTCCTTTTCTCTCTCTCTCTTTCTCTCTCCAGACTCACAAGCCAAAAACAAGAGCAGGGGTTTTGGGAGGACCTCCTCCCTGGCAAACGATGGCCCTTCCTAAAGGCGACAGCCAATCTGCAATGTGCAATCTGCCATGCTGAGGGCTAGCACCCACAGCCTTCCATAGACTATACACACATGGCGCTGCCCATGCTCATGCACCAGTCAGGCAAAGTACAAGGCAAGCAAGCCTAACACACAGAGGCAGATTTAATGATGGCTGGCACACCAGTAACACACCCTGGGCCCTGACTTCTGAAGGGCCCTGCAAAACCCAAACTTACACTTTTTTCTAAAGACACCAAGTTTGGTTTCATATGTGCAATTCTTACATTAATAGTACATAATATTTTTTATTTATTAAAAAATATGGTTAACATGTATTTTTATTTTCCCTGTTTCTCTTTTTTAAGGGGTTCTATATTTTCTTCTACACCTAGGGCCTCAACCGACGTTAATCTACCTCTGTGCTTGTAACACACGTATTTGCCCCATATTCCCCATCTCCAGCTGTTTTCCCAATGTGTTGCTCCCTCTCTCATGAGCAAGCATAGACTTATGTGTTTGTGTGTGAGAGAGAGAAAGAGAAAGAAAGAGAGAGAGAAGCAGCAGCACCCCAATTAATCCCAGGGCAAGTTTTGATTTTGTGTTTCCAGGGCAAGTGGGCTGGTGAGTAGGCCCACGAGGGCCTAAGGAGAGACAGTAAAGGTTTTAGGGAATAGTAGTGGCCAAGAATACACTTGAATGAGAAACACCTCACATTTGATGTGAGGGGGCTTCCTTGTGCCCTCCCCAGTTCTTACACCTATGTTCTGGAGTTAGACCCTAGATGAATTCTTCCCCCAAGCAAGGGGTGAACACAATTAGTTTTCTTGTGAGACACTAATGACCTGGTCGAAAGGCCATCCTACAGGGTGGCCAAAGGTGAGAAGAGAAAGAAGGGGGAACAAAGGGACCCACGTGCCCTCTGGATTCTCACTGCAGTTCTTTGGTGACACCAATCTCCTACTTTGGTTTAACTGATAAAGGAAATGTGTTGTCCAAAATTCTCTCGGATGCCTGGAGCAATTTGGAGATCTCTGACTTTTCCTTTGGGGTAAAAGTGCATCCCCTGGAAACAACCTGGACTTCCCCTTGACCATTCCGAGGCCATGAGGTTCCCTGGAGAGGCGAAGCTGGACCCCCAGGGCTCTGACACTATCCTTTGTTTCCTTCTCAGTTTCCCTGACAGGGTCAGGACCACAAGTGACTGTCACAGCTTCTACCAAGCCTGAGTAAAGCTCTTGGAGGCCAGAAGCCACCTCCATGACTCAAAAAGCAGGCAACAAAATCATACACAAAGGCATACAGGCATTCAGGATGGAGAGAATGCAGGTTCACCTCAGAAGTTCATTAATCGGAGCAGAAGGGGCCCAGAGCCGGAAGCTGACCAAAGGATTTGAGTTGCATGATTGGTTGAGTGAGCACCATAGTCCTGGATTGCCAGGAAACAGCCCATGCTTCTCGGGCGGCAGCACGATTTGTCCAGACCGTGCCTGCTTTGCTCGGTGTTGTCTGGAGACAGCTCATAGGTGCCCTGGGCTGTGCCCACTCAGGCTGAGGCCACTTCCCGGGATGCTGGCCCGAGTCTGAACAATGAACTCACGCCCTCACCCGTTGCCAGGCTGAAAGAATCATGGCTCACCGCCAGTTTTTTTTTTCAATTGCTTCGTGTAGACCTTCGTCTCACTGGTCTCAGCCAGCATGTGGATGATGTGGGGCCTTGAAGCCAGCATCCTGCATAACCAGTCTGCTAGATCTCCTCGGCATGCTGGTTGTTCTCCCAGTAGTGGTGCCAGTTTCTCTGGCTGTTGACCCCCGGAACCGTACACATTCACCTTGTCACATGCATGCAGGGCAAAAAGGACCAACATCCAGCATCACTGTAGAAGGGTAAGGCAGATAATACTGTGTCCACCTATCGTGGATGTACTTGAAGGCTGGGTTGTAGATCTGGATCTTTTTTATCTACTTGATGAAAGGACTTCACTGAGGCATGGGAAATTGAATCTGCCCTGTGAACAGGGTGCTGGTTATCCACAGAAGGTCCTGGACTTGAAAGTCACCAACAGAAAGCTGATGTTGGCTGACAGGTTCTTGAAACTCTCAGGGTAAATGAAATTGTGGTTGATTATGCTGCCAACATCTTGCCAAAAGCCCCCAGTTGGCACCCGATCCATTCTCATGAAGTTGTGCCCCTCCACATCTGACCTGCACCACGGCACAGCACCAGCTCTGCTGGAGGTCCCAGAAACAGTAGGAGTCCTTGCTTGGGACTATCTATAATAGCTTCTATAGCACCTTGTTGGCTGTGCCACTTGAACTGGGGCTGCAACATCATCCATCATCTTTAGACATCAGGGAGCAGACCAATGTTCACTGGAACCCAGACAGCAGAAATGTTGCTTTCAAAGTGGCTGTCAAACCAAAGACACTGACCTTGCCCATGCATCGGTGGCAGACACAGTGAGCCCCTCCTTGCTGAAACTCTGCAGGCCAGCATAAACAGGAACCATGGTCACCTGGTCGGTGCTCCCCCAAAGCTCCCAAGTCCAAGTAGGGCAGGGTGGCCATGCTGTGATGGGAGTAGGACAAGAGCAGCGACATGATGAACACCAATAGGAAGGCCACAGAGAGGCACCATACCAACAGTGAGCACTTTATGTTTCAAAGCCCAGTGTCATTGTAGTCTGCTTGTTCTAGCTCTGGGTGCAAAGGGCACAAGGGCATGTACTGCAAAGAGGATAGGGGCAGGAGTCCCAGGCCACACCTTCTTTTAAGGCAAGGAGAAAGTATATGGGCAGGAGTAGCTCCCCTGTCCCTGAGCCTCTTGGGTCCCTGCTTCATTGAGTCTCTCTGAGCTAAGCCACAGATGCTCTGCCTCTCCTGCTAGAAGCCTGGCAAGGGGTAGGTCAGTCTATTCGAGCCTTCCAGTCCATTGGGGTTGCTGGCTGCAGCAATGGGGGTCCCTCTCTTTGGTAGCTTGCAACAATACAGTCTGGAGTAGTAGGGATCCTTGTGGTTTATGAGGAGATGCTGAGGCAACCCCTTGTCCCCTGATGCAGGGAAGCCATTGAACCCCAATCACAGCTATGAAGACGTGGGTGTCAAGCATTCTTGATTCCATACAAAAGGTGCCCACCCTTCAGGTAGGAGAAACAGGCCCCACCTGAAGAGAAGAAACCAGAATGCTCTGTGGGTGTCACAAAACTATGCTTCAGAGACCAAGATCCTCCTTGTGTTGGTTAGGTTTTGCCCTTCTGCTTCCCATCTGAGGTACAGGTCCCAAATGCAGTCTCATAAAGGGCTGTAGAGCTCCTGCTGAAACAGAGTCCTCTGAGGCCTGGGCACAGCTACTGCTTGATGAGGTGCTGCTTTGAACAAAATTTGGATCCACAGAGCATGTGCCAAGCTCCCCACAGAGGACAAAGCCTTCTTCCTGGTGCTGCTGGCTGGCGCCGAGAGGTTGCTCTGCCCAGCCCTACTCCCCAGAAGCCAGTGTCCTGTCCTGCTGTCTTGCTCTTAGGTCCTGCTTGCAGCATTCCCCTGGCAGGTCCCCCTCACCTCCAGGTGCCTGGCTGCCTCAGCATGAACTGTGGGCCACACTCTGCACTCCTGCAGCCACTTGGCTGGTGCAAAAAGGCACTGTCACCACCAACGATAACCTAATTAATGGTTCTTTATTACATTTTCTAACATTTTACTAAAGTTCTCACTGAGTTCTTCTATTCTACTTTCAAGTTTTGTGAGAACCCTTATGACTACTCTTTTGTTATCAGGCAAATTACTTATCTTTATTTTATTAGGGTCTTTTTCTGTTTTTCTTTCTTTCTTTTTTCTAAATTGCTTCTTCATTTGAAAAATATGCCTCAGCCTTCTCATTTTGTTTTACTTTCTATGCTTGTTTCTATGAACTAGATGAATAGAAATCTCAACCAATCTTGAAAAAATGTATCTGTGTACAAGTGATCTGTGTAGACTGTGTGCTGAGTGGTTTGGCAGGCTGGTTGGAGCTGGGGCATGTGTGCATGGCACGTGGGGTGCCTGCTGGCGGGGCCCAGCAGACTCAGGATGGCACATCCCAGTAAGTGTGAGTATGTGGTAGTGCCCTCTTGGTCCAGCTGGCTGGGGCCGAAGTTGGCTCTGGGCCATGCAGCCCAGTGTGTGTGGGCACAGAGGAGCCTTCACTGTTCAGGTCAGAGCTGGCTCGGGGAAGGTAGCTGGAAGCCTTGCACATCAGCAGAGCACCTGAATATGGTTCACTTGCATTATGTAGGTGGAGGGAGAATATAAACAGTGGTGCTCACTGGTACCTTTGATCCTGGAGAGCTTCCACAGAACCCAGAGACCTCCTGTAGTTCCTCAAACCTCTCCAAGCAGTCTTTCTCTTTTGTTTATTGTGAAAAATCTGTTCAATCTCCCCTCAGTTGTGTCTGAGGAGGTGTTGTTCTATATGTAAATGTATATTTGATGTATGTGTGAGGGGGCAAGTTCAGCTGTCATCTTGGATCCTCCTCTTACCTAAGACATTTTTTATTATCACAATTAGGGGTGTGGTACTAGCATCTACTGAGTAGAGATTAGATGTAATGCTACACATTTTCCAATTCACAAAACAACTACCTAGCCCCCACAACAGAGAATTACCCTTTACACAGTGTCTGTAGTACTGAAGTTAAGAAACACTGCTCTGGTGCTACCTTGTGTTTAAGGTGTCAGCTACTTTATTAGAGCATGTGTCATTATAAGAACTCCCCTTTTGGCTTTGGGTTGTTCCTCCACACTGTGAATCAGAGACAGTCTTTCTCTTGCAGTTCTAGGTATATTCCATTGTTATTTCTACTTGACACACGTTAGCGTGTTGGTAGTTGGCAGGAGAAGAGAACATTCTTTGATCTACTATGTCTCAGCCAGACACAGTCTTAGAAAGGGACTGTCTTAGACAGGCACTGTGAGCCTGATTCTTGGGGCTGTGGCCTTAACAAGTGCTCCCATCCCTGTTTCAGTTGTTGTAGCATCAGATATTCCAGTTCCTTTCTTAGGTAGAGAGGGTTTTGTTTTGTTTCTGTTTGTTTGTTTGTGTGTTTAATAGACTTCAGTTTTTTAGATCTTGAGTTTCACAGAAAAACTGAACATGAAGTAGAGTTTTGATATTACCCCTGCCTCTACACTCGTATAGCCCTCCATGATCAACAAAGTCCCTAGTTTATATTAAGTTTCATTCCTGGTGATGCACATCTGTGAGCTTGGACAAATGTATAATGACATGTATTCACCATTGTGGTGTCATACAGAATAGTTCTACTACTCTAAAGTTCTGGGTGCACTATATGTGTTCCTGCTTCTTCTCTCTTAGGGAGGGGAAGTTCCTTCCTTCTTTTCCCTATCTCTCTTTCTTTTCTAGCTTCTTGTTTTATTTAACTGCAAAGGTTTCCATCATGTGACAATTTTGTTGCTTTTCACCATACAGATTAAGGCTTTTGTTCCAAAGAAGACATAGGTTGGTAGAGTTTGGCAGTGACAACTTTTCTTCTCCCCCAGTCAATACCGAGATGAAAGATAATTCTCAAGATTTTCCCCAGTATTCTCTGTAGCATATGGTAGGATTTATTAAAAGCAAACAAACAAAACAAAACAAAGCAAAACAAAAGCAAGTTGATACAAATCTCCTTTAATGGGACCTGCAGGGACTTCATAGCTGAATCATAGTATACCATGGAATATAAATTTTACCTGTGGCCAGCAGATGGCAGTGTTCAGCACAATTAATTCATGTCACTAATACTTTGGTCAGCAAAGTATTTTACTGAGCACCTACCTAAAGCATTGTGCTAGGTGTCACGTAGCCATAAACAAAAACAGAATTGCTTAGAGTTTCTTGCCCCTATAGAGGTTATTTGTTGTTCTTTTACTATGTGTAAGATGAGAAGGCTTGTGAATAATCTCTTAACTTTGTACATTGTGTGGTCCTATTGTCGTACTGAGGAGGGAGGAAGCAGAGAGGATGATTCACAAGAACCAAGAACTATAAAACAAAACAGAGATTAAAATTTTCATTAGAGTGGTAGAGACATATGGTGATTGTTCAAAGTCTGTTTCAAGAATGATCAGAGGGAAACAATTGATATTAGAGTCATTATTCCGTCTATTGTCTTATATCCAGAAGTAAGGGACTATAATCCCTCACCTGTAATCATTAGGGCCAGATATATTTAGAACTCAGAATTATGGGAAATCAGGAAAAGTAATAATAGGAATATACTGTACAATGCTTAACACTCCCAGTAGAACTTGGGGAACCCTGTGAGCAAATACATGTAAACAATCAAATACATGACAATTCACATGATTGTTTATATACATGCTTATGCCAGTAAGATCTGTTTTGCCTAAAACTTTTGGTTTCTTTTTTTTTTTTTTTTTTAACAGGGACAGAGAGAGTCAGAGAGAGGGATAGATAGGGACAGACAGACAAGAACAGAGAGAGGTGAGAGCATCAATCATTAGTTTTTCATTGCCATTGCGACACCTTAGTTGTTTATTGATTGCTTTCTCACATGTGCCTTGACCGCGGGCCTTCAGCAGACCGAGCAACCCCTTGCTGGAGCCAGCGACCTTGGGTCCAAGCTGACGAGCTTTTGCTCAAGCCAGATGGGCCCGCGCTCAAGCTGGGGAGCTCGGGGTCTTGAACCGGGGCCTTCCGCATCCCAGTCCGATGCTCTATTCACTGTGCCACCGCCTGGTCAGGCTAAAACTTTTGGTTTCTAGAGATTGTAGATGTTGGAATGGCAAATAAATATTGTGGATCTATAATATTTCATGGCAAAAATGAATCAACCTTAAAATCTCCAAAAGCCCATTTCTGTTTCTGGAAAATAATTACAACTTTGTTAAGTCTTGAGAATATGATTTCTACATTTGTTTACAAATTTGTTCAGCATTGTTGGGTGCTCTAATATATATATATATATATATATATATATATATATATATATATATATATATATATCAATTTAGTTTAAGTTTTTGTGACAGAGAGAGGGACAGATAGGGAGACAGACAGGAAGGGAGAGAGATGAGAAGTATCAATTCTTCATTGCAGCTCCTTAGTTGTTCATTGACTGCTTTCTCACATGTGCCTTGACCAGGGGTACGGGGTGCTATTGCAGACTGAGTGACCCCTTGCTCAAGCCAGCGACTTTGGGCTCAAGGTAGTGAGCCTTGCTTAAACCAGATGAGCCTACACTCAAGCCAGCGACCTTGGGGCTTCGAACCTGGGTCCTCCACGTCCCAGTCCAATGCTCTATCCACTGTGCCACCACCTGGTAAGGCTCTAATATATATTTTTTCAGCTGAAGTTAACTAGAATTAATTTTGTTTTGAGGATGTTTAAATATTTTCACTAGATATTTTGTTACTGCAATATCAGAATCAGATATTATGACATTAGAGGGGAAAAACACATACACCCAGTTAATAAAATAAAGTGATATTGATCAAAATAGGCAATGTCTTTCATTATTTACAAAATTCAGTCTTTGTTTGTCAAGTATTATTTAACTTGTAAAAAAAATGAAGAGGGAATTTACCACACTATCTTGAAATGCTAATGATGTTCATAAACTTTAGCTTTTAAAACATTAATTTTTAAACTTTATTTTAATGAAAAAATTGAAAACATTTTTTTCACAACTTTTCTAAGTGACAGGAGACTCCAAAAAAATAAAAAAAAAGTTTTCAGAAAGTCAGGAGAATCTCCAAATGAGATTGTGACAGTAGAAATAGGCAGGATGAGGAGGAAAATAATAAGGATGACCAAAGAATTTGAGGAACTTTTAGAATGGAAAAACCAAATGAAACCAGGATACATGGCTTCTAATATCTGATTTCACAAAATGCAAGTTGACTTCAGATGCTGAGGGTGGCTCTATGGCCTCTGTCTCAGGCACTAAGAAGAGATTGATTGCTGAGCAATGGAGCAATGCCCCAGATGGGCAAAGCATTCCCCCTAGTGGGCTTGCCAGGTGGGTCCTGGTCAGGGTACATGTAGGAGTCTGTCTCTTCCTCCCTTCCTCTCACTGAATAATAATAATAAAAAATTAAATGTAAAAAAGGAAAAAGAAATAAACTGAACCTGAGTCAGATCTTGAATGCTAACATAAAGAATTTTATTTTATTTTATGCTTTAAAATTTTTTTTCATCAAGAATGGTCTTCAGCTAAAGGCAGGAAAGAAAGAATCCTAATGTATGATGCACCAACTTATTTGACACTCTTCATATTACCTAATAGCCCAAATCATTTTCTGAAGCATTTTTCCCATTTTCCCTATAAAATAAATAGACTCACAAAGTTGAACAATTTGCCCAAGATCACTCATTTAAAAAGAAAACTCTCACTCTTCTTTTTATTAATGTTGTATAATCTCTATGTATTTTAGATATAGCTATAAAAGATAGGAATTGCAGTAAAAACATAACAGTACTAGTATCACACAGAAAGCAATAACAAATGAACAATTAAATATATAACAACTATTGTGTTTAAATTAGAATCTGAATGTCAGTAATACCAGTGCAACCCTGTATATAATTTATCATGTCCTTAAATCACTCTTCTTAATTCAATTAAATTCTTATTTTAAAAGACAGTCTGTGAGGGTGAATGTGGGCAACATACATGCATTCCTGTTCTTGGCCCAGGTTCACCGTATCCTGGAGAATCACTCCCAAGTCCCCACTTAGCACCTCGCCTCTTCAGTTAGCTTCGAGGATATAGAGAATTCAAGGTTGAAAGATATAACAAAGCTATGGTGGTGACATTTAGGATATCAACATAGGATCATAACCCACAAATTATTGTAAATTACCTGTGGCAGTGAAACCCCGTGAAGAACTTTCTTTGCTTACCTCTGGCCTTTTTTTCTTTTAATTTTAAAACCATTTAGAATTATAGTTGACATTATAATATTAGTTTACGGTATATAGCATAGCAGTTAGATATTTATAAAATTTACAATGTGATGCCCCTGATAAGTTTGGTGCTACCACCTGGTACCATTAGTTTATTTTGAACATCTATGCATTTGTTTCTGTTTTGTTTCTTTATTTTATCTTTCACATTTCACATATACAATAATATGGTATTTGTCTTTCTCTGTCTGAATTATTTCACTTAGCACAATACCTTTTAGTTCCATTCATGTTGTCACAAATGGTAAGATTTCATAATGAATATCATCAAACACTATAATAAGTATTGAGGATGATTGAGCAAAAGGATTTCAGTTTTATGGTGTTAAAGCTGTATGATATTTTTCTCAAATAGAAGCACACAATTGAATGGTTGGAAATAGATATATCACATTAATAACTGGTTTAACAAATAAATATTTTTATAATGGTGCCTATACATTTTTGAATACAATAAGAAAATCTTGGTAGTTGATGGGTGTAGTCCAGTAGCTCTTTCTTGTGTGTGACAAAGACAGAAATTGACATGAATTGTTATAATAGAAAAATTTCACACTTTTCTACTTATTTTAAAAATATAGTAATTTGTATTTGTGCATGAGTATATTAAACATTTAATAATAATGAATAGATTTTTACCACAAACCATTCAGATACAAATAAAATAAATAAAATCTTTACAAAAGATTCTTCTTTCTTTCTAAACAACAATATTGTCACCTACAACCACGACAGCACAACCACAAACACAGTCACAATAATCCTGGAAACAGGTGTACTGGTGAGTAGGAGAATGTATTTAGGATGGCAAGAAGTCTATTATTACAGCCTGTATGTCTTTCATTCTAAGAAATATATATTTTTTTCACTTAGCTCATGAACTCCTCAAGGTCAAGAACTATGTATTGTAACCTTAATATCTGATAAAATGCCTGGACCCTTAATAATGATATTGTACTAATTATAGAATAATATCTGTATTAGTTTTTTTTTTCTGTCATATCAAATTAACACAAAGATAGTGGCTCAAAACAGCACAAATATAAGACTTTACAAGTCCAAATGTTAGAAATCTCCCAAATGAAGGTGTTGGTAGGGTTACATTCTTTCCTGAAGGCTTTCAGGGAAAATCTTTTTTCTTTTTTCTTCCAGCTTCTCAAAGATACCCACATTCCTTCACTGTGGCTTCCTTTCTTCATCTTCAAATCAGAAACTCTCTGATTGCATTTCTTTCTCTGACCACTCTGTCTAAAAAGAATCACTTCTTTTAAGAACTGATGTGATTAGACTGGGCCTAACTTTATGTATGGTCCGGGATAATGCTATGTAAAGTGACATATTTACAAGTGATATGATCTTGTGTAGGATTGCAATTTGAATGCTTTTGGAGGCTATCACATAGCATCTCAATAAAAGTGGTGATGTTAATTTCTTATACTACATTCATCATATTTTACCACGCTTCATCTTGAACTTTGGAGCAAAGAACCAGAACAGCAAGATTTGGAGTTGTGTCGATCTAAGGGATGTTTAAAGAAATAGGATGTTTATCTTAGAAGAAAAAAAGAACCATATTTAGGGGTGAAATGGTTGTGTTTTGAGGAGGCATGAGGAGATTATTTCCTTAAAATATCTGAAAGTCCTGTTATATATGCAATCAGAGAACAGAATAGAATTAACTAACTTTAGGGAAGCAGGTTTTGGCAGAAATTAAGGCAGAGCTATGTGAATATTGATGTCCTTAAATTCAATAAGCTGGAAATGGCGTGGTTTGATGAAGTGGGTAGTCTTTTTAGGACAGTTGAGCATTAAATGAGGGATCTGGTGAGATGAACTCTCAAATTCCATTTAAGTTTCACAGTCACTGATTCTATGATTTAGAATTCTGTTCATGACCTGTCAGCACCTCTAACTGCATATAGCTAGAGCTGACCAAGGTCCTACATTTTTACTGAAGAGCCATCATTTTGTCTTACCAAATATACATTTAAAAGAAGCCAAGCAAAAAAAAAATGATAAAGGAAGCTGATAGAGTTCAGAGGTCTCTTAGAAGATACAGTGACTCATTATTATTGAGAATATAAAACCAATAACCATAGGGACAGTACAAGTTTTAAAATATGATACTGATACTTAAAAATATTCTCTGGCATATTTGGACATGAAAAGAAAACAAATAAATTGTAGAAACAAAGCATGAAGAAAGTGTAGATTCATTGCTATCAGATGATTTTTGTGGGTATTAAGTATAACTCATACTCAGAGGAAATTGATACTCATAACCAAAGAAAGAATGAACCAGATATTTTTTTCATAATCCAGGATACAATAAATTTTTGAAATTTTTTTTTATCTGTCTACTTTTGAAATGATTATTTGGAGTGATCTGGGAGCTGCTGTAGAAAGTGCTGTTTTTATGTCAATAGTGTATGCAACATAAAAGTACATTTTAATACTTGAAATAGTTTGTTACCATAGTAATGGACCTTTTAAGTACACAGCTGAATGTCTAGTTTATAAACCTGAACTGTATTCATTTTTATGTTTGGCCATTTGATATACAGTTATTTTCTTGTTTTTTTTCTTACAGGGACAGAGAGAGTAAGAGAGAGGGATAGATAGGGACAAACAGACAGGAGCAGAGAAAGATGAGAAGCATCAGTCATCAGTTTTTCGTTGCGACACCTTAGTTGTTCATTGATTGCTTTCTCATATGTGCCCTGACCGTGGGCCTTCAGCGGACCGAGCAACCCCTTGCTCGAGCCAACGACCTTGGGTCCAAGCCGATGAGCTTTTGCTTAAGACAGATGGGCATGCGCTCAAACTGGCGATCTCGGGGTCTCGAACCTGGGTCCTCTGCATTCCAGTTCAATGCTCTATCCCAGGGGTCCCCAAACTTTTTACACAGGGGGGTAGTTCACTGTCCCTCAGACCGTTGGAGGGCCAGTCTATAAAAAAAACTATGAACAAATCCCTATGCACACTGCACATATCTTATTTTAAAGTAAGAAAACAAAACGGGAACAAATACAATATTCAAAATAAAGAACAAGTAAATTTATATCAACAAACTGATCAGTATTTCAGTGGGAACTATGGGTGCGGATGCATCCTGTGCTCCTCTCACTGACCACCAGTGAAAGAGGTGCCCCTTCTGGAAGTGCGGTGGGCCAGATAAATGGCCTCAGGTGGCTGCATGTGGCCTGCGGGCCCTAGTTTGGGGACCCTTGCTCTATCCACTGAGTCACCGCATAGTCAGGTTACAAATTATTTTCTATCTCCAAATGTCCAAAAGGAATTAAATTAATTACAACTTCAACTGCATTCAGGAGAAGTCTCTGTAGTTCTTTATAGCTGCGATTTATCTATCTTCAAAGAGAGTCTTAAGGGTCCTCAAAGTGGTAATGATCACTGTAGACTAAGAGGAGCTTGTCCAGACACAGAATGGGCCAGTTCTCTCATTAACTTTATACCATTCCATCATCTCTCCACTTCTATGGATTACTCAACAGCAATAATAATTATTTCAGCCACCTCTTGATATTCTTTTTTACAACGAGGGGAAGGTCAGCTATTTTTTGATCCCCATGGGAGAAAGAAGGCTCTTCAGTTTCCTAAAATAACTGGCCATTCTCAGCTGCTGGGCTGGAGTCCCTCCAGGGATGAGCAAAGGGAATACAATCTACTGGCTGATTGGTGGTGAGAAGCCACTAGAACATGAGCTAGGAGAGAGCCTTCTCGAGACGATTCTGCCTACTCAAAAATTTTTATTCTTTTTTTGTGAAAAGCTAGGTGTCTGCCATTTTAAATTTTCTTATTTTATTTAAAGGGAATTGAATATGAGACTAAATATTGCTATTTTCTTTGGAGCTCTGTTTGGTGCTTTAGGGGTTTTACTCTTTTTGGTGGCTTTTGGATCAGACTATTGGCTTCTTGTGACTGAAGTGGGGAAGTGTTCAGGTGAACAGAATGTGCGTTGTTCCTTTTTCCAAACTATTGTTGTAATGGTTAGTGGTGAGGATAGCCTTATATATCCTCTTAAAATCAGAGAATAGTAGTGGGGTGTTTGTTTCTTCATAGAAGAGATATATAGAAAGCTACGGATTGTTAAGATTGGAATAGAATACATTGCTTTAAACATTTCCTGGATGTAATAATTTAGATTATGCTTCTTGTGTTGACAAGATACTTTATTTGTGTTCTGTACAGAAAGAGAATGTCACTTTTCACCATGAAGGATTCTTCTGGAGATGTTGGTTTAATGGTATTGTGGAAGGAAATAATTCAAATATCTGGAAGTTCTGGTACAGTAAGTGCACTTTTGCTTTATTTTTTCCTTTGTCTTTAAAATAAAAAGTGAGCAATATTTTTAGTACATATCATTTACAAAATAGAATTGAGTTCTTAATTGTATAATTTCAATAGGTTGTCTTCAAAAGGTTCATAAAGTGATTGCTGTTCAGTAAGTAAAAATGGCTTTAGCAATAAATATTTTATTTTAACATATAAATAGGAGTTTGGATATTTATGGTAAAACTGAGTTATATGTTGTTTACTTATACATATTCAAAATAAACTAATCTTAACAAACAAACAGGTATTATTTTAAGTATTTTTCAGAGTCTCTATTATTGTTACATTGCAAATAAATGATTTTTTATCTTTTAAAATCCTAAAATAGTGATTTATTATCTCTATACATGGCTTCAAAGTTAAAAAATATGTCTTTTTAATAATGAAACTTAGTTACCACCTTTGGCAGATGAAAGCTTGCTCTGTTTGGGCTTCAACCAAGTTTGTGGGCAATAGCACAAAATGTCTTGTTTTTGATGTTTGAATTCTCTCATAAAAACTTTAAGTTCACTTTTGAAGTTGAACAGCTTCTTAAAAATATGATGCATCTTTCAGCTATATTTCTTATATGGTATTAATCTTTGAAAATCAATTTATTGAAAATAGTTAGCCTTTATTTTATTGCATTCAACAAAGAAAAGAACTGTTTGTTACCCTAAAGCCTATTGTGGGTTGAAATTATTTAGTCTTCTTATGAAATACTCCTATGATAAATCAAAGTATGATATTTACACAATAGTCAAGATTTGGAATATGTAATAAAAAATGAGATCGCAGAAGATTTAAGCAAGTTTCTGGCAAATTGGCATATGTAAAAGAACAAAGTAATGATAAAGTGGCATTTTGAGAGGGATTTTTTATAGATGATCTTATAGGCTTTTCAGGTAGGAAAATAAGCATGTGATGTGTCAAAAATTATTTAGACTTTGGTATAGTGGAATAAATAAGACTATACAAGAAGAAGATATTGCCAAGGACTTAGAGGAGAAATAATATTTCACTGACCTTTAAAATGTATAAAATGAAATCTTCAAGTTTTCAAATAATATAAAAATTCTTTCATGTGGTTTCTTCAAGTTCTAAAAATGTATTTGAATTATTAGGACATATGATCCATTTTTTCCCTAGATATAGGCCATATAATTGATCAGGGTTAAGTGCAAGTTTATTAGATTTTCAAAGCAATTATTATTATTTTTGAATACTTACTATGTGGCAGGTATTATTAAGAACTGAAGAATATGATAGTGAAAATAAATGAAATTGAGGAATTTTAAGTTGATATCAAAAAGGCATTCTCTGTACTGTATTATGTATGATCTAGGTTCCTTGTGCTTTTCAATATGAGATTTTTAGAAAGTCTTCTCCTTTCACTCAACAATTCTGTGAATTTGTTGATTGATCCTACAGTTTTATTTAACTTGTGTATCCCCAGACTCCTTATTTCTCATCAATTAGGAATGAGTCTTCACCCAGTTGCTCAGTAACAAATACCATTGTTTTGGTCTCCTTTCTAGCCAATCAGCCAGCATCCAAGAACTGCACACATGCTTATCTGTCGCCATATCCTTTCATGAAAGGCGAGCACAATTCTACCTCCTATGACTCTGCAGTTAGTAAGTACTTCTATTTACAGAATGTCTCTGAGAAAAACATGTCTTTCTGAAAGACATCCACCACAAAATATTGTGGGCTATGAAAAATATATTTAACATCTATAATTTCAACATTTTCTCTTATATCAATCTGTTATATATAAAAGAATAAGATATCATTTTTAATATACAATTTGTAACTTTAATAGATTATAACTTTGGTCTAAAACTGACTTGCCATTTATAAAGATAAATTTTCAAAAGTGTGTTTTCTGATATGTGAATAGTGATTCGTGTTCATTAGGAAGAATTGCTTCTTAAGAGTTTAACTGACCTACAACTAGTCTTACAATAGAAACTACTGTAGTATACACCCTGCTTTTGGAATGCTCTTTTTGTAATTGTTACACATAAGAATCTGATTTTGTTACTTTATTCTTACAAAATGACTGAACTTTTTTATATGTGATAACCTACTGAAGAAGAATAGTCAGATGTCATTAACTGGGAGCCATGGTTATTAGCTTTCTTTTTCTTCTTTTTGTATTTTTATACTATTTGTTCTATAGAAAGTATGTAAACATAGTTTTTCTGGAAGGTACATAATACGTAGTATCTACATCTAGTTGTATAGAAAGTACATGAGATCAGTATGTCAACTTTATTCTCAGCTGGTTTCATGAAGTTTTAAATAAAGAGTATTTATCTTAATCTTAAGACTAAGGATTGATAGGTCATATCAAAGAGAAGCTGTGGAACCAAAATCAGGGGCTCTTAACAGTGTGATCAAACACTGAAGTTCTCCATAGGATGGTATTGTCACTCAATACTGCTGTATTTTTCTGAAGAGACAAAAGATTTAACTACTCATAGTTACAATAGATGATGTTGAAAAGTAAACAAATGTTTCACAAGTAGAAATAAAAATAAAGAGTTGGTACAGAATCTTCCAATGTCATAAACAGAGCCAAAATATTTGTTTTTCAAAAAGAATGCATAAAGAATTTAAATGTTCTGAATAAACTTATATTAGTCAGGATTATCCAGAGAATCAATAAAAGAGATATAAAAAAGATATATTGAAGAAATAACTTTAAGGAATTGGCTTATGGCATTGTGGAGAGTGGCAAGTCTAAAATCTGTAAGATTCAGAGAAGTTGATATTGCTGAGAGTCTTGAGTCTGATGGCTGGAAAGTCTGGTAAAATTTTTATGATCTAGTCCTTCTTCACAAAGCCTCAGTTTCTGTTCTTACACCTTGAACTAATTGGATGAGGTCTACCCTCATTATGGAGGATAATCTGCTTTACTTGTAGTCTACTGATTATATATAAATAGTAATCACATATATCCAGCACCTTTACAGCAACATCTCAACAGGTGTTTGACCAAAAAACTGGACATCATAGTCTAACCAAGTTGACACATAAAATTAACTATGACAGAACCTTCATTATTCATCTATTGTTTTCATCTTTCTGTAAAAGTATGTATTTCCATTCATTATAGTTTCATTTTAAGTTTGTCAAAGGTTGTAGCATTTACTTATATCACATCATTAATGTGACATTTTATGGAATGGAATGGGGTTTGCATAGGAAAATACAGTGTGTCTGTAAAGTCATGGTGCACTTTTGACCGGTCACAGGAAAGCAACAAAAAACGATAGAAATGTGAAATCTGCATCAAATAAAAGGAAAACTCTCCCAGTTTCATACCTACTCAGTGCAGTTTAATGTGGGCTCCATTTGTTGCCCTACACACATCCAAACGATAGTGAAGTTCTTGCCACACACGGGTAAGGACGTCTGGTGTAACACAGTGAATAACATCTGTGATTTTCTGTTTTAAGTGATTAATGTCGTTGATATTTTCAATGTACACAGGTTGCTTCACATAACCCCAAAAGTAAAAGTCTAAGGGTGTCAGATCCAGGGATCATGGTGGCCATGGCGTGACAGAACCCCTGCCTATCCACTGCTGGGGGAATGTTCTATCCAGAAACTCATGAACAATGGTGGCGTAGTGTGGAGTAGCGCCGTCCTGTTGAAAGATGACACCTTCTGGAAATTGTGGCACTACATACTATTCCAACATGTCAAGATAGGTGTTTGCCATCACAGACTGCTCCGCAAAAAAAAAAAAAAAAAAAGGGCCTATCACCTTATCATGCATCAGGCCACACCACACATTCACTTTAGGGGTGTTACGTTCGTACTCAATGTACGCATGAGGATGTTCAGCAGCCCATATTCAGATATTATGGTGATGAACATGTCCACAGATATGGAAGGTTGCCTCACTGCTAAACACAATCTTCTACAAAAAATATTGCATCATTGTCGATTTCATAAAGCATATCGGTAGCAAATGCGCATCGTGTGGGTCTATCTGCTGGTTTGATAGCGTGTAACAGTCGCAATTTGTACCCTGTAAAACAGAGATGTTTCTTTAACACCTTATGAACTGTAGTCTTGCTTAGGTGTAATTGTCGAGCACACGCATGCACAGATTTTTTAGGGCTCCTTAGGTAGTTATTCCATATAACCTCTACAGCAAGAGTCCCCAAACTTTTTACACAGGGGGACAGTTCACTGTTCCTCATACTGTTGGAGAGCCACCACATACAGTACTCCATACACTGACCACCAATGAAAGAGGTGCCCCTTCTGGAAGTGCGGCTGGGGCTGGATAATTGGCCTTAGGTGGCCACAATTTGGCCCACAGGCTGTAGTTTGGGGACCTCTGCTACACACTCATTGCTGACTGATGGCCTACCAGAATGGGGTTTCTCCACCAAACTGCCGTTTTCCTTCAACTGCTTATCCCACTGAGTAATGTTATTCGTATGTGGTGGCACTTCATTATAAACGTGCTGATATTCACGTTGCACTTTGGTCACGGATTCGAATTTAGCGAGCCACAGAACACACTGAACTTTCCTCTGTACCATCCACATTTTGACTGGCATGGCCGTGGGCTGCTCCACTGTATACACGGTGTTACGTCATCATCTGCGCATGCGCAACATGCTGCCACATCATCCTACAGAAACTGGGAGGGATTTCCTTATATTTGGTGCAGATTTCACATTTATATCGTCTTTTGTTGTTTTCCTGTGACCGGTCAAAAGTCACTTTGGCTCATTCACTGTAAGCAACTTTATCAAATACTTTAAATAAAATTGACTGAGGTATGAAGAGGTATGTCCTACAAAAGCGACAGTATATCTACACTCTATTTGTCTTCATGGTTTTATACAATAATATCTGACATTATATATGGGTGAGTTTTTTAAAAATTATTTCCTTCATCTAAGATAAGAGCACAGATTTCATCAAAGGGATTCTACCTGACTGAAAGTATGTGTTACTTTGTCAATGAGGCCTCAGGGTCTTCACTAGATTACAGAGATACTCCTTACTTTCATATAGTTTCATAATTATCAGGCAATATACATTTATCAATTTATCTTGGGTAAATCCAAAGTATTGTTTGTCAAATCTGATGTATCTTGCTTTGGCAAATTATTGGTAAATGGCATTGTATTCTCTTGAGTTTTTAGAATTACAGTTAGCCAATATTGAATGAAGTCAGTGTACATAATATAGAAGTGTATAATTTTTCTGGAAAGACCATTTTAGAATTATTGGATGTTACAGATGAAATCATTCTATTTCAGAATATGGAGACTAAGACTGAGACTTAGAGAAACCATGCGACTTTGTCTTGACACAAATGGTCATTGCCAGAAGTCATGCAAAGGCTCAAGTCTCTGAGTTCTGTTTATTGATGATCTTATAAACTACAGTGAATGAAAAGTCTAATTTTAGTGCTTAAAATTGAAAAATTTAAGTGTAAGTCTTTTAAATCTCAATGAAGAAACAAATTAAACTCATGTTGGTTTTTATCTACCTTACTATTTGGTCCTGACCTGTATATAGTCAGGTCTAATTCCATGTTTCCTTTATTGTTTTTAATCTTAAATATATTATCTAAAATTTAGCTATGCTCAAGTCTCAATGAATTGTTGCCCAAGCTTATAGGGAGTGATCTAATTCTAAGTATTGTTTTTTGAGGTAGGATTATGTACTTACTGTGAAGTCTATTAAACAATTCTATTACCTTCTGATGTCTTCTGAAATTTATATTTTCTAGTTTGTCTCATCCTTAAATTCAGCCACAGTTTATTTATTTAGTATCATTTGATAATGGTGTGATGAACATAATTAATTTTAAAGATAATTCAATTCCTGAGTAAACTAATCAGTTATGTTTTAAGTCTCCCTAGCCCTTGACCACACCTACATGAAAGTGCTCCCTCTCCTTAACTGTAACTCTTTGTTACCTCAGTTTCTTTATTATTTATTGCAATTCTCTAAAGGTACAGACTTCAATCTACTCACTTATATTACCAGAACTTAGTATAGTACCTGATATTTCTT
Organism: Rhynchonycteris naso; assembly: GCA_037038555.1. NCBI lineage: Eukaryota > Metazoa > Chordata > Mammalia > Chiroptera > Emballonuridae > Rhynchonycteris > Rhynchonycteris naso. Next base: position 136,435,368 of record CM072998.1, read on the forward strand.
AGTAGATGCTTAAATATCTGAAAAAAATGACAATGTAAAAATTACAGATAGTATTTTCAGCAGTTAACTATTTTAATTTTATTTTTTTGAAGTGAACTGTTTTTAAAACCAGTCTCCTATTCTATTGAGCAGAATATATTAAACATAACTCTCTTTTTTCTGGAGGAGTTGGAACAAATAAATTCAGCAGCCTGGCCATAAGGCCTCTGTTGAGTTCCCCAGGAGCAGTATGTGTCCTCCTACCCCAAGGCCTCTGTAGGTGCTGTTCCTTTCCCCAAGTGCTGTTTCTCCCTCTTGCACCCCTCGTCCATTCATTTCTCTAACAGAGAAAGTTTATCCTAAGTTTTCAAAGGAAGCCTTCTGTGCTGGCAGCCCCATACTCATTAATACTTGTACTAGACTAGGTTCTCCTGTATAAAACTCACGCTTCAGTTTGATAATTCACAGCCAAAACTTTAATTATTTACTGTGTTATTATTTTGTTCATGTATTTTCTCCCCAATTCAACTCTAAGCTCCTGAAATCTTTTATGTTTGGCTCACCACTGTATCCAAGGTAGATTGAATATTATTTGTAGAATGACTATTTCTTGTGAGTCTTCATTACTTTCCTGTACTATGGTACGAAGAGTAATGCCCTAAGTAACTATTGATGTATGCAGGAATATTTTTAAACTTTACTAAATGGACTTAGATTACTCTTCAAAATTTTAATTCAGCCTGACAAGGTGGTAGCGCAGTGGATAGAGCGTCAGACTGGGATGCGAAGGACCCAGGTTCGAGACCCTGAGGTTGTCAGCTTGAGCGCGGGCTCATCTGGTTTGAGCAAGGTTCACCAGCTTGAGCCCAAGGTTGCTGGCTTGAGCAAGAAGTCACTCAGTCTGCTGTAGCCCCCTAGTCAAGGCACGTATGAGAAAGCAATCAATGAACAACTAAGAAGCCACAACAAAGAATTGATGCTTCTCATCTCTCTCCCTTCCTGTCTGTCTGTCCCTATCTATCCCTCTCTCTGTCTCTGTCACAGAAAAAGAAATTTTATTCATACATTTTTAGTTTATAGGTCTTCAAAATTGTTTTCATATGTCAACTGTCTTGCTTTTATTGTGTTTATTTATTTACTGTTGTCTTCTGGTCTTTTTTTTCCCTTGCCCTTATACAATAAAAGTAGGGTGAAGTGAATGATATAAGACCAGAGTCAGGAATATAACTAAGCAAGATATTTACCAACAGCACATTAAGCTCTAAGTAAAAGAAAACAGACAGAAGATACAATAAAAGGGCTCTTTTTCTCCCACAATACAAAGTTCAGAGGCAACTGTCATAATGTTACCATCAGGGACCCAGACCTTTTCAGCTTTTTCTCCCACCATCCTTAGAGGGTGGGCAGTCACCATCATGTTTTTCCATTTTCAGAAGAGTGTCCCTAGAATCCTTCAGTAGGTTCTTACCAATGCTTTCCTCATCAGAACTGTGCCACATGAGTCTGCTAAGCTGAGCATGGAATTGTCTTTCTAATCACTATTGTCAAGCAAGAGAGGGGAGAAGTTCTGGTAGTGAGAATCTTCCTCAGGGGATCCTATCAGGGTTTGAATGAGGGTGAAACGACAAAGGTTAAATCAAAATAATAAATGTAAATGATACTTAATGAGTTAATATATAACACTTAATAGCCAAATAACAGAAATCTGGAAGATTCTTGCATGGTGAAGATATTTCCTTTTGAAGCAGATGAAATTCCATTTAAACAATATGCAATGAAAGGTAATAGGGTCACTTTCCAAGCAAGTACTATTTTAGTATATTTCTTTCTAGTTCTTTTTATATTATATGGTACATAGTTTTAATCATTGGGAATAAAATATATGTCTCACTTTTCTATTTTTAAGACAGCACACATCTCTACATGTTTTTACCTAATGGTTTCTTAAATTTTGAATATGTCAGATGCTACCTCCACATTAAAAATAACTCATGCATATAACATTTTTTATGATTTGTATTAATTTTTTGGAGTATATATTTACAGATGTGTGAATGGTGAATAAAAGATAGAAATGGATTTTGTTGTTATTGCACCATAATACCAACTTGTTTGTCAAGTGGCACAGAGGATGGATTTCTCCAACTAAGCAGACTTGGTGGGAAGGACAGAAACATGAGAATCAAAAGGAGGGGATTAGTTTTAAAGTGGCGGATGGATATTTAGTTTGGATTTAGGTATATTAAATATCAATTGATGGCGAAATACCAATTTGAAATTGCTTAGCAAATATCTTGATGTGCAAAACTGAATTTCCTGAAAGACTAATTAGCACAGCAGATACTGATGAAGAATTTCAGAGGTGGTGTTTGACACTACATAAAATCTTTAAGAAAAAAATAAAAGAAAGAAGGCAGTAAAAGATTAATAGTAGTTAGTGGGAGAAGGGAAGACATAAGGACAGCCCATAGAAAAGAAAGAGAATAAAGCTTTGAGAAGCAAGCCAATGAGCAGGCCTTTCTGTTGTCAAAGGGGCTTAGTAGAAGAGAGAGTCTCGGGAAGGGGATGCTGGTCCTCCTTGACAAATGCAGAGTGAAAGAAAATGACAAAGGAATAGGAAGAAATTAGATGACATACTGATAATGCAAAAGTTCTGGTGGTTCCTGATAGCTCCCTCCAACAAAAGGCTAAGTCAGCTGTGGGAGCCCATAGAGGCTGTTCTCTCCAGGTACCTCCTTGTACACCTAAACCCACATGCACTGCTCTTTTGGCCTGAGACGACCAGATGTCTACTCTGTATCTTACTCATAATTTCTTGGACTGGATTGGAGGACTCTACCCTCTTTTTTTGATAGTACCCTTCCTCCCCTAGGAAACTATTCTATTTTCCTGCATGTTCTGACACCTAAGGATCCTCCTGAGAGCCAAGCCTTATTCCAGGCTTTCTCTTCATTCTCTTCTTTCGAGAGGAAGGATCAGAAAGCAGTGAACTTAAAGGGGTAGAGCACCAGAATGCTGGGAATGTGAAACCTCACAATGGTATGCTTAGGGAGTGGGCTGTGAGGAAGTTGAGACCTTTGCAAGTAACCAACATTTGAAATTTGGAATAGCTATCAAAGGAACACAGCACTGTAAAGTCCTTATAAAATAATCACATGTACACAAACAACATCTTGCTTTACTAAACAAGGCAAAATAAGATCCAATATAAAAATGAATTATATTTAACAGTTTGTTTCTTTTTTAAGTGAGAGGAGAGATAGTGATACAGACTCTTGCATGCACCCCAACTGGGATCCACTTGGCAACACCTGTCTGGGCCCAATGCTCTGTCCATCTGGAGCTGATGCTTGCAACTGAGATATTTTTAGCACCTAATGTAGAGGCACCATGAAGTCATCCTCAGCACCCAGGGTTTATGTACTTGAACCAATCAAGCCATGGGAAAAAGAAAGAGAGAGGAAGAGAGGGGGAGGAGTGGAGAAGGAGATGGTTACATCTCCTTTGTGCTCTGACTGGGAATTGAACCCAGGACTTCCATATGCCATGTTGATGCTCTACCACTGAGCAAACCAGCCTGGGATATATTTAACAGTTTCAAACAGTACAGAAATAAATTAAGATTTGAGTCTAAAGTTAATATCACTATTTAAATAATTGAGGAGATATCTGATTTTGTTAAGATGGTCTATTGTTTCCAGATCAATTACACTGGTGTAGCTGGGTCTTATTCATCATTTTTTTTCATGTTCAGATATTCAGACAATCTGGACATTGTCTTAAATTTACCAAATAGTTTTAAATACTTTATTGCACTCAGCTTCAGTTGTGTGTAAAAAACCCTACATTGTAAAATGTAACAGAAAATATAATTCAGTTTTTCTTAGGGAGTAATAAATGTCATGTACTTAGATATTTAAAAATACCTTACTGTCTACTTAATTTCTTACTATTTGTTCACACATTTAAATCACATAGCTATGGCTAGACACAGCATGATTTGACAAGCTGGATGCAATTCCTGACTTCTAACTGGCTTTTCACCTGTGTCTCCAGCATGGCTCCCTCACACTCAGGTTAGAACCTGGCTCACAGGGCGGCTTGCTCAGCCTCCTACTGATGCAATTCAGTAGAGTACAATTAATTGACTTTTCAGTTCTAAAGCCCAACATTAAAGTTGTAGTTAAAAATCTCTTATTCAGAGGGAGTTAATTTGTGTTTTCTATAGTTTATTCATGGACATCTAAGGATTGGTTGGCATTTATGTAACATCCTTCCAATAAAGGAGGTGATTGCATTCTGTAACCAAGACTGTGTGGTTATTTATAATAGTGTGTCTCCACTTCCCTTCATGGAAGACAGGCCCCAGCCTCTACTGAGATTTCTGGTGATACCTGTGAAAATGTTGGCCATACTCAGAAGGAAAAATTTCCTCTAATGATAGGGCACCTGTTGGTACTCCAGACCATGGTTTCTCAACCTTTGTAGTACTGATATTTTGGACAATTATATGTTGAGGGACTGTCCTCTGCATTGTAGGATATTAAGCAGCATCCCTGACTTCCTCTTAATAGATGCCAGTAGCACCTGTCAGTCATGAAAATAAAAAACATCTCCTGAGGTGAGTGGGCACAAATATACCTTTGAGGAGAACCACTGGGGAATTCTAAACATTTATTCCTAGTATTTCTGACCCAGGACCCAAGTTCTTCTTCAGAGTTATACTTATACTGTCTAACTGTGTGCCCAGCTCCAGTTCTGGGACCAGAAGCACATTTATAATGTTTAGTTTCCTTCTGCCTCTCTTCATGCAGAATATTCAACCAAAAAGGAGCTGGTCTGAACCCTTCTCATCTTTAAATATTAATGCTTTTGCTTCAAGCTTTGGATCTTTTTTAAAAAGAGAGTATTAATTAGATTCAATAAAAAATATTGAATACCTTCTATATGCTGTTCACTGTTGCTTCAGAGTTAGCCCTAAATTCTTGCCCTAATTGAATTTGCATGGTGGTGGGAGGCAGAAAGTAAAATAAGTGAAGCATTTCAAGAGAAATATAAAAGGATGAAGTGTGTGTGGAGAGGATGCCAATGTTAAATAGGGTCACTAAGGAGGCCTCATAGAGAAGATGATGTCTGTTTTGAGTTGCCAGCCCTGAGCTGAATGGGGCTCTGCCATCCAGCTAAGCCAGTGATTTTCAAGTGGTGTGCCACAAGAATGGAACAGCCAACACAATAGCTGTTTGCTGTGAGTGAATCAAAATTGTACCTATGTGGGCCAGGAGGTGAAAAAGGTTGAAAATTGCTGATCTAAGCTGTCATAGTTACCTGATTTCTTTTCTTGGGACCAGATGGATGCCGTGCAGACAGAGCTTAGCACAGACCTGGGTCACTGTAAGGGTTCCGCAGGTGTTATAAGTGGCACTTTCAGTCAGCATGTCTGTGCTCACTACCTAGGACCACCACCTTCTGATTTTGGTGTCCTGATCTCCACAAAATTTGTTTTGCTCATTTGTCAGAGGAAAATAAGTATAGTATCAATTTCACGTAGTTTTAAAATAAAAAGGAAAATATAATACAAAGGCTTAGCAGGGTGGTTGCCATGTAATTGGTATTCAGTGAATGTCCACAATTACTTTCTAGGAGGTTTTAATTTTGTGTTTTACTTTTAGTTCTGTGATCTATTTTGAGTTAATTTTTGTGAAGGGTATGGGGTCTATATCTAGATTCAGTTTATTCCACGCAGATATCCACTTGTTACAGCAGCATTCTTCATGCTCCATTTTATTTTCTGTGCTCCTCTGTCAAAAATCAGTTGATTATATTTACATGCATCTCTTTCTTGGCTCTCTGTTGTGTTAAATTGATCTATATTTTCAGTTTTTCATGATATCTTCTATTTACTTGCCAAAACCTTTTTTTCCCTTTAGTTTGGTTCAAGTATTCCCATCTTTCTCTTTGAGACATTTTGTCATGGTTTATTTATAATCTTTGTTAAATAATACTAAAACTTCTATTCTGTCAGCATTTTTTGCATGATATTTTTCACTGAAGTTAAGATTTTCATCATTCTTTGTATGAAAAGTCATATTTAAAATATTAAAACCTGGAATTTGGGGGTATTATATTATGAGACTGGATTTTATGTTTTTGTTGGCTTTTTTATATTAATTATAGAAAGAGTAGACATTGCCTCAATAAAAATCTGGTGGGAATGAAAGCCCAGATTCCTGACTTAGTCTGTGATGACATAAGGAGGAGCCATGCTTGATACTGCTGCACAGTAATGAGAATTCTAGCTTCCTAATCTAGTTCCATTAATGCCATCCTGGCCAGGAGGGTCATATTTGGATTATCACAGTTTCTACCATGGCTTCCACTGACCTGGTGGGTATGCAGGGGTGGCCTCATCACTACTGGGTGGTGGTAAAAGTTCTGACTCTCCACTAGGCCTCTGATACCACCCTATTGGGGAAGATGACTCATTTTCACTATGTAGGGGTGGAAGTAAGTCCAGGATCCCCACATGGTCTCCTGTTTCAGTGATTGGTGGCTTTATTACCTCTGCAGAGGTGAAAGTCCTAACTACTTATTCAGCCTTTTCTGCTCCAACCTTGTGTGCATATGTGGTGATGGTGGGGGTAGGGGTAGTTGGAGCATCTTGTTAGAGCCTGTCAAGGGTTCAAGTTTAGGTTCCCCTCTTGGTCTTTGCTAATCAGAGTGTGACTGAAGGCCAAAAATGTTTCATTCTAGTATGTTTGACTGGTATAGAGTGGTTATTTTCTAAAAGGTTTCTGCCTTGCTAGGTGGCCCCTTACTTGGTCTTTTAGATAAATAATTTTGTTGGGGATTTTATGTCTGTGATTGTCAGCATTTTTCAGTTGCTGGCTTTTTTATCTCCACTAACACCATGGAATAGGAGCTGAACATTGCAACATCTCTTTCTTTTTTGATACCACCCATCAGGGGAGGGTGGGGTGAGCGTGTCTACTAAAAGTACCTGAATCTAGACCCTCCACCCAGACTTTGTTGAAATTTTCTACTGTAGTTTTGACTGAAGTTGTGCAGCTATTATATAATTTTTTTTTCTCTTGATATGCCACCCCTTTCTTGGTACTTTGTCTAGATAGACCCGGTTTTTGTTGTTGGTGTTTGATTGACTATAGCTTCAAATATGAGGTGAACCAGGGCAAAAGAAAACATACAATATGGTGTACAGAGATGTATTGTAGAATTCGGCATCTGAAACCTGTATTTTTATGTTAACCAGTGCCACCTCAATAAAATTCCCATAAAAAAAGAAAGAAAACCCAGGTTACTACTGTGTCATTTCTTGGGTTCCACAGTCCCCAGTTGGTGTGCTTCTTCTCTTCATCTTTCTGAATCTTCTTCTGTTTATTTCATAGATAGTCTCAAGGGATTTTAGTTGTAAATAATAGAAAAAAGTATGTTTGTGTTATCTTCCTTCAAGCAGAAGTTCACTACGTCCAGTTATAGTCTGAAGAAACAGTTGACTGGATTTGCTAAGGGATTGAATGTGGGGTGTGAGAAAAATTAGTCAATGATGACCCTTTTTTGTACTTACTGACTGAAGGGATAAAGTTGCTATAATTAGAGATGGGGAAGGCTATTTTCAAAGAGGAAGGTTTGGCAGATTTTGGACATGTTCAGTTGAAGGTGCCTAGTGGATATAGTATGTAGGTATTTGGATCACAGACTCTAGAGTTAAGGTGAAGCTCTGGGCAAGGATTGTATATTCAGGAGTCATTGCATGAAAGTATATTTAAAGTGATGGGGCAAGATGAGACCTTTTGGTAGTGTAGATAGAAAGAAAGTCTATCAAGAACTTAATCCCCAAATGTTCCATGCATGAGAGGTTAGGGGGAAGAGAAATGACCTAGAGAAGAGACAGGATGGGCAGTAAGGAGGCAGGGAAAAAACTAAGGGAGTGTGGTGTTCTGTAAACTGACAAAGTATTCCTCAGAGGAGAGAGTGGTAAGCTTGGTTAAATGCTGCCGAAAAGTAGAGTAAGGCATAGACTGAGATCTGATCCTTGGATTTAAGATGCTGTCTGCATCAATTTGATCTCATGTTTTACAACCTGGATTTCTTCCTTCTCAGGCTCACTACCACTATTTCCCTGTTAACAGATAACATTTTCTGTAATCTCATTTTTTACGTCTGTAAATGATAATATCTAATGATAAATAGAAGTACTGTCTGATAAATTACATGAGGAATGAGAACCTGTGAATTTACCAATAATTGGAGCCATAAATTGCTCAGAGACACCATTTCCTCAAAGCTATTCATTATATAATTACTTCTGCTATTTAAACCTACTAATCTATTGGCAAATGTATAATAAAGAGACATTTCACTCTTTATCTTACAAAATCACTAATATCACAACAAAGTGGCTTATGTCATTTCTTATTACAAATAAAATGTATTGATAAGAGCACATGTGGGGCTCTTACTTTGTGCCGTCATTGTACTGGCTCACCTACTATACTTTGCATGGATTACATCCTTGAATTTTTCAGACAGCGTGAGGTAGAATTTATTGCTGCCATTTAAAAGCCAATGAATCTGAGCTTGTTTAGGTTTCTCAATACAAAGATCATGTTTTGCAGTGAATTGTCTGCATTTCCATAATATCTTTTGAATAATACTATATGGAAAATTGTTCCATATACCTAGCAAACAGTATATATTTTAAAACAAAATCCACATACTAATTAGGGAAGAATTTGTAAACTATCATTTTACTTTTTAGTTTTAGTATGATTAGTCAATATCATTTTTTCTTTTACTATTGATTACTATTTACAAACAAGTTTCAAGGTATAGAAATAAAATTAAAGTGACTTTTAAATATAGTTACTTTAAAATACAGTATGATAAAATTTTATAGTGTTTTTCCTAGTACTAAAATTCATTGCTTCAAGTCTTTGAGTGACCAAAGCTATTATTCACATTAATAAAGTATTGGTTCAGTATTGTTAAAAGGAGTGAAACATTTTATGGAAAGCAAAGTGTTAGCTTTCCCAGAGCAACAACTGTCGTTATGCAATATATAGCAGGTATTTGAAGTAATGCCTGGTTATATTGAGTAGTTAGAAAAGGAAGTCTTCCAAAGAGGTATCCTATCACTGCAAATAAATAAATAAAATAAAATCACCCACTAGACCATGTACAGAGTAAGCATGCTATATTTGATCTTTTCAATGATTTTTCTGCTTAAAATGGACAATGTTAGAAGGCTGGTCCTTTTGAGTAGAAACTTGGAAATTTAGTTCATTATCAAAGGGAAACATTGACTATCCACTGCTATGACTGTAACCTGAAGAATTAGCAGTTACTTTTTAAAAAATTATTATTATGAAACAAACAAAAAAACAGGGAGGTTATTTAAGTGATTTGTTTTTAGAGAACACACAGCAAATAGTTGGAGGGTCAGGGAAAACTCAAGGTTGCTAGTAGGCATTTTTACCACCTCTTTTTTTCAGATTGATTTCTGGAAGAGGCCATGTTAATGAAAAATGCCCAAGAAGGGTCCAGGAACTGTATTTGGTGAACACTGAGTTTGAACACCAAAGATCATGTTTCCTGCTAAGAAGAAAAATGTGATTCTCAATGTGTTTGTGAATAAGCAAAGTGAGAATGTTTGTTGTGGAGTCAAGGAAGCATGCTTGCCCTGTTACAGATGCCAGCTATGTTCCAGCTCTCTTGTCTGTCCCTACAAGGCACTCATTTTACACTGGCTGTGCTAGTCCTCCTTGCATGCGTAGTTCACATCCCAAATTACGTAGGTCCTTATTCTGAGCCAGCCAAGTATTCTTCTAAGGCATTTGTTCTCAGGGACAGGCCATTACTTGTCTGTATAAAGCTCTCACCCTAAAAACCAATGGCTACCTTCATCTTCATACCTTTCTTTACCTTCTAGAAACTTTTTTGGTCCCTTTCTTTTTTATTCCAATTCTTTGATAATGTTTTCTTCCATTTCACTTTTCCTACAAGTAAGGCTAATTATTGTGAAGTGCTGTCAGATTTTTTTGTTGGCTTTATCTCATAGTATTTTATGCCTTTTAAAATATATTAAGAAAATAAATTTTTTACAAGAGAAAAAGAAATATGTATTTTGCTGCCTTTTATCTCTATTCTTTTAAATTGAAAATACTCTCCCCTCCCCAAAACTATACTGCACTTTGCCAATCATTTGACTATTGATAGATTGAAGCTCAATATGAATAAAAAGTCAATACTAATTTAAGTTGTTCGGTGATATTTTTTCATATGATTTGTAGGGAAAGTCTCCTCCAATGTAGGTGAGATGTTTCAATGGGAAACAATCTACAAGGTCCACCATGCTCTGACTCCTGTCTTCTCTCTCACTGCTTCCTTAATATTAAAGCTTTCACTCTCTATCTTCACACTAAATTACTTACATACATCTGCTTCCCTCCTTGGTTTCCTGTGCTGTGCTTTCTACTCTCTGCCTTCATTTCCTGCATTTCTGCTCTCTCCTTTAAAAATCACTTCCTCCAGGCCTTGAGCAGTTGGCTCAGTGGATAGAGAGTTGGCCCAGAGTGTGAACATGCCAAGTGCGATTCCCGGTCAGGACGTTCAAGAGAAGCAACCATCTGCTTCTCTTCCTTTTCCTCTCCCTCTTCTCTTTCTCTTTCCTTCTCATAGCTACTGGCTCAACTGGTCCGAGTGTTGACCACAGATGGGGTTGCTGGTTGGATCCCAGTCATGGCACATACAGGAGTCTGTATCTATCTCTTCTCCTTTCACTTAAAAAAAAAAAAAACCCTTCCTCCAAGAAGGCTTTTGTAGTATGCCAAGATGGGGTTACATACCCATTCTCTATACTGTAATGTACTATAGATGTTTTTCCTAGCACTTGGCATAGTGGATAAACATCTGGTTGTGTATTTACTTCTCTCCTATTAGACTGTTTGATGGCGCATATTGTAATTTTTTCATGTCATGTCACCTGTTAGTGCTTACCTAGCAGAATGCATGACACAGGTAGATTATTTTCAGTCAACCGCCAATTTGAGCATCACTGGATGAAAGATTGGAATTCAACTTAATTGTTAATTATTCTTTTGTTGGGTATTTTATGATAAATAGAAGGGGAAATGCCAAATCATTTCAGTGCTATAAAATTCCTAAACTAACTCTTCTGATACAGAAACAGTAAAATCTACTTTTGGTCCTGTTCCTAAAGGAGGCTCCTGGATGTGTAGTTGCCATAAAACACTATACAATTACCTAGAGAAATGTGATTTCTAGGGTGTTAGAAATTTATAAAGACAAATCATTTGAATGATACAAAAAATAAGACGCAGGGGCCTTGAATATTTACAATAGAACACTTACAACTAAGAGAGCAAGATTTTTCTATAATTATTTTCAACTGTCTATAACAGTGGTTATTAACCTTTTTTGAGATACCGAACCCACCAGTTTCATATGCACATTCACCGAACCCTTCTTTAGTGATAAATAAAATATGATTTTTTTTCCAAATTTAGTTTTGCTGGTGCGAGACTAGAGTTGCTCAACTTGGCATTGCATATCATGCAGATAGGACGCTGACTCCCATCCTGTTCCGTGATACATGTGAATCCATGTTGTACATATTCGTCCGACCACTTTCTTTTTTTGCTCCACATATTTAGTATGGATTAAAATATTAAGAAAGAAACCACACGACGTACAACTATGACAGCCGTTGACTACTGCACGCACTAAATTCCCCGCAGCTCTGGTTGGCCAAGCAATGTAACGTGATTCTCTGCAGCAAGTGATGGCCAAGTGGGGTGTGTCATCACGACTTTACACAATTGTGTCTTTACCTCCATGGCAGAGGCTTCTCCGAACCCCTGAGACCGCCTCACCGAACCCCTAGTGTTCGATAGAACCCAGGTTAAGAACAACTGGTCTATAAAAAAGATTTGGATAAGCAGGTTCAACTCAAATATTATAGAAATATATGAATAAAGCGGTCCTCAAAATGATTTTTTTCTTAAAAAAAAAGGGACTTGGTAAGTGAAGAAATATTTTTCTCTTCTGGCATTTTTAGAGTTGGGCAGAAACACTTACAGAAACTCTTGATTCATTTTAATGCACTGGTATTCAGTGCATGGGCAGTCCTTAGTGCTCTTACTTATACATCCATCATTTAATTCCCCACCTGCTCTCTTCTGAGGTCCACTTTCTCTTAGTAGGGATTTAAGTGGTAAAGACTCTCCAGATATTATAGTAATAAAGCCAAGACCATGAATTACTTTCTGTTTTAAATCATTCTGTTCCATAGCTATTAAATATTCCACCAACTGTGGCTATATACCTTGAGATTTCAGTGGGAACTGAGTGATAAATTATTGATTATTCACTCATTTGCACTTTATTGAACATCTATTACATGCCCGGCATAAAAATTCTTTTTGGTTTAGACAGATGAATGAGACTGAGTCTTTGCCTTAAGAAATTCAAATCAAATCTGACCAGGCGGTGGCACAGTGGATAGAACGTCGAACTGGTACGCAAATAATCCAGGTCCGAGATCCCGAGGTCCCCAGCTTGAGCATGGGTTCATCTGGTTTGAGTGAAGCTCACCAGCTTGAGCTCAAGGTCACTGGCTTGAGCAAGGGGTTACTCGGTCTGCTGTAGCCCCATGATCAAGGCACATATGAGAAAGCAATCAATGAACAACTAAGGTGCCACAACCAAAAATTGATGCTTCTCATCTCTCTCTCTTTCTTCCTGTGTGTCTGTCCCTATCTATCCCTCTCTCTGAGTCTCTCTCTGTCTCTGTAAAAAAAATAAAGAAAGAGAAATTCAAGTCAAGAAGTAGAGGTAGCTATGTAAGGAAGGAAAGACAATACAGTGTGTTCGAACAAGTGGCTAACGTGTGTTAGGAACACTGATTGAGTCTGAAGACCAGGTACTCTGCTCAGTGCTAACTTGCATTAACTCTTTCGATCCTCTTGACACTATAAGAGAGGTATTATTATCATATTTTAAGGAAGGTGAGGCGTGGATAGCTAAGTAACTCTCCAAAGTTCACATACCTGGTAAGAAGTATTCTAGCTCTTGAGTACATTTTCCTACTGATTCTACTCTCTCCTGCCTTTTGGTGGCATTGAGGAGGTAGCTGCACTATGTCCCTTCAAGGAGGAAAGTGTACTTGATTGGACTGTGAAGCACAAGTATGAAGACTGTTTATTCCAGCTAGGGGGAACAATACTGCACAAAGGCCAGAAACAAGATAATAGCATGTTTCTTAGGACATCTCAGCATAATTTCAGTATTTCCAAAGGATGATGTAAAAGGAATGAGAGGGGATTAGATGGAGCAGTAAAAATGTGTTTGACAATCACAGCAAAACAAAGACACTAATGGTGTCTGAGACTGAGTACAGACAGCCCTGAGTTCAAATTTTGCCCTTGCAATTTACTGAGTATTTAATTTTTGGAACTGAACCTGTCTCTGCCTCATTTGTAAAATACACATGAGGGGTTGCTGTGAAGGCAGAGAAAAAAGTCCCTGTGAAGGCTGAAGCTGTACAGGTACAGCACCTTCTCAATAAAATCAGGAACTCCAGAGAGACCCAAAGGTACAGTGGTTCTCGACCTGGCTGCCCCTTCCACTCTCTTAGAGGGCTTTAAACACTATGGTAGTTGTGCCCACCCTCAGAGATTCTCACTCAGACAGCCTGGTTTGGAATCCTGGTTTGAGTGTGGTGTTAAAGCCCTCCAAATGTCTCTGAGGTTGACAGAGGAGCAGCCCTCAGTCCAGACCCTCTGTGGCAGCAGGGGTTATGGGGAGACTTAGCAGCTGGAGGTTAAACGCTAGGTGCTCACAGTGCCCCCTGTGTCTGGATCTGGATAGCTGTGTAAACCTCTGTAAGGAAGGAAAGTACTTTATCCTCTGCCCTTTTAGATTCAGTGCCTGGGGCCCTGCAAATTAGACTATAAAAAGACATATTAACATAGAAAAAATTATTATTACATGTACATCTGGAAATCTTCATGGGAAAGTAAAGACTCAAGGAAGCAGATAGGCTTGAGATTTTTTTAAAAACAGAACCCCCACAAAAAAACAAAAAACATGGAGATGTGACAAGACAAAGGGAAAAGAAGTTGGTTTAGGAGTGGTAAATTGTGAGAAGCTGACTAAGGAATATATAGGGAAATTAATGTATGATAAGGATTATTTTAGTAAGGTTTATTTGCAGACCCAACTTGGTGTTCTGGATGGCTGTAAACTCCCCTGAAAGAGGAAATTTATGGCAGTCCTCGCTTCTCAGATGTTTCTGCTTTTGCTTAGTTAAGGAAAATTCCTAGAAGGTTTCTTTCTTGATGTGTTAATTCTGATTTGCTATAATTGTTTTTATAGTGGATTAAATAATTTCTTATGCTACAGTGGCATGTGTGGAACGGTATATTCTGACCGCCCTCGTCTCACTCTGAGGACCTGTTCTCCTCACTGCTGTGGCCACGAGGGTGTGGTGGCTGCTTCTGCTGTCCAGCTACATCCCTATGACAACCTGCAGGGCAGCGCCACCTCTTCTGCCTCTGGTACTGGGAAGACACCTGCCCAGCACTGGCGAGCCTCCCTTCCCAGCCTTCAAAATTGTAAGGTGGAGCAAATGAGATAATGACCGTGCATTTCTTCCCACACCTGGAAAGCTCTACCCTCGTAAACAAACCCCTCCTACCCTGCTCCAGGGACTTTCCCAAGGTCACAGACAACAGGGAAAGTGAAGGCTCTGCCAGCTGGTCTGAGGCACCTCGTCTGTCTCGGTTACTGCGTTCACTGCCACTGTTTATAGTAGGGGATAAATAAATGCCGTCCTGTTTCTCCATGTTATTTTCATCCCGAAAAATCAGCAGACTCTGCGGAGCATGTGACCTGACTTGGCAGGTCCACAGTCACGAGCTCAGACACCGACACACTGTGCAGCCTTTCCTTCTGCTTTGATTTGGCATGACCGTATTTTTAGGCCTGCTCAGCTCTACCAAGAGAAGCACTGTATGGAGAGGCCTATACGACAAAGCATCTCTCATAAAGCTAAGGCAACATATGCTGCAGGCTCTCATTTGCGGTGAGGGTGCTGAGGGGGTAGTGTGTTTTATTTTGGCTTCATTTAAAACATTTTATAGCACTTCACACTGTGTGTGTTTGAGGATGTGTCGAAACATAGAAATGGCTTTATGAAATAGTTTTGTGAGGTGTCTGAGGCAAGATAGCAAGTTTTGAAAAATGAATAACACAGGTTTTTCTTTAAACCACAAGTACAATATTTACATTTTATATATAGAAAAAATAATTTATCAAAAACTATAAATTTGAAATTTTGATCCTTTGGGTTGAATTTTTTCCAACTATACCCTCTGTGAAAGAGGGTTTATTGTATAATATTATGAAATCAAGAAATTTGTTCATATCTTAACAGAACAAACTGTTTGTTGTACAAATGAAAACCTACAAAGACAGTCTTTATTCTTGCTGAATTCACAAAAACTTATTTCACCTCTTTCTGGACTGCTTAGCTTCAGGCTCCATGTGGATGTTGTAGTAACTCCCTAACTCATTTTCCTTCATCTTTCCTTGTTCCTGCCAGTTCATTCTCTATACAGATGCAAGAACGATATTCTGATACAAATGTGGCTATAATTGGTTTGGCTATAATTTCTGATTATTGACCTTTAAGATATTCAGAGTACTTGAATGATAAAAGTGTGGCATGAAAGGCCTGGACTACCTTTTTAGGTTCCTCATTTTCTCTTCTCCTCATCTACCTGGGTAACAGTTGTGGAGAGCTACTGTTTTTCCCACAACCATAGAACTCATTCCTCTGATTGAAGTGACCTTCTTCCTTCCTTCTGTCCAATTAAATACTAGGCAGAAGATCCAGCTATTGTCCCTCCCCTTCTGCCCTGAAGTAGTGGCCTCTGTGCAACAGCCATTGGCCTCCATGCTTCTTTGTTAAGGTTAGAGTGCTTTTGTGGTTTATACTTGCTTTCCCCTGGCTGGATTGAACTTATGAGGGCAAGGATGATGTCTTACTGTAGTAGTTTTTGGTGCCTGGCACCTAGAATGATATCAAGATATATTTGCTAAATGAAATGGTTTCTGATAGTTAGCAATGTGCCCATTCACAAGCAAGCTAGCAGGGTTTTTTTCCAACATCTCTTGGGAGATACTCATTCTTCAAGTTCATTTGCTTTTTCCTCTGTCATATCCATTCTGTCAATGAGCTGGTCTAATGGATTTTTAATTTCAGATATTATATTTTTCAACCCTAAAATTCAATTTAGTTCTTTTTTTTTTTTTTGTAGACTCTATTTCTCTGCTAAGAATTTCTGTTCATTTCAAGATTGTTCACCTTAGTTTATAGAAAGTGGTTCTAATAGCTACTTTAAAGTCTGTTTACTAATTCACACATCGGAAACTTTGAGCTGACCTCTACTGATTGCTTCTTCCTTTGAGGATTGGTCATATTTTCATGACTACCAGTACATCAAGTAATTTTGGATTATATTTTGGACATTTTGAAGATTACACTGTCAGACTCTGCATACTGTTAAAATTCTCTAGCAAATATTGATTTGTTGTTTGGACAGGTAATCAATCTGTATGATCTGTTCTTCTGTGATAGTAGTTCAATGGCAGTTCAATTTTCAGTAGATTCTATGCTATTTGGGTCTGTTGGAGTACATACCAGTCAAGGCTTGCTCTGGTATTTAGTTGATTTTTTCACCCAAGAACTGTAATTCAGTTCTTAAAGCTTTTTGTTTTACTTCTTTGGACATTTTCTCCTCATGGGCAACTTAAGGAGTAACCTCATTACTTGTGTAGTTTAGAACTCAAAGTTAGATATTCTCTTCTCCAGCTTTCTCTTGTCTATGGGATTTCCCCCACATTCTCTGGCTTCTAAGATCCATCCCTTAACCCAGTGTTTCTGTTAAGATGGTTTGTGGCACAGTTCCATGCGATTGCACTGCAGTGCAAAGCCACACAACAGGGGTCTAATTCTTCTATCCAAAAGACTGACTCATCATTTAGGATAATAAATGTCCATGCCTCCACTGAGATGACAGCACAGGTCTAGATACTTTTAAAGTTGGCCTTGAAACAGGACTGAGAGAATAAAAAGGGAAAAGTAAACTCAGGGCTTTTCCCCATATATGGCTTGGAGGGCTCTTTATCCTCCTTCTATGAGCAGAATGATGCCTTAACTAAATCTTGTGTTTTGTTTATTTTCCTACTTACACCTTTTACAAAGTTTCCAATGTGGCTTGCCTTCAGGCCAAAACCAGGGGGAGAAAAAAAAGGAAAAAACTCAGAAGTCTTTGTAGCTGAGTTGATCTCAGCTATAGATTTGAGTTCCTTCCTATTTAAAGAAAAAATTTTATTGAATTTATTGAGGAGACTTTGGTTAATAAAATTATACAGGTTTCAGTTGCATAATTCTATCATACATCATCTGTGTGTTGCATTGTGTGTTCACCACCCCAAGTCAACTCTCCCTCCACCACCATCTCCTTATTCTATTTGTTGTTATTGTTTACTTTCCTGAGTGCTCAGCTAGTTGTTGGTGATATTTGTCTAGTTTTGGTGTAATCAAGAAAGTGGCAGAATGGGTTCCTTACTTTCTGGGCTGCGTTTGGTTAATATTTTTACTCTTTGCACTTCCCATAGAAACTGTCATGTGATAGACAATGAAGTAAATGAAGTTACTGAGAATCAGCAGCATTGATATGTGAGGTAAATGCTGACCTTTTAGTCCTGTCTTCAAAATTGAGTTAATCACGCACAAATCCTAGTTTTCCTTCCCCATTCAACTGCAGTAACCTTTCAAATTCCTATATTCTCATTCCTTTTTCTCTCAGATACCAATAGAGTGACATATTTTTTCTTTGCTAAGGGGGCAGGTTGAGAAAAAATATTCTTTGCTTTAATATAAAGTTTTTATATTTACATAAAAAGTATAATTTTAATTTGGTTCACTAAGCTTTTCCTTCTTTATACCAAAAGAAATTTATTTTAGTGTTTTAGCCTTTGGGAAATGATAAATTTGTTTAATATATTGGTAATTATACTGTTCAACATTGATCTTTAGGATTTCTCTTTATTTGGTTATTATGAACATCGCATTAAACCCACAATCTGTTTATCACCAGTTGCATCTATTAATTTAAATAAGAGATCACTTCTCATTCTGAATCTTTTAAATAACAAATATTAATAGAAAGCAATTAACCTTAGATATATCTAATTTAAAATCTCAGTCTGATTACAAACATTTTCTTTTTTACTTTGCTTGTTATTTTTATTATAAACATTATCTTTGCAGAAAGTAATTATAGCAATGTTTATAAATGCAAATTCCTTTCATATCTTTTGAACATTTTGTATGAAATATTTATATGTGACCCCATGGGTACTTACTCAAGAGAAATCTTTCTTTTAGAACTGTAGTTGTTCCCCCTTCTAAAACGGAATATCCGGTCAGAAAATTTAAACTTCCAAAGTATATTAAGCAAGTGTATGGTGGCAGTACCGAGCATGAACTGAAGTCATCTGGTAAGGTTTTCATTTAAAAATAAGGCAAGACCCATAGCCTGGAATTCCACTTGGCAGTGCTATGGATGAAATTGGAAAAATGAAGAGAAAAGAAACTCACTGTGTCACAATCTATTGTGTTCACAATCTAAGTGTATTTTTCTTTTCTCTTTTCACCCTCGGGTCTCCAGTTTACCGTGGCTTCTGGGTAGTCCTGATGCTCCTGGGAGTGGTTGCTGTGGTGACTGCAAGCTTTTTGATAATCTGTGCAGCCCCTTTTGCCAGCCATCTTCTCTATAAAGCCGGAGGAAGCTCATATATTGCTGCAGGTATGTACAATGCTAAGGGTGTGCTTGCTAGCCATGGATTATTTTCTTATCATTATACCTTTTATTTGTAGTTTTAGGTATCAAGCTTCTAGCAGTAGAAATACAATTATATTCATGTATAATATGTCTTGAATGTTAATTATACTTCAGGCACTTTTCCAAGGACTTTGAAGTTTGCATGTGCTAACACAATCACTACAATAGTCTGCTCATTGTATCCACATTATATGGAAGAGGACACTAGAGGGAAAATCTCTACTCGGAGGGTCTTTTCACATCTACTCTATTATTTTTCTGTATATGAAATAGGATCATAACCTGTCTCCCTGTAACATCCGGTTATAGGTGAACTTTTCTGTGTGTTCTGAAAAAGATAGCCTTACGATAATGCTAAAAACTCTCATAATTTGTTTACCCATCAGTAAAAAACATTCTTCCTACAATGTCACCATTTAATTTCCTTAATTGTGGTTCTCGTGAATTATCTAAATACGTTCTATTTATTATAAAATCTAAAGTTATTTAAGCCAGTTTTCTAACTTTTATTTCTAATTCTGCCCATGACAAGTGGATTTTTCTTTTTTCAGTGAATCTTTTGTTGCATGTGGGTATGGGGCTGAGAACCTCCTTGCTCAACCCTTGATAGAAAAGACCCTGGAGGAGAGAGGTGTCAAAGGTGTTCTGGGAGCCCATTCTGAAAGCCATTGAACTAGATGATTATGAAGACACTTTCTGTAAAATTTGACTTAATCCCCTCTATGGCACAATTCTTTATTGTTTATGTAGGACTGTTTGTTTCCCAGGAACAGAGAAGTATTCTGTTGAACAAGATAAAATATTACTATTCATCTTATCAGTTCAGGCAGGAAAAATGATGTTCTCAGGAATAACTAAAGTTTGCTGTCTAGTAGCAATTTCCACCATGAAACACAATCTTTTAAGCAGTAATGGGGCCAATAATTCATCCTTAAACTTGAATAATTGTTGACAGAAGACATTTTAGAATCGTTCAGTTCTCTATAATTGACATTCTCAGATAGTATAAATAGGCAACTTATTTTTTTGAAGTTGAAGAAGGAAACTTAAATTTTATGCTACACAAAGGTGAGGAAAATATGAAATAAACACTAGTTTTGTCACTCAGCCAAGTTGTGTCTGTACCGCATTTAATACAGAACCATGTATATAGTCATTTACTGAGTTAAAATACATTTATAATGTTCTCATTGGTCAGATTTTATATTTTAAAAATAAAGAGGCTTCATACCATGAACCTAGTCTTCCAAAATTTCTTTGGTTTTTGATCTTATTCCATTATTCCCAACTGAATTTACCATGCTTCCCTGTGTTGACATGCTGTGCTCTAGGAGGCAGTTAGAGTCAGCTGCAGTTGGGGCCATGGTTGCTTGGCTACTTTATCAATGCCACAAACAAGATTGGCACTCCCTCTTTATTTAGACAGATGGCCTTAGGACAGGGAAAACAAAATTCCAAATGACCATTGCTGAATGTGCACACATAGAACAACTCTTTGGCATCAGCAAAAACATTGTTTGGGGGCATTCCACACATGGCTAGACATGCGATGTTATTGTGGTTGGTGTAAGGGGCGGCATCCATGGTATTATTCCTCTTGCCCTTGCAATGGCTCAGAACAAGGCTTGGAGGGTGTGTGTGGCCACTCCCCGCACCTGAGCAGATACCTCTCCAGGCAGGTGAGGCCATGTGTTCCCCAGGGAAGTTCAGTTCTGGACCAAGTGTATGGTGATTGTCAGGGCATCCCAATGCTAAATTTGTCTTTTCATCAGTCTCACCATACACCTCCACAATACCTAAATAATTAGTAAACTATTTTTGCCTTTTTAATGTTTTTAAATTCTGCATCTTCTGTATATTGTGTGTTCACTACCTCGTCAATTATTTTTTCATCTCTATTTATTTCACCTCTCCCCTGAAATTTGTTTTCATGTGGACTTCTGAATAACTCTCAGATACAAGGAGTTGACTCTTATCTTCTCCTAACCCTGTGATATTGGAGGCAGTAAGAGATATGCAAAAACAGAGTGGGTAGGCATGGCATTACAAAGAGTTAGAGGTATGCGGAGAAAATTATTATAAAGTTGACTATTTGTAATGCCTTTGCAAAGAGACATCAATGTAGAAATTGCTATTTATCAGTAATACTTCTAAGTATACAAGAAAGAATTATGATCTGATCTGGATGCTTGGGACACTGGCATTAGTGATAAGCCACAAACACTAGAAATTGTTATTTTATCAGCATATTAAGATAGAAAGATTTTTCTTCCACAACTGAAATCACCTTTTCATGAATGGCAAACTGGAATTATACTTTTCTGCTGAATGTAGAGCTTGACAGAGTCTCATCTGGAATGAGGTGCCTGAACTTAGGCTGAATCCCTTGCTAGCGCGCTTCAAGCTGGTGAGGCTTCATAGACATCTCAAAGTCAGGGAACACAGCAGCCCTTATTCCAGGGACAGGGTGCATGAGTGGGAGGAAAAGACCTCTGTGGTGAATCAGTCTTTTGGAATGCAGTGGAGACAAAGTTGTGATTTGACTCAGGGCATCTGTGCCTGCAGGGTGTGTGCTCCTTGCCTGACAGCTGTTTCCCAAGCTATTGTGGGTCACCAGGGACATAATATGAGTGAGTCGGGGTGAATTGTATAAGTCTTCTGCCATGTGGGATAAACAGCCTGAAACACATTCTTCTATGGCTACTACTGCTCCCTTCTGGTCTGGAGGACAGTACTTTGTAAATGTGTAAAGACATGAACCCTCATAAAAAAAGTCATGTAGCAAAGGCGAGTGGCTATGAAAGGCATATAAAATTCTCATATCTAGCAGGTAATGCTGACTCAGAAGTCAATCAAATTTGTGGCTTGTTTTCTTATTCAAAAGATTCATGAAATTTGTAGCAGCTCATCAGTAAACCACATTTATTTCTGCATGAGATAAGACAGAAATTATGGATGCATACCACAAGAGACTACCCCTCAGTCCCCCTCCCCCCGGATATAAAGAAAGATGTATTTCAGATGTTCATCTTCCTCTCGACGAGAATGAGCACATGGCTCACAGGAGGTACTCTGGGTCATGCCTGGCTCATCACATCTCCCTCCAGATAATGCAGAACATTGCAGCAGTGGAAGCCAGGGAAGGGTGTGCGGAGGAAACACAGGCCAAGAGCAGGAAGGGATTAGAAAAGAACTGCTGATGGCCCAGAGGCAGGGGTTCTAAATTTACAGCCCCACACATCTCTCTGCTCCTACCTGTTGTCTCCCTGTTGATATAGTGAAAGATCTTGGCCTTAAACAGCCACTTACCTGTATGGGTAAGGAAAACAGGCCGAGATGGCCAGTAAAATTTTTGCCAGAATGGCTTTTCTATAAAACTTCTGTGTCTTTCTTTGTGTTCAGGAAGGAGGTTTTCCTGAGAATATCACAAGCATAACTTCCCAGTATGGAGCAGAACATTTCCCCAAAGTCCAGGACTGAATATTTTATTCAAAGCCCTGGCTTGTTAGAGATGGGAGATGGAAAGAAAAGAGTGATTAATAAAACACTATGGATAGTTATATATCAGCAGATGTACTTCTTGTGGTAAAACTAGTGTCTCTGATTTTGTGAGCTGTAGAATAGTGGCTTGGATGTCCGTTTTGCTCAATCCAAAGACCTTGAGATACACTAGATTTGCTTTCTAAGTAGGACTAAGGGAGTAAGCCACTATTGTGTTTCTAAACTGCCTGCCTTGCACACTTACTTTGTGCCTTCATTTGTCATATTTGGGAATTTGTTTTGGAAAATTATTGTTTTGCATACTGTTCAATTATTATGTGGGAAGGTCTTCCTTTAGTTTTTTTTTTTTTTTTTAAAAGTTTCTTTTTATTTATTCATTTTAGAGAGGAGACACAGAGAGAGAGAGAGAGAGAGAGAAAGGGGGAGGAGCTGGAAGCATCAACTCCCATATGTGCCTTGACCAGACCAGTGCAGGGTTTTGAACTGGCAACGTCAGTGTTCCCAGGTCGACGCTTTATCCACTGCGCCACCACAGGTCAGGCGGTCTTCCTTTAGTTTTTGATGTGGAATCTTAATATCCCTGACCTGAAATTCAAGTGTAGAGTAAGTCGACCTTGGTTAATATTAAATAGGAAGAAACTGTAAAGAGTTTTTATTCACAGATATTTTAAAGCCTTATTATATTGCTCACAAAAATTAAGAAATATTTCAAAATGCATATGAAGTAATAAAATATTCCCTAATTTTTCTTAATCAGATACGTCTTTGTAAGTTTACTTTTCCTTACAGCGCTTATCAGTTGAAATGTGTATAAACGGCTGTTAGACTGAGGCTTGTTCTGACTTGGTTTTGAATGAGGCACCAATATGGCAAATGCATGACGCTAAAATGAGGAGATAGGATCCAGAGAAATAATGAAAAGGGGCACTTCAAACTCTGTCCTTTGGGTCTCCAGCATCCCAGCCAGATGAAGGCTTTGAAAGGGAGGGAGAGTGTGAAGAGGAATGAGGAGACCCAGAGCAATTTCTCTGGAGAGAGCTGCTGCCTGCTTCCAAGTCTCCACCTGGCCTGGGCTTGGCTCATGTGTCATTGCTGAAGGTGTTCTGAAGTCTGTCTAGTTCTTGCCTTGATAGATCTAGCCAGTGAGAAGCCAGCTCAGTAACAGATTTGGTGGAACTTCTCTAGAAAAACTTGAACTTCCTCTTGAATGCTCCCTACTCTCTCTTGAAAAAATGTATCTGTGCTGTTCTTTTGAGAACTATAGTGACAGACCTGGAAAATCAACGCTTTTTACTCAAGTGCCATTTTATTATGGGGTATAATTCACCTCCACCTTGAAACGGGGTTTTTAGTGTGTTGGGTCACAAATTCTTCCTGGCTTATGAATGGGGTCTCTGGTTTGGGATTAGGTTTGTCACAGTAGAAAGGCAGAATAAGTTTCCATTTACTTAATTTTCCTTTTCCAAAGCATGTGTATCATTAATAGCTACTATTGATTTCATTTCCTTGTAAATAGTCTATTTCATTCCATACCTTTTCTCCAAATAGTCACTTTGCACAAAAATGGCTATCAGGAGTGGCTAAAGCATAATGGTTTACCTACTAAATTTTCTTATGAGGTTTCTGAGGACTTTTTTTTCTTTACACTTTCCTGTGTAGAAAGAGAAACACATAGGTATAGATTTGTCTGAATTATCAAATGAATATATGCTGAGCCCCAGAAAGAATGTGTACTCCCTATAACTAAAAGGTTGTTGGGGAGGGGCAGGAGATTTGCAAAAAATGTCCTTGACATAAATAAGCACTACTCTGGATTCACCCGATGTTATTTCTTCCCGCTTGTTCAGTAAAGAGACTGTGAGGCAACTGGTGCCACCTGGTGGAGAACTCCAATAAGACAAGACAATTCAAGCTGTTGAAGCAAATTTCCCCTTACTTCCCTTACGAAATCTCAGAACTGGAAGACAGAATGTCAAGTTTATTTTCTTACCTCTAGGCCAGTCCTGAAATAAGCCATTCAAATGAGAAGCTCTAATGCTTTAAAATATTTTAGGGAATACTATTTGCTAGCCATTAGCAGGATCTTACGTCAAAGCTTAATAGTAACCATGATAATAATACAAGCCAATGTTGATCATGTGCTCGTCAGGTTCCAAAGACCTGGGAAGTGCTTTACCTCCACTAACTCCTCAGGACTGCTTTCTGTAGTGGGCACCGCCTGAACTCTACCTTCAGATGGAAAAGCTGAGGCAGAAGTAAAACATTTGCTTAAGCTCATTCATCTAGTATAAGTGTCAAGCTTTCTAGACGGTACACCTAGAACCAGGGCGGTCAAAATCCAGGCTTGTGATCTACAACAGGTCCTACTCTCTGAAATGCAGTTGTGAGTAAACTCTTCCTTGGCATCACACAAAACCCTGCTTTGCAGATTAAATCCTTAAATATTTGTAGAGATGGATAAACCCTTGTGATCATTCTCTATAAATACAGATTTTATACCTAAAATTATTACACCATTTTAAGAAAATACTGAGTATTTGAGAAATCTGATAAATATCACACAGGTTCGGTGGCTCAGTAAAAGCATAAAACCAGAAAATGAAAGGGAGGAGGTATCTAATGTATTGGGAAAGTAGTATGAAAAACTGTGGGCAGCAGTGGACTTTTGAGAATCAGATAGATGTAATGACAACATGCAGTCATGAAATTATAACTATATAAACTACTCAGGCTATCTTAAGAAAATTGGGAAAAAATTAGTAGAAAAGAGATTTGGATAAAATGAAGAGTGGAGATAAACTGAGAATTCTTACGGTTTACCATAAGAATCATAAAACATAAGTTTTATGATTTCTGAAATATGATACATAAAACAGCATAATTTAATTATAATAAAAACAAAAGCTTATTAATTTAAAGAAGAAAGAACTATTACAAAAACACAACTTTAATTATCTTTAAGATGTTCTGGCTTATTTTTCCTGATAAACTAATTTTTAATGAAAAAAATAAGGTTATCTTGAAAGTACATTACAATATAAAGACAAGTGTTATTCTTTAGAAAATGTAGAATTGATGAATTTTCCTTTCTCCCTCTTATACATTTTAGCTTCTGGAACAGACCTGTGGGAATCCAACCTGCACTATATTCATGCTCCCTTCTCTGGCATGACACACAGGGCTCCTTTGAAGTTGAGAAAGGTCTCAAATACTGCCATTTTTAAGACTCTTAGTATATTAAAAGTTAATACATGTCAAAACTATTTGTAAATATTGTGGCACTTTCAAGTGTTTCCATTTAATACATTAATATTCTGTGTTTTAAAACTATTACATGAGCAGTGCAGGAGGGTTTCCCTTTCTCCACATCCTCGCCAGCACCTATTGTGTGTTGTTTTGTTAATGAGCGCCATTCTGACTAGTGTGAGGTGTTATCCCATTGTGGTTTTAATTTGCATTTCTCAAATGATTGGTAATGTTGAATATTTTTTCATCTGTCTATTGGCCATCTATCTGTATGTCCTCTTTGGAGAAGTGTTTATTCATTTCTTGTGCTCATTTTTTGATTGGATTGTTTGTCTTCCTTGTGTGGAGTTTTACAAGTTCTTTATAAATTTTGGTTATTAACCCCTTATTAGATGTATCGTCGAATATGTTCTCCCATTGTGTGGTTTGTCTTTTTATTCTGTTCATATTGTCTTTAGCTGTGCAAAAGCTTTTTAGTTTGATATAGTCCCATTTGTTTATCCTGTCTTTTATTTCATTTGCCTGTGGAGTTAAATCAGCAACTGCCCTTTGACCCAGACATCCCACTTATAAGAATATATTCCAAGGACACCATATCACTGACTGAAAAGAAGAAATGCACCCCATATTTATGGCAGCATTGTTCACAATAGCGAAGATCTGGAAACAGCCCAAGTGTCTGTCAGTAAATGAGTGGATTAAAAACTGTGGTACATATATATATAATGGAATACTATAAGGCTATGAAAAAAGAAGGAATTACTACCTTTTGCAACAATATGGAGGGACCTGGAAACTATTATGTTGAGTGAAATAAGCCAGACAGAGAAAGAAAAATATCATATAACCTCACTCATTTGAGAATTCCAAGGAACAATGAGAACTGAGGAACAGAATTGAGACAGAGGAAGGATGAAAGGGACCAGAGGAACAGAGAACAGAGGGAAAGTGGATGATAAGATGGGATAAACCTGAAGGGAATGGGGGAGGGCGCTGTTGGGAGGTGGGCAAGGGAGATGTTGAGGAGAATATGGGGGAAGGGGGATGCATTCGGGGTGACCCTAGAATTTATGTAAACACAATTAATTAAATAAACAAATTAAAATAAAAACAAATAAAACTACTACATGAAGGTAATGACCCTATAGATTACTTAATTTGCAGATATTATCCAAAGTTTTGTATGAATCCTGGGCTCATATCAAATAATTCTAATGAACTTCAATGTAATTCATAACTTGAGGGAGAGTATAATTCATTCCTTATTAAGGGATCAATTCTCAGAAAGAGTCTAGCTCATTTAGGCCCCTAAATTTTGTGCTGTAATTCAGAGCTTAGAGATGCTTCCTGAATATCTGAGGGGCAATTCTCTTTCCAAAGAAATTCCAAAAAAAAAACTGGGTCAAGGGTTGAATTCTAGTTCTTAGGTTGGGTGTTCATTTCATGAGAGTTCATAACATTCATTTATATGTCATATTTTATATGCTTCAAACAGTACATAATAAAGTTTGAAAAGAGGATTAAAGAATTAAAAATAAGCAGTCACAAAAAATTCTTATGCCCTAAGCACCTGGAGAATTTACTTGCTCAGTGAGCACTATTGAATGGCTGTCAGAAGTTTTTTGGACAAACTGATGTCTGAGGAAGATAATATAAGGCAGTTTTTTATATTTTATTTAATTAACTGTGCTTTAGTAGGGCTGTATAAGTGTCAAGTGGCCGGGGTTAGCTTGAGGAGCTGTTTCTCAGATCATTTCCATGGCACTGGCAAGCCCAGCACCACATTATCAGTTTGATATACAATTATATTTTGTAAAAAGATTTTGAAGACTATTTTTGTATCTTTTGCAAAAGCCCCTTGAGGGGATGTTGCCAGTTTTGCTCTTCAGTGTTCATGTGCAGATCTGCAAAAGAAAATCATTATGTATTTCTTGAGGAATTGCAATTTTTTTAAAAGAAAATAATAGTAAATACATAGTTTATCAAGTTTCTTTTCTGTTCTTTCTCTTGGCACATCAGATATAAGCTTACCATTCCATTATTGCCGCCATCTTTGGCATTCTTATCCAAACTCCAGACTTGGTCTTTATTTTTATAGTTAGTATGAGTTCTCCCCTTGCCTTCCAGGGAGCTCCACCTAGAGAAGCCAACTAGTCTCCTACCACCTCCTTGGCATACTTTCTCTGTTGTAAGATGTTTTTGAATGCCTTCAGGTCTAATATGTTACACCTATTATCGGAGGCTTAATTTTAGTTATGTCTAAATCTTTTGACCCTGATAGACAAACTCCTGCAGGTCTCATATGTTACACCTATTATCGGAGGCTTAATTTTAGTTATGTCTAAATCTTTTGACCCTGATAGACAAACTCCTGCAGGTCTCATTTTCTTCCTCTGGAAATAGACACAATGAGTAAGCTGATACTATTATCCCTAAAAGTTTATGAATCTTGCTTTCTAGTTCTATCTACATGCCGTGTCTGAAGCGCCCTATCCCTACAGTATATGTGTCCTTCAGAGAGAGAGAAGACAATTTTTTTCTGATTCTAATTTCTATGCATTTTAACTTTCTTCATAATGCATTTTTTTGACTATAGAATTCTTTGGCCTTTTCTACACCCAATGAAAGCTGAGAGGAGTTGCCTCTGATTTCTGTGAAAGCATGACTAAGAGAGACTGATGAATCCTCTTGAATTTAGGGTCATTCCCCAGTAACTGCCCATGATTTAAGTTGTAAAGTATATTTTAAAGGCAATTAATTTACTTCTAAGCAATTAAAGATTCAGTTTATTGCTTTTCAGTAACTTCAAAAGTTTTTGATTTTTAACACAGGCATATATATACTTTTAGGCAAGAATATATTTGACATTTGACTCTATTTTTGAAGAAAATTTTCATTTCTGTGGCTAACTTTCCCTAGAAACACATTTTTAAATTTGTTCTTTTAAAATATAGTAAAAGAGATTTTTATAATACCTTCTTTTCCCATTCTTGTTCTATAAAATGTTGAGGCCATGCAATTTTATTCCTCAATCTGATTTGGCATTGAAGAAATTATTTTTTTTTTGTTTTCATATTGTGATTGTTTCTATATTGTTTATCTTTAATAATTGCATTCCTAATGGCCATTTGTGAATAAATTTTATATCACCTTGTTTCAGAAAAAAAAAATGATTTCCAAATTGAATGCATGATATTCAGAGGGAAACGTTTTTAACTCTGTATAAAAATTCATGTACAATTACAAGTTTTGAGTGGCTTTTCCACACTGCCGATTAGAAAAACCCCAGCACTCTTCTTGTGTGGCTTTACCATTTCTCTGTGGCTTTTTAATGATCACAGGTGTTCATGAGATTTGGGGCCACATTTTGATTATGTCTTCAGTGATCTATCTTGTGAAGGTTTATTGGGATAATAATAAATTAATATTTTTCATAGTATTAAGTTGCCTCAGAAGAGACTCTCCATCTGGCAGGTGGACCAAAATAAACAATGTTAGTGTTCATTAGTAGTTACAATATTCCACCTAAAGAAGATGCATCTTATTAGGTTTAGAAACACACAGGATATCTTCCCATTCCCCAACATGTGCCACACTTATTTATTTATTTATTTTTCATTAATTTATTTATTGTTTGTTTGTTTTGTTTTTTGGAAATATTTTCTAATTGCATAGAAGTTACAAGTCTCTTTACCTATACTCTTTGTTTCACTAGCTGTCCCAACAATGTCTTTTAAAACAAAAGGGTCCAGCATCGCATTTAGTTGTTGTGTCATTTGGTTCTTCGTCAAACCAAAATTAGTCTTTCTTTGACTTTCATGACCTTGACTCGTTTGAAAAGTAGAAGCCTGTCATTTTCTCGAATGTTCTTGAATTAGTTTGTCTGATACTTCCTTGTGGTTGGATTTAGGTTCTTTGTTTTAGCTGTAATGTCATAACAGCAATGTTGTGTTCTCATTGCATCTTATAAGGTGTTAAGTGACATCAAGTTCTTATGTCATTGGTGATGATAACTTTTATTACTTGACTAAGTGGTATTTGCTACGTTTCTTTAGTATAAAGTTACTGTTTCTCTTTACAATTATTAAATGCTTTGTGGAAAGAAACTTGGAGCCTGTGTAAATATTTGTTACTCATCTAAATTTCATCTACCACTTTTAGTATCCATTTTAGTTTGTTGCCTGAATTATTGCTTAAATGAATGCCAAATAGTGATTTCTTAGTGAACTATTCTTTCTACATTTATAATTAGCATTTCCTTTCAAAAAAGCTTTCCCTTCTCCCATTTACTTATTCACTCTTTTATTTATATCATTGTGAGCACATGGATTTCTATTTTATTCAATGATATATATTGTGCCACTATCATTATTTACTTTTAATCAAATGTCTCAGAATTGGCTAGGAGAAGCCCTACTAATCTGTCTTCTGAAGAAACTCCATCATTCTTTGAGCCCATCTTAATTTTTGGTATAACAAGACTTTAGACACTCATCTTGTACTGTTTCAACCTGAATTCACCTATTTTTTTGAGATGCCCTGGTTCTTGCTATTTAGAAGCCAAGATATGGACACTTTATGTGTACCATACTACCAGGGTGTTGTTGATCTCAAACCCTCTCAAGAAACAGAGTCAGGAAATATATCTATGCATATACATACAGGTATATTTTAACACACACACACACACACACACACACACACACACACACACACGTACTTTTACTTCTTTCTCTCTCTCCATAAATTCACACTGATACATCCAATTACAAACAAACACCATGCAGTTCATTCTCGCTTTCTTCCTTTTAAATTTGTAACTACCTTTCAGGAAATGAAGAACATGGCTTCAATTAACCTCTATATAATTATTTATTTTATCAGTCTAGCTGTACTTTACAGTTTCCTGACTGTTCTTTTGACCACATTCCTTATGCAGGACCCTGTCATGAATTTTTGCTGCTTCTACATAAGTGAAACTATTTGCCTTTAATGTAAATATTTCCCCATATTTGTAAGTTCACTTTCCTTCTCTCTGTCTCTGTCTGTGCACACACACATACATATAAAACACTGGCAATTTAATGGACAGGGAAACACTATTTTACTCCATGGGTAAGCTATACTCATAAACTGATCAGAAATGCATTAAATGGACTATATCTTCAATTAGTGAACAAGTTAACTACTATAGTAATAAAATGCCTATTATTTCTTACTTATAAGATGTACTTGCTTTTCAAATAAAAGCAATATTTAAATATCAGTTCATTCTTCTTATTAAGAAACATCTACATGATTAGCAACAAAACATATTTTTAAATACTTTAAATTCAGAAGTAGGTTTTGCAACTTTTGAAAAAAATTTTTTATCAGACTACCAGTTTTCACAGAGGCAATTTTGTTTATTTTTTTTTTAATAAAAATATCTGCAAGCATAAGAGATTCACATCATACAAGGAAGATAAAAAAAAACCCATGCCAACAACTAATAACAAAGTTTGCAATGTGCTTGTATTGCAAATAGTATGCAAATCACTAAGTCAAACGCTTACATTAGCAAAGAACACTGTCTACATATTTGCTGAATAAAAAAAAGGATTGAAAGGCAAAGTTGCTAGACAACACATGGCATTGCCATATTGTTGTCAAAATCTGAGGCACGACTCTGTAGGAGTTTGCTCACAGGCTATGACTTTAATATTTCCCTGTGATATAGTTGTTGTTCAGTGGTTAAATTGCTCTATTCTGTTCTCCAGTATTTGCATTTACATTACAGACAACAGTGTGAAGGATGTTTCTTGTTAGTGAAGCATCTATGTTGATTCCACATTGCTCTAATAACTTGAATCATGGTTGTGAGAGAGTTTAAGCTTCGATATGGACACACCTTCTCATATTTATGAGTCCTTATTCTTTTGCATTTACTTGTTAAGGTTGTTTATGAAATTGATGGCCCCAGAGAGCAAAGACATCTTGAATAATTTAAGAGCCCAATTAGCTCAAGAAGGACGATTGATGGCTAGGCTCTTAAAAGTGATCCTCCCCTGCCCAATACACCTCAGTCTCAGCTCCTAGTCAGAGTTCTGTTTCCCTTTCAGACAGACTATTTAGAGTATGGAGATTTTATACCTGGTAAGTCAGTTCCTTAGATCAAAGGATAAACAATCCTTGACATGTCTGGATTGAACTCTTGGACAAATAGTAAGTGACTTTCAGTGTATTTTGCTTTAGGACATAATCAAATGCCTCAGGACTTATGGTTAGTGTGTGGGACGTGTAACTCACTTACAAGTGAATCAGCTTAGCTGATGCTTCTGAGTTTGCAGCTCAGCATGGTCCTGTTGCTCCTTTCTGTTATCACAGTCACTGTCACATGGAAAAGTATATGCTTAGTGCTATTTTCAAATTTTAGCATTTATGAAGATATTCTGTCATACTTCTTGTTACTATCCACTGTCCAATACTAAAATATTATCTCTATTCTTAAAATTTCAACATTTTTAAACAGGTGGATTACAGTTACATTGAAATTATTGATAAATTGTGATGCTGTCTTCTAGTTAATAGTTAAGCATTTTCCTTCCTTACTTCCCCTCTCCCTTCCTCCCTCTTTCCCTCTCTCTTCTTCCTTTATTCCTCTCTCCCTCCCCCTCTTCCCATCTCCCACCCTCTTTTCCCGTCTCCCTCCCTCTCTTCCCCTTTTTCCTCCCCTCTTCCCCCTCTCCCTCCTTTTCTTCCCCTTTCCTCTTTCTCTTTCCCCTCCCTCTCCCTCTCTTTCCCTCTCTCCCTTCCTCTTTTCCTTCCTTCTTTCCTTCCTTCCTTCCTTCCTTCCTTCCTTCCTTCCTTCCTTCCTTCCTTCCTTCCTTCCTTCCTTCTTCTTCCTTCACTTATCCTTCTCTTTGTTTAATAAGTTATTAATCTCTAACCTATGGTGCTCTGTTCCACAGATTTTTTCCCAATCCTCTCCCTCATTCTTTCAAGGCAGTGTTTATTTATCTTGTAATCAATCTTCAACATGTGTATTTAAATTTTAAAGAATTATGTATATTTTACCTTAGTTTAGTGCTCTCATCTCTTTCTTGTCTTGACTTTTATTTTCATGGCCATATTTAACTGTAACACTAATTACCTGTGTCATAATAATATAAGAATAGAAAGACCTGAGCTGAAAAGCAGCTCTAAAAACTATTAGCTATGTTTGCACATATTTTAAACTGGGGTTAATAGTACATATTTTGCCATTTTATTATACATAACAAAAGAAATGATGAATTACAGTGCTTATCCCAAACCAGGCATCAGTAGAAATGAATAAATGTTAGAATAAATTCCACTAGGCCAGGATTTTTGACTCTTAGTGTTCGTAAACTTCTAATACAGTGCCTGGCATACACTAAGTACTCAATAAATATAGATCAACTGTTACCTTGTCATGGTTCTTAGGCTGCTATGACCCTCATCTCAGTGCTTTGAAAATTAAACACAAATGATGAGTGTATTTAAGGTATAGAAAGAAGGGTCTGACGCAAGGTAGGTGATTTAGCTGGAATTATAATTTTAGAGACAGTAAGCAAATGGTTGGTGAGAGCTTTTGGGAAAACATTTTCAGAAAAGCTAAAGGTCTTTTGTTTTGTCCTTCTCAGGCATCCTGTTCTCACTCGTGGTGATGCTGTACGTCATTTGGGTCCAGGCAGTGGCTGACATGGAGAGCTACAAAAACATAAAAATGAAAGACTGCTTGGATTTCACACCTTCTGTTCTGTATGGCTGGTCATTTTTTCTGGCCCCAGCAGGAATATTTTTCTCTTTGTTCTCTGGATTGCTATTTCTAGTTGTTGGAAGGCATATTCAGATACATCACTAATTACATTGTTGACACCAGGGTTTTCTCGAGAGATTTTAAAACAGCATATTTTATTTACATGTGTTTGAATGATCTCAGCATAGAATTAATTGATATAGCTCTTCAGTTGCTATTTGAACTCACCATTTTACTTGTGATTTTCTCTAATAAAAAGGTTCTAGAATCTCTCCAGACACCAACATGTTTCTATCTATTTAAGTGCTATAAAAAATCTAGTTATTTAGGGAGCAGGTAACATAGCTTCCCTTTCATTGCACTTGTTAGAGTTCCTGCAGGCTGTAAATATATAGAGAGAGGTATACTACCATCAGCTGGGACAAAACAAGATTTGATTTGAAGCCCCCTTCTTGGCATTCCTCTGTTGTTACTTTAAAATAATCTTTGGAGCCTGACCTCTCGTGGCGCAGTGAATGGAATATTGACCTGGAGTGCTGAGGTCACCAATTTGAAACCCTGAGTTTTCCTGGTCAAGGTACATATGAGAAGCAATAAGTTGATGCTTCCCACTCCTATTCTCTGCCTTTATCTTCTCTCTAAAATCAATAAATAAAATATTTAGAAAAAATAAAATAAATAATCTTTGGAGAATAATTAAGAATGGAAGACAAATGGCAAAGAATTTACTCCATTTTTTCTTTACACACATATATACCCACATCTACATTCACTGAATCCTGTGAGCAAGTTATTCATCATTTAAAAATAGATAGCAGAGAAGGTGAAAGAGGACAATTTGACTTTGGGTGATGGATACGCAACATAATTGAATGACAAGATAACCTGGAGATGTTTTCTTTGAACATATGTACCCTGATTTATTAATGTCACCCCATTAAAATTAATTTAAAAAATGGATAGCAGTTGTTTTTGTAGCAGGAGCCACACAAACTTCTCAGTTAAAATAACAAAACCTAGCACATACACTTTTCTACTTTCTTATCAACAGTAGTTTGATTCCCTAATTTTATTCACTTAATTGTGCATGCGTATATAAACCTTGAACTATATTTACAAATGGCAAATCTGTACACTAACTACATATAATGCAGATTGAATTTTTAGACTTGAAGTGGGTTAATTATACATTTAATATAGTTGAAAATATGTAAAAACCAAGAATCAGCCTACTGCATAATTATATTTGATATTTTAAAATTTCCATTTAAAGGCCTGACCTGTGGTGGCGCAGTGGATAAAGCGTCAACCTGGGAACACTGAAGTCGCCAGTTCAAAACCCTGTACTGGTCTGGTCAAGGCACATATGGGAGTTGATGCTTCCAGCTCCTCCTCCTCTCTCTCTCACTCTGTGTCTCCTCTCTAAAATGAATAAAATAAAAATTAAAAAAAAAACATTAAAATTTTCATTTAAAATTATATTACTAATATTTTCAGTTTATAAAAACTTATTGAAACGTGCTTTTAATATGCACAAAATACTTCCATATAACAGCTTTGCTTTATTAAAGACTATGAAATATTAAGTTTTGCAAGATTTCATGGGCTGTATGTAGTCCTTCTGATCATTTTTTCCCTTAATTATTGTCCCTCAATTTCCTAATCTTTACAACAGGTGTTTTAGCATTTACAGATTGTCTATCTTCTTTAATCTGTTTGAAGAAAACTTTTGCCTTTTTTGCAAAGTGTGGATTATAGGGTGGAAGTGGAAGAATTCTGCATTATTTACTAGCTTAGACATTATGCATATCAAAGATGTTTGTTTGGCACTAATTTTAATTGAAATCAAAACATCAGAGAAGCCTAGATCATATTTGCATTTTTGAAACCTCGACGAGGGAGGAGTTTGTGTTTGTGAAGAAACAGAGGACAGCATGATCAGAGGCAGATTAAGGTCCGTTGAGGTCCCAGGTGCAGAAGAAAATATTGGGCCCTTTATGTTAGAAAAAATTATAAAGTTGAGGTTTTGAGGGAACCTTCAGAAGTTGAGGCCCAGGGCGCCTGCCATTAAATCTACCTCTGAGCCTTGTAGTGAGCTTTTTTCCAGGGACAGCGTTCTGCTCCATAGCCAGCTGTTGTGGATACAGAGGCAAGACTCAGAAGTAGACTGAGTGACCACTGAGTAGAGGCTGTGCAATAGGGACTATGCTTTACACCCAGCTGTCCCATGATGAAGATGAATAGACTGTCCGAGTCTTCTCCACATATTTTGTTTCAGTCAAGTTTGTTTCAGTGGAAGGGATTCCTGGAGGAATAATAAGGGTCTGAAGTATCTATAGAATCATGAGTGGCATTTTAGGATTTTAGGACAGTTAGAACTTGTGTGTAGTAAATATAGAAAACAACAAAAATACAACAGTTTCAGGGGTTTAATTGGTTTCTCAAATCATATTGTAAATAATTTTGTGGTAGTTTCATTTGTGCTTTTTGTTTCATTTTTATATTGTTTCATTCAGTTTTTTACTTTTGGCATGATGATTAGAAAAATAACTGAATTCTGCTATGCATATAGACTATGATATTAAATTATGGCACACCATTAAGTTATCCAAACAATGATAAATGTATTTGATCAGTTCATGTTATCTGTAAATACAATTTCTTTTTCTGTAGAAGTTTGGAATGAAGCTTTTTTCTGGTGTATTATATGTTATTTAAATTTCACAGACAAGCTGCTTTCAGTAAAGTTTTGAATATTTATGAATTTCAAATGGTTACCCTCACTTTCTAATGTACTTATACAGCTACTGTATATTTATCACAAGGT
Source organism: Rhynchonycteris naso (assembly GCA_037038555.1). NCBI lineage: Eukaryota > Metazoa > Chordata > Mammalia > Chiroptera > Emballonuridae > Rhynchonycteris > Rhynchonycteris naso. The sequence continues at coordinate 136,471,633 of CM072998.1, forward strand.
AATTGGCTGAATATCTATGTGCATGACACTTTTACACAGATCTACAATGTGGGAGTATTTTGTGGTTGTAATGCATCAGTCACATTAAATCCAGTGCATATCCTGATCTACCACCAGCAATCATGGAAGGAAGAAAAGTGAGTTGTGTTTGCTGTCCTGAATAAAGTATACTTAAAAATAGCAGATAAATATGGTATATTCTTTTTTAATTGATTTAAATTTATTGTGTTTACATAGATTCAAGTGTCCCCCCAAAGCCCTCCCCCTTCCCTCCAGGATTTGTTTTTCTGCTCTCTATAACGCTATGTTATGTGTATATAATTTCACCAACCTCTTTCCCTTCTCTGATCCCATCTTATCATCCCCTTTCCCTCTGGTCCCTTTGATCCCGCCTCTGTCTCTATTCCGTTCGACAGTTAACATTGTTCTTTGGATTCCTCAAATGAATGAGGTCATATGATATTTTATTTTCTCTGCCTGGCTTATTTCACTTAACATAATAGTATATTCTTATAACAGCTTTACGTCTGACTTGGAATGGTATGTTTCTTTTTATTTCTGTATTGGATGTATTCATTAATTTTCAGAAGATTCCAAACAAAGTGTTAAACCTTAAGAGAGTAAATTTTGCATCATAAACTTTTGTTTGTTTGTTTTCCCAAGGACAGAGTCAGAGAGAGGGATAGATAGGGACAGACAGACAGGAACGGAAAGAGATGAGAAACATCAATCATTAGTTTTTCATTGCCATTGTGACACCATAGTTGTTCAGTGATTGCTTTCTCAAATGTGCCTTGACTCGGGCCTTCAGCATACCAAGCAACCCCTTGCTGGAGCCAGTGACCTTGGGTCCCAGCTGACGAGCTTTTGCTCAAGCCAGATGGGCCCGTGCTCAAGCTGAGCTCGGGGTCTCGAACCTGGGTCTTCCGCATCCCAGTCCGATGCTCTGTGCCACCGCTTAGTCAGGCTGCATCATAAATTTTTAATTTGACAAATAAGATATTTTTTGTAACTGTTCTAGAAGTGAAACGAGAGGGTGTGAATCAAGCCTTTGACTTTAGTAACAGCTGTGATCTCTCTACATGGTATTTGTTCAATGGGTTTAGTTTGCTTGGGAAGTAGGTCATACATGCATTCAAACTGGCAGAAAACACCACACTGAGAAGCTGAATGATGGCATTCAATTTAAGGGTTATAGGACTTAAAAATACTATTAAGTTTCCTCTTACTGCTATTTAATCACTTTTATGACTAATCTATGAAATATATTTATTAAAATTGAAGATTAAATCTATTTATAAGAGTATATGGTATGGAGGAGTTGTCTATGTTTGGTAATTATCTATTTACTTATCTATTTATCATCTATCATCAATACACATGTGTATTAGTGTGTGTGTCTTACAATTATAAATTGTTTGGATAGAAAGAGATAAAGTAAATGATGGAAATGAATTAATGAATTTATTTTAGATAATTAGATTTTTTAAAAAACTTTATTTTTATTTATTCATTTTAGAGAGGAGAGAGAGAGAAAGAGAGAGAGAGAGAGAAAGGGGGAAGGAGCAGGAAGCATCAACTCCCAAATGCGCCTTAACCAGAACAGTGCAGGGTTTTGAACCGGCAACCTCAGCATTCCAGGTTGATGCCTTATCCAATGCACCACAACAGGTCAGGCCGAGATAATTAGATTTTTAAAAATCAATTTCTCTTAAGTGAAAGTAAAGTAACTGTTTCCCTGAGCACCATTCCAACTGTGTGACTCCACTAATGGCCGCCTACTCAGCCCAACACATAATTCGATGTATATATTCATGAAACTAAGCAAATGAAACTCAGAATGACAAAAGAATTAGGCAGATGGGGGATGCTAAAAAAAGTAGCTGTACATATGTAGGCATATGGGTAGCTTTGTGGGGAAAGACCAATAGTGTTGGGCTTATATGAAAAAAATAATAAATATAAATATATATATATATATATTTGTGGGTAAGCAGCCAGGTTCCCAATTTGATTTCGGTGGGACTCTATCAGAAATTTGGAGGCTCACACACAAGAGATGATAATAGAAATTAAATTCTTATTAATTGTCTGAAGGAATTCCTTATTTAGACCACCTCAGGGAGGAGTTTGAGGTGTGGTGGGAAATATAGAAAACCTGGGTCTAAAGACCTGCATTCTAATCCTGGTTTTTTAAACTTGTAACTTGACAAGTTGTTCCTCACTTTGGCTCAATTTCTTTATCTAAAATATCTCCTAGTTTATTCAACAATAGTAATCATGTCACAAATGGTGCTGTATATTTGGGCATATTTTACTAAGCAAGACAGATATGGTATTTTCATTCTTCAAGCTAGTTTCAGGGAAGGAATATAGACAAAAAATAAGTAAACTAAAGATAACTGAATTTATAAATTGTAGAAATACTCAAAGTAAAATACACAAGACATAATGACAAATAAAATCATGATTGATAGAAGGTCAGGGAAATTCATTCTAAAATTCTGAAGTAAAGGAGAGAATTCTGAGTATTCTGACACAAAAAAGATATGAAGGGGCCCTCTTCTGGGTGAAAAATGGCAGTAAAAACTCTTCAAGAAGGGTGACTAGTGGAAGGGAAGGTCTGAGAGTATAAAAGAGCTTGACACATCCTAGGAAGAGCAAGGTGGCTTATGTAGCTAAACACTGAGGGGGAAATGTTCCTGATGAAGTTGGTGAAGTAAGAAAGGCCTAATTATTCAGAGCTTTGATTTGTTATAGTATATTTTGAAGGAAAAGGTAAAAAGGACTAGCTGGTAGATTAGATATGAAATGGAGAGAGGAACTAATCAAGACTCACTCCCAGATTTTTTGGCTTATACAAATGGATAGGTGGAGAAAACTGGAATATGACAGGAGGGGAACAGGTTTGAGGGTAAAAGGAATCCATGGTTTATTTTGATGATATAATGTTTGAATGCTTATAACACATTCAAGTTGAAATACTGGCAGATAATTGGATATGGCAGTCAGAAGTTCAGAGGAGCAATCTGAGAGGGAGGCACACATTTGAGAGTCATCAAATTTAAAGTCATGGGAAAGATGAGACCCTTACAAAATAGGGCTAGAGAGAGTAATTCTCTCTGCAGAACACCCAACATTTAGAGGATGAGTAGAAGACAGCCTGCAGGATGGGCAAAAACAAACATAGAAAGATTAGTGGGAAATGTGATCTGAAGAGGAGAGCACATTTTTGAAAAGGGGCCAAGTTTTGAACTTTATCAGCTCTGCTGAGATGATAAAACATGGGAAGAAAGGTGAGCTTTGGCTATGGAAGCTTAGACGTCCTCTGTGACAATGATAGCACCAATCTTAGTACACTGGTGAGAACAAAAGTCAGCTTTGATTGACTTGAGAAGTTAATGAGAGGCAATAAAATGGAGAAAGTTTATTGTGCGACTTCTAGAAGAAGACTGTCTTTGAAGGCAAACAAAAAGTCATAGATCTGGACAGAAGAGATTGTGAGGTCTGGAGAAAACATTTTTAAGACCTGGTGAAATGAGAACAAGTTTGTATATTTTGAAAATTATTCTGTCGAGACAAGTGAATGATGTGAAGAAGGACCAGGACTAGTGTGGTGTTGTGGAACATGTGGATATATGCATGGGGTGATGATGGTAGCTGCCTCACTTTATAAGAACTCACATATTTGAAAATACCCAGAATGTAGAAAGCTCTCATTGCATTAAATTTGACAAAAACAAACAAAGTTTTATTGCACATTTACCATGTACTAGTTCCAACCTTAGCTGTTGGGGTTACAGAAAGTTTGGCAAGTCACCTGGTCTAGGTCAGATATATTATTTATCAGCCAAGCATATATGTAAACTTCAAGAAGTCAACGCAGTTTGAAAGATAGATATGATAAAATTTTGAGTAGAAATAGAAAATGACAGCAGACTCAGTAAGGCAATATGTTACTGCCCATCTGGAAGATAGCATTTCGGTGAAATGAAATGCTCCCTGACTTGTTTCTCTAGGGAAGTATTTGAGAAGGAAATTTCTTTCTTGCTTACATCTGATGCCATTAGTTTTATTTCTACCTAATGAAATCCCAGAAACTATCAGAAAGCCATCATTGGTAGGATGGGATTGCTGAGCTTCCTTTTTAAAAATAATCAAAAGGCATACCATACTATGCTAGAACCTGGATCTGGAATCTGCATTATTTGTTTTAAGTTATATGCTTTTGATCTTGGAAAATACCCTAAATTAAAAGTAAAAGTAGAGTGTATGAAAGAAGAGTGATAAAATAAAATGACCAGAAAGAGTATTTTCAAAATTGGTTTCATTTAGATTCTAAGAAATTCTTATATTACTTAATTCATCAGTAGTAAAATTAGAGAATTTTTTTAAATGGAATGTAAATGAGTTGGTTTTACTACACTCGATATAATTAGCCTCAATGACTAGTAGCACCATCAGTGAAATATCATGACTTCTGGGAATAGGAGCTATACCTTATTCTTGTAGACACTGGTTTTTTTAATCTATTGACAGCATCATCAATACACTTTTGATTTCTGATAATTTATCAGTGCACATGATTGTACATAGAGTGCAAGATGTTCCAAATTAATTTGGTAGTTTCATAAGGTTGTTATTTTAATCATAAAACAGTAAAACCCCAAGCCTACAGTGTTACTACATATCAAACTTTCAGAAAAAATACAGTTCCCAGGGCAAAATACAGTTTCACAGACACAACAGGACATAAAAAAATATGTTAAGGAAATCTTTTAATGTTCCAAACTGTTTCTTTTCTTTATAAAAGTAATACATATTCATTAGACAATTTAGAAAGTACAAAATGGGCAGAAAGAAAGAAATACATTTCACCCACAATTCCAACACTGAAGTTGAGCAGTATAAATTGTTCTAATAGGTAATAAGAGAAGGTCACACTGAATAAAGTTTTACAAACTTATTTTTTTACCTAATACTACAGCTTTAACAATGTTGTGTCATTGACTATTGCAAAGATTATCTAGTCTTTCAGTAACAACCAGTCCACTTGATCTGTGCTCGAGTATTCTAATTCAGAGAGCCCCTGGTTTTAGGAGTCACTTTGCTGTTCTCCATGTGGATATATTTTTAAACAAAGAGGTAATAGTGACCATCCTCCCTAGGTTATTGTGAGTTAAATAGTCGTCAACCCTTGAAAATCATATTAGAAAAATAAAGAAAGCTTTCTAAATTTCCACTGAATAAAAATTAACAATAGTGATAACTCTGGTTTTTAAGCACTCGCCATGAGCTGTAGCTTTTCATACAGTGTCTGGCAGTACTTTTCCCACTGGGGAGCTGTGGGAACTGAAACTGAGAGGGTATGTAACTTGCCCAAGGCTACACAGCTAGGAAGATTGGAGATGAATTTCTAAGTGTTGGAAATTCATGTTCTTTCTATCATACCAATTGGATTCTCCCTTGCAGTGTAGGGAAAATATTTTAAACATATTTGAGTAAAATCAGAAAGATTGTAGTACCTGGTTACATGTTGGATTAATTGCATGGAAGAAAAGCCAAATTTCATTAAATGAACTCCTTTTAAATTCTCCATTGACTAGTCTCACTTTAAGTAGTCTTTGGGCTTCAAGCATAAAATAGGATGAATGGTACAGTATGTCAAAGTCCTTATCATGTGCTCAGTTATCTCGGTGACCTAAAATCTCATGTAAGGCAATAAAAGTCTGAAGCCACTTTAATGGCTTATGCCATTCTGGGGGCAAAAAACAAAAGTCAGTACTTAGAAATTAGGTATTGCCTGGCAGAAATGGCTTCCTGTTATTCTCAGAAGCCACGGTTCACAGTATTAGAGAAGACAAGCAGATATGTAGCTGCAGAGAGACAGTAAATTTCTGAGTCTAATGCCTCTCTGCATATCCTCAGGCCAGTTACTGAGCTTCTTTATTTTTTTCTTACACTATAATTGGACATTGTCAGTCTGCACCTGGCTTTTAACAGAGCTCCCAGAAACAACAATTAGGGTGCCAAGGGGGGAGGCCTTCCAGTTAAGAGAGAAGGCTCTGGAGAGAGATGATGGTAGCTAGCATTAGAATCTGACTTCCAATGTTAGCAGCACGATGTTGAGCAATTCCATAACTTCCTTATGTCTCAGGCTCCTTATCCATGAAGTGAAAACAGTAAACTGTTTATGCAGTGTTTAGAACAGTATCTGTCACAGAGTAAGTGCTTAATAAGTGTTATCTACTATTTGCTTTTATTATTGTTGTTGTATTGAGCAACAGTGTTTCTATAACTTCTGATTCAGGATTTCTTATCTTTACAAATGTCAGCGGATTCAATTTTTTAAAGATCATTTTCTCATTCCTGTACTCATCTAAAAAGTATCTTACACCTCATCGCCTCTACTTGTAGGATTACTCAGGAATGTCATAAGAGCTAGCAAAAGTTGGGGAAGTGGGTGGCAGTCATAATATTATGCCTCCTTTAGAGGAAACAAACTACCAAAGTAGAGAAAGTATCTCAGAAATTATTCAGATGGTTTCCCAAATGTTGTCAACCAACCAAAATATATATATTTACATATGTTGAATTCATACCCTTTCAAAATGGGGAATACATTCATAGATAGATAGATAGATAGATAGATAGATAGATGATAGATAGATAGATGATAGATTATAGACAGATGATAGAGATAGAGAGAGAGATAGATGATAGATGATAGAAAGATGATAGATAGAGAAATAGAGAGATAGATAGATGATAGATAGATAGATAGATAGATAGATAGATAGATAATGAAAAATGGCTCTCCTGCTGAACAACTTTATTTCCCCTTGGTATATAGCTTTGCTGTGGAACAGATTGCTCTCATTGCCACAGGAGCATCTTGCTGGCCCCCAGACGGCAATTTAAAGCACAGATAGATTACTGTACTGCAGTGCTAGGCATGCATGTTCCAACTGGTCTACAACTGATTTAAACAGAACTCAGCATTAGGTCTTCTTCTTTTCATATGACAACATATATCACAAATTTAATATTTTTAAAATTGAATTTTAGAGAGAAAGGAAGGGGGGGGGGAGATTTGTTGTTCCACTTAATTATGCATTCACTGGTTGATTCTTGTGTGTTCCCTGACCAGGAATCAAACCCACAACCTTGGCATATCAAGACAACACTTTAACCCACTGAGTTATCAGACCAAGGTCTAAGTCTTCTTCTTTGAAATTAAATGTAAAGGTATAATCTCTTATGTTTTTTTTTAAACAGTGTCTTGCTGGCACCACAGAGAAAAATTAGTTAGGTTGTTTGTCTGCTAAACTGTATTATCAGATATATTAGCTTTTTCTTCCTTTTACAGTAGCTTAAGAGCTTCTAAATGCAAAGAAATGCAAATCAAAACTACAATGAGATACCACCTCACAGCTGTTAGATTAGCTATTATCAACAAGACAGATAATAACAAGTGTTGGAGAGGCTGTGGAGAAAAAGGAACCCTCATTTACTGCTGGTTGGAATGCAGATTAGTACAACCATATGGAAGAAATAATGATGGTTCCTCAAAAAATTAAGAATAAAATTACCATATTATCCAACAATCCCTCTAGTGGGTATCTACCCCCAAAACAAAAAATATTGGTATAAAGACACATGCATCCCCATGTTCATTGCAGCATTATTCACAGTGGCCATGGCATGGAAACAACCAAAGTGTCCTTCAATAGAGGATTAGATAAAGAAGATGTGGTACATATATACTATGGAATACTACTCAGCCATAAGAAATGATGACATAGTGACATTTACAACAACATGATGGACCTTAAGAATTATAAAAGGCTAAGAACAGTATAATTTTACACATAGGTGGGATATAAAACTGAGACTCATGGACATAGATGAAAGTGAAGTGGTTACACGGGGGAGGAGGACATGGTGTAGGGGGCAATGGAAGGGTGTAAAAAGGGACAAGTGAAAGGTGATAGAAAGTGGTTTGACTTTGGGTGATGGGTACACAACATAGTCAATAGTTCATATGTTATAGAAATGTCCACTTAAAACCTATGTACTCTTATTGGTCAATGTTACCCTGTTAAATTTAATTTTCTAAATAAAAGTAAAAAAAGAAAAAATTAAAATACTTCATAAGAAAATGTACCAATAATGTCACAGAACTAGATCAAGGAGTACCTGGCCCAAAGATAGCCAATCCATGGTCTACCCAAATACTCATGACTTCTGACCTGCAGTCCAGGGCAAAAGTTGGGCAGTCAGGTTCTTTCCCATTTCTCCTCCCTGATTTTCTTTCCCTCCAGCTGTTGTCAACCCAATATTGATTTTGAGGACATATAAAAAGTTGTTAGAAAGAAGTATAGACAGAAGCCAACAGTGAGAAGCCTTGGCCATCACAAACCTTAGAAAGCACATGAAGATTTCAGCCAGCAGCTGGGCTCTTACATACAGAGTGTAAAGGAGCCCCAGTAATACCAGTTGACTGTCATGAGATCCAGAAGCTTTTGCTGTTATGGAAATTGGTGACTCTCGGGCTCCAGCTCCAAGAATCAGATCTCTTAGGTGTGTCCTGTTTTTGGTTTTGTGAGACTTTCTCTTCCTGCACTATGCATTTTTCTGGAATACTTTCCTTCCCCCATTTAAACTAGACTGAGGTTGTCCACATTCTTGGCAACCCAAAATGCAAAACCAAAACAGAAAAGAAAAATTTAGGGGCAGCTCTCTCCTGCCCAATAGATCAATGTCCATATTACCTTCAGAGTAATAGTTGAGTAACAACAGGTATGTTCATATTGCTTGTATACTACCATTGAGGGAATCAGAAAAGCTATTGTAGGTGAAAGTTTACTAGTACCTACTTCTGTCTAAGAGTTCATGTCTCTCGCAGGATACTTGATTCTTAATCTGCCCCTGACATTTGTTGTTATCACTATACAGATGTCTTGTTACTGTTGTTAACAGCACATGTCTAGACCTTTGCCTATTATTTTAAACACCAATATTGTCAGACTTAATGAATCACCCATTTTTGACAACCATTTTATATAAATTACCATTCTTACCCTGTAGACCCAGGCCTCAGAATTCTGCGGTGTTGGGTTGCCGGCATTAAGCCTAACTGTGTGTGAACCAGTGGGGATTTTAGCACTTGGCTTTTAAGCATTCTGTGTACAGAGATGGTCAAGACCATGATACCAGTTCTAATAATGGGGTTGTGAGCTACCCTGGAAAGTAAGCTACTGTTTACAACACTGGAGCTTTGGGGAAAGCACATTCTAGTTTTAACCAATTGACAAATAAAATTTTGGAACATTTATAAATAGGGTCCTATCTGCATACATTTTCCACGCAGTCATGTTAAAAGAAGAGTGATGAAGAATTTCAAATGCAGAAGTTCTGGTTCTTAAGATGTGTCCTTAATATGAGTTTCTGCCAACAACTTATGCAGACATGATGTGACCAACGAATACAGTACTTGCAAAGAAAAACTAAGCACACATTTTGCTACAATGCTCTTATTTTCCATAGTACACAGACCTACATCTTCTTATGTATTTTATAAAGGTGAAGTGTGGATGCCAACTAGGGAAAGCTCAAGAAAACTGTAAAATATTGGCATATTTTATTTTTCTGTGCCCTTGTTTATCTACATCTAGTAGGGAAGAGTGACAGATGAGCATCTGGTCTTGATGGATATAGCGGTCATATATTTCGCTGGACTTTATGCTCTTACATCCTTTATTCTGCCAAATGTCCCTTTTGTACATAATCAAAATATATTCTAAGGATGTATTTCTGGGTTATGAATTAACCTTTCCATTTCAATGAGTCTCCTTAATCTTCGTACAAGTTTTTTCCCTGAAATGGTTTCCTGGTTTTGTTAATATATTTGTTGCTATTTTTTTTAATGTGTATATATATATGTGTGTGTATATCTATATCTATATCTATATATATCTTTCTCTCTATATATATCTACATGTACATCAACCACATTTCACAAATCTGACTGAAAAAGGTCTCATCCAACTTACTAAGGTACAGTGGTTTGAATATTATTCTTTGAAGGCCTTAAAGGGTTTTGTTCTAGCCTGATTAGGCAGTGGTGCAGTGGATAGAGCATTGGACTGGGACACAGAGAATCCAGGTTTGGAACCCTGAAGTTACTGGTTTGAGCACAGGCTCATCTGGCTTGAGCACAGGCTCACCAGCTTAAGCATGGGATCATAGACATGACCCCATGGTTGCTGGCTTGATCCCAAAGGTCTCTAGTTTGAAGCCCAAGGTAACTGTCTTGAGCCCAAGGTTGCTGGCTTGAGCAAGGGGTCACTTGTTCTGCTGTAGCCTCCCCCCACGCTGCAACAAAGAATTGATGCTTATTATCTCTCTCCCTTCCTGTCTGTCTATCCCTGTCCCTCTCTTTGTTTCTCGCTCTCTCTCTCACACACACAAGTGCACACACACACACACACACACACACACACACACAGAAAGGGTTTTGTTCTTAGGGAATGTTGACCTTGGGGTTAGATGCCTAATCCAAAGACAGAGTCATATACTATATCTGTGTTCAAGATAAGCACTTAGATATAAGCCAAGAAAAGCTGGAACTATTGCAAACCGCATTTATAATATCATTTTAGGGACAGCTGGGGTCAGTGCTAAATTTTAAATTATCATATGCAACAAGCAACTCTTACATAACAATGAACACAGGCTGTCACATTTAATGGAAAATAACGACATTTTCACCTTGGAAAATATATTCTAAACAGGACAGTAACTGCTTTAAGAAGCTATTAATGACTTTTTTTCCCACTACCTCAAGAATCACCCAAGAATAAAGTAAACTTTTTATCCTAATTTATGCAATGTAATTTTTGCATAGTTTAGAATGTTTATAGCCCGATAACAGATCTGCCGAGTTGCACACAACCATATTGTGCTGTCTGAAAGACAGGCTTGCATGACCCATGGGGTCGTTCTCATCTCTCATGCCTGTGAGTCTTTGAAATATAATCCGGAGCTTAATTATGAGAGCTATTTTTATTATTTTGAAACACTAATGGCATACTTCATGAGAACAACATGAAAAGAGAGAGAGAGAGTTGGTGCCTTTCCAGTATCACACAAAAATTGGGACATACAATGACTGCATGGAAGAGCTCACCATTTTCAGGCACTTAGAGGAAAGAGTGCTGGGTCAGGGATAAAACAGTCATTTTTTCACTTCAGGTGTAAACCAATTATGGATATACCTTTTTGTAGAAATAACAACCATGTTAAATTTGACCCTTTGCCTCAATTTATTTACACTATTTTTTTTTCTGTTCCCCTCCCTAACCACATCCAATCCCAGCTCCAAAATTGCCTTGGGATTGTTGTGCATGGATACTGGAAAATCAAGCATCATGCTTTCTTTGTCTCTCTGTCTCTTTTTTTGACATTTTATTTTGAAATAAATTTAAACTTACAGAGCAGTTGCACAAGATAAAATAGAGCACTCCCACGCAACCCTTCACCTGCTTTCTCTAATATTAACATCTCATGAAACCATAGTATGACTTCCAAGAACTTACCCTTTGTACAATACCACTAACTCAGAGTACACACTATTTTATTTTTAATCTCATGAGTCATTCCTACAATGTTTGTCTATTCCAGAATCTGAAGCAAGATCCCAACATACTTTGTTATGTCTCCTCAGCTTCCTGCAGTCTTGACTTTTTCTCGACTTTTTCTTTTCTTTCATGACACTGATGCTTGAAGTGAGCAAGTACTTTGTCAATTGTCTCTCATTTTATGTTGGTCTCATGTTGTGACAGATTGGCGCTCTGGGTTTTGGGAAAGAATGATGTACCTCCTCAGTGCATTATATAATGAGCCTCAGGACATTGATATATCCCATTAATGGTGATGGTAACCTGGATCGAGATGGGGGGTTCTGCTAAGTCAATGACCTATAACTTACTCCATTTGTGAATGGGGCCTGAGTTAGCAAACTATTGTAGCTTCCCTTATGTTAACAATTAGTTTAGTAGAAATATACTTGAAATAGCATGTAACTGTTCTGAGTAAGTATTCAGTGCTTTGAATCTAATTGGGCTTGTATTTTTAATTTCTGTGCTTTATGATTTGTTACTCTCAAAATATAGATAGGTCTAAACATTATAACTGCAATACTATAGCTCTGGTATATTATAGCTGTTTTTAGCCATCAATGAGTCAACCCTTGACAGCACTTTGCCTTGGCTCTCACTCAAAGGCTGAAGGATTATTTATTGATGAGTTTTGTACATAAGTAGACCTGAAGAAAGAAGTACTTATCCAGTTACAACCTTAGGAGTTGTGTTTTTATCTGCATATGCCACATTTCTGTTTTTTTCTTCTTAGCCCTTGAGGTGAAAAAATTAGAGAGAATGTTATCTCCACTCCACAAATTGAAAACAAAAGAAAACAGAGAAACAAAAACAGTAACAACTAATGAACTGATGCTTACAAAGGTTCAAGGACTTGCCAAGATTATATGGCAATGGCAGTGCAGAGTCAGTTAGAAGATCCAGGTTCTCTAATAATTAGTGTACTGAACTTCTTGGACAGTCTATTTATTCCAGAAAATCAGGACCCCTGGTAGTTGAGAGCAGTTTAACCTATAAACAGGTGGCTTGAACTCTGAATTTATTATCAGATTATTGGGAAAGCCTAGAAAAAGCTGTTAATCTCTCTAGTTTTTCCACTTGGTAGTTGTCATTTCAGAAATGAAATTCTTCTGGGGTTTATATCTAATTCAGCGTCAAGATGCAAATTGTGCCTCTCCTGTTTGACCTGAGGTGTTATTTATGCCCAAATATCACCTCCTAGATGAGCACCACTGTGCCTGTTCCCTCCTTTGGAAATTAAAGATAATAATAATAATCAGCTGTACACAAAGCAATTATGGGGGATGGTATAGAAAATCTGCAATAAATGGAACAGCTCAGGGAAAACCAAAATCAAGGAAAATGCTACGGAAATGCTAATGCAGTAGTAAGAGTTATGGCTTCTCTGCAACCACCACCAGAGGCCAGGATAACACAAACACTTGTTAAAAATTAACTTCACTCAACAAATACATATTGGCTACATATAACATTAGAATCTAAAGCTGGAAGGGAGTCTAGATACAATAATTACAGCTAACATTTTTTTAATAGACTTTATTTTTTAAAGCAGTTTTAGATTCCTAGCAATATTAGCAAAAGCTACAGAAATTTCTTTTCCATATACCCCATCTCTCCATCCCTTGACACATAGCCTCCCCTATTGTGAACATCCCCACTAGAAGGGTACATTTGCTACAACTGAAAAAGCTACAGTGATGCATCATCATCACCTAGAGTCCATGGTTTACATGAGGGTGTCAAACAATCTGTGGGTTTGGAGAAATATAAAATGACATGTATCCATCATTATAGTCTTGTACAGAGTAGTTTCACTACCCTAACAATCTTCTGTACTTCTCTGTTTATCTTTCTCCCCTGCAGCCCCACCTCCTTTACCCCCTGGCAGCTACTGATCATTTTACTGTCTCCATAGTTTAATTTTTCCAGAATGTCATGTATATAGTTGTAACCACACAATATTTAACTTTTCAGATTGGCTTCTTTCACTGACTAGTATGCACTTAAGTTTCCCCATGTCTTCTCATGACTTTTGAGCACTGAATATTATTCCATTGCCTGGATGTACCTAAGTTTTTTTTTTTTTAATCTACTACCTACTGAAAGGCATCTTGGTTGCTTTCAAGCTTTGGCAATTACACATAGAACTTCTATAAACATCTGTGTGCAGGAGAGAGCAAGATGGCGACGGAGTAGGCGGACGTACCAACTTCCAACTCCCAGAACCAAAGTGGATTACAACTCAATTTTAAAAACCATCACCTGGATAAACCAACTTTGAACAAAACTAAGTGGACTCTTCAACCAAGGATCACAGAAGAAGCCACATTGAGACTGGTAGGAAGAGCGAAAACGCGAAGAGGGCTGCCCAGCTCCCCGGAGCAAACGGCAGCCCGGAGAGACCCGTGGGGCGGGAGGAGAGTTTGGCGAAGAGGGAGGGACCTGGGTCCCAGGAACCAAGCCCCAGCCTGCAGTCCCAGAGCCTAGAAGAGGCGTTTGGACAGTTTTGAGCTGTGAAACAAGTGAGGGAGCTCCCAGGCCTACAGTGTGGAGTATTAGGTCCCTTCCTACTCTGCTGAGGGCTGCTTAAGGTTTTGGGGCGGCAGGACGCTGAAAGGCGGTTCTGTCGGTGTGGGCAGAGGCCAACCCGGTGGGAGATCGGTCTAGCCCAGAGGGTCGGAGGGGAAGCGCAAGAGCGGTCCGGAAGCTGCGGGCCCGCCTTTAATCCCACTTACGGGGACAAAGCAGGAGGCCAGGAACGGGCAGGCCCTGCGCAAGCCGGCCCTGACCGCGGGGACCAGGCTAGGACCAGGGACGGGCAGGGGCTCGCGGCTGAGCTGACGCTACCAGTCCCACACCCCACCCCCACCCCACCCCCGGGCCGGAGAAACCGCGGTTGGACAGTAACGTGCGCTGCGGGCTCCTAGCGCGGGAACGGGGTGGACCCTGAGACAAGTGGAGGCTCGCAGCTGAGCCCACGCCACTATCCCCATCCGGCCGGAGAAACCCCGGATAGCATTCATACGTGCACGAGCGGGCTCCAAACGCGGGTGCGGGGTAGAGTCTGGAACGAGCGGAGGTACGCAGCTGAGCGGAGCCAGCAAACACTCCCACCCCAATAAACCTTGGTTTCTGACCCTGCGCAAAGAGCCCTGGCCTCGAGGGCGGGGCTAAAGCTCCGGACGGGCAAAAGCTTACAGCTGAGAGCACGTCAAAAGCCCCGCCCAACCCGTGGAACTGTAGCGAGCAGGCTCCGACTGCTGGTTCTGGGTGGAAGTCCGGAAATAGGCTGGGTCCGCAGCTGAGCAAAGGTGCTCATCTCTACCCTAGGTGCTAATCTTGTGGCTTCAGTGACAGCCCCTCCCACGGAGGAGAGGCGGAAATCACAGCAAAAGCCACAGTGGGCCGGCGCTGGCAACGCTTATACCCAACCACCCTAGGCACCGGCAGAGGGGGTGGGGGGCCGGCAGACAGACCACACCTAGAGAACACAAAGGCAACACCTACAGGACTCCAGTGGCCACAACTTGCTTATACACAGAAAAAATGGGCAGGCAGAGGAATGCAAACCAAATGAATCAAGAGAAATCCCCAGAGAAGGACCTGAATGAACCAGATATAACCAAATTACCAGAAGGAGAATTTAGAATAATGATAGTTAGGATGTTCAAAGAAATTAGAGCAACAAAGGATAATCATTATGAACACCTAAATAAAGAGATAACAAGTATAAAAAATGAAATTGAAATAATAAAAAAGAATCAGACAGAAATGACAAATACAGTATCAGAACTGAAGACCACAATGGAAGGAATTAAAAGCAGGATGGATGACGCTGAGGATCGAATAAGCGAGTTAGAGGACACAATAAACAAAGGCACAGAAGCAGAGAAGAAAAAGGAAAAGAGACTTAAAAAATGTGAGGAAACTCTAAGGGAGCTTTGTGACAACATGAAGAGAAACAACATTCGCATCATAGGGGTGCCTGAAGAAGAGGAGAGAGGACAGGAAATGGAAACTTTGTTCAATCAAATCATAGCAGAAAACTTTCCTAAATTAAGGCTGGGAAACACTCCACACATACAAGAAGCACACAGAACTCCATTAAAGAGAAACCCAAAAAGATCTACACCAAGACACATCATAGTTAAAATACCAAAGCTAATGGATAAAGAAAAAATTTTAAAAGCTGCTAGAGAAAAAAAGGCTATCACCTACAAAGGAGCCCCCATAAGGATGACATCGGACTTCTCAACAGAAACACTTGAGGCCAGAAGGGAATGGCAAGAAATAATCAAAGTAATGCAGAACAAGAACCTACAACCAAGACTACTTTATCCAGCAAGGCTAACATTTAAAATTGAAGGAGAAATAAAGAGCTTCCCAGAAAAAGAAAGCCTGAAGGAATTCATAAAAACCAAACCAATTCTGCAAGAGATACTAAGGGGCCTCTTGTGAACAGTTTAAAGGGAGGAATGAATAGAGCAAAAGAAGAATACAGCTTTAAAGAATAAATGGCAATAAACATCTACATATCAATAATAACCTTAAATGTAAATGGATTAAATGATCCAATCAAAAGACATAGGGTAGCTGCATGGATAAAGAAACAGGACCCATACATATGCTGTCTACAAGAGACACACCTTAAAACAAAAGATGCTCATAGACTGAAGGTAAAAGGATGGAAAAAAATATTTCATGCAAATGGAAATGAAAAAAAAGCAGGGGTAGCAATACTTATATCAGACAAAATGGACTTTAAAACAAAGGCTGTAGTAAGAGATAAAAGAGGACACTACATAATGATAAAGGGAACAATTCAACAGGAAGATATATCTATTGTAAATATCTATGCACCAAATATAGGAGCCCCGACATACATAAAGCAGACTTTGATGGATATAAAGGGCGAGATTAACAGCAATACTATCATAGTAGGGGATTTCAATACCCCTCTAACAACACTGGATAGATCCTCAAGAAAGAAAATTAATAAAGAAACAGCAGACTTAAAGGATACACTAGATCAACTTGATTTAATAGATATCTTCAGAACTTTTCACGCTAAAGCAGTAGAATATACATTCTTCTCAAGCGCTCATGGTACGTTTTCTAGGATAGACCACATGTTAGGACACAAAAATGGTCTCAATATATTTAAGAAGATTGAAATCATATCAAGCATTTTCTCTGATCACAATGCCATGAAACTAGAAATTAACCACAAAAGAAAAACTGAAAAATACTCAATCACTTGGAAACTAAATAGGATGTTATTAAATAATGAATGGATTAACAATGAGATCAAAGAAGAAATAAAAAAGTTTCTAGAAACAAATGATAATGAGCATACAACAACTCAAAATTTATGGGACACAGCAAAAGCAGTTCTGAGAGGGAAGTTTATTGCACTACAGGCATATCATAAGAAGCTAGAGAAAGCTCAAATAAGCAACCTAACCCTGCATCTAAAAGAACGAGAAAAACAACAACAAATAAAACCCAGGACAAGTAGAAGGAAGGAAATAATAAAGGTCAGAGCAGAAATAAATGACATAGAGGCTAAGGAAACAATACAGAAAATCAATGAAACCAGAAGCTGGTTCTTTGAAAAGGTAAACAAGATTGATGAACCTTTAACTAGACTCACCAAGAAAAAAAGACAGAGGACTCAAATAAATAATATTAGAAAGGACAGTGGAGAAATAACAACTGACACAACAGAAATACAAAGCATTGTAAGAAAATACTATGAAGAACTATATGCCAAAAAATTAGACAATTTTGGTGAAATGGACAAATTTCTTGAATCATATAACCTTCCAAAAATCAATCTGGAAGAATCAGAACACCTAAACAGACCAATTACAGCAAATGAGATCAAAACAGTTATCAAAAAAACTCCCCAAAAAGAAAAGTCCTTGGCCTGATGGCTTCACAAGTGAATTCTATCAAAAATTCAAAGAAGAACTAACTCCTATTCTCCTCAAGTTATTTCAAAAAATTCAAGAGGAAGGAAGACTTCCAAACTCCTTTTATGAGGCGAGCATAATTCTGATCCCAAAACCGGGCAAAGACAACACAAAGAAAGAAAATTATAGGACTATATCCCTGATGAATTTAGACGCTAAAATTCTCAACAAAATTTTAGCCAACCGGATCCAGCAATATATGAAAAAAATCATACACCACGATCAAGTGGGATTTATTCTGGAGAGGCAAGGCTGGTTCAATATTCGCAAATCAATCAATGTGATTCACCACATAAACGAAAGGAAGGACAAAAATCACATGATAATTTCAATAGATGCAGAAAAGGCATTTGATAAAATCCAGCACCCATTCATGCTCAAAACTCTCAGTAAAGTGGGAATACAGGGATCATTCCTGAACATGATAAAGGCCATCTACGATAAACCGACAGCAAACATCATACTAAATGGACAAAGATTAAAAGCAATCCCCTTAAGATCAGGAACCAGGCAGGGTTGCCCACTTTCACCACTCTTATTCAACATAGTTCTGGAAGTCCTAGCTACAGCAATCAGACAAGAAGAAGAAATAAAAGGCATACAAATTGGAAAAGAAGAAGTAAAACTGTCATTATTTTCAGATGATATGATATTGTATATTGAAAACCCTAAAGTCTCAGTCAAAAAACTACTGGACCTTATAAATGATTTCAGCAAGGTTGCAGGATATAAAATTAATACTCAGAAATCAGAGGCATTTCTATACACCAACAATGAAATATGAGCAAAAGAAATTAAGGAAACAATCCCCTTCACTATTGCAGCCAAAAAAACAAAGTACCTAGGAGTAAATTTAACCGAGGAGGTTAAGAACTTGTACTCGGAAAATTATAGAACATTGATAAAAGAAATCAAGGAAGATACAAACAAGTGGAAGCATATACCGTGCTCATGGCTAGGAAGAATAAACATCATTAAAATGTCTATATTACCTAAAGCAATTTATAAATTCAATGCAATACCAATTAAAATACCAATGACATACTTCAAAGATATAGAACACATATTCCAAAAATTTATATGGAACCAAAAAAGAACACGAATAGCCTCAGCAATCTTAAAAAGAAAAAATAAAGCAGGAGGTATCACTCTTCCAGATATCAAGGTTTACTACATGGCCATTATACTCAAGACAGCCTGGTACTGGCATAAGAACAGGCACATAGATCAATGGAACAGAACAGAGAACCCAGAAATAAACCCACAGCTTTATGGACAACTGATATTTGACAAAGGATGAAAGAACATACAATGGAGTAAAGACAGCCTCTTTAACAAATGGTGTTGGGAAAATTGGACATCTACCTGCAAAAAAATGAAACTAGACCATCAACTTACACCATTCACAAAAACAAACTCAAAATGGATAAAAGACGTAAATGTAAGCCGTGAAAACATAAGCATCTTAGAAGAAAACATAGGCAGCAAGCTCTCCGACATCTGTAGCAGCGGTATATTTGCCGATTTATCTCTAGGGGCAACTGAAATAAATGGCAAGATAAACAAATGGGACTATATCAAACTAAAAAGTTTTTGCATAGCTAAAGACAATAGGAACAGAATAAAAAGACAAACCACACAATGGGAGAACATATTCGACAGCACATCTGATAATGGGTTAATAACTAAAATTTATAAAGAACTTATAAAACGCAACACCAGGAAGACAAACAACCCAATCAAAAAATGGGCAAAAGAAATGAATAGAAATTTTTCCAAAGAGGACATACAGATGGCCAATAGGCATATGAAAAAATGCTCAACATCACTAATCATTAGAGAAATGCAAATTAAAACCACAATGAGATATCACCTCACACCAGTCAGAATGGCACTTATCAGCAAAACAACACAGAATAAGTGCTGGCGAGGATGTGGAGAAAAGGGAACCCTTCTGCACTGCTGGTGGGAATGCAGACTGGTGCAGCCACTGTGGAAAACAGTTTGGAGATTCCTCAGAAAATTAAAAATCGAACTGCCTTTTGACCCAGCTATCCCACTTTTAGGAATATACCCTAAGAACACCATAGCACTGTTCGAAAAGAAGAAATGCGCCCCCATGTTCGTGGCAGCATTGTTCACAATAGCGAAGATCTGGAACCAGCCCAAGTGTCCGTCAGAAGACGAGTGGATTAAAAAGCTATGGTACATATATACTATGGAATACTACTCAGCCATAAGAAACGATGACATCGGATCATTTATAACAAAATGGATGTACCTTGATAACATTATACGGAGTGAAATAAGTAAATCAGAAAAATAAGAAAAACTGAGAACAGCACGATTACATACATAGGAGGGACATAAAAGTGAGGGTATGAGACATGGACAAGAGAGTGGTGGTTATGGGATGGGGGGAGGGAGGGAAGGGTGGGGTAGGGAGGAGGGGAGGGACACAGGGAAAACCAGATTGAAGGTGACAGAGGACAATTTGACTTTTGGTGATGGGTATGCAACACAATTGAATGATAAGATAACCTGGAGATGTTTTCATTGTACATATATACCCTGATTTATTGGTGTCACCCCATTAGAATTAATAATAATAAAATATATATATAAAAAAAAAATAAGAAGAAGTCTGACACCCAAGGGAAAAAAAAAAAAAAAACATCTGTGTGCAGGTTTTTGCATGAGTGTGTTTTTAACATCTTCAGATAAATATCAAGGAGCGTGATTGCTGAATCATGTGATAAGAGTATGTTTAGTTTTATAAAAAACTGCCAATGTGTCTTCCACAGTGGTTGCACCATTTTGTATTCCTACTATCAAGAAATGAGAGTTCCTGTTCTGATACTCTCCAGCATTTGTTGATGTCCGTTTTCTGGATTTGGGCCATGCTAATATATGTGTATAGTGACTTCTCTTTTATGCTAAAAGTTTCTGAGTGCTTAATTATGTGCCAGACATTGGGGTAAACACTATAATTTCTTTTAATCCTTACAAAAGTTCTACGAGGCAGGTGCTATGACTTTGTCTTTTCATTTTACAGATAAAGTGAAAGGATGTTTAGAAAGGGGGCTAATTTGCCCAATATCCCATAAATATCAAGGACAAAGCCAACTGTTTACAGGAACTACCTCACAGTGTGAAGCAGCGTTCCTGTGTGACCCTGCTAGTCTTCATGTTCTCCCTGCCTTTTAAGAAAAAAGGCATTGATAATGAATGAGTGGGGAAAAAAAAGAAAAAAGGCATTGATTCCAGATCTGTTGAAGGACTCATTGGAAGTCGTGGCTATTTAGAGTAAGACACAGGAAGGGAACCCGCTCTGTGTGCCACCTATACCTCATACAACTTCTCAGTCACCAATCATGTCAGGATTGGCTTCCAACATAAGGTATGCATCCTTGGTTTTATACTGAGGAAGGCTGATATATGATGGATATTCCAAGTTTCTCAGACCCAGTGTTTACTTCAAATGCATTTAATTTAATGCTTACATCAGAAACAGAAGACCTCTCTTGAGTACAACACATAAACTTAGCATGGCCTTGACATTTAGTTGAAATATGTCTCCTGCCCTGTGCATGCATGCCAGCTGCAGAGGAGAGCTCTGTGTTATATGGTACCTTCCTCCAAAGTTCATTGTTTCCTAAGTAGTGTTTATTCCCACTTCTATAATACCCTAAAGTGTTTCTAATTTTTTCATACAAAATATAGAATTCTTAGAACATTAGTTACAATTCAATTCAATGTTGGAAAAAAAGTTAGGCATAAGAAGATGAAGTATATAGATTTTATTTTTCAATTAGAAAGGTTATAATTCCAAAAATGCCAAGAATTAGAAATTTCCATAAAAAAATTATTTGTGTTTTGAATTTAAATTAGAGAACAGAAAAGCACAAATAGTAAAGCATGGACTACCTCCTACAGCTATACTGTAGAATGATTTGCTTTTGTTAGTAGAATGAGGGCTCTGCTCTGGACAATATGACAACTTTTAAAACTGATGGCCAAGTCAAGGTGTAAGAGGCCCATCAACCAGGCTTTGTAGTAACTGTGTAGAGATGCTCTGAGAGGGCTCTCTTGAACTCTGGAGCTGCTGCGATGCCTCCTGGATGGCACCCCCAGTCCCTACTCGTAAACTGTGGCTAATGAAGCCATGGTGGCCACTGTATTAGTTGTATATTCAGCTGGGTAGCAGAGTGGGGCTGATGGGCTGTTTGTGTCCCACGTGGTTTTGGTCCAGCACTCTCATGCTTCCCAGATACCCAAGGGCACAGGCTTGTTTTAGTCTCTTTCCCTCTATTCTGGGCTTCCAGGGAAGTTGCTGGTTGAAGGAGTCAAAAGCAATTTCTGAGCTCCCCACTACAGGATTGGCTACATAATCTTGGATTCACATGGGGATCCTTGTTGAAAAAACATTAAGAATTTCAAGAGCAGAGCGCTAAACCAAGTTTGGGCTCTTCTAAGTGTGGGGTTCCATATGACTGCACAGTCACTCACCCGTGAAGCTGGTACTATCCCAGTGCTAATGTATCTTCTCTTTGTCCAGATCTGTGTTAGCAAGAGACAGTACTCCATCAACCTAAACTTTCATGTTATCAGAATATAATTAAGTGAAAATGAACAAGGCACACCATTTCAGATTCTTATATTTCAGTAAGAAGAAATACCTGGAATTCCACTCATGGGCTACACATTTCTTTATATTGGCATCAATAGTACTAATTCATATTTTCAGATGAACATTTCCAAATTCACAATATCTTAGCTCCTTTACCTGATGGAGTGAATTATCAACACTGCCTCCATTAATGGCGCTGCATTTATATTCTCCCAGTTTTATTAAGGGTTGGTAAGTTTGAGTTTCAAAACAGAAAACAGTGATTTAAAAAAAGTTTTTTTCCTTAGTCCCACTGCCTGGTGCACTGGACAACCAGTATGATTAGACATAGTTCTTCCTCTCCAGGGTTCTTATTTTAGCAGGGAATAGAGCACATAACTATGTCATATGATGAGAGGAGGGCAGGCTTCTTCATGCAGCTGCAGGTGGCCAAGGAAGACTGTCCAGAGGACTCCAGGGCAGAAACTCCTATACACTGTCTCCATCTGTCCTGTCACTCCCTTGGTCATTCACATTGCACCTTTGCCATTTCCCAAATGGATAACCTGTTTTCATTTGTCAGTAGTAATATCCCGAGGAATCAAAATCCAGAAAACACTTTTGGAACTTCTTTTAAGGACAACAGGAGGTTGCTGATGACTTTTTAAATGGGAATGAGGCCAGATGGACATTTAGCAACAGTTCTGGGGCTCTGTGGAGCATGGACCTATGTGAGATAACTGTAAGGAAATTGAGCCCGTAAGGGATTCATAACTGTTCAAGCTGAGAGACCTTGAGACCTCAAACAAACCATTGGCAGAGAAAAGGTGGTGAGAGAATGAATATAAGATATATTGTGGATGTAAGAAACAAGGGAGAGCAAGAAGTCAAGGATGAGTACAGACCCACTATCTTCTCCTAGGTAATATAAACAAAATCCTACATTCACCCCAGATGGCATTGAGTAACTAGTTGTCATTTTGCTTGTGTTCTTTTCTGCTTCTGATAATTAAGTTCTCAATTGATTTTCATCTGTTTGTTTTACTCTCTCCTTCATTTGACCATGAGCTATTGGTCACTAAGATATTTCCTTTTGCAACTATGTTTGCTTCAAATGGTGGAAACTGTGGGTGCTACATATACGCCATTTTCTCACTGATTTGCATCCCAAAATGAACATCAGAGCTTTTTAAAAGGCTATGTGGGCTTTCTCTGTTGATTTAAACACTTGGAATAGAAGGAGACAGAACAATTTACAACCAGTGCAGCACACGTCTGAGTTAGCACTGATTTCTGATTGCTTTGTGTTTAGCCACTTCACATTATGCCTATTGTGAAGGTCTAAACTCTTCCCTGCACAGCAGCCTATCTCAAACAATCAAAAATTATCCTTTTGGTTTGTTTGGAGCACTATAAAAAGCAGAAGTGTAAGTGTTAAATATGACAAACATGGCAGACAATAGCATTTCTTGGGTAACTATTGAAATGCCATGAAACTCAAATTTACTGTAGATATAGTTCCTGGCCAAACTGTGGAGTGAGATAAGAAAAAAGAAGAAAGAGAAAAGAAAAAGAAAAACAAACTGTGAAACCTCAGCAGCCTTCACGTGCGAAGGGCCATGTTTGCATTACATTTCTGATCAGAGAGAAGTTTGTTATTCACCTGACCAACTGCCAGAGTCCTGTGGTTATTCTCAGCATGGAGCCTCTGAAGTCAGGTGAACAAGTCTTTGAAGGAAAAAAAGGAGGACAAGGATTCCAGATTGGTTTTCTTGCAGTCAGTCAGTAAGAATGGGTTTTACAAATCATAATAGACAGAAAAGAGATTCTCAAGATGATGCAAACAAATAAAAGTGTAAAATTGTTTTTGGGGAAAAGAAGAAACAAGAAATTGAATTTAAATCAATTTATAGTGAAAATTACTAGTTCTGGGTTTATCTTTTGTAAAATTTTTCTTTAGAAAATAAAATTTAACAGGGTGACACTGATCAATAAGAGTATACAAGTTTCAGGTAAACGTTTCTATAGCATTTGAACTGTTGATTATTTTGTGTGCCCATCACCCAAAGGCAAATCATTTCCTGTCACATGTTTGTCTGTCTTTACTCCCTTACTCCCTTCCCCCTACCCCCTTTCCCCCAGTCCTCCTTCCCTCTGGTAACCACTTAACTTTTATTTGTGTCCATGAGTCTCAGTTTTATATCCCACTATGTGTGACATCATACAATTCTCAGCTTTTTCTGTTTTACTTCAGAAGAAGAAACTGAACCAGCATCCTCAAATCATGAAACTAGAGCCTGTAATTTGAAAAGTGGCCGCTAGAGAGCTCATTTCATCTATAAAGAAAATTTTCCATTGAAAACTCAGCAACTTTTCAAGAATTTTTTTTTTTTTTGACCACATCTAAGAGGGTAGTGGGGCCTGACAGTGGGGGTGGGGGCTGTAGGGGAGCTGTTAGAGGAGGTAAGAAGGCAAGGGGGATAGTAATGAAGAGAGAGTTGCACCTTTGGGTTAACTTTGGGGAAGGTGTGTGCATAATTACGAAGTCACCATAGGTTAAGTTGCTGTATTTTCCTGATAGTGTGGTCTCAGGAAACGCAGCATATATTCCAGAGAGAAATTAAAGAACGTTTATCTCAATATAATTGTCCTGTGGAGGGGATCCAGATTTAACAAATACTCCATTGTGTTCTCAAGAGCCCGTTTGCATAAAATAGGGCAGAAACCAACATAAATATAGGGGTATTTCTGAATCTGATAAGTGATATTTGGAGAAAGAGAATAGGGAGTCACTGAGTTTGTGTCAGGCCATTTCAACATCATAGAGAGGCTGAAACAGAGAGCTGGAGAAAAAAGAAGAAGAAAGGTGATTTTAATATAAGAACCTTTGACAGGCAATGTGTAAACTTTCAATTCTTTTCATAGAAAACAAAGTATTTCCAGAAAGCAGAAATTTCCTAACAACATCGGTGTCAGAACTCAAGAGCTCTGATGTCAGGCACTGTTGGTCATCCTTCATTTTTTTTTTAAAGGCTCCAGCTCCATAATTGACAAATCTTCAGCTCACGCTATATTCAAGTAGCTTCCCCCTCACTTCTCATGGTTAAAAATACATTCTATAACTTACTATCCTGCCATGTGAAATATACCAACCACTCTGTTGTCTGCCCTTTGATTTCTACAATATTTTGGCACTTTCTGCAGAAGTCATCTTCTTTTCAGTTCTGCCAGGGGACTTTTTTTTCAATTTTGCTTGTTATTAAGTACAGTAGCAAAGAGCTCCATGGAGATGCAAACAGGAGTGTCAAGGATGCTGCATGGAGGAGGAAACCAGTGACTCCAAGCTGATGCTGAAAAGGGAACTAGAATGGTCACAGGGAGACAAGAACACTTACTTCAGGGGTGCTCAATACGTCGATCACTATCTACTGGTCAATCGCGAAGGAAGTGTGGGTAGATTACATGACATTAAAAAGACAATTGTCTTTTGACTGGCATACAGGGTAGCCAATCTGACGTCTGAACTTTTGACATACTACGCATGTGCATTAAACCGCGCTAACTTGTTCAGTTACATTGCTGCGTAGTTAGCCTTCAGTTTATTTAAACTAAATACAACAAAGGGTATAAAAATGAGTGCCATAGCTGGTCCGAGTAAGAAGCCTAAAACCTACCACTTTCATACAGAATGGGAGGGGATTTTTTCAACTATGTCATATTCTAAGTGCGTTTGCCTCATCTGTCTGTGTGCCATTGCTATTCCAAAGAAGGGAAATGTGGAGCGGCTTTTTCGGACTGTTCATAAAAACTATGACATTGACTTTCCTCCGAAAAGAGAGCTGAGAAGGAGAAAGGTGAAAGAAGAATACACAATATTAAATAGTAATAATAGTAACTTAAATAATGATAATATAGAAGAAATAAATTTATGTTTTGCATTTTTATTATAGGTAGATCATTTTGACTTGGTCATCTTATAAGTAGCTCTCAAGCTGAAAAAGTGTGGGCACCCCTGACTTACATTGTTCTTTCATTTGTCAGTCCTTTGAAGGGCTTGTTGCTTTGGAACCTGGCTAGAGGGAACCTGGAATAAGGGTGCATTGATCATCCTGATAGAGCTCAACACAAGCAGCCATGTGGAAAAAAGTACAGGGCAACCAGCAGCTCATGGCTCACACCAGGTGGAGTGCTGCTGCAGGGGACAGTGGGCTGAGCAGCTCTTCCCAGCAGGTGTCACTGTGGAATTATTAAAATGAAAAGAAGAAAAGGAACTGCATTTTAGTGAGTTGAGGGCCATATAAAAGACCTTGAACTAAAATTGCACACAGGATAAGTACTTATGACTTGGAGGAATGAAAAGAAAAAGAATCGAAACACTCCCTCGGTCACCATCAATGCTGTGACTTGTGCGGTGACTGTTGTCTTTCAACTTTTTACTTAGATTTTTATGGTTTAAGAAGCAGAATTATCGACCACACACACATTCAAAAGCTAATTATCTACATTTTACAGTGTCAATAGCAAGATAAATTATTTGGCCTATTTGCTGTTTTAATAAGCATTTTTTAAAAAAAATTGGGGAGGTAAGGCTGTCATGGAAGAACTCAGGAATCCAAAAGGCTCACTTTTCCATTTCTACATTTATGTTACTTTAGATAATTTACATAATTTACAGCTTTGAAACTCAGTTCCATTACAGGGTAATTGCAAAGGTTAAATAAAATAATAGTAATGAAAGCACCTCAAATGCTTAGTTAAATCTGGATCCAGATGCATCACTAAAACAGTGCTTCAATTTTATTATTATCTTAATATTTTAATTTTATTTTGAATAGATTCTGTTCCTACATTATTAGCCATGTTTAAATTATAACCTTTTGGACAATAACCTGCTTATCTCATTTGGACCTCAATGTCCACTGTCTGTCTCTGCTCAGATGTCCTGCTAGGACTCAAAAGCAAAATCATGATTTTTATGGTCCAATGTCACTTTTTGCTTTCTTTATTCTATTTGATGGTGCTCTCCCCTTTCCCTGAGCCTTGAATTGTTGGGATCACCTCAAAATTTTGTCATCATCTTCTGTATCCAAACAGATCTTGAACTGGCAATGTCATCTTTGAATGTTGCACCATCTCCTTTGTTCTATAGCTCGTTGGCAGTATTACAAATCTGGTGTCTTACCTTAGTGGCTCCTGAGTATGCTGGGGTTTTCTCTAAGCACCACTTCCTGGGCCCACCTTAGAGGCGCATCATCAGTATTGAGGGTAAAGGGGCAGGATGAAATGGATTTAATATACACACTGTATTCTGTTGGGAATCATCATATACCTTTCTGACCTCAGGTCAATCCTACCTTTCAGTCCAAATCTTCCTTGATAGATTGCTTGTCTTAAAAGCCACATTTTAATCTCATCCCTTCTCTGCTGCATGTCTTCATGATTTCAATTTCACAGAGAAGGGCCTTAACTTAATAGGTGATGTCATCACATAGGAAATGTTTGTCACCTGGTATGTATTTACTTACATTTAGTACCTCTTGGTGGTTGTCTGGATCACAACCATGTCCCCTTCTCTAAGGACTGTCCTGATAAATAAAAGGACCACTGGCACTGTTCCTTTGCCATACTTGAGTGCAGGCTTCTGATCCAATGTATGCAGTCGGATGCTATTTGCAAAGAATATGAAATCTTAAATGGAGAGATGTTGAGATTTGAAGTCATGGAAACTGAATCCTATGAATGGCAACTCCTCCCTTAAGAACTCTTGTTGCTGAAGGTCACTGACAAAGCTGGGTTCTGCTGTTTCAAGCCTTAGCTTCTCAGGTCTACCCCGTCATAAGACAGTCATTTCTACCCTTACTATTCAAGTCACCTAGTCAATCTCTCTTATTAGCAAATGAGAGAGGATAGTATAATCTGAAAAAAATGCTGAAAATTCTGAAAATTTAGTCTATTTTTGATGTAGTGCCAATACCTAATTCATGTTATTTCTCACAATTCCCTGAGAAACTTCTTCTTTAAAACCAGGTGATTCTGCTAATAAATTTTCGTCTTTTCTACCTGGAATTGCCTCTCCTCTTTGTTACTCCAGTCTTTCAAATCCTTGATGTCCCAGCCCCTTCCTGAAAGTTCTTTAGTCACCAGTAGTATCTCCTTTCCTCCAAGCTGTTATAAACCATTCACTGAATGGTTATCACACATGGGTTTGTAATGTCAGTTATTTCTTCATTTGTATTTAGTGCATCTTCCCAAAGTTGCAACCCACTTGGAAGCAGAGAATGTGTTTTCAATTTGTTTTATGTTTTCTGCTTAAATCCTTCTCTAGTACTCTTATTCCTATATCTCACTTTCTAAGTGTTTCTCTCCTACTGTACCATGTCTTATAAATATTTATTGAATAAATGGAGTAAGTACATACCTGTTTATACTAATAACTAAAGGGAACTCAAGAATATAGTATTTGTTTTTCCAAAAATGCTTCCAATTATCCATTCCCTCATCAGTTCACATGTAGAGGTAAATATAAAATTTCCTTTCTAGAATGTCTGCTTTGTAATTGCTCCTGTCAGGATGATTAATGAATAGTGGTTTATGACCAGGAACCTCTGTGGTGACCTGGTGGTCAGCAGAGGCCACCTTGTCTCAGACTTTTTTATCCTTGCATGATTTTTTTTTAAACACAAAATTATGGCTATGGAAAATGACTAAGGCTACATTATGGAAATATTTGCATACAGATTCCCAGAGCCTGCCGGTAGCTAATTGCATCCAGGCAGGAGACCTGATTTGCTTACCAGGTCCTCCTGACTGAAAGCAAAAGCGGGGGATGGTCCCTCCAGGCTGAAGCCAGGCCAGTAGCTTGGGACAAATGTCTTTTCTCCTTATGGCTGCCTTCTGCACGGGCTTCCTTTCCTTCTGCTGACACCTCAGGTGAAGACATCTCACTGGTCCTGCAGAGCAAAGCTTAGCGGTGCAGGGAGAGGATGAGGGGCAAGCAGAGGATGCTGAGCTGTGTGCCACCCTGACACTCACATTCTTATGCTGCTGCTCCAAAGGGCCTTGTTTCTCTTCTTCTGAGACCCTAAAGTTACTTGTGGCTGCAACTGCTCACCTCACTTGGTGGAGAGCAGCAAATCTTCTCTGAGGAGGAAACTTGCAATGTCTTGGAGCCAAGGAAGGAAGGTTTTATGTTCTGTGAGCCGATGAAGTGTGTCTATGAACTGTGACATTCAGACTGTTCCCTAGAAAGCCACAAGGCTGTCTTCTGCTATTGTGTCTGTTCTTCCCTTCCAGTCCGTATCCAGGCCCTTGGGGCCACTAGTGCACTAGTGCTACTGTGCTGATATTCATGCACTAGATACACGAGTCAGTGCTACACATAATCAAAGAATGTTCTCACTTATCTTTCACCACAACCATACAAGGAAGGCACTCTTGCAAGTGCCAGTTTGCAGAGGCAGAAATTGAGGCACAATTTAAGTAACTTATCCAAAGTTGCATACTTCCTACTCTTATAATAAGTGTTCTTATAAGAATAATAATTATTATTAGGATAAAAAGAGTACTCCGTTAAGTACTTATACTAACTCTTTCCCAGTAACTCTATAATTTAGGGACCTCTTTACCAGTATATTAGATTACAGCCTTCTACTTGATCATTTATCATGTATGTATTGACATGTAGCTCTGTTCTACAAGCTGAAACAAATACAAATAAAAGCCTAAGTGCTTACAGCACAGTTTGGGAGAAGAGATAGTTTCTGTGTCTTGTGACTCCTCTCTCTGGCTAAGGTGCACCACAGCCACAGATGCCCAGCGGGTAGGCACTGCAGTGGGTATTGGGGTTGAGGACATGGCAAAGTACCAATGGGAGCAGTCCCCACTTCGCCCGTTTGTCTGTGAGTGTTCCTTAGCAGGGTGACCGTATATGTTTATTGCACTTCCCTGTATCTTAATCATCTGTTTTATCTGTAAAGTAGCAATGATCTTAATTCTACAGGGTTGCTGTAAGGTTTAGCAGAATTCACGCCTTGTTAGAATAATGCTGGGCACCTTGTGAACGTGCAGTGAACTACAGATCCTCTTTCCGTGTCCTGTTGCACCTCTGTGTGTGAATCCACAGTTGGAGCTGATGTAAGAGACTTTCCTTCCCCTCCTTCAGGTCCTCCAACTCCTGCCTTTCTCCAGCACATTTCCCACAGGATGGGCTGGCAGATTCTATAAAACCCTCTATGTTTTCCATAGACTGCACATTGCTGTTGCACAGGCTTATTCTGGACCTGTTCTGTGCCAAACGCACACAGATGTAGCAGTGTATAGGACAAGTAATTTCCTTCCCTGCCGCGATTGACCGTAAGACGGGAGCGGCGTTTAATTATTAAACAACTACTTTCACTCACCAATTAGTATTGCAAAGCCAAGCTTCGTAAGGAAATATTCGGGGGCTTCATCTCCGGAGCAGGGGTTAATTCGGGGTGAAGAAAGTCTTCCATAGGAGGCTATGGTGAATGAAGCGGAGGTTAGAAGGACCGGCAGGAGCTGACATGCGGCGCATATCTGAGACGAGTTTCTAAAAACAAGGCAGAGACTGGCAGTCTGGGAGGGGCGACCCGGGCAAGCAGAATACGGCCTTGCCCCGCGATTTCTCCCAGAGCACGGGCACTGCAACCCTGTACAGTCACCTGGATCTTCCCACCAAAGGGATGATTTATGGCCATTTTAAACCTAAGAAGAACCGGGGAGGAAACAGCCCTGCTGACGCAGTCAGTGGATGGCCCGCGAGGTTGCGGTCAGCTGTGCTGCGGCTCCCCGCGCGGTAGAGCCCGCGTCGCAGAGCCCATGCCGACCCCTGCGCACTCCAAGTGCCGGGCTCCTCCCTAGGCCCCTGGTCAGCGCAAGATCACAGGTGGGACTTTCCCTTCTCTTGAAGGGACCTACATGGCCATTTGTGGAAAATTGAAATATATGCAATGATTTTTTTAAAGCACCTTTTAATCACCTGAAGAGGTCTCCCTCATTCAGAAATATAAAATACATGAACAAGGACGGTGCTATTGCACCGATCGTGTTTGATACGTTTACTTATGTCTCTCACCCCACGCTCAAGCTAAATAAAACAAAGTACCAAGAACTAAGAAATGTTTTGGAGAGAAATATTTTGTTTTTGTAGCTACTTTTTAGTGGAACTTTTTTAATTCACTGAAAAAATAAAAGTTGTTTATAACTTTATCTGTTTGGAAATTTTTCTTTGCGCATGGTCTGTTTGTTCTTTCAGAAGTTCAACCCAGAAAGTCCAGGCATACTGGCTGCCAATTTCATGAGAATGATCCAATTTGTTTTATTTCCTGGACATATAAATGCGGTTCTATCATGTTACTTACTTTGGAATTTAAATACAAAGTGTTAATTTGAGTTTTAAAGTTGAGATACTGTTATGCCATTATCAATGTTGCTTGTTTTTCTCCCAAGTTTTGGAGAAATATATATATATAAATGTGCTCAAGAAATTAGATTTTTTTAAAATAAAAAAATAAGCATTTCATGTGCTTGTTTTCTATCTTTTCAGGCCAAGGAAATGCAAGAAGAGGTACATCTATCCACGGCTTGACCCCTGTAACACTGAAAATAGCCTGTAACCAGATAAGACAAAATGAACTCTTAACATTGATAGATTTTTAATGTGGAATTGTGCATGCTTTGTTTAATTAAGTTGCTTCAAAAGCCAACTTTCTTGTGTAGGATGTGATATATAGTATTTACAACAACACAGGTGACATGGAATGACAACTGATGTGGTAAATGAAGTGTCTGTGTGAAGAGAAAGGTGATAAACACAAGAAAATTTGCCAAAGGATGAATTAAAAGCAATATATATTTACATAGCATTATGTTTTAACTTAGAATTATCAATAATTTCCCCTATAAATTATGTTTAGAAAAAAATTATTGAAGATATTTTTAAACACACAAATATAAAAACAGGATAATAACTCCCAACATGTTCATTCCCTGGATCCCACAGATGTCACCATTCTTCCAGCTTCCTTTCATCTATTTCCAGCCCCATTTTTAAAAATATTTTATTTATTCATTTTAGAGGAGAGAGATAGAGAGTGAAAAGAGAGAGAAGGAGTTGTGGAGGAGCAGGATATATCAACTCCCATATGTGCCTTGACCAGGCAAGTCCAGGATTTTGAACCAGTGACCTCAGCATTCAGATCGACATTTTATTCACTGCACTACTACAGGTCAAGCCTCCAGCCTCATTTTATTACCTAGAATATTTTAAAACAAATTTTTGATACTATTTACTTATTAGATAGAACAACCCTCTTTTAAAAATAAACCTTAATACTATTGTCAGCAAAATTAACAATAATTTATTAATATCATCTGATACCAGGCTATATTCAATTGTTCCTCATTGGCTTAAAAATATCTTTCTACAGTTGATTTTTTGAATCAAGATTCAAATGAGATGCATACACTGAGTGCATATCATTGGTGTATCTCTTAAGTGTCTTTTTATATAGTTTCCCCTCTCTTTCTTGCCTTCCTACTATCCCCCTTCATTCTTTTTTTTTCCTTTCTGCCATTAATTTATTGAAGTCAGTGGGTTATTTTCCTGAAGATTCATCATTCTGAATTTGGCTGATTGAATCCTCCAGTGTCATTTGGCATCTAGCTGCTCATAGATCTGAGACTTGATTAAATTTTGATCATCAGCAAGAAAACCTTAGAGGTTTTGTTTGTTTTTTAACATCTCTCTCTCAAGAAAGACCAGCTAGTGGCAGTGTTAGGCACAGTATTTTCTCCTTGATTGAGTCTCCATATTGTAACTGACCTTGCCCCTCCTCCACCTTGAGTTCTCTGCATTTTCCTGGGGTCCACCTGCACAGGCAAAATGAATAACATCAAACCAGCTGATAACTCACCTTGCCACAGTCCCTTTATCTGGAATATGCTCTGTTCTTATAATGAGGATGGCCAACAAGATCTGAGCAGACTGGCTTTGCCTGCCTTGTCATAAAATCACCAGCTATCCTCCTTATTAGTTAATTCATAAGTATAAACGGTTTTTCTTGTTGTTGTTTGTCCTTTTAGTTTAGTTTTGTTTTTTGGTTGGAGACAGAAAGTTTTCTGTTTGAGTTAATATAGGCCATAAGACATTAAGGATGTTTCAGCTAATCTGATAGAAAATGATGGCAGTCCAAATCTTTATTTCAGCCATGAGCCCT
Source organism: Rhynchonycteris naso (assembly GCA_037038555.1). Classification (NCBI taxonomy): domain Eukaryota; kingdom Metazoa; phylum Chordata; class Mammalia; order Chiroptera; family Emballonuridae; genus Rhynchonycteris; species Rhynchonycteris naso. The sequence continues at coordinate 136,505,135 of CM072998.1, forward strand.
TTATCCACCTCCCCTTACCTGCTTTCCCTACAAAAGAGAACAATCAAATTTGCCTGTTTCACCTTCAATTACTAAGATACTTTCACAGAAACAAGAAGTGCTCATTTTTTCATCCCGGTATCAATAATTCTTGGATGGATCAGCTTCATCTCTCCAAAACTGCTTCTTCATCAGAAACAGTGATAGGCACAGCACAAGGGATAACAATGGGGACTTGGAACTTGGTCTTACTTAAGGCGCTGGCACCAAATTACTGGATCATACTCAACCTTAGTTTATTCACCTCTGGAATGTCAACAACATCCATAATTGATGTTATAAAGATGGAATGAGCTAATCCAACCAGTGTACCTGTCAAGTAGCTGTGCTGTGAACTGATGTTAGCACAGAATAAGCGAACTCAGTTATACCAGGTCTTCAGTGTGAGTGTTGGGTGAATTTCAGGAAAAATTTTGAATTTGAATGGTCATGTTGACTGGGAGGCCTGACTTTACAATTATAGATCAGTGTTTGAACTGTTGTAAAATCAGAAATTGAGGAGAAAATAATTCACTAATATGTGACTAGTGTACACTCAAGCTCTAAACCATAAATCTGCAATTTATTTGTTAGATAAAATTGGGTAAAGACTATTTTACCTGAAGTGTTTCTTTTCTTGTAATTTAAAATCAAACCTTCAGCCATGGCAAGTAACTTTAATTCTAAAGGGTTTCATCCCACTCTTGAGATTCTAGTTTCTGTCTGCATCTGTCCAGCTGTGTGGTCATTGTGCATGAAAGTCTTTTTGCTGACAATGTCAGCTCACTAAAGTAATTTATTTCCCTAGCAATTTTGAGTATATTATTTAAAGCATTTAAACTGCTTCATGGGAAATTAGTGACAAGCATATTTAAACCCAGATTTAGGTCATTGTAAAGAAGAAACGGAGGAAGAAGAAAAACACCCTGTTCAATATTCAAAAACCATAATTATGGTTATAAAACTCATGTACTCTTCTAATAAATTATTGGGTAATAAACCAATATCACTTGTACAAAATTATTTTAAAGCACTTCCTGTAGTAAAAATAAATAATTATATGGTTCTGTCATATTTTGAGTTTGAACTAATTTATTTGTTGGTAAATGAATGATGAGAAAAAAAACAGGAACACTTAAGGAATGAATGACATAGTGCCACGAGAACTCTGCCAACAACTTCAAAAAGGAGCCAAAATATTAATGAGATAAAATGTTTATATACATTCAGAATTTAAATGAGTTTTTGATATGCTGGAAGTTAAATGCCAAGTCCATTAGTACTTAAGCAGATCATACAAATCTTAAAGATAATTTGAGGAATGGGTATAAGTGCAGATTTAAAAGTTTATAATTAGAGAATTTTAGTAAAAATGCATTCCTTGACTAGACAAGTAAAATCCTTGGAGATAATTCAGTTTGCATCCAGCTAGAAACAGAAGTTAAGAAATTTTGTAGTTAACTGCAAAAAGCTGTAGCGTGTTTTTCCATAGATTCCCCCCACACACACACACCCATTTAGACTGTTGCTAGATGATTCTCATGTCTACACTGTAATTTCCAGTTTATCCTAAATGTAGATGCTGAATTTGAACCATCCTAATTAAATTGTGAAGTTCTTTTGTAGTGAGTGCTATGCTTTGGAAATTAATTTCAACTCTTATACAAGCACCTTTTGTGGTTTTTCTCCATGTTGTGAATTTATTTAGAAATGATAAGATGCAAATAATATTTTATAGTCAGATTTCTTTTATTTATTTATTTTTTTGCCCAGACTGTTTTTTGGGGAAAAAAAAGTGTGTGTGTGTATCTCATTATAGACTTCTTTCTGTGCTATAAAGATTTAATTGCTTCTTTCAAAAGTTTCCCACCCTAAATTGCCTCCTGTGTTTCTGCAGGAAGTTTGTCTCTATATTATAAATGAAGAAAGTGAGATGAAATGGTATTGCCTAAGGTTACCTGGAAAAACAAATACAGTATCCTTCTGTTGTTGCACAAAATTCATGTATTTTCTTGATGCACAGCTGTTCAAGATAATGGGATTTTCATTAAAGGAATAGAAGGTGAGAATCAAACACAAAAATTTCAGCACAAACCAACCCACAGGATAAAGCTGAAAGCTAGGGTGGGCTCAGAGTTTTCTGTCTTCAAAACCTTCCTGGGACCTGGCCCCCAGCCCCTGGAGATTGTACCTGGGAGCACCGGGAGCTGGATAGTTTATGTTCTGGGCCAGTGTGGGCAGACCCTTCCCAACTGCCATGTACCTTGGAAAGAACCAGGCTGCAGGTCTTGGGCTGCAATTATGATTATGGGAGACCAAGTTTGCTCTGACTACCTAATGGAACAAGGAATACAATAACAATTTCATAAGAAGATTGCAAATCATTTTTAATAAAACCTTAAGTTCTGTATCTGTTGAAAACGGAGTTTGAGAGTAATTTTCAATAGACTCCGATTTGTCCTTTAACTTCAACTTCCAGAATGTCATTTTATTGAAACTCTTCGCAATTGCTGTGAGGTATTGGTAGTAGTGACTGTACTTGTAAATTACCTTTGAAAGGCAGAAACACAGGAAATAATCAGTGTATTTTCCCTAGGGCTTTTGAAGTCAAGGAGCAAAAATCAAGCACATGTTGAGCTATAGCTGGCCTCAAAGTATTTCTCAGCCCTGGCTGGACATTAGAATATCCCCACCAGGCCTTTGAAATAGACAATGCTTAGGTCCCAACCCTAGATAAAAAAAATCAGTTTCTTTGGGTGGGGGCCAATGCATAAGTATGCTTCTAAAGCTTTCTGGGTGATTCTACCTGCACTCAGGGGACTAAGCAGAGCTGTGGTTTCAAACTTTGATATTGTCAACACCCAGGAGAGCTATATGGGTTTCCAGGAGTATTGCAAAAGTCTACAAATTAGTTTTAATATTCTTTGTTTAAAATTAAGTAATTATTTTATATAGTTATCTTAGAAGGCAGAGCAAGAAAGAGGGATGTAATAAGAGGTCAAAGAAATTATGCAAAAGACCTAGCACAGTGGATAGAGCATCGGACTGGGATGTGGAAGACCCAGGTTCAAAACTCCGAGGTCACCTGGTTTGAGCAAGGCTCACCAGCTTGAGCCCAAGGTTGCTGGCTGGAGCAAGGTCTGCTGTAGCTCCCCCTTCCCCCCCAGTCAAGGCACATATGAGAAAGCAATCAATGAACAACTAAGGTGCCACAATGAAGAATTGATTCTTTTCATCTCTCTCCCTTCCTGTCTGTCTGTCCCTTTCTCTGTCTCCCTCTGTCTCTGTCACAAAAACAAAAAAGAAAAGAAAAATAAAAAAGAAATAAATTACACAACAGTAGGATGGTCTAAGTAGGCAGGAGCATTGGTCTGGAGAGTTGAGTATTTTCTGTGTATATCTAAGTAATAAAGAGAAAATTTTAAAAAGTAGGAGGTCTAATAAATAGAAATCATGACAAGTTTAATGTACAAAATAATTTTTCCAATTGATCTGTTACTATGACAGAAATGTTATATTTTAGCTACTAGTTTATATACCAATAAAATATTGATAAGTTAACATTATGAATACCACCTAAGAAATGGTCCATCCTTGAGCTAAGCTTCTAGCATACTGTTACACTTTAAAATGGAAGAAGCTATTTCCAGGTTTAATTGTTAGTTTAAAGCAGTGGTTCTCAAACTTGCATGCAAGAGACTCATCTGTAAGATTTGTTAATCAAATTGCTGGGTGTATGGCCAGGAGCCATGGCCATGGCCATACAGATGCAGGTTCCCACTAAATTTGGGCAGACAGAAAAGGAACTGTGGAGCCAAAAAATGGTGGGCCATTCCATTTATTAAAGTCTTGTAATGATGGACAAGCAAACAGGCAGAGAAGACCACTTCCCTTTCTTTTAGGGCTATCAAACCCCTCAGCACTCAGGACTCAGCCAGATTCATAGTTCCTCACCAGCCTTGGCAGTCCCCAGCCAAACAGTCCAGGTGGAAATATCAGGTCTCCCAAACCCCTTATCTCTCTTTCTCTCTTTTTGCACTCCCAGCAAAACCAGATGGAGGAAAAAACCCTTCTCCAGCACACAATAGAGAACAATCGCCCCTCCCAAGCCGGAAGGCAATACACAATTTGCAACCTGCTGGCCTGAGGGCAAGCACTCACAGCCTTTCATAGATTGCACTGACCCAATACAAGCAAGCAAGCTTTAAAAAACAGTTTATCCGTTACTGGGTCTCAGAGTTTCTGACTTATTAGTTCTTATTAATGGGACTCAAGAATTTGTATTTTTAACAATGTCACAAATGACACTAATTTGGGGCCCACACTTTGAGAATGATCTATTCTAAAGCATTTCATGAGTTCATTTTCTATATTATATGTTTTGACCCAAATTCACTAGAAACATAGCCTGAAACAAAAACTTATATGCTCAGACTTTTGTGGGGTATGCAGTTCCAGGAAAATGGTGTGGTAGGAAAAGAAACAGGGAGAAGTGAAGGAAGGCAAACAAGTATAAGGGTGTGTGCTACTAAGCTTCTTGGCTGGCCCTTAACTGGTGACAAACTCAGCTTACTGACTGGTGAGAGAAAGACAGAAGAATGTGAAAGATTGCCAGGTGCCGCCAATGAACGAATGAAGAGCCGAAACAGCCAGATGAGCAAAAGTCAGGCTTTATTGGGAGGACTCCGGGCGGGTTCACAGACTCGGAATGGGAGCCCGAGAAGCTGCGCCTAACTGTTGGGGTTTGAGAGTTTTATACCCCTTCAGGATAGCTGGGGCATTTCCACTGCAGTTTAGGCCTGCAGGTGTCCTGCGCAACCAGGGATGTTAACGGTTGAGGAATTTCTACTGTGTTTTCGGACAGGGTGTGTGTGCTAAAGGCTAGTAATTGCAAGAATACCAAAGATGAGGGACTTTCCGGCCCCTGCCTGGAGGGTGCTACCAGACAGAATGCATCTACCTATTCTCCCTCATTTCTAATCTCCATTTTATTAATGCTGTATCAAGGGATGATTTTCAAACTTCTGGGTTGTGTCACCTTTTTGTCCAGGTGACCACTGAAGAAACCAGCCTCAATGGATATTAACCTGCCAAAGGGCAGGTGTGGCAGTTGGCAGAATGCACAGAATCCTAGCTGTGTTAAGTTCATAGAAGGAATGACAGTCTGTGATTCAGCCATTGCTAAGTTTACTCAATCAGAGAGTAACTAGTAAATGATTAATGCTTCTCAAATTATTTGCTGTAGAAGACACATTTTTAAAATTTCCAGTGGTTAATGAAATCTTGTTCCACTGTGTACTATGCCCAGGTAGCATGTACTTTGTCCCATGTGACTCCAAGTATGAGCTTAGCAATTCCCAGAGAAATTTAAAACCTGATCAAGCAGAGGAGGTCACTGACCACACACTTGGTTGCTGTGGAAATACCAAATTGCTCTATAGATTTCTTAACGCTTACTGTCAACTCCCTGGCCCTTCCTCTTCATAAACTGGAAAAAAACTAATAGACCAAGATATATGCAGGTCACTCCTTCAGTAACATGAGGATAGATTACTGTTTGATGACTGTTGGTCAAATAAGTTTGTAAATATATATGTTTGCTCGTTTATAGTTTGCATTGGGTGTGGGGGACAGGCTGTAAGAAGGCAAGGTCATTATAGCTTAAGGCTTAGTTTCAAAACTAAGCCTTTTCCACCCTAAGTGACTTTGTATCAGAAACTTCCTTGTTTGTATATTGGATTAAAGGTTTGGATTTCTACACTATAAAATGGGGCAGACTGGGAGCTTGCTCTCTCTTGGTTCCTGAAATTAGCATTAGAGAAGAGAGCAGAGAGAGGAGAGCAGAGAAAGGCTATGTGGAGGAGAGGAGAAGCAGCCAACATGGTGGAGTGCTGAAGGAGAAGCCAGTTTGTGCAGAGTTTGTGCAGAGAGAAGGAGATGGGGAGCAGAGGTGAATAAGGCTGGTGAGGTAGAAAACTTTGATTCTATGAAAACTCAGATAACGCAGTGGCTTTGGGAGCACTGAAGGAAAGGGAAGTGTTTTTCCACTGTGTGTATTTCTTGCTCGCAGAGTGCAAGCTAGGATTAAAGCTAATGGCCCACCAGTTCTTGGCTCCATTGTTTCATTACCGACTGTCCGAATCTAATGTAAACCTGCACAGGCCAAGCAGCTGTGTTGGTGTGGCCATGGCAACTGGCTTTAAATTTGCTGTAGTCTGTGGCAGAATTCGATAAAGATAAGTGTAGAGCTGCCACCACCTTTGAGCAGTGGAGTAAAGGACGTTCAGGTGTTATGTTTCCCCACAATTGTCCTTCTGGGGACCATAGGCTGGCTGTCTTTTACAGCCAGGCATGAGTAAATCAAGAGCTCTGTGGAAGAGGCTTCAGGGACCTGCAACACCAAACAGTGGAAGGAGCTGGAACAAACACAGGAGAAAAAGATGCCAACCCTGGAGCTGGAGGAAACACTGGTGGAGGCAGACCAGGTTCATGAGATTCTCTTGGAAATGGAGCAGCCAATGGAGAAGGAATCACAGGTTCATGAGTTGCAGATTTCCCTGAACATTGTAAAGAGCCAGCAACAGCAAGATGCTGGGGGCTCAAGCCCGGTAGCGGGAGCTGGTGTTTTGAGTTCCTCTTTGGAGGATAAGGAGAATTTGGCTGGAGTTGTAATCCACAGCCTCCAGAAGATGAGCACGCAGTAGCAAGGAGTACCTAGAATGACCCTGCTAGGTCTGCAACTTGGGGACATACGGGTGGATGCCATCATGCTCTCTGGAGCAGAGATGAAAATGCTGACTGCCATTGCCACGTGCTCCTCTTTGGGACAGTGTAGGAACTGCCAGGACAGCAGGGATAAGGGGGGTGGCTGAGACCCCATGTGTGTCGACTAATTCCTGGACTATGACAGAAGTGGGCACTGGCTCCTTTGTTGGATGGGCTAATGGATTTTGGACAATTTGAATCTAATGCGAACCTGCACGGTCCAAGCAACTGTGTTGGTTGTCATGGCAACTGGCTTTACATTTGCTGTAGTCTGCGGCAGAATTTGATAAAGATAAGTATAGAGTCCCTGATGCGGTTGAAAGGGGGACGGCTTTGCTGAAATCACTCCCCTGCCCTGGGAAGCTTTTCCCATGACTAGAAAGAAGGCTGATGACATTTTGCGCTTTTGGCAAAGTGCTCAGAGACTGGTGAAAGGTACCTTTGTAATTGTTGAAATTGTATGATTTGTCATGTTGTTATAATTTGTGTAATATGCTTAATTTCTTTGTGCAGGAATACCTGTGTTTTAGATTGTGAAGTGAGCAAAAGGGTTAGGATATTGGTCAAATAAGTTTGTAAATATGATATATATGTTTTCTAGCTTATAGTTTGCATTGGGTGTGAGGGACAGGCTGTAAGCAGGCAAGGTCATTAGAGCTTATGGCTTAGTTTTAAGACTAAGCCTTTCCCACCCTAAGTGACTTTGTATCAGAGACTTCCTTGTTTGTATATTGGATTAAAGGTTTAGATTTCTACACTATAAAATGGAGCAGACTGGGAGCTTGCTCTCTCTTGGTTCCTGAGATTAGCATTAGAGAGGAGAGCAGAGAAAGGCCACGTGGAGGAGAGCAGAGAAAGGCTACGTGGAGGAAAGGAGAAGCATCCAAGATGGTGGAGTGCTGAAGGAGAAGCCAGTTTGTGCAGAGTTTGTGTAGAGAGAAGGAGATGGGGAACAAAGGTGAATAAGACTGGTGAGGTAGAAAACTGATTGTATGAAAACTCAGATAAGTCAGTGGCTTTGGGAGCCCTGACTGGAAAGGGAAGTGTTTCCCCACTGTGTGTATTTCTTGCTCACTGGGTGCAAGCTAGGATTAAAGCTAATGGCCCACCAGTTCTTGGCTCCATTGTTTCATTACCGTCTGTCTGAATCGAATGTGAACCTGCATGGGCCAGGCAGTTGTGTTGGTGGCTGTGGCTACTGGCTTTACAACCACATTCTACATTTATGTCTTTGTTTCTTTCCTTATAATTGTAAGACCAAGGGCTGGTGTCATGGCCATGCTGATGCAGGTTCCCATTGAATTTGGGCAAATGGTAAAGGAGCTGTGGAGCCAGAAAATGGTGGACCATTCTGTTTATTAAAGTCTTATAATGGCAGATAAGCAAACAGGCAGGGAAGGCTGTTTCCTTCTCACTCAGAGCTCCCAAAGACCCGCCTCATTCTCCAGACTCTCCCCAACTCACAGGCCATCACCAGCCTCAGCAGGGCTGCCAAGCTCCTCAACTCTCATTCTCTCTCTCTCTCTCTCTCTCTCTCTCTCTCACTCTCCAGCAAGACAGGCTGGGGGGAAAAAAAAACCTTCTCCAGCAAACAATGGCAAACAATTGCCCCTCCTCATGGTGGCAGGCAGTCCGCACTTTGCAATCTGTACCCTGAGGGCAAGCACCCACAACCTTCCATAGACTATGTACACATGGCACTGCCCCAATACAAGCAAGAAAACCTAAAAGACTATGCTACAAACTTGTTTGCCCAACAATTATGAATGTCATATGTCATACAAAGCAGAAATATGTTGGAGGCTCATTGTATGGCTAGGGGCCGCTGACATGGCCATGCAGGCTCTCATTGGATTTGGGCAGATGCTAAAGGAACAGTGGAGCCATATAATGGGGACCATTCTGTTTATTAAAGTCTTGTACTGGTGGATGAGCAAACAGGTAGAGAAGACTGCTTCCCTTCCTCTTAGGGTTCCTAAGCCCCTCAGCCAGACTCATTAACTCCCACCAGCCTAAACACACTCTCTCTCCCTCTGCACTCTTCTGCCAACACTGGCTGGGGTAAGAACCCCCTCTCCAGCAAACAACAGCAAACAATGGCCTCCCCCAAGCAGGCAGGCCATTCACAATTTGCAATCTGCTACCCTGAGGGCAAGTTCCCACAGCCCTTCATAGACTACACACATGGTGCTGCCCCAATACAAGTGAGGAAACTTAAAAAACATTTGTTTACCCAACACTCACAAAACAACAATATATAAGGTAGAGCTATTAAATTATTTTTTAAATTAAAAACTTTAGGATAAATAACGTATGTTCTACCAGACTAGATTATTATTTATTGTGATCTTTGAATGTAAAATGTTAAAATATTTTATTTCTAACTGTATGGAAATCTAATGAGAGACCAGCATAGAGAGCACGTACAGGTTTATCTCTGTTGTATAAATTGCCTAATGGAATCTTCCCTCTGGCTCCCAAAGATTCTTGTTCCTCTTACCTAAAAAATATCTTCACATCTTCTCAAAAGCCACAAAAATCTCTTTCCATTAATATATCAGCTCAAAGTTCAGGATGTCATTATTTGGATCAAATCCAGAAATGGATGAGGAGTATCATGTATTGTTCTTTAATTATAACTTCTCAAGTAAGCTCTTCTCTATCTATAAATCTGTAAAACCAAGGAAAGAACTTTTCTATTTCCCCATGTACTTAACAAACAATGATGGGAGAGACATAAGCTATTTGCTATAGACTTTTCTGTTCAGAAAAAGAGAAAATTGGGGCCATAAAACAGTCTCTGATTCATAGAAAATTTGAAATCTAGTTAGGAAAAATATTGGAAGCTCCTTGATATAGGTCTCAAGGTTTGCAAAACAGTCTCCATGACTTTCGATTCTGTGCTCAAGTGGGGGGGGGGCAGAGAAAAGGGAGTGAAGAGGAGCAAACATACAATGATGGAAGATGATCTGACTTCGAGTGATGGACACACAACATAATCAATGGTTCAAATGTTATAGAAACGTTTACCTGAAACCTATGCACTCTTATTGATCAATGTCACCCCATTAAATTTAATTTTCTAAATAAAATAAAACAAAAAATCATCCTTCATGAACTATAGCATTTGTTTGTGTCTGAGTAGTTTTCTTAGCCAGATTTCTCCCAATAGAGTTGGGGAAAGGATTAAAGGACCTCTTGTCATTTTGTACTATCTTTAATTCTTTCAGTCAAAGCCAATTATATTTCTCCTAACATAATTATCAAAAACTTTGGGGACTTCTTTAGAATCTATTTATGGTTCACTACATTAAACAAAGGTCATAGTATGGCCAGTATTCACAGCCATCATCACAGCCGGGCATGTGCAGTGTAAAACCAGTAGCCATGGCCACCATCACAGCTGCCTGGCCCATGAAAGTTTGCATTAGATTCAGACAGTTGGTAATGTAACAATGGAGATAAGAACTGGTGGGCCATAATCTTTAATCCTAGCTTGCACCCAGTGGGCAAGTAAAAACACACACTGGGCTCCAAAACCCACTCATTCAGTGCTCACAAAGCTATTGACTTATCCGAGTTTCCTAGAATCAAAGTTTTCTGGCTCACCAGCCTCGTTCACCTCTGTTCCCCATCTCCTTCTCTCTGCACAAACTCTACACAAACTGGCTTCTCATTCAGCGCTCTGCCATTTTGGCTACCTCTCCTGCCCTCCTCCATGTGGCCTTTCTCTGCTCTCCTCTCTTTAAAACCCGTTGGTGCAAAAGCTCTCCCCCAACACACACCAACACAATCATGCCCATTCCCAAGCAGGAAGGGCAACTAATATCATCACCTGGGCAATGGGCCTTCATGTGGGCAGCGCCATCTCCAACAAAGTGAGCATAATAGATTTTATTTGCCCAACATGCAGGTTCTCATTAGATTTGAGCAGATGGTAAAAAAAATGTGGAGCTAAAAACTGGTAGGTCATTTATTTTAGCCTCGCACCGGTCCGGCGAGTAAAAATACACAGGGGGAAAACACTTCCCTTTCCATTAAGGGCTCCCAAAGCCACTGACACATCTGGGTTTTCCTAAAATCATAGGCCCCCACCAGTCTCAGTTACCTCTTGTTCCCCATCTGCCAACATGGCTTCTTACTCTGCAAAACTGGCTTCTTTGTCCTTCCCTTCCATTTTGACTTCTTCCTCTTCCTCTTCCGTTTTCTTCCTTTTAAAAAACTACTTGGGTCCACACAGACCCCACCTCCAGCAACATTAGCATAACAATGGCCCTTTCCAAGTAGGAAGGTAATTAGCAGTTTCACAGATCACATACCTGGGCAGCGGTCAATTTTAACAATAAAAGTGAGCAAACATAAAAATCACATTTTACAAACTTATTTGCCCAATACTCTACCCCTTTTGCTCACTTTGCAATCCACAATCCACACTACAGGCATTCTAGTGCAGGAAATTAGGCACATTACACAAACAAATTAAAGCAACAGCACAAGTCATATGATTTCAACAATTACAAAGGTGCCCTTCACCAGACCTGCCCCCCCATCAGGGTCTCTCACATTTTCCAAAAACCGCATGTCTTTCCAACATGGGAGCTGGTGCCCACTCTGCTTGTAGTCCAAGAGTCAGTCCATGCACATGGGGTCTCAGGTCTTCCCCCTCATCTCTGCCATCCTGGCAGCTCTTAAGGTGCTGCCCCAAGGGGGAGCACATTGTAATGGTGGCCAATATTCCCACCTCTGCTCCAGAGAGCATGCTGCCATCCACCCCTATACCCCTCAATTGCAGCAAACTTATCAGGAGCTTAGTAGGTAATCTTTGCTGCTGTGCATTTACCTTCTGAAGTTGGTGGACAGCAGCTTAAGCCTGAGCCTCCTCATCCTCAGGAAAGGAGCTGGAAACACTGGCTCACACCCACTCAGGTCCACTCCAAAGGCACGGCTCCATCTTAGGCTCCTGCAGCTGCAGTCTTTCATAAACTTCCAGGGCAAACTGCAGCTCAAGAACCCATAATTCCTTCGCCTGACACTGCTCCATTTCCAGGCAAAACTCTTAAACCCAGTCAGCTTCCTTTTCCAGTGCTAGCTCCAGTTCCAGGATCTGCATCTCTTTCTCTTGTGGCCATTCTAACTCCTTCTACTGCTCGGTTTGCAGGCCTGGGGCAGTTTTTGCACAGAGTTCTCAGTTTCTTCACACATGGCTGTAAAAATCAGCTAGCCCACGGTCCCCAAAAGGACAGCCATGGGGAACCATAGCAACAATCAGTTTTTAACCCACCCCTCAAGGGTGGTGGCAGCTGTATACCGACCTGATCCAAATCCTGCTGTAAACTATGCCAGTTGTAAGGCCAGGGTACACCACAATTGTGGCCATACACATGCAGGTTCTTGTTGAATTCCGACAGATGGTAAAGAAACTGCAAAGTCAAAAACTGGTGGGCCATTCCTTTATTTGAGCATCACACCCTGCCAACGAGTAAAAACACACAGGGGGAAAACACTTCCCTTTTCATTCAGGGCTCCCAAAGCCACTGACACATTCAGGTTTTCCTAGAATCAAAGGCCCCCATCAGTCTCAGTCACCTCTTGTTCCTCATCTGCCAACATGGCTTCTTACTCTGCAAAATGGCTTCTCTCTTCTTCGCTTCCATCTTGGCTTCTTCCTCTTCCTTCTTCTTCCTTTTAAAAAACTACCTGGGCCCACACAGAACCCTCCTCCAGCAAATTTAGCATAATAATGGCCCATCCCAGGCAGAAAGGTATCGTATTTTTCACTCCATAGGACATACTTCTTTTACTCAAAAGTGGAGGGGGAAATGCCTGAGCATCTTATGGAGTGAATGTTCTTTTTTTTTTAGCTGCTGTGGGTTCCCGGACAACTAGAAAAGTATTTGAACATTAAAATCTCTTCTCATTTGTTAATAACAGTGCTAATGGCTGTTAATACTGCTGTTGAGTTTACATTGTGGAAATATTATTGTAGTATATTTTATTAAATATTTTAACACACCATTTGGTTCAGAATTTTTTTTTTCTTATTTTCCTCCTTAAAACCCTAGGTGTGTCTTATGGTCAGCTGCATCTTATGGAGCAAAAAATATGGTAATTAGCAGTTTCACAGATCACATACCTCGGAAGCAGCCTTTTTAATTTATATTTTTGGTATTTTTCTGAAGTGATAAGCATGGAAGCAGACAGACAGACTCCTGCATGTGCCCAACCAGTATCCACCTAGCATGCTCACCGGGGGATGATGTCCTGCTCATCTGGATCATTGCTCCAATGTGACTAGAGCCATTCTAGTGACTGAGGCGGAGGCCATGGAGCCATTCTCAGCACCTGGGCCAACTTTGTTCCCATGGAGCCTTGGCTGTGGGTGGGGAAGAGAGAGATACAGAGGAAGAAGAGGGGGGAGGAGAGCGAAGCAGATGGATGCTTCTCCTGTGTTCCCTGGCTGGGAATCAAACCCAGGACTTCCACACACCAGGCCAATGCTCTACCACTGAGCTAACCAGCCAGGGCCTGTGGCCATTTTTAACAATAAAAGTGAGCAAACATAAAAATCACATTTTACAAATTTAACAAACTTATTTGCCCAACAGTCACACTGGCAAAGCCCTTTTAAATAAGACCTTAAGCTTTGTAGAGGTCCTGTTGTTCAGTGGAGAGAATCTGTGAGGAATAGCCTTAATCTTTTTAAGTGTTTCTTTTTTTTTTTTTTTCATGAATAAATAGTGTTGCAGATCACCAACTTTGATTTTTCTGAGGTCTAAATAGCAATTTTATGATTCCATACTATTTTATTTTTATACCATAATTTGTTGACAGTGCTCTGGGTTTGAACATTACTTGGTGTTGGTCAAATAAGTTTGTAAATATGATATATATGTTTGCTTGCTTACAGTTTGCATTGGGTGTGGGGGATAGGCTCTAAGCAGGCAGGTTTGTTATAGCCTGTTTTAAAACTAAATCTTTCCTAACCTAAGTGACTTTGTATCAGAGACTTCCTTGTTGTATATTGGATTAAAGGTTTTTATTTCTACACTATAAAATGGGGCAAACTGGAAGCTTGCTCTCTCAGTTCCTGAGATTACCATTAGATAAGAGAGCAGAGAAAGGCCACGTGGAGGAGAAGAAAGGCAGCAAAGATGGCGGAGTGCTGAAGGAGAAGCCAGTTTGTGCAGAAAGGAGATGGGGAACAGAGGTGAATAAGGCTGGTGAGGTAAAAATCTTTGATTCTAAGAAACTCAGATAAGTCAGTGGCTTTGGGAGCCCTGAATGAAAGGGAAAGTGTTTCCCCACTGTGTGTATTTCTTGCCTGCCAGGTGCAAGCTAGGATTAATGCTAATGGCCCACCAGTTCTTGGCTTCATTGTTTCTTTACCGTCTGTCCAAATCAAATGTGAACCTGTATGGACCAGGTGGCTGTGATGGTGGCCATGGCTACTGGCTTTACATTTGATGTAATCTGTGGCAGGATTCGGAGATTGGTATGGAGCTGCCACCCTTGAGGTGCATGGTAGAGGACTGGTTACTTTTATGGTTTCCCATGGCTGTCTTTTTGGGGGCTGTAGGTTGGCTGACTTTTATAGGCATGTGTGAGAAAACCAAGAGTTCTGTGGAAGGGGCTTCCCAGGACCTGCAAAAGGAGCAGTGGAAGGAGCTGGAGCAAACATGGAAGAAAGAGATAAGGAGAATTGGGCTGGAGTTGTGATCTGTACTCTCCCGAAGGTGAAAGCCCAGCAGCAAGGAATATCTACTACGCCCCTGGTAGGTCTGCAATTTTGGCAATTAGGGGTGGATGCCATCATGCTCTTCAGAAATGCTAAATGCTAAATGCCATTGCCACGTGCTCCTTCTTGGGACAGTGTAAGACCTACCAGAACAGCAGGGATGATGGGGGTGGCTGAGACCCCATGTGCTTGGTCCTGAACTATGACCAGAGTGAGTACTGGCTTTTTTTTTTGATGAAGTTATGGATTTTGGACAATGTGAAATACCCCAATGGAGGTGGGGAGCAGCTATGTTGGAGGGCCTCCTCCTGTCCTCGGAAGCTTTTCCCCTGGCTAGAAAGAAGTCCAAAGTCATTTTGAGCTTTTGGCAAAGTGCTCAGAGAGTGGTGAAATATACCTTTGTAATTGTTGAAATTGTATTTGTCATGTTGTTGTGATTTGTGTGATGTGCCTAATTTTCTTGTGCAGGAATACCTGTGCTTTAGATTGTGAAGCGAGCAAAAGGGGTGTGATGTTGGACAAATAAGTTTGTAAATATGATATATATATATATATATTTGCTTGCTTATAGTTTTCATTGGGTGTACAGGACAAGCTGTAAGTAGGCAGGGTCATTATTGCCTAAGGCTTAGTTTTAAGACTAAGCCTTTCCCACACAAAGTGACTTTGTATCAGACACTTTCTTGTTTGTATATTGGATTAAAGGTTTATATTTCTACACTATAAAAAGGAGCAGACCAGGAGCTTGCTCTTTCTTGGTTTCTGAAATTAGTATTGTAGAGGAGAGGAGAGGAAAGGCAGCCATGATGGCAGAGTGCTGAAGGAGAAGCCAGCTTGTGCAGACAGAATGAGATGGGGAACAGAGGTGAATAAGGCTGGTGAGGTAGCAAACTTTGATTCTAGGAATACTCGGATAAGTCAGTGGCTGTGGGAGCCCTGAATGGAAAAGGAAGTGTTTTCCCACTGTGTGTATTTCTTGCCTGCCAGGTGCGAGCTAGGATTAAAGCTAATGGCCCACCAGTTCTTGGCTTCGTTATTTCATTACTGACTGTCCGAATCAAATGTGCACCTGTACGGACCAAGCGGTTGTGATGGTGGCCATGGCTACTGGCCATACAAGAAGGGAGAAACCAGAAGAATACAAGGGAAAAGAGTGAGTAGGGATAACTGAATCAGCCAGTTATAAATTAATTACATCCCATAGTTCTTTAAATGAGCCACTTGTAACACAGAGCAAGAAAAGAAAGATCTGTATATACCTGTTACAACCAGTGATCTGGAAACCTCTTCCCCCTTGATGACCCCACTATATTTCCCCTTCTCTTCTCCTTGAATCCTGGGAATCTTTAAACAAATGAATCATGTGACCATTGCTTCGATACTGTAAAGGTATATAACCTGCACGAAAATCTCATTTGGGGTGCTCATGCTTTGGTGCTACTACCTTCATGTGCTCTGCTAGCCACTAATAAATTCTTCCTTCATTAATTAAGTTGTCAAACTATCTACTCCATTGGAGTCATTTTCTTGCAGTGGTCCAGGGATTCTCATGTAGCTGCATTCAAGACATTTTCTGGGGCTGTAATCATTTTAAATCTCAACTTCCAAGCTCACTTATGTGTCTGATTCAGACCTGCTTCCAAGCTCACTTTTGCAGTTGCTAGCAAACCTCAGGCCCTTACCATGTGGATCTCTGCATAGACTACCTGGGTGTTGTCATGATGTGGCAACTGCTGATAATAGAAAGGGAGAGACACACACAGGAAGAGACAAGGAAGAATGAGAGGATAGAAAAAGGTGTCTACAATGGAAGCCAAGGTCTTTTTGTGACCTAATTTCAGAAGTGACATTCTGTCACATTTATTGCATTTTATTTACAAGGAAACAAGTTCTTAAATTCTTAAGGTAAGGCATTACAAGGGCATGCATTCTAAGAGTTAGAGGTCATGGGGGGTGTAAAGCCAGTAGCCGCAACCACCATCACAACTGCCTGGCCCATGCAGGTTCACATTAGATTTGGACAGACGATAATGAAACAACAAAGCCAAGAACTGGTGGGCCATTATCTTTATTCTAGCTTGCACCTAGCAGGCAAGAAATACACATAGTGGAAAAACACTTCCCTTTTCATTCAGGGCTCCCAAAGCCACTGACTTATCCAAGTTTTCCTAGGATCAAAAGTTTCTACCTCACCAGCCTTATTCAATTCACCTCTGTTCCCCATCTCCTCTCTGCACAAACTGGCTTCTCCTTCAGCACTCGGCCATTTTGGTTGCCCCTCTTCTCCTCCAAGTGACCTTTCTCTGCTCTTCTACAGCATGGGCTTCTCCTAGGACATAATCACTCTTCTCCCTTATAAAACCTTTTGGCACGAAAGCCCTCAGCTAACACATATTAACATAATCACGCCTATCCCAAACAAGAAGGGCAACTAATATCATCACCTGGGTAACGGACTTCCAAAGTGAGCATAATATATTTTATCTGCCCAACAGGGGTTTTTTATCCTAGCCTCTGTTTACCACTCTAGATTATACTATAGTCACAAATGACTGCAAATATTATTGACAATGTCTTTGGCTCTTGTTAGGTAAACAAGTTTTTTAGGTTTGTTTACTTGTATAGTATTGGGACAGCACCATGTGTGCATAGACCACGGAAGGCTGTGGGTACTTGCCCTGAGGGCAGCAGGTTGCAAATTGCAGATTGCCTTCCTGCTTGGGAGTGGCAATGTTTGTTTGCTATTGTTTGCTGGAGAAGGGTATTTTCCCCCAGTCTGTTTTGCTGGAGAGTAGTGCTGAGGGACTTGGGATCCCTGAATTTTCGGCCTGGTCTAATAGGCTGGGGAGTGCTGAGGCTTGTGGGGACCTGTGAGTTCGGATAGAGAAAGGGAAACAGTCTTCCTTGCCTGTTTGCTTGTTAGCCACTAGGAGACTCTAATAAACAGAATGGCCCACATTTTCTATCTCTACAGTTCTTTTAACATCTGCCCAAATTCAATGCGAATCTACATGGCCACAGCCCCTGGCCTTACAGCTCTTCTTGTATTCATCATGACCCAGGCTGGCAGAACTGCCTTTATATGGGACACTGACTATCTTTTGGCAGAGGAAAACGATCTTACTTCCACTTTGTGTCACTTCCACTTACATTTGGTTGAACAAAGATGTCTGGCTTATGACATACATCAGTGTTACAGAAATATTAACTTTACAGCAGAGAGTATCATATGAAGAAGGGGAGATAAATGCTTTAGCAGTAATACAGTTTTATATAGCAAGTTTTATGCAGCATCTAATTTTGACCACAAAATGCCATTAAGCTAGAATGTAATAAAAAATAGCAACAAACAAATCCCATAAAGTTCTCAAAAGTTTGAAAGTAAAAACAAAACAAAATAAAAACAGCCTGAATAATCTATGTATCAAAGTGAAAGAGTCACAATTAATGTTAAATAGTGAATAACAAAATTACCATATATATCAAACTTGTGGAATATAAAAAAGCTGCACTTAGAAATTTATAGCAACAAGTACCTATGCTACAAAGGAGGTTTAGAAATAAATGACTAAATGTCATGAGATACCTCATGAGCTCAAGTTGAAAAATAAGGAGACAGTAAACCTTCCAAGAAAATGCAGAAGCATGGTCTTTACTGGTCTCTAACCTCCTCTCAATCCTATAATTTTTGATTCCAGAACTCTGTGAGGAGTCATTTACTTTATTATTTTATTTTGCCATTCTTTATTTTTAATGGAATTTATTGGGGTTACACTAGTTAATATAATTATACAGGTTGCAAGTGCCCAATTCTACAATACGTCTTTGTACACTATATTGTGTATTCACTGTCCCAAGTCAAGCCTTCATCCACCACCATTTTTCTCCCTTACACCCTTCTCCACTCACCACCCACAGCCCTAGCTATCACCACATTGTCGTCTGTGTCCATGGGCTTTTTCTTTTTTTCTCTTGTCCTTTTTCTCTCAATCCCTCTACTCCTCACCCAGCCCCTACCCTGATAGACAGCCTGCTCTCTGTCTAAAAGGCAGTTTCTATTTTGTATATTGGTTCATTTTGTTGACATAAAAGTGAAATCATATGGTACTTGTCTTTCTCTGACTGGTTTATTTTACTTAGCAGAGTGTTTTTCAGGTCCATCCATGCTGTTACAAAAGGGAAAATTCATAGTATGACAGGCCTACCTCAAAAAATCAGAAAAATATTACATGAACAATCTAACTTTACACTTAAGGGAAGTTCAGAAAGAACAACAAACAAATCCCAAAGTGAATAAAAAGGAAAGAAATAATAAATATCAGAATGGAAATAAATGCAGAGAATATAAAAGAACAATATAAAAGCTGAGTGAAACTAAGACCCTGTTCTTAGTTCTTGTGCAAAGATAAACATGATTGGCAAATCTTTAACCACATTCATAAAAAAAAGAAAAAGAAAGAAAAGAGAGAGAGAAAGGACATTTACTTTTATAATAGCCTGAATGTGACACTTTAATTTACATAGTGCAAATAAATGAACTTACTGTACAGAGATAAGTTGCCACTACAGATGTCACATGAAACTGGTTTAATCCAATATTTCATGTGAGCATTGGTAACACTGACACATGCAGTCATGCTCTAACATCTTTTTTTTTTTTTTTTGATTATGGCACTCTAATAGACTAAAATGATATCTCACATTAATGCCATATGAGATGATAGAGAGTTGAAAGTGTAATACACTAGTTCCTCAGTCTATGCAATAAAAAATGGTTGCTGAAACAAACTGCCAATAGATAGATATGCATCTTCTCAAGACCCTGCACATGGAAGAAAGGTTCAGGCAGTTGAACATGAAGATGCCTTCAGCTGTCATACTGGGATTTGTCTGCAGGATAAGTGTCCTGTCACTGCTCCACCTGCCTGGGCTGATGGAGGAGAAAAGACCTTAGCTCACAGGGAAGCTGCAGAGATGCATAGAGAATGCTCCTCCCATCCCCAGTGGGCATTTGTCCCAGGGTGATTCAAATAGGACTATTTGTGCTCAAAATTGAAAGAGGCAATGTCTAGGAAATAGAAGCCCCCCCCCCAATGGTATTTATTGTTCTACAATCTTTGGGAACTTTATTTTTCTTGGCCTCTGCTTCCTCATATGTAAAATAAAAGACTTAGATTAGAACAGTGGTTCTCAAAGTGTGCACCAGGGTGCACAGGTGAACCCTAGAAGATTTCTAGGAGTGCCCTATGGTACTCCAGATAAATGTGTGCATGTTGGGGACCAAAAAATCAACAGGGTGTTTGGATTTTACATTTTTTGGGGGACAGAGGTATGGGGAATTGGCTGTAAGCTGACAGTGGGCCCAACCCCCACCTCACTTGCCTGATTAGGTTGCAAAAGGCTGTTAAACTGTGGTGCTAGATTGTTTACACTACCCCCCATGTTCCCTGGAAAAACTGGAGACAAGTTTCTTCTATCCTTTGTTTGGTGTAAAGTTAAGATGATATGTGTGGTGGGAGTTTTCTGCACTTGGTAAAATTCTTGGGTTGCTTTGGAAACATGACCAAAGACCATGGATTTGCTAATGGCCTCACTTTGCCCTATAAATAAAGCAAGATGCAGTTTTGGGGCACATTTTTCTCTTGGCAACAGCAATTACAGGGCCCTCCTGACCCTGTATTTTCTTAATTCTGCGTATTTTCTTAATTCTGCACTGTTCCCACACAGGACATGGAATTACTAGCTATGTTATTTCGTGGTAGTGTCCAGATATAAAAATAAATATAGTTACCCTATTATACCATTTCATTATAAAAATACCTCTCTTTTTGTTAACACATCATTATTTTTATTATTAACACATCATTATATTATTTTTAGATTAATACACCCAAATAAAATGGATAGATTTCTCAAAAGGAAGTGTGATATTGAAGAATCCAATTCTGGAAGTGAGCAAAAGTTAAATGTAAATAAAATAGAATTTGAAGGCTGATGGGCAGAATTTAATTTATAGCATTATCCATAACTTAACACTGAACAATATGATTGGATTAGAAATCCATTCATGGAAGCTTCAAGTGATTTTGTTTTAACACTAACAGAAGAAGAAGAACTGGCAGCTATATCCACTGATCAAGGATTGATAATTAAACATAAGAAATTGTCTCTTGAAGCCTTTTGGATTTCTATAAAAGAAGAATATGTGGTAATATCTAAAAAGCTTTGAACATTTTACTATAATTTTCAACATTCTATTTATGTGAATTAGGATTTTCTACCCTCAACACAATTAAGAGTTAAAAGAGAGAGATTCTTCAATGTATTGATAAGGAAATGAGAGTTTACCTTTCAAGTGTATGCCCAAACATTGAAGAAATTGCTAGGATGCATCAGGCTCATGTTTTTCATAAACACAAGAATAAAAAACTTAACACATTCATGTCAGGACCTGCTCTTTTTTATGATTTCTAAAAAGCATAACTCAAAAAATGTAACATAAAAATGTTTTTTAATGTCAGAATAAATTTAATTTTCTTGTATTTATTTTGTTTAATTACCATAAAAGCACAGTTGGACTTTATATTTTTTCTTTAATATTTGACTTAATTATTATAACATATTTCTCAGAAATTTGTATATAATACACCTATAATTATTTGTAGGATTTTAAATGCGACACAACTTCAAAAAGTTTGAGAACCACTGGATTAGAATAAAACAGCCACTGCTATTTCTAATATGTAAAAAAGCAAAGCAGGTAAGAAAATGTGTAAACCCAGCCTGGTATAAATGATAGGGGATGCTTGAGTCTGAGGCAAAAAAAAAAGACAAATGATCCCCTATTAAAAAAGTTAAATTTTTAGCAAAATACTTTCTTTTCAAGTGCACAGGAATATTTTCTAGAGAAGACAACATGTTAGGAGATAAAACTAGTTTCAATACATTTAAGAATATTGAAATTATATCAAGCATCTTCTTTGACCACAATGGTATAAAACCACAAAGCAATCACAAGAAAAAAAATGAAAATAACATAAAGATATGGAGGCTAAATAACATGTTATTAAACAATGAATGGGTTAACAATGAGATCACTAAAGATATTATGAAGGAAACAAAAATAAGAACAAAAAACCCCTAAAATCGATGGGACACAACAAAGGCAGTCCTAAGAGAGAAATTCATAGCATTACAGGCCTACTGCAAGAAACAAGAAAAAGCTCAAATAAACAACCTAACTTTTTATTTAAAGGAGTTAAAAAAAGAACAGCAAAGCCTAAGTGAGTAAAAAGAAAACTAGCCTGACCAGGCAGTTGCGCAGTGGATAGAGCGCCAGACTGGGATGTGGAGGAACCAGGTTCGAGACCCTGAGGTTGCCAGCTTGAGCGCAGGCTCATCTGGCTTGAGCAAAAAGCTCACCAGCTTGGACCCAAGGTCGCTGACTCCAGCAAGGGGTTACTCGGTCTGCTGAAGGCCCGCAGTCAAGGCACATGTGAGAAAGCAATCGATGAACAACTAAGGTGTTGCAACAAAAAACTGATGATTGATGCTTCTCATCTCCCTTCATTCCTGTCTGTCTCTCCCTATCTATCCCTCTCTCTGACTCACTCTCTGTCTCTGTAAAAAAAACAAAAACCAAAAAACTAAAGATCAGAGTGAAAATAAACAAAATAGAGTCTAAAAAAATACAAAAAGAAATCAATGAAACCAAGAGCTGCTTCTTTGAAAATTTAAACAAGATTGACAAACGTTTAATCAGACTCATCAAGAAAAAATGAGAGGATCCAAATAAATAAAATCAGAAATGAGAAAGGAGAACTGACACCAAACAAGTATATATTTAAAATTTCCCCAAGACATTTGATACTTATATGAAATCTCCACTTTATTCTAGCTACGTAAATCTGGTGTATTAAGATTACATAAAAACCCCTTAAATGAAGTCCCCCCCCCCCACACTCCTAAAAATTAATAGCAAGTCCAGCAGCTCTCCTCCTCAATGCCTTCAGAAACTCAGATTCTTCCTGACCATTCCCCTAGTTCAGGGGTGCTCAATTACATCAATCACGATCTAATAGTCGATCGCGAAGGAAATGTGGGTAGATTACATGACATTAAAAAGACATTTGTCTTTTGGTTGGCATACAGGGTAGCCAATCTGATTTCTGAACTTTTGACACCCTACGCATGCGCGTTAAACCGCGCTAACTTGTTCAGTTACATTGCTGCGTAGTTAGCCTTCAATTTATTTAAACTAAATACAACAAAGGGTATAAAAATGAGTGCCATAGCTGGTCCGAGTAAGAAGCCTAAAACCTACCACTTTCATATAAATGGGAGGGGCTTTTTTTCACTATGTCATATTCTAAGTGCATTTGCCTCATCTGTCTGTGTGCCATTGCTATTCCAAAGAAGGGAAATGTGGAGTGGCTTTTTCGGACTGTTCATAAAAACTATGACATTGCCTTTCCTTCGAAAAGAGAGAGCTGAGAAGGAGAAAGGTGAAAGAAGAATACACAATATTATTAAATAGTAATAATAGTAACTTAAATAATGATAATATAGAAGAAATAAAATTGTTTTGCATTTTTATAGTAGGTGGATCATTTTGACTTATAAGTAGCTCTCAAGCTGAAAAAGTGTGGGCACCCCTGCCCTAGTGTGACCCTTGTCTCCATAATCTCTGTTTCAGGCTACCAGATGGAGGAAGGGTTAAAGAAGAATGAACAAAGGTTGTCTTTTGAAGTAGGTTCCCAGAAACTGTCTCATGTCACTTCTTTCTCCATCACATTAATGAGAATTTAGTTACCTAGTTTCAAAGTAGGCTGGGAAAAGTAGTCTTTTTCACACTAAGCAGTCATATACTGTCACAGGTTGAATTATGTACTTAGCTCCCCCGCCCCGCCCCGTAGTACTTTGTTGAAGCTGTAATACTCAATATGTTTGTATTTGGAGCCTTTAGGGAAGTAATAAAGGTTCAATTAGGTCATAACAGTGGGTCCCCAATCTTATATATATTTGATGTCTTTATAAAAAAAGGAAGTGAGACCAGAGCTCCCTCCACCCAGCCCACATGCACACAATATTAATATCAACAGAATGCCTACAGATTATGAGATTTAAGAGTTATATAAAATATGATACTTTTTGTAAGATATAATGAGTTTGTTTCATGATAGTCTCTTGTTTTTCTCATTAATAATTCTACAAAAGGAAATAGATAAATTGTTACTATTAAAACATAATTTTCTTTTTATTTAAGATTTAAAGGACATTTGAAAAGGAGAAAATAAAGTTTGAAAAGCTGTCAATAAATTTATGACATAAAAACATTTCAAATTTTTTGGTCTGGAAATTCTTTTTACCTTTGAGAAATTTATGTTAACTCATAAAAATGGTAAGATGACTTGTACATTTCTGGTGGAAAAGAGAGAATTCATCATAAGGCTAACAGTCTATTCTGAGCATATTTATCATTTTATGGTCATGTGCATGTGTCAGAAAAAAAATGAAAAGATCCTTGAGAGAGAAAGAGGCAAGTTTTCTATACAAAAAAAGGTGTAAATTAAAAATGGATCATTTTGATAGTAGTCATTTACTTGAGTTTCCTTATATGTAGTTCATTGACATTTCCCAAACTTAAAACTAATTCTTATTTATGTTATCTCATTTGGATTTATTTACTTATGACACCAATTAGTATTTTTCTTTTAAAAGTCATCATTGCCAAATATTTAATTTTGATATTATTTAAATTGTTTTACATATTCATTTAAACTGTTTTTTTATCTTTTTTATATTTTAACGTTATTATTTTTTGTTTTCTGATTTTAGCTTTTATTAATTTTAATGGGGTGACATTAATAAATCAGGGTACATAAGTTCAAAGAAAATATCTCCAGATTATCTTGTCATTCAGTTGTGTTGCATACCCATCACCCAGAGTCAGATTGTTCTCTGTCACCTTCTATCTGGTTTTCTTTGTGCCCCTTTCCTCCCCTCCCTCCTTTTGGTAAACACCACACTCATGTCTCTTAGTCTCTTTTTTATGTCTCACCTATGTATGGAATCATGCACTTCTTAGTTTTTGGGTTTTTTTTTTTTATTTACTTATTTCACTCAGTATAATGTTATCTAAATTCATTCATTTTGTTGCAAATGGTCCGATGTCATCATTTCTTATGGCTGAGTAGTATTCCATACTATATATATATGTACCACTTCTTCCTTATCCAGTCATCTATTGAAGGGTTTTTTGGTTGTTTCCATGTCTTGCCCACTGTGACCAATGCTGCAATGAACATGGAGCTACATGTGTCTTTACGTACCAATGTTTTTTAGTTTTGGTTGTATATACCCAGCAGAGGGATCTCTGGGTCATATGGTAGCTCTATTTTTAGTTTTTTGAGGAACCACCATACTTTCTTACATAATGGTTGTACTACTTTACATTCCCACCAACAGTGGATGAGAGTTTCTTTTTCTCCACAGCCTCTCCAACACTTGTTATTACCTGTCTTGTTGATAATAGCTAATCTAATAGGCGTGAGGTGGTATCTCATTGAAGTTTTGATTTGCATTTCTCTAATAGCTAATGAAGATGAGCATCTTTTTATATATCTGTTGGCCATTTGTATCTCTTCCTGGGAGAAATGTCTGTTCATGTCCTCTTCCCATTTATTTTATTGAATTGTTTGCTTGTTTGTTGTTGAGTATTATGAGTTCTTTGTATATTTTGGATATTAGCCCCTTATCTGAGTTGTTGTTTAAAAATATCATCTCCCATTTAGTTGGCTTTCTGTTTATTTTGTTGTCAGTTTCTCCTGCTGTGCAAAACTTCTTAGTCTGATGTGGTCCCATTCATTTATCTTTGCCTTCACTTCCCTTGTCTTTGGAGTCAAATTTATAAAGTGCTCTTTATATTATAAAGGTGACCAGATTTTAAAATTGGTAAAGCGGGACACCATTGCCAGGGGGTTCTTGATTAAAAATTTAGAACCAAAAAATTTTTATAGAATGCAAAAATAGTATTGTAATATACTTTTTTAAAACGCCATGGGACGTGAGACAAATTGTTAAAAATCAGAACTGTCCCACCAAAAGCGGGAAGTCTGGTCACCTTACCTATGTTTTTTTCTATGTACTTTATTGTTTCAGGTCTTATATTTAGGTTTCTGATCCACTTTGAATTAATTTTTGTACAAGGAGACAAACTGTAGTTGAGTTTCATTCTTTTGCATGTGGTTTTCGAGTTTTCCCAGCACCAGTTGTTGAAGAGGCTTTCTTTTCTCCATTTTGTGTTGTTAGCCCCTTTATCAAAAATTATTGGACCATATATATGTGGTTTTATTTCTGGAGTTTCTATTCTGTTCCATTGGTCTGAGTGTCTATTTTTCTGCCGAAACCATGCTGTTTTGATTTTCATGGCTCTATAATATAATTTGAAGTCAGGTATTGTAATGCCCCCAGCTTCCTTCTTTTTTCTTAGGATTGGCTATTTGGGGTTTTTTATGATTCATATAAATCTGGTGATTTTTTCCCTCTATCTTTAAAATGTCATTGGAATTTTGATGGGAATTGCATTAAATTTGTACATTGCTTTGGGTAATATGGTCATTTTGATTATATTTATTCTTCCTATCCAAGAACAAGGAATATTTTTCCATTTCATTGTATTATTTTTGATTTCCCTTAACAATGCTTTGTAGTTTTCATTATATAGGTCCTTTACATTCTTCCTAAGTATTTTTTGTTGTTGTTGTTGCAACCGTGAAAGGGATTATTTTTTTGAGTTTGTTTTCTAATGTTTTGTTGTTGACATATAGAAATGCTATAGATTTTTGTATATTAATTTTGTATCCTGCGACCTTACTGTATTGGTTTATTGTTCCTAGTAATCATTTTGTGGAGTCTTTGGGGTTTTTGATGTATAGAATCATATCATCTGCAAACAGTGAAACATTTACTTCTTCTTTTCTGATATGAGTGCCTTTTATTTCTTTGTCTTGTCTGATTGCTCTGGCTAGAATTTCTAGCACCATGTTAAATAAGAATGGAGAGAGTGGACAACCCTGTCTTGATCCTGATTTAAGAGGGAAAGTCCTCAGTTTTATGCCATTTAATATGATGCTAGCTGATGGTTTATCATTAATGGCCTTTATCATGTTGAGATATTTTCCTTCTCTACCCATTTTGTTGAGTGTTTTAAACATGAATTGTGTTGTATTTTATCAAATGCCTTTCTGTATCTATTGATAAGATCATGTGGTTTTTGTTCTTTGTTTTGTTGATATGGTGTATTATGTTAACCGTGTTACCTATGTTAAACCATCCTTGAGATTCTAGGATGAATCCCACTTGATCATGATGTATTATTTATTTAATATATTGTATTCAATTTGCTAGTATTTTGTTTAGTATTTAAGCATCTGTATTCATTAGAGATATTGGTCTATAGTTTTCTTTTTTTTTGCATCCTTGCTTGATTTCAGTATGAGGGTTATGTTGGCCTCATAAAATGTGTTGGGAAGTATTGCTTCTTCTTCAATTTTTTTGCAAGACTTTGAATAGAATAAGAACCAAATCTTTGAATGTTTGATAGAATTCACTAGTATAGCCGTCTGGGCCTGGACTTTTATTTTGGGGGAGGTTTTTAATAGTTTTTTTCTATTTCCTCCTACTTATTGGTCTGTTTAGGCTTTCTGCTTCTTCATGACTCAGTCTAGGAAGGTTGTATCCATTTCTCCTATATTGTTGAATTTGGTGGCATATAGTTTTTCATAGTATTCTACAATAATTCGTTGTATATCTATTATATCTGTGGTAATTTTTCCTCTTTCATTTTGGATTTTGTTTATATAAATCCTTTCTCTTTTTTCCTTGGTGAGTCTTGCCAAGGGTTTGTCAATTTTGTTAATCTTTCCAAAGAACCAGCTTCTCATTTTATTTATTTTTTCTATACTTCTTCTGTTCTCTATTTCATTTATTTCTGCTCTGATTTTTATTATTTCCTTTCTTCTGCTGGTTTTGGGTTGTCTTTGTTCTTCTTTTTCTAGTTCCTTAAGGTGTGAAGTTAAGTGGTTTACTTTGGTTCTCTCTTGTTTCTTCATATAGGCCTGGAGTGATATAAACTTCCCTCTTATTACTGCTTTTGCTGCATGACAGAGATTCTGATATGTCGTATTGTCATTTTCATTTGTCTGTATGTATCTTTTGACCTCTGTGCTTATTTCTTCTTTGACCCACTCATTTTTTAAAAGTATGTTATTTAGTTTCCACATTTTTGTGAGGTTTTTTTTTTACCTCTTTTTTTCAGTTGAATTCTAGTGTCAAGTCTTTATGATCAGCAAATATGCTTGGTACAATTTCAATTTTTCTGAATTGGCTGATATTATTTTTGTGGCCCAACATGTGGTCAATTCTTGATAATGTTCCTTGTAAATTAGAGAAAAATGTGCACTCTGTTACTTTGGGATGGAATGTCCTGTAGATGTGTATCATATCCAATTGCTCTAGTGTTTCATTTAAGGCCAATACATATTTATTGATTTTCTGTTTGGATGAACGATCTAGAGCTGTCAGCAGTGTATTGAGGTCTCCAAGTATGATTGTGTTTTGTCCGTTTTTGTTTTTAGGTCAGTCAGTAGCTGTCTTATATATTTTGGTGCTCCTTGATTTGTTGCATATATATTAAGAAGTGTTATGTCTTCTTGATTCAGTGTCCCCTTAATTATTATGAAATGAGTATTTTTGTCTCTGATTACTTTTGCTGTCTTATAGTCAGCATTGTTAGATATGAGTATTGCTACACCTGCATTTTTTAGATGTTATTTGCTTGGAGTATTGTTTTCTAGCCTTTCACTTTGAATTTGTTTTTGTCCTTGTTGCTTAGATGTTTTTTATGCAGGCAGCATATAGTTGGATTTTCTTTTTTAATCTATTTTGCTACTCTGTGTCTTTTTATTGGTGAGTTCAATCCATTTATATTTAGTGTAATTATTGACACTTAAGGGTTTTCTATTGCCATTTTATATATTGCTTTCTGTTAGTTTTATATCTTGTTTGATTCTCCTCTTGTTTTTCTATGATATGTTTTTGTTTGGTTGTAATCCATACTTCTTTCCTCTGTTATTTGCTTTCTCAAGTCATGTGCTTCTGTGGTGGTTTTTTCAGGAGTGGTTACCATTAAGTAATGAAAAAGGTACCTGCCATGTTCATTGTAATACACTATCTCATGAGTACTTCTGCACTCCATCTTCCTTTGCTACTGTTAGTCTTTGTCCTCTCCCCTTTATTTTTTTTGTTGTCACAATTTCAATTTTTTTGTGTGTGTGTTCTTGGTGGAGCTTTTACTTATGGTTTTGTTTTGTTTTGTTCTTTATATCTGGTTGGAAAACCCCCTTTAGTATATCCTGAAGTGGGGGTTTTCTGATGATAAATTCCCTCATCTCTTCTGTGTCTGTGATTGTTTTTATTTCTCCTTTGTATTTGAAGGATAGCTTTGATGGGTATAGTATTCTTGGTTGGAAGTTCCTCTCTTTTAAAATTTTAAATATTGGGGTCCACTCTCTTCTAGCTTGTAGAGTTTCTGCTGATAAATCCGATGATAATCTAACATGCCTTCCTTTATATGTTGTATTCTTCTTTTCCCTGGCTGCCTTGAGAATTTTTTTTTTGTCATTGGTTTGTGCCAATTTCATTATGATGTACCTTGGAGTAGGTTTATTGGGGTTAAGATAACTTGGTGTTCTATTTGCTTCTTGAATTCAAGGCTTTAGTTCTTTCCACAGGCTTGGGAAGTTCTCGTCTATTATTTGTTTGAATATGTTCGCCATTCCATTTTTTCTCTCTTCTCCTTCTGATATACTTATTATTCTTGTGTTACTCTTTTTGATAGAGTCAGACAATTCCTGTAGAACTTTCTCATTTTTTAAAAAATTCTTGAGTCTCTCTCTTCTCTCTGTTGTGCTTCAAGTTGCCTGTCTTCTATGTCACTAATTCTCTTTTCTATCTGGCCTGTTCTATAGCTAAGCTTGTTACCTCGTTTTTCAGTTCATAAATTGAGTTTTTCATCTATGTTTTATTTGTTTTCATAGTTTCAATTTTCTTGGTAATATATTCTTTGTGTTTGTTGAGTTGTTTTCTGAGCTCCCTAAATTGCATTTCTGTGTTTTCTTGTTATTCTCTGAGTATTTTTAGGATTTCTATTTTAAATTCTCTGTCATTTAACTCCAACGTTTCCAATCTATTAACACTTTTTTTCCATAGATTTTTTCCTCATCTATCTATGCTACCTCTCTGTCTTTTGTATCCATGATATTCTATTTCCTTTTCCTTAATGGCATCTGAGGGTGATTTTGTTAATAACACTAATGTGAATTAATAAAAAAGAAAAAGAAAATATAGACAATAAAAAAATTAAACAAAAGTTATTATTATTTCTTTTTTTCTTTTCTTCCTTCCTTCCCTCTTTGAGAAAATACCATGAAAAACTGAGAATTATATTTTGCTAAATGGAACAAAAACTACCTATAACGAAGGGTCTGAGTTGGGGAGAAGTGATAAAGAAGCAAAAAAGGGGGTAGGGACCCATAAAATGTAAAAAAGGAAAAAATTTGGGTCAAGAATAAAATAAGTTGCTTGTAAATGATCATTGAATGAGAGGTGTAGTGAAAGGGATAAGAAGAAAACAAGAAAAAGGAAAAAAAATTATTAAGTGGAACAAAAACTGCATCGAATGGAGAGCTGGGGTTGGGGGGAATGCTAATGAATTAAAAAGTGAAGTAAAAAGCACATAGAATGCCACAAAGAAAAAATTTGAATCCAAAATAAAATATTTTTTTCGTGAGCGAGGATTGAATGAGAGGAAAAGTAAAAAAAGAACCAAGAGAGAGGGAGAGAAAAGCAAAAGGAGAAAAAGGAAAAAAAAAAGATAAGGAAAAAAGAAAGAAAGAGAGTTAAGGGTTTTGGAGTGTAACCCTCATAGAGAGAAATAAAAATGAAAAGAAAAAAGAAAAAAAAGGGAAATGTAACACTTATGGGTAATGTAGTTCAAAATGATGAGAAAAGAATAAGACAAGCAGAAGATAAAAGGACCAAGGTGAAAGAAAAAAAAATAAATAAAGATAAGAAGATAAAAGAAAATCAAATAAAAGTGGAAAATGTTATAAAGACTATAGGTTTTTCTTGATTTTGTGAGATTATCTTCTTCCTTTATTCTTCCTCTCCCTCTTCCTGGTTGGTGGCACTGTACACCAGGCTCTGCCCCTGTGGCACTTTTAGGTAGAGATTTGCAGTTGATGTGTCACTATGGTGATGTCATATAGTAGGCCTCAATCTCGTAGGTAGTTAAGTCTTGTTAGCATTTTCAAGCTTCAACAGTGGGAGAGCCCGTTTTCTTGGAGCCTCTCTCTTTCCTGAATTAGCAACCTGGTGATCCAGCTATGAGGTTGCCACTGCCCCTGCCTTTTTGTTCAGTGTGTGTGACTTACAGATGTTCCAGGAATCGATTTTTCTGTCTCTGGTTGTAGAACTTGTTGAAATTTTGGGGAGAGGTATCATGAGCACTCCTCATGGCGCCATTTCTCTGACATCACTTCCTAAACTGGTTTTCTTATTAAGCTTTTCAAGATCAATTATATTTTTCCTCTGTAGTTTTTTAAATTTAGAAATTAAATTTAATGGAGTAACATTGGTCAATATCAATTCATAGGTTCCAGGTAAACATCTCTATAACATTTAAATAGTTGATTGTGTTGTATGCCGATCACCCAAAGTCAAATCATTTTTTGTCACCATATATTTTTGTTCCTCTTTACTCCCCTTCCCACCCCTCTCTCTCTGATAAGCACTTCACTTTTGCCTATGTCCACAGTCTCATTATTATATCCTACTTGTGTGAAATTCTGTAGTTCTTAGCTTTTTCTAATTTACTTATTTCACTTGCCATATTGTTCTCAAGGTCCATCCATGTTGTTGTAAATGATACTGTCATCATTTCTTATGGTTGAGTATTATTGCATCATATATATGTACCACATCTTCTTCATTCAATCCTCTATTGTGAGACACTTTGGTTGTTTCCATGCCATTGCCACCATGAATAATGCTACAATGAACATTGGGTTCATTTGTCTTTGGAAATAAATATTTTTAAGTTTTTTTTAGTAGATATCCAGAAGAGGGATTGCTGGGTCTTATGGTAACTCTATTTTTAATTTTTTGAGAAACTGCCAGACTGCTTTTATTAGTGGCTATACCAGTTTAAATTTCCACCATCAGTGAATAAGGGTTTCTTTTTCTTTACAACCTATCCAACACTTGTTAGTATGTGTCTTGTTGATAATAGTTATTCTAACAAGTGTGAGGTGGTATCTAATTGTAGTTTTGATTTGTATATCCTTAATAGCTAGTGAAAATGAGCATCTTGTCATTTATTGTTTGTATGTCTTCATGGGAGAAGTGTTTGTTCAGATGTTCTCTCAAATTTTTATTTGGATTGTTTGTTTATTTGTTGAGCTTTATAAGTTCTTTATATATTTTTTGTATTAACCCCTTATCAGAACTGTTGTTTGTAAATATAATTTTTTATTTGCTTGGTTGTCTTTTTTATTTTGTTGTTAGTTTCATTTGCTATGCAGAGCTTTTTAGTTTAATCTAGGCCCATTCATTTATTTTTTACTTTACTTCTCTTGCCTTTGGGGTCAAATTCATAAAATGTTCTCTACAGCAATTTTCAAAAGACTTGGTGTCAGGAAGAGGGAAAAAAGGAAATATAACAGCTATGTGAGCTTCTCCTAGTTAATGTCTCCCTAATATAATATACCTGCAAAACCTAGTGAAGTAGAAGGCTCTCAAGGCATCCTAAGGCTGCAGTTGAACATTTCCCATTCTAGAATAAGTAGATATTTTACAAATCTGAATTGAACTAGAGTTAGAGGTTAACTTTTTTGTCAAAGTCATCACACTAAGTTTATACTTATATGGTATTGAAAATACTGGAATTAAGTGGATTCTAATAGCAAAATCAAAATTGGTTATTTGAAGTCTTGCCGATGACCAAACCATCAACAAGTTATTTTGGTTTTATGATAACTCAGTATCACTCTGACTATCTGTTAGAATCCATGGAGTTCGAAAAGATTAGCATACAGTCTTTAAAGGAAGAAAACCTGCCGGGCTGGCTTGCAAGGGAAGTTGTGCCTAGTACAGGGTTGAACTGGACTTTAAGAGTCTTCTTCGGGAGGGAGGAGTGAGAAGGGTCGTGGGCACCACCTAATTGGCTGCTGGTCAAAGGATTGTGACATCAGACATTCCTTTGGGGTTGGTCATCTGCTGCAAGCCTTAAAACAAGACTTACTGGCAGAGTTAAGGAAATGAAACCTAAGATTCCCAACTATTTGATATATAAAAGAAAGAGGGTAGTTCCTAAAGATGCCTCAAGGGGAAAGGGATGGAGGTCATTATCTTCTGTTACTTCTTTCTGCTAAGTAGGGGCAGCGAGGGCTTATGGCCTCTCTAACGATCACTCTCAGTGAGGGGTAGAGAGGTGCAGTGATGGCTTCTTGTTGGGTAGGGGTGTATTTATAGGGTTCCATATTTTTTTGTTTCACAAGGGCAGGTTTCAGGGTTGGTATGTAGGATTAGGTAGATTTTTCCAATTTTCTGATTGGTGAAGATCTGCATGCAGTTCTGTAAGAAACTAGTGAACAAATGTAAGAGGCAGGGTCTAAATGTTAGAAAAATAAATAGGAGAGTGAGTGCACCAATGAAAGGCAATAGTCAAGACATCCAGTTTGTGCAAAACCACTGATTCCATGACTTGGTTTGTTTTTATGAATTTGCTGGGCTTCAGAGAGATAGAAAGTGGGAATAAGACAGGGCAGTGGCCAGTCCTCTTGCCCTTAGACCTATTTTTATAGAAATTCTTAAAGCAACAACAAGAAGAATTATCTGTATAGATTGTTTGGTTCTTAGGTTGACAGGTAGTGTATTAGGAATTGGAAGAGGCTTATGAGGTGGGATTAGGTTGATATCTGGGATGAGATAGGTTGGGGTACAGGTTTCTGTCCAATTAGTAGGGAGACACATATAGGTGTTGGTCCCACACAAGTAGGAAGCCCCTGATTGGGTGATACAGGATGAGAGTTGGATAGAGAATTGATGGACAAGGGGTCAGTTTGGTTTCTCTGTTTCTGAGCTCCAGATGGTCAGGGTGGAGGAAAGAATTGCCCCAAGTGGGGAGAGTAGAGTAGAGGATTGTTAGTTAGGGTGACTAATTAAACATTCTTCAAAAACTACTTTTGTGACTGTTTAAATTCTTTTTTTCTTTGTACAAACCTCCTGCAACCTGCACAAACCTTCTACAACTTACAGAAACCCTCAGATTTCATGAACATTTTTATTCAGAAGTAACTGGCTTTCGTAACAACTTGATTTTTTCTTTTTCTTTCAAAAGTATTTCCATACCTTATACCTTCTATTATCAAAATCATACAATTTCTTTCTAGTCAGAACTCTCAATTTTAAAAAATCTCAACCTTCAGTGACAACCAAGCTGGTTTTCATTTTACCCAAATTCCCTTTTCCCAAACTTTGATTAAAAGAGTCCTTAGTTTCTTTATATATTCACCATACATAGACTAAGAAGCTTCTGGTTTGTGGTTGGAGTAAGGCACACTGTTTTTCTACTTTAGCAGCAGTGGGAGTTGTCAGGATTATGGTGCATAGACCTGTCCACGTGAAAGTCAGTCCTTGGATGATGTAATTCTGGAAAAGCCTATTGGACAATCTTTGAACAATTTCCTGAGTAACCTGTAAGTCCTGCAAGTACTTAGGGAAAGGGTGGTTACATTTCTACACTTTGCAACTAGAGTTTAAGTCCTAGTGACCACTGCTTCTAGCTGGAATTAGGAGAAGGTCCCAGCCTACAATAGGCATGGAGCATTGAGACAAGAGAAATAAAGGAGATACTGTACATTAAATAAAGCAACAAGATCAATTGTCAATACCCACAGTAGAGATCTTCAAGGGATAAATAAAACTCAAATATTCAGGTAAGGCATAGTAGATGGCCCTTGTGTTTATAAGAAATGAGATTAGTTTATCTGCTTCTTGGAAGAAATATCTTAGGTTCATGAATGATGTCCTTGGGCCTTCAGTGGCAATTACCAGCATGCAGGACAAGGTCAGGTCACAGGTAGCTGGAGCAGGGCTAAAAGAGACTGAACCCTCCCTCTATGGAGCAAGGGGGCAGCTTACCTTCTTGTGTCCCTCCTTCCACAGCAAAGATGTGTCCCTTGGTGGGGTTGAGAAGCCTTGCAGGCTTCATTCAGTTCAATGACCTTTCTTTCCACTCTTGAAGCAGGGCTTTGATGGAATTCTATGAAGTCATTTAGGGCACTGGAACTTTTAAGACCATATGCCAGAAGCCGGTATTTCCTGACCTGTTTTAGGCCTTATTTGCCTTTTCTGTTACTTCCTTGGTCATTATAGATCTTAAAAGTCATGCTCAAAAGATCTCACTGAAGGGCTTGACTAAAAGAGTAAAATTGGGAATCCAGCGTTTAAAGAAGCCTATTAAACTGAGGAAAGAATTTGATTTGTGGTGGTAGGTGGTTGGAGACTACAGAGAGTCTGAATTCGATTTAGGGTGAAACCTCAGGTGGTGGGGGTTAAGGCAATGCCCTGATAGACTATGGACTAAGAGTGAAGTTGAGCCTTAGCGGAGAAAACATGAAATTCGTTTATGGTGAGAAAGATAAGAAGGGTGGTGGTGTGTCTCCTTGAGGCAGGCAGAGAAGGGCTGCAGAGGAGTACGTTATTTACATATTGTAAGAGAAGACTAGTTTTGAGATTGCTTGCTGCTAAATCCTGAGCTAGTGTCTGCCCAAACAGGTGTGGGCTGTTTCTGAATCCCTGGGGAAAGAAAGTCTACGTAAGTAGCTGGGCTGCATTAGTGTATGGATCAGTTCAAAAAAAAAGCAAACAGAAAGTAAGAGGGTGTAAAGGAATGGTAAAGAAGGCATTTTTGAGGTCTAGGACCATGAAGTGAGTGGTGTTTGAGGGAATGTGTGACAGTAACCTGTAGAGATTAGGGACTACTGGATGGAGGAGAATTACTGCCTTATTGGTTAGGCGTAAGTCTTGTATGAGGCGATAAAACTTTGAAGGTTTTTGAACAGAAAGGGTGGGGGTATTGTAGGGAGAGTCTATGGGGATGAGTAAGCGTTGATTTAAGATGTAGGTAAATAATGGTTTAAGACCTTAGAAACAGACACAGTTACACAGTAAACAAAGATCTTATATACAAATCATAAATTAAGAAAATTAAATAAGTGAGCATTTTCTGAAAAAGAGACAAAACAGATTACTTATTCACACAGCTTAATAGATAACTCTGCCTTTTAAGCTTTTCGAGTTGGCAGGGGGTTGTCAGCATAGAGGGGAGGAAGAGAGAAAGCAGACGGATGGACAGCATGAACAGCTGGATGGAAAAATGGAGGGGAGGAAGTGCTGGTGGTGGGGCCAGGCAGTTAGAGGACTTAAGAAGATTTAGAGCTCTGAGGAGAGGAGAGAGAGGACAAGGGGGAGAAAGACCTAGTAGCAGCCTGTGGAAAGAAAGGAGGGGAAATAGGAGGAGTGGAATGCAATCACAACCTCTGACAAGGGAGTAGGGGGCGAGGAGGAGAAAGGTAGAGCCTCAGTCAGTGAGGGGGGAGTTTAGGGCAAAGGAGAGACAGGCACCACCAGCAGAGCTGGTGGGGAGGAGGAGTGTATGAGGTGGAGAAAGGCACCATTGCCTGTGGGGAGATGGGCTGGATTAAGAAAGATACAGGCAGAGTTGCAGCATGTGAGAAGGGAATTTGGGGCAAAAGAGGGATAGGCTTTACTGCCTGCCAGAGTTGCAGCTTCTAAGGAGGGGGGTTTGAGGTGAAGGAGAGCAGTTTGCAAGGAGGGGGGAAGGGGTTTAAGAACAAGGTGGACAAAGGAGAAGCCCCTGGCCAGCAGGGGAGGAGAAAAAGATATTGGTATTTGCAAGTGAATGAGAGACAGAATTTTGCAAAGGGAGAGAGCTTTCTGGAGGGAAGAGACCCAAGTGAAAGATATTTGCATAGGGAGCAGGCAGGAGGGGGAGAGAGCTGTGAATCTGCAGAGAAGGAAAGATCAGGAGTGCAGATTTTAAGTGAAGAGATCTTTGGCCAAAAATGGCCTGCATATAGAACAGGTGGCACAGAGATTAAGGACAGGAGTTAAGGTAGAAAAAAGAGAGCCTGTATGCAAGAAATTTTTGAGGCTTTCCCAGTCCAGTGGCAGAGATTATTGAGAGTTTTCAGTGTACTGTAATTGACAGTAGTGTTTATATTGAGGCCACGCCATCCACGAGGCCAAGTTTGACAAGATTTTTTGAGGCATCACGAAGGAGTAGTCTGTGAGGCCTGAGATTGGGAGACCATTGTGGGCAGAGAATAGAGAGAGAAAAAGAGTGTCCTCTGACTCTTTCAACTATTATAAGTAGAGCAGGTGTGGGACATGAGGAAACCAATCGTCACCGGAGAACTCAGTTCCAGAGTAGTATAGAGCAACCTTGCCAGGTGCCTAAACTTTTGTAGAAGTCCGTAGAAGCAGGCTGCCTGGAGTAGAGACCTCCCAAACTGTAAACTTCAGAGAGAGTAGAGTGAGGGTGAGAGAAGGAGAGGAACCTACTGGAGATTGGGAAAGAGAAGAAATTCCTTACCTTCTGATCTGGCAGGAGTTCGTGACAGGGTCGGGTAGCTGGCCAATCAACCTACGTCCACACAGCCAAACAGAATCGGGGAGCAAGCCTGGGAAAAGCAGCTGCTGCCCACTGCTTCCCTGGTAGTAAGTTTGGCTGGTAGAGGGGGATCATCCAGGCATCCGGTAACTTTTCCTGGGCTTTGGTACCAAATGTTAGAATCCATGGAGTCCGAAAAGATCAGCATACTGGCTTTAAAAGAAGAAAACCTGCTGGGCTAGCTCGCAAGGGGAGTTGTGCCTAGTACAGGGTTGAACTGGGCTTTAAGGGTCTTTTTTTGGGAGGGAAGAGTGAGAAGGGTCGTGGGCATCATCTAATTGGCTGCTGGACAAAGGATTGTGACATCAGACATTCCTTTGGGGTTGGTCATTTACTGCAAGCCCTAAAACGAGACTTACTGGCAGGGTTAAAGAAATGAAGCCTAAGACTATCATAACTGATTTTGATTTCTCCAGAGTCACCTGCATGCTCAGCAAAGAGAGGCCTTTAGAGCCATCCTTAACATGCCTTACATATTAATGAACCAAGATGGCGCCTGGTGATGGTGGGAGAATTGAGAATGGTGAAGGATGCATCTGCAATCCAAATCATGGGACAGATTTCTTAATTTCTGTGAACCTCCATTTGTTTGTTGTAAAAGCTCCATAGGCTGTTGTGAGATAAGAAAGATGTAGGTGAATGTGAGTTATAATTTTAATGACATCAACAATAAGGTTAGGTGACATTAATTGAACTCTCAAGAATGTACCAAGGACAGAGCTACATCAATATGGTGGCTTTCATCTCTTCCTCTCATTAGCTGGGAGAGGAGCTGAGACTAAGAAGGGCAGATTGGAGGAGGATTCAGGACTGACCTGGGGATGCCCAGACATGAAAACTGTCATCTTTTGTGTTCAGTCTGGGAAGGTGGTAAGACCTGGAAATGCTGCAGGGAGAAGGGCAGATCCTGGAACTGGCAGCTACATGCCTTAGTCTGCACCTTAGTTCTATTTTTTTTTATTATAAAAAACCAGTTTGGGTCAAATATCGTCTGCTTACAAACCAGCCCATATGTATATCTTAATGCATAGAAAAACCTGTGAGGCTGGTACTAATATGATTCTCATTTTAAATACATGAAAACTAAGGTTTAGAAAACCTAAGTAACTTGCCTAAAGTTACAGTTATTTGGCCCAGGACCCTAATCAGAATGAAACTGTGTATCAATGCTGTCACATGATGGCCCCAAACCAAAGGTCACTCCTGAGTAGTATTTGAATGCTATGAACCTAGTAAAGAGCTGGATTCATTGGAAATTATAATAGCTTTCTCTGCAAGAATTTTCACTGGAATTTGAAAAGGAAGAAAGCACGTGTCCAGAGCCATGTGGACCAGAGATTGAGAAAGAAACCATCAGATCTCTACAACGGAATCTCTACGCTGTTTATATGCACCTTAACTTTTCCACCCCTTTCCTTTCTGTGGAAACCGTGGCTCTTCTAAGTCTAGAACTACCTCACTCATTTCTCTATTTCTTCCAACATTATCAGTCCACAAAATTATTCAAAATTATAAGCCATAAAACCTAATTTCTCTGCATCTCAGGGATCATGAGGGTCCCCAGCCCTAAGTTTTATTAATCAGCTCAGCATCCTGAATTCAGTCCTACTACAGTGTAACTACAAGACCAGCCAACATTCTGAACTTCACTGTTGTCTGTTATAATCTGATTTTACTATTTCAACTGAAACTGATTTAAACCATATGACTGTAAATGTGTATTAGTTAAAGAGCCAAGAATTAATTAGTTGATTCTATCAAGAATTTCTTGAAACTGATTTTGGAAGGTGGTAAAAAAAATCTCTTCTTTTAAAATAAATTTTAATTGTAGAAATTATAAGGGAAACTATCAGAGTTTCACATAAACAAATCTTTAATTTTTAAGTGCCCATTATTTGGTTTTACCATATTGTTAATTGAGTCTAGAAACTCACTAAAATATTCTGTGTCATCAAGGAAACATTTCCAGCATATATGTAGATGGGTTTCTTCAATGTGTATTCTGAAGACTTTACCAATTTATTTTTGCTTCTTGAAAATCATCAAGTTGCCTGGTATGAGACTTAAAAGGGTGGGGTAGAGGTGGAGGTTGGTAAAAGCCAACCAACTAAAGAATGTTGTCCATCAACCATCTGTCTTAAACAGAGCTAACATCTTATTAAATGCATCCAAATGTGTACAAATCTCTTCTTATCACTGTGCTACAATCATATTGTAGAGGCAACAAACCATTTCCTTGTAATGCAAGAAATATATGACTACTGGGCAAACCTCAGTCACTGGGAAGTGCTTCCTATGAACTACCCAGCAAACAAATTTCAGGCATCCATAGTTTTCTACTTCCAGAGTTTTGTTGATCAACTGTGAATGTAAAGTGTAAGTATTGATGTAAAATACCCAAACCACAATTCCACAGGTTTTCATAGAGGCATGCAGTCCAAATAAGTTTTTGAAAAGTTTTATTAAAGGAGGAAATTTATTAAATATGCCAGCTGCATATATCTTACATGGGGCCACAGTCCCAAATTGTGTGTGTCATTAATATTCTAGGGGTTGGTTATATATCCTTATTTATACATGGGTGGGAAAAAAGCATGACATCACAACCTTTGTCTTTACCTACATAGGTTTGGGAAAAGGATAAGGGATAGAGGATGGGACACATTTCATTAGCAAGTCTATAACATCTGTCTATAAGATTCATAAAAAAAAACATTTCTACAGAGACCTGAAAATGGCAGCGAAGTAGGCAGTTGCACAGACTCCCAGCTCAAACCACCAAACTGGATTACAAAGTAATTGAGGAACAATCAGCATGAAAAACCAACTTTGGGCTACAAAAAACAGCTCTCAAAAACCACAGAGCAAAGAAGAAGCCACACCGAGCCTGGTAGAGAGCATCAAGGAGTGGTGGGTCTCCCCTGCTTACAGGAATGTCGGGGGACAGGTTAAGGCTGAGAACCCAGAAGGGCTCTCATTCCAAGGAAAAGAGTAGAAAATATTGCTAACAGCCACTTGCCTGAGGACATGAGAATGAGGTGTGTTGAAAGAGCTGGCTTGTCTTCCAAAAGGAAAGGGAGGCGAGAGAGACAGATGGTGATGGGTAGAGAAATGTATGGGATGACCTGAGAAGCAGACTCATCCAATGCTGGAGGCGGCCATAGCTTGGGGAGGTGATGATCCTTCTACATAACATAAGAATAAAGTGGTTCTGGGACACCCATCTCAAGATATCTCTCCAGCTCTAATCAGCACAACAAGACACAGCTGAAAACAAGAAGTGGAAAAGAGGGGTAGTAACTCAGGTCTCCATGGAGATCTGAGATGCACCTCCCCCCACTGAAGCTGAGAAATCACTCCGCTACTGGAGAGAGTAACTGGTAAATCAGGCCTTCTGAGTCTCAGGTTAAACTCACCGCATTCCTGGATACAGTTTCAACTAAGTCCCCTGCTGAGATCAGTAAACAAGACTACCACTGAGTTAAGAAAACTGAGAAGAAAATAAACAAATCAAAGTGGCTCTACTAGAAAAGCCAAATTGACAGTGGATTACAAACAACAGTTGACGCCAACCCAAGAAGACCTAAAATAACACAACTGAAAATTG
This sequence comes from Rhynchonycteris naso, assembly GCA_037038555.1. Classification (NCBI taxonomy): domain Eukaryota; kingdom Metazoa; phylum Chordata; class Mammalia; order Chiroptera; family Emballonuridae; genus Rhynchonycteris; species Rhynchonycteris naso. Next base: position 136,546,076 of record CM072998.1, read on the forward strand.
GAGGCAGACAACACCAAGCCTAGACTCAACCAGCTCTACCAACAACACACCTAAACACACAGACATAATGAGAAAGAGTAGTGCAATCCAAATAAAACCACAAGAGAAACCTCCAGAAAATGAACTAAGTAAAAAAGAAATAACCAAACTACCAGATGCAGAGTTTAAAATAATGATTGTTAGGATGCTTAGGGATCTTAGATCAACAAAGGATGATCATTATGAACACCTAAATAAAGAGATAGCAAATATAAAAAAAGGACATTGAAATATTAAAAAAGAATCAGTCAGAGATGACAAATACAATATCAGAAATGAAGACCACAATGGAAGGAATTAAAAGCAGGATGGATGAAGCTGAAGATAGAATCAGTGAGTTGAAGGCCAAGATGAATGAAGGCATGGAAGCCAAGCAGAAAAAAGAAAAGAGACTCAAAAAGTCTGAGGAAACTCTAAGAAAGCTCTGTGACAACATGAAGAGAAATAATGTCAGCATCATAGGGGATACTGAAGAGGAAGAGAAAGAACAAGGGATAGAAACTTTATTCAATCAAATCATAGCTGAAACATTCCCTAAATTGATGCACATAAAAGTCATACAAGTTCAAGAAGCACAGAGAACTCCTTTAAAGAGAAACCCAAAGAAACCTACACCAAGACACATCATAATTAAAATACCAAAGCTAAGCGATAAAGAGAAAATATTAAAAGCTGCTAAAGAAAAAAGGGCTATCACCTACAAAAAAGCTCCCATAAGGATGACATCCAACTTCTCAACAGGAACACTTGAGGCCAGAAGGAAATGGCAAGAAATATTCAAAGTAATGCAGAATAAGAGCCTACAACCAAGACTACTTTATCCAGCAAGGCTATCATTTAAAATTGAAGGAGAAATAAAAAGCTTTCCAGACAAAAAAAAAAAAAAAAAAGCTTAAGGAATTTATTAAAACCAAACCAGTGCTGCAGGAAATGTTAAGGAGCCTGTTGTAAACAGATTAAAGTGGAAAAAGAATATAACAAAAGAGGAATACAGCTTTACAGAATAAAATGGCAATAAACAATTATATATCAATAAAAACCTTAAATATAAATGGGTTAAATGATTCAATCAAAAGACATAGGGTAGCTGGATGGATAAGAAAACAGGACCCGCTTGACCAGGCGGTGACATAGTGGATAGAGCGACGGACTGGGATGAGGAAGACCCAGGTTCAAGACCCCAAGCTCACCAGCTTGAGCGTGGGCCCATCTGGCTTGAGCAAAAGCTCATCAGCTTGGACTCAAAGTTGCTGGCTCCAAACAGGGGTTGCTCAGTCTGCTGAAGGCCTGAGGTCAAGGCATATGTGAGAAAGCAATCAATGAACAAGTAAGGTGTTGTGACGGCAATGAAAAACTAATGATTGATGCTTCTCACCTCTCTCCACTTCTGTTTGTCTCTATCTACCCCTCTCTCTGACTCTCCCTCTGTTCCTGTAAAAAATAAATAAATAAAAATATAGTGTTAATAAGATTGGACATTTAAAAAATAAAAATAGCCTGACCTGTGGTGGCGCAGTGGATAAAGCGTTGACCTGGGAACACTGAGGTCACCAGTTCAAAACCCTGCACTGGTCTGGTCAAGGCACATATGGGAGTTGATGCTTCCAGCTCCTCCCCCCTTTCTCTCTCTCTCTGTCTCCTCTCTAAAATGAATAATAAAAAAAAAAATTTTTTTAAATAAAAATAAAACAGAACCCATACATAAGCTGTCTACAAGAGACAAACCTTAAAACAAAAGATGCACATAGACTGAAAATAAAAGAATGGAAAAAAATATTTCATGCAAATGGAAATAAAAAGAAAGCTGGGGTAGTAATACTTATATCATACTAAATGGACTTTAAAACCAAGAGAGTAAGAGATAAAGATGGTCAATACATAATGATAAAGAAAGTAATCCAACAAGAATATATGACCATCAAAACTATCTGCACACCTAATATAGGAGCACCTAAATATATAAAGCAGACTTTGATGGATATAAAAGGTGAGATCAACAGCAATACTATAATAATAGGAGATTTCTATACCCCACTAACATCACTAGATAGATGCTCAAGAAAGAAAATTAACAAAGAAACAGCAGACTTAAAGGACACACTAGATCAACTACATTTAATAGAAATCTTTAGAACCTTTCACTCTAAAGCAGCAGAATACACATTCTTTTCAAGTGCTCATGGTACATTCTCTAGGATAGATCACATGTTAGGACACAAAAGCAGTCTCAACAAATTTAAGAAGACTGAAATCATATCAAGCATTTTCTCTGATCACAATGGCATAAAACTAGAAATCAACCACAACAGAAAAACTGAAAAATACTCAAACACATGGAAACTAAAAAGCATGTTATTAAATAATAAATCAGTTAACTATGAAATCAAAAAGAAATAATATAAACTCCTAGAAACAAATGATAATGAACATACAACAATTCAAAATTTATGGGACATAGCTAAAGCAGTCCTGAGAGGGAAGTTCATAGCACTACAGGGATTCCTTATGAAGCTTGAAAAAGCTCAAATAAACAATCTAACCCTTCAGCTAAAAGAAGTTGATAAAGAACAGCAAGTAAGGCCTAAAGGTAAAAGAAAGAAGAAAATAATAAAGATCAGAGTGGAAATAAATGACATAGAGACTAAAGAAACAATACAGAGGATCAATGAAACCAAGAGCTGGATCTTTGAAAGTGTAAACAAGATCGATGAACCTTTGAGACTCACCAAGAAAAGAAGAGAGAGGACTCAAATAAATAAAATTAGAAATAAGAGTGGAGTAATAACAACTGATACAACAAAAATACAAAATATTGGAAGAAAATACTATGAAGAACTCTATGCCAAAAAATTAAACAATCTAGGTTAAATGGACAAATTTCTTGAAACATATAATCTTCCAAAAATCAATATGGAAGAATCAGAAAATCTAAACACACCGATTACAACAAAAGAGATCAAAACAGTTATCAAAAAGCTCCCAAAATACAAAACCCCTGGGCCCAATGGATTCACTGAGGAATTCTAGCAAATATTCAAAGAAGTACTAACTCCTATCCTTCTCAAGCTATTTCAAAAAATTCAAGAGAAAGGAAGACTTCCAAGTTCCTTTTATGAGGCGAGCATAATTCTGATTTTAAAACCAGGCAAAGACAACACAAAGAAAGAAAATTATAGGCCAATGACCCTGATGAATTTAGATGTTAAAATCCTCAACAAAATATTAGCAAACCAGATCCAGCAATACATGAAAAAAATCATACATCATGAAAAAGTGAATTTTATTCTGGGGAGGCAAGGATGGTAAAACATTCAGAAATCAATCAATGTGATTCACCACCTAAACAAAAGAGAGGAGAAAAACCACATGATAATTTCAATAGATGCAGAAAAAGCATTGGATAAAATCCAGCACCCACTTATGATCAAAACTCTTAGTAAAGTGGGAATACAGAAAACATACCTCAAAATAATAAAGGCCATCTATGACAAACCCACAGCCAACATCATAATTAATGGGCAAAAATTAAAAGCAATTTCCCTAAAATCAGAAACAAGGCAGGAATGCCCGCTTTCACCACTCTTATTCAACATAGTACTGGAAGTCCTGTCTATAACAATCAGACAAGAGGAAGAAATAAAAGGCATCCAAATTGAAAAAGAAGAAGCAAAACTATCATTATTTGCAAATGATATGATACTGTATATAGAAAACCCTAAAGTCTCAGTCAAAAAACTACTGAACCAAGTAAACAAATTCAGCAAGGTGGCAGGATATAAAATTAATACACAGAAATCAGAGGCATTTTTATACACAAACAATAAAATACCGGAAAGAGAAATTAAGAAAACAATCCACTTTACTATTTCAGCAGAAAAAAAAAGTACTTAGGAGTAAATTTAACCAAGGAGGTTAAAGAGTTATACTCATAAAATTATAAAACATTGATAAAAGAAATCAAGGAAGATAGAAACAAGTGAAAGCATATACCATGTTCATGGTTAGTAAGAATAAACATCATTAAAATGTCTATATTTCCTAAAGCAATTCATAAATTCAACGCAATACCTATTAAAATACCAATGACATACTTTAAAGATATAGAATGCATATTCCAAAATATTATATGAAACCAAAAAGGAACACGAATAGCCTCAGCAATCTTAAAAAAGGAGAATAAAGTGGGAGGTATCACACCACACTTTCTGCTATCAAGATATACTACAAGGCCATTGTACTCAAAACAGCTTGGAACTGGCATAAGAACAGGTATATAGATCAATGGAACAGAACACAGGACCCAGAAATAAACCACATCTTTATGGACAATTGATATTTGACAAAGGAGGTAAGAGAATACATGGAGTAAAGACAGTCTCTTCAACAAATGGTGTTAGGAAAACTGGACAGCTACCTGAACAAATATGATACTCGACCACGAACTTACACCATGCACAAAAATAAACTCAAAATTGGTAAAAGACTTATATGTAAGTCGTGAAACCATAAGCATCTTAGAAGGAAACATAGGCAGTAAGCTCACTGACATCTGTAGCAGCAGTATATTTGCCGATTTATCTCCACAGTCAAATGAAATAAAAGGCAAGATAAATAAATGGGACTATATCAAACTAAAAAGTTTTTGCACAGCTAAAGACAATAAGAACAGAATAAAAAGACAAACCACACAATGGGAGAACATATTCGACAGCACGTCTGATAAGGGGTTAATAACCAAAATTTATAAAGAACTTACAAAACTCAATGTCAGGAAGACAAACAATCCAATCAAAAAATGGGCAAAAGAAATGAATAGAAATTTCTCCAAAGAGGACATACAGATGGCCAATAGGCATATAAAAAATGCTCAACATCACTAATCATTAGAGAAATGCAATTAAAACCACAATGAGATATCACCTCACACCAGTCAGAATGGCACTTATCAGCAAAACAACACAGAATAAGTGCTGGCGAGGATGTGGAGAAAAGGGAACCCTTCTGCACTGCTGGTGGGAATGCAGACTGGTGCAGCCACTGTGGAAAACAGTTTGGAGATCCCTAAAAAATTTAGAAATGAAACTGCCCTTTGACCCAGCCATTCCACTTATATCCCAAGGACACCATATCACTGACTGAAAAAAAGAAATGCACCCCCATGTTTATGGCAGCATTGTTCAGAATAGCAAAGATCTGGAAACAGCTCAAGTGTCGGTCAGTGGATGAGTGGATTAAAAAGCTTTGGTACATATATACAATGAAATACTATGAGGTTATGAAAAAGAAGAAAATACTACCTTTTGCAACAATATGGAGGGACTGGAAAGTATTATGTTAAGTAAAATAAGCCAGGCGGAGAAAGAAAAATATTATATGATATTACTCATTTGAGAAATTCAAGAACAATGAGAACTGAGGAATGGAATTTAGAAAGAGGAGGTATCAAAGGGACCAGAGGAAAAGAGGACAGAAGGAAAGGGGATGATAGGATGGGATGATAAACCTAAAGGGAAGAGGGAGGGTGCTTTCGGAAGGGGGTCATGGGAGATGTTGAAGGAAATATGGGGGAGCGGGTGCATTTGGGGTGACCCTAGAATCTATGTAAACACAATTAATTAATTAATTAAAAAATTCCAACAAACAAACAAAAAAAACATTTCTACACATTAAAACTTACAAGGTAACACAATAGTAAAAATATCACTCTAGATATTAAAAGATATTCCTATATTTCCCATTGTTCACCTGCCATTTCTTTGTTCAGAGATATATATTAACTACAAGCTTTCAGGAAGGGAGGGGTAGTTTTCATGGTGACAGATGCCTGTAAATGGCCCTTTAATATAAGAAAAGGTTTATTTAATTTTTCTCTTCCTATACCTGGCTACCTATTCACCCATTTCTTCATAGGTTGGGGGAAAGTCAGAGAATTTAAGTCTCCTTCCTTCTTGCTTTTACAACACAATGCCATCGGCTATCTTAGTTTTATGCTAATCACACAAATACAGAGATCATTTACAAAATCTCTCTGTACGCCTAGGCCAAATTAATAAAATGTTCTTTAAGTTTCCTAAAATATTAATATTAATTTTGTAGCCTTTGGTACCTTACAACAATCCCCACTGGTTCTATTTCCTAAGTCAAATCCTTGACTTAATTTTACTGATGAGCATACAGCTGTTGTCTAGGAACATTAACTTGTAACAGATATTTAACAAACTGCATTAATAGTTCACTAATGAAAAAAATATTACTGATTGATTTTCTATAAACCTTTTGCATAAACCTTTTGCAACTTCCATAGAATTAACTGGCTTTTATAACAATTTACTTTTAGTCAGAACTCTTAATTTAAAACCTTTAACTTTTAGTGACAATTAAGTTGACTTTCTTTTTACCGTAGCTTTGCTTTTCCCCAGGTCTGATTAAAAACGAAGTCCTTAGTGAGTTTCTTCATATATTAGCCATACATAGACCAACTAAGCTTCTGGTTTGTGGCTGGAGTAAGGCACATAGTCTTTCTCAGGGTTAACTTACAGGGGTTGGTGGGGTCAGTCTCTATCATCCACGAGGGTGTCTCCGTTGGGTTTGCAGGCTTCAAATGGCTATGATGGACCCAGGCAGGTATGCCCTCCACCTTGGCAGCAGTGGGATTTGTTAGGATCATGGTGTGTGGACCCATCACGTGAGAGTCAGTCCTTGGGTGATGTACTTGATTTTCTAATAATGCTGGAAGTGCCTCTTGGACAGTCTTTTGAACAGCTTGCTGAGTAACCAGTAAATCCTGCAAGTACTTAAGGAAGGGGTAGTTACGTTTCTTTTACTATTTGATTCATGTAATTTATTCGCCTTGAACGTTTGGGTACCTGTGGGTACAATGTAACTTCAAATTAGCTTCTAATTAATATTTGGTTTCTTTCCTACTAGCTTTGAGATTGTGGATACAAATGTAGGTCCAACACTAGAAGGGACAAGCTAAACCTGGAAAGAATTCTATATAACAACCTTCTAACAATTGTTAATTATCTTATTTAGGTCTATTTCTAAATATTTACCTGAGAAAATTTTTTTCTTCCCTGTTTTAAAATTTTTTCTAATTGGTTTCAAATAAACTTTTAGCAATAAGTGTCCCAAAACTCCACTGGTTCTGGGTGGCATCTATTTATTTGAATTACTATGTTCTAATTTTGAGGCAGACTAAAAAACATACAATTAACAATAAAATTCAAATAGCTTATGTTAACAAATAATATAACAAGTGTCTTAATACAATAAAGTGACTAAAGCCTATTAGATTATTAAACAAAAATAAAATTCTAACTAATATAACAGGATTTAAAATAAAATTCTTACAGTTACAAATGTTCTTAACATGTTAACATATTTTCACTAAATCTATGTTGACACTACTGCTGCTTTATATTATTTACAAATGTAACCCAATTTTTATTTCAGTCTGAGAAATGTTCTAAAGAGCATGAGTCATACATATTCAGGAAAAGTCTACAAGGCACTGAAACTGTGGTCAAATTTCTAACCTTTGCAGCTAGAGTTTAAGTCCTGATGATTACTGCTTTAAACTGGAATTAGGATCAGGTCCCAGCCTACAATAGGCATGGGGGCATTGAGACAAGAGAAATGAAGGAGACACTATACATTAAATAAAGCAACAAAAATCAGATTATCATTACCCCCAGTAAAGATCTTTGAGGGATAAATAAAACTTAAATATTCAGGCAAGACATAGTAAATGCCCTTGTGTTCACAAGAAATGAGATCAGTTTTACCTGCTACTTGGAAGAAATGCTTTAGGCTCATAAACTGTGTCATGAGATGGGGCCAACCTTCAATCCTTCAGTGGCAAATTCCAGCAGGCTAGGCAAGGTCAGGTCACAGGTAGCTGAAAAGGGCTGGAAGAGACTGAACCCTCCCTCTGTGGAGCAAGTGGGCAACTTACCTTTTCATGTCCTTTTTCCACAGCAAAGACATGTCCGCTGGTGGGGCTGAGAAGCCTGGCAGGCCTCAGCTCAGTGACCTTTCTTTCTACTCTTGAAGCAGGGCCCAAATGAATCCTATGAAGCCCCGTTGGGGCTCTGGAGCCTTTAAGGCTGTATGCCAAAAGCTGGTATTTTCCTGATTTCCTTTGGGCCTTATTTGCCTTTTCTGTTTCTATCTTGGTCATTATAGACCTTAAAAGCCATACTCAGAAGATCTTGCTGAGGGGCTTGAGAGCCCTTTTCTGTCTATATAAACTCTTGGAAGAAGACAAAAGATAGCGTTATTAGCTGGATTAAATTAAGAAAAACAGGTTTTGGTGCCTCCTTTAGAATTCCAGAGTCTCTTTGCTGCTGAATAATCCAGTACATTAGCATTCAAAAGAAATTTTAACAAAAGCATGATAAAGTAGATTTACAGGAGCTCCAGAATATGACTCCTTTCTCTTATATTACCTAACATTGTTTCAAAGTGATAATAAACTAAACATTATATAAAATGACATTATTAACAACTCCTAATATTTAAACTAAGATTCTAATATTACAGGGTTATAAAATAGCAAATAAAGAATTAACAAAAAGGCTTTTGAAATAACATATACATTTTAACATGGAAAATACCCCCCCCCTTTTTTTTACACAATAGTGGAGGGCAAACAATAAGTCACCACTCCTAACCCAGTGGTTGGAAAACCTATTAGTTAATAAAGTCAATTACTATCAGTACAATAACTGCACTTTCTTTTAAGAGCCAAATTATAAATGTAAAAGATATATGTAGGCACCTTCCCTACTGAGGCGGCGCCCACACTTAGCACTCCATTGGAGAGCTATACCCAAGAGGCCTTATGTAGCCCATGAGCTGTTTACAAATGGCAGTTTGCCAACCAGAGTTCTTAGGAGAGGGAAAAAGGAAGAGACATTCAATGTGTCTGTCCCTCTTTGCACAACTCCAGGGCTGACTTGAACCCTAGCCTGGCAATGGGGCGAGGCTAAGGGCTCAGTCCCAAAGCAGCACTTTCTCATGGCTCCTGTTCTCCTCTCCTTTGCCGGATTGGATTAGGGACACGGTTGCTATGGGAGAGGTGGCACTGATGGGCGGGCATTGGGACCTAGTATATCCAAAAGCCAAGCTGAGTTTCATTCACTCTCCCCCCCCCTCCCCGGCAGCTGTTTAGCATTATTTCTTATAATAAAAGCAGCAAATAAAAATACAATTTAATAAATTTACCTTCCTACCAGTGCGCTTTAGCCTATATGAGGCTTCTAATTTTTCCCACAATTCCCTGAAAAATCTTTTTGTAATTTTTCCTATTTTTTTGGCTAATGCAGTGGGTCTCCCTTATGAACTTCATGCCTTCTATGTAACTGAGAGACCTGGAGAGACTCCAACATCTCCTTGGCCTTGTGGGAGAGTGTTGAAATTTTTCTCTAATTTTTATACCAGTGAAGGGCAACAAGCCACTATTCCAAATAAGCCACAGAGGGCTTATTTCTAATAATTCTATTCCCTATAATCCTATTACTCACGTTTCTATTACTCCTTTTGGAGCTGAAATTTAATTTAAGAAATTGCCAATTAATTAGCAAGGTCCACACCTTCAGTTTGTTAATTTCTAAATTCTTTTTCTCTCCTTTAAGATTTTTCTAAAGCAAAGTTCTAATTTTTAATACTATTTCTACCCTGTATTTTCCAAATGGGCAAAACTTCTTTTGGTCAGTAGGTGGATTTCTATTCTATATTTTAGTTATCTCATCTTTTTTTTTTTTTTTTAACAGGGACACAGAGAGAGTCAGAGAGAGGGATAGATAGGGACAGAGACAAAACAGAGAGAGAGGTGAGAAGCATCAATCATTAGTTTTTCGTTGACATTTTGACACCTTAGTTGTTCATTGATTGCTTTCTCACATGTGCCTTGACCGCGGGCCTTCAGCAGTCCGAGCAACCCCTTGCTGGAGCCAGCGACCTTGGGTCCAAGCTGACGAGCTTTTTGCTCAAGCCAGATGGGCCTGCGCTCAAGCTGGCAAGCTCAGGGTCTCGAACCTGGGTCTTCCGCAAACCAGTCCAACGCTCTATCCACTATGCCACCGCCTGGTCAGGCTCTCATCCTTTCTGTACCGCTCTTTCTCTGCACTGCACACAGCAAGCTGAATCCTAGTCTAACCATTTGTCTGGAGGTGGCAGTGGGGCTCACCTCTTGACATTGGCCTTTTGCTTGATGTTTGCCTTCTGCTTGGGTGCACTGTGGTGGCGAGGACAGGAGTGCTTGCAGCTAGAGGAGGAGGAGGCATGTCCATGTTCACCTCTCTGCAGCTGCACCCCCACTCTGTCGTTCTGCACACCACACCTCCCCACTTGGCTTTTCTCTTCTGTCATTTAAATCGTTTGTTTGCCAGCCCTTTTCCCTAGAGGCTGGAGAAACACTTTCCAGGCCGTATTCCCTATTGCAATACACACATTGATTTTTTCCTGAGTTCTAATTTTTTCTCTTGAATCCCTTTTCTGTCTTAGATATAAATCTGGCCAGACTAGAAAGACATATCACCCTTTCTGTATTGAGCAAGTTTTTAGCCATTGTGGCAGATCTAATGTTAAATTTAGCCATTGATCAATGTGTGGAAACTGATCAGGGTAGCCTAGATCCTCAGTTACAATATTCCAGACTTCCTCTACTAGCCAGAGATTAAAGGTCCCAATCAATGGCTATCCTATTCCTAAAATCAGCCATTCTGATTCACAGAGATAGTATAGCCTTTTCTTGGACCATTTAATTCTGTATTTATGGCCGTCTTCATAAGCTTCTTGAAAATGCTTTAAAAGACAACTTAATGGGTTTTTTTTGTGAACTGGCCCCTCCTCCCATATTTAATAGCCAAGGTTACTAATTACAAAGTTAAAACTACTTCAGAAAAATCCAGAAATTAGTGTCCTGATAAAAACAAAATGATAAGACAGATCATTAACTAGCACCCAGAATTAAAGGTGTTTGACTCTAGGGATATTAATTATTACACTAAACCAAGGGAAGAAGCCAACAGAAAAGAACAATTTCTTTCATAGGAGAAACCTAATAGGTCCTCTTGAAGTCAGAGATTCTGAATCAAAGAGAAGATATGTAGTGGATCAGCGGAGAGGGGTCCAAACCATGAAATGTCATGGGAGTTCTCTCGAAGAAACGAAGAAAATCTACAGTATATACAAGTCACCATTTGAGATTGTTTTTTAGTCAGAAGCTTCCAATTTTAACACAAAAGACTGAAGCCAGGCTTTAAAACAGACACATTTTAGACACTAGACAAAACTTACACACACACACACACACACACACGTGTGCGTGCGCGCACGCACTTTTATAAATGAGAGAAGGGCTCCCTTCATGGCCTTTTAGGTGTAATGTAGGTCGCATCCCTGCAAGGACTTTAAACTTAAACTCAGGAAAAAAATGACTAAGATCTCAACAAACACAGAGAAGTCTCTGGAAGTTCGAGGCGAGATTAATCAATCCAGGCTAGCTCAATCTCCACTGATTCAGTGCTATGCAAGACTGACATCCTGGATGAACTCAATCTCCACTATGCTTTCCTAGAGCACAAACGATGTTCCCACTATATTTCTTTAGAGAACCCGATATCTCTGAAGGTCTGAGGCAGAACTGGTGGACCTGGTCCACTCAGTTCTTACAAATGTCTCTCCAGAGTATGAGCAGATATCCCTTAGAGTCTGAGGCAGGACCTAGAAACTCTCCACCGACGTCTCGGTCTTGGAGAGTGTACTGTGAACATGTCGACCACATCTGTTCTCTTTCACTGTACCCACTGCAGAACAGAAAAGCAAGCATAAAGACATACAGAGGAAAGCTAGCATTCAGTAAAGCAAAAAGAGTTTCTTTACTTACCTCCTTGAGTTCTCTGCCGATTAGTCCAAATTGTCAAATTTGGGAAGTGGGAGTGTCTACTGGGGAACTGTTCAAACTCACAGGAAAACCTGGAGCCCCAAGAACATTTCAGGTGGCGCACCTCTCCTCGGGACTCAAGTGGAACTGGTAGCCTCCCTGAGAGACCAGCCGATTCGAGGTGCCTCTAACCAGTGAAGCGACACACCATAGGCATTGCATGGGCACCTGTAAAGCCAGTGGCCAAGGCCACCAACAGGGCCGCCTGGCTAGTGCAGGTTCGCATTAGATTCAGACAGTCAGTAATGAAACAATGGAGCCAAGAATTGGTGAGTGTTGGGCAGATAAAATATATTATGCTCACTTTGTTAAAGATGGTGCTGCCCACATGGAAGTTCGTTGATATTAATGTGTGTTCTGGAACAGGCTGTGGGCAGGCCGGGTCATTATAGCCTAAGGCTTAGTTTAAGAGTAAGCTCTTCTCCACACCCTTGACTGATTGGATGATGTAGGGTGGTGCACTCTCCTGAGGAATCCCATTATACAGAGACTTCCTTGTTTGTATAATTGGATTAAAGGTTTTGAGTCTATGCTATAAAGTGGGAGAGACCAGTAGCTTGATCTCTCTCTTGGTATTAGAGAGGAGAGCAGATTAAGGCCACATGGAGGCCAGGAGAAGCAGCCAAGATGGCAGAGTGCTGAGGAAGAAACCATTTTGTTAAGAGTTTGTGCAGGAGGAGATGGGAAATAGAGGTGAATAAGTCTGGTGAGCTAGAAACCTTTGATTCTAGGAAACTCGGATAAGTCAGTAGCTTAGTGAGCACTGAATGAGTGGGTTTTGGAGCCCAGTGTGGGTTTTTGCTTGCCCACAGGGTGCAAGCTAGAATTAAAGCTGATGGCTCACCAGTTTTTGGCTCCTGTGTTTCATTACCGACTGTACAAATCAAATGTGAACCTGCGTGGGCCAGGCTGCTGTGATGGTGGCTGCGACTACTGGCTTTACAGTGAGCCATCAGCTTTAATTCTAGCTTGCACGTGGTGGGCAAGCAAAAACACACACTGGGCTCCAAAACCCACTCATTCAGAGCTCACAAAGCTACTGACTTATCCGAGTTTCCTAGAATCAAAACGTTTCTAGCTCACCAGACTTATTCACCTCTGTTCCCCATCTCCTTCTCCATCACAAACTCTGCACAAACTGGCTTCTCCCTCAGCACTCCGCCATCTTGGTTACTTCTCCTGGCCTCCACATGGCCTTAATCTGCTCTCCTCTCTAATACTAACCTCAGGAACCAAGAGAGCAAGCTCCAGGTCTGGCCCACTTTATAGCGTAGATTCAAACCTTTAATCCAATCTACAAACAAGGAAGTCTCTGACACAAACTCACTTATCTGAAACATACTGGGAGGATTCCTCATGAGAATGCACCACCCTACATTATGCAATCAGTCAAGGGTTTGGGGAAAAGCTTACTCTTAAAACTTGCATGTGGGCAGAGCCCTCTTTAACAAAGTGAGCATAATATATTTTATCAACCCAACAGCACCAAATGTTGTAAAGTACCCAAACCACAATTCCGTGGGTTTTTGTAGGAGCATGTAGTCCAAATAAGTTTTTGAAAAGTTTATTAAAGGAGGAAATTTATTAAATATATATTACATGGGGCCACCGTCCCAAATTGTGTGTATCATCAGTATTCTAGAGGTTGGTTATATATCCTTAATTATACATGGGCGGGAAAAAGCATGACATCACAACCTTTGTCTTTACCTACATAGGTTTGGGAAAAGGATGAAGGGAGGGGGGATGAGACACAATTCGTTAGCAAGTTTATAACATCTGTTTATAAAATTCATAGAAAAAGTTTCTACACATTAAAACTTTCAAGGTAACACAATAGTAAAAATGCCACTCTACATATTAAAAGATAATCCTATATTTTCTAGTGTTCACCTGCCATTCCTTTGTTCAGAGATATATATTAACTACATGCTTTTAGAAAGGGAGGGATAGTTTACATGGGGTCAAATGCCTGTAAATGGCCCATTAATATAGAAAAGGTTTAATTTAATTCTTCTCTTCCTACACCTGGCTAGCTATTCACCCATTTCCTCATAGATATGGGGAAAAGTCAGAATTTAAGTCTCTTTCCCCCTTGCATTTACAACACAATGCCATCGGCCATCTTGGTTTTATCCTAATCATACAAGTACAGAGATCATTTACAAAATCTCTCTGTACGCCTAGCCCAAATTAATAAAATGTTCTTTAAGCTTCCTAAAATATTAATATTAATTCTGTAGCCTTTGGTAACTTACAACAGTATGATTACAAAACAAAAAATTTAATAAACATTAATACATACATTTTTTTTCTTCTTTTTATTAATTTTAATGGGGTGACATTAATAAATCAGGGTACGTATGTTCAAAGAAAACATTTCCAGGTTACCTTATCCAATTATGTTGCATACCCATTACCCAAAGTCAAATTGTCCTCTGTCACCTTCTATCTGGTTTTCTTTGTGCCCCTCCCCTCCCACCTCTACCATTCTTTCCTCCCTCCCCCCACCCCGTAACTACCACACTCTTGTCCATGTCTCATAGTCTCACTTTTATGTCCCACCTATGTATGAAATCATGCTGTTCTCACTTTTTTTCTGTCTTAATTATTTCCAAGGTCATACATTTAAAACCACATATCAGAATTAGTTAAAGATCAGCACACCTCTTTTAGAAGGGAAGTACTTTAGATACTAGGCCCATTTGTGCTATAAACCCTTCCCCAACTATAGAAGTCAGGTTCCCCAAAGAAACAGAAATAGGCCTGACCAGGCGGAGGCGCAGTGGACAGTCCGTCGGACTGGGATGCGGAAGACTCAAATTTGAGATCCCGAGGTCACCAGCTTGAGCGTGGGCCCATCTGGCTTGAGCAAAAAAGCTCACCAGCTTGGACCCAAGGTCGCTGGCTCCAGCAAGTGGTGGCTTGGTCTGCTGAAGGCCTGAAGTCAAGGCACGTGTGAGAAAGCAATCAATGATCAACAATGATGTCGCAACGGCAATGAAAAACTAATGATTGATGCTTCTCATTTCTCTCTGTTCCTGTCTGTTCCTATCTATACCTCTCTCTGACTCTCTCTGTCCCTGAAATAAATAAATAAATAAATAAATAAATAAACAAATAAATAAATAAATAAAACATTAGAAAAAAAAGAAACAGAAATAGTTTACTCGGTTGTAGAGGCTGGTAAGTCTGAAATGTGTAGGGCAAGACCATAGATTGAAAACTCTGTTATTGGAACAAACTGGAGTTCAAGTTATTCATAGCTGCCAATCAATCAGAGAGACGAGATTGGAGAGGTATAAGAGTGTCTTTTTCTACCCGGGCTGGCTAGCTCAGGGGTAGAGTGTCAGCCTGGTGTGTGAATGTCCCGGGTTTAATTTCTGGCCAGTGTACACAGGAGAAGCATCCATCTGCTTATTCATCCTTCCCCCTTTCTTTTCTCTCTCTCTCTTCCCATTCTACAGCCAAGGCTCCATTTGGGCAAAGTTGGCCCAGGCGCTGAGGATGGCTCCATGTCCTCCGCCTCAGGTGCTAGAATGGCTCTGGTTGCAACAGCGCAATGTCCCAGATGGGCAAAACATCGCCCCCTAGTGGGCTTGCTGGGTCAATCCTGGTCAGGCACATGTGAGAGTCTGTCTCTCTGCTTCTCTGCTTCTCACTTCAGACAAATACAAAAAAAAGTGTCTTTTATTCAAATTGCCAGCAATCTGAGAAAGCAGAGAGCCTATAGTGCTTTCAAATCCTGCCTGAACAACCAGATAATATAATTTGGGGGATATTAATTCATACTATTTCCTAGTTTTTAAAGCTCTGAGTCATTCTTTGAGAGTAGGGTTTAGGGAAATCCTTTCAGTAAAAATTTTACGTACCTTTCCCAATTACATAAATGGTCTTTTCTACTTACAGTAAAGACTGAAAAATTAGGACTGGAAGAGACCCAAGTGATAATCTGGTTCCATTTCTCTTCTTTTCTTTTCTCTTTTCTTTTTTCATTTCTTTCTTTTTTCTGTGAGAGAGACAGAGAGAGAGACCCAGATAGGGACAGACAGACAGGAATGGAGAGAGATGAGAAGAATCAATTCTTTGTTGAGGCATTTTAGTTGTTCATTGCTTGCTTTCTCATATGTACTTTGATGGGGAGGTCAGGAACTACAGCAGTCCAAGTGGCCCCTTGCTCAAGCCAGCGACCTTGGGTTCAAGCTGTTGAGCTGTGTTTAAACCAGATGAGCCTGAATTCAAGCCGGCAACCTCAGGATTTTGAATCTGGGTCCTCTCTGTCCCAGTCCAACACTCTATCAATTGTGCCACTGCCTGGTCAGACTCGTTTTTGCTTTTCTTTATTTTCTTTTTTCTTGTATTTTTCAGAACAGGAGTTCAAGTCATGTCAGTGAAATAGTACAAACCATACTCCAGATCACCTTATTTTTGTCTAATTTACTTTCTATTATTTAAAAATAAAATGTTTTTCAGTCCTTCAAAAGAAAGATCAAAATCTTGGGCAATTAAAGGACAATAAAAGAGTGACATAGAACAGGACAGATAGTGTTATTCTTGGAGATGTGTATCGGGGGCAATAACACTAGGATGTGTTTATCTATAATAAATAAATAAATGTAATGTAGGCCACATATATAATTTAAAAAATTTCTAGTATCTACCAGAAAAAAAATGAAAAGAAACAAAAGGAGCTAATAGCCCAAATTTGATCTTTTCAACATTTAATCAGTATTTAAAAAATTATTTATGAGATGTTTTGTATTTCCCTTTTTTTAAACAAAATAACCTCATTTGGCTGGTAGCTACCATTTTCAACAGCACTGCTTAAGAACAGCAAGTTTCAACTAGTGTGCTACAGCATTTTTAAAACATATATCCCTGACTATTTAGTCAGGAACACTGACCTCTTTTCCTTAGATTGTCAAATAAAAAATTTAAAATAATGACTATAGCCAAGCTAACACAATAGCCATTCTTAGTGAATGAATCAAAATTATATCTATTTTTTTTGTCAGATCAGCAAAAAACATCATTATTTTTGGTGTATTGCAAAATTTTAGTAATTAGTTTATGTGTGCTGTAAGATGGAAAAGGTTGAAAATCACTTCTCTAGAACAATGAGGAAATCTGAAATAGAGTTTCCTACTACACTGCTCACAAAAATTAGGGGATTAGGGAATGTGGAGGTACTCCAGTACTTTCAGCCTTTTGTATAGTGCATTTTCACCAATGAAATAAAAGTTGGTTTTACATCTCATTTGCATAATCAAACAACTTTCTTTGACTTATTGTTTGCTCTTCTGATGTTCTTGTTTAATAAAAAAAAAAAACAAATGCTTCTTTTTTTATCGCTTCATGTTCATATTGAAATATCCCTTAATTTTGTGAGCACTATACTTTCAATGATTCAATAGTCTAATAAATGCACATTATTCATTTATTCAAAAACAGGCCATTGACTAACTGCAACAAAATTGTCATTAAATGTGTCAGGTTGATTCTAAGTCAAGGCTGGCTACAGTGGAGTTTCAGTGGGCTCTGAAAAGATGTTTAATTATTTGTGATCACCAACTTGAATTTCTAAAAATTTTATCTTTGAATCTTTGTTTTGTAAGTAGTCATGTGTGACTATCAATGTGTCTGAAACTTGCCACCTGTCTTTCCAGCAGGTTCCCTGTTGCCTTTCTGCTCCACCATGGCTGTACGCGAGAGCCCCAGCATCGTCTGCCCTCACCTGGCTAGTGCCAATGCAGCAGAGGCATCACGGCATTAAATAACAATGAAAACCACCAGGACAGTGGCACAGACAGACTGTGAAAGGAGAAGTAAGTTTGTTTCCTGTTATAAATTCAGGGCTCCATGTTTTAATTTTTCACTGGACCCTGCCAATTATGTAGCTAACCATAACTATTTTTATTTCTATTACTATTAACTGTTTTGTTACACTTGCAATTGAACAAAATTTAGTGTGTGTGAGGGATTTGTAATAAAGGCAGTTTGATAGACAGCCTCTTTTATTTATTTATGTATTTATTATAATTTTATTTAGAAAATAAAATTCAATAGGGTGAAATTAATCAACAAGAATACATAGGTTTCAAATAAACATTTCTATAGCATTTGAACTGTTGATTATGATGTGTACCCATCACCCAAATTCAAATCATTTTTCACACTGTATATTTGCCCCTCTTTACTCCTGTCTTCCTCAAACCCCTCCTTCTGGTAACCATTTCACTTTCATCTGATTTACTTATTTCACTCAGCATAATGTTCTCAAGGTCCATTCATGTTGTTGTAAATGTCACTATGTTATCATTTCTTATGGCTGAGTAGTATTCCCTTTTATGAATGTTCCATGTCTTCTTTATCCAATCCTCTATCAAGGGACACTTTGGTTGTTTCTATGTTTTGGCCACTGTAAATAATGCTGCAATGAACATGGGGGTGCATGTGTCTTTATGTATCTATGTTTTCACGTTTTGGGAGTAGATACCCAGTAGAGGAATTGCTGGGTCATATGGTAGTTCTACTCTTAATTTGTTAAGGAATCACCATACTTTCTTTCGTAATGGCTGTATCAGTTTACATTCCCACCAGCAGGGAATTCGGGTTCCTTTATTTTGAAAAACTCTTTTAAAAAATGTGATACATGTAAATTGTATCAAGTTGGAGATATATATTTTATCACATGGATAAAGTAACAAACTGGGTCTTTGATATAGAAAATATTGGGGGTGATATGTTGACTTGATGTGTTATAAACATTGACTTGATATGTTATAAAACACCTAAATCAGTCAACTCAAAATGCTGTCAACTGAGCAGGTGTTAGAGGAGAACAATTATATTTTGGTTAGTTTTACATGATATAACCAGTTAATTACTAAAGTTTCACTATGTTGACTATTACACTGTCATCCTATAAACATTGTCTGACTGAATAAAGTTATATTTAATGAAGTTTGTCATCTTATAGAGGCAATGATTTAGTGACCAGAGCTATGGGACAATCTTTTAACTTGTGATTAGTAGGAATAAAATAAAACAAAAATTATATCAAACTAAAAAGTTTTTGCACAGCTAAAGACTATAAGTACAGAATAAAAAGACAAACCACACAATGGGAGAACATATTCGACAGCACATCTGATAAGGGGTTAATAACTAAAATTTATATAGGACTTATAAAACTCAACAACAGGAAGACAAACAATCCAATTAAAAAATGGGCAAAAGAAATGAATAGAAATTTCTCCAAAGAGGACATACAGATGGCCAATAGGCATATGAAAAAATGCTCAACATCACTAATCATTAGAGAAATGCAAATTAAAACCACAATGAGATATCACCTCACACCAGTAAGAATGGCACTCATCAGCAAAACAACACAGAATAAGTGCTGGCGAGGATGTGGAGAAAAGGGAACCCTTCTGCACTGCTGGTGGGAATGCAGACTGGTGCAGCCACTGTGGAAAACAGTTTAAAGATTCCTCAAAATATTAAAAATCGAACTGCCTTTTGACCCAGATATCCCACTTATAGGAATATAACCTAAGAACACCATAACACTGTTTGAAAAGAAGAAATGCACCCCCATGTTTGTGGCAGCATTGTTCACAATAGCGAAGATCTGGAACCAGCCCAAGTGTCCGTCAGAAGACGAGTGGATTAAAAAGCTTTGGTAAATATATACTATGAAATACTACTCATCCATAAGAAAAGAAGACATCGGATCATTTATAACAAAATGGATGGACCTTGATAACATTATATGAAGTGAAATAAGTAAATCAGAAAAAAAGAAAAACTGAGAACAGCATGATTTCATACATAGGTGGGACATAAAAGTGAGACTATGAGACATGGACAAGAGAGTGGTGGTTACGGGGTTGGGGGTGGGAAGGAAGGGTGGGATAGGGAGGAGGGGAGGGGCACAGGGGAAACCAGATAGAAGGTGACAGAGGACAATTTGACTTTGGGTGACGGGCATGCAACACAATTGAATGATAAGACAACCTGGAGATGTTTTCATTGTACATATGTACCCTGATTTATTGGTGTCACCCCATTAAAATTAATAATAATAAAAAAAATTAAAAAAAAAATAAAACAAAAATTATGAGATACTACTAATCTATCAACCAAAAAGTAGTAGAGCTACATTACTAGGCATTTGGGGGAAAAGTGGCAAAACCTGAAACAAACAGTTCCATGAGCACACAAGCAGACTGATGTTCTGGGAGGCCTGTTGTGTGCGACAGTACCAGGAAGGTGTGAGTGCAGCTTGTGCCCTTAGTGGAGCAAAGCTAATGAAGGGGCTCCAGCTTGCTGGACCAGCCAGCCTTAAGAAGGGTTTTCTTTCCTTACTTGAAGACTCTAATAGTTCAGCCTGACAATCTTAACATCCCCTTGAATTCTAGGAGTCTGTGATCCATAAAAACACAAACAGAAATGGACTAAGAATGTGGGTCATTTTCCCAGTGCAGAAGAACCACCTCTATCTCACTAACATGTGTTCACCTGAGAGTTGGAGAAGCAAGCACCACACTTAAGGATACCCTCTTGGGCGGCTTTCTATTCAGTGTTTTATGAGAGACAATCCTAGGGTGGTTTTCCTTTTAGTGTATGGGTTTTCTTTCTTTCTCTCCACCTCCTCATTGTCCTTCTTTTTTTGTCAGTGTTGTTTAAGGCTTTAGATTAATATCTCGTTCGGAGCATTAATTCCTGGCTTTCAGAAATCTGAGCTTTGGTGGCATCTATTTTCACCACCATAGTCTTTATCACATACATTCTTTGGAAAGCTAAGTAGTTAAATTTAACTCGGCATACAAAGTTTGTTTCCAGGAGATTGCCAGGAACCTCCAGAGATGGCTTCGAAGGTCTCCTCTCACTAACTTTTATAACCCTAGTCTTCCTGGTTGCCATCTGTTTTCTCCCATATTTGTAACTATTTGAACATTTTTGAAAACTTAGTTTGGAGATTAAAAATTAACTCCTTTTAGGCAATTGAAAAGGACCAAGTGAGAAAATGGCTGATCACAGGGATCTGATTGAGGCCTTTCTAGACTGTGGGTTGTAAGTCCTCTTGCCAGCATGTGTTAGTGCACTCCATTACCCCGTGCTAAATGCAACAGCTCAGGTCCTTCAGGGTACATTATATGACATAATCCATTTTTAATGCCTTGTGTCAGGCATTCCTGCTGCCCTTTAACCCATCTTTATAATAAGACAAAAGTAATATTTTAGGGTAACAGTTAATAAATAATGTGACTTTTCCAATCAGACTTTTCACTAAAATATTATTATGTTTTGGCAGATTCATTACTGTAGAGACATCAAGATCTGATGAAACATTCTCTAATTCTCCCACAAGTACATTTCCAAGAGTTACTTTCTTTTAATTTAATTCTCCCACTCTGAAAGTATACTGTCCATTGCAATTATTGAATGAGCATTTAATCTCATGTAACTAGGCATTTTAATCTCTTCTTATGGAGAGATAATGAAAAGATCCTGATATTGTTCTGAATGGACACATTACATCCCAACCTAGTGAATCAAAGTTTGCTTTGTTCTCATAATTATAAGTTAAGACAAACCAAGTCTTCAGGCACTTTGCTGCCATGGCTACCCCACCTTATCACAGGTGGGTAAATGTTCAGAACACAGGCTATTGAGTAAATAGGCTCCCAGATCTTTCTTGGGCAGAGGTGAGCCAGGAGATAGAGAATCGCGAGAGAAGTTTTCACAGTTGTCATGGTCGCTTGACTTAGAGTCCATAGTATTTGTTCCAAAGCAGTGAGTCTTCTCACTCTTTAAGTGCTGTGCTGCCGAGGGAGCTACTTGGACCACTTTCAAACTGCGAGGATTGACTTTGTTATTTTATAGCATTTTCGTATTGATCATTTCAAAATTTTAGTTATAATATTAGTATTACATTAATATGAAGTAAAAGATAATTCATAAAGTTTGAAACTTCTTAACATCAATACCATTTCTTGATTTTTCCTTTCATTACTGTATGTCCTTTGTACATAGAATGTCATGTTACAAGGATTTTCTACCCTGAATGTTTACAATGTACATAAATTTTAACTTATTTTTAACTCTGCTTATGGAAAGACCACATTTCAAAAGAACAAATGGACCATTGTAAAGAGTTGCATTTAAGGAAAAGACATGTAATAGTTTATTTAAGATGGTTTAGCAAATATTGTCTAGAAAGTCTAGAAAAGACACCTGTGATACATACACTCCTTTGCTTTCAAAGCTGTGCTTTGCTTTCAAAGCTGTGGTGAATGAATACTATTCCTGGAGATAAAGGAGCCTAACTACTTGGCATCACTTGCTCTTCCCATGTGACCGTCTCCACCGTAATCAGACACTGCAATTATAATGGCTTCATGATATGTGGTGTCCCAAGCCAGGACTTCGAACCAATTGCTCCACTCTCCTGCCTCCTTATCTCAGATTTGAGCATGTCAGTTGCTTTTGTAGTCCCGTGTGTGTATTGGTACATCCCTTCATCTCTGAAATTGTCCTCACACGCAATTGAACCCTTGCCTTCCAGACCCTCCTCTCCGCCTCTCGACAACCTCTGGACACCCTTTCACTTGGCTGTCAGAATAATGAAGGTTTGATTTCAATACTTTGCCTCATTTCTCTGTTCACTGCTCTGCAGGTTAATGCAGATTCCAAACTTCAACAAGCAGCTGTTAAACATGTCATTAACACTGCTTGGGCTGCAAATGAGACTCTGCTACTGGGATTACTCTGTGAGCTATAGTTTTGTGATGAGCTTTGTCAATCACAGCTGACCTGCTGTGTACCGAATGGAACTCAGATTATCTTCTTTCTTCTTCTGACTCTTGCCATTTTTTTCACAAAGAATTACTATTCTATTCCCTGAAAGATTGATTACTTGCACAAATAAGAGGGTCTGAGACATTAATACAAAATTCACAGGCTTTTATCTCAAATCTGAAACTCCCTCTACATTTCCTCCTAGTAATTATATTAGAATTGTGTACATTAGGAATTGCCCTCTGATTACTATGAAACTAGGTTTGTCATGACAAAAATGAGCTTAAGTCTTGTTTTTTGGAAAATGATCAGTACAGTGCACTGGATGAGAGAGAAGGAGATTAAATCCAACTTGCTTTCATCCATGAATGCTTTCATCTCTTTTTTAAACACAGGAAATGATTACCACTGCTATAAGCTACAGTTCATATGAGTGAAAAAGGATAAGAAAATATTGAAAATTCTGTAACCAACAGTAGGGCATAATATAGGTTCCTGATATGCTCCGAGAGACATGTACTTTATTTTTCTATACTGCCAATGTCAAGAGTTTCGTATTTTAAAGGGATTCTTACCTTGAGGTATGACATTACAGACTGAAGAATAAACAAATTGAGGTGTTTTATTTTTTATTTGATTCAGTTTGGTTATCATGGAAAATTAGACAGAAGATAGTATTTACAAAACTTAATAACTATATATATGCTATAGCGCAGTGTCAATTTATGTTTATAATTTATAAAAGAGAGAAGGTAGAGCACTCATTGTATTATATTTTCTAACATGTTATACAGGAGACAGAGATTTTTTTTTAAAGCAGTGACCACAAACTATTGATCTTTGTATCCCTGATGTCTAGTATGCTGTAGCTACTTGATAATTATTTAGTGAATGAATGAATAAGCAAGTTACCAAAAGTCAACTTCAGATTAAAGAAATAAACATTGTTTTAGCCATCCATGTAGAGAAACATTGTCTGTGCCCTTTCTCTCTGTTTCATATACACACACTCATATAGACACGCATACACACCCTAGCAATGCTTATATGTCAATTTACTTCCCAAATCAGTATCTCTGATGGGTAGAGTAGATATTAAAACTCTGTTGTACCCGTTATCTATTGCCACTTTGAAACAAAACCACATTCAGTGGCACACAACAAAAAGCATTCCTGGCTTATATGTTTGTGGTCCACTGAGGGTTTGCAGAGCAGTTAGTTATACTGACTGGCTATTGTGTGTTCTAGGATGGTCTTCACTTGGACAGGTAGGCAACTTGGCTCTATTCCATGTCTCTAATACTCCAGCAGGTGAGTCTGAGAATGTCTCTTGTTGATGGTAAAGTTGTCAGAGTGAGAAAGTGCAAACACCCAGGCTCTTAAGCCTTGACTTGCAATGGACACTTTCACTTTATTTAATTGAACAATCAAAAAAGAAAGGTTTGAAGAATAGACTCTGCTTTTATGAAAATAACTTTAAAATCACATGGAAAAGGACATGGTTAGTGAGAAGGGTCATAAATTTGGCCATTTTTGCAAAGTGAACATTGGTTGTTAAACAAATGCCTTAAAAATAAATGGATATCAGTTACATTGAGTTGAGTGCACTTGTGGTTCAGTTAGCTTCTTGATGACCTCTAATGACACCTGCATAGAATGGAACCATTGTGCCTCAATGTGCATTTTCTTCATATTTGGAATCAAGAGATATGTTCAGTTCCAGGCCAGTTTACAACACAAGCCTTTTCTCAGCTTGCTAGCATTTTTTCTCCCATGTAGGTAGGAATAAAAGAGCAACACTGTGACAAAGCTGCTAATAGAGAAACAGCAGAGTGAAAGGGAAGAGACACAGTGTGGCAGAAAGAAGCAATATAGAAACTCCTGCTCTGAAACTAGGGGCTGTACCAACCCCCAGCTCCATCTGAGACAGAGAGGAAAAAAAAGAAAGACCACTTTCAATGGATCAATGAGGTGATCACTAATCAAAGGCCATGACCCCAAGTTACTGTGTATTTCATATTTTGACTCATTTACATCTTGTGAGCCCCACATAGTACTTCTCAGTATTCAATTTTTTTCTCCATTGATTTTAATTAAGTTCACCATAGGCTAGCGACCCTGATGAACAGGGAGAGTATTTTCTATCAAAAAGCTATCTAGCTTCTGAAGCAGGAATTCTGGGGCTTGTCCACATCTTATTCAAAATGTTTTTACTTTTATCCTGTGGCATGATTCTTAGAATGTAAAATAAAGACACATTTAGCAGCTCCACCATAAATAGTTTCCACTCTGTAACTGTGAAAATTTCCATATTATTCCTCATTCAGACATGATATATGATATCTGGGATCAGTGATAAGGGCATATTCACAGTAGCTTCTATCCAGAAAGTGGTGCTTACTGCCCTCTGTGATACAACATGCTTGCATACCTCCATTCAGATATCTAATCACATGGTTTCCCCTCTTGCTTTCCATAATTTTTCTTCATCTTAAAGATTCCAATTATTTTGTTTCTAACTAGACCAAGGAACAGACATATTTATTTAGTGTTTGGGGGTTAACCTATACTATTATTAAGAAATGACTGCTCTGTCTTTTTCATGAGGACTCCCAAGGCAACAATTAGAGTTCAAATTCTTCTATTTATTTCCTCCAAAGTTGAGTTGGGCTTTTAGTCAGAACAATGCTTGTCCATAAGACAGAATTTCTAGGAGTGCAGGTCTTTGCATAGTCTGTCTACTTAAACATTTGTGCAGGTTTTAACAAGAGCTTCCAGTAAGAAATGACAAATATGGGTCCAGTTAAAATTCGAACAAGAAGACAAGGTTAAGTGTAGCAGAAGTAGAGGTTGCTGTGGTTAAGTACTGGTGCAGCAGTACAGACTTGTTTTTAAGCTCACTTGAGAGAACTTGGTCCTTCACAAGACCCTCTCACATGGCTTCCTCACAATATGGCAACTATATAGGTTCCTCAGAAAAAGCATTCCAAGAAAGAGTAAGTGGGAGCTTTAAATGGAAACATAGTCTCAAGAATGACACTCTATTACTCTGCTGTATCCTATTATATAGAAGTAAGTCAGCAAGTTTTGAATTAGTTGAATAACTAATTCAAGAATGACACTCTATTACTCTGCTGTATCCTATTATATAGAAGTAAGTCAGCAAGTTTTGCTCCCTTTTCAGGAAAGCACAATGTACAAGTACCTGCCTGCTGGGTGGCAGGAAGCATTGGAGTAGTGATGTAGGTGGCTGCCACGAACAGAGCAGCACCAAGAACAATTTTTTGAAATTATTGGTATACATACATGCTGCCATTTTTCAGTATTGTATTTTCTTTCTCTTATAGAATCTGCTCATGGCCCTGGCAGGTGTCTCAGTGGGTAGAGCATCAGCTTGGCGTATGGACATTCTGGGTTCAATTCCTGTCAGGATCCACAGGAGAAGCAAACATCTGCTTCTCTCTCCTCTTTCTCCCTCTTTTCTCCTCCCCTTCCTGCAGCTAGTAGCTCAATTGGTTTGAGCATGGTCCTAGGGGTGCTGGGGATAGCTCCATTGAAGCACATTAGTCACAGGGACTAAAAATAGCTCAGTACTCAAGCATCTGCCCCAGATGGGGTTATTGGGTAGATCCTGGTCTGGGATCATGCAGGAATTTGTCTCACTATTTCCCCTCTCTTCACCTAAAAAAAAAAAAAAAAAAAAAAAAAAATCAACTCATGCTACATGTAACTTCTGAAACCTTTTATTAATAATTGGGTATTTGGTAAGAGAAAACACTTTTTATTATTCAACTAATGCTTATTTATTTTGGAAACAGAAACAAAAACCACAAATTAAAAAATGATATAGAAATTTATAACTCTGCCAAAACTGTTATTGGGTCTTTTATAATACTTCTATCATTTTTCACATTTAATTATGGGAAAATATGCAAACATATAAATTTTACATACTATCTCTTGGTAATCTAAGTCCTTATGTTGTACCATATTTACAATGTGGGGATATTCAATTTCTGCACATAACAATTTATGTTTATTGTTGATATAATAGTTACATATTGAAAATCATCATTATAACTGGCATTTTACATTTTGTTGATATTTTATATATGGCACACTATTAAATATATGTCCTTATTCAAGTTAAGTTCTATGTTTATAATACAGGTTTATTTTTCATAAATAAATAAAAATATTTCTGCATAAGTAATTCAGACGATGTTTCATTCTGCTTGAAAACAAAAGAGGACAAATTAAAAGTGAAACACAAACCCAAATTTCTCTTATTATATTCAGAATTGGTGTTTTTGTTTCTTCAAGATAACATCATATGTCACATTTCATGAATTTTGTTAAATAAAATTGTAGTGCTCGTGGTTTAGTTTGTGTTTGATTTAAGTTTTATAGAGGTATAAGAGTTTGTGAGGGTGGTGAGCACAAAGAGTTTAGACCTACATAAACATTCGTATTACTGAAGTGACTTTGTGATACAAAAAGTAAATAATGGTTTGATATCTGGGGATTTTTCTTTTTAAGGAAGGAGATAATTTATTACCAATATGCCCATATTACTATTATTTGTAGCCCCGTTTTGAACAGTTTCTCCAGCTGCATACAAGTTTTTCTCTCCATTACTACTGCAGGAAGATCTTAATCCTCAATTATAGTCCTCATTCTTTCATCTTAAAAAAAATCTCTTTGTTAAGATTGCATTGGCTGATTTAGAAGCAAGATGGCGATGGAGTAGGCAGACGTACCAACTTCCAACTCCCAGAACCAAAGTGGATTATAACTCAATTTAAAGAACCATCATCTGGATAAACCAACTATGAACTAAACTAAGTGGACTCTTCAACCAAGGAACACAGAAGAAGCCACATTGAGAATGGTAGAAATAGCGAAAATGCGAAGAGGGCTGCCCAGCTCCCCGGAGCAAATGGCAGCCTGGAGAGAACCATGTGGCAGGAGGAAAGTTTGGCGAGAGGGAGGGACCTGGGTCCCAGGAACCAAGCCCCAGCCTGCAGTCCCAGAGCCTAGAAGAGGCGTTTGGACAGTTTTGAGCTGTGAAACAAGTGAGGGAGCTCCCAGGCCTACAGTGTGGAGTATTAGGTCCCTTCCTA
Organism: Rhynchonycteris naso; assembly: GCA_037038555.1. Classification (NCBI taxonomy): domain Eukaryota; kingdom Metazoa; phylum Chordata; class Mammalia; order Chiroptera; family Emballonuridae; genus Rhynchonycteris; species Rhynchonycteris naso. The sequence continues at coordinate 136,573,997 of CM072998.1, forward strand.
CTCTGCTGAGGGTTGCTGAAGGGTTTGGGGTGGCAGGAACCGCTGAAACGCGGTTCTGTCGGCGTGGGCAGAGGCCAAGCCGGAGTGAGCTCGGTCTAGCCCAGCAGGTTCGGAGGGGACAAGCGAAAGCAGTCCAGAAGCTGCGGGCCCGCCTTTAATCCCACTTATGGGGACAAAGCGGGAGACCAGGAACGGGCAGAAATCTGCTCTGCGACCCTGCGCAAGCTGGCCCTGACTGCGGGGACCGGGCTAGGACCAGGGACGGGCAGGGGCTCACGACTGAGCTCACGCTACCAGCCTCCCCCCCCCCCGCCAGGGCCGGAGAAACCACGGTTTACAATTATACATGCGTGAGCAGGCTCCGATCGCGGGAAAAAGGTACACCCCGAGACAAGTGGAAGCTCGCAGCTGAGCCCATGCTACTATCACTGCCCGGCCGGAGAAACCACGGATTGCATTCCTACGAGCACGAGCGGACTCCGAACGTGGGGGTGGGGTAGAGTCCAGGACTAGCGGAAGTACGAGGCTGAGCGGAAGCCAGCAAACACGCCCGGCCCAATAAACCTGAGTTTGCGACCCTGCGCAGAAGGGCCCTGGCCTCGAGGGCAGGGCTAAAGCTCTGGACGGGCAAAGGATAACAGCTGAGAGCACGTCAAAAGCCCCACCCAACCTGCGAAACTGTGGCGAGCAGGCTCCGACTGCGGGTTCTGGGCAGAAGTCTGGAAATAGGCTGGGTCTGCAGCTGAGCAAAGTTGCTCACCTCTACCCTTGGTGATAAGGCTTGTGACTTGAGTGACAGCCCCTCCCGTGGAGGAGAGGCAGAAATCACAGCAAAGCCACAGTAGGCCGGTGCTGGCATTGCTCATACCCAACCACCCTAGGCAGCAGAAGAGGGGGTGGTAGGCCGGCAGACAGAGCACACCTAGAGAACACAAAGGCAACACCTACTGGACTCCAGTGGCCACAACTTGCGCATAAACAGACAAAATGGGCAGGCAGAGAAATGCACACCAAATGAATCAGGAGGAATCCCCAGAGAAGGACCTGAATGAACCAGATATAACCAAATTAACAGAAGGAGAATTTAGAATAATGATAGTTAGGATGTTCAAAGAAATTAGAGCAACAATGCATAGTCATTATGAACACCTAAATAAAGAGATAACAAGTATAAAAAATGAAATTGAAATAATAAAAAAGAATCAGACAGATATGACAAATATAGTATCAGAACTAAAGACCACAATGGAAGGAATTAAAAGCAGGATGAATCACACTGAGGATCGAATAAGCGAGTTAGAGGACACAATAAACAAAGGCACAGAAGCAGAGAAGAAAAAGGAAAAGAGACTCAAAAAATGTGAGGAAACTCTAAGGGAGCTCTGTGACAACATGAAGAGAAACAACATTCGCATCATAGGGGTGCCTGAAGAAGAGGAGAGAGGACAGGAAATGGAAACTTTGTTCAATCAAATCATAGCAGAAAACTTTCCTAAATTAAGGCTGGAAAACACTCCACACGTTCAAGAAGCACATATAACTCCATTAACGAGAAACCCAAAAAGATCTACACCAAGACACATCATAGTTAAAATACCAAAGTAATGGATAAAGAAAAAATTTAAAAGCTGCTAGGGAAAAAAAGGCTATGACCCACAAAGGAGCCCCTATAAGGATGACATCTGAATTTTCAACAGAAACACTTGAGGTCAGAAGGGAATGGCAAGATATAATCAAAGTAATGCAGAACAAGAACCTACAAACAAGACTACTTTATTCAGCAAGGCTAACGTTTAAAATTGAATGAGAAATAAAGAGCTTCCAGAAAAAGAAAGCCTGAAGGAATTCATAAAAACCAAACCAATTCTGCAAGAGATACTAAGGGGCCTCTTGTGAACAGTTCAAAGGGAGAAAAGAATAGAGCAAAAGAAGAATAAAATGGCAATAAACAACTACATATCAATAATAACCTTAAATGTAAATGGATTAAATGATCCAATCAAATACATAGAGTAGCTGCATAGATAAAGAAACAGGACCCTTACATATGCTGTCTGCAAGAGACACACCTTAAAACAAAAGATGTACATAGACTGAAGGTAAAAGGATGGAAAAAAATATTTCATGCAAATGGAAATAAAAAAAAAGCAGGGGTAGCAATACTTATATCTGACAAAATGGACTTTAAAACAAAGGCTGTAGTAAGATATAAAGAAGGACACTACATAATGATAAAGGGAACAATTCAACAGGAAGAAATAACTATTATAAATATCTATGCACAAAATATAGGAGCCCAGACATTCATAAAGCAGACTTTGATGGATATAAAGGGCGAGATTAACAGCAATACTATCATAGTAGGGGATTTCAATACCCCTCTAACAACACTGGATATATCCTCAAGAAACAAAATTAATAAAGAAACAGCAGACTTAAAGGATACACTAGATCAACTTGATTTAATAGATATCTTCAGAACTTTTCACCCTTAAGCAGTAGAATATACATTCTTCTCAAGCACTCATGGTACGTTTTCTAGGATAGACCACGTGTAAGGACACAAAAATGGTCTCAATAAATTTAAGAAGATTGAAATCATATCAAGCATTTTCTCTGATCACAATGCCATGAAACTAGAAATTAACCACAAAAGAAAAACTGAAAAATACTCAAACATTTGGTAACTAAATAGCATGTTATTAAAAAATGAATAGATTAACAATGAGATCAAAGAAGAAATAAAAATATTTCTAGAAACAAATGATAATGAGCATACATAAACTCAAAATCTATGGGACACAGCAAAAGCAGTTCCGAGAGGGAAGTTTATTGCACTACAGGCATATCATAAGAAGCTAGAAAAAGCTCAAATAAACAACCTGACCCTCCATCTAAAAGAACTAGAAAAACAACAACAAATAAAACCCAAGACAAGTAGAAGGAAGGAAATAATAAAGGTCAGAGCAGAAATAAATGACATAGAGGCTAAGGAAACAATACAGAGGATCAATGAAATAAGAAGTTGGTTCTTTGAAAAGGTAAACAAGATTGATGAACCGTTAACTAGACTCACCAAGAAAAAAAGAGAGAGGACTCAAATAAATAAAATTAGAAAGGACAGTGGAGAAATAACAACTGACACAACAGAAATACAAAGCATTGTAAGAAAATACTATGAAGAACTATATGCCAAAAAATTAGACAATCTTGGTGAAATGGACAAATTTTTTGAATCATATAAACTTCCAAAAATCAATCTGGAAGAATCAGAACACCTAAACAGACCAATTACAACAAATGAGATTGAAACAGTTATCAAAAAACTCCCAAAAAGGAAAAGTCCTGGGCCTGACGTCTTCACAAGTGAATTCTATGAAAAATTCAAAGAAAAACTAACTCCTATCCTCCTCAAGCTATTTCAAAAAATTCAAGAGGAAGGAAGACTTCCAAACTCCTTTTATGAGGCGAACATAATTCTGATTCCAAAACCGGGCAAAGACAACACAAAGAACCAAAATTATAAGCCTATATCCCTGATGAATTTAGACACTAAAATTCTCAACCAAATATTAGCCAACTGGATCCAGCAATATAGGAAAAAGATCATACACCACGATCAAGTGGAATTTATTCTGGAGAGGCAAGGCTGGTTCAATATTCGCAAATCAATCAATGTGATTCATCACATAAACAAAAGGAAGGACAAAAATCACATGATAATTTCAATAGATGCAGAAAAGGCATTTGATAAAATGCAGCACCCATTCATGTTCAAAACTCTCAGTAAAGTGAAAATACAGGGATCATTCCTTATCATGATAAAGGCCATCTACGATAAACCGACAGCAAACATTATACATAATGGACAAAAATTAAAAGCAATCCCCTTAAGATCAGGAACCAGGCAGGGATGCTCCCTTTCACCACTATTATTCAACATAGTTCTGGAAGTCCTAGCTACAGCAATCAGACAAGAAGAAGAAATAAAAGGCATCCAAATTGTAAAAGAAGAAGTAAAACTGTCACTATTTGCAGATGATATGATATTGTATATTGAAAACCCTAAAGTCTCAGTCAAAAAACTACTGGAACTTATAAATGAATTCAGCAAGGTGGCAGAATATAAAATTAATACTCAGAAATCAGAGGCATTTCTATATACCAACAATGAACTGTCAACAAAAGAAATTAAGGAAACAATCCCCTTCACTATTGCAGCCATAAAAATAAAGTACCTAGGAGTAAATTTAACCAAGGAGGTTAAGAACTTGTACTCGGAAAATTATAAAACATTGATAAAAGAAATCAAGGAAGATACAAAGAAGTGGAAGCATATACTGTGCTTATGGCTAGGAAGAATAAACATCATTAAAATGTCTATATTACCCAAAGCAATTTATAAATTCAATGCAATACCAATTAAAATACCAATGACATACTTCAAATATATAGAACACATATTCCAAAAATTTATATGGAACCAAAGAAGAACACGAATAGTCTCAGCAATCTTAAAAAGAAAAAATAAAGCAGGAGGTATCACTCTTCCAGATATCAAGGTTTACTATAAGGCCATTATACTCAAGACAGCCTGGTACTGGCATAAGAACAGGCACATAGATCAATGGAACAGAACAGAGGACCCAGAAATAAACCCACAGCTTATGGACAACTGATATTTGACAAAGGAGGAAAGAACATACAATGGAGTAAAGACAGCCTCTTTAACATATGGTGTTGGGAAAATTGGACATCTACCTGAAAAAAAAATGAAACTAGACCATCAACTTACACCATTCACAAAAACAAACTCAAAATGGATAAAAGACTTAAATGTAAGCCGTGAAACCATAAGCATCTTAGAAGAAAACATAGGCAGCAAGCTCTCTGACATCTTTAGCAGCAGTATATTTGCCGATTTATCTCCACGGTCAAATGAAATAAAAGGCAAGATAAACAATTGGGACTATATCAAAATAAAAAGTTTTTGCACAGCTAAAGACAATAGGAACAGAGTAAAAAGACAAACCACACAATGGGAGAACATATCCGACAGCACATCTGATAAGGGGTTAATAACTAAAATTTATAAAGAACTTATAAAACTCAACACCAGGAAACAAACAACCCAATCAAAAAACTGGCAAAAGAAATGAATAGAAATTTCTCCAAAGAGAACATACAGATGGCCAATAGGCATATGAAAAAATGCTCAACATCACTAATCATTAGAGAAATGCAAATTAAAACCACAATGAGATATCACCTCACACCAGTCAAAATGGCACTCATCAGCAAAACAACACAGAATAAGTGCTGGCGAGGATGTGGAGAAAAGGGAACCCTTCTGCACTGCTGGTGGGAATGCAGACTGGTGCAGCCACTGTGGAAAACAGTTTGGAGATTCCTCAGAAAATTAAAAATCGAAATGCCTTTTGACCCAGCTATCCCACTTATAGGAATATACCCTAAGAACACCATAGCACTGTTCGAAAAGAAGAAATGCGCCCCTATGTTCGTGGCAGCATTGTTCACAATAGCGAAGATCTGGAACCAGCCCAAGTGTCCGTCAGAAGACGAGTGGATTAAAAAGCCATGGTACATATATACTATGGAATACTACTCAGCCATAAGAAACGATGACATCGGATCATTTATAACAAAATGGATGTACCTTGATAACATACGAAGTGAAATAAGTAAATCAGAAAAAAAGTAAAACTGAGAACAGCATGATTTCATACATAGGTGGGACATAAAAGTGAGAATATGAGACATGGACAAGAGAGTAGTGGTTATGGGATGTGGGAGGGAGGAAAGAGTGGGATAGGAAGGAGGGGAGGGACACAGGGAATACCAGATAGAAGGTGACAGAGGACAATTTGACTTTTGGTCACGGGTATGCAACACAATTGAATGATAAGATAACCCGGAGATGTTTTCATTGTACATATGTACCCTGATTTATCGGTGTCACTCCATTAGAATTAATAATAATAAAATATATATATATAAAAAAGATTGCATTGGCTACCAATAATATTACCTCCCCCATTCCTACATTATAGATATCTCATATATATAAATGATATACATATATAAATTTAGTAACAAAAAATATTTAGGCATATATTAGGCACTACTTTTCCAGGTAAAATCCCCAATGTAATGAAACAATACTCCAGTGTTACTGAAATATATTAAAATGGTAGTAGCAATAAATTCTATGAAGAAAAATAAAAACAATTGATACTCATAGTTAATCCAACAAACTTTGGCTTATTTTTTTTTTAATGAAAGACAGAGAGAGAGAGAGAGAGTAGGACAGACAAGGACAGATAGACAAAAATGGAGAGAGGTGAGAAGCTTCAATTCTTTGTTGCAGCACCTTAGTTGTTGATTGATTGCTTTCTCTTACATACCTTGATGGGGGGGCTCTAGTCAAGTCAGTGCTCAAGCCCTTGCTCAAATGAGCAACCTTGGGGTCATGTCCATAATCCCACAGTCATTGGCTTTTCTTGTTAAAGCCAGAAATCTGTCAGAGACAGGTAAGTATTCTCTCTCTGAATAAGGAGCCAGGGAGAATTATGCTCCGTAACCCATCGGTTCAAACCTGGCTGACCATCAGAATCACTTAGAGAACTTTATTTTAAAATATATGGTGCCTGGATTCTTCCCATAGAGGTTCTGCTGCAATTGGTCTGGGTTCTCTAGTCTAGGTACCTTTTTAAATTTTTTTAAACAGCTACCTGGCCAATTCAAAGAAGCCAATCTATGATGCAAAATACCAAGCTCTCCAGATGGTGGCATTTATAGATTGGTTTTATCATAGATTGGATAATGCCAACTTCCTGTTTAAAGCTCTTCAGTGAATCACCAAGGACATGGTAGTGTTTTTCTCACCTGCCTGCTATCAGGACTCAGTTGTGATCTTTTTTAAAAATTAAAATCTTTGGATTCTTTTCCTAAGTATTGAATCAGAAATTTTCAGGAATATGACTAGTGGATCATCTCAGCTCTCTCTGGTGAGCAGTGCACTCATAATCTCTTGAAACAAAACTTCAGCCAAAAGCATTTCGGCAGTCCAGTGTTAATTAACGTTTTATGCGTGGCAAAGGGCCATTTCAGTAAAGGATAAGAGTAATTCTTATAGGTATTTTGAAATCCATATTGGGTCCTTCAGAGGAGAATGGTTTGTAAGCTGATGATGACTTTATTCACAGTGCTGTGCACATATATTTTTATTTTTATTTTTTAATTCAATGATATTTTTCTTTCTCGGCTTATTTCATTTAGCATAATAGTCTCCAGGTACATACATGCTGTTACAAAAGGTAAGATATCTTTCTTTTTCATAGCTGCATAGTATTCGATTGTGTATATGTACCACTGCTTTTTAATCCACTCATCTACTGATGGACACTTGGGCTGTTTCCAGATCTTGGCTATAGTAAACAAGGCTGCAATAAACATGAGAGTGCATATCTTCTTTTGAATCAGTCATTTGGTATTCTTAGGATATATTCCTAAACGTGAAATAGCTGGGTCAAAAGGCAGTTCCATTTTTAATTTTTTGAAGAAACCCCATAGAGTTCTCCACAGTGGGTGCACAAGGCTGCATTTCCACCAGCAGTGTAGGAGGGTTCCCTTTTCTCCAAATCCTCGCCAGCATTTACTGTGTGTTGTTTTGTTAAGAGCACCATTCTGACAGCTGTGAGGTGGTATTTCATTGTGGTTTTAATTTGCATTTCTAAGGTGACATCAGAGAAATGGCACCCTGAGGGGTGCTCCTGATATCTCCCCCTGAAATTTCAACAAATTCAACAATTAGAGGCAGAGAAAAAATCTCAGGAGCATCTGAAATCTATACACACCAAAGGCATGATTGGGCAAAATGGTGGCTCTCCTCACTGATATGAGGAAGGGCCACCTTCGTCTGGAACTGAGAGAAACAAAGGATTTGGGGGAGAGGGAAGAATTTGGGTTAGGGCAGATAATCAAGCAGAGGAGAAAGCATGCTGGCTCTGTCTGAGATTGTGGAGTTGGGGCTAGCACGAGTGATAGACTCGGACGGAGGTTGCCAGAGTGAGTTGCACATGGAGGCCAGTGCCAGAGCGGTTTCGGGAGATTTCGATCAGCGATTGGGGGGTGATATGTGAGTGGCTCCACCTGGCACCACTGGGGTGGGCGCATGCATTCACCCACGGAGGGGCCTAGACCTGAGATTGTCAGCAGTGGACTTCTATGTGGGTTGTAACCAGCATTTCTGTGTGGTTCCAGCTCCCGACCAACAGCACCGGAAGTGAACAAGGGCCGGGATCCTTAGGCCAGGACCTGTCCAGGCCAGGCATGTCCGCGAGCAGATACAGGTCACAAAGCAGATTCTTGCAGAATAGACCTCCGAGTGCACTAGAGATGTTGTGGGGGCTGGGCTGCAGGCTAACAAACAGGGACAAGGGATAAAAACCTATGGAGATTTGACCGGCAGAGCATTGAGGCATACTGAACTAGCCCGGGGCCCTAAGAAAAGCACCTGATCAGCAATTAGCTCCCTGCCTTTCCCGCTTTTCCTGGCTGCTCTGGTTGGCACAGCCTATCCAAGAACTATGCTTTGAGAGGTGCTAGAGGAAGAATCTGGCAGCTCTTAGAGCAGTGGTTCTTAACCTGGGTTCTATCAAACTCTAGGGGTTCGATGAGTTGGTCTCAGGGGTTCAGAGAAGCCTCTGCCACGGAGGCCAGAATAAAGTAATACCGTAATTTGTTGTGAGTTCATGCACTTAGTTGGTTTTGTTCTTTGAGCAAGGTGATGTTCATGCATGGCTCATTTTGTGCACCAGTAAAAAAACATACCTATGTCTTGAATTTAAAAAAGAAATTATATTTTATTTATCACTAAAGAAGGGTTTGGTGAATGCGCATATGAAACTGGTGGGTTCAGTACTTCAAAAAAGGTTAAGAACCACTGTCTTAGAGCCTCTTGTTCTGCAAACAGTGGCTGGGGCAACTTCACAGCTAAGTCCCTAGGCTTCTAGCTCAGGAAGGAGAGACATGGGGATAGGTTCCTGGAAAAGAGACTCTCTCATTGTCGGAGCCTGCAAACCCTAACAAACCCCACCTCCCAACAGGACTGAGGCCCAGCCTACATCATTGTCATAGTGACACAACAGCAAATCTCTACTCAAGAGCTCCACAGAAGCAAAGCCATTAGTACAGTGCCACCTGCCTAAAATCAAAAGAAAACAAATAAAAAGCTACCTCTCAAACCAGAAAAAAATTACATTTCTTATAACTTTTTCCATTTTTTTCTTATCTTTTTCTTTCTTTTCCCTTTAGTCATTTTATCTTCTTTCTGTCTTATTCTTTCCTTTTCCATTTGAACTTCATTTTTTATAGGTATTACACTTTTCATTCTTGGTTTTTTTTAATGAGGGTTACATTTCAAAAACCTTAACTTATTTTTTCTCTTTTTCTTTTTTTCTCATACAGTTGTCATTTATAAAAAAATTATTTTATTCTGGATTCATATTTTTCTTTGAGGAATATTGTGTGTTTTTTACTTCATTTTAAACTTTTTGTCATTTCCCCCCAGCTCTGGTTCCCTGTTATTTTTAATACCTATTTTTTAAATTAATTTTAATGGGGTGACATTGATAAATCAGAGCACATAAGTTCAGAGAAAATATTTCCAGATTATTTTGACATTTTATTATATTGCGTACCCATCACACAAAATCAAATTGTCCTCCGTCACCTTGTATCTGGTTTTATTCATGCCCCTCCCCTCTCCATATCCCTTCCCTCACCTCCCCTTCCCCCCGGGTAGCCAGTACACTCTGGTCCACATATCTGAGTCTCATTTTTATGTCCCATCTATGTATGGACTCATATAGTCCTTAGTTTTTTCTGATTTACTTACTTCGCTCAGTATAATGTTATCAAGGTCCATCCATGTTGTTACAAATGATCCAATGTCATCATTTCTATGGCTGATTAGTGTTCCATAGTATATATGTACCAAAGCTTTTTAATCCACTCATCCTCTGATGGACACTTGGGCTGTTTTCAGATCTTCGCTATTGTGAACAAGGCTGCCACGAACATGGGGGCACATTTCTTCTTTTCGAACAGTGCTATGGTGTTCTTAGGGTATATTCCTAAAAGTGGGATAGCTTGGTCCAAAGGCAGTTTGATTTTTAACTTTTTGAGGAATCTCCATACTGTTTTCCACAGTGGCTGCACCAGTCTGCATTCCCATCAGAGTGCAAGAGGGTTCCCTTTTCTCTACATCCTTGCCAGTACATGTTGTTTTGCTAATGACCGCCATTTTGACTGGTGTGAGGTGATATCTCATTGTGATTTTAATTTGCATTTCTCTAATGATTAGTGAAGCTGAGCATTTTTTCATATGCCTATTGGCCATCTGTATTCATTTCTTTTGCCCATTTTTTGATTGGACTGTTTGTCTTCCTGGTGTTGAGTTTTTAAGTTCTTTATAAATTTTGGTTATTAACCCCTTATCAGACATGTTGTTGAATATATTCTCCCATTGTGTGGTTTCTCTTTTTATTCTGTTCCTATTGTCTTTAGCTGTGCAAAAACTTTTTAGTTTGATATAGTCCCATTTGTTTATCCTGCCTTTTATTTCATTTGCCGTGGAGATAAATGGGCAAATATATTGCTGCGACAGATGTCGGAGAGCTTACTGTCTATGTTTTTTTCTAAGATGCTTATGGTTTCACAGCTTACATTTAAGTCTTTTATCCATTTTGAGTTTGTTTTTGTGAATGGTGTAGGTTGATGGTCTAGTTTCATTTTCTTGCAGGTAGATGTCCAATTTTCCCAACATTATTTGTTAAAGAGACTGTCTTTACTCCATTGTATGTTCTTTCCTCCTTTGTCAAAAATCAATTGTCCATAAAGGTGTGAGTTTATTTCTGAGTTCTCTGTTCTGTTCCATTGATCTATGTGACTGTTCTTATGTCAGTACCAGGCTGTCTGGAGTACAATGGCCTTGTAGTATACTTTGATATCTGGAAGAGTGATACCTCCTGCTTATTTTTTCTTTTTAAGATTGCTGAGGCTATTTGTGTTCTCCTTTGGTTCCATATATATTTTTGGAATATGTGTTCTATATCTTTGAAGTATGTTGTTGGTATTTTAATTGGTATTGCATTGAGTTATAAATTGCTTTAGGTAATATAGACATTTTAATGATGTTTATTCCTCCTAACCATGAGCACGGTATATGCTTCCACTTGTTTGTATATTCCTTGATTTCTTTTATCAATGTTTTATAATTTTCCAAGTACAAGTCCTTAACCTCCTTGGTTAAATTTACTCCTTGGTTAAATTTGGAAGCCTTTTATTTCTTCTTCTTGTCTGATTGATATAGCTAGGACTTCCAGAACTATGTTGAATAAGAGTGGTGAAAGGAGGCACCCCTGCCTGGTTCCTCATCTTAAGGGGATTGCCTTTAATTTTTGCCCATTTAGCATGATTTTTACTGTGTGTGTTTTTTATAGATGGCCTTTATCATGTTAAGGAATGTTCCCTGTATTTCCACTTTACTGAGAGTTTTGATCATGAATGGGTGCTGGATTTTATCAAATGCTTTTTCTGCAACTATTTAAATTTTCATGTGGTTTTTGTCCTTTATTTTGTTTATGTGATGAATCACATTGATTGATTTGCGAATATTGAACCAGCCTTGCCTCTTCAGAAGAAATTCCACTTGATCATGGTGTATGATTTTTTTCGTATATTGCTGGAACCGGTTGGCTAATATTTTGTTGGAAATTTTAGCATCTAAATTCATCAGGGATATTGGCCTATAATTTTTTTTCTTTGTGTTTTCTTTGTCCGGTTTTGGGATCAGAATTATGCTCGACTCACAAAAGGAGTTTGAAAGTCTTCCTTCCTCTTGAATTTTTTGAAATAGCTTGAGGAGGATAGGAGTTAGTTTTTCTTTGATTTTTTGGTAAAATTCACTTGTGAAGCCATCAGGTCCGGGACTTTTCTTTGTTGGGAGTTTCTTGATAACTGTTTTGATCTCATTTGTTGTAATTGGTTTGTTTAGGTGTTCTGATTCTTCCAGATTGATTTTTGGAAGATTATATAATTCAAGAAATTTGTCCATTTCACCTAGGCTGTCTAATTTTTTGGCATAGATTTCTTTATAGTATATTCTTACAATACTTTGAATTTCTGCTGTGTCAGTTTTTATTTCTCCTCTCTCATTTCTAATTTTATTTATTTGAGTCCTCTCTCTTTTTTTCTTGGTGAGTCTAGTTAAAGGTTCATTGATCTTGTTTACCTTTTCACAGAACCAGTTCCTGGTTTCATTGATTCTATGTATTGTTTCTGTAGCCACTATGTCATTTATTTCCGCTCTGATCTTCATTATTTTCTTCCTTCTACTAGTCCTCGGGTTTATTTGCTGTTGTTTTTCTAGTTCTTTTAGAGGCAGGGTCAAGTTGCTTATTTAAGCTTTTTCTAGCTTCTCATGGTATGCCTGTAGTGCTATAAACTTCCCTCTAAGTACTGCTTTTGCTGTGTCCTATAAATTTTGAGTTGATGTATGCTCATTATCATTGGTTTCTATAAACTTTTTTATTTCTTCTGTGATCTCATTGTTAATCCATTCATTATTTAATAACATGCTATTTAGTTTCCAAGTGTTTGAGTATTTTTCAGGTTTTTTTTGTGGTTAATTTTTAGTTTCATGCCACTGTGATAAGAGAAAATGCTTGATATGATTTCAATCTTAAATTTTCTGATACCACTTTTGTGTTCTAACATGTGGTCTATCCTAGAGAATGTACCATGAGCGCTTGAAAAGAATGTATATTCTACTGCTTTAGGGTGAAAAGTCTGAAGATATTTATTAAATCAAGTTGATCTAGTGTATCCTTTAAGTCTGCCTTGTCTTTGTTAATTTTCTTTCTTGAGGATCTATCCAGTGATGTTCGTGGGGTATTGAAATACCCTACTATTATAGTATTGTTGTTAATCTTGCCCTTTATATCCATGAAAGTCTGCTTTATGTATGTTGGGGCTCTATGTTCGGTGTGTAAATATTTATAATGGTTATATCTTCCTGTTCAATTGTTCCCTTTATCATTAGGTAGTGTCCTTCTTTATTTCTTACTACAGCCTTTGTTTTAAAGTCCATTTTGTCAGATATAAGTATGGCTACCTCAGTCATTTTTTCATTTCCATTTGCATGAAATATTTTTTTCATCCTTTCACCTTCAGTGTATGTGCATCTTTTGTTTTAAGGTGTGTCTCTTGTAGACAGTATATGTACAGGTCCTGTTTTTTTATCCATGCAGCCAGTCTATGTCTTTTGATTGGATCATTTAATTCATTTACATTTAAAGTTATTATTGATATGTAGTTTATTGCCATTGTATTCTTTAAAGCTGTATTCCTCTTTTGCTATATTCTTTTCCCCCTTTGAACTGTGCACAACAGGCCCCTTAGCATCTCTTGCAGAATTGGTTTTGTTTTAATGAATTCTTTGAGGTTTTTTTTTTTGTCTTGGAAGCTCTTTATTTCTCCTTTCATTTTATATGTTAGCCTTGCTGGACAAAGTAGTCTTATCTGTAGGTTCTTGTTCTACATTACTTTGAATATATATTGTCATTCTCTTTTGGCCTCAGGTGTTTCTGTTTAGAAGTTGGATGTCATCCTTATGGGGGCTCCTTTGTAGGTGATAGCCTTTTTTTCTATAGCAGCTTTAAAATTTTTCTCTTTATCACTTAGCTTTGGTATTTTAATTATGATGTGTCTTGGTGTAGATTTCTTTGGGTTTCTCTTTAATGGTGTTCTCTGTTCTTCTTGGATGTGTGAAACATTTTCCACTCTTAATTTAGGAAAGTTTTCAGCTATGATTCTGGAACAAAGTTTCTATCTCTTGTTCTTTCTCTTCTTCAGGAACCACTATGATGTGAATGTTGTTTCTCTTCATGTTGTCACAGAGCTTCCTTAGAGTTTTCTCTGATTTTTTGAGTCTCTTCTTTTTTCTGCTCTGCTTCTATGCCTTTGTTTACTTTGTCCTCTAACTCTCTAATTTAATCCTTAGCATCATCCATCCTGCTTTTAATTCCTTCCATTATGGTCTTTAGTTCTGACACTGTATTTGTCATTTTTGTCTGATTCTTTTTTTATCATTTCAATGTCCTTTTTTATACTTGTTATCTCTTTATTTAGGTGTTCATAATGACTATCGATTGTTGCTGTAAGCTCTTTGAACATCCTATCTATCATTATTTTAAACTCTGTATCAAGTAATTTGGTTATATCTGATTCATTCAGGTCCTTCTCTGGGGATTTCTCTTGATTCCTTTGGGTTGCATTTCTCTGCCTTCCCGTTTTGTGTTTGTGTAAGAAGAGTTGACCTACTGGAGTCCAACGGTTGTTACTTCTTTGTTCCATAGGTGTGGTCTGTCTGCAGGCCCACCACTCCCTCTGCCGCTGCCTAGGGCAGTTGAGTCTGGGTGCTTCCGATGCCAGTTGCTGCGGCTGTAGCTGCTGTTTTTGCCTCGCCTTCGCTTCTGTAGGAGGGGCTGTGTTCTCATGCCAGGTTCTATAAGCCTCAGACTTCACCCCTTTCCCACTTTTGGATTGCATACCAAACGCTGGCCACAAGCTAGGGCACCAAGGGCAAGGGTGAGCACTTTTACTCAGCTGCGAGTCCCTGTCAGCAAGTTCCTCCAGCCAGGAAGAGCTGCTGATGTGTGCTCAGCTTCGAGCCAGGCTTTCACCCCACTCCAGCCAACCTCAGCACCTTGGCCAGGCTGCTGGTGCATGCTCAACTGCAAACCCAGGCTTTTGCCCCACCTCTGTGGGTAAAGCCAGTTTGTACAGGGCTTCAAGTCTCGGAGGCCAGGTGAGGCTACGCATCCGCTCTCCCCTGCCCAGTGGCAGATCTCTGCCCAATCTTGGCTCCTGCTTTTCCTCTACAGGTGAGGTTTCAGGCAGGCCCACAGCTGCTGGACCACTTTTGCAGTTCCTTTCACTCTCTGCTGGGCTAGACCAAGCTCACGCCAACCAGCTTGGCCTCTGCTCCTGCCAACGAAGCTGCACTTCTGCATTCTGCTGCCGTTCACCTTCTAGCCAGCCCTCAGCAATGTGGGTGGGGGTGCTGCAGCTCAGACCCTAATACTCCATACTGTAGTCCTGAAAGCTCCTTTTTTCAAGCAACTGTGCTCTAATTGCTGCAGGGCGGTTTGTTTGGCTGGTGTCTTGCTTCCTCTTGCTGGTTCCAGGGGGAAAATTGTTTCATATTTGTGGAGTGACTCAGCCCAGGGGTTAGGATGGCTGTCCCTCAAAGCTTTTTTCCCTGTGCCTTCCAGACCTCACCCTCCTCCCGCTGCTCTGGTCCTCCCCTCTCTCCCTGTCTTCCAGAGTCCCATGTGAGTGGTTGTGAGAGGTTTTCTGTGCCATCTCTTTAAGAAGAATCCTGGGTCTGAGACAACTGTCTCTCTCACAAACAGTATCCTAACCTGTTTCATAGCTAGATACTGTCCATATGCCTCTTCTAGGCTCTGGGGCTTTGTTCCTAGGACCCAGTTCTCTACCCTTCTGCTAGCCTCTCCTCCAGCCAAACACATCTCTCTAGGCTGCCTTTCACTCTGGGGAGCTGGGAAGCCTTTCTGCATTTTTGCTTTTCCTACCAGTCTCAATGTTGCTTCTTCAGTGTTCCCTAGTAGAAGAGTCCTCTCAGTCCGGTTCAATGTTGGTTTAACCAGATGATCTTTCCTAAAATCAAGATATAATCCACTTTGGTTCTGGGAGTTGGAAGTTGGTATGTCCACCTACTCCATCACCATCTTGCCGGACCATGGTTTTCTGTTTTATATAGGTTTTGTTCCACTTATCATAATGGAATTTTTATTTTTTCACTGTAGTTTTTCAACTTTCATCTTATTTTTGAATCTTTTCTTATTAGAGTTATTAATAATACCACTCAAATTTCATTAAGAAAAAATAAATCAAATATCATGGATACAAAAGCAGAGATGTAGCTCAGATAGATGAGAAAAAATCTCTAGAAAAAAATTTCAGTTGTTTGGAAACCTTGCAGTTAAATGACATATAATTAAAAATTGAAGTCTTAAAACTACTTAGAGAGATACAGGAAAACATGAAAAGGTGGTTTAGAGAGCTCAAAAAACAATTCAATAAAAGAAAGAACACATCATCAAGGAAATTAAAACCTTGAAATGGAATCAAACAAATGTGAAAAACTCAATACATAAACTGAAAAACGAGGTAACAAACATAGCTAATGAAACAGGTCAGATAGAAGAGAGAATTAGTGACACAGAAGGCAGGCAAGTAGAGACACTACAGAGAGAAGATGAGAGAGACTCAGAAATTTTTTTTTTAAATGAGAAAACCCTACAGGAATTGTTTGACTCCACAAAAAGGGCAATTTAAGAATAATGAATATATAAAAAGGAGAAGAGAGAGCAAATGGAATGGATAACATATTCAAACAAATAATCAATGAAAACTTCCCAAGCCTGCAGAAAGAATTAGAGCTTCTAATCCAAAAAGCAACAGAACATCAAATTACCTTAACCTAAACAGACCTACTTCAAAACAAATCGTAATGAAATTATCACAAATGAATGACAAAGAAAATATCCTCAAGGCAGCCAGAGAAAAGAAGAATACAACATTTAAGGAAGGCCCATTAAGTTATCATCATATTTCTCAGCAGAAACATTACAAATAAGAAGAGAGTGGATGCCAATATTTAAAATATTGAAAGAGAGGAACTTCCAGACAAGAATACTATATCCATCAAAGCTATTCTTCAAATACAAAGTGGAAATAAAAACATTCACAGATGTAGAAAAGATGAGAAAATTTATCACAAGAAAACCCCCACTTCAGAAAATACTAAAGGGGGTTACCTGACCAGATACAAAGAAGAAAATAAAACAAAATTACAAGTAAAAGCTTCAAGATCACAATAAAAACAAGATTAACCTGTGACAACAAAAACAAAAGAGGGGAGAGGACAAAGATTAACAGTAACAAAGGAGGATGGAGTGCAAAAGCACTCATGAGATAATGTACTACAATTAGTATGATATATATCCTTTTTATTAGTCAATGGTAACCACACCTGAAAAAACCACTACAGAAGCACATGGCTTATAAAACCAAGAAACAGAAGAAATAATACAACCAAACAAATACAAATGAGATAAAAACAAAAGAGAAGAACCAAACTACAGAGCTATCAGAAAGCAATATATAAAATGTCAATACAAAATTCTCAAGTGTCAATAATTACACTAAGTGTAAATAAATTCAACTCACCAATAAAAAGACACAGAGTAGTAGAATGGATAAAAAAAAAAAAATCCAACAGTATGCTGCCATCAAGAAACACATCTAAGCTACAAGGATAAAAATAAATTCAAAGTGAAAGGTTGGAAAATGATTCTCCAAGCAAACAACATCCAAAGAAAAACAAGTGTGGCCATACTCATATCTAACAATGCTGACTACAAGATACCAAAAGTAATTAGAGACAAAAATGGTCCTTTCATAATGATAAAGGGGACATTAAATCAAGAAGACATAACACTTCTTAATATATTTGCACCAAACCAAGAAGCACCAAAGTATATAAGACATCTACTAACTGATCTAAAGATAAAAACTGACAAAATACAATCATACTTGGAAACTTCAATTTACTATTGGTGGCTCTAGAGCATTCATCCGAACAGAAAATAAAAAAAAAAGGGGGCCTTAAACGAATCACTAGAACAATAGAATATGATAGACATCTAGGACATTTCATCCCAAAACACAAGAGTATACATTTTTCTTTAGTGTACATGAAATATTTTCAAGAAATGATCATATGTCGGGTCACAAAACTAACATCAACAAATTCAGAAAGATTGAGATTATATCAAGTATATATTCTGACCATAAAGCTTTGAAACTAGAATTCAACTGCAAAAAAGAAATAAACAAATCCACAAAAATGTGGAAATTAACATACTTCTAAAAAATGAGGGAGTTAGACAGGAAATAAAAACAGAGATCAACAGACACATCTAGACAAACAAAAATTACAAGATGACATATTAGAATGTCTGGAATGCAGCAAAAGCAGTAATAAGTAGGAAGTTCATATCACTACAGGCCTATATAAAACAACAAAAGAGAGCCCAAGTAAACCACTTAACATCACATCTTAAGGAACTAGAAAAAAGAAGAACCAAGACAGTCAAAAACCAGTATAAGAAAAGAAAGCAGAATAATCAGAGAAGAAATAAATGAAATAGAAAACAAAAGAATTATAGAAAAAACAATAAAATAGGAGCTGGTTTTTTGAAAAGATCAACAAAATTGGCAAACATTTGGCAAGACTCACTAAGGAAAAAAGAGGAAGGACTCATGTAAACAAAATCTAAAATGAAAGAGGAGAAATTACTACAGATACTATAGATATACAAAGAATTATAGTAGAATATGATGAAAAACTATATGCCCCCAATTTTAACAATCTAGAAGAAATGGACAGATTCCTAGAACAATATAATCTTTCTTGACTGAGTTATGAAGAAGTAGATAGTCTGAACAGACCCATAAGCAGGGAGAAAATAGAAATAACTATTAAAAACTTCCCAAAAAATTAAAGTCCAGGGCCAGATGGCTATACTAGTGAATTATATCAAACATTCAAAGTAGACTTGGTTCCTATTCTACTCAAAGTCTTTCAAAAAATTGAAAAAGAAGCAATACTTTCAAACACATTTTATGAGGCCAACATAACACTCATACCAAAACCTGGCAAGAAAAACACACACAAAAAATTACAGACCAATATCTCTAATAAATACAAAAGCTAAAATTCTAAACAAAATACTAGCAAATTGAATACAGCAACACATTAAAAAAATAATACATCATGATCAAGTGGGATTCATCCCAGAATTACAAGGATGGTTCAACATATGTAAAACAGTTAACATAATACACCATATCAACAAAACAAAAGACAAACATTATATAATCCTATTAATAGATGCAGAAAAGGCCTTCTATAAAATACATCATTGTATGTTTAAAACACTTAACAATATGGGTATAGAATGAAAATATCTCAACATAATAAAGGCCATTTATTGCAAAACATCAGATAACATCATATTAAATGGCATAAAACTGAGGACTTTCCTCTAAAATCAGATACAAGACAAGGCTGTCCACTCTTATTTAATGTAGTGCGGGATGTTCTAGCCAGAGCAATCAGAAGAGAAAGAAATAAAAGGCATGCATACTGGGAAAGAAGTAAAGGTTTCAGTTTTTGCAGATGATATGATCCTGTACATCAAAACTCCCAAACACTGCACAAAAAGACTATTAGAAACAATAAACTAATACAGTAAGACCACAGGATACAAAATTAATACACAAAAGTCCATTGCTTTCCTATATGCCAATCATGAAACATCAGAAAACAAACTAAAATAAATAATCCCTTTTAAGGTTGCAGCAACAACAATAAAAATACATAGAAATAGACATAACAAAGACTGTAAAGGACTTATATAATAATAACTAGAAAGCATTTTTAAGGAAAATTGAAAAAGATAAAATGAAATAGAAAAATATTTCTTGTTCTTGGAAAGGAAGAATAAATATAGTCAAAATTACCATATTACCCAAAGTAATATACAAATTTAATGCAATTCTCATCAAAATTCCAATGTCACTTAAAAAAATGTAACAAAAAATCATTTGGTTTATATGGAACTATAGAAAACCCCAAATAACCAAAGTAATCTTAAAGAAAAAGAACAAAGCTAGGGCATTACAATACCTGACTTCAAATTATACTATAGAGCCATGATAATCAAAACAGCATGGTATTGGCAGAAAAATAGACATGCAGACCAATGAGATAGAATAGAGAACCCAGAAATAAAACCACATATATATGGTCAAATCTTCTTTGATAAAGGAGCCAAAAACACACAATGGAGAAAAGAAAGCCTCTTCAAAAAAATGGTGCTGGGAAAACTGGAAAACCACATGCAAAAGAATGAAACTTGACTACAGTTTGTCCCCTTGTGCCAAAATTAATTCAAAATGGATCAAAGACCTAGATATAAGACCTGAAACAATAATTTACATAAAAGAAAACATAGGTACTAAACCTTGGCCATAAACAGCATTTTATAAATTTGACTCCAAGGCAAGGAAAGTGAAGGCAAAGATAAATGAATGGGACTATATCAGACTAAGAATCCTTTGCACATCAAGAGAAACTGAGAACAAAACAGACAGCCAACTAAATGGTAGATCATATTTTCAAACAACAGCACAGATAAGGGCCTAATATTCAAAATATACAAAGAACTCACAAAACTGAACAAAAAAAAGCGAAGAATCCAAAAAAAAAAAAAAAAAAGTGGGAAGAGGACATGAACAGACAATTCTCCCAGGAAGAAATACAAATGGCCAACAGATATAGGTAAAGATGCTCATCTTCACTAGCTATTAGAAAAATGCAAATCAAAACTACAATGAGATACCACCTCACACGTGTTAGATTAACTATTATCAACAAGACAGGTAACAAGTGTTGGAGAGGCTGTGGAGAGAAAGGAACCCGCATTCACTGTTGGTGGGAATGTAAGGTAATACAACTATTATGGAAGAAAGTATGGTGGTTCATCAGAATATTAAGAATAGAACTACCATATGACCCAGCAATCCCTCTACGGGGTATATACCCCCAAAACTCAAAAACATTGGCATGTAAAGACACATGCAGCCCCATGTTTATTGCAGTATTGTTCACGGTGGCCAAGACATGGAAACAACCCAAAGCCCTTCAACAGATGATTGGAAAAAAAAAGATGTGGTACTTATGTACTATAGAATACTACTCAGCCATAAGAAATAATGACATAGGATCATTGACAACATGGATGGACCTTCATAACATTATATTGAGTGAAATAAGTAAATCAGGAAAAAGTAATAACTGTATGATTCCATACATAAGTGGGACAGAAAATTGACACTCATGGACATGGACAAGAGTGTAGTGGTTACCAGGAGGAAGAGAAGAAAGGAAAGGGAGGAAGTGGGAGAAGAGGAGTTGCATAAAAAAAAACAACAAATAGAAGGTGACGGAAGACAGTTTGATTTTGGGTAATGGGTGGGTATACAACATAAACAAATGTCAAAATGATCTGGAGATGTTTTCTCTGAATCTATGTCCTCTAATTGATCAATGTCACCCTGGTAAAATTAATTGTCTAAATAAAATTTTAAAAAAAATAACGATTAGTGACGTTGAACATTTTTTCATATGCAAATTGGCCATTTTTATGTCCTCTTTGAAGAAGTGTCTATTTGCCCATTTTTTAATTGGATTGTTTACCTTCCTGGTGTTGAGTTTGAGAAGTTCTCTATAAATTTTGGTTATTAAACCCTTATCAGAAGTATTGGCAAATATATTCTCCCATTTTGTGGGTTGTGTTTTATTTTGTTCATAGTGTCTTTAGCTGTGCAAAAGCTTTTTAGTTAGATATAGTCTCATTTATTTATTTTGTCCTTTATTTCACTTGCCCCTGAAGATAAATCTGCAAAAATATTGCTGTGAAAGATATGGGAGAGTTTACTGCCTATGTTTTCTTCCAAAATGTTTATGGTTTCACAACTTACATTTAAGTCTTTTATCCATTTTAAGTTTATTTTTGTGAATGGTGTAAGTTGGTGCTCTTTTTTCACTTTTTTGCATGTACCCGTCCAATTTTTTGGCATACAGATCTTCAAAGTATATTCTTACAATCCTTTGTATTCAGTGGTGTCAGTCGTTACTTCTTTTTCATTTCTAATTTTATTTCTTTGAGTCCTCTCTTTTTTTGTTTTTGATGAGGCTTGTTAAAGGTTCATCAATCTTATTTCCCTTTTCAAATAATTCATTCTTGGTTTCATTGATCTTCTGTATTGATTTTTTAGCCTCTATGTCATCTATTTCCCCTCTGTTCATTATTATTTCCTTTCTTCTACTTCCCCTGGGCTTTATTTGTTGTTCATTTTTTAGTTCTTTTAAATGCAGGGTTAATTTGTTTATTTTAACATTTTCTTGCTTCTTAAGGTATGCCTGTAATGCTATGAACTTTCCTCTCAGAACTGCTTTTGCTGTATCCCATAAATTTTGAGTTATATGCTCATTTGTTTCAAGGAAATTTTTAATTTCTTCCTTGATCTCGTTGTTAACCCATTAATTATTTAATAACATGCTATTTAACTTCCAAGTATTTGAATGTTATTTAGTTTTTCTGTTGTAGTTGATTTCAAATTTCATGTCATTGTTACCAGAGAAGATGCTTGATATGATTTCAATCTTCTTAAATATATTGAGACTCGTTTGTGTCCTTACATGTAGTGTATCTGAGACAAAATACTATGAGCACTTGAAAAGAATGTATATATGTATATTCCACTGCTTTGGTGTGAAAGTTTCTGAAGATATATATTAAATCCAGTTAATCTAGTGCCATTTAAGGCCACTGTTTCTTTGTTAATTTTCTGTCTAGAGGATCTATCTCTTGATTGTAGTGGAGTGTTAAAATTTTTTACTGTTATAGTATTGCTCTTGATCTCTCCCTTTATGTCCATCAACATCTGCTTTATATATTTAGGTGCTCCTATATTAAATACATAGATAATTACAATGGTTATACCCTCCTGTTGGATTGCTCCCTTTATCATTATTTAGTGACCTTCTTTATCCCTTATTATAGCCTTTGTTTTAAAGTCCATTTTGTCTGATATAAGTATTGCTACCCTGGCTTTTTTTTTCATTTCCATTTGCATGAAATATTTTTAAGTCTATTTTGTCAGATATAAGTATTGCTACCCCAGTCTTTTTTTTTTTTCATTTTCATTTGCATGAAATACTTTATACCATTCCTTACTTTTAGTCTATTTGTATCTTTTGTTCTGAGGTGGGTCTCTTGTAGACAGCATATGCATGCATCCTGTTTTCTTATCCACACAGCTACCCTATATCTTTTGATTAGAGCATTTGATCCATTTACTTTTATTGTTATTATTGATAGGTAATTTTTTATTTTCATTTTATTCTTTAACCTACAATCCTCTTTTTCTTGATTTTATTTTTTCTTTGTTCTTTTTACAGCAAGCCAATGTCATTTCTTGTAGTACTGGTTGGGTTGTAATAAGTTCCTTGAGGTTTTTTTTTTTTTTTTGTCTGAGCTTTTTATTTCTCCTTCAATCTTAAATGATAGGCTTGGTGGATAAAAAAGTCTTGATTGTAGGTTCTTGCTTTACATCACTTTGAATATTTCCTGACAGTCCCTTCTGGCCTCAAGTGATTCTGTTGAGAAGTTAAATGTCATCCATAGGAGGGCTCCTCTGTAGGTAATTAACTGCTTTTCTCCTGTACCTTTCAGTATTCTTTCTTTGTCTCTTAACTTTGGTACTTTAATTACAGCGTGTCTTGGTGCCGGCCTACTCGGGTTCCTCTTTAATGGAACTATCTGAGTTTCTTGAATTTGTTTGACTTTTCCCTTCATCAATTTAGGGAAGTTTTCAGCTATAGTTTCTTCACACAGTCTCTCTATACCTTGTTCACTCTTTTTTTCTTTAGGAACCCCTATGATGCATATGTTGTTTTTCTTCATTTTGTCCCAGAGCTCTCTTAGAGTTTCCTCAGACTTTATGAGCCTCTTTTCTTTTGCTACTCTGCTTCTGTGCTTTTGTTTGTCTTGTCTTCTAAATTGATTTGATCCTCTGCTTCATCCAGCTTACTGTTAATTCCTTCCAGTGCAGTCTTCATTTCTGATATTGTATTTTTTATTTCTGACTGGTCCCTTTTTATCATTTTAATGTCCTATTTGATGCTTGCTATCTCCTTATTTAGGTGCTTACTATCTCCATCCATTGTTTCTTTAAGATCCTTGAGCATCCTAAAAGTCATTGTTTTAAACTCTGCATTTGGTATTTTGGCTACTTCCATCTCATTTAGTTATTCTTCTGGGGATTTTTCTTGTTGATTCATTTGGGTAGCATTTCTCTGTCCATTTTGTCTGTGTATTAGGTAGCACTGTCTGACTTTGAAATTTTTATGTGATCGTTTTGGAGAAGATGGGCTCAGTAATACTGTCCTTCAGACCACTCGTTTTTCTTGTTCTAGGAATGCCTCTTGAGGTACTATTTTTCTTCTTGTTGTATGTGAGTATTAGATGCAGTTGGTCCTTTCATGGGTATGGTTACCCCTTCAGGCTGGCTGGCTCTAAGGGTCATCCTTGATTATGTGTATTACACACTGTGTAATGTCTGTCCTGCTGGGTATATTTATCCTCTACAGTGTCTTGTGCTTGCTAGACTCCACCTTTGGGTGTGCTGCATGTGTAGGTAGCTGAGTCTAGGGTTGGTGCTGTCTGTCACCCATGGTCAGTATTGTTGGCTCTAGTTCTTCTTGATGTGGTGTCAGCTGTTTTCTTTAACCCGCTGTGGGCTACCAGTTTGCAGCTACTGCACTTTTCACTGATTCTGTCTGTGTTTTCTATGTCTGGGTACTGTGAAAGAGGTCAATCTTTGTATAAGGATCAGCTTTCTCCTGCTTAGGGATGACAGCAGCTATGTAAAAGCGAAAAGCTCTGTAAGATTTATCTTCACTTTTCAACTGCTCCTTCTTCTCTTGCAGCTGCTTGGTCTACCCACAGAGTTGTCTGTTGTAAGACTATAGTGTTGTCTCAGATTGGCTTCACCCAACGAACCCCTCTACAGGTTGCACGCTTGGTGGGTTATGGCAGCTGAGGTTGTGAATACAGTATTTGTGGGATCCCTTACTTAAGGAGTCTCTTGGTAAGGAGCTTAGTATAGGGAATGTGGCCCCCCTACTCCTGAGCTTGCCTCAGCCACTGCTGGATACTCAAATTTTATTTCTCCCAAACAGGGTGAGCAGCAGTTTCAGACTCAGTGTGGCTGACAGCTCCCTCTGAAGGAGTTATTTCAGTTTTTGAGACACTGGTCTCAGGAAGGAAGACTGAGAGAGACCTCTCCTAGGGCTAACTGTGCTCCTCCTGAAGATGGTTAAGCCCTTTGACCAGATCCAGCAATAGCCTCACAGGAACCTATACTTTAAATGTCCATGCTCCAACCCTCTCCCTCTTCCTCCTGTGGAATCTAGCCCAGCAGGACAGAATATCCAGCAGCAGGTTGGCTGACTGTGAAGCTTCACCCTATCCAATGCACATGAGCCACTGTGCTGGTGCTGATCACAGAGAGTGGAACTCACCTCAGCTGGGCCAGGTGTGAGGAGCTTTTCCTTAGGATACTACTCTAGCAAGGGTTGTTAGGTCCTGAACCAATGCTTTTCATAGCTGGCCCCTGGATGTGCCTTCCCTGAGCCTCCCAAGCAGGAACCCAGGGCAGACCAGTGGGAGACACTGCCTATGACTGGCCGTCAGGGCCCTCAGCAACCTTCTTGGAGCTACAAGCAATTCAGAGTTTGTGGCTGCCTCTGCTAGGGCCAGGTGTACATGGAAATTCCAAGCTGCTTTCCCAGGCTGGCTTTTACCCACTCTGGTCCTGTGGGGAAGTCTACTCTATCAGCAAAGTTTCCCTGAGTCTCATCTCCTGCAGCCTCTGTCTGTTGGCTGCTTGTTGCTCAGTCACTTAAATACCTATGCTAGAATCTAGAGAAGGGGTAGTCAACTTTTTTATACCTACCGCCCACTTTTGTATCTCTGTTAGTAGTAAAATTTTCTAACCACCCACTGGTTCTACATAAAGGTGATTTATAAAGTAGGGAAGTAACTTTACTTTATAAAATTTATAAAAATGAGTTAAGCAAGTTAAAGCATATAATAATAATTACTTACCAAGTACTTTATGCTGCATTTTTGCTAAGTTTGGCAGAATAAATCTTTATAAAACAACTTACTATAGTTAAATCTATCTTTTTATTTATACTTTGGTTGCTCCGTTACCACCTACCATGAAAGCTGG
This sequence comes from Rhynchonycteris naso, assembly GCA_037038555.1. NCBI lineage: Eukaryota > Metazoa > Chordata > Mammalia > Chiroptera > Emballonuridae > Rhynchonycteris > Rhynchonycteris naso. The sequence goes on from CM072998.1 coordinate 136,600,037, forward strand.
AACACCAAATAGTAGGTGATAGGGACAGGTTGACTACCACTGCTCTAGAGCCTGTGGTAATTAAGTGATTAGGAAGGGTGTTGGGTGTGGCTATGACTCTCAGCACCCTGGTGTCGATCTGTCCAGTCTTTTTTTACAGACAAGTACAGTATAGCCCCAGTATGTGGGTGTGACCTCTGAGCCCAGAGGTGTGGTCTGCCCACTTTCCGGACAGTTTTAGCTGAGTTTCTTGTGACGTGGAAGCACCAGTCATAAACTTAGGAGAGTGTGTATGTGGGGGAAACTTCATTCTCAACACCAGAAAACTGAGTCCTTGCCTCTCAAAACGACTCATCCCCATCCCTGGGGTAGGAGAGACTCCTGAGGGTGAAGCAGCTATTTTCCCCCAGTCTGATGCCACTCAGTAGGGATTGCTCCACTCAATAAAGATGGCGACTGCATTACTGGAAAATGACTCAGCACAGGGATTCCGGTGGCCGTCCCCCAGTGTCTCTCCCTGGGCCTCCAAATTTACACTCTCCTCCTGCAACCCCGGTCCTCTCAGCTCTCCCCCTCCAGAGCCTGGGGTAAGTGGTTGTGAACAAGGTTTGCTGAGTGGCCGTTTAAATCGGAGTCTGTGTCTGAGAGTTCTCTTTCTCGCAGACAGAGACCCGGCTCTTTTCACAGCTAAATGTTGTCTGGGTGCCTCTTCTAGGCTCTGGGGCTCTAGGCTGGGGCTCCGGGCCTGGGGCTGAGTACTAACACCTCTCAGGGCAATGCACCCTGCAGTGAGAATTGCACGGATCCTTAGCCACCCTGAGCTTTTGGGAGTGGGGCAACCCTTTCTGTGTCTCTGACTTTCCTCTCAGTCTCCGTGTGGCTTCTTCAGTGATCCTTGGTTATAGACTCCTCTTAGTTTAGTGCAAAGTGGATTTTTCAGGATGATTATTTTTAAATTAGGTTGAAATCCAATTTGATCTTGGGAGGTGGCGGTTGGAACATCGGCCTACTTTGTCGCTCTCTTTCTTTTCCAGTAACAGTACTCTCTGTGCACATTTTTGTACATATCTCTTTCTATCCTTGGAAAGCTTTCCCTCATATTCACTTCCATGTAGATTGATGGAGTTGTTGTTATCACCTTCTAATGATGTAAGGAACCTCATTGATGACAACTGTTAGATGATTTTTTAAAAAACATTTTTAAAAATCCATGGTTGTTTATTTGATTTTTCTTGATGTCCAAGTAGCTTGAAAGACTAAGGGCCATCTGTATTTAATGAAGAATCTGAGGCAAGGAAAATAAGGAGTTGAAGAGGATTATACCTGGAAGCATAGATGCTCAGCAGCCAAATGGTGTCGAAATTACTATGTTCTTATGCCTGAGTTTTCCACCTGGCAAACATGGATTTTTCCCGTGTTCTTATTTACAAATTATCTCTACCATTTATCTGAAAGTCATTGGCTTATAGTTCATGAATGTTACTTTCCATTTGCAACTTCAAATCTACTTCTAAGGTTAGAGAATAATAGGGTTCTTTTTAGTAATGAATTGTGTATTTTTACTTCATTTCACTGAATCAGAATTCAGGAGCTTATTTTGAAAATTGTAAATAAAGAAACAGCATAAAAAGGTGTGGTTTGTTTTCCTTTTATTTGACAAGTACATCATGTAAGTTTGAATGGTCAAGTGAAATTAATTCTACTTGCAGCAGGAAATGGTTCAAACTTTTCATTTTGAGGCAGCAGGAAAGATAATTTCTGCCATAGGGCTGAAGGAGAAGAAAAGTAGTTTGGTAATTTCAAGAGAAACCACACAGCTTTCAGGAGAGAATCTTTTTTTTTTTTTTACTAATTTTTCTATTACCAGTTTCTAATCAGGGTTGAGTTGTTTTTTGTTTTTTGTTTGTTTTTTCTGCTCATCTGTCTAGAAGTGATTCCCACATGGTCTGGTGTAGAATAGTTGTCATGAGAGAGAATTAACATCAGAGTTCTACCTGGTTTTTTATTTGGGACCACAGGCCTAGACTCTTCACTAATAGTGAGAATTTAACTGCTCTGGGTATCAATGCAACAGCTCTTAGATGAAGTCTTTCTCTCTGCTTATAATGATTTCCCCTGTTGTGCACCTGACTCCCTCAGTTTTATCCCTTAGGTCTAGGTCACATGTCACCTCTTCAGAGAGGCCTAGCATTGTTTTTTTTCTTTATTATGAGAAGTGGGGATGCAGAGATACAGACTCCCACATGCACCCCGACCAGGATCCATCCTGCAAGACCTCTACCAGGGGATACTCTGCCCATCTGGAGCTGTTGATCCATTGCTTGGCAATCAAGCTATTTTTAGCACCTGAGGGAGGCCATGGTGCCATCCTCAATGCCGGAGGCCAACTTGTTCCAATTGATCCATGGCTGTAGGAGGGGAAGAGAGAGATAGAGAGAGAGAGAGAGAAGAAAGAGGGGAGGGATGAAGAAGCAGATGGTCACTTTTCCTGTGTGCCCTGACCAGGAATTGAACCCAAGACTTCCACATGCCAGGCTGACACTCAACCACTGAACAAACTGGCCATGGCCTGTCTAGCACTGTTCTAAACTGCTGTTCCTGTTTTCTCTTCATACCACTCAGCACAATGTGTGGTGATGCAATTATTGTTTCCACTAATAGACTTTCAGTTCATAAGGGTAGTGATCATATCATGTTCCTTGTTCTCTGTTTTCAATGGCTAGAGCATCACTGTCGCTGAGGAAATGAGTGGATGAGTAAATGAATGTTGTTTCCTCCACTCAGAATGTCCCTTTTCCATTTGTTCTCCCTGAGAAACTAAAAAAAAAACAAACAAAAAAAACCCCTTAGTGACTTTTAATATCCTGTCCTAATGTCATTTATTTTCCTGTGAAAGGTTTCTGCACTTTCCTCTATCAATACAAAAAAAAAAAAATAGTCATTTACAATTTTGCTCTTTACACCTTGCATATGTGATGTAAAGTGGGTGCTAAAAATGGATTAGTTGTATTTTTCTACACCTTTACAGACCCTCACACTGTATTCTTCCTGCTGGCATAATTGTGTCTTAAGTTTTTGGTCCATTTCATATAGTGGGTGGTAGATAATCATACCTCAGCGTTGTGAATAAATGGATCAATGGAGAAAAGATTCTGGAGAGAAGACTGAAGAAGAGTAGATACAAAAATAACAGAACATTGAACTCTTCACCAAGGCAATGTACTTCTGGATGCGTAATATTTTGGAATAGTGTGGTTTGAGATTTTCCTGAGTGATTTTCACTTCTCAGACTTCATAGAAATATTTGCGAAAGTACTGATGCAAGTTGTAGATGTGGTTCTCATAGCTATTTGATTTTGAAGTAGTATTTTCTCTCTGGGCCCTGATTCTTCACATGTAAACTGCTTCATCTGTAAGTGCCTACTTACCTTATACTCATTTCTTAAGGTTCTTTGTATAAATAAATCACATGATTTTATTAAATCATGGAGATGTGAGAATTTCTTGTTCACACATACATGCTTCATTGTTAAATAAATGTAAAGCTTTATTTCCAATAATTGTGACTATGGATGACTAGTAAAGATCTTCTATCTGTCTGATACACAAAACTGAAATTCTGGACACCTTTTTCCAAGAAAATATGCCAATATGATTATAACTTTACATCACATATTGAGAGGTGGAACAAAGATCTTTCTTTTTATTATACACTAGCACTCAGCAAAGCATCCTAAATATTCATTGATCAAAATGAGCCATTCTGTTATTTTTAATTTATTTAATTAATTGTGTTTACCAAGATACTAGGGTAACCCCGAATGCATCCACCCTCCCCCCATGTTCCCCTCCACATCTCCCATGCTCCCCTTCCTACAGCACCTTCCCCCCTTCCCTTCAGGTTTATCCCATCCTATCATCTCCTTTCCCTCTGTCTTCTTTCCCTCTGGTCCCTTTGATCCCTCCTCTGTCTCAATTCCTTTTCTCAGTTCTCAATATTCCTTGGATTCCTCAAATGAGTGAGGTCATATAATATTTTTATTTTTCTGCCTGGCTTATTTCACTCAACATAATAGTTTTCAGACCCCTCCATATGGTTGCAAAAGGTAATATTTCTTTCTTTTTTATGGTGCCATAGTATTCCATTGTATATATGTACCAGAGCTGTTTAATCCACTCGTCCACTGATGGATGCTTGGGCTGTTTCCAGCTCTTCACTATTATGAACAATGCTGCCATAAACATGGGGGTGCATTTCTTGTTTTCAGTCGGTGTTATGGTGTCCTTGGAATATATTCCTATAAGTGGGATAGCTGGGTCAAAGGGCAGTCCCATTTCTAATTTTCTGAGGAATCTCCATACTGTTTTTCCACAGTGGCTGCACCAGTCTGCATTTCTACCAGCAGTGCAGGAGGGTTCCCCTTTCTCCACATCCAGAAAACCTAAACAGACCAATTACAATAAAAGATATTAAAACAGTTATCAAAAAGCTCCCAAAGAAAAAATCCCTGGGCCCGATGGATTCACTGGTGAGTTCTACCAAATATTCAAAGAAGAACTAACTCCTATCCTTCTTAAGCTATTTCAAAAAATTCAAGAGGAAGGAACACCACCAAGTTCCTTTTATGAGGTGAGTATAATTCTGATTCCAAAACCAGGCAAAGACAACACAAAGAAAAAAAATTATAGGCCAATATCCCTGATGAATTTAGATGCTAAAATCCTCAGCAATATATTAGCAAACTGGATCCAGCAATACATGAAAAAAATCATACATCATGATCAAGTAGGATTTATTCTGGGGAGGCAAGTATGGTACTACATTAGGAAGTCAATTAATATGATTCACCACATAAACAAAAGGAAGGAGAAAAACCACATGATAATTTCAATAGATGCAGATAAAGCATTTGATAAAATCCAGCACCCATTTATGATCAAAACTCTTAGCAAAGTGGGAATACAGGGAACATACCTCAACATGAGAAAGGCCATTTATGACAAACCCACGGCCACCATCATAATCAATGGACAAAAATTAAAAGCAATTCCTCTAAAATCAGGAAAAAGGCAGGGGTGTCCCCTTTTACCACTCTTATTCAACATAGTTCTGGAAGTCCTAGCTATAGCAATCAGACAAGAAGAAGAAATAAAAGGCATCCAAATTGGAAAAGAAGAAGTAAAACTATCATTATTTCCAGATTATATGATACTGTATATAGAAAACCCTAACATCTCAGTCAAAAAACTACTCGACCTAATAAATGAATTCAGCAAGGAGGCAGGATATAAAATTAACACACAGAAATCAGATGGTCCTGGGCACTGAGGATGATTTCATGACCTCCATCTCAGGCATTAAGAAGATCTGGTTGCTGAGCAACAGAGCAGCACCCCAGATAGGCAGAGCATCACCCCCTTGTGGGCTTGGCAGGTGGATCCCTGAGGAGACACATGTGGGAGTCTGTCTCTGCCTTCCCTTCTCTCACTGAATTAAAAAAAAAAGTCAGTAAGGCAATGAATTTTCAGATTCATGCTAATTTTTACTTTACTTTTTTTTTCTCTCTATCCTTCTGCTCTGAATATATTTCATCTTAGTCTGTCTGCATTTTCATTAGGGAAGGGAAGTAATGGAATTAGTGATAGTTACGTGTGGTGAGATGAGAGGCAAAGAGGGAGAAAACAGATGAATTAGAGGCAGACAGAGTACATAGAAGCTACATCTACAGCTGACAAATCTTAGGATTCCCCAAATTTCTCTAAACAGAAGGCTTTTACGCTCTCTGATGCCTAATGGCCAGCATTGAATCTAGCATAACACCCAGTAATTTAGCTAAAGTTAGTGTTCTGCTTATCTCTTTAGCCCCATGTCCTTGTTAAGGAGAGGAATTTAAAAAAATAAAAATTAAAGGATATTTATTGGGGAATACCCAACAAGAGGGAAAGGAGGAATTTGGTATACTTTTCTGGTCTGCCTTTATATGCTAATGCAAATCAATCATAATTTTGATAAATGAATAACATTTTTTTTGCAGCCCTTGAGGAAGCACACTGCACCTGACCCTTTCTTTGAAGCATTTGGAAGTTGCAGCACTCAATTTCTTGCCATTGCCAGCTTTTCAAAATTGGCCTCTTCCCTCTTTGGGAGTTTGCAAAAGAGTCAGCAGTGACTCTCAAAGCCCTTTGCACACTGGAGGTTAAGGCAGAGGTTAGGGGCTGGATTTTTCAGAAGTAAGCAGAATCTTAATGACCCACTGCAGACAGCAAGAGGAAATAAATATATATATATAATGGGTGTGTGAGGGCAGCTTAGGGGCCACTGCGTTGGAGTTGCTTGCACCCACAGAGGGGTCGTCTACACTAATACCTGTAATCATAGTCAAATTACTCAGTGCCAATTGGTTTACTTATTTTCTCCATCAACAAGACAATGCATCACAAGCAAATCACAGACAATCCTCCTAGAAAGGCTGAGGTGCTCGATGTACATTCAGGGCCATGCACAGGAGAGGAGAAGGTGACTACTTCCGCTATTTAATCAGGAGTGTTTGTTGATTTGAGCAGCAGCCCCTATGCTGTGAAATGAAAACAGAAAACCAAATTTTCTTGAGCAATCTTGCTGTTCCTGCTTCAGGTGCTTGGCTATTTCACTAAAGCAGCTCAGACGAGAATGTCATTAGTTCTTAAGCCCCAGGTGAATTTGCCACTGTTCCACATGATTAAGCCAGGTAATTGTGTGTTGATAGCGAATGTGGTTGGTGAAATACAATTTCTGGGACCTTCCTAAACAAATACAATGTGCAAGCGAGTCAGAGTGCTGTCATTTTGGTTCTTTGTCAAAGGCTTTGCATGGGCAGACAGACATCTCTGGCCAGGGCTGGCAAGTAATTCGGTGGTGATGGCCATCCTTGTGCTCTTAGGGGGTACCTGGCTTGGACAGCAAATTGCACATAATTCTGCATTCATTTAAGGGAAGGACTAGAAGGACATCTCATTCAAGTGCTAGCTCCTACTGGTACCTTGTTTTTGGACCCTGAAAGTAAACGATTGCTTTGAGTTTGTTTTATAAACCGTTCAGAATTTCAGCAATGTTTTTCTGAAGTGTGTAAAAATACCACCGTCTCCGATGATGAAAACAACAACAATGTTTGCCAATGAATGACAAAATATAGTCAACTTGCAGGGCCAAGATTTTGGAAGCAGCCAATGTGTTTGCATGTGTGATTTTTCTTTTTCACATATAGGTTCCTGTGGATACAAATATATGTATTTGTATTTACATATCAAGTGTCTGGGTCTTAAATGTATGTTGTTTTGACTTTTCCTGCACCAAAATAGTGAGGTTTCTACAATTTGTAGTGTCAAGTTAGACAGTTCTTAATTTGTTGTTAATGATCTTTGGCATAAGACATTGAGATGTGTTGTTATTTTATTATTATTATTATTATTATTATTATTATTATTAAGTGAGAAGTGGGGAGGCAGAGAGACAGACTTTTGCATATACCCTGACTGGGATCCACCCGCCAAGCCCCCTATAGGATGATTCTCTGCCCATTTGGGCCATTGCTCTGTTGCTCGGCAACCGAGCCATTTCCATGCCTAAGGCAAGGCCATGGAGCAATCCTCAGCACCTAGGGCCAACTTGCTCCAACTGAGTCATGGTTTCTGGAGGGGAAGAGAGAGATATATATAGAGAGAAAGGAGATGAGGAGGGGTGGAGAAGCAAATGGGCATTTCTCCTGTGTGCCCTGACCAGGAATCGAACCCAGGACATTCACATGCTAGGCTGATACTCTACTGCTGAGCCAAATGGCCACGGGCAATTTTATTATTATAAAAGCAAATTTATTTACTTCTCAAGTATTACTTTTTCTGTAAATTTTTGCATTGTTTTATCTTCCACCCCCCAAAAAATTATAATGCCATAGAGTCTGATGGTTTAGTGCTTTAATCCTTACATAGTAAGACTGATGTTGATTCAGAAGAAAAAGAATGCCACAAATTGATATGAAATTCGAAGTTCAGAAAAACAATACCCCATAATATGTGTAAGAAAGCATACATATCTGAAGTGAGTCTACATGTTGCGGGGCCGATGGCTACTAATGTGATAGCTTGCAAAGTCTAGAGAAATAGTTAAAATCATTACTGTGAAAAATCTATAATAAAACCACAGAGACTTGGCAGTCATGTAGTGAGGTCTTCTTCCTAATACAGGGTTCCCTCTATCATATCCCTGCTTGAATGCTTCCAGAGTTAGAGAAGTCATTGCCTTTGGACACAGTAGTAAATGCTAGTGCTTCACCAGGAAAAACATCTGTGTAGGGAAAGAAATGGTTTGAGTGTGACTCAAAGCTTAACTACATTCTAGTGCAACAGTCATCACAACCACAGTTCCTGTACCAAAGGTCTTTTGCTTTGCCAGAACTGAGAGTTTTTTTTTTTAGTGAATCCTTTCTTCTAACTATCCTTTGCTTTTTGCTCTTTTAAATTTCTCATACAATAGTTGTTTAAGTCATTTTCTTTGTTGAGGGAACTGAAGAAAATTTTTGGAAGTTGAACAGGAAGGGAGAAGACAAATAATCCATGACAGCATAGAACCTGAAGGAAAAGACCCCATGACAATAGAGTTGTTGGCAGATTCTTTCTTTTCTTTGCAAGTCAGTAGTAGTCCCAGTGGCAGTGGCTGCCAGCCCAAAAGAAGGGGACCACAGATAAAAGATCCTGCCTGGCATGATGCCTATAAATTTTCCACTCATCCTTCCTTTAGACAAAAATACTGCTTAAATATAAATTTGCTTGTTTTGGAAAGCTGGCATCTTTCCCTTTAAACACTTAGTCTATGATATAGACATGAATAACACTGGGGAATAATTTTATTTTCATTTTCTGGTGCATGAGGTTTTAGAACTGTTTCTATATATATCTGCATCCTTGATTCCAAATCTGAAATCCATTTTTTGGTGCATGCTCTAGTTTTTATACAATTTTAATTTCTTTTTGTTACAGTTAATGGCATGCATTGGGTTTTAAATTAGAGTTAAAGGGCAACAACTCTTGGATTGAACATAACCACAAGGCAATTAATGTTTTACAAACATAACTTTTACATAATTGTAATTGTTTTTAAATGTAAAAAAATATTCTCTGATAAAAACACCCTCTTATTTTGTTTTAAGATTGAATCATGGCTCCTACGAGTAAGTGTAAATGTAAGAATACTTCTGTTATATATGTGGTTGTTACACACTTGAAAGTCAAAGGCACAATGTTCCCCTTGGTGATCAAGACAAGAATTGGGCTCCTCATATTGTGTGTCATAATTGTGAGGAAATGCTTTGTGACTGGACAAAAGGAAAACGCAAAGGAATGCCTTTTAGTATTCTCTTGGTTTGACGTGAACCTAAGGACCACAGCAGTGACTGTTTTGTCTGTTTGATCCATACAAAGGGCATCAGCAAGAAAAACAGCCTATGATCACATATCCTAATATTTCTTCAGCAATACAACCTATCTCACACTCTGAGATACTCCTGGTTCCAGTTTTCAATGGTTTTATTTTTTCTAAGGCTAGAGAAAATGAACAAGAGTATTTTGATAAGATGCATGAGAAAATGGTTGTAGAATCTGAAGGGTCTTCTTCTGATGCCAAGCAGTCATTAACCCCCTCAGCATTTTAGCCAACCCAAATTGAATGACTTAGTAAGGGATTTGGGCCTGTCAAAGAAAGCAGCTGAGTTATTAGCCTCTAAGCTTCAAGAAAAGAATGTACTTCACCAGTCAGCTAAAGGATTCCATTACAGGAAGCATGAACAATTTTTTGTAGACTTTTTTTGAGAAGACAAACACTTTGTTTACTGTCATGATATCAGTAGTCTTCTCAGGCAGCTAGGCGTTACCACTTACAGTCCAACAGAATGGCGGCTATTTCTTGACAGCTCTAAACAGAGTCTGAAATGTGTTCTCCTATACAACATTAATGTTTATGCAGTGGTTCCAATTGGTTATTCAACTCATCTGTGAGAAGATTATAATGACGTAAGAATTGTTCTCGACTTTCTGAAGTATGAGGAGCATAACTGGATCATTTGTGTGGATCTTAAAATGTTAACTTTCCTTCTAGGAAAACAGAGAATTTTCATAAAGTATCCTTGCTTTCTCTGTTTGTGGGACAGCCGAGCTTGAGAGAACACTGGACACAGAAGAAGTGGCTGAAAAGTGAAACTCTGGAAGTAGGGATGCAAAATATTATGAATAAACCTGTAGTTAATTGAGACAGGATCATTTTTGTCCCACTTCACATCAAACTTGGCTTAATAAAACAGTTTGTTCAGGCTTTGAATAGAAAAACTGAATGCTTTCAACATATTATTTCTGCTTTTTTGCCTTGTATTTCAAGAAGATAAAAGCAGGTGTATTCTATAGAACTCAAATTTGAACCCTCATATGTGACGAAAAATTTGCCAGGAAGATGAATAAGGAGGAGAAAGCAGCATGGCAGTCTTTTGTGGCAGTTACAAAGAACTTTCTTTGCAACAAAAAAGCAGAAAACTATAAACTTCTGGTTCAAAGGATGCTGTTGGCTTTCCATGACGTTGGATGTAACATGAGCATTAAGATTCACTTCCTGTGCAGTCACCTTGGTAAGTTTCCCGAAAGTCTTGGAGCTGTTAGTGATGAGCAGACTACTGCTGGAGCATCGAACGAGATTGTCCTCAACAAGTACACAAATGCAAGAGCTACAAACACAAGATTTTGCCTGAATAGAATTTAAATAAGTTTTGCACAAATTTGGTAATTAAAATAAGTGTTTTAATATGTTTTATTTAGAAATTGTAGACAAATTATGATGCAATCATATCTTTTAGTGTATTTACTGCATTATATAAATTATTATGTTTTCACAAAGATGATACCCAAGGAGGCCTTCTACTTCATTATGTTAAACTAAATGTTGAAAATTTTACAATAAGATGAAAACCTAAAACCTTGAATTGCAAAAATACTAGCTTACAGAGAAAAACTGATCTCACATTTGAGATCAGCACACTCAAATTAGGTAAGAAGAAGTGTTTTTGTTGATGCAACAAAAATTTTGTTCCCTAGTGTAATTAGTCTATGGGCACGACTCAGCCTTGACATGGAGAAAGCACCATCTTTGGTTAGAATTCTCAATACTAGCTCAATGACCTTGAAAGGCTCACTCCATCATATGTCAAATGACAAACATGATTCATTATACCTCTTGTTTGTATCTGATTTGGAAGTCCATATTTCATCATTAAGATTGGTGTAGGGAGGAAGAGCAAGATGGGGACGGAGTAGGCGGACGTACCAACTTCCAACTCCCAGAAGCAAAGTGGATTATAACTCAATTTAAAGAAACATCATCTGGATAAACCAACTAAGGACTAAACTAAGTGGACTCTTCAACCAAGGAACACTGCAGAAGCCACTTTGAGACTGGTAGGAATAGCGAAAACACGAAAAGGGCTGCCCAGCTCCCCGGAGCAAACAGCAGCCCGGCGGGAGGAAAGTTTGGCGGAGAGGGAGGAACCTGGGTCCCAGGAACCAAGCCGCAGCCTGCAGTCCCAGAGCCTAGAAGAGGCGTTTGGACAGTTTTGAGCTGAGAAACAAGTGAGGGAGCTCCCAGGCCTACACTGTGGAGTATTAGGTCCCTTCCTACTCTGCTGAGGGCTGCTTAAGGGATTGGGGCAACAGAACGCTGAGGCGCGGTTCTCTTGGCGTGGGCAGAGGCCAAGCCTGTGGAAGATCGGTCTAGCCCAGAGGGTCGGAGGGGACGGGCAAGAGCGGTCCGGAAGCTGCGGGCCCGCCTTTGATCCCACTTACGGGGACAAAGCGGGAGGCCAGGAACGGGCAGGCCCTGCGCAAGCCGGCCCTGACCGCAGGGACCAGGATAGGACCAGGGACGGGCGGGGGCTCAAGGCTGAGGTGACGCTACCAGCCCCCCACGCCCCGGGCCGGAGAAGCCGCGGTTGGCCAGTATACGTGCGCGAGGGGGCTCCGAGTGCGGGAACGGGGTAGACCCCGAGACAAGTGGAAGCTCGACAAGTGGAAGCTCGCAGCTGAGCCCACGCTAATATCACCGCCCAGGCGGAGAAATGGTGATTTGCCATCCCACGTGCACGAGCGGAATCCGAACGCGGGGGCGGGGTATAGTCTGGGACGAGCGGATGTACGCAGCGGAGCGGAAGCCAGCAAACACGCCCGGCCCAATAAACCTTGGTTTCCGACCCTCGACAGAAGGGCCCTGGCTTCGAGGGCGGGGCTAAAGCTCCAGACGGGAAAAAGCTAACAGCAGAGAGCACGTCAAAAGCCCCGCCTAACCCGCAAATCTGTAGTGAGCAGGCTCCGACTGCTGGTTCTGGGCAGAAGCCCAGAAATAGGCTGGGTACGCAGCTGAGCGAAAGTGCTCACCTCTACCCTTGGTGCTAAGTCTTGTGGCCTCAGTGACAGCCACTGCCACAGAGGAGAGGCAGAAATCACAGCAAAAGCCACAGTGGGCCGGCGCTGGCAACGCTCATACCCAACCACCCTAGGCACCGGCAGAGAGGGTGGGGGGCCTGCAGACAAACCACACCTAGAGAACACAAAGGCAACACCTACTGGACTCCAGTGGCCACAACTTGCTTATACACAGAAAAAATGGGCAGGCAGAGGAATGCAAACCAAATGAATCAAGAGAAATCCCCAGAGAAAGACCTGAATGAACCAGATATAACCAAATTACCAGAAGCAGAATTTAGAATAATGATAGTTAGGATGTTCAAAGAAATTAGAGCAACAATGGATAGTCATTATGAACACCTAAATAAAGAGATAACAAGTATAAAAAATGAAATTGAAATAATAAAAAAGAATCAGACAGAAATGACAAATACAGTATCAGAACTGAAGACCACAATGGAAGGAATTAAAAGCAGGATGGATGATGCTGAGGATCGAATAAGCGAGTTAGAGGACACAATAAAAAAAGGCACAGAAGCAGAGAAAAAAATAGAAAAGAGACTTAAAAAATGTGAGGAAACTCTAAGGGAGCTTTGTGACAACATGAAGAGAAACAACATTCGCATCATAGGGGTGCCTGAAGAAGAGGAGAGAGGACAGGAAATGGAAACTATGTTCAATCAAATCATAGCAGAAAACTTCCCTAAATTAAGGCTGGGAAACACTCCACACATTCAAGAAGCACACAGAACTCCATTAAAGAGAAACCCCAAAAGATCTACACCAAGACACATCATAGTTAAAATACCAAAGCTAATGGATAAAGAAAAAATTTTAAAAGCTGCTAGAGAAAAAAAGGCTATCACCTACAAAGGAGCCCCCATAAAGATGACATCGGACTTCTCAACAGAAACACTTGAGGCCAGAAGAGAATGGCAAGATATAATCAAAGTAATGCAGAATAAGAACCTACAACCAAGACTACTTTATCCAGCAAGGCTAACGTTTAAAATTGAAGGAGAAATAAAGAGCTTCCCAGAAAAAGAAAGCCTGAAGGAATTCATAAAAACCAAACCAATTCTGCAAGAGATACTAAGGGGCCTCTTGTGAACAGTTTAAAGGGAGGAATGAATAGAGCAAAAGAAGAATACAGCTCTGAAGAATAAATGGAAATAAACAACTACATATCAATAATAACTTTAAATGTAAATGGATTAAATGATCCAATCAAAAGACATAGGGTAGCTGCATGGATAAAGAAACAGGACCCATACATATGCTGTCTACAAGAGACACACCATAAAACAAAAGATGCTCATAGACTGAAGGTAAAAGGATGGAAAAAAATATTTCATGCAAATGGAAATGAAAAAAAAGCAGGGGTAGCAATACTTATATCAGACAAAATGGACTTTAAAACAAAGGCTGTAGTAAGAGATAAAGGAGGACACTACATAATAATAAAGGGAACAATTCAACAGGAAGATATAACTATTGTAAATATCTATGCACCAAATATAGGAGCCTCAACATACATAAAGCAGACTTTGATGGATATAAAGGGCGAGATTAACAGCAATACTATCATAGTAGGGGATTTCAATACCCCTCTAACAACACTGGATAGATCCTCAAGAAAGAAAATTAATAAAGAAACAGCAGACTTAAAGGAGACACTAGATCAACTTGATTTAATAGATATCTTCAGAACTTTTCACCCTAAAACAGTAGAATATACATTCTTCTCAAGCGCGCATGGTACGTTTTCTAGGATAGACCACATGTTAGGACACAAAAATGGTCTTAATAAATTTAAGAAGATTGAAATAATATCAAGCATTTTCTCTGATCACAATGCCATGAAACTAGAAATTAACCACAAAAGAAAAACTGAAAAATACTCAAACACTTGGAAACTAAATAGCATGTTATTAAATAATGAATGGATTAACAATGAGATCAAAGAAGAAATAAAAAAGTTTCTAGAAACAAATGATAATGAGCATACATCAACTCAAAATTTATGGGACACAGCAAAAGCAGTTCTGAGAGGGAAGTTTATTGCAATACAGGCATATCATAAGAAGTTAGAAAAAGCTCAAATAAGCAACCTGACCCTGCATCTCAAAGAACTAGACAAACAACAACAAATAAAACCCAAGACAAGTAGAAGGAAGGAAATAATAAAGATCAGAGCAGAAATAAATGACATAGAGGCTAAGGAAACAATACAGAGGATCAATGAAACCAGAAGCTGGTTCTTTGAGAAGGTAAACAAGATTGATGAACCTTTAACTAGACTGACCAAGAAAAAAAGAGAGAGGGCTCAAATAAATAAAATTAGAAAGGACAGTGGAGAAATAACAACTGACACAACAGAAATACAAAGCATTGTAAGAAAATACTATGAAGAACTATATGCCAAAAAATTAGACAATCTTGGTGAAATGGACAAATTTCTTGAATCATATAACCTTCCAAAAATCAATCTGGAAGAATCAGAACACCTAAACAGACCAATTACAACAAATGAGATCGAAACAGTTATCAAAAAACTCCCCAAAAAGAAAAGTCCTGGCCCTGATGGCTTCACAAGTGAATTCTATCGAAAATTCAAAGAAGAACTAACTCCTATCCTCCTCAAGCTATTTGAAAATATTCAAGAGGAAGGAAGACTTCCAAACTCCTTTTATGAGGCAAGCATAATTCTGATCCCAAAACCGGGCAAGGACAACACAAAGAAAGAATATTATAGGCCTATATCCCTGATGAATTTAGATGCTAAAATTCTCAACCAAATATTAGCCAACCGGATCCAGCAATATATAAAAAAAATCATACACCACGATCAAGTGGGATTAATTTTGGAGAGGCAAGGCTGGTTCAATATTCGCAAATCAATCAATGTGATTCATCACATAAACAAAAGGAAGGACAAAAATCACATGATAATTTCAATAGATGCAGAAAAGGCATTTGATAAAATCCAGCACCCATTCATGCTCAAAACTCTCAGTAAAGTGGGAATACAGGGATCATTCCTTAACATGATAAAGGCCATTTACAATAAACCGACAGCAAACATCATACTAAATGGACAAAGATTAAAAGCAATCCTCTTAAGTTCAGGAACCAGGCAGGGTTGCCCACTTTCACCACTCTTATTCAACATAGTTCTGGAAGTCCTAGCTACAGCAATCAGAAAAGAAGAAGAAATAAAAGGCATCCAAATTGGAAAAGAAGAAGTAAAACTGTCACTATTTGCAGATGATATGATATTGTATATTGAAAACCCTAAAGTCTCAGTCAAAAAACTACTGGACCTTATAAATGAATTCAGCAAGGTGGCAGGATATAAAATTAATACTCAGAAATCAGAGGCATTTCTGTACACCAACAATGAAATATCAGCAAAAGAAATTAAGGAAACAATCCCCTTCACTATTGCAGGCAAAAAAATAAAGTACCTAGGAGTAAATTTAAGCAAGGAGGTTAAGGACTTGTACTCGGAAAATTATAGAACATTGATAAAAGAAATCAAGGAAGATACAAACAAGTGGAAGCATATACCGTGCTCATGGCTAGGAAGAATAAACATCATTAAAATGTCTATATTACCAAAAGCAATTTATAAATTCAATGCAATACCAATTAAAATACCAATGACATACTTCAAAGATATAGAACACATATTCCAAAAATTTATATGGAACCAAAAAAGAACACGAATAGCCTCAGCATTCTTAAAAAGAAAAAATAAAGCAGGAGGTATCACTCTTCCAGATATCAAGGTTTACTATAAGGCCATTATACTTAAGACAGCCTGGTATTGGCATAAGAACAGGCACATAGATCAATGGAACAGAACAGAGGACCCAGAAATAAACCCACAGCTTTATGGAAAACTGATATTTGACAAAGGAGGAAAGAACATACAATGGAGTAAAGACAGCCTCTTTAACAAATGGTGTTGGGAAAATTGGACATTTACCTGCAAAAAAATGAAACTAGAACATCAACTTACACCATTCACAAAAACAAACTCAAAATATGTAAAAGACTTAAATGTAAGCCGTGAAACCATAAGCATCTTAGAAGAAAACTTGGCAGCAAGCTCTCCGACATCTGTAGCAGCAGTATATTTGCCGATTTATCTCCACGGGCAACTGAAATAAAAGGCAAGATAAACAAATGGGACTATATCAAACTAAAAAGTTTTTGCACAGCTAAAGACAATAGGAAGAGAATAAAAAGACAAACCACACAATGAGAGAACATATTCGACAGCATATCTGATAAGGGGTTAATAACTAAAATTTATAAAGAACTTATAAAACTCAACACCAGGAAGACAAACAACCCAATCAAAAAATGGGCAAAAGAAATGAATAGAAATTTCTCCAAAGAGGACATACAGATGGCCAATAGGCATATGAAAAAATGCTCAACATCACTAATCATTAGAGAAATGCAAATTAAAACCACTATGAGATATCACCTCACACCAGTCAAAATGGCACTCATCAGCAAAATAACACAGAATAAGTGCTGGCGAGGATGTGGAGAAAAGGGAACCCTTCTGCACTGCTGGTGGGAATGCAGACTGGTGCAGCCACTGTGGAAAACAGTTTGGAGATTCCTCAGAAAATTAAAAATCGAACTGCCTTTTGACCCAGATATCCCACTTTTAGGAATATACCCTAAGAACACCATAGCACTGTTTGAAAAGAAGAAATGCGCCCCCATGTTCGTGGCAGCATTGTTCACAATAGCGAAGATCTGGAACCAGCCCAAGTGTCCATCAGAAGACGAGTGGATTAAAAAGCTATAGTACATATATACTATGGAATACTACTCAGCCATAAGAAACGATGACATCGGATCATTTATAACAAAATGTATGTACCTTGATAACATTATACGTAGTGAAATAAGTAAATCAGAAAAAAAGAAAAACTGAGAACAGCACGATTTCATACATAGGTGGGATATAAAAGTGAGAATATGAGACATGGACAAGAGAGTGGTGGTTATGGGATGTGGGGAGGGAGGGAAGAGTGGGATAGGGAGGAGGGGAGGGACACAGGGAAAACCAGATTGAAGGTGACAGAGGACAATTTGACTTTTGGTGATGGGTATGCAACACAATTGAATGATAAGATAACCTGGAGATGTTTTCATTGTACATATGTACCCTGATTTATTGGTGTCACCCCATTAGAATTAATAATAATAATATATATATATATATATATATATATATATATATATATATATATATATATATATATATATATATATATATATAACAAGATAACAAGATTGGTGTAGGGAGTATGAGGGTTAGGCAGGCAGTGGAACTGGGACAGAAGACATAGTGACTTGGAGACAAAACAATGGCATAAGAATCCAAAGTGGGTTTAAGGTGAGATGCTGCATGGATGTGATGTGATGTCTTTAATAGCAGAGAAAATGCTGGAAGCAAGGATAACTTAATACCTCTGAGCTGACCCTACCAGCAAGATGACGTTTGACCCAATCCAGAGAATGAAAACACTTTCCCTGCTTTTGCAGATCAGTAAATTCAAAGAGGAAGGCTGGGTCTGAGTAGACACTGGGTAATGGCCTGAAGAATGGATGGCATCAGAGGTTATTAGAGGGAACCCTGGTGGCTTGGACAGCAAACATCTCACTGAGGAAATTAACTCTGTAGATGAAGTTGGAACAGAAATCAGTCTAAAGGGACTGACTGGGACCTTTTAATACTTTAAAAATTAGGATAGTGCAGAGACATGAGAAAGAGTTCCTTTAACATTCTGGCATCATGAAATGTTCCCCAGTCTTTTTATGGGACCATGTGTCATTAAGAATAAAGGCATGTTAAAAATATTTTTAAAATATTTAAGTTTCAACTATTCCAAAAAATAAGATTTTAGGTTTGAAAATATATAAGGCACCAAAGGGGCAACTTTGTAACTGGTGTTAGGCATGTTTGTGTGATTTGTTCAGGTTTAAGTAATTTTCAAAAAACATATCTAAAACAACAGCTTAGCCTTTTATTTGAAGATCATAGGAAACCTTTCTGTTAATGGCTATGGTGTGTGGGTATGTACAAACAAATGGAATAAGGGAATTGTCAAAGCAAATCCCACTAGGAATTGAGCTGACCCTTCTGAAGGGGCAGTGATCTGTGTGTCCAGACTTGCTGCCCACCTCCTGAGCATGTCTGCCTCACAAGGAGCAAAAACAACTCTACCCAGAGGTGAGCAGCATCAAAGTTGAAGCCCAAACACCAGTCTGATATACATCGGGTGTTTCTTTTCACAAAGTGTTGCCGTGTGTAATGTCAGAAAGGGAGGGATGTAGTTGTTCTCTAATGAAAAGTTATAATAGGACAAGCTGGGGTACTGTACTTGTCCACTGGGTGAATGGGGCTCTAACTTGTGATTTCTATTAACAGCAATGGGAGGCATACTGTTAAACTCACTTGCTCTGTACTGATTGCCTCTCTCGCCTCTCTCTCCCATCCACTTGCCCTCCCCCGCCAGCCTCACCTGAACGTGTCTATTAGTGCAACTAAAATAGGGCATTTGAAACTTGGAAAAATGATAGCATTTTTTCCCCCAAAGAGCCTTGAATGGCCCATGAAACAGAGGCTCAGGAAGCTAGACTAATACTCAATACCATCAGAATGATGAGATTCTATCCTGCAAAGTACTTTTTTGAGCATCATTCCTGTGAGTTCTTGGATGTAATTTTTGTGGCTCAGAAATGCTTCTTCTTTGTTAAATGATTTTAGCAGAAGGAAAGGAAATGTTAGCGGTAACTAGCATTTTAAAATAAGCACGGTAGCCCTTAGCATTTTGTATGTAATCTTAAATTTTGGCTGACAGCTTATTTCTTGATTCCTTTCTAATTATAGACCTAATAATATATATTTCTGGAAGTAAAAAGTGATCTGGACGGGATGGGGGGAGGGAAGGGAGGGTGGAATAGGGAGAAGGGGAGGGGTACAGGGAAAACCAGATAGAAGGTGACAGAGGACAATTTGACTTTGGGTAATGGGTATGCAGCACAATTGAATGATAAGATAATCTGGAGATGTTTTCATTATACATATGTACCCTGATTTATTGGTGTCACCCCATTAAAGTTAATACAAAAATGCAAAACATAAAAAAAATGATATGATTATATCAATAGTTGCAGGAAACATTGCCCTGCTTTCCTCTCTCTTTAAAAATCAATAAATAATTTTTTTTTTAAAACTGGGAAAAAAAAAAAGTGATCTGGACTTTTGTGATGCCAGGGTCTTTGCTAAAATGAAACAACTGAAGCCAATGTCAAATATACAACGAATTCACTGCAGAGGAGAGGTCCTGGGCTTCATGCTACCAAATTAGGGAAACCAGAAGCATGTTTTATTGCTTTTAAATAATTGTGTCCAAATATCCTTGATCATCCCTTAAACCGCTAAATATTTTTAATGCCTCTCAAAAAAGGTTCCAAATGGATTTAAATGGGTTTGATGATTGTGAAATGTTTCTCTCTACTTGTAGTATTTCCAGCAATAGTGCAATTAATTTAATTTGTGTGTAGGTACAAATCATTAGTATATTGAGAGTGTGTGTTTTTAAAGGTTTTGGAATTATTTAACCCTTTCAAACCAATGAAGTTTGTTTAAAGATAATCATTTTGTCAACATTGAGTCATAAACCCCAGTATAGGATTTTCTTTTATTGTTTTAATACTATACACCAGAGATTTTGTTTAGTGCTCTAATAAACAGTGCTCTTCTTTGTAAAGACCTTTCATGTACATTCAACAAAAGAACTTCTCATGTTACTAACTGTTCTTTAGGTAAAAAAGTTGTGGATTCTCCCTTGATATTTACTCTTCTATTTATAAGATCAAGCTCAGAGTGAGCCTGTTTCAACAGTTTAATTATTCCTCTTTCAGCAGGATTAAATGTCAGAATTTAAATATTCCTCAATGAATCTCCTGATGATTTTGTTCAAATGGATGCTAAAAAACTATTTGCTAGATGTATAGATAGTAACTGAACCTTGCTAAGGATTAGAATATGCTTCCCTGGGAAACTTTGGATTTTTCCTGGAAGTAGTTTTTGCTATTGGGAATGCAGTCATCTCATGCTTAATGACAGGACTACTGTCCAGGAATATATAAATCTGCCTAAAAGCATTCATTGAATTCTCATTTTCTACTATCTTAAATGGGAGAAATTGTGGCTTTACATGAAAACACAAGATCCCTAGCTAAATCCCCAAATATAACAAAAACATATGAAACCCCCCCATATGTATGTAATTAACTACTATGATAAGCTACAAAAGGTTAATGCTACTTTCATATCACCAAAATATTAACTTGGTTATAAACCAACATTTGTTTTTCTGTTGTTCCAAGGTTTCTCTTAACCTAGTATTTGTTGATATGTGGTGTGAACTTCAGCAAAACTATCCATGATGGTATAAATTGTTCACAGAATAGAACACAAGAATGTTCTGCATATTGCTGTGTTAAATGTTGTATTGAAATTTGAAGATATGAATATAATACTTCTACATTAATATTTGCCAAGGAAACATTATATTGATAACATAGATAAATTATAAACTTAAGTATAAAAAATCAGAGGAAGACCTGCTCATGTGGCAACGCTCAAGTAACCAACCTACACTCATGCCATCAACACCTGAAAAACTTGACAAAAATCTGTGAATAATTCTTTTTAGACATGAATACCAAGCACCACAGGATGGAGGTACCAGAAAGAAGGAAAATAAACAAATAAGCCTTACAGTCCCTCAGCTTGTTGCTTAATGGCATTTTCCAAAATGTAGTGTGAGGAGGTAGAATTAGAGCAGAAAGATGTGGCCCCACTGAGCTGAGCTGACTAGATAGACCAGGATGTAAATGCAGGTAGTGTCACAAGGCTGGAATTTGCAAAGTAGAGTAACACAGAGGAGAGAGCAAGAGCAAGTGAACAAGAGTGAGAGAATGAGGGAGACACAGTATGAGGGAAAGAGAGAGAGAGATGTGAAACAAAAGAGAGAGAGAGAGAGAAATCTTATGAAAGTTTCCTTGAGACTTTGTCTATCTACTAAGCTGCACATGTATAGAGTGAAACTCAATGACTCTGTGATGAGGGCAAAAAAAAATAACCACCGGCGAATAAACTGAACATTGAACTGGGGGACAACCAACCCAATTGAAAAAATTCTGTTGTGTATGTTAGTCATTCATTATAGACCCCATCAGTATCAAACCTTATTAGTTTGGCTCAACTAGTTCCCAGTAAAGACAACTCTAGTGTTACCCTAATATAGCTTAAAAACAAAAGATAAAGAAACTCTTCAAGTAACTGTCTGCAAAAACAAAACTTAACACTCTCTATAAAGGCCACAAATTACAAGCACTCAGTATAACAATCACAATGTAAAGTACCTAATAAAAGTTACTAAACATTTGAAGAAAGAGAAAGACATGACACATAATGTGGAGAAAAATCAGCCAATAGAAACAGAAACAGAAATGATACAAATAATATAATTATAAGATAAAGAATTTAAAATGTTATTATAAATATATTCAAGAACTTAAAGAAAAATTATGAGCATAATGGAATAAAAATAAAAAATAAAAAAAGAAACTCAAATCATAGAACTGAAAAATACAATATCTGAAATGAAAAATTCACAGAATGGGATTAACAGACGAGTAAGAAAGGATTAGTAAATTTAAAGGCAACACAATAGAATATATCCAAGCAAAACACAGAGAAAAAAAGCTAAAATAAAAATAAAGATGCTGTGAGACATTACTAGGTGGCCTATTATATGTATATTTGGAATCCCAGGAACAAAGGAGAAAGAGCTACGAAATAATCTAAGAAATAATGGCATAACAATTTCTAGACATGATAAGAATAGTAAACCTATTGATCCAGAAAACTAAAAATCCTATCTAGAATAAATACTAAGATACATGATATCTAAGTTGTTGAAAAACCAAAGACAAAGTTAAAACTCTTGGGATCTTCTAGAAAGAATGATTTCAGGTAAAAGGCAATAAAAATAAAAATGAGTGCCAATTCTGTTTAGAAATTATGCAAGCCAAAAGTCAAAGAAACATTTTTTACATGCTGAAAGAAAAATATGTATACTCTATATCCTGTGATAATGTCCTTGAAAATAAAGGTAAAATAAAGACATTTTAAGACAAACCTAACAGAATTTATTATCAGCAGATTTGTGCTACAAGAACTATTAAGGGAAATTCTTTGCATGACACAGTTAAATTCTTGAATCTACACAAAAGAATGAAAAATACCAAAGATGGTAAATATATGGGTACATGTTAATTTAAATTATTTTATAGCTATTTAAAAGATAATTAACTGTGCAAAACAAAAGTAACATAAATATTTTTCTAACAGATGTAAAATTCATCTGTTATAGAACAATAATAACACATAAATTGAAAAGTATAAAATGGCAGTATACTTTTGTAACTTTCTCTAACGTACCTGTAGTGGTATAATATTAAGTTAAAGCAAATAAACTGTAGTAAGTTAAAGATGCATATTTTAGATGCCAGAGTGTTCATTAAGGGGGAAAGAAGAGTTTTATAGCAAAAAACCAATAACAACCAGAGAAGTTAAAGATAAATAAATAAATATAACAAACCAAGAGTTATCCTACCTAGACAATATTCAGCAGGAAGTTGTTTTGCTGGTATAAGAGAAAGAAGATTTATTTGAAATATTTGTGTATAGACTAAAGTTATCTCTTTATTTTGCAAAAATGTATGAGTATTACTACACGTTTACTCATTCCAGCAGTAGGCCAAGGACTAATGTAAGCCAGTATCCACTGCTGAGCTTGGGTGGTTCAAATTTGCTTTCTCAGAAAAAAAGAGTCATAATTATAAGTGGTTTTGTTAAAATTAAGCTTGAAAGTCTTCTCAAAACAAAACAAATAACACTATTGTACTTCAGGTTACACTAGGGACTAGAGACTTCTTTTCTGAGGGAATAAGTGAGAACTAGAAGTATTTTGGGAACTTGGATCATGCTTTATCCATCTTTTTCTTTTTAACATTTGGCATATAGCAAGTGCTAAAAATGTTGGGGTAGACAGCTGGGATTTTTCAATTGCATGACACAGTTAAATTTACTCATCAAAGTCCATTTCCATTCTTTCTATTCCTATTCTGTGATGGCATTGAAGGTAATTAGGAATTCATTGTGTGGTGATCTTACTTGAGGATATATGTTAGGAAGATTGCTTTGTTATAACCTGAATGTTTGTGTCATACACCCCTTCCTTAACAGAAAATAAGTGGGAGTGTAGGGATTGGGTCACGATTCAATAATATTAGTGTCCTTTTGAAGAGACACAGATTTCTATCTATCATCTATCTATCTATCATCTATCTATCTATCTATCTATCTATCTATCTATCTATCTATCTATCTATCTATCTATCATCTATCATCATTATCTATCTATCTCTATCTCTTGGTCCTATCTTTTTCTGTCTCTGTTCATTCACACACCAGGAAAATGCCATTGAGGACACAACAAGAAAGTATTGTTTGCCACCCAAGAAGAGAACCCCCACATCAACTCTGCTGGCATCTTAATCATAGACTTTTAGACTCCAGATGTATTGTGAGAAAATACATTTCTGTTGTATAAGCCACCAGTCTGTGACATTCTGTTTTAACAGCCTGAGAAGACACATATCCCAAAACAACAGAAGCAGTCTATTTTGGAATCATTAACCTCATATAGTTTGTGACCTTGCCAATTGAAGTTAGGAGAAAGTTTGGTGATTTTTCTATCACTTTTAAGGTCAGATCTATGTACCATCAATCCTGAAGAACTCCATGGTGCTTCTAGTGAGATTGGAGTTTCAGCCACTTTCTTTCCACAGAAGACACTACACACATGGAAAGTGCAGTTCTTAGTGGTTTGTCATCTTTTTCTTTTATCTTTTACTCTTTTTGGATCAAGTGAATATTGTTGCAACGCTATCATTCTGCTTTTGTTGGATGACAACAGTGCTCTGAATGAAGAGAGTTTTGTCAGGGTTTCTCCTATAAACTAAATGGTTCTCAATGACCTTGCACCCAACCCTCCCTGTGTTCTGCTGCCTCCCACTGATGGCTGCGGGTGAGTGCAGGAGGCTCAGTGCCAACCACTAGGCTGGAGAGGGCGTCGGGGTCACAGTGAGTGCACGTCTGCTAAGGAAGCTGGGTCTTTTGTAGTATCACTCAAAATTAAAATTAAAATGAATGTTTTTGGCTTTTTAATTTAAATTAATAACTTAAATCAGCGTAGATATTTTTGTTTTCAGTTACTTTTATTATTAAAAAATATAAATTTTAGCCCTGGCCAGATAGCTCGGTTGGTTAGGGCATTGTCCAGAAGTGCAGAGGTTGCCAGTTCGCTCCCTGGTCAGAACATGTACAGGAACAGATCAATGTTACTGCACATCTCTCTCTCTCTCCCTTACTCTCTCTCTCTAAAAATCAATAATTTTCTTTTTAAAAAATACAAATTTTAAATGTGCTAGGTTCCTTGAGTTTTCATACCTTTATTCTCTGTAGCAAATATATCCTGGTAATGTGAAGCAAAAACTTGTAAAAGAATTTCATAGGTTTAGTCTTTGTATCTCTTCTTCAAGTTAGTTCCCTTTGCAATAGTGACTGAGTGCTAAAAAACAAACAAAAAACAATAAAAGAAAAACCAAATACAAGTTTTCTGAATAGTCTTTCCATTTACTGTTAAAAAGAATCTCCCTCCCTCTAACCATGTAACAGTAGAATAGCATGTGACATATAGTAAGTGTTCAATAAAAATTATTGCCTAGGGAATAAACTATGGATTGTATTTTGATATTTCCCTGAAGCAGTGTTTTAAAGTGATAATTTTTAAACTACATTATCCGTTAAGATCTTATAAAATTTACAGGTTTAGAAATATTTTAATATTTAAAACCTTTTCTCAAGGTAGTTTTCTTACATTATGAAAGAAAAATGTTTATGTTCATTAATTGTGTAATTTGATCTCCATAAAAGCAAAGAGCAGTTGAGCTTTTTCTAAGAGAGCCCACCTAATTGGACAGTTGGGTTGTCATTCCTAAAGAACTACATATTGCCTTGATTATTTTGACCCTCGTTCCTCAGCTTCACTAATGTGAACATTTGTACACCTGTGATTTCTTATTCCATAGAACTTCAGAGAAAGTATAGGAGAGCTGACATCCTCCAGAGGACTGTATTAATTACTAATGCCTGAGGAAAGTGTCAACTAGTCCTTGGCACCAATGCACCACTTGAGAGAATCCCCAAATTGAGGTGCAGTGAACAAGAAAACTTTATGCAGTACGAGTAGCTTAGCAGTGATCCAGTACAATTGTGAGGCTGCCCAGGGGCCAGACCTCTCTTCAGGGAGGAAGCTCTGCTCTGCAGTGGTCTGGATGGTCTGTTCTTCTGGCTCCTCTCTGCACCAGAAGACATCTCTGGAGTTTCAGCTCTAGCCAGGGAAACTCATTCTTTCATGAAAAGTGCACTGTTGGAACCAGAGGGGAACTGGCTTATACTGGCAAGCCTCTGCCCCTGGTTCCTGATTGGACTGTCATGCAAATAAAGCCAAATTCTCACAATTTGGTACAAAAGGTACTGTCCTAATTGAACAGAATAGAGCTGTTCTGATTGTTTCAAATTTCATAACTCTGATTTGATGGGGAAAGCCTATATCCTATTGGTTGAAATAAGATTCCAGGTACTGTTTTAAAAGGGCTGACTCAGATGGCAGAGACAGTGCAGGCAAGCAGCTCAGTGCAGGAGGCAGGTGGTTCACATGGACTTCTCATTGAAGCACAGCTTGCCTGAGAGGCCCCTGGGCAAATGTGGCAGCATGGCTCTGCTTTTTTATTTATTTTTTTATCCCAGTTAGCCATCAGGAACCTTTCTTAGTCCTTGGGGTTCACAAGAGGCATTCAAAACATAACTCTTTTTGAACTATCTTGTACGATGTGAGGAAATTACTCCCCCATGCAAACACACTTTGTCTCTGACTTGTTGGTCCTAAACTACTTCCCTTCCATAGTTCATTAACATTTGCCATGTTGGGAGATAAGGTTCCTAGGTTAAAGTAGGGCTTCTACTTTTGGATATCATAAAGCAGTCTTCCTGGTCAGGGATAGGATTTCATCTTAGACCCTAATTTGACGTAGCTCATTGATGTTTCCAAATGGATGCTGCATTCAGATGATCCTCAGCAGGGATGGCACTGGTTTCTGGTGAAATACACAAACCTGAGTTTTCTTCATAATTGCAAATGATGTTTTGACATTCTAAAGGTCTTTTGTCAGGATGGAAGCATTAAAATATACAAGGCAAGAACATATATTAAATGCTTTTCTTTTGACTATGCACGATGTAGGTAGTGAGGGAAATAAAAGGAGGCTAATTAGTTCACAAGGTCTGTTTTGTTTCACTGCTCACATCCTGCAAGGCTTGTCCTCAGAGGTAGCAAGATGTCACAGTTTGCCACAGGTCTCAGTTGCTACTCCAAAATATCATCTTCATCAGCAGTTGGAGGTCAGAATACTGTTTAAAGAAAATAGCAATGTGGGAACTGAATGTTCTGGGTCTTCCTTATTGGGCATTTGTTCATACAAAAACATATGCCTCCATTGTGTCTTTTTTTGCATTGGAAGGCTAAGAAAAGAGTGAATGTTTTTACTTTCTTTTCCTCCCCCTTCCCATTTTTAATCCCTAAAATTTGATCCATAGTACATTATTTTGCAGAAAACAAAAATAAAACAACAACAACCCTGTACATATCTTCCAGGAGACAGAGAGGCATAAAGAATGTTAAGCAAGAGAGAAAAGTTTTTGAGTTGAGCCAGCAAAAGCCACTGTGCTTGCTGCAGGGAGGCAGATTAAAGCCTTCTAAACACTTCATTTCCCTATAGGGACTGACTATATGAGAACAATTCAAGGTCCACTGCACAGAACAATGGAACTTCCCTTCCTCACCAGACTACTCCCTGTGGTCTTTATCAAATTCAAATGACCTATGCCCAGCAGGACAAATAGATACAGTTGTGCATGTTGCCAAGGTATTCGAGGGCTTAGATGGCGATAAACTTTTTATGCATGAAACTATGGATTGGTAGCTCAGGATACAAATTACATTTTAATAATATCAGCAAGGTTTCAAGTAGAGTCCCCAGAGTCTCCAGCTTTGGGACTTTGACATGCTTTGGAGCTCAGAATCCTGAGCACTTCTAAAATCCACATTCCAGTTACAATTCTGATGGAATGGCCCACCTAATAAATTGTCTTGCCAGGGAGGCAGTGGGCTGCAGTGTGATGTTCAGCATGGCACAGACGGCTTTTGGCCACCATGTGCAAACAACTGTATGCATTGGAACTGATGGAGGCAAGTGGGACAATGTACTCTGTCCAAAAGGGAAGTTCCAGCTTTCCACTTAGACCCAGGATTGAAATATTTGTTGTGATCATTTCCTTTCTGTGTAAGGTCTCAGTCCTTTGGTTGCTATATTTGGGAATCTCTGAATATCCAAAGTCTTTATTTTTTTCCTTAGTTCTTTTTCCCTTCCTTTTCTGTTTCTCTCCTAAGGGGTATATGGGGAAGAACACCAATGTTCTTGCTGGAAAAGGTATTTAAAAGCTATTTGGAGTTTGGGTGAAGGTGAAAGTTGTCAGGCTGTGAAAAATGGCATCCGTGTTGGCTGACCTGAAATAGGGCTGTAAAGTTCCATTCCTCACAAAGGCAAGATATATTATTGCTGTAACATCATTATTCCGCTCCATCACTTTTAAACCTTGTTCCCATTATCTGCAAGTTAAATATAACCCTATGTAAAAACAGGAAGGGCAGCACTGAGTTGTCCAGCTTAACAGCACACACTTAAAACATAATAGAGCACTTGTTACTGTATTTTATGGAACGGAAACTCTAAATGTAAAGATGTATTAAGGAAATATCTCAAAGTTATTAGGGAAGAATATTTACAATTACAGATTGCTTTATATTATGCTTTTATGAACATCTCAGGAAATGAAATAGCCCTCAGCTGTAGAGAGTGAAGAGGGAGGTAATTTTCCTTAATACGGGTGATAAAATTAATCTGATTGAAATCGCAAGCGATTATTTCTCAGAATACTGAGTGGCAGTACAATCACTTACACTCTTTTATATTTTTTTAGTCAAAGCTCATGTAGATGAAAGCTAATTACAAAGTAGTGATGTGAAGCGCTAAGGAAATAGTTTGTATAGCATAGAACAGGAATGGCTAATTGGGGTTTGTGATTACACAGATTGTTGTTAAGGAGAATTAACTACCAGCAGTCTCTCCTGCAAAGCTTCTCATCAAGGCAAAGTAAAAATAGATGCTGGATCTGTTATTTATCTAATTATGCCCTGAATATTTTCACAAGCATGTTGCACAATCTAAAATTGTTTGTTGTTCAAAAACTTTCAGTCCCATGCTGCTTGTGATCAAAGTGTCAATATGATTTTTTTGTACATCGGGCTCTCTTCAGATTGCTTTCCCTAAATAACTGCTCACAAGTGCTATGCCTTGAAGACTTTGGAGTTGAAATCCTAGTTGTATATTATTAAGTGTGCAGGTAAAGAAGATGTAATGATAGGAAATGGTTCTATTTCATAAAGCTTTGTCAATACCTATAAGCCACTGGTTGAACCTGCTTATATCATAGTTAACCTTATAGAAGGCAACAAAGAAAATTCAAAAGAGCTTTGAGCGCTTAGCTAGTAAAAAAGTTAATTGATTAGAAAAGTGTCATGTCCTTTTGACAATGGCAATAATTTATTGCCTTATTCTCATGGTCATGCTCAAAATCCTTGTATGTTCCTGAAAGCCCTTATTTATAGTATATGTTAAAGCTTATATTAGAATCCATAGAAGAAGTAATTAGTTCTCATGTGTATGTGTTATGGGTTGTTGAATTGGCTCCAACTGTTGGCAATCTTATGAATGAGTGATGTCCACAAAGTTCTGTTCCTATTCAGCTCCTGTAGACTCACACCAAAGAATTATTTTATGGAGTCAATCCATCTCACATTTGGTCTTCTTTTCTGTTTGTCCTCTATTTACCTCCATTAGTGTCTTTTCCAAAGAACCTTGCCTTCTCATATGTGCATGAAGTAGGACAGTTTAGTTTTGTCATTTTTGCCTCCAGTGTTGTGTCTGATTTAGTAAACTCTAAAACCAAGTTGTTGGTCTTTTTGCCAGTCCAGGGTATTTGTAGAACTCCCCTCCAAGACCATGTTTCAAATGCATTAATGTTTTTATCTATTGGCCCTCTTCATTGTTCCACTTTTGCATCTGTATATAGTTACTGAGAATATGAGGGTATGAATGGCCTTAGCTTTGGTCTCTAATGATATGTCTTTGCTCTTGGTCATCTTTTCTAATTCTTCCATTGCTGCCCTTCCAAGTCATAGCTTTCTCTTGATCTCTTGGCTACTGTCTTCATTTGAATTAATGTCTAAACCAACATAAGCAAAATCTTTTCCAATTTTAGTGTCTTCATTGTCTATGTTAAAGTTTTATATTTCTTCTGCAGCTACAATTTTTGCCCTCTTGATATTCAGATGCATCCTGCTTTGGTACTTCCTTCCTTCACCTGCATGGTAAGGAAGTAGTTTCAAATCATTGATACTTTCTGCCATAGGTTGGTGTCATGTGGATTCCTTAAGTTTTTCATATTTTTTCCACTAATTTTTACTCTTCCTTCCTTTGAGTCTAGCCCAGTTTTTTGTATGCACTGTTCTGCATACAAATTAAACAAACAGAAAAAATATACCCTTGTATGACACTTTTGTTAAAGGAAACACTCTGTCTCTCCATATTCTGTTCTCATAGTTGTTTTTGTCCACAATATAATTTAAACACCAGGATAATTAGTGGTCACCTATTTAATCAGTATTTCTTTACTTGAGGGATCAGGACACTAAGAATTTCTGGAAGAAACTTGGGCAGAAGTCCCACCATATTTTCATTGTCATGAGTTTGTTTACCTACCACTCTGTGTATTTATTAGTACTCTCATTCGTTACCAATTTGTTTTTCATGGCCCTTCCATTTCAGCTCTCCTTCAGTCAAAAATTCTTTTATTTCACATTTGTCAAGTGTCTCTTGTCTGTACAGGTCCAAAGCTTTCCTCCTCAAGAGAGGAAAGCATCATTGCTCACCTCCTGAGATCACAGGGATCTTCTTTGTCTTCTCCTGGACTTGGTAATGATTGTGATTGAAGGAGAATGTGAGCTGGTGGGAAAGGTGTAGAGGGAACTTGAGAAGAAACATTGAAGACAAAACTGTATGAATCTTAAACAGTTGGAAAGACATTGCCTTAAGAATCCCTTTCTAGCCTGACCAGGTGGTGGCGCAGTAGATAGAGTGTCAGACTGGGTTGCGGAAGACCCAGGTTTGAGACCCCGAGCTCGCCAGCTTGAGCGCGGGCCCATCTGGCTTGAGCAAAAGCTCTCTAGCTTGGACCCAAGGTTGCTGGCTCCAGCAAGGGGTTGCTCGGTCTGCTGAAGGCCCGCAGTCAAGGCACATGTGAGAAAGCAATCAATGAACAACTAAGGTGCTGCGACGGCAACGAAAACCTAATGATTGATGCTTCTCACCTCTCTCTGCTCCTGTCTGTCTGTCCCTATCTAGCCCTCTCTCTGACTCTCTCTCTGTCCCTGTAGAAAAAAAAATAAAAAAGAATGGCTCTCTAAAAAGTATTGCTTAAAATAAATTTTATAACATCTGAAATGCAAATTTATGGACAAGGTGATATTTTCTGGAGACAAGGTATCTTTTGGAAACCCCTTTTGAATGGTGACAAACAGCACTTCTTAAGATATGAGCAGGTGCAAGTCTAATTGCTTTGTGTGGTGCTCTCGTGGTCTAACTGTGGCAATACTTCTTAGCAGCACTGCAAACTAAATGTAATAGCTTCACAAATTGCCATAACAGACCTAAGATCACCCAGTAGCATACATTAGTGAAACAACGATAAGATTTGAACTCCTGCTTATTTGCTTACCTCTTTTTCTTACTCATCTGTCTACTTTTGATTTTCATATTCATTATTAAAATGACACAGTTGCTGTGGGAAGACATGCACTGGGTTTAATTTGAATGTAGTGAACAGTCAAGTAGCAGAAGAGCGGAAGGAAGCACACACCCTCTCCTTTGTGTGCTCCAGTTAGCACTTGAGGACGCTCTGTGTGCAGAAACATAGCTACTTCCTAAAATTGAATTTCCTGAATTATTATTATTAACAGTTTGCTATGACGAATATGCTATGTAGCAGTCTGTGGTTAACATCTTCCTGGGTAAAAAGCAGATAAAAACTATATTATATGGCATATGGAAATTACTGATGGCCTGGCCTTGTACCCCAGTAATTCTTTTATGTACCTCTTTGTTATTCATTTCAAATGACATGTACTGAAAATTAGTTTTCAATAAAAATCCTAAATCCAGAGACCAGTCTCCACTGAATAATTAGAGTATATCACCCACAAAAGGCAAGCATGAGTCATTCACTTTTTCAAAACAGAGACTTCGAAAAAAGAGACTTTTTTGAAAAAGTCTCTTTCCCTGGTCAGTACCAATGGAAGTCTAATCAGATTAAATCTTTCATTCTTATGGAAGAGACATACTATTCATCCTTTATGATGAAACCTTCCATTGGGCTTACAGCCTTAGCTGTCACAGTTCTCAAAGACCAGAACTGCACTCAGTGTTTAATATGAGAGAGAAGAAATAAAAGGAGCTGGGGGTGTCTGCATTATTTTAGACTCACAAGGGAGAAGTAGTGTGTTGCCTGGATACAAATAGGCAGCTGCAACATCTAAACCACTAAGATGGGCATCCACTGTGGAACATTGTGGGTCCTGAACTTCCCATTGTTACTCCCTTTTCTGTTAAACAAAATAACAGGGTAACTCCAGGGGAAGAAATTCTAACATCACTCTATTTCCTGCTAATGCACTGTCTCTCCCTACCATGGTGGGGACAATGTGCAAAGATTTAGGGATGAGAAATCTGGATTCAAATCCTTGCTGGTCCTGTGCTAACTGGGACTCTTTGAGGCAGGGAATTATTGTCTCCAGGTCTCATTTTACCACCTGCAAAAGGTTGATGGAAAAGAAATTTGTATGAATCAAATATGTCAGTCTGCACAACAAATGTAGATCTTCTTTATTCTGCTTTGCTTGGAGCTTGGGGGAGCACTTAGACCACAGGACAAAGCCCCCTCTGAGTTTAATCTTTAAATACAGGCAGGGCAGGACAATACCAAATACACAAGGAAAGGCATTTAGAAGAGAACTTCCTGTCAAAAATGATGGAAAACAAATATGTTTAAGAAAGAGAGGGGAAATACTAAAAATTTAAGTTAGCGAAACTTGTGATCTATGAATTCTCCCAATTCTCAGCATAACAAAAAGTAACAGTAGTTTGGTTCTAATTTTCTGTAATTTATTTGTAATATAAAGAACCCCCTCTTCCTTGTAAAACAAATCTACATCTCATTCTTAAAACACAAATAATAGTCACATGAAGAGGAACAAATTACTAAAATATGACATTGGGTGGAAAACAAGAAAGCAGTGTAAAAGTGGGTCTGAGTACCACACAAACTATGGCCTAATGATACATTTTAAAAATAATTACATGTAGTTAGCAATTCTCCTCAGATAATTAATTGAACTTGGCCCCATGATTAATTTGCCTGCCTTTGGAAATTTCTATTCATAGGATTTTAAAATTGATGCCATCTTTTTCTCTCCACAAAGTGGGAAAAAATGGAAAAGTCACAATTTGCACACAGAATTAGTTATAAAAGAAACTCACCTCAATACATCTAAACAAGCACAAATTTTTCTAAATGTGAAATAAAAACAAAAATTTAATATCCAGATAAAATGTTATTTATTGAATCTCTGGCCAAGTATTATACACAATGTGTTGTAATCTAGAAATATTTTAAATTCTGTGCTGCCAGATTCACTGTGATAATTATTACAAGGAGTTGTCTATATTATTTCTAAATATTCACATAATGTCTCAAGATTAATAATTTGTGTTATAATATTTTTCAGTTTTATACACATTCCAACTTAGGCTACTCAGCAATTTTTAAACTTGGAATTTAAGATAAAAGCAGCTGAGTTGCAAATAGATGGTTACATTGCCCTTTATGCAAACATCAACTATTATTCAAATCAAGAGAATAGAAGTAATCATACAACTCTCTTTTTTATGACCACATATTTTCTGATGAAATATTCTTAAAAATCTACTACCATGACTGAATGAAATTATGTAATAAATATTTTAATTGATTATTTCTTTCTGTGATTATATACAAAAACCTAGGGAAATCTTATTTAGAGAATAAACATGCTAAATTTTAAGTTTTCTGTTATATCTTAGAATTTAAAAAATAAGCTAAAGGGCCTCGACCAGTTGGCTTAGTGGATAGAGCATCGGCCTAATGTGCAGATGTCTGGGGTTCAATCCCTGATCAGGACATACACGTGAAGCAACCATTTGCTTCTCTTCCCTTTCTTCTCCTTCTTCTCTCTCTCTTCCCCTCTCAGCCAGTGGCATAGTTGGTCTGAA
This sequence comes from Rhynchonycteris naso, assembly GCA_037038555.1. Taxonomy (NCBI): domain Eukaryota; kingdom Metazoa; phylum Chordata; class Mammalia; order Chiroptera; family Emballonuridae; genus Rhynchonycteris; species Rhynchonycteris naso. Next base: position 136,634,204 of record CM072998.1, read on the forward strand.
CAAGGGCCCCAGGTGCTGAGCATAGCTTGGTTGATTCAAGCATCGGCCTCAGTTGGGGATTGCCGGGTGAATCCTGGCTGGGGTGCATGCAGGAGTCTGTCTCTCTATGTCCCCTCTTCTCACTTTAAAAAAAATAGGGCTAAAGGCTACTTTTGTGAATGTATTTCTATCCACCAATTTATGCAGAAAGGAATATTTTAAAATAAGGGATTATATCATGTACATCCATCTCATATAAACTATGACATTGACTACAGTATAGTATGCAGATAATATTTATATATTTCTTAAAGTTTGGATTTATATAATAGTATAGAAGTATCTTAATAATCTTTGTGAGTAACATGAGTGAGAATCATGATAAAATACCTTGTCTAAATATTTCATACAGAGGTTATTGAAATATGTGTGTTCCATGACTCCTGCGTTTTGAAGCTATATACATGGATGTTGTAGATAACTAAGTAATAACACATGATATGGTAGTGGGTGCATAGAGTTTGGTTTAAAGTCCTTAATAGTTACTTTAAATATTATAACATCAAAAATTTTATTATAATTAACATTTGAAAAACATATTCTCTTAAATACTAGTACATAACAATATTTTCATTGAAAGACAACACTGAGATAAATGTGATAGCTTAGAATTGTTTTTACTGAGTCCATTAAAATCCTTCCCCTTTAAAAAATAAATCACATTGAGAAATTTAAATTTTCAATTCACCATGCTCTATAAAGAATGTTTAAAAGAACCCCAATGTCTAAGTTATAATGACATGATCCTGAAAATAGCAATAAAATTTTGGCACAGTTTTTGTTCATTTGTTTTAAATGAAGTCAAGATAGCAAGACAGGAACTTCAAATTATATTTTCCAATAATTGAAATACATTCAGTAGATGGCAACCTGAATGTTATTGTTTAGGTGCAAAGTCCTTCCTCAGTTCTAACTCATGCTGGAGCCATTACTATGCAGGACCCCAAGTTTGCAAGCCTTTCTAGATGAACACTGATGGTGTAGACCTTGGCTTGATGTAAAGACCTTGGTGGACCCTGATTCACTGAGTCCTTCAGAGGGTTGAGTATTATGTGTTCTAATTCCAGTAAGTAGATGTACAAGGATCTCAAAAGTTAAACTGTGAAAAGGAAAAAATAAAGGTTCCCTTTGAGCATAGGTTCATTTATTTAATGAACATATACTGAAATGTGTTCTCAGTGTCAGGTGCTATGGTACAAGATGGGAAAAATCCTGAATATGAAACAATTAAATGTTATCCCAGGGCAAAGAGAGGGTTGTTCTTAATGAGTTCTACTCTGGTGTGGAAGATGACTGTGCAAACAAGAACTATACTTGTAGACATGTTTAACACTGTAACGTCATAACAGATGTATGAGATAACCACAATGAAAACTAAAGAATGAGTGAGAAGAATATTTATTGAAAATTCTTCTGGAGGAAAAGGTATTTATTCTACATCCTGAAAAATAAGCTAGTGTTGGTTAGGTGCATAAGAGGAAAAGTAGCATTTCAGAGAGAGGGCACAATCTGGGCATAAGCTCAGAAGTGTGAGAAAGGACACGTGAATGTTTAAGGAATCATATTTAGTTTTGTATAACTACAGTGCAAACTACTTGTACACAAGTGATGGACTATGACCCCAGGAAGAGAGGTGAGTCACATTATGGAGGATTTAAGATCAAGCTAAAAAATATTTTTTTCTTTCCTTTTTTTAATATTTTTATTTTTAATGTATTGTGTTGACATGGTTTCAAGTGTCTCATTCAATATCACATCTTCAATTCCTCACATCATGCCTCTTGTGCCCCATGAAAAGTCTCTTTCCATTCCCATTTCACCCTCTTCTTTCATCCCTCCTACCTTTATCCCCCCTTTCTCTCTGGGATTTGCTACCCTGTTGTGTGTGTGTGTGTGTGTGTGTGTGTGTGTGTGTGTGTGTGTGTGTGTGTGAGTGTGTGTGTGTGTTATGTGTATATAATTTGGCTAATCTCTTTACCTTCTTTGATTCTGTCCCCTCATCCCCCATCCCTTTGATCTGTCCATCTCTTCCTTGTGACCCTGCCTCTGTTTCTATTTTGTTCCTCAGTTTATTGTGTTCATTAGATTCCACATATAAATGAGATCATATGATGTTTGTTTTTCTTTGCCTGGTTTATTTCACCTAGCATAATAATCTGCAGGTCCATCCATGCCATTGCAAAAGGTAAGCTTTTCTTCTTAAAAAGTATAGTTTTCTTAAGAGCAATAGTCACCAACAGAGATTTCTATAAAACATAGAGCATGGTTGGGTATTTTGGCTATTCTTATTTTTGATAGTTTATCTCTCTGTTCAGGTAGTCAACCTGCACCATATTTCACAATATACACTGAACCCCTACTACTTATATAGTTGCTGTGGTTATAAAAGCAAATCTTAGATGAATTTATTGAATACCTCTAGTAGACTTTGAATTATGCCAGATGATGAGCACAAGAATGTCAAAGACATATTTTAGCTCAAGGCAGTGGTGCAATAACCTCTAACATTCTTCCAGTCTTATTTGTTTTATTTTAATTAATTTAAATGGGGTGACATTGATAAATCTGGATACATATGTTCAGAAAAAAACATCTCCAAGTTATTTTGACATTTGATTATGTTGCATACCAATCACCCAAAGTCATATTGTTTTCCGTCACCTTCTATCTGGTTTTCTTTGTGCCCCTTCCACTTCCCCTATCCTTTCCCTCTCTTTCCTCCCTCCCCCAAGCCTCCAGTAACCACCACACTCTTGTCCGTGTCTCCCGTGTCTCTGAGTCTCATTTTTATGTGCCACCTATGCATGGAATCATATAGGTCTTAGTTTTTTCTGATTTACTTGTTTCACTCAGTATAATGTTATCAAGATCCATCCATGTTGTTATAAATAATCCGATGTCATCATTTCTTATGGCTGAGTAGTACTTCCTAGTATATATGTACCACATCTTCTTTATCCAGTCATCTATTGAAGAGCGTTTTGGTTGTTTCAATGTCCTGGCCACTGTGAGCAATACTGCAATGAACATGGGACTGCATGTGTCTTTACGTACCAATGTTTTTGAGTTATGGGGGTATATACCCAGTAAAGGAATTGCTGGGTCATATGGTAGCTCTATTTTTAATTTTTTGAGGAACCACCATACTTTCTTCCATAATGGTTGTACTACTTCACATTCCCACCAACAGCGGATGAGGGTTTCTTTTTCTCCACAGCCTCTCCAACATTCGTTATTACCTGTCTTGTTGATAATAGCTACTCTAACACATGTGAGGTGGTATCTCATTGTAGTTTTAATTTGCATTTCACTAATAGCTAATGAAGATGAGCATATTTTCATATACAGATATTGATCAACTTACGACTTATGCAACTTATGACCATTCGACTTTACAACTACAATTGCTAGCCACAACTGTTTCGCGTCCTGTATTTTGTAATTTTGGATGTTTTGCAAATATTAAACCAGTTTTACTGGTAATGCAGTGTTTTAGTTAAACCTGACGAATGTAAAAATAAGAAACAAAATGGTGTAGAAATGATACAAATGGCATAAAATGAACAAAGAAAATTATGATAAATAAGAATAATGAAAGAAAATTATGATAAAATATGACTTAAAGATTTTTATAATATCATTTCACAGTAGTGTACATATGGCCTACTCAACTTACGACCAAATCGTGTTACGACCGGTCTGTCAGAACCAATTGTGGTCATTAAGTCGAGCACTAGCTGTATCTGTTGGCCATTTATAATTCTTCCTGGGAGAAGCGTCTGTTCATGTCCTCTTCCCATTTTTTTATTGGATTGTTAGTTTGTTTGTTGTTGAGTTTTATGAGTTCTTTGTATATTTTGGATATTAGGCCCTTATCTGAGCTGTTATTTGAAAATATCATTTTCCATTTAGTTGATTGTTTGTTTTGCTGTCAATTTCTCTTGCTGTGTAAAAGCTTCTTAGCCTGATGTGGTCCCATTCATTTATCTTTGCCTTCACTTCCCTTGCCTTTGGAGTCAAATTCATAAAGTGCTCCTTATGACCAAGGTCCATGAGTTTAGTACCTATGTTTTCTTCTATGTAATTTATTATTTCAGGTCTTCTATTTAGGTCTTTGATCCATTCTGAATTAACTTTAGTACAAGGGGACAAACTGTAGTCGAGATTCATTCTTTTGCATGTGGTTTTCCAGTTTTCCCAGCACCATTTGTTGAAGAGAATTTCAATTCTCCATTATATGTCGATGGCCCCTTTACCAAATATTATTTGACCATATATATGTGGTTTTATTTCTGGGCTTTTTTCTAATCCATTCGTCCGAGTGTCTATTTTTCTGCCTGTACCATGATGTTTTGATTGTCATGGCTCTATAATATAATTTAAAGTCAGGTATTGTAATGCCCCCAGCTTCATTTTTTTTCCTTAGAATTACTTTGACTATTTGGGATTTTTTATGGTTCCATATAAATCTGATGATTTTTTGTTCCATTTCTTTAAAAAATGACATTGGAATTTTACTGGGCATTGCATTAAATTTGTATATTGCTTTGGGTAATATAGTCATTTTGATTATATTTATTCTTCCTATCCAGGAACAAAGAATATTTTTCCATTTCATTGTATTTTTTTTGATTTCCCTTAACAATGCTTTGTAGTTTTCATTATATAGGTCCTTTACATTCTTTGCTATGTTTATTCCTAGGTATTTTTTTGTTGTTGTTGCAACCATGAAGGGATTATTTATTTTAGTTCATTTTCTGATGTTTCATTGTTGGCATATAGGAAAGCAACAAACTTTTGTATATTAATTTTGTATCCTGAGACCTTACTGTATTGTTTTATTGTTTCTATTAGTCTTTTTGTGGAGTCTTTGGGGTTTTTGATGTATAGGATCATATCATCTGCAAACAGTGAAACATTTACTTCATCTTTTCCCATATGAATGCATTTTATTTCTTTGTCTTGTGATTGCTCTGGCTAGAACTTCTAGCACCACGTTAAATAAGAGTGGGGAGAGTGGACATCCCTGTCTTGTTCCTGATTTAAGGGGGAAAGTCCTCAGTTTTATGCCATTTAATATGATGTTAGCTGATGGTTTATCATAAATGGCCTTTATTATGTTGAAATATTTTCCTTCTATACCCATTTTGTTGAGTGTTCTAAACAGAAAATTATGTTGTATTTTATCGAATGCCTTTTCTGCATCTATTGATAGAATCATATGGTTTTGTCCTTTGTTTTGTTGATATGGTGTATTATGTTAACCATTTTAAGTATGTTGAACCATCCTTGTGATTCTGGGATGAACCCCACTTGATCATGATGTATTATATTTTAATGTGTTGTATTCGATTTGCTGGTATTTTGTTTAGTATTTTAGCATCTGTATTCATTAGTGATACTGGTCTGTAGTTTTCTTTTTTTGTGCCGTCCTTGCTTTGTTTCAGTATAAGGGTTATGTTGGCCTCATAAAATGTGTTTGAAAGTATTGCTTCTTCTTCAATATTTTGGAAGAGTTTGAGCAGAATAGAAACCAAATCTTCTTTGAATGTTTTATAGAATTCATTCATATAGCCGTCTGGCCCTGGATTTTTATTTTTGGGGAGGTTTTTGAGAGTTGTTTCTATTTCCTTTCTGCTTATGGGTCTGTTTAGGCTTTCTGCTTCTTCAAGATTTAGTCTAGGAAGATTTTATTGTTCTAGAAATTTATCCATTTCTTCTAGATTGTTAAATTTGGTGGCATATAGTTTTTCATAGTATTCTACAATAATTCTTTCTATATCTATGATGTCTGTGGTGATTTCTCCTCTTTCATTTTGGATTTTGTTTATCTGAGTCCTTTCTCTTTCTTCCTTAGTGAGTCTTGCCAGGGGCTTGTCAATTTTATTGATCTTTTCAAAGAATCAGCTCTTTGTTTTATTAATTTTTTCCTATAGTTCTTCTGTTCTCTATTTCATTTATTTCTGCTCTGATTTTTATTATTTCCTTTCTTCTGCTTGTTTTGGTTGCCTTTGTTCTTTTTCTAGCTCCTTAAAATGTAAAGTTAATTGGTTTACTTGGGCTCTCTCTTGTTTGTTCATATAGGCCTGTATTGATATGAACTTCCCTCTTATTACTTCTTTTTTCTGCATCCCAAAGATTGTGATATGTCGTATTGTTATTTTTGTTTGTCTGTATAAAACTTTTAATCTCTGCTTTTATTTCTTCTTTGAACCACTCATTTCTTAAGTGTATTGCTTAGTTTCCATTATTCGTGGGTTTGTTTACCTCCTTTTTGCAGTTGAATTCTAGTTTCAAGGCTTTATGATCAGAGAATATGCTTAACATAATCTTAATCTTTCTGAATTTGTTCATGTTATTTTTGTGGCCAAACATATGGTCAATTCTTGAGAATGTTCCATGTACATTAAAGAACAATGTGTACTCTGGCACTTTGGGAAGGAATGTCCTATAGAGGTCTATCATATCCAATTATTCTAGTGTTTCATTTAAGGCCAATATTTCTTTATTGATTTTCTTTTTTTTATTAACTTTAATGGAGTGACATTAATAAATCAGGGTACATATATTCAAAGAAAACATCTCCAAGTTATTTTATCATTCAATTATGTTGCATACCCATCACCCAAAGTCAATTTGTCCTCTGTCATCTTCTATCTGGTTTACTATGTGCCCTTCCCCTCCCCCTTAACCCTTACTCTCCTCCCTCCCCCCAACCCGTAACCACCACACTCTTGTTCATGTATCATAGTCTCGTTTTTATGTCCCACCTATGTATGAAATCATGCTGTTCTCAGTTTTTTTTCCGTTTTCCTTATTTCACTCCGTATAATGTTATCAAGGTCCATCCATTTTGTTTTAAATGATCCAATGTCATCATTTCTTATGGCTGAGTAGTATTCCATAGTATATATGTACCAAAGCTCTTTAATTCACTCATCCTCTGATGGACACTTGGGTTGTTTCCAGATCTTCGCTATTGTGAACAATGCTGCCACGAACATGGGGGCGCATTTCTCCTTTTTGAACAGTGCTATGGTGTTCTTAGGGTATATTCCTAAAAGTGGGATAGCTGGATCAAAAGGCAGTTTGATTTTTAATTTTTTGAGGAATCTCTATACTGTTTTCCACAGTGGCTGCACCAATCTGCATTCCCACCAGCAGGGAAGGATGGTTCCCTTTTCTCCACATCCTCACCAGCACTTATTCTGTGTTGTTTTGCTGATGAGCGCCATTTTAACTGGTGTGAGATGGTATCTCATTGTGGTTTTAATTTGCATTTCTCTAATGATTAGTGATGTTGAGCATTTTTTCATATGTCTATTGGCTATCTGTATGTCCTCTTTGGAGAAATTTCTATTCATTTCTTTTGCCCATTTTTTGACTGGATTGTTTGTTTTTCCTGTGTTGAGTTTTATAATTTCTTTATAAATTTTGGTTATTAACCCCTTATCAGACATGTTGACAGATATGTTCTCACATTGTGTGGTTTGTCTTTTATTCTATTCTTATTGTCTTTAGACCTGCAAAACCTTTTTAGTTTGATATAGTCCCATTTGTTTATCTTGCCTTTTATTTCATTTGCCCGTGGAGATAAATGAGCAAATATATTGCTGCGACAGATGTCAGAGAGCTTACTGCCAATGTTTTCTTCTAAGATGCTTATGGTTTCACGAATTAAGTTTAAGTCTTTTATCCATTTTGAGTTTGTTTTTGTGAATGGTGTAAGGTGATGGTCTAGTTTCATTTCTTTGCAGGTAGATGTACAATTTTCCCAACACTATTTGTTAAAGAGGCTGTCTTTACTCCATTGTATGTTCTTTCCTCCTTTGTCAAATATCAGTTGTCCATAAAGGTGTGGGTTAATTTCTGGATTCTCTGTTCTGTTCCTTTGATCTATATGCCTGTTTTTATGTAAGTACCAGGCTGTCTTGAGTACAATGGCCTTGTAGTAAACATTGATATCTCGAAGAGTGATACCTCCTGCTTTATTTTTTCTTTTTAAGATTGCTGAGGCTATTCGTGTTCTTTTTTGGTTCCATATAAATTTTTCGAATATGTGTTCTATATTTTTGAAGTATGTCATTGGTATTTTAATTGGTATTACATTGAATTTATAAATTGCTTTGGGTAATATGCACATTTTAATGATGTTTATTCTTCCTAACCATGAGCATGGTATATGCTTTCAGTTGTTTGTATCTTCCTTGATTTTTTTATCAATGTTTTATAATTTTGTGAGTACAAGTTCTTAACCTCCTTCTTAAAATTAATTCCTATGTACTTTATTATATTGGTTGCAATAGTGAAGGAGATGGTTTCCATAATTTTTTTCGCTGACAGTTCATTGTTGGTATATAAAAATTCCTCTGATATCTGAGTATTAATTTTATAACCTGCCACCTTGCTGAATTCATTTATCAGGTCCAGTACTTTTTTGAATGAGACTTTAGGGTTTTCTGTATACAATCCTTCAAAACATCTGCAAATAATGAGAGTTTTATTTTTTTTCCAATTTGGATGCATTTTGTTCCTTCTTCTTGTCTGATGGCTGTAGCTAAGACTTCCAGAGCTATGTTGAATAAAAGTGGTGAAAGGGGGCATCCCTGCCTCATTCCTGATCATAATGGGATTGCTTTTAATTTTTGTCCATTTAGTATGACATTTGCTCTGGGTTTCTTATAGATCACCTTTATCGTGTTAAGGAATGTTCCCTGTATTCCCACTTTACTGAGAGTTTTGATCATGAATAAGTACTAAATTTTATCAAATGCTTTTTATGCATCTATTTAAATTATCATGTAATTATTGTCTTTCCTTTTGTTTATGTGATGAATCACATTGATTGATTTGCAAATATTGAACCAGCCTTGACTCTCCAGAATAAATCCCACTTTATCATGGTGTATGATTTCTTTCGTATATTGCTGGATCCAGTTGGCTAATATTTTGTTGAGAATTTTAGCATCTAAATTCATCAGGGATATTGGCCTATAATTTTCTTTCTTTGTGTTGTCCTTGCCTGGTTTTGGGATCAGAATTATGCTCGCCTCATAAAAGGGCTTTGGAAGTCTTCCTTCCTCTTGAATTTTTTGAAATAACTTGAGGAGGATAGGAGTTCTTTGAATTTTTCGTAGAATTCACTTGTGAAGCCATCAGGCCCAGGACTTTTCTTTGTTGAGAGTTTTTTGATAACTGTTTCGATCTCATTTGTTGTAATTGGTCTCTCTAGGTGTTCTGATTCTTCTACATTGATTTTTGAAAGATTATATGATTCTAGAAATTTGTCCATTTCACCTAGGTTGTCTAACTTTTTGGCATACAGTTCTTCATAGTATTTTCTTACAATACTTTGTATTTCTGTTGTGTCAGTTGTTACTTCTCCACTCTCATTTCTAATTTTATTTATTTGTGTCCTCTCTCTTTTTTTTTGGTGAGTCTAGTTAAAGGTTCATTGATCTTGTTTACCTTTGCAAAGAACCAGCACCTGGTTTAATTGATCATCTCTATTGTTTTCTTAGCCTCTATGTAATTTATTTCCACTCTAATGTTTATTAATTCCTTCCTTCTACTAGTCCTCAGGTTTATTTGCTGTTGTTTTTCTAGTTCTTTTAGATGCAGGGTCAAGTTGTTTATTTGAGCTTTTTCTAGCTTCTGATGGTATGCCTGTAGTGCTATGAACTTCCCTCTCAGTACTGTTTTTGCTGTGTCCCATAAATTTTGAGTTGATGTATGCTTATTATCATTAGTTGCTAGAAATTTTTTTATTTCTTCCATGATCTCATTGTTAATCCATTGGTTATTTGTTATCATGCTATTTAGTTTCCAAGTGTTTGAATATTTTTCAGGTTTTTTTTTCTGATTAATTTCTAGTTTCATGCCATTGTAATCAGAGAAAATGCTTGATATGGTTTCAATCTTCTTAAATTTGTTGAGACCACTTTTGTGTCCTAACATGTGGTCTATCCTAGAAAACGTACCATGAGGTCTTTAAAAGAATGTATATTCTATTGCTTTAGGGTGAAAAGTTCTGAACATATCTATTAAATCGAGTTGATCTAGTGTATCCTTTAAGTCTGCTGTTTCTTTGATAATTTTCTTTCTTCAGGATCTATCCAGTGATGTTAGTGGGGTATTGAAATCCCCTACTATTATAGTATTGCTGTTGATCTTGCCCTTTATATCCATCAAAGTCTGCTTTATATGTCAGGGCTCCTGTGTTTGGTACGTAGGTATTTATAATGGTTATATGTTCCTGTTGAATTGTTTCCTTTATCATTATGTAATGTTCTTCCTTATCTTTTCCTACAGCCTTTGTTTTAAAGTCCATTTTGTCTGATATAGGTATTGCTAACCCGGCTTCTTTTTCATTTCCATTTGCATGAAATATTTTTTTTTATCTTTTTACCTTCAGGCTACATGCATCTTTTGTTTTAAGGTGGGTTTCTTGTAGACAGCATATGTATGGGTCCTGTTTCTTTATCCATGCAGCTACCCTATGTCTTTTGATTGGATCATTTAATTCATTTACGTTTAAGGCTATTTTTGATATGTAGTTGTTTATTGCCATTTCATTCTTTAAAGCTGTATTCCTCTTTTGCTATATTCTTTCCCCCCTTTGAACTGTTCACAACAGGCCCCTTAGAATCTCTTGCAGAATTGGTTTGGTTTTAATGAATTCCTTGGGTATTTTTTTTGTCTGGGAAGCTCTTTATTTCTCCTTCAATTTTAAATGTTAGACTTTCTGGATAGAGTAGTCTTGTTTGTAGGTTCTTGTTCTGCATTACTTTGAATATATCTTACCATTTTCTTCTGGTCTCAAGTGTTTCTGTTGAGAAGTTGGATGCCATTCTTATGGGGTCTTCTTTGTAGGTGATAACCTTTTTTCTCTAGCAGCTTTTAAAATATTCTCTTTATCCCTTAGCTTTGGTATTTTAAATATGATGTGTCTTGGTTTAGATTTCTTTGGGTTTCTCTTTAATGGAGTTCTCTGTGCTTCTTGAACGTGTGAAACGTTCCCAGTCTTAATTCAGGGAAGTTTTCAGCTTTGATTTGATTGATCAAAGTTTCTGTCCCTTGTCTTTCTTCTAATCTTCATGAACCCCTATGATGTGGATGTTATTTCTCTTCATGTTGTCACAGTGCTTCCTTTGAGTTTCCTCCTATTTTTTGAGTCTCTTTTCTTTTTTCTGCTCTGCCTCTGTGCTTTATTTCTTTTGTCCACTAACTCGCTAATTTGATCCTCAGCTTCATTCATCCTGCTTTGAATTCCTTCTATTGTGGTCTTCAGTTCTGTTACTGTATTTGTCATTTCTATCTGCTTCTTTATTATTTCAATTTCTTTTTATACTTGCTATCTCTTTTTTTAGGTGTTCATAATGACTATATATTGTTGCTCTAAGCTCTTTGAACATCCTAACTATCATTATTTTAAACTCTGTGTCAGGTAGTTTGGTTATATCTGATCCATTCAGGTCCTTCTCTGGGGATTTTTTTGATTCATTTGGTTTGCATTCCTCTGCCTGCCCATTTTGTCTGTGTGTAATTAGGGTTTGGCTACTAGAGTCCAATGGGTGTTACCTCTGTGTTCCCTAGGGGTGGTCTGTCTGCAGACCCACCACCCCCTCTGCTGCTTCCTAGGGCGGTTGGGTGTGGGTGTTGCCGGTGCCGACCTTGGCTCCTGAGGTCTCCACCTCCCTTCCTCAGGGGAGGCTGTGTTCTTGTGCCAGGCTCTATAAGCCTCAGTGGGTCTCGGCCTTTTCCCCTCTTCTCCAGGTGGGACCGTGCAGCACACTCAGGCCACAATCCTTAGCAACAAGGGCAAGGGTGAGCACTTTTGCTCAAATGCGGGTCCCTGTCAGTCTGTTCCTCCAGCTGGGAGGGGCTTCTGTGCATGCTCAGCTGCTAGCCCAAGCTTCTGTCCTGCCCCCATCTACCTCGGCTCCTCGGCTTGGCATGGCTGCTGCTATGTGCTCAGCCTCTCTCCTGGCTTCTGCACCACCTTCGCAGGCAAAGCCAGATCATGCAGGAATTCAAGCCTCGGAGGCCAGGTGTGGCTGCGCACCTGCTTGCCCCTGCCCAGCGGCGGATCTCTGCCCATTCTGGGTTCCCGCTTTACCCTCACAGGTGGGGTCGCAAGCGGGTCTGCAACTGCCAGACCACATTCATCCGTCCCCTTCATCCAGCTAGGCTAGAACAAGTCCACTCCAGCTGGCTCTGCCATAGCTGGTCCGAGTAAGAAGCTTAAAACCCACCACTTTAATATAATGGGAGGGGACTTTTTTCACTATGTCATTTTTTTTTTAATTTTTATTTTTATATATATATTTTATTATTATTAATTCTAATGGGGTGACACCAATAAATCAGGGTACATATGTATAATGAAAACATCTCCAGGTTATCTTATTATTCAATTATGTTGCATACCCATCACCGAAAGTCAAATTGTCTTCTGTCACCTTCAGTCTGGTTTTCCCTGTGTCCCTCCCCTCCTCCCTATCCCACTCTTCCCTCCCTCCCCCCATCCCATAACCACCACTCTCTTGTCCATGTCTCATAGTCTCACTTTTATGTCCCACCTATGTATGAAATCATGCTGTTCTCAGTTTTACTTTTTTTCTGATTTACTTATTTCACTCCATATAATGTTATCAAGGTACATCCATTTTGTTATAAATGATCCGATGTCATCGTTTCTTATGGCTGAGTAGTATTCCATAGTATATATGGACCATAGCTTTTTAATCCACTCGTCTTCTGACGGACACTTGGGCTGATTCCAGATCTTCGCTATTGTGAACAATGCAGCCAGGAACATGGGGGCGCATTTCTTCTTTTCGAACAGTGCTATGGTGTTCTTAGGGTATATTCCTAAAAGTGGGATAGCTGGGTCAAAAGGCAGTTCGATTTTTAATTTTCTGAGGAATCTCCAAACTGTTTTCCACAGTGGCTGCACCAGTCTGCATTCCCACCAGCAATGGAGAAGGGTTCCCCTTTCTCCACATCCTCGCCAGCACTTATTCTGTGTTGTTTTGCTGATAAGTGCCATTCTGAATGGTGTGAGGTGATATCTCATTGTGGTTTTAATTTGCATTTCTCTAATGATTAGTGATGTAGAGCATTTTTTCATATGCCTATTGGCCATCTGTATGTCCTCTTTGGAGAAATTTCTATTCATTTCTGTTGCCCATATTTTGATTGGATTGTTTGTCATCCTGGTGTTGAGTTTTATAAGTTCTTTATAAATTTTAGTTATTAACCCCTTATCAGATGTGCTGTCGAATATGTTCTCCCATTGTGTGGTTTGTCTTTTTATTCTCTTCCTATTTTCTTTAGCTGTGCAAAAACTTTTTAGTTTGATATAGTCCCATTTGTTTATCTTGCCTTTTATTTCAGTTGCCCGTGGAGATAAATCGGCAAATATACTGCTGCTACAGATGTCGGAGAGCTTGCTGCCTATGTTTTCTTCTAAGATGCTTATCGTTTCACGGCTTACATTTAAGTCTTTTATCCATTTTGAGTTTGTTTTTGTGAATGGTGTAAGTTGATGATCTAGTTTCATTTTTTTTCATGTAGATGTCCAATTTTCCCAACACTATTTGTTAAAGAGGCTGTCTTTACTCCATTGTATGTTCTTTCCTCCTTTGTCAAATATTAGTTGTCCATAAAGCTTTGGGTTTATTTCAGGGTCCTCTGTTCTGTTCCATTGATCTATGTGACTGTTCTTATGCCAGTACCACGCTGTCTTGAGTATAATGGCCTTATAGTAAATCTTGATATCTGGAAGAGTGATACCTCCTGCTTTATTTTTTCTTTTTAAAATTGCTAAGGCTATTCGTGTTCTTTTTTGGTTCCATATAAATTTTTGGAATATGTGTTCTATATCTTTGAAGTATGTCATTGGTATTTTAATTGGTATTGCATTGAATTTATAAATTGCTTTTGGTAATATAGACATTTTAATGATGTTTATTCTTCCTAGCCATGAGCACGGTATATGCTTCCACTTGTTTGTATCTTCCTTGATTTCTTTTATCAATGTTCTATAATTTTCCGAGTACAAGTCCTTAACCTGCTTGGTTAAATTGACTCCTAGGTACTTTATTTTTTTGCTGCAATAGTGAAGGGGATTGTTTCTTTAATTTTTTTTGCTGATATTTCATTGCTGGTGTATAGAAATGACTGTGATTTCTGAGTATTAATTTTATATCCAGGCACCTTGCTGAATTCATTTATAATGTCCAGTAGTTTTTTGACTGAGACTTTAGGGTTTTCAATATACAATATCATATCATCTGCAAATAGTAACAGTTTAACTTCTTCTTTTCCAGTTTGGATGCCTTTTATTTCTTCTTCTTGTCTGATTGCTGTAGCTAGGACTTTCAGAACTATGTTGAATAAGAGTGGTGAAAGTGGGCAGCCCTGCATGGTTCCTGATCTTAAGGGGATTGCTTTTAATCTTTGTCCATTTAGTATGATGTTTGCTGTCGGTTTATCGTAGATGGCCTTTATCATGTTAAGGAATGATCCTTGTATTCCCACTTTACTGAGAATTTTGAGCATGAATGGATGCTGCATTTTATCAATGCCTTTTCTGCATCGATTGAAGTTATCATGTGATTTTTTTCCTTCCTTTGGTTTATGTGATGAATCACATTGATTGATTTGCGAATATTGAACCAGCCTTGCCTCTCCAAAATAAATCCCACTTGATCGTGGTGTATGATTTTTTTCATATATTGCTGGATCCGGTTGGCTAATATTTTGTTGAGAATTTTAGCGTCTAAATTCATCAGGAATATAGGCCTATAATTTTCTTTCTTCGTGTTGTCTTTGCCCGGTTTGGGGATCAGAATTATGCTCGTCTCATAAAAGGAGTTTGGATGTCTTCCTTCCTCTTGAATATTTTGAAATAGCTTGAGAAGGATAGGAGTTAGTTCTTCTTTGAATTTTTGATAGAATTCACTTGTGAAGCCAACAGGCCCAGGACTTTTCTTTTTTGGGAGTTTTTTGATAACTGTTTCGATCTCATTTGTTGTAATTGGTCTGTTTAGGTGTTCTGATTCTTCCAGATTGATTTTTGAAACTTTATATGATTCAAGAAATTTATCCATTTCACATAGGTTGTCTAATTTTTTGGTATATAGTTCTTCATAATAGTTTCTTACAATGCTTTGTATTTCTCTTGTGTCTGTTGTTATTTCTCCACTGTCCTTTCTAATTTTATTTATTTGAGTCCTCTCTTTTTTTCTTGGTGAGTCTAGTTAAAGGTTCATCAATCTTGTTTACCTTTTCAAAGAACCAGCTTCTGGTTTCATTGATCCTCTGTATTGTTTCTTTAGGCTCTATATCATTTATTTCTGCTCTGACCTTTATTATTTCCTTCCTTCTACTTGTCTTGGGTTTTATTTGTTGTTGTTTGTCTAGTTCTTTTAGATGAAGGGTTAGGTTGCTTATTTGAGTTTTCTCTAGCTTCTTATGATATGCCTGTATTGCAATAAACTTCCCTCTCAGAACTGCTTTTGCTGTGTCCCATAAATTTTGAGTTGATGTATGCTCATTATCGTTTGTTTCTAGAAAATTTTTTATTTCTTCTTTGATCTCATTGTTAATCCATTCATTATTTAATAACATGCTATTTAGTTTCCAAGTGTTTGAGTATTTTTCAGTTTTTTTGTTTTTAATTTCTAGTTTCATGGCATTGTGATCAGAGAAAATGCTTGATATGATTTCAATCTTCTTAAATTTATTAAGACCATTTTTGTGTCCTAACATGTGGTCTATCCTAGAAAACGTACCATGCGCGCTTGAGAAGAATGTATATTGTACTGCTTTAGGGTGAAAAGTTCTGAAGATATCTATTAAATCAAGTTGATCTAGTGTCTCCTTTAAGTATGCTGTTTCTTTATTAATTTTCTTTCTTGAAGATCTATCCAGTGTTGTTAGAGGGGTATTGAAATCCCCTACTATGATAGTATTGCTGTTAATCTCGCCCTTTATATCCATCAAAGTCTGCTTTATGTATGTCGGAGCTCCTATATTTGGTACATAGATATTTACAATAGTTATATCTTCCTGTTGAATTGTTCCCTTTATCATTATGTAGTGTCCTTCTTTATCTCTTACTACAACCTTTGTTTTAAAGTTTATTTTGTCTGATATAAGTATTGCTACCCCTGCTTTTTATTCATTTCCATTTGCATGAAATATTTTTTTTCATCCTTTTACCTTCAGTCTATGAGCATCTTTTGTTTTAAGGTGTGTCTCTTGTAGACAGCATATGTATGGGTCCTGTTTCTTTATCCATGCAGCTACCCTATGTCTTTTGATTGGATCATTTAATTCATTTACGTTTAAGGCTATTTTTGATATTTAGTTGTTTATTGCCATTTTATTCTGTAAAGCTGTATTCTTCTTTTGCTATATTCTTTCCCCCCTTTGAACTGTTCACAACAGGCCCCTTAGAATCTCTTGCAGAATTGGTTTGGTTTTAATGAATTCCTTGGGTATTTTTTTTGTCTGGGAAGCTCTTTATTTCTCCTTCAATTTTAAATGTTAGACTTTCTGGATAGAGTAGTCTTGTTTGTAGGTTCTTGTTCTGCATTACTTTGAATATATCTTACCATTTTCTTCTGGTCTCAAGTGTTTCTGTTGAGAAGTTGGATGCCATTCTTATGGGGTCTTCTTTGTAGGTGATAACCTTTTTTCTCTAGCAGCTTTTAAAATATTCTCTTTATCCCTTAGCTTTGGTATTTTAAATATGATGTGTCTTGGTTTAGATTTCTTTGGGTTTCTCTTTAATGGAGTTCTCTGTGCTTCTTGAACGTGTGAAACGTTCCCAGTCTTAATTCAGGGAAGTTTTCAGCTTTGATTTGATTGATCAAAGTTTCTGTCCCTTGTCTTTCTTCTAATCTTCATGAACCCCTATGATGTGGATGTTATTTCTCTTCATGTTGTCACAGTGCTTCCTTTGAGTTTCCTCCTATTTTTTGAGTCTCTTTTCTTTTTTCTGCTCTGCCTCTGTGCTTTATTTCTTTTGTCCACTAACTCGCTAATTTGATCCTCAGCTTCATTCATCCTGCTTTGAATTCCTTCTATTGTGGTCTTCAGTTCTGTTACTGTATTTGTCATTTCTATCTGCTTCTTTATTATTTCAATTTCTTTTTATACTTGCTATCTCTTTTTTTAGGTGTTCATAATGACTATATATTGTTGCTCTAAGCTCTTTGAACATCCTAACTATCATTATTTTAAACTCTGTGTCAGGTAGTTTGGTTATATCTGATCCATTCAGGTCCTTCTCTGGGGATTTTTTTGATTCATTTGGTTTGCATTCCTCTGCCTGCCCATTTTGTCTGTGTGTAATTAGGGTTTGGCTACTAGAGTCCAATGGGTGTTACCTCTGTGTTCCCTAGGGGTGGTCTGTCTGCAGACCCACCACCCCCTCTGCTGCTTCCTAGGGCGGTTGGGTGTGGGTGTTGCCGGTGCCGACCTTGGCTCCTGAGGTCTCCACCTCCCTTCCTCAGGGGAGGCTGTGTTCTTGTGCCAGGCTCTATAAGCCTCAGTGGGTCTCGGCCTTTTCCCCTCTTCTCCAGGTGGGACCGTGCAGCACACTCAGGCCACAATCCTTAGCAACAAGGGCAAGGGTGAGCACTTTTGCTCAAATGCGGGTCCCTGTCAGTCTGTTCCTCCAGCTGGGAGGGGCTTCTGTGCATGCTCAGCTGCTAGCCCAAGCTTCTGTCCTGCCCCCATCTACCTCGGCTCCTCGGCTTGGCATGGCTGCTGCTATGTGCTCAGCCTCTCTCCTGGCTTCTGCACCACCTTCGCAGGCAAAGCCAGATCATGCAGGAATTCAAGCCTCGGAGGCCAGGTGTGGCTGCGCACCTGCTTGCCCCTGCCCAGCGGCGGATCTCTGCCCATTCTGGGTTCCCGCTTTACCCTCACAGGTGGGGTCGCAAGCGGGTCTGCAACTGCCAGACCACATTCATCCGTCCCCTTCATCCAGCTAGGCTAGAACAAGTCCACTCCAGCTGGCTCTGCCATAGCTGGTCCGAGTAAGAAGCTTAAAACCCACCACTTTAATATAATGGGAGGGGACTTTTTTCACTATGTCATTTTTTTTTTAATTTTTATTTTTATATATATATTTTATTATTATTAATTCTAATGGGGTGACACCAATAAATCAGGGTACATATGTATAATGAAAACATCTCCAGGTTATCTTATTATTCAATTATGTTGCATACCCATCACCGAAAGTCAAATTGTCTTCTGTCACCTTCAGTCTGGTTTTCCCTGTGTCCCTCCCCTCCTCCCTATCCCACTCTTCCCTCCCTCCCCCCATCCCATAACCACCACTCTCTTGTCCATGTCTCATAGTCTCACTTTTATGTCCCACCTATGTATGAAATCATGCTGTTCTCAGTTTTACTTTTTTTCTGATTTACTTATTTCACTCCATATAATGTTATCAAGGTACATCCATTTTGTTATAAATGATCCGATGTCATCGTTTCTTATGGCTGAGTAGTATTCCATAGTATATATGGACCATAGCTTTTTAATCCACTCGTCTTCTGACGGACACTTGGGCTGATTCCAGATCTTCGCTATTGTGAACAATGCAGCCAGGAACATGGGGGCGCATTTCTTCTTTTCGAACAGTGCTATGGTGTTCTTAGGGTATATTCCTAAAAGTGGGATAGCTGGGTCAAAAGGCAGTTCGATTTTTAATTTTCTGAGGAATCTCCAAACTGTTTTCCACAGTGGCTGCACCAGTCTGCATTCCCACCAGCAATGGAGAAGGGTTCCCCTTTCTCCACATCCTCGCCAGCACTTATTCTGTGTTGTTTTGCTGATAAGTGCCATTCTGAATGGTGTGAGGTGATATCTCATTGTGGTTTTAATTTGCATTTCTCTAATGATTAGTGATGTAGAGCATTTTTTCATATGCCTATTGGCCATCTGTATGTCCTCTTTGGAGAAATTTCTATTCATTTCTGTTGCCCATATTTTGATTGGATTGTTTGTCATCCTGGTGTTGAGTTTTATAAGTTCTTTATAAATTTTAGTTATTAACCCCTTATCAGATGTGCTGTCGAATATGTTCTCCCATTGTGTGGTTTGTCTTTTTATTCTCTTCCTATTTTCTTTAGCTGTGCAAAAACTTTTTAGTTTGATATAGTCCCATTTGTTTATCTTGCCTTTTATTTCAGTTGCCCGTGGAGATAAATCGGCAAATATACTGCTGCTACAGATGTCGGAGAGCTTGCTGCCTATGTTTTCTTCTAAGATGCTTATCGTTTCACGGCTTACATTTAAGTCTTTTATCCATTTTGAGTTTGTTTTTGTGAATGGTGTAAGTTGATGATCTAGTTTCATTTTTTTTCATGTAGATGTCCAATTTTCCCAACACTATTTGTTAAAGAGGCTGTCTTTACTCCATTGTATGTTCTTTCCTCCTTTGTCAAATATTAGTTGTCCATAAAGCTTTGGGTTTATTTCAGGGTCCTCTGTTCTGTTCCATTGATCTATGTGACTGTTCTTATGCCAGTACCACGCTGTCTTGAGTATAATGGCCTTATAGTAAATCTTGATATCTGGAAGAGTGATACCTCCTGCTTTATTTTTTCTTTTTAAAATTGCTAAGGCTATTCGTGTTCTTTTTTGGTTCCATATAAATTTTTGGAATATGTGTTCTATATCTTTGAAGTATGTCATTGGTATTTTAATTGGTATTGCATTGAATTTATAAATTGCTTTTGGTAATATAGACATTTTAATGATGTTTATTCTTCCTAGCCATGAGCACGGTATATGCTTCCACTTGTTTGTATCTTCCTTGATTTCTTTTATCAATGTTCTATAATTTTCCGAGTACAAGTCCTTAACCTGCTTGGTTAAATTGACTCCTAGGTACTTTATTTTTTTGCTGCAATAGTGAAGGGGATTGTTTCTTTAATTTTTTTTGCTGATATTTCATTGCTGGTGTATAGAAATGACTGTGATTTCTGAGTATTAATTTTATATCCAGGCACCTTGCTGAATTCATTTATAATGTCCAGTAGTTTTTTGACTGAGACTTTAGGGTTTTCAATATACAATATCATATCATCTGCAAATAGTAACAGTTTAACTTCTTCTTTTCCAGTTTGGATGCCTTTTATTTCTTCTTCTTGTCTGATTGCTGTAGCTAGGACTTTCAGAACTATGTTGAATAAGAGTGGTGAAAGTGGGCAGCCCTGCATGGTTCCTGATCTTAAGGGGATTGCTTTTAATCTTTGTCCATTTAGTATGATGTTTGCTGTCGGTTTATCGTAGATGGCCTTTATCATGTTAAGGAATGATCCTTGTATTCCCACTTTACTGAGAATTTTGAGCATGAATGGATGCTGCATTTTATCAATGCCTTTTCTGCATCGATTGAAGTTATCATGTGATTTTTTTCCTTCCTTTGGTTTATGTGATGAATCACATTGATTGATTTGCGAATATTGAACCAGCCTTGCCTCTCCAAAATAAATCCCACTTGATCGTGGTGTATGATTTTTTTCATATATTGCTGGATCCGGTTGGCTAATATTTTGTTGAGAATTTTAGCGTCTAAATTCATCAGGAATATAGGCCTATAATTTTCTTTCTTCGTGTTGTCTTTGCCCGGTTTGGGGATCAGAATTATGCTCGTCTCATAAAAGGAGTTTGGATGTCTTCCTTCCTCTTGAATATTTTGAAATAGCTTGAGAAGGATAGGAGTTAGTTCTTCTTTGAATTTTTGATAGAATTCACTTGTGAAGCCAACAGGCCCAGGACTTTTCTTTTTTGGGAGTTTTTTGATAACTGTTTCGATCTCATTTGTTGTAATTGGTCTGTTTAGGTGTTCTGATTCTTCCAGATTGATTTTTGAAACTTTATATGATTCAAGAAATTTATCCATTTCACATAGGTTGTCTAATTTTTTGGTATATAGTTCTTCATAATAGTTTCTTACAATGCTTTGTATTTCTCTTGTGTCTGTTGTTATTTCTCCACTGTCCTTTCTAATTTTATTTATTTGAGTCCTCTCTTTTTTTCTTGGTGAGTCTAGTTAAAGGTTCATCAATCTTGTTTACCTTTTCAAAGAACCAGCTTCTGGTTTCATTGATCCTCTGTATTGTTTCTTTAGGCTCTATATCATTTATTTCTGCTCTGACCTTTATTATTTCCTTCCTTCTACTTGTCTTGGGTTTTATTTGTTGTTGTTTGTCTAGTTCTTTTAGATGAAGGGTTAGGTTGCTTATTTGAGTTTTCTCTAGCTTCTTATGATATGCCTGTATTGCAATAAACTTCCCTCTCAGAACTGCTTTTGCTGTGTCCCATAAATTTTGAGTTGATGTATGCTCATTATCGTTTGTTTCTAGAAAATTTTTTATTTCTTCTTTGATCTCATTGTTAATCCATTCATTATTTAATAACATGCTATTTAGTTTCCAAGTGTTTGAGTATTTTTCAGTTTTTTTGTTTTTAATTTCTAGTTTCATGGCATTGTGATCAGAGAAAATGCTTGATATGATTTCAATCTTCTTAAATTTATTAAGACCATTTTTGTGTCCTAACATGTGGTCTATCCTAGAAAACGTACCATGCGCGCTTGAGAAGAATGTATATTGTACTGCTTTAGGGTGAAAAGTTCTGAAGATATCTATTAAATCAAGTTGATCTAGTGTCTCCTTTAAGTATGCTGTTTCTTTATTAATTTTCTTTCTTGAAGATCTATCCAGTGTTGTTAGAGGGGTATTGAAATCCCCTACTATGATAGTATTGCTGTTAATCTCGCCCTTTATATCCATCAAAGTCTGCTTTATGTATGTCGGAGCTCCTATATTTGGTACATAGATATTTACAATAGTTATATCTTCCTGTTGAATTGTTCCCTTTATCATTATGTAGTGTCCTTCTTTATCTCTTACTACAACCTTTGTTTTAAAGTTTATTTTGTCTGATATAAGTATTGCTACCCCTGCTTTTTATTCATTTCCATTTGCATGAAATATTTTTTTTCATCCTTTTACCTTCAGTCTATGAGCATCTTTTGTTTTAAGGTGTGTCTCTTGTAGACAGCATATGTATGGGTCCTGTTTCTTTATCCATGCAGCTACCCTATGTCTTTTGATTGGATCATTTAATCCATTTACATTTAAGGTTATTATTGATATTTAGTTGTTTATTGCCATTTTATTCTGTAAAGCTGTATTCTTCTTTTGCTCTATTCATTCCTCCCTTTAAACTGTTCACAAGAGGCCCCTTAGTATCTCTTGCAGAATTGGTTTGGTTTTTATGAATTCCTTCAGGCTTTCTTTTTCTGGGAAGCTCTTTATTTCTCCTTCAATTTTAATAGTTAGCCTTGCTGGATAAAGTAGTCTTGTTTGTAGGTTCTTGTTCTGCATTACTTTGAATATATCTTACCATTTTCTTCTGGTCTCAAGTGTTTCTGTTGAGAAGTTGGATGCCATTCTTATGGGGTCTTCTTTGTAGGTGATAACCTTTTTTCTCTAGCAGCTTTTAAAATATTCTCTTTATCCCTTAGCTTTGGTATTTTAAATATGATGTGTCTTGGTTTAGATTTCTTTGGGTTTCTCTTTAATGGAGTTCTCTGTGCTTCTTGAACGTGTGAAACGTTCCCAGTCTTAATTCAGGGAAGTTTTCAGCTTTGATTTGATTGATCAAAGTTTCTGTCCCTTGTCTTTCTTCTAATCTTCATGAACCCCTATGATGTGGATGTTATTTCTCTTCATGTTGTCACAGTGCTTCCTTTGAGTTTCCTCCTATTTTTTGAGTCTCTTTTCTTTTTTCTGCTCTGCCTCTGTGCTTTATTTCTTTTGTCCACTAACTCGCTAATTTGATCCTCAGCTTCATTCATCCTGCTTTGAATTCCTTCTATTGTGGTCTTCAGTTCTGTTACTGTATTTGTCATTTCTATCTGCTTCTTTATTATTTCAATTTCTTTTTATACTTGCTATCTCTTTTTTTAGGTGTTCATAATGACTATATATTGTTGCTCTAAGCTCTTTGAACATCCTAACTATCATTATTTTAAACTCTGTGTCAGGTAGTTTGGTTATATCTGATCCATTCAGGTCCTTCTCTGGGGATTTTTTTGATTCATTTGGTTTGCATTCCTCTGCCTGCCCATTTTGTCTGTGTGTAATTAGGGTTTGGCTACTAGAGTCCAATGGGTGTTACCTCTGTGTTCCCTAGGGGTGGTCTGTCTGCAGACCCACCACCCCCTCTGCTGCTTCCTAGGGCGGTTGGGTGTGGGTGTTGCCGGTGCCGACCTTGGCTCCTGAGGTCTCCACCTCCCTTCCTCAGGGGAGGCTGTGTTCTTGTGCCAGGCTCTATAAGCCTCAGTGGGTCTCGGCCTTTTCCCCTCTTCTCCAGGTGGGACCGTGCAGCACACTCAGGCCACAATCCTTAGCAACAAGGGCAAGGGTGAGCACTTTTGCTCAAATGCGGGTCCCTGTCAGTCTGTTCCTCCAGCTGGGAGGGGCTTCTGTGCATGCTCAGCTGCTAGCCCAAGCTTCTGTCCTGCCCCCATCTACCTCGGCTCCTCGGCTTGGCATGGCTGCTGCTATGTGCTCAGCCTCTCTCCTGGCTTCTGCACCACCTTCGCAGGCAAAGCCAGATCATGCAGGAATTCAAGCCTCGGAGGCCAGGTGTGGCTGCGCACCTGCTTGCCCCTGCCCAGCGGCGGATCTCTGCCCATTCTGGGTTCCCGCTTTACCCTCACAGGTGGGGTCGCAAGCGGGTCTGCAACTGCCAGACCACATTCATCCGTCCCCTTCATCCAGCTAGGCTAGAACAAGTCCACTCCAGCTGGCTCTGCCATAGCTGGTCCGAGTAAGAAGCTTAAAACCCACCACTTTAATATAATGGGAGGGGACTTTTTTCACTATGTCATTTTTTTTTTAATTTTTATTTTTATATATATATTTTATTATTATTAATTCTAATGGGGTGACACCAATAAATCAGGGTACATATGTATAATGAAAACATCTCCAGGTTATCTTATTATTCAATTATGTTGCATACCCATCACCGAAAGTCAAATTGTCTTCTGTCACCTTCAGTCTGGTTTTCCCTGTGTCCCTCCCCTCCTCCCTATCCCACTCTTCCCTCCCTCCCCCCATCCCATAACCACCACTCTCTTGTCCATGTCTCATAGTCTCACTTTTATGTCCCACCTATGTATGAAATCATGCTGTTCTCAGTTTTACTTTTTTTCTGATTTACTTATTTCACTCCATATAATGTTATCAAGGTACATCCATTTTGTTATAAATGATCCGATGTCATCGTTTCTTATGGCTGAGTAGTATTCCATAGTATATATGGACCATAGCTTTTTAATCCACTCGTCTTCTGACGGACACTTGGGCTGATTCCAGATCTTCGCTATTGTGAACAATGCAGCCAGGAACATGGGGGCGCATTTCTTCTTTTCGAACAGTGCTATGGTGTTCTTAGGGTATATTCCTAAAAGTGGGATAGCTGGGTCAAAAGGCAGTTCGATTTTTAATTTTCTGAGGAATCTCCAAACTGTTTTCCACAGTGGCTGCACCAGTCTGCATTCCCACCAGCAATGGAGAAGGGTTCCCCTTTCTCCACATCCTCGCCAGCACTTATTCTGTGTTGTTTTGCTGATAAGTGCCATTCTGAATGGTGTGAGGTGATATCTCATTGTGGTTTTAATTTGCATTTCTCTAATGATTAGTGATGTAGAGCATTTTTTCATATGCCTATTGGCCATCTGTATGTCCTCTTTGGAGAAATTTCTATTCATTTCTGTTGCCCATATTTTGATTGGATTGTTTGTCATCCTGGTGTTGAGTTTTATAAGTTCTTTATAAATTTTAGTTATTAACCCCTTATCAGATGTGCTGTCGAATATGTTCTCCCATTGTGTGGTTTGTCTTTTTATTCTCTTCCTATTTTCTTTAGCTGTGCAAAAACTTTTTAGTTTGATATAGTCCCATTTGTTTATCTTGCCTTTTATTTCAGTTGCCCGTGGAGATAAATCGGCAAATATACTGCTGCTACAGATGTCGGAGAGCTTGCTGCCTATGTTTTCTTCTAAGATGCTTATCGTTTCACGGCTTACATTTAAGTCTTTTATCCATTTTGAGTTTGTTTTTGTGAATGGTGTAAGTTGATGATCTAGTTTCATTTTTTTTCATGTAGATGTCCAATTTTCCCAACACTATTTGTTAAAGAGGCTGTCTTTACTCCATTGTATGTTCTTTCCTCCTTTGTCAAATATTAGTTGTCCATAAAGCTTTGGGTTTATTTCAGGGTCCTCTGTTCTGTTCCATTGATCTATGTGACTGTTCTTATGCCAGTACCACGCTGTCTTGAGTATAATGGCCTTATAGTAAATCTTGATATCTGGAAGAGTGATACCTCCTGCTTTATTTTTTCTTTTTAAAATTGCTAAGGCTATTCGTGTTCTTTTTTGGTTCCATATAAATTTTTGGAATATGTGTTCTATATCTTTGAAGTATGTCATTGGTATTTTAATTGGTATTGCATTGAATTTATAAATTGCTTTTGGTAATATAGACATTTTAATGATGTTTATTCTTCCTAGCCATGAGCACGGTATATGCTTCCACTTGTTTGTATCTTCCTTGATTTCTTTTATCAATGTTCTATAATTTTCCGAGTACAAGTCCTTAACCTGCTTGGTTAAATTGACTCCTAGGTACTTTATTTTTTTGCTGCAATAGTGAAGGGGATTGTTTCTTTAATTTTTTTTGCTGATATTTCATTGCTGGTGTATAGAAATGACTGTGATTTCTGAGTATTAATTTTATATCCAGGCACCTTGCTGAATTCATTTATAATGTCCAGTAGTTTTTTGACTGAGACTTTAGGGTTTTCAATATACAATATCATATCATCTGCAAATAGTAACAGTTTAACTTCTTCTTTTCCAGTTTGGATGCCTTTTATTTCTTCTTCTTGTCTGATTGCTGTAGCTAGGACTTTCAGAACTATGTTGAATAAGAGTGGTGAAAGTGGGCAGCCCTGCATGGTTCCTGATCTTAAGGGGATTGCTTTTAATCTTTGTCCATTTAGTATGATGTTTGCTGTCGGTTTATCGTAGATGGCCTTTATCATGTTAAGGAATGATCCTTGTATTCCCACTTTACTGAGAATTTTGAGCATGAATGGATGCTGCATTTTATCAATGCCTTTTCTGCATCGATTGAAGTTATCATGTGATTTTTTTCCTTCCTTTGGTTTATGTGATGAATCACATTGATTGATTTGCGAATATTGAACCAGCCTTGCCTCTCCAAAATAAATCCCACTTGATCGTGGTGTATGATTTTTTTCATATATTGCTGGATCCGGTTGGCTAATATTTTGTTGAGAATTTTAGCGTCTAAATTCATCAGGAATATAGGCCTATAATTTTCTTTCTTTGTGTTGTCTTTGCCCGGTTTGGGGATCAGAATTATGCTCGTCTCATAAAAGGAGTTTGGATGTCTTCCTTCCTCTTGAATATTTTGAAATAGCTTGAGAAGGATAGGAGTTAGTTCTTCTTTGAATTTTTGATAGAATTCACTTGTGAAGCCAACAGGCCCAGGACTTTTCTTTTTTGGGAGTTTTTTGATAACTGTTTCGATCTCATTTGTTGTAATTGGTCTGTTTAGGTGTTCTGATTCTTCCAGATTGATTTTTGAAACTTTATATGATTCAAGAAATTTATCCATTTCACATAGGTTGTCTAATTTTTTGGTATATAGTTCTTCATAATAGTTTCTTACAATGCTTTGTATTTCTCTTGTGTCTGTTGTTATTTCTCCA
This sequence comes from Rhynchonycteris naso, assembly GCA_037038555.1. Lineage (NCBI taxonomy): Eukaryota > Metazoa > Chordata > Mammalia > Chiroptera > Emballonuridae > Rhynchonycteris > Rhynchonycteris naso. The sequence continues at coordinate 136,661,096 of CM072998.1, forward strand.
CTGTCCTTTCTAATTTTATTTATTTGAGTCCTCTCTTTTTTTCTTGGTGAGTCTAGTTAAAGGTTCATCAATCTTGTTTACCTTTTCAAAGAACCAGCTTCTGGTTTCATTGATCCTCTGTATTGTTTCTTTAGGCTCTATATCATTTATTTCTGCTCTGACCTTTATTATTTCCTTCCTTCTACTTGTCTTGGGTTTTATTTGTTGTTGTTTGTCTAGTTCTTTTAGATGAAGGGTTAGGTTGCTTATTTGAGTTTTCTCTAGCTTCTTATGATATGCCTGTATTGCAATAAACTTCCCTCTCAGAACTGCTTTTGCTGTGTCCCATAAATTTTGAGTTGATGTATGCTCATTATCGTTTGTTTCTAGAAAATTTTTTATTTCTTCTTTGATCTCATTGTTAATCCATTCATTATTTAATAACATGCTATTTAGTTTCCAAGTGTTTGAGTATTTTTCAGTTTTTTTGTTTTTAATTTCTAGTTTCATGGCATTGTGATCAGAGAAAATGCTTGATATGATTTCAATCTTCTTAAATTTATTAAGACCATTTTTGTGTCCTAACATGTGGTCTATCCTAGAAAACGTACCATGCGCGCTTGAGAAGAATGTATATTGTACTGCTTTAGGGTGAAAAGTTCTGAAGATATCTATTAAATCAAGTTGATCTAGTGTCTCCTTTAAGTATGCTGTTTCTTTATTAATTTTCTTTCTTGAAGATCTATCCAGTGTTGTTAGAGGGGTATTGAAATCCCCTACTATGATAGTATTGCTGTTAATCTCGCCCTTTATATCCATCAAAGTCTGCTTTATGTATGTCGGAGCTCCTATATTTGGTACATAGATATTTACAATAGTTATATCTTCCTGTTGAATTGTTCCCTTTATCATTATGTAGTGTCCTTCTTTATCTCTTACTACAACCTTTGTTTTAAAGTTTATTTTGTCTGATATAAGTATTGCTACCCCTGCTTTTTATTCATTTCCATTTGCATGAAATATTTTTTTTCATCCTTTTACCTTCAGTCTATGAGCATCTTTTGTTTTAAGGTGTGTCTCTTGTAGACAGCATATGTATGGGTCCTGTTTCTTTATCCATGCAGCTACCCTATGTCTTTTGATTGGATCATTTAATCCATTTACATTTAAGGTTATTATTGATATTTAGTTGTTTATTGCCATTTTATTCTGTAAAGCTGTATTCTTCTTTTGCTCTATTCATTCCTCCCTTTAAACTGTTCACAAGAGGCCCCTTAGTATCTCTTGCAGAATTGGTTTGGTTTTTATGAATTCCTTCAGGCTTTCTTTTTCTGGGAAGCTCTTTATTTCTCCTTCAATTTTAATAGTTAGCCTTGCTGGATAAAGTAGTCTTGGTTGTAGGTTCTTGTTCTGCATTACTTTGATTATATCTTGCCATTCCCTTCTGGCCTCAAGTGTTTCTGTTGAGAAGTCCGATGTCATCCTTATGGGGGCTTCTTTGTTGGTGATAGCCTTTTTTTCTCTAGCAGCTTTTAAAATTTTTTCTTTATCCATTAGCTTTGGTATTTTAACTATGATGTGTCTTGGTATAGATCTTTTTGGGTTTCTCTTTAATAAAGTTCTGTGTGCTTCTTGAATGTGTGGAGTGTTTCCCAGCCTTAATTTAGGGAAGTTTTCTGGTATGATTTGATTGAACAAAGTTTCCATTTCCTGTCCTCTCTCCTCTTCTTCAGGCACCCCTATGATGCGAATGTTGTTTCTCTTCATGTTGCCACAAAGCTCCCTTAGATTTTCCTCACATTTTTTAAGTCTCTTTTCCTTTTTCTTCTCTGCTTCTGTTTATTATGTCCCCTAATTCGCTTATTTGATCCTCAGCATCATTCATCCTCCTTTTAATTCCTTCCATTGTGGTCTTCAGTTCTGATACTGTATTTGTCATTTCTGTTTGATTCTTTTTTATTATTTCAATTTCGTTTTTTATACTTGTTATCTCTTTATTTAGGTGTTCATAATGAGTATCCATTGTTGCTCTAATTTCTTTGAACATCCTAACTATTATTATTCTAAATTATGCTTCTGGTAATTTGGTTATATCTGGTTCATTCAGGTCCTTCTCTGGGGATTTCTCTTGATTTATTTGGTTTGCATTCCTCTGTCTGCCCATTTTTTCTGTGTATAAGCAAGTTGTGGCCACTGGAGTCCAGTAGGTGTTGCCTTTGTGTTCTCTAGGTGTGGTCTGTCTGCAGGCCCCCCACCCCCTCTGCCGGTGCCTAGGGTGGTTGGGTATGAGCGTTGCCAGCGCCGGCCCACTGTGGCTTTTGCTGTGATTTCTGCCTCTCTTCCGTGGGAGGGGCTGTCACTGAAGCCACAAGACTTAGCACCAAGGGTAGAGGTCAGCACCTTTGCTCCGCTGCGAACCCAGCCTATTTCCAGACTTCCGCCCAGAACCCGCAGTCGGAGCCTGCTCGCTACAGTTCCGCGGGTTAGTCGGGGCTTTTGACGTACTCTCAGCTGTAAGCCTTTGCCCGTTCGGAGCTTTAGCCCCACCCTCGAGGCCAGGGCCCTTCTGCACAGTATTGGAAACCAAGGTTTATTGGGGCGGGCTTGTTTGCTGGCTTCCGCTCAGCTGCGTATGTACATCCGCTCGTCCCAGACTCTACCCCGCCCCCGAGTTCGGAGCCCACTCGTGCACGTAGGAATGCAATCTGAGGTTTCTCCGGCCGGGTGGGGATAGTAGTGTGAGCTCAGCTGCGAGCTTCCACTTGTCTCGGTGTCTAGCCTGTTTCCACGCTCGGAGCCCGCTCGCGCACGTATACTGGCCAACCGCGGTTTCTCTGGCCCGCTGGTGGGGTGCTGGTATTGTCAGCTCAGCCGCGAGCCCCTGCCCGTCCCTTGTCCTAGCCCGGTCCCCGCAGTCAGGGCCGGCTTGCGCAGAGCCTGCCCATTCCTGGCCTCCCGCTTTGTCCCCGTAAGTGGGATTAAAGGCAGGCCCGCTGCTTCCGGACCGCTTTCGCGTGTCCCCTCCGACTCTCTGGGCTAGACCGATCTCTTACCGCCTTGGCCTCTGCCTATGCCAACAGAACCGCGATTCAGCATCCTGTCGCCCAAACCCTTAAGCAGCCCTCAGCAGAGTAGGAAGGGACCTAATACTCCACACTGTTGGCCTTGGAGCTCCTTCACTTGTTTCACAGCTCAAAACTGTCCAAACGCCTCTTCTAGGCTCTAGGACTGCAGGCTGGGGCTTGGTTCCTGGGACCCAGGTCCCTCCCTCTCCGCCAAACTTTCCTCCCACCCCGCGGGTCTCTCCGGGCTGCCGTTTGCTCCGGGGAGCTGGGTAGCCCTCTTCGCGTTTTCGCTATTCCTACCAGTCTCAATGTGGCTTCCTCTGTGTTCCTTGGTTGAAGAGTTCACTTAGTTTAGTTCATAGTTGTTTTATCCAGATGATGGTTCTTTAAATTGAGTTATAGTCCACTTTGGTTCTGGGAGTTGGAAGTTGATACGTCCGCCTACTTCGTCGCCATCTTGCTTCTCACTACGTCATATTCTAAGTGCGTTTGCCTCATCTGTCTGTATACCATTGCTATTCCAAAGAAGGGAAATGTGGAGCAGCTTTTGCGGACTGTTCATAAAAACTATACATTGACTTTTCTCTGAAAAGAAAGCTGAGAAGGAGAAAGGTGAAAGAAGAATACACAATATTAAATAGTAATAATAGTAACTTAAATAATGATAATATAGAAGAAATAAATTTATGTTTTGCATTTTTATTGTAGGTAGATCATTTTGACTTGGTCATCGTATAAGTAGCTCTCAAGCTGAAAAAGTGTGGGCACCCCTGGTTTGGAGTATTGTTTTCCAGCCTTTCACTTTGAATTTGTTTTTATCCTTGTTGCTTAGATGTGATTCTTGTAAACAGCATATAGTTGGATTTTCTTTTTTAATCCATTCTGCTACTCTGTGTCTTTTTATTGGTGAGTTCAATACATTTACATTTAGTGTAATTTTTGACACTTGAGAGTTCCTTATTGCCATTTTATATATTGCTCTCTGACAGTTTGTATCTTGTTTGATTCTTCTCTTTTGTTTTTCTATCATTTATTTTTGTTTGGTTGTAATCCATACTTCTTTCCTCTGTTGCTTCTTTTTTCAGTCCATGTGCTTCTGTGGTGTTTTTTTCAGGGGTGGTTACCACTAAGTAATGGAAAGGGTACCTATCATGTTCATTGTAGTACATTATCTCATGAGTGCTTCTGCACTCCATCCTACTTTGCTACTGTTAATCTTTGTCCTCTCCCCTTTTTTCTTTTTGTTGTTACAGATTAAGTTTGGTTTTTTTGTTTGTTTTCTTGATTTAGCTTTTACTTGTACTTTTGTTTTGTTTTGTTCTTTGTATCTGATTGGAAAACATCTTTTAGTATTTCCTGAAGTGGGGGTTTTCTGGAGATAAATTTTCGCATCTTTTCTGTATATGTGAGTGATTTTATTTCTCCTTCGTATTTGAAGGATAGCTTTGATGGCTATATTATTCTTGGCTGGAAGTTCCTCTCTCTCAAAACTTTAAATATTGGGGTCCACTCTCTTCTAGATTGTAGAGTTTCTGCTGAGAAATCTGTTGATAATCTAATGGGCATTCCTTTATATGTTGTGTTCTTCTTTTCCCTGCTGCCTTGAGAATTTTTCTCTGTCATTGGTTTGTGCCAGTTTCATTATGATGTGCCTTGGAGTAGGTTTGTTAAGGTTAAGATAACTTAGTGTTCTGTTTGCTTCTTGAATTTGAGGCTTTAGTTCTTTCCACAGGCTTAGGAAATACTTGTCTATTTGTTTGAATATGTTCTGCATCCCACTTTCTCTCTCTTCTCCTTCTGATATACCTATTATTTTTATGTTGTTCTTTTTGATGGAGTCAGACAATTCTTGTAGGGCTTTCTCATTTTTTATTAATTTGTGAATTTCTCTCTTCTTCTTTTAGTAGTACCTCTAGTTGTCTGTCTTCTATGTCACTAATTCTCTCTTTTATATGGCCTGTTTTATTTGCTAAGCTTGTTTCACTTTTTAGTTCATGAATTGAATTTTTCATCTCTGTTTGATTCATTTTTATAGTTTCAATTTCCTTGGTGATGTATTTTTTATGTTTATTGAATTGTTTTTTGAGATCCCTCAATTGCCTTTCTGTGCTTTCTTGTATAACCTTGAGTATTTTTAGGATTTCAATTTTAAGTTTTCTGTCATTTACTCCAAGGTTTTCAAGCTATTGAACTTTTTTTCTACAGATTTTTTCTCATCTATGTGAGCTACATTTCTGTCTTTTGTATCCATGATATTTGATTCTTTTTCCTTAATGGCATTTGAGAGTGGTATTGTTAATAACCCTTTATTTGATGCATGCATATTTCAGATGCTCCTGGGATTGTTTTTCTGTCTCTAGTTGTTGTACTTGTTGAAATTTCAGGGAGAAGTATCAAGAGCCCCCTTCATGGCACCATTTCTCTGACGTCACTCATGCCAGTCTTATTTCTTAATAAGAAAATATGTATTACTTCCCTGGTCAGTTAGCTCAGCTGGTTAGAGTGTCATCCCAATATGCCAAGGTTGTGGGTTCAGTACCCTGTCAAGGCACATACATGAATCAATCAATGAATACCTAAATCAGTTGAACAACAAATTGATGTTTCTTTCTTCCTCTCACCAATAAATAAAAATTTCAAAAACTTAATAACGTTTTTCTTTTAAAAAAGAAAATATATATGTGTGTATTTGGAAATAAAGTAATTCAGGTTAACTACAAAAAGTTGGAAAAGGTCAGAATGCCCAAAGACATTGGGCATTTCAGTGGTTAAAGCACACTGGAAGCTGTAAAAGAGAAATCTAATAATTGCAGTGTCTCTACAAAGTAGAAATGTATTTCTTGTTCAATTCAGGGTCTATGTTTAGTCAGGTGTCATCTATGTAGATATTCTATTTGGCAGCACTGCCACATCCTTGTGCCCAAGAGTAATTTTTTTCCTTCTATCAGACAGTTGAAAAAAAAAGTGGAGAAGTGTGGCAGAGACCAAGCTTTGTTCACCAGATTCTACTTCTTATTCCTGAAAAATTGTATGTATCTGCCTCTTGCAATGATGCAGTGTTAATATGATCATTTCTAGCCATTGAAATATAAGCAGAAATATTGTGTCACTTCCAGGTGGGGGCTGTAAACAGCCCATTCACAATTTCTCAGTCTCTGTTTGTACAGTGAATAGATTTCCTCATGTTGATAAGATGGAGCCACAGTATTGAAGCAGACCAGATCCCTGAGTCACCAGATGGAGCCCAAAGCAAAAATATCTAAATATACATTAGCAAAAAAATAAATTTTCTTTGGGTTGAATCACTGGGATTTTGGAGTTCTTCCTGTGACAACATTACTTGCTTCTCCTGCCCAAGTCAGAAAAGCATACCTGCTTCTTAATCACTTTGTCAAAAAAGCTGCAAGTATCACTTCACATACATCTGATTGTGAGAATTTGTTTTTTTGTCCCGTCTGGAGGTAGTTATGTCAGGGCAACCTTTCCCAGCAACTTCTGTACAATGTTGTATAGAATAGAACAATATTCCTACTCAGTGTATTAGGAATAATCAGCTGCTGGAGGCTCAGAGCTACTTCTTTCTTTGGTCATTGGATGTGGATGATGAGTGGCAGATGCAGGAATTCCAAATACAGTCCCCTTGAATTAATTTGGGGCAACTTTGAAACACTATTCCAGTGTCACAGATCTCTGTAGGATCAGCTGAGAAATCAGTTACAACTGCACACTGTGTCAGCTGCTTCTTCTATTAAATCCTGCCTCTAATTTCTTTTCAGGTACATGTCCAGAGGGCATGCCGCAATCAAATTTCTGCATGCAACTCTCTTTGTCTATCACTTAATCTGTTTCCAAGGAGCCTAATCTAAGACAACTATGAAAGAAGAGAATAGATCTTTGTTGAGTAGCTATCTCTATCACAGAAGAAATTTTAAAATTTATGGATATATAGAGTGATCTCTCCTTATCTACAGTTTGATATTTTGAGCTTTCAGTTACTCATGTTCTACCATGGTTCATGCACATATGTATCTTATTGGTTGTTTCTCTGGAGAACACTGAGTAATACAGAAAACTGGTGGAAGCAGGGGTGCTGCTGTAACATTGACCTAAAAATGTAGAAGCTTTGGAATTGGGTAATGGATAAAGACTGAAAGAGTTTAGATGTGCAGGCTAGATAAACTACAATTGTCTTAGTGAGTGCATAAGTGCTTGTGAACAGAATGTTGGTAGAAATATGGATGTTGTTTAAAAAATAAAATTTAACAGTAAATTTGAAGATGTAACTGACTTTTTCTCAGTGATTCATGAATTGAGCAGCATCCCATCTAGTAGATAAAAACTCTGAGGTGCTGTACAAATTGGCTTTTATAGGCAGAAAAAGGCATGAAAAAAGGAAGTTTCCAGCAGGGTGGATTTTCAGGCAAGGTCATCATCGTTGGGGGAACTGTAAGGGGCTATCAGCCAGACTACATCACTAGTGCTGACCAGGTTAATTCCAGATTGATTGGTAAAAGGTCACATTCTTGAAAGAAGGTAAAACTTCAATTAAGTCTTAGTTTGCTAATGTGGAGCTTAGCAAAAGTGACTCCATTTAGAGCCTATTGTTTCTTTTTTAACAATGGTAATAGCCATTCTGATGAGGTCTTAGACAAAAATAAAGAACATGTTATTTGAAAATGGAGAAAAGGTGTTCTTTGTTATAATGTGGGAAATAACCTGGATGAATTGTGTTTTATCTTAGTGTTTTGAGGAGGGTAGAACTTTGTGAGTGATAAAATTGGATACTTGGCTGAAGAAATATCTAAGCAAAATGTTGAAGGTAGAGAGAGCTTGGCTTCTCTTGAATGCTTACAGTAAAATGTGAGAAGACAGAAATGATTTAAAGATAGAACTGTTATCAAAAAAGAAGAAGACATTAAGAATCTGGAAAAGTCTCAGCCTATTTCTTTTTAAAAATCTTGTTTGGGGAAGAATAGAAAGAGCCAAATTTAATAAAGGCGTTAGTATGAACCAAACATCTCAACAGAAGCTAGAAGCTATTCATCAGAACAATAGGGAGATTAGTCAGCCTTTTAAATACAAATTGTACCAATTGTTCAAAGCAGTGGAGAAATGACCCCCAAAGGCAGTTTGGAGATCATGAGACTGACCTCCCTATTATAGACTCAGAGTGCAAGGTCCTGGGATGGTGTAGGGTGGGCAGTTCAGACCAGTTTCAAAGGAAAGGCTGCCACTGCAAGGCAGCTCCTCACATTTCAGTCTCTGCCGCCTAAATTCTAGTGCCATGATTCTCAGCTTCAATGGGCCCCAATGTGGCATAGCACAGGGGCATAACTACCTGTACTGAGAAAATAAATGATGGAGCAGCCTGGAGCTCCCACAACTGTCCTGACAGGTATGGTTGCCTCCTGCCATGCAAGACAAACAGAGGGCTGCTGCAACAATAGGGCCACCACAGAGTCTCCTTTAGGGAAATTATTAATGAAAGAACCATGGGGAAAAGGCCAACTCCTACTCAGGAAACCCATTGGTATGGAATTCTAGCCTGGGAGAACCACAGGCATGCACTGAAAAATATAAGAGCTGCTGTATGTTCTGCACTCAGTAGCATCATGGTGGCAGGACTGCTCAGAGCCTTGGAGGCCCAAATCACACCCTTGTGAGTCTGGAAAGCCAGACATGAGACCAAGAATTGATCTTGAACCCTGTTTTCTTTTTTAGGTTTTGGATTTACCTTAAACCTATTACTCTTTTTTCTTTTCTATTTCTCCCCTTTAGAATAACAATACTACTTCCCCATACACCTGTGCCATCATTGCATTTTGGAAACCAATAACATGTTTGATTTTATAGGGTCACAAGTGGAGAATTACCCATATAGGTGAGACATCAGACTTAGACTCTTAATCTGATGACATATAAGGACATGGATTGGGGAGAAAGGGTTGGCAGAACGTTATGGTCTAATGTTTGTGTTCCCCTAAAATTCAGATGTTAAAACTCAATGCCCAGGCCTGACCTGTGGTGGCGCAGTGAGTAAAGCGACGACCTGGGAACACTGAGGTTGCCAGTTCAAAAAAAAACCCTGCACTGGTCTGGTCAAGGCACATATGGGAGTTGATGCTTCCAGCTCCTCCCCCTTTCTCTCTTTCTCTCTCTCACTCTCTGTCTCCTCTCTAAAATGAATAAAATTTAAAAAAATAAAAATAAAAATAAAGCTTTAAAAAAAAACACAAAAAACTCAATGCCCAGTGTGATGGTATTTGGAAGCTGCACCTTTGGGAGGTGATTAGATTATGAGGGCAAAGCCTTAATGAATGTTTTTAGTGTCCCTATTATCTGTTGTATGAACCCTTGCATCAACCTTATCTGATCTGTTCACACCCACCTTCTCTCCACTCAAATCCAGCTACTCCATTACATCTAGATTAAAAGTTAGAAAACATAGTTGAAGCAAATACTCTCCCACCTTTGACTCTATTGTTTATAAAAGCATGTCCTTGGCCTGACCTGTAGAGGCACAGTGGATAAAGTTTCAACCTGAAATGTTGAAGGTCGCTGGTTCAAAACCCTAGGCTTGCCTGGTCAAGGCACTCATGAGAGTTTATGCTTCCTGCTCCTCTGCCCCTTCTCTTTCTCTCTTAACCTCTCTCTCTCTCCTCTAAAATAAATAAATAAAATCTTAAAATAAAAAGCCTGTCCTTAACTTAGAATTCAAACAAAAATAGAGCAAGAAACGATACTTCAAATTATTTTTTCTAGTTTTGAGTTGATGAAAATTTAGTAACTTACTTGTATTGTTTTTATTTCATTTTTTATTAAATTCTAAAGTATATTTCAATATACTATACACACCTTATGCTGTACAATATATTAATTCATGATTACATGTTCAAGTTTTACATTTATTCCCTTGTGTTTAAAATAAACTTTGAAGTATTCATATAGAACTAATCATGGTTTTTATTTGATGTCAACTGCTTATAAACTACCTCACATAACTACAAATTAAAGTAGATATAAATAGGTTGTATGATGTGTTCTTCTTTCAGAAATCTCAGGGACATTTAGAGAGATCATTTCATTACTCTTCACTATCTCTTATATGATGGTTAGTCTTTTTTTTTTAACAATTACTTATTTATTTATTTTTTTAATGAAAACATCTCCAGGTTATCTTATCATTCAATTGTGTTGCATACCCGTCACCAAAAGTCAAATTGTCCTCTGTCACCTTCTATCTGGTTTTCCCTGTGTCCCTCCCCTCCTCCCTATTCTACCCTTCCCTCCCTCCACCCATCCCATAACCACCACACTCTTGTACATGCCTCATAGTCTCACTTTTATGTCCCACTTATGTATGAAATCATGCTGTTCCCAGTTTTTCTTTTTTTCTGATTTACTTATTTCAATTCGTATAATGTTATCAAGGACCATCCATTTTGTTATAAATGATCCGATGTCATCATTTCTTATGGCTGAGTAGTATTCCATAATATATATGTACCATAGCTTTTTAATCCACTCGTCTTCTGACGGACACTTGGGCTGGTACCAGATCTTCGCTATTGTGAAAAATGCAGCCAGGAACATGGGGGCGCATTTCTTCTTTTCGAACAGTGCTATGGTGTTCTTAGGGTATATTCCTATAAGTGGGATAGCGGGGTCAAAAGGCAGTTCAATTTTTCATTATTTGAGGACTCTCCAAATTGTTTTCCATAGTGGCTGCACCAGTCTGCATTCCCACCAGCAGTGCAGAAGGGTTCCCTTTTCTCCACAACCCGCCAGCACTTATTCTGTGTTATTTTGCTGATAAGTGCCATTCTGACTGGTGTGAGGTGATATCTCATTGTGGTTTTAATTTGCATTTCTCTAATGATTAGTGATGTTGAGCATTTTTTCATATGCCTATTGGCCATCTGTAAGTCCTCTTTGGAGAAATTTCTATTCATTTATTTTGCCCATTTTTTGATTGGATGCTTTGTCTTCCTGTTGTTGAGTTTTATGAGTTCTTCATAAATTTTAGTTATTAACCCCTTATCAGACGTGCTGTCGAATATGTTCTCCCATTGTGTACTTTGTATTTTTATTCTCTTCCTATTGTCTTTAGCTGTGCAAAAACTTTTTATTTTGATATAGTCCCATTTGTTTATCTTGCCTTTTATTTCATTTGCCCGTGGAGATAAATCGGCAAATATATTGCTGCTACAGATGTCGGAGAGCTTGCTGCCTATGTTTTCTTCTAAGATGCTTATGGTTTCACGACTTACATTTAAGTCTTTTATCCATTTTGAGTTTGTTTTTGTGAATGGTGTAAGTTGATGGTCTAGTTTCATTTTTTTGCAGGTAGATGTCCAATTTTCCCAACACCATTTGTTAAAGAGGCTGTCTTTATACTCCATTGTATGTTCTTTCCTCCTTTGTCAAATATCAGTTGTCCATAAAGCTGTGGGTTTATTTCTGGGTCCTCTGTTCTGTTCCATTGATCTATGTGCCTGTTCTTATGCCAGTACCAGGCTGTCTTGAATATAATGGCCCTATAGTAAACCTTGATATCTGGAAGAGTGATACCTCCTGCTTTATTTTTTCTTTTTAAGATTGCTGAGGCTATTCGTGTTCTTTTTTGATTCCATATAAATTTTTGGAATAGGCGTTCTATATCTTTGAAGTATGTCATTGGTATTTTAATTGGTATTGCATTGAATTTGTAAATTGCTTTGGGTAATATAGACATTTTAATGATGTTTTTTCTTCCTAGCCATGAGCACGGTGTATGCTTCCACTTGTTTGTATTTTCCTTGATTTCTTTTACCAATGTTTTATAATTTTCCGAGTACAAGTCCTTAACCTCCTTGCTTAAATTTACTCCTAGGTACTTTATTTTTTTGGCTGCAATAGTGAAGGGGATTGTTTCCTTAATTTCTTTTGCTGACAGTTCATTGTTGGTATACAGAAATGCCTCTGATTTCTGAGTATTAATTTTATATCCTGCCACCTTACTGAATTCATTTATAAGGTCCAGTAGTTTTTTGACTGAGACTTTAGGGTTTTCAATATACAATATCATATCATCTGCAAATAGTAACAGTTTTACTTCTTCTTTTCCAATTTGGATGCCTTTTAATTCTGCTTCTTGTCTGACTGCTGTAGCTAGGACTTCCAGAACTATGTTGAATAGGAGTGGTGAAAGTGGGAATCCCTGCCTGATTCCTGATCTTAAGGGGATTGCTTTTAATTTTTGTCCATTTAGTATGATGTTTCCTGTGGGTTTGTCATAGATGGCCTTTATCATGTTAAGGAATGATCCTTGTATTCCCACTTTACTGAGAGTTTTGAGCATGAATGGGTGCTGGATTTTATCAAATGCCTTTTCTGCATCTATTGAAATTATCTTGTGATTTTTGTCCTTCCTTTTGTTTATGTGATGAATCACATTGATTGATTTGCGAATATTGAACCAGCCTTGCCTCTCCAGAATAAACCCCACTTGATCATGGTGAATGATTTTTTTTCATATATTGCTGGATCCGGTTGGCTAATATTTTGTTGAGAATTTTAGCGTCTAAATTCATCAGGGATATTGGCCTATAATTTTCTTTCTTTGTGTTGTCTTTGCCCGGTTTTGGGATCAGAACTATGCTTGCCTCATAAAAGGAGTTTGGAAGTCTTCCTTCCTCTAGAATTTTTTGAAATAACTTGAGGAGGATAGGAGTTAGTTCTTCTTTGAATTTTTGATAGAATTCACTTGTGAAGCCATCAGGCCCAGGACTTTTCCTTTTTGGGAGTTTTTTGATAACTGTTTCGATCTCATTTGTTGTAATTGGTCTGTTTAGGTGTTCTGATTCTTCCAGATTGATTTTTGAAACTTTATATGATTCAAGAAATTTATCCATTTCACATAGGTTGTCTAATTTTTTGGCATAGAGTTCTTCATAGTATTTTCTTACAATGCTTTGTAATTCTGCTGTGTCAGTTGTTATCTCTCCACTGTCCTTTCTAATTTTATTTATTTGAGTCCTCTCTCTTTTTTTCTTGGTGAGTCTAGTTAAAGGTTCATCAATCTTGTGTACCTTTTCAAAGAACCAGCTTCTGGTTTCATTGATCCTGTGTATTGTTTCCTTCGCCTCTATGTCATTTATTTCTGCTCTGATCTTTATTATTTCCTTCCTTTTACTTGTCTTGGGTTTTATTTGCTGTTGTTTTTCTAGTTCTTTTAGATGCAGGGTCAGGTTGGTTATTTGAGCTTTTTCTAGCTTCTTATGATATGCCTGTAGTGCAATTAACTTCCCTCTCAGAACTGCTTTTGCTGTGTCCCATAAATTTTGAGTTGATGTATGCTCATTATCATTTTTTTCTAGAAACTTTTTTATTTCTTCTTTGATCTCAATGTCAATCCATTCATTATTTAATATCATGCTATTTAGTTTCCAAGTGTTTGAGTATTTTTCAGTTTTTCTTTTGTGGTTAATTTTTAGTTTTATGGCATTGTGATCAGAGAAAATGCTTGATATGATTTCAATCTTCTTAAGTTTATTGAGACCATTTTTCTGTCCTAACTTGTGGTCTATCCTAGAAAACGTACCATGAGCACTTGAGAAGAATGTATATTGTACTGCTTTAGGGTGAAAAGTTCTGAAGATATCTATTAAATCAAGTTGATCTAGTGTCTCCTGTAAGTCTGCTGTTTCTTTATTAATTTTCTTTCTTGAGGATTTATCCAGTGTTGTTAGTGGGGTATTGAAATCCCCTACTATGATAGTATTGCTGCCAATCTCGCCCTTTATATCCTTCAAAGTCTGCTTTATGTATGTCGGGGCTCCTATATTTGGTGCATAGAGATTTATAATAGTTATATCTTCCTGTTGAATTGTTCCCTTTATCATTATCTAGTGTCCTTCTTTATCTCTTAATACAGCCTTTGTTTTAAAGTCCATTTTGTCTGATATAAGTACTGCTACCCCGGCTTTTTTTTTATTTCCATTTGCCTGAAATATTTTTTTCCATCCTTTTACGTTTAGTCTATATGCGTCTGTTGTTTTAATGTGTGTCTCTTGTAGACAGCATATGTATGGGTCCTGTTTCTTTATCCATGCAGCTATCCTATGTCTTTTGATTGGATCATTTAATCCATTTAGATTTAAAGTTATTATTGATATGTAGTTGTTTATTGCCATTTTATTTGTTAAAGTTGTATTCTTCTTTTGCTATATTCTTTCCTACCTTTAAACTGTTCACAACAGGCCCCTTAGCATCTCTTGCAGAATTGGTTTGGTTTTTATGAATTCCTTGAGGCTTTCTTTTTCTGGGAAGCTCTTTATTTCTCCTTCAATTTTAAATGTTAGCCTTGCTGGATAAAGTCGTCTTGGTTGTAGGTTTTTGTTCTGCATTACTTTGATTATTTCTTGCCATTCCCTTCTGGCCTCAAGTGTTTCTATTGAGAAGTCCGATGTCATCCTTATGGGGCCTCCTTTGTAGGTGATAGCCTCTTTTTCCCTCGTAGCTTTTATAATTTTTTCTTTATCCATTAGCTTTGGTATTTTAACTATGATGTGTCTTGGTGTAGATCTTTTTGGGTTTCTCTTTAATGAAGTTCTGTATGCTTCTTGAACGTGTGAAGTGTTTCCCAGCCTTAATTTAGGAAAGTTTTCTGCTATGATTTGATTGAACAAAGTTTCCATTTCCTGTCCTCTCTCCTCTTCTTCAGGTACCCCTATGATGCGAATGTTGTTTCTCTTCAGGTTGTCACAGAGCTCCCTTAGAGTTTTCTCACATTTTTTGAGTCTCTTTTCCTATTTCTTCTCTGCTTCTGTGCCTTTGTTTATTGTGTCCTCTAACTCGCTTATTCGATCATCAGCGTGATTCATCCTGTTTTTAATTCCTTCCATTGTGGTCTTCAGTTCTGATACTGTATTTGTCATTTCTGTCTGATTCTTTTTTATTATTTCAATTTCGTTTTTTATACTTGTTATCTCTTTATTTAGGTGTTCATAATGACTATCCATTGTTGCTCTAATTTCTTTGAACATCGTAACTATCATTATTCTAAATTCTGCATCTTGTAATTTGGTTATATCTGGTTCATTCAGGTCCTTTTCTGGGGATTTCTCTTGATTCATTTGGTTTGCATTCTTCTGCCTGCTCATTTTGTCTTTGTATAAGCAAGTTGTGTCCACTGGAGTCCAGTAGGTGTGGCCTTTGTGATCTTTATGTGTGGTCTGTCTGCAGACCCCCCACCCCCTCTTCCGCTGCCTAGGGTGGTTGGGTATGGGCGTTGCCAGATCCGGCCCGCTGTGGCTTTTGCTGTGATTTCTGCCTCTCCTCCGCGGGAGGGGATGTCACTGAAGCCACAAGCCTCAGTACTAAGGATAGAGGTGAGCACCTTTACCCAGCTGCGGACCAGCCTATTTCCAGACTTCCGCCCAGAACCAGCAGTCGGAGCTGTTCGCTACAGTTTCGAGGGTTAGGCGGGCCTTTTGACGTGCTCTCAGCTGTAAGCTTTTGCCCGTCCGGAGCTTTAGCCCCGCCCTCGACGCCAGGACCCTTCTGAGCAGGGTCTGAAACCAAGGTTTTTTGGGGCGGGTGTGTTTGCTGGCTTCCGCTCAGCTGCGGACTTCCACTTGGTCCGGACTCTACCCCGCCCACGTGTTCGGAGCCCGCTCGTGCACGTGGGATGGCAAATCACGGTTTCTACGGCCGGGCGGGGATATTAGCATGGGCTCAGCTGCGAGCTTCCACTTATCTCGGGGTCTACCACGTCCCCGCGCCCACTCGTGCACGCAGATTGGCAAAGCTCGGTTTCTCCGGCCGGGCGGGGCTGGTAGCGTGAGTTTAGTCGCAAGCCCCCCGCTCGTCCCTGGTCCTTGCCCAGTCCCCACGGTCAGGGCCGGCTTGCGCAGAGTCGCAGAGCAGATTTCTGCCCATTTCTGGCCTCCCGCTTTGTCCCCGTAAGTGGGATTCAAGGCCGGCCTGCATCCTCTGGACCGCTTTCGCGCATCCCTTCCGACCCTGCTGGGCTAGACCCTGCCGGGCTAGACCGAGCTCCCATCGGCTTGGCCTCCGCCCACGCCTACAGAACCGCGTTTCAGCGTCCTGCCGCCCACCATGCCCTTCAGCAACCCTCAGCAGAGTAGGATGGGACCTAATACTCCACACTGTAGGCCTGGGAGCTCCCTCACTTGTTTCACAGCTCTAAACTGTCCAAATGCCTCTTCTAGCCTCTGGGACTGTAGGCTGGGGCTTGGTTCCTGCGACCCAGGTCCCTCCCTCTCCACCAAGCTCTCCTCCCACCACGCGGGTCTCTCCGGGCTGCCGTTTGCTCCGGTGAGCTGGGCAGCCCTCTTCGCGTTTTTGCTATTCCTACCATTCTCAATGTGGCTTCTTCTGTGATCCTTGGTTGAAGAGTCCACTTCGTTTTGTTCAAAGTTGGTTTATCCAGGTGATGGATGAGCTGTAATCCACTTTGGTTCTGGGAGTTGGAAGTTGGTACGTCTGCCTACTCCGTCGCCATCTTGCTCCCCCCTATGATGGTTAGTTTTAATTATTCTTCCTTCTAAGTTTAGGACTCTGTACGGGTGCCATGCATTACAAAGTAGACAGGCATTGCATCATATGTGCTGTGATAATAGAGAGCAACATAAAAGCTAAAAAACCATCTCTTTCGTCAAATTCATATTGTTGTTGAAAAGTTCAGAAGTTCCATGCTCATAGGAAATAAGTCACTTTTTGTCCTATTCAGGAAATACTAACTGCCATACCTTAACTGTTCAATATTATGATACAGTTATGAGATTTCCATGAACATATATCTGAAAATTTAGTATAGAACTTAAAAAGAAATTCCCAGCCCTGGCCAGTTGACTCAGTTGTAGAGCATTGGCTCGGTGTGTAGATGTCCTGGGTTTGATTTCTAGTCAGGGCACACTAGAAAAGTGCCCATCTGCTTCTCCACCCTTCTCCCTCGCCCTTCTCTCTATCTTTCCCTCCTGCAATCAAGGCTCCACTGGAGCAAAAAGTTGGGCTGGGGTCTGAGGATGGCTCCATGGATTCCACCTCAAGTAATAGAATGGCTCTGGTTAAAGCAGAGCAATGCCTCAGAAGGGCAGAGCATCACTCCCTCATGGGCTTGCTGGGTGGATCCTGGTCGGGCACATGCAGGAGTCTGTCTCTCTGCCTCCCTGCTTCTCACTTCAGCAAAATAAAAATAAATAAATAAATAAATAGAAATCCAAATTTTCCCCTCTGTATTTCTTATCAAGAGTTCTTAGATCTGTTTGATTTTTATTCATGTTCAAATTGATACCACAGATCTCTTTGCCCTAACTGTAAATTTTTAAGACAATAATGCTACTAACATAAATCCATAACTGTCTTCTCCATTTTTTTTTCTATGTGACGGGACTCAGGGGTGGGAAAAAGCAGAAATGCATATGAAGCTCAATTAGTGAAGTTAATAAGGGATTAACTCACTGAGCAGACACTGCAGATGTATTTTTATATTTTTTTACCAGAGAGTACAACAAATAAGAACAGGATATCATTGCATTTGCAAGATTTCTGCAATTGTACTTTAAGTGATATAAAAATGACGATACAGTTACAGGTATGAAATTACCAGGAAAAGAAAGGGAACTGATTGGGGACAGGTTGGACAAAGGCAGAAACTCTAGGAAATTTTGAATTCCCCAGCCACTAACACCATGCAGATAATTGAAAATTTATAGCATTTCCAAACACACAAGACATAAATGTATATGAAATAAAGACTAATCCATGGGTTGATTTTAGCAACTGAAGAATGAAGACAAAAAGCAGAAACTGGAATTACTTAGCTTCTAAATATCTCTAATGTTTATATAAGGGCATTCAGCAATTGCACCTTATACACACAAATATGCTTAATGCAGACCAAAAAACTCAAACATATTGAAATATAATTTACAAAACTGAAGGTGCTTAACTAAATATATTGATAAACACTGTTGTTACTAAATATAATAAAAGAGAGAGAGAAAAAAAACATGAATATTTTTGTTCTGTAGGTAGGTAACTTCCCAACATTAATACATACTCACTGAATTATATAGGAATTCACTTTTAAAGAAATTCTTGAATTGAATCTGAGTTTAATTTTTCACTTTTTTCAGTTCTTTATTTTTCTGTGACAGAGACAGAGAGAGGGACAGAGAGAGACAGACAGACAGGAAGGGAAAGAGATGAGAAGCATCAATACTTTGTTGTGACACATTAGACTCCTTAGTTGTTCATTGATTACTTTATTATATGTGACTTGACTTGGGGGCTGCAGCAGAGCGAGTGACCCCTTGCTCAAGCCAGCAACCTTAGACTCAAGCCAGCAACCTTGGGCTCAAGCTAACAATCATAGGTCATGTCTATGATCCCATGCTCAAGCCAGCGACCCTGGGCTCAAGCTGGTGAGCTTGCGCTCAAGCTGGATGAGACCCCGCTCAAAGTGGTGACCTCTGGGTTTCGAACCTGGCTCCTCTGTGTCCCAGTCTGATGCTCTATCCACTACACCACCACCTGGTCAGGCTTTTTAGTTGTTTATCACTTTTTTAAATTTGTAACAGAGCTCTAAGACCCTGGCAAACAATAAGAATTGATGTTTGAAATTTTAAGGTGTCATCAATGTTGACGTGGAAGGTGTGTCTTTCACAAATGTCTGTTGCCTTCACAGAATCAGAAAGAACCTACAGAGAGCGTACCTCTCTCCTATGACCTTCAGGATCAATCTGTGAGCTGTAGCAAGTTCAATCTGTAAAGATGAAAACAAGAGCCAATTAATCCACAAGTGGAGAAAATCAGTCAAAACCATCAGAAAACATCAGTATGCTGAGGAAGAGTGATGTGACCTTGAGCTGGCATTTAAGCAAAGAACCCCCAGAATTGGTGTCTGGAAACAATAAACATTTATCATCCCCTAGTGAGTCAGGAATCTAGTGCAGGATTGCTGCACAGATCTGGTTTAGGGTCTCTTTCAAGGTTGCAGTCAAAGGTGGCAACAAGGGCTACAGTGGTGTAGAGGCTCAAATGGCAGAGGCTCGCCTTCCCAGCTTCCTGTCATGGCTGGCGGAAGCTTTTAGATTCACTGCTGTGGATGTTTCACAAAACCACTTTGCATGACAACTGTTTCAACACAGAAAGAGTGATCAAAGTGAGGCACTCTATGCGGAAGTCATTGTCTTTTTATAACTAAATTTTAGAAGTGACATCCAACCTCTTCTGTCATATTCTATTTATTAGATGTAAATGAACATGTCCAGCTACTCTCAAGGGAAGGGAGTGCACGAAAACACGAGTAATGAGTAATGCAGATCGTTGGGACCATCTTAGATTTTGCCTACCACAAACATCTGTTCACTTTTGTATATTTTGTGTCTGGTAGTTTACAATTTTCAAACAACTTCAGTACAATTTCTTATTTTTAATATATATATATATATATATATATATATATATATATAACTTTAGATTTGTAAGAGTTACAGAGATAGCACAGAGTTCTTATATACCCTTCATCTAGTTTCTTCTAATGTTATCATTATCTTATATGACCATGACACATTCATGGAAGTTAAGTGCAATACTATAAATTAAACTATAGACTTTATTAGAATTTCATCATTTTTTCCAATAATGTCCTGTTTTTGTTTTAGGGTCTAATCAAAGATACTATGCTGCATTTAATATAATTTACTTTTAAATCATGGATATATTTAACAACTGATTTGCAACATTCTTGAACAGTTTTACACCTATGTATATTGTACCCAGGAGCTGATTTTCACAGTAGTTGCAGTAGGCGTTTAATGGGAGCAGCATAGGCATCTGTCCTTGTAAACAGGCTGTGTGAGGCTGCAGAACAGCTCTTTCAAGTATTCCTTGCACTGAACATTAACATGAGACATTCCTTTTTTCTTTCTTATTTAAACTTTACAGCAGCTCTTTGACATTAGCAGGGCAGTTCTTGGAGTTGAGTTGTTTTATCTTGAAGCAAAATGGGACTAAGGTTAACTAACCTATTTAATTATGACCAGTAAGAAATTAAACTTGATTCAGTTCTTCCAATTTCAGTTTTTCCATATTTTGAAATAAACGCTATTGCACTTCCATCTGGGATTTTCAGTCTAATGGGGAAAAAAATGTGAAAATGTTGTACCCAAGTGGATGGAAGCTTAGGACTGGGCTTGTGGGCAGTAGACAAAAGGACCTAAGAGATGGCAGCAGAAGCTGGTTATTTAGTTTGAGTAAATTGAAAAGAAAAATCTTTTCAAGACTATTCATAGATTTCACATAATAGGATAAAAGTGTCAAGATAAATATATTTTAAAATACCAGACAATTTGGGAACAAATAATAATGACTTATACCAAGTAACTAATCTAATGTGTGGCATCGTAGATAATGGTTTTGGTGTTTTATTTTCCAATTACACTTGTATAATATTATGGGTTTGGAGTTTAACAAAGGAATTTAAATTGTGATTTGAAGATCACCAGCATCCTCTTCATTCGATTTCTAAATGATTGTCACTTAAATATTACACACCCATGATGTGCTTGTGCAGCACCAAATAATAGTGGTTGCTTTGGACAAAGAAAGCTGCCATGCACCTCTGAGACATGAAGTTAGATCAGGGTCACTCATTCTTGGCATACTGTCATTTTTAATTTTTTTTTATCTAGGGGCTGTCCTGTTTAGTAGCATCACGTGTCCCATCCACACATGACAAAGATAATACTTTTGGACATTGCCAAATGTCATAGGGAAGAACAGGGAAGCAAAAGTTACTTTCAGTTGAGAACCACTGGGTTAAGTAAACATAAAGCCAGATAAAAATAGTATATGATGTCCCAAACTCAGAAAACAATTAGATAAAATGATATTGCCATTTTAAGAATATATTTCTGAATGGTGGACTTATAAATGATTTTAATTTTCTCTCTTATACTGTTTTTTATTTTAAAAATTTCTTAGAATATGCACTTATTTTACATTCAGAGAAGAATTTAAAAATTGTCAAATTAGTGATGCTGAACATTTTCCATATATTTAGTTGCCATTGTTATGTCCTCTTTAGGGACATGTCTATTCACATACATTGCTCATTTTTAAATTGGTTGTTTGTCTTTATGTTCAGTAGTATAAGTTATTTTTTAATAGTTTATTTTATTTTTTATTAATTTTAATTTATTGTGTTAACATGGATTCAAGTGTTCCACCCACACAATATAACACCCTAACCCCCAATAATGTGACCCCCATTACACCCCCATTACCAGCCTCCCTCTAACTTCCTCCCCTCTTCCCTCTGGGATTTGCTGTCCTTTTATCTGTATCTATGGGTTATGTATATATAATTTCACTAACCCTTCATATTCTCTGATTCCTTCCCCTTATCACCCTTCCCTCTGACAGCTGCCCCTCTGCTCACTGTGACCCCAACTCTTCCTCTGTTTTGTTCTTCAATTCAACTTGTTAATTAGATATTACATATAAGTGATATCACATCATATTTTCTCCCTTCCTGGTTTCTTTCACTTAGCATAATAATATTCAGTTCCATCCATGCATTCGAAAAAGTTAAGATTTCCTTCTTTTTCACAGCCATGTAGTATTCCAATGTGTATATGCCCCACAGCTTTTTAATCCACTCATCCACTGACGAATATTTGGGCTGTTTCCAGACCTTGGCTATTGTAAATGATGCTGCAATAAACATGGGGGTGCATATCTTCTTTTGAATCAGTGATTTGGTGTCCATAGGATATATTTCTAAAAGTGGGAGAGCTGGGTAAAAGGGCAGTTCCAGTTTTAATTTTTTGAGGAATCTCCAAACTGTTTTCCACAGTGGCTGCACCAGTCTGCATTCCCACCAGCAGTGCAGGAGGGTTCCCTTTTCTCCACATCCTCACCAGCACTTGTTCTGTGTTGTTTTGCAGATGAGTGCCATTCTGACTGGTGTGAGGTGATATCTCATTGTGGTTTTAATTTGCATTTCTCTAATGATTAGTGATGCTGAGCATTTTTTCATATGCCTATTGGCCATTTGTATTCATTTCTTTTGCCCATTTTTTGATTGGATTGTTTGTCTTCCTGGTGTTGAGTTTTATAAGTTCTTTATAAATTTTGGTTATTAACCCCTTATCAGACATGTTGTCAAATATGTTCTCCCATTGTGTGGTCTGTCTTTTTATTTTTTTCTTATTGTCTTTAGCTGTGCAAAAACTTTTTAGTTTGATATAGTCCCATTTGTTTATCCTGCCTTTTATTTCATTTGCCGTGGAGATAAATGGGCAAATATATTGCTGCGACAGATGTCGGAGAGCTTACTGTCTATGTTTTTTTCTAAGATGCTTATGGTTTCACGGCTTACATTTAAGTCTTTTATCCATTTTGAGTTTGTTTTTGTGAATGGTGTAAGTTGATGGTCTAGTTTCATTTTTTTGCAGGTAGATGTCCAATTTTCCCAACACCATTTGTTAAAGAGGCTGTCTTTACTCCATTGTATGTTCTTTCCTCCTTTGTCAAATATCAGTTGTCCATAAAGCTGTGGGTTTATTTCTGGGTCCTCTGTTCTGTTCCATTGATCTGTATGCCTGTTCTTATGCTAGTACCAAGCTGTTTTGAGTACAATGGCCTTGTAGTATAACTTGATATCAGGTAGTGTGATACCACCCACTTTATTTTCTTTTTCAGAATTGCTGAGGCTATTCGTGTTCTTTTTTGGTTCCATGTAAATTTTTAGAATATTTGTTCTATATCTTTGAAGTATGTCATTAGTATTTTAATAGGCACTGCATTCAACTTATAGATTACTTTGGGTAATATAGACATTATAATGATGTTTATTTTCCCTATCCATAAACACAATATATGCTTCCACTTGTTTGTATCTTCCTTGACTTCCTTTATCAATGTTTTATAGTTTTCTGAGTACAAGTCTTTAAACTCTTTGGTTAAATTTACTCCTAGGTACTTTATATTTTTTGTTGCAACAGTGAAGGTGATTGTTTTCTTAATTTTTCTTTCAGACAGTTCACTGTTGCTATATAAAAATTCCACTGATTTCTGAATACTGATTTTATATCCTGCCACCTTGCTGAATTCATTTATCAGGTCCAGTAGTTTTCTGACTGAGACTTTAGGATTTTTTATGTACAGTATCATATCATCAGCAAATGATAGTTTTACCTCTTCTTCTTGTCTGATTGCTGTGGCTAGAACTTCCAGAACTGTGTTGAATAAGAGTGGTATAAAGAGGCACCCCTGCCTTGTTCCTGATCTTAAGGAAATTTCTTTTAATTTTTGCCCATTGATTATGATGTTGGCATTGGGTTTGTCATAGATAGCATTTACTATGTTGAGGTATGATCCCTGTATCCCCACTTTATTGAAAGTTTTGATCATAAATGGGTGCTATATTTTATCAAATGCTTTTTCTGCATCTATTAATATTATCATGTTACTTTTATCCTTTCTTTAGTTTATGTGTTGAATCACATTGATTGATTTGCGAATATTATACCAGCCTTGCCTTCCCAGAATGAATTCCATCTGATCATGATGTGCAATATTTCTCATGGATAGCTGGATCTGGTTATCTAATATAGTGGTACCTTGAGATACGAATAGACCAACATACAAATTTTTTTATGGTATGAGCTGTGACTCAGTCCATATTTTTGTTCGAGATCCGAGCGAAATTCTGAGATACAACTCGTGATTCAGGAAGCTGCTATTAGTTGGCACGTTGGAGCATGGGTCCAATATCGGCAGTTTAATATACGATTTGACTGACTTATTAGCTTGGTTTCAGAACAAATTAAATTTGTATCTGAAGGTACCACTGGTTTTTGTTCACAATTTTAGTATCTAAGTTCATCAGAGATATTGGTATATAGTTTTCTTTCTTTGTAGGGTCTTTGTCTAGTTTTAAAATTAGTATTATGCTCACCTCACAAAAGGAGTTTGGAAGTTTTTCCTCCTCTAGAATTTTTTGAAATAGCTTGAGAAGAATAAGAGTTAGTTCTTCCTTGAATATTTGGTAAAATTTGCCTGTGAAGACAACTGGCCCAGGACTTTTATTTGTTAGGAATTTTTGATAATTGTTTCAATCTCATTTGATGAAATAAGTCTGTTTAGGTTTTCTGATTATTCTATATTGATTTTTGAAAGGTTATATGTTTCTAGGAATTTATCTATTTTGCCTAGGTTGTCTAATTTTATGGCTTACATTCTTTGTGGTATTTTCTTACAATTGTTTTATATCTGCTGTGTCAGTTTTACTTCTCCTCTCTCATTTCTAATTTTATTTATTTGAGTCCTTTCTCCTTTATTCTTGGTGAGTCTGGTTAAAGGTTCATCTATCTTGTTTACTTTTTCAAAGAACTAGCTCTTGGTTTCATTGATCCTCTGTATTGTTGTTTTAGCCTCTATGTCATTTATTTTCACTCTGATCTTTATTATTTCTTTTCTTCTACTTCCTCTGGGTTTTACTTGGTATTCTTTTTCTAGTTCTTTTAGATGCAGGGTTATATTGTTTATTTGAGTTTTTCTAGCTTCTTAAGGTATGCCTATAATGCTATGTACCCTCTCAGTATACCTCTTTTGCCCAGAAATTTTGAGTTATTGTATGCTCATTATCATTCATTTCTAGAAATTTTTTAAATTTCTTCTTTGATCTCATTGTTAACTCATTCATTATTTAATAACATGCTATTTAGTTTCCATGTGTTTAAGTATTTTGCAGTTTTTCTGTTGTGGTTGATTTCTAGTTTCATGCCATTGTGATCAGAGAAAATGCTTGATATGATTTTAATCTTCTTAAATTTGTTGAGACTTTATGTGCCCTAACATGTGGTCTATTCTAGAGAATGTACCATGAGCACTTGAAAAGAATATATATTCTGCTGCTTTAGGGTGAAAGGTTCTGAAGATATCAATAAATCCATTTGATCTACTGTTTCCTATAAGTCTGCTGTATTTTTGTTAATTTTCTTTGTGGAGGATCTATCTAGTGATGTAAGTGGGGTATTGAAATCCTCTACTATTATAGTTGCTGTTGATCTTGCCCTTTATATCCATCAAAGTCTGCTTTATATATTTAGGTGCTCCTATATTAGGTGCATAGATATTTATAATGGTTATATCTTCCTGTAGAATTGCTCCCTTTATCATTATGTAGTGATCTTCTTTATCTCTTACTGTCACCTTTGTTTTAAAGTCTATTTTGTCTGATATAAGTATTGCTACCCCAACTTTTTATCATTTCTATTTGCACGAAATATTTTTTCCATCTTTTTACCTTTAATCTCTGTGTATCTTTTGTTTTGAGGGTTGTCTCTTGTAGATAAAATACATATGGGTCTTGTTTTCTTATCCACACAGCTACCATATGTCTTTTGATTGGATTATTTAATCCATTTTCATTTAAGGTTATTATTGATATGTAGTTGTTTACTGCCATTTCATTCTTTAAAACTATATTCATCTTTTACTATATTCTTTTACCCGTTTGTCCTGTTTAAAAACAGGCTGCTTAACATTTTTTTACAGTATTGGTTTGGTTGTAATGAATTCCTTGAGTTTTGTTTTGTTTTTCTTGTCTTGGAAGCTTTTTATTTCTCCTTCAATTTTAAAAGATAGCCTTGCTGGATAAAGTAGTCTTGGTTGTATGCTCTTGTTCTGCATTACTTTGAATATTTCTTGCCATTCCCCTCTGGCCACAAGTGTTTCTGTTGAGAAGTCTGATGTCATCCTTATGGGGACTCCTTTGTAGGTGATAGCCCTTTTTTCTCTAGCACCTTTTAATATTTTCTCTTTATCTCTTAGCTTTGGTATTTTAATTATGATGTGTCTTGGTGTGGTTTTCTTTTGGTTTCTCTTTAATGGAGTCTCTGTGCTTCTTGAACTTGTGTGACTTTTACCTGCATCAATTTAGTGAAGTTTTCAGCTATGATTTGATTGAATAAGGTATCTATCCCTTGTTCTTTCTCTTCTTCTTTAAGGAACTGCTATGATGCAGATGTTGTTTCTCTTAATTTGTCACAGAGTTCTCATAGAGTTTCCTCAGACTTTTTGATCCTCTTTTCTTTTTGATGCTCTGCTTCCATGTTTTTGTTTATCTTGTCTTTTAATTTGCTGATTCTATCCTCTGCTTCATCCAGCCTGCTTTTAATTGCTTTTAGTGTTGTCTTCATTTCTGATATTGTATTTGGCATTTCTGACTGGTTCTTCTTTATTATTTCAATGTTCTTTTTAATACTTGTTATCTCTATTTATGTGCCCACTGTGACCATCCATTTATTTTCTAAGACCTTGCAGTATTCTATTAATCATTATTGTAAACTCTGCATCTGGCAGTTTGCTTATTTCCCTTTTACTCAATTGATTTTATGGGGGTTTCTCTTGTTGATTCATTTGGATTGCTCTTATCTGTCTTCCTATTTTTTGTGTGTTGCCCTGGACTTCTCTGGCCAGGTCATGGGGCAAATCAGTGGAGGTCACTGCCTATGACTGGTTCTTATCCACCTTTTGGGAACTACAGGTTATCCAGATCTTGTGGCTGCCTCTGCTGGGTCCAGGTGCTGTTGTAAATATCAGCTGCACTCTCAGATTTGCTTTTCTGTACTCTAAACCTGGGAGAAGTTCCCTTAAAAGTTCAAGTTCCCCTAAAATCCACTGTATGTTGCCTCTTATTGCTGGCTACTTGTTAGGCTTCAGTGATTAGGTACGGTATTAGATGTGACATACTCTTAAGCCTCAGGTGTCATTCTATCCAGAAATTTTATTTATTTATTTTATTTTATTTTGCTTTTTTTTTGTTGTTCTTTTTCAGTACTCAGTAGGGTGTAGTCTCAGGGGTCCAGTGGGTGTGGCTCCTGTGCTTTTGTTGTGTGGTCTGTCTACCAGGCCACTGATGCTGTTGCTGCCTGGAGCTTTTGGGCTCAGGTGCTGCTGGCTCCAGCCAGCCTTTGTGACCACCGCTGCCCTGTTCAGGCTCATGCATGCCCATGCACCCATTTGGCTGCTTCCGGGGCTGCCTCAGTCAACTCAGAAATCAGCAGCTGACTTGGGGAAGGGGGTTGAACTCATCCTCTTGGATCATTGCTGAGGGCACCCCCATGCTTTTGCTGCTGATGAGGGCGCATCTGCAACACGAGCAGGTTTGAGATCCACCTGGATCCCTATAGAAGCAGGCACGACTTCAGCCATTGCTGGCAGGCTCAAGCGTGCCCCCGCATTCTCTCTTAGGTGATGCTCGAGCCTCCACCCATGCATTTACCCTCTGCAGACTATCATGCCTCTGTGCCTGTTCAGATCACTGTGGAGGGCATTCCCCACCCCAGGCAGGTTTGTGCACCTCCCAGATCGCTGCAGCAGCTGGTGTGACTTCCACTGTCGCTGGTGGGCTTGCACGTGGCCTCATGCTCTCCCTCTACTGACTCTCGGGACTCTGCTCCTGTGAAGGGTGGGCCACTCAGTGAGCAGGGTTGTGTGTGAGCCCAGGCTACCCTAGCAGCAATGACAGTTCCCAGCTCTGGTCGGCTTGCACCTGCTCATTCGTTCTGCCGTAGCCGCAACCTGCTGCCTCCAGCCTGCCTGCCCTGGGTGAGCACTCAGCAGTGTGGTGGGTGGTGTAGCTTAGACCTCTGCACTCCATATTTGTGTCCGTAACATGGCGCCTGGCTCTTAGCACCTTTCTTTTAACTAGGGTAGGGGAGCCTCCAGTGGACAGGACACTTTCTTTCCTTTGCTGGTGATCCTGGTTCATTTTAAATTTGGGGAGTGACTCAGCCCAGGGGTTAGGGTGTCCTCCTGGAGCCCCAGGAAAGTGGCTGTCAGTGAAGCTTTCCATGCAGTTCCTTTAATACGGAGCCTAGGTCTAGAGTCTTGCCTCCTTCTCTCAAACAGCATCTAGGCTTTTTTCTCAGCCAAATATAATGCATAAACCTCTTCCAGGCTCCAAGGCTCTAGGCTGGGATTCCAGTTTTGGGGATAAGGACATACAATTCGCTGGACAGCCTTCCCCATTGCGAAAATTCCTCATACGTGCTGCTTCAGCTCCCTGCTCCAGGGAGCAAGACTTTTCTGTGTCTCTGCTTTTCTTACCAGACTCAGTGTGGGTTCTTTGGTGGTCCTTGGCTGTAGAATCCTCTCAGTTTATTCCAAAATTTGTCTTACACAATGAGTGTTCTCAGATTTAAGTTGTAATCCACTTTGGTTCTGGGAAGTGAAAGTTGTTACATCCGCCTACTCCACTTCCATCTTGCAGCCTCCCTCAAACAGGTTTTCCATTCCTTGTTCATTCTCTTCTTTTACAGGAACCTCTAAGATGTGGATGTTTCTCTTCATGTTGTCACAGAAGTCTCGTAGAGTGTCCTGTCTTTTTTTTTTATTTTTTGACAGAGACAGAGAAATAGTCAGAGAGAGGGACAGATAAGGACAGAGAGACAGGAAGGGAGAGAGATGAGAAATATCAATTATTCATTGTAGTTCCTTAGTTGTTCAGTGATTGCTTTCTCATATGTGCCTTGACCAGGGAGTTACAATCAAGCGAATGACCCCTTGTACAAGCCAGCAACCTTTGGGCTTAAGCCAGCCACCTCTTGGTCAAGCTGGTGTGCTCATGCTCAAGCCAGATGAGCCCATGCTTAAGCTGGTGACCTTAGCATTTTGAACCTGGGTTCCTATGTCCCAGTCTGATGCTCTATCCACTGTGTTACCACCTGGTCAGGCTTCCCAGTCTTTTGGGCCTCTTTTTGCTTTGCTACTCTGCTTCTGTATTTTCATTTATTTTGTCTTCTAAATCACTGTTTTGATCCTCTGATTTTTCCAACATGTTGTTATCTTCTGTTGCATTCTTCATTTCTTTTTTTCTATTTTTTAAAATTTTTTAAAATTATTTTTATTTATATATTCATTTTAGAGAAGAGAGAGAGAGAGAGAAGGGGGAGGAGCAGGAAGCATCAACTCCCATATGTGCCTTGACCGGGCAGGCCCAGGGTTTTGAACTGGCGACCTCAGCATTCCATGTTAATGCGTGATCTACTGTGCCACCACAGGTCAGGCACATTCTTTATTTCTGATGTGGTATTTGCCACTTCTGATTGGTTCCTTTTTACCATTTTAATATAATTTTTAATGCTTGCTATTTCTTTGTCTAAGTTCTCATTGTGACTATACATTGTTGCTCTAAGATCCTTGAGCATGCTAAAAATCATTATTTTAAACTCAACTCTGATAGTCTGATTACTTTCATTTCCATTAGTTCTTTTTCTGGGGCTTTCTCTTATTGATTCATTTGAGTCATATATTTTTTTTTGTCTGGCCATTTGGTCTGTGTATTAGGTAGTGCTGTCTGACTTTGAAGTTTGCTGTGTTCTTTTTATGAGAAAGATAAACTCAGTTGTACTGACTTCCAGGCCACGTGATTTTCTTGCTTTAGGAATGCTTCTTGAGGGTAGTATTTTCCCTCCTGTTGTATGTGAGTATTAAATGCAGTTGGTAATTTTATGGTTGTAGTTATATTTTTAGGCTGGCTGACTCAGGGTCAACCATGATCATGTGAATTAGACACTGTTCAGTGATTGTCCTGTTGGGCGTATTTATTCTTCACAGTGTCTAGTGCCTGCTGGACTCCTCTTTTGTGCATGTTGCTTATGTAGTTAGCTGAGTCTAGGGTTGGTGCTGTCTGCCACCCACTGCTGGTTATGCTGGTTCTAGGTCTTCTTTGGTTGGCATCAGCCATTGTTTGTAACCTGCAGCAAGTTACCTGTCTGGAGCTACTATTCTGTTGGCTATTTGTGTGTGAGTTTCTTGTGCTTTGGTAGTGTGGGAGGGGCCAACGTGTGTATAAGGACCAGCTTCCTCTTGTTTAGAGAAGACAGCATCTCCATAAAAGCCCCAAGCTTTGTAATATTTGCATCCACTTTTCAGCTGTTCCACCTCCTCCTTGCAGCTGTCTGGTCTTCCCACAGAGTCTTCTGTACTAAGACTGTAGTGTGAGCTCAGATTGGTCTCACCCAACCAATCCATCTACAGGTTGCAAGCTTGGTTTGTTAGGGCAGCTGAGGTTGGAAATACTACTTTAGTGGGACCCCCTACTTCAGGTATTTCTTGATCAGGAGCCCAGTATAGGAAAAGTGGCCCCTACTCCAAAGCCTAATCCCTCAGCTACTGCTAGATACTCAAATGTTATTTCTCCCCAGCAAGTTGAGCAATAGGTTCAGATTGAGTGGGGTCGACAGTCTCCTCTGCAGAAGTTTTTCCAGCTGGTTTGATGCTGGTCTCAGGAAGAAAGACTGAAAGAGTCCCCTCAGAAAGTGGCTAAACCCCTTGATCAGACCCAACAATAGGCTTGCATGGACCAACACTTTAAATATTTGTACTCCAAGCCTCTCTCTACTTTTCCCCTGTGGAACCTAGCTCAATGGGGCAGCATACCCAGCACTCTGGTTGGCTGGTTGTGAAGTCCCACCTCGTCCAGTGCACATGAGCTGTTCTGTGGGTGCTGACCACAGAAAAGAGAACTCACTTCAGGTGGGCCAAATTTGAGAAGCCCTTTCTTGTTACCACTCTAGCAAGGGTTGCTAGGTCCTGAACTGATGCTCTCCAAAGCTGGTCACTGGTTGTGCGGCCCTCAGCCTATCTGGAGGGAACCTGGTACAGAGCAGTAAGACACACTACTCATGACTGGCCCTCAGCTGCCTTCTTGGAGCTACAAGAAATCCTGAGTTTGTGACTGCCTTTGCTGGGCTCAGGTGCACTTGGAAATACCAAGCCACACACCTAAACTGGTTTTACCCACACTTGGTCTGGGGCAAGGTCATCAAAGGCTACAGTTCCCTGAGCTCCACTTCCTGTAGTCTTTGCCTGCTGGCTTCTTGTTGGGTTCCACCACTATAAAACACCTTCAGTGGAGTCTAGTACCTGTGGCATTTTCAGGGATTAAGAAGGGTGGTGGATGTGGCTCTGCCCATTGGCCTCAGGTGTCAGTCTGTCCAGAACTTTTTTACAGACCTCAGAAGTGACACCAGGAGTCCAGTGGGTGTGACTTCTGAGACCAGAGGTGTGATCTGTTGGCAATCTGGACAGTTTTTACTGAGTCTTCCTTGAGGTGGAAGCAGCAGTCATAGACTAAGGAGCATGTGGGGGAAAACTCCAGCTTCAACACCAGAAAACTGAGTCACTGACTCACCCCCTTCTTCCTGGCTGACTTCTCAAAGCCTCCCAGTCTCCATTGGGTATGCCCAAAGGGATTCTCAAAGGTGGGACAATTGCTTTCCTCTAGGGCCTATGCCAGTGATTGGCAAACTCATTAGTCAACAGAGCCAAATATTAACAGTACAATGATTGAAATTTCTTCTAAGAGCCAAATTTTTTAAACTTAAACTATATAGGTAGGTACACTTCTTATTAAGGTAGCGCCCACACATGATATTTTGTGGAAGAGCCACACTCAAGGTGCCAAGGAGCCGCATGTGGCTTGTGAGCTACAGTTTGCCAACCAGGCCCCTAGGCTGATGCCACTCAGAGGGGACTGCTCCACCCAAGAATGATGGCTCTTGAAGTATTAGAGAATAACTATGTACAGGGATTCCAGTGGCTGTCACTCATAGTGTCTCTCCCGGGGCCTCCAACTTCACACTCTTCTCAACAGCTCTAGTCATGTCAGCTCTCCCTTCTCTGGAGCTCCAGGTAAGTGGCTGTGAATGATAATTTCTGCACTGGCCCTTTAAGATGGAACCTATGTCTCCTTGAGCTGCCATCTCTTTCTCACAGACAGAAAACTGAGCTCTTGTCATCACGAAATTCTGTGTGGGCATCTCTTCTAGGCTCTGGGTGTCTACGCCGGGGCGCCCAGCCTAGGTGTTAGGACATTCCCCTCTCAGTGTGAACTTCCATGCAGTGGAAGTCCCTCCAGATCCTCAGCCACCACTCACTCCTGGGAGTGGGGCAGCCCTTTTCATGTCTCTGCTCTTCCTACCAGTCTCGGTGTGACTTCTGTGATCCTTGGTTATAAACTCATTTTTGTTTAGTCCAAAGTTGGTTTTTCAAGATGATTGTCCTTAAATTAATTTCCAATCTAATTTGGTCCTAGGTGGTGGCAGTTGGAAAGTCTGCCTACTCTGTTGCCATCTTGGAATCATCTCATAATTTCTTTATACATTTTAGAAAGTAACCCCTTATCAGATGTATCATTGACAAATATATCCTCTCATTCAATGTGTTTCTTTTTCATTTTATTGATCTTTTCTTTGTTGTTGTGCAAATGCTTCTTGGCTTGATATAGTGCCATTTGTTTATTACACTGAGAAACAATTTTTTCATTTCCTGTTGCATGAGGTTTTAGAACTGTTGCTATAGATGTCTGCATCACTGATGACAAATATGGAATTCATTTTTTCGTGCATGCTCCAGTTTATATGCAATTTTAATTTCTCTTTGTTACAGTTAATAGCATGCATTGGAGTTAAAGGGCAATGTCTCTTGGACTGAACATAACCACAAGACAATTAATGTTTTAAAACATCACTTTTACATAATTGTAGTTGTTTTTAAATGTAAAAAATTATTATCTGATAAAAACACCCTCTTATTTTGTTTTAAGATTGAATCATGACTCCTTCGAGTAGGTGTAAATGTAAGAATAGTCCTGACACCTTCTGTTATATATGTGGCTGTTACACACTTGAACATCAAAGGCGCAATATTTCATCATTTGTGACAAATGCATATATTACCTATTTTCAAGTTCCCCTTGGAAATCAAGACAAGAATTGGGCTCCTCATATTGTGTCATAAATGTGAGGAAATGCTTTGTGACTGGACAAAAGGAAAACGCAAAGGAATGCCATTTGTTATTTCCTTGGTTTGGCGTGAACCTAAGGACCACAGCAGAGACTGTTATGTCTGTCTGATCCATACAAAGGGCATTGGCAAGAAAAAACAGGCTATGATCACATATTCTAATATTCCTTCAGCAATACAACCTATCCCACACTCTGAGGCACTCCGGGTTCCAGTTTTCAATGGTTTTATTTCTTTTAAGGACGAAGAAAGTGAACATGGTGATCAAGGGTATTTTGATCAGATGCATGAGGAAATGGCTGTAGAATCTGAAGGGTCTTCTTCTGATGCTAATCAGTAACTAACCCCTCAGGAGTTTAGCCAACCCAAATTGAATGACTTAGTAAGAGATTTGGGCCTATCAAAGAAAGCAGCTGAGTTATTAGCCTCCAGTCTTCAAGGAAAGAATGTATTTCACTGGTCAGCTAAAGAATCCCATTTGAGGAAGCGTGAAAAAATTTTTGTGGACTTTGTTTCCAAAGACAAACACTTTGTTTACTGTCATGATATCAGTAGTCTTCTCAGCTAGCTAGGTGTTACCACTTACAGTTCAACATAATGGCGGCTATTTCTTGACAGTTCTAAACGGAGTATGAAATGTGTTCTCCTACACGACGGTAATGTTTGTGCAGCAGTTCTGATAGGTTATTCAACTCACCTGTGAGAAGATTTTAATGACATAAAAATTGTCCTTGACTTTATGAAGTATGAGGAGTATAAATGGATTATTTGTGTGGATCTTAAAGTGATAAATTTCCTACTAGGACAACAGAGAGATTTCACGACAACAGAAACGCTTTCTGTGTTTGTGGGACAGCCAAACTCGGAAGAAACACTGGACACAGAAGGAGTGACCAAAATGGGAAGCTCTGGAAATAGGGATGCAAAATATTGTGAATGAACCTGTAGTTAATCAAGACAGGATCATTTTTCCCCCACTTCACATCAAACTTCACTTAATGAAGCAGTTTGTTCAGGCTTTGAATAGAAAAACTGAATGCTTTCAACATTTTCTTTCTGCTTTTTCTGCCTTGTCTTTGGAGAAGATAAAAGCAGGAGTATTCGGTAGACCTCAAATTTGAACCGTCATACGTGAAAAAAATTTGCCAGGAAGATGAATAAGGAGGAGAAAGCAGCATGGCAGTCTTTTGTGGCAGTTACAAAGAACTTCCTTGGCAACAAAAAAGCAGAAAACTATAAACTTCTGGTTCAAAGGATGCTGTTGGCTTTCCATGACGTTGGATGTAACATGAGCGTTAAGATTCACTTTCTGAACAGTCATCTTGATAAGTTTCCCAAAAGTCTTGGAGCTGTTAGTGATAAGCAGACTACTGCTGGAGCATCAAACAAGATTGTCCTCAACAAGTACACAAACGCAAGAGCTACAAATGCAAATTTTTGGCTGAATAGAATTTAAATTAGTTTTGCACAAATGTTATGATTAATCTAAGTGTTTTAAAATGTTCTATTTCAAAATTGTAGACAAATTCTGATATAATTATATATTTTAGTATATTAGTGTATTTATTGCATTATATAAATTATTATATTTTCACAAAGATGATGCTCAAGAAGACATTCTACTTCATTATGTTAAACTAAATGTTGAAAATTTTACAATAAAATTAAAACCTAAAACCTTGAATTGAAAAAAAAACTGTAGCTTACAAAGAAAACTAATGTCAGATTTGCAATCAGCACACTTGAATTAGGTAATAACAAGTGTTTTTGTGGATGAAACAAAAATGTTGTTCCCCACTACTATCAGAGAGATGCAAATTAAAACCACAATGAAATATCACCACATGCCTATCAGAATGTCTATCATCGATAAATCAACAAACAAATGCTGGCGAGGATGTAAAGAAAAGGGAATCCTTGTGCACTGTTGGTGAGAATGCACGCTTGTGCAGCCTCAGTGAAAAACTGAATGGAGTATCTTCAAAAATTTATAAATAAGAATGGGGAAGATGGCGATGGAGTAGGCGGAAGTACCAACTTCCAACTCCCAGAACCAAAGTGGATTATAACTCAATTTTAAGAGCCATCATCTGGATAAACCAACTATTAACTAAACTAAGTGGACTCTTCAACCAAGGAACACTCCAGAAGCCACATTGAGACTGGTAGGAATAGCGAAAACGCGAAGAGGGCTGCCCAGCTCCCCGGAGCAAATGGTAGCCCGGAGAGACCCGCGTGGCGGGAGGAGAGTTTGGCGGAGAGGGAGGGACCTGGGTCCCAGGAACCAAACCCCAGCTTGCAGTCCCAGAGCCTAGAAGAGGCGTTTGGACAGTATTGAGCTGTGAAGCAAGCGATGATACTATTTGTGAAATAGAGAGAGTTTTCTCAGACCCAAAAATCTTTTTAAAGGGACAGCTCAGAAAGCCTCTCTCACAACCACGCACCCAGGGTTCCGGGGAACTGGGACAGAGGAGAGGAACAGAGCAGCGGGAACAAAGAGTGAAATGAAGGCACGAAGACACTCTGAGGGACAGCCACCCCGACCCTTGGGCTAAGTCACTTCCCTAATCAAAAACGAATATTTCCCCTGGAACTAGCAATACCAGCAAAGGGAGACAGGACACTAGCCAAACAAGCTCTCCCACGGCAATTAAAGCAGAGCTGCTTAGAGGGAGGGAGCTCCCAGGCCTACAGTGTGGAGACGTAGGGCACTTTTAGCCCCCTGAGGGTTACTGAAGGGTGTGGTTGCAGCAGGACGCTGAAACGCGGTCCTGTCGTTGTGGGCGGAGGCACAACCGGTGTGAGCTCAGTCTAACCCAGCAGGGGTGGAGGGGACGCGCAAAAGCGGTCCTTTAGCTGTGGGCCTGCTTGTGACCCCACTTGTGGGGAAACATATGGCCAGAGATCAGCTCTGCGACTCTGCGCAAGCCGCCCCTGACCGCGGGGATGGGGCTAAGACCAGGGACAGACGAGGGGCTCACGGCTGAGCTCATGCTGCCAACCTCGCCCAGACGGAGAAACCGTAGTGTGTGCGAGTGGGCTCCTAATGCAGGGGCGAGGGAGACACTGAAGACCAGTGGAAGTTCGTGGCATAGCTCACGCTGCTTGCCCCGCCTGGCCAGAGAAACTGCGGATTACCACCCTACGTGCCTGAGCTGGCTCCGAGTGTGGGGGCGGTGTAGGATCCGGAAAGACCGGAAGCTAGCAGCTGAGCTGATGCCAACAAACACGCCCCACCCAATAATCCCCAGTTTTCAGTTTTAGGCCCTGCGCAGGAGGGCCCTGGCCTCGAGGCCGGGGCTAAATTCGGGACGGGCAAAGGCTCACAGCTGAGAGCACGTCAAAAGCCCCGCCCAACCCGCGAAACTGTGGCAAGCAGGCTCTGACTGCGGGGGCTGTGCGTAGGCTTGCGGAAACGGGCTGGGTCCGCAGCTGAGCAAAGGTGCTCACCTCTGCCCTGGGTGCTAAGGCTAGTGACTTTAGTGACAGCCCATCCCGCAAAGGAGAGGCAGAAATCACAGCAATAGCTGCAGTGAACCGGCGCTGGCAACGCCCACACCCAACCGCCCTAGGCAGAGGCAAAGGGGGTGGCAGGCCTGCACACAAACCACACTTAAAGAACACAAAGGCAACACCTACTGGACTCCAGTGGCCACAACTTGCTTATACTCAGATAAAATGGGCAGGCAGAGGAATGCAAACCAAATGAACCAAGAGAAATCCCCAGAGAAGAACCTGAATGAACCAGATATAACCAAACTACCAGAAGGAGAATCAAGAATAATGATAGTTAGGATGTTCAAAGAAATTAGAGCAACAATGGATAGTCACTATAAGCACCTAAATAAAGAGATAACAAGTATAAAAAACGAAATTGAAATAATAAAAAAGAACCAGACAGAAATGACAAATACAGTATCAGAATAGAAGACCACAATGGAAGGAATTAAAAACAGGATGAATCACGCTGAGGATCGAATCAGCGAGTTAGAGGACACAATAAACAAAGTTATAGAAGCAGAGAAGAGAAAGGAAAAGAGATTCAAAAAAAATGTGAGGAAACTATAAGAAAGCTCTGTGACAACAAGAAGAGAACAACATTCGCATCACAGGGGTGCCTGAAGAAGAGGAAAGAGGACAGGAAATGGAAACTGTGTTCAATGAAATCATAGCAGAAAACTTCCCTAAATTAAGGCTGGGAAACATTCTACATGTTCAAGAAACACACAGAACTTCATTAAGGAGAAACCCAAAAAGATCTACACCAAGACACATCTTAGTTAAAATACCAAAGCTAATAGATAAAGAAAAAATCTTAAAAGCTGCTGGAGAAAAAAAGACTATCACCTACAAAGGAGCCCCCATTAAGATGACATTGGACTTCTCAATAGAAACACTTGAGGCCAGAAGGGAATGGTAAGATATAATCAAAGTAATGCAGAACAAGAACCTACAACCAAGACTACTCTATCCAGCAAGTCTAATGTTTAAAATTAAAAGAGAAATAAAGAGCTTTCAAGACAAAGAAAACCTTAAGGAATTCATTAAAACCAAACCAATCCTGCAAGAGATGCTAAGGGGTCTAGTGTGAACAGTTCAAAGGGAGGAAAAAATATAGCAAATAAAATAAAATAAAATAAAAAATATAGCTTTAAAGAATAAAATGAAAATTAACAACTATATATCAATAATAACCTTAAATGTAAATGGATTAAATGATCCAATCAAAAGACAAAGGGTAGCTGCGTGGATAAAGAAACAGGACCCATACATATGCTGTCTACAAGAGACACACCTTAAAACAAAAGATGCACATAGACTGAAGGTAAAAGGGTGGAAAAAAATATTTCATGCAAATGGAAATGAAAAAAAAGCTGGGGTAGCAGTACTTATATCTGACAAAATGGACTTTAAAACAAAGACTGTAGTAAGAGATAAAGAAGGACACTACATAATGATAAAGGGAACAATTCAACAGGAAGATATAACTATTATAAATATCTACCCACCAAATATAGGAGCCCCGACATTCATAAAGCAGACTTTGATGGATATAAAGGGCGAGATTAACAGCAATACTATCATAGTAGGGGATTTCAATACCCCACTAACAACACTGGATAGATCCACAAGAAAAAAAATCAATAAAGAAACAGCAGACTTGAGTAGGCGGACGTACCAACTTCCAACTCCCAGAACCAAAGTGGATTATAGCTCAATTTTAAGAACCACCATCTGGATAAACCAACTTTGAACTAAAATAAGTGGACTCTTCAACCAAGGAACACTCCAGAAGCCACATTGAGACTGGTAGGAATAGCGAAAACGCGAAGAGGGCTGCCCAGCTCCCCGGAGCAAACGGCAGCCCGGAGAGTCCCGCGGGGCGGGAGGAGAGTTTGGCGGAGAGGGAGGGACCTGGATCCCAGGAACCAAGCCCCAGCCTGCAGTCCCAGAGCCTAGAAGAGGCGTATGGACAGTGTTGAGATGTGAAGCAAGAGAGGATACTGTTTGTGAAAAAGAGTGAGATTTCTCGGACCCAAGAATCTTTTCAAAGGGTCAGAGCAGAAACCCTCTCTCACAACCACGCACCCGGGGCTCCGGGGAACGGGGACAAAGGAGAGGAACAGAGCAGCGGGAACATAGATTGGACTGAAGGCAGGAGAACACTCTGAGGGGCAGCCATCCTGACCCCTAGGCTAAGTCGTTTCCCTAATCGAAAACAAATATTTCCCCTGGAACTAGCAACACCAGCAAGGGGAGGCAGGACACTAGCCAGGCAGGCTCTCCCACGGCAATTGGAGCAGAGCTGCTTGGAGGGAGGGAGCTCCCAAGCCTACAGTGTGGAGACTTAAGACACTGCTATCATTCTAAACGCTGCTGAGGGGCGGTTGGCGGCAAGACACTGAAAAGCAGTCCTGTCTGTGTGGGCGGAAGGGTGTGCGCTCAGTCTAGCCCAGCAAGGCGGGAGTAGATGCGCGAAAGCGGTCCGACAGCTGCGGGCTGCCTGTGACCTCACTTGTGGGGGAAAAATACGGGCAGAGATCGGCTCTAAGACTCTGCGTAAGCCAACCCTGACCACGGGACGGGGCTAAGACCAGGGACGGGCGAGGGGACCGGGGCTGAGCTCATGCTGCCAACCCCGCCCAAAAGGAGAAACCACGGTGGGTCGAAATCCTTTGTGTGCGTGCGTGGCTTCCGCGGCTGAGCTCACGCCACTGTCCCCGCCCGGCGCGCCAGCGGCTTCCGCGGCTGGGCACGTGCGAGTGGCGGCACCCAGCGCGCGAGCGGCTTCTGCGGCAGGGACCGCGCGAGAGGCGGCGCCCGGCCCGCGAGCGGCTTCCGCGGCTGGGCCCGCGCAACCGACACCGCCTGGCGCCTGGCTTCCGCGGCTGGGCTCGCGCTACTGGCCCCGCCTGGCGCGCGAGCGGCCTCCGCGGCCCCGCCCGGCAAGTGAGCGCTTTTGTGGCTGAGCTCCCCATACTAGCCCCGCCCGGCTAAAGAAACCCCGGCTGGTGGCCACCCTACGTGCGCGAGCTGGCGCCAAACGTGGGGGCGTGGCAGAATCCTGTACAATCGGAAGCTAGCAGCTGAGCTAACGCCAGCAAACACGCCCAGCCCAATAAACCACAGTGTGCGACCCTATGCAGAAGGGCCCGGGCCTCGAGGGTGGGGCTAAATTCTGGACAGGCAAAGGCTCATAGCTGAGAGCACGTCAAAAGCCCCGCCCAACCCGCAACACTGTGGCGAGCAGGCTCTGACTGCGGGGGCTGGGCGTAAATCTTCTGGAAATGGGCTGGTCCGGCAGCTGAGCAAAGGCGCTCACCTCTGCCTTTGGTTCTAAGGCTTGTGGCTTGAGTGACAGTCCCTCCTGCGGAGGAGAGGTGGAAATCACAGCAACAGCCGAAGTAGGCTGTCATTGGAAACGCCCACACCCAACCACCCTTGGCAGCAGCAGAGGGGGTGGCAGGCCTACAGACAGACCACACCTAGAGAACACAAAGGCAACACCTACTGGACTGCAGTGGCCACAACTTGCCTATACACAGATAAAATGGGCAGGCAGAGGAATGCAAACCAAATGAATCAAGAGAAATTCCCAGAGAAGGACCTGAATGAACCAGATCTAACCAAACTACCAGAAGCAGAATTTAGAATAATGATAGTTAGGATGTTCAAAAAAATTAGAGCAACATTGGATAGTCACTATGAACACCTAAATAAAGAAATAACAAGTATAAAAAACGTAATTGAAATAATAAAAAGATTCAGACAGAAATGACAAATATAATATCAGAACTGAAGACCACAATGGAAGAAATTAAAAGCAGGATGAATCACGCTGAGGATCGAATAAGCAAGTTAAAAGACACAATAAACAAAGGCACAGAAGCAGAAAAGAAAAAGGAAAAGAGACTCAAAAAATGTGAGGAAACTCTAAGGGAGCTCTGTGACAACATGAAGAGAAACAACATTCGCATCATAGGGGTGCCTGAAGAAGAGGAAAGAGGACAGGAAATGGAAACTGTGTTCAATCAAATCATAGCAGAAAACTTCCCTAAATTAAGGCTGGGAAAAATTTCACACGTTCAAGAAGCACACAGAACTCCATTAAAGAGAAACCCAAAAAGATCTACACCAAGGAACATAATAGTTAAAATACCAAAGCTAATAGATAAAGAAAAAACTTTAAAAGCTGCTAGAGAAAAAAAGGCTATCACCTACAAAGGAGCCCCCATAGGATGACATCAGACTTCTCAACAGAAACACTTGAAGCCAGAAGGGAATGGCAAGAAATGATGAAAGTAATGCAGAACAAGAACCTACAACCAAGACTACTCTATCCAGCAAGGCTAACGTTTAAAATTGAAGGAGAAATAAAGAGCTTTCCAGACAAAGAAAGCCTCAAGGAATACATTAAAACCAAACCAATTCTGCAAGAGATACTAAGGGGCCTGTTGTGAACAGTTCAAAGGGAGGAAAAAATATAGCAAAAGAATAATACAGCTTTAAAGAATAAAATGGCAATAAACAACTACATATCAAAAATAACCTTAAATGTAAATGGATTAAATGATCCAATCAAAAGACATAGGGTAGCTAGGTGAATAAAGAAACAGGACCCATACATATGCTGTCTACAAGAGACATACCTTAAAACAAAAGATGCACATAGGCTGAAGGTAAAAGAATAGAAAAAAATATTTCATGCAAATGGAAATGAAAAAAAAGCCAGGGTAGCAGTACTTATATCTGACAAAATGGACTTTAAACCAAAGGCTATAGTAAGAGATAAAGAAGGACACTACATAATGATAAAGGGAACAATTCAACAGGAAGATATAACTATTATAAATATCTACCCAACAAATATAGGTGCCCCGACATACATAAAGCAGACTTTGATGGACATTAAGGGCGAGATTAACAGCAATACTATCATAGTAGGGGATTTCAATACCCCACTAAAAACACTGGGTAGATCCTCAAGAAAGAAAATCAATAAAGAAATAGCAGACTTAAAGGATACACTAGATCAACTTAATTTAATAGATATTTTCAGAACTTTTCATCCTAAAGCAGTAGAATATACATTCTTCTCAAGTGCTCATGGTACGATTTTTAGGATAGACCACATGTTAGGACACAAAAATGATCTCAATAAATTCAAGAACATTGAAATTATATCAAGCATTTTCTCTGATCACAATGCCATAAAACTAGAAATTAAAAACAAAAGAAAAACTGAAAAATACTCAAACACTTGGAAACTAAATAGCATGATATTAAATAATGAATGGATTAACAATGAGATCAAAGAAGAAATAAAAAAGTTTGTAGAAACAAATGATAATGAGCATACATCAACTCAAAATTTATGGTACACAGCAAAAGCAGTATTGAGAGGGAAGTACATTGCACTACAGGCATATCATAGGAAGCTAGAAAAAGCTCAAATAAGCAACCTGACCCTGCAGCTAAAAGAACTAGAAAAAGAACAACAAATAAAACCCAGGACAAGTAGAAGGAAGGAAATAATAAAGATCAGAGCAGAAATAAATGACATAGAGGCGAAGGAAACAATACAGAGGATCAATGAAACCAGGAGCTGGTTCTTTGAAAAGGTAAACAAGATTGATGAACCCTTAACTAGACTCACCAAGAAAAAAAGAGAGAGGTTTCAAATAAATAAAATTAAAAGGAACAGTGGAGAAATAACAACCGATACAACAGAAATACAAAGCATTGTAAGAAAATATTATGAGAAACTCTATGCCAAAAAATTAGACACACTAGATGAAATGGACAAATTTCTTGAAACATATAAACTACCAAAAATCAATCTGGAAGAATCAGAACACCTAAACAGACCAATTAAAACAAATGAGATCGAAACAGTTATCAAAAAACTCCCAATAAAGAAAAGTCCTGGGCCTGATGGCTTCACAAGTGAATTCTATCAAAAATTCAAAGAAGAACTAACTCCTATCCTCCACAAGCTATTCCAAAAATTCAAGAAGAAGGAAGACTTCCAAACTCCTTTTACGAGGCGAGCATAATTCTGATCCCCAAACCGGGCAAAGACAACACAAAGAAAGAAAATTATAGGCCTATATCCCTGATGAATTTAGACGCTAAAATTCTCAACAAAATATTAGCCAACCGGATCCAGCAATATATGAAAAAAATCATACACCATGATTAAGTGGAATTTATTCTGGAAAGGCAAGGCTGGTTTAATATTCGCAAATCAATCATTGTGATTCACCACATAAACAAAAGGAAGGACAAAAATCACATGATAATTTCAATAGATGCAGAAAAGGCATTTGATAAAATCCAGCACCCATTCATGCTCAAAACTCTCAGTTAAGTGGGAATACAAGGAACATTCCTTAACATGATAAAGGCCATCTACGACAAATCCACAGCAAACATCATACTAAATGGACAAAAATTAAAAGCAATCCCCTTAAGATCAGAAACCAGGCAGGGTTGCCCAGTTTCACCACTCTTATTTAACATAGTTCTGGAAGTCATAGCTATAGCAATCAGACAAGAAGAAGAAATAAAAGGCATCCAAATTGGAAAAGAAGAAGTTAAACTGTCACTATTTGCAGATGATATGATATTGTATATTGAAAACCCTAAAGTCTCAGTCAAAAAACTACTGGACCTTATAAATGAATTCAGCAAGGTGGTAGGATATAAAATTAATACTCAGAAATCAGAGGCATTTCGATATACAAATAATGAACTGTCAGCAAATAAAATTAAGGAAACAATCCCCTTTACTATTGCAGCCCAAAAAATAAAATACCTAGGAGTAAATTTAACCAAGGAGGTTAAGGACTTGTACTCAGAAAATTATAAAACATTGATAAAGGAAATCAAGGAAGATACAAATAAGTGGAAGCATACACCGTGCTCATGGCTAGGAAGAATAAACATCATTAAAATGTCTATATTACCCAAAGCAATTTATAAATTCAGTGTTATACCAATTAAAATACCAATGACATACTTCAAAGATATAGAAAACATATTCCAAAAATTTATATGGAACCAAAAAAGAACACGAATAGCCTCAGCAATCCTAAAAAAAAAAAAACAAAGCAGGAGGTATCACTCTTCCAGATATCAAGGTATACTATAAGGCCATTATACTCAAGACAGCCTGGTACTGGCATAAGAACAGGCACATAGATCAATAGAACAGAACAGAGGACCCAGAAATAAGCCCACAGCTTTATGGACAACTGATATTTGACAAAAGAGGAAAGAACATACAATGGAGTAAAGACAGCCTCTTTAACAAATGGTATTGGGAAAATTGGAAATCTACCTGCAAAAAAATGAAACTAGACCATCAACTTACACCATGCACAAAAACAAACTCAAAATGGATAAAAGACTGAAATGTAAGCCGTGAAACCATAAGCATGTTAGAAGAAAACATAGGCAGCAAGCTCTCCGACATCTGTAGCAGTAGTATATTTGCTGATTTATCTCCACGGGCAAATGAAATAAAAGACAAGATAAACAAATGGGACTATATCAAACTAAAAAGTTTTTGCACAGCCAAAGACAATAAGAACAAAATAAAAAGACAAACCACACAATGGGAGAACATATTTGACAGCACATCTGATAAGGGGTTAATAACTAAAATTTATAAAGAACTTATAAAACTCAATACCAGGATCACAAACAACCCAATCAAAAAATGGGCAAAAGAAATGAATAGAAATTTCTCCAAAGAGCACATACAGATGGCCAATAGGCATATGAAAAAATGCTCAACATCACTAATCATTAGAGAAATGCAAATTAATATCACAATGAGATATCACCTCACACCAGTCAGGATGGCACTCATCAGCAAAACAACACAGAATAAGTGCTGGCGAGGATGTGGAGAAAAGGGAACCCTTCTGCACTGCTGGTGGGAATGCAGACTGGTGCAGCCACTGTGGAAAACAGTTTGGAGATTCCTTAGAAAATTAAAAATCAAACTGCCTTTTGACCCAGCTATCCCACTTATAGGAATATACCCTAAGAACACCATAGCACTGTTCGAAAAAAAGAAATGCGCCCCCATGTTCGTGGCAGCATTGTTCACAATAGTGAAGATCTGGAACCAGCACAAGTGTCTGTCAGAAGA
The DNA here is from genome assembly GCA_037038555.1 of Rhynchonycteris naso. NCBI lineage: Eukaryota > Metazoa > Chordata > Mammalia > Chiroptera > Emballonuridae > Rhynchonycteris > Rhynchonycteris naso. The sequence continues at coordinate 136,705,634 of CM072998.1, forward strand.
CAAGTGGATTAAAAAGCTTTTGTACATATATACTATGGAATACTACTCAGCCATAAGAAATGATGACATCGGATCATTTATAATAAAATGGATGTACCTTGATAACATTATACGGAGTGAAATAAGTAAATCAGAAAAAAAGAAAAACTGAGAACAGCATGATTTCATACATAGGTGGGACATAATAGTGAGAATATGAGACATGGACAAGAGAGTGGTGGTTACTGGGTGGGGGGAGGGAGGAGTGGGTAGGATAGGGAGGAGGGGAGGGACACAGGATAAACCAGATGGAAGGTGACAGAGGACAATTTGACTTTTGGTGACGGGTATGCAACACGGTTGAATGATAAGATAACCTGGAGATGTTTTCATTGTACATATGTACCCTGATTTATTGGTGTCACCCCATTAGAATTAATAAAAAAATATATTTATAATTAAAAAAAAGTTAAAAAAAAAAAAAGAAACAGCAGACTTAAAGGATACACTAGATCACCTTGATTTAATAGATATCATCAGAACTTTTCAACCTAAAGCAGTACAATATACATTCTTCTCAAGTGCTCATGGTACGTTTTCTAGGATAGACCACATGTTAGGACACAAAAATGGTCTCAATTAATCTAAGAAGATTGAAATCATATCAACCATTTTCTCTGATCACAATGCCGTGAAACTAGAAATTAACCACAAAAGAAAAACCGAAAAATTCTCACACACCTGAAAACTAAATAGCATGATATTAAATAATGAATGGATTAACATTGAGAAAAAATAAAAATAAAAAAGTTTCTAGAAACAAATGATAATGAGCATACGTCAACTCCAAATCTATGTGACACAGCAAAAGCAGTACTGAGAGGGAAGTTCATTGCACTACAGGCATATCATAAGAAGCTAGAAAAAGCTCAAATAAGCAACCTAACCCTGCAGCTAAAAGAACTTGAAAAACAACAATAAATAAAACCCAAGATAAGTAGAAGGAAGGAAATAATAAAGATCAGAGCAGAAATAAATGACATAGAGGCGAAGGAAACAATACAGAGGATCAATGAAACCAGAAGCTGGTTCTTTGAAAAGGTAAACAAGATTGATGAACCCTTAACTAGACTCACCAAGAAAAAAAGAGAGAGGTCTCAAATAAATAAAATAAGAAAGGACAGTGGAGAAATTTCAACTGATACAACAGATATACAAAGCATTGTAAGAAAATACTATGAAGAACTCTATGCCAAAAAATTAGACAATCTAGATGAAATGGACAAATTTCTTGAGTCATATAAACTTCCAAAAATCAATTTGGAAGAATCATAGCACCTAAACAAACCAATTACAACAGATGAGATTGAAACAGTTATCAAAAACCTCCCAAAAAAGAAAAGTCCTGGGCCTTATGGCTTCACAAGTGAATTCTATCAAAAATTCAAAGAAGAACTAACTCCTATCCTCCTCAAGCTATTTCAAAAAATTCAAGAGGAAGGAAGACTTCCAAACCCCTTTTATGAGGCGAGCATAGTTCTGTTTCCAAAGCCGGGCAAAGAGAACACGAAGAAAGAAAATTATAGGCCTATATCCCTGATGAATTTAGACTCTAAAATTCTCAACAAAATATTAGCCAACTGGATCCAGCAATATATGAAAAAAATCATACACCATGATAAAGTGGGATTTATTCTGGAGAGGCAAGGCTGGTTCAATATTCGCAAATCAATCAATGTGATTCATCACATAAACAAAAGGAAGGACAAAAATCACATGATAATTTCAATAAATGCAGAAAAGGCATTTGATAAAATTCGGCCCCCATTCATGCTCAAAACTCTCAGTAAAGTGGGAATACAAGAAATATTGCTTAACATGATAAAGGCCATGTACACCAAACCCACAGCAAACATCATACTAAATGGACAAAAATTAAAAGCAATCCCCTTAAGATAAGGAACCAGGCAGGGTTGCCCATTTTCACCACTTTTATTCAACATAGTTCTGGAAGTCCTAACTACAGCAATCAGACAAGAAGAAGAAATAAAAGGCATCCAAATTGGAAAAGAAGAAGTAAAACTGTCACTATTTGTAGATGATATGATATTGTATATTGAAAACCCTAAAGTCTCAGTTAAAAAACCACTGGACCTTATAAATGAGTTCAGCAAGGTGGCAGAATACAAAATTAATACTCAGAAATCAGAGGAATTTCTATATACAAACAATGAACTGTCAGCAAAGAAATTAAGGAAACAATCCCCTTCACTATTGCAGCCAAAAAAATAAAATACCTAGGAGTAAATTTAACCAAGGACGTTAAGGACTTGTACTCAGAAAATTATAAAACATTGATAAAAGAAATCAAGGAAGATACAAATAAGTGGAAGCATATACCGTGCTCATGGCTAGGAAGAATAAACATCATTAAAATGTCTATATTACCCAAAGCAATTTATAAATTCAGTGTTATACCAATTAAAATACCAATGACATACTTCAAAGATATAGAAAACATATTCCAAAAATTTATATGGAATCAAAAAAGAACACGAATAGCCTCAGCAATCTTAAAAAGAAAAAATAAAGCAGGACGTATCACTCTTTTCAATATCAAGGTTTACTACAAGGCCATTATACTCAAGACAGCCTGGTACTGGCATAAGAACAGGCACATTGATTAATGGAATAGAACAGAGAACCCAGGAATAAACCCACACCTTTATGGACAACTGATATTTGACAAAAGAGGAAAGAACATATAATGGAGTAAAGACAGCCTCTTTAACAAATGGTGTTGGGAAAATTGGACATCTACCTGAAAAAAAATGAAATTAGACCATCAATTTACACCATGCACAAAAACAAATTCAAAATGGATAAAAGACTTAAACATAAGCCGTGAAACCATAAGCATCTTAGAAGAAAACATAGGCAGCAAGCTCTCCGACATCTGTAGCAGCAATATATTTTCCGATTTATCTCAATGGGCAAATGAAATAAAAGGCAATATAAACAAATGGGACTATATCAAACTAAAAAGTTTTTGCACAGCTAAAGACAATAAGAACAGAATAAAAAGACAAACCACACAATGGGAGAATATGTTCGACATCACGTCTGATAAGAGGTTAATAACCAAAATTTATAAAGAACTTATAAAACTCAACACCAGGAAGAGAATCAATCCAATCAAAAAATGGGCAAAAGAAATGAATAGAAATTTCTCCAAAGAAGACATACAAATGGCCAAAAGACATATGAAAAAATGCTCAACATCACTAATTATTAGAGAAATGCAAATCAAAACCACAATGAGATATCACCTCACACCAGTAAGAATGGCACTCATCAGCAAAACAACACAGAACAAGTGCTGGCGAGAATGTGGAGAAAAGGAAACCCTTCTGCACTGCTGGTGGGAATGCAGACTGGTGCAGACACTGTGGAAAACTGTTTGGAGATTCCTCAAAAAATTAAAAGTCGAACTGCCTTCTGACCCGGCTATCCTACTTTTAGGAATATACCCTTAGAACACCATAGTACTGTTTGAAAGAAGAAATGCTCCCCATTGTTCATGGCAGCATTGTTCACAATAGCGAAGATCTGGAAACTGCCCAAGTGTCCGTCAGAAGACGAGTGGATTACAAATCTTTGGTATATATATACTATGGAACACTATTCAGCCATAAGAAATGATGACATCGGATCATTTACAACAAAACGGATGTACCTTGATAACATTATACGGAGTGAAATAAGTGAATCAGAAAAAAAAAATCTGAGAACAGCATGATTTCATACATAAGTGGGACATAAAGTGAGACTATGAGACATGAACAAGAGTGTGGTGGTTATGGGATGGGGGGAGGGAAGGGAGGGTGGAATAGGGAGAAAGGGAGGGGCACAGGGAAAACCAGATAGAAGGTGACAGAGGACAATTTGACTTTGGATAATGGGTATGCAGCACAATTGAATGATAAGATAATCTGGAGATGTTTTCATTGTACATATGTACCCTGATTTATTGGTGTCACCCCATTAAAGTTAATAATAAAAGAAAATTATAAATACAACTACCATATGCCCCAACTATCCTGCTTCTGGGAATATATTCTATGAATTCTGAAACACTATTTTGAAAGAATATATGTACCTCTATGTTCATTGCAGTTTTATTTAAAATATCCACGAACTGGAAACAGTTCCAGTGCCCATCAGTAGATGAAAAGGCCTTGAAAGCTGTGGTGCATTTACACAATGGAATACTACCACTCTGTCATAAAGAAGAAGGATGTCTTACCTTCTGCAATAGCAAAAATAGATCTGGAGAGCATTATAACAAGTGAAATAAGCCAGTCACAGAAAAATAAGTACCATATTATTTCACTTACATGTGGAATATAATAAACCAATAAACTGATGAGCAAAATCAAAACAGAGGCATGGATACATGGAACAGAGTGACAGCTGTCAGAGAGGAGAGAATGTGGGGAACTAAATGAAAGAAGGTGAAAGGATTAAGGAAAAAAATATATATATATATTTATCTATCTATATCTATAGCTATCTATATATATATAAATGATACATTGACACAGAAAACCGTGTGGTGTCAGAAGAAAAGGGGAGTGGGAAATAGGTGGAGGTGGGCACAAAAGGAGGAAGAAATAGGGACAATAGGGACTTTGCTTGGAGTGATGGGCACATGGTGCCCTGTGCAGATGATGTTTTGTTTCATTGCATACTTGACATCTGAATGATTTTTTAAACCAATGTTGCCCCAATAAATTCAATTAAAAATTGTCAAATTGCTTTATTATATAATTTAAATAATTATGAACTGCAATGAAAATTTTATTAATTTGAAGTGGCAGTTCTAAAATATTTATAATAATACTAATTGTAGCATAATGCTTTTAACTTTAATATCTTATCTAATTGTTTTAATAAGCTACATGTTTTCTTGGCTTAATATTAATTAAGTCTATTAAAAAGGGGAACAATTTCTATAAGATCTTTCAGATGGAGCAGATGAGCAAAGATCTGAACTCTGGCTTTCTTCTTAACATAGATGGTAACAAGTAACTCAGGTGTTAATGTATGTAATCATTATTGTTTCATTATTGTGAATTTGCCAAATGTTATTCTATGTTGAGAACACTGTGCTTTTTACTTACTTTAATTTCATTTACTACTCTAACAATACCAGGACAGATATAAGTTCAATCTCAGAAAATTCTACAAAAGCTAGGACCATTTATAACCTCTGATAACTGTAGATATGTCTTTTGGTTCCAAACCTGAGGTTTCCTGAACTGGACAGTAACAGATTGAGAGGAGAAAGATTCCAACAGATCACTAATTACATTTGAATGTTTTGGATTTGGGCACCATATTATGAAGGAGATGGGTCTCAGGGGTTCTCTAATTAGATTTCCTTTCTTGTTAGAAAGCTGATTTTGGAAAACATAACGTGGTGTGCAGCAAAGTGGGCTTCTCACCGCTACACTCTGGCAGCCTCAGTCAGTGTGGATTCCTGCTGGGGATCTGTTTCTGTAAAACAGATGACAGAGAAGGGTCAAGGAGAATGATGAATTTTTGTGGGGACTTGGTTCCAGAAAAAAAAGGAGGGCTGGTCACATCCAATTGCATATCTTTAATCATGAGTCAGGTAAATCCACCTAGGAGGAACGTTACTGGTGAGCCTAAAGAACCCTGTTGTTCAGGGGCAACATCCCCTTATACTTATAGACACTAGATGGGTGGGTGAGAAGAATTTCCATTTATGCTTATCAGTATTCTTATTTTCCTTCTTGGAAATTTAGCCAATCAAAATAATTTCCAAAATAAATCACATTTTCTTCCCTAGAGTCAATCTCATGGGACTTCTCTCAATAGCATAAGGACAGTAGTAACCTAGGACAGTGGCTTGCTGAATAAATCAGGGGCCTGGAGTCTTGTGATGAGAAATAAAATGAATGGTTAAACATGTCTTTATCTTAAATAAGATTAATAGCCCAATATAATTAGATTTAGTAAAATATGCATTAAGAAAAGCTCTTAAGGACATCATACCCAATAATGTTAAAACATTGGGAAAATATAATTTTAAATAGTTTACCTTCATTCTTATCTAGGAAAAAAAATGGTGAGGAGGTACTTATAAATAAAAATATGGCATTCCCTTCGTGGAGCTGGAAGCACATAGTTAAAAGAAGAACCTGTGATTTCAGTCACAGAAAATCCCTTTGAATAAAGAGAACCTTGATGAACACACATGCTCCAAATTCAGAACAAACTGAATTATTAAAATCATGGGCAGATGTAGACCAGATAAAACACACCAGACTCCAACATCGAAGCAACATGAACTCTGCTCTGTAGCAGATGATGCATCAAACCGAGAGCCACGTTTTGAACCCATGATGTCTCAAATGTTAAAAATAAGGAATGATTAGGAATGGAATTTGTACTTTAACATATGTGGTTCTCATTAATCTTGGTCAATTTAAGGGAGCAAATCTTTTCTTAAATCTAGTGAGTTGAAATCTAGGTAGCAAAATTCCCTACTTTTAATTCCACAATTTCTTCCTTCCCCCCCTATAATTTTATGTGAGATTGGTAAAATGACAGAATATGTATAAACCACAGAAAAAAACATTCTACATAGAAGGTAAAATTTTTTTGAATGTGATTAAATTGTGTAATGTGCTAAGTGCTATACTGAGATTTGATGTCACTGCCATCTTATGCTGCTCCTATGGGGGCTGCAAGGAAGAGTATAAGGAACTGCAATCTCCTATATAAATTTTGAAAACTGAATAAAAAGAACTTAAGGAGTAAGAGAAAAAGAAGAAACTACAAGGCCAGCAAAAACAAAGAATTGAAAAGGACTGAAATTCTGATATTGACCCAAGGAACTTTTATTAAAAATTAAAACATGGAGATGATCAAAATAAGAAGGGAAGTTAAGGATTTTAGCTATGTAGTTGAAAGCTTACCACACTGGATATTTGACCAACACCAACCACCGATGCTTTGGTAGGTCCAAAATTCTGTCTATCATATGAGGAACCAGATCGGGAAGAATGCGGAGACAAGGATGGGACTTCTATACTAGTTTGGATTCCTAAGTCAGTGATGGGCAATCTTTTGAGCTTGGTTGTCAAAATTTGCCAAAAAACCGAGCATAACTCGGGTGGTTTGTCACTTCGAGAAAAACGGCCTAACCGGAAGTCCCACAACTAGACTCTCTGTGCCGGAGTTCTGTTGTTTTGGCCCACAGACCTCTGGCACAGAGTGTCTACATACACTACAGCAAATGTTTTATCCTTGGCTACTGCACCTAGCTGTGTGGGAGCCGAGACTGAAACGTCCTTCTCGGCATACTTCTCTGGTATGTGGCCACATGTGGCCGCGTGTCAGTGCTGACACGCATGTCATAGGTTCACCATCACGGTCCTAGGTAGAAGGTACTGTAGAATAATTATAACTCAATTTTTATTTTAATGATGATAAGGTGATGGGTTCACCCAATCTACTACAGAATTCTCTGAAATTTCATGTGAGTTATATGTGAGCATGTAATTCACAATTTGGTAGAATATCAGATTTGGTAGAATATCAGATTTTCTCTCTGGCAAACAGAAGTAGGCAGTTGTTTTGAAATAAGGTAAAGACTTGTTTCCTTGGGCTATGACGTACCAACCATCTCCTGTCTTATGGACTAAGTTCTTCACATGACTTGAAACTGCATTGTTTTACCACGTTTCTCAACTTCATTCTTGCTTGAACAGTTTTCTGTACTATTAATTGGGTCAAGTTTAACAAAGATTGCTGGCCTTTCCTTAATAATATGCACTAATTTCTGAATACCAGGCATGTGACAACCACTTACCTAGGGGTCTCCTTGAACCCTATCTCATGAAGTCTACATATACTTTATAAAGTATGTTTTTTTATCCTCAGTTTAAAGAGGAAGGAAATGAGAATTAGAGAGATTGAGTGACTTGGCCAGCCTTCACAGTTAATTAGTGTTCAAGCCAGGCCTATCTGTCTACAAAGTTTAGGCCTTCTGCCATTCTACATAGTTGCTACCTTGAAAGAAAGAAATTCCTCCTGCCCCTCATCTTAGGAGTATTAGCAAGTATGTTAGAATACATGAGTGCACATGTGTGGATGTGAATATGATAGATGTTATTCAAATGGCTTCCTACTGGGAGAGATTCACAGAATCATTTTCTCTATTAAGTTTCTCTTTATGTGTCTAATACATTCATTTTAGAATTAATACTTGAAAATATTTTATATGCCAGAGATGTACTTTTTGGAAACCAGAACTACTAAATTCTGTTCCCAAATTAGCCTCTTACGAGAAAGCTTTTAGAAGTCATGCAAAAGTGAGATGAAAGCTGAGCTGTGAGAATCCCAGACCTTTGTGGAGACTCAAAATCCAAACCAGCTTAATTATCAGTCAATTTATTATTCTAGCTTTGAAATATGAAACATTTTTTATTCACCAAGCTAAATTTCCACCAAGTGGAAATTTTCTCCTTGTTGCTGTATATAATCCAGCTATGAATAAGTTGATGGCAATATCAAATTAACTGAAAGGCAGAGTGATTTCTGCCAAAAAAAGAAGGTAATGTGAAAATTTCTGGGTTTGCTCTCTAATGATTTACAGATGAGATCTACTTTGGGGGTTTCTAAAGTTGTTAGTAATTTGAGTTTGTTCAAAGATTATTATTAGATAAAAATTCCTTAAAAAAATAAAAACAGTTTTTATTTTCATACTTTTGATTTTTGTCAAATGCCTCTGGCCTTTAGGTAAGCAGGCAACATCTTGGATAATGGGAGGCAAGCTGGGCAGCAGGAACTCCTAAACTTAGTAACAGAAGTATATACCTTCGCATGTGTTCTCAGGCCCTAAAGTTCATTTGACTTAATACTTTAGTGCAAAACTTAAAAAATCTAGAAGAGAGTAAGGAGGACAACAACCTTTTTTTGATATAGATTAAAAATGTCTACAAAAAAGTTTGGTTTGGGCTGATATTTGTCTGAATTATATTTTTAAGAACCCAAACAGAAGAGACCAGTTCCCCATTTTGCTACTTTCTCCATGGGGAATGAAGATGAGGAGAAGGATGACGAGAGTGACAACTCACGGTGATGATGACCACCTGTGATGCAACGTGCTCTTCATTAACTGTACATTCATGAGTTGCCATTTGCATAATGAACTACTTAGCATGGATCAGCAGTAGGCTGTCTAAAGTGACTCCTCATAAAATCCAAGACACTTTTTTATGAGCAATTAGACAATACCTTTAGCTAAGTTTTTCTTTTCCCCTTCAGAAGATGTATGAAATCATAGACTGCAGCTTACCCACACACAATAAAAGTGGGATAGCATTTATTAACCAAAATCACACTGAAAACCTGGATTGTATTACTCCAGGAAGCCCATAACCCCATTATTCACTTTCTCACTTGGAAAGAATTTCTGTGAAAGATGATCATGAGGTATTTTCACATATGTTTCATTTGACACACAAAGATAGGATAATCTCCATTTAGCAATAGAAAAGGGACTAAAGAACACTGGTAATTCACACTTGGAATGTCCTCCCTGGTCTAACAACAAAAGCAGTGTCTATTAGTCTGTATGTTTTGTTTCTAAAGCACATTGGATTTTCAGCATCATGGGCAAGTCTGTAACCTATTCCATTTATGAATTTCTTCATTTTAAAAAGCTCTTTGAATACACTTTCTTTGCTGATTTAGCAACATAAAAATTCTGTGAGGTTATATCTGTCTTGGAGGCAAAGACACTGGCTCTGAGAGTTGAAGGAACTTGTCCACAGCATAGGTGGTTAGGGCAATGTTGAACTCAGAGGCAGATCTTCCAATGTTTGGTACTTTTTGTTCTCACAAAACTTCACTTGTTGTCTTCTTGAGGCATCTTTATTGCCTGAAATTTTGTCAGTCCTTCTCTAGACAAAGGGGACATTTTTAGACAAAACATGATATTGAAAAACACAAGACATAAGTTTGAAATTCATAAGCTAGAATATGCTTAAGTATAGAATCATGTGCCTTCCTTCTAAGTTTTATGTGTTTTCAAAAAGCATTTGTTTTATGGTTATGCAATTAATGTTGACATGTCCATCAAAAGGTAAAAGATGCCCACTGAAAGATCACACTTACAATGATTATATCAAAAAATGTGTGAGGAAACATGGACTTTGAATTTGCTCTCATCCTAAAATACTTTGAATGTGTCAAACCTATATTTAAAATACATAGGGTATAACACTACAAAGTGCAATCTGTTGGACATGACCTCCAATGAACTTTGGAGATTTTGCAAGCATTCAAAGAAGTATAAGGACCACTGAGGTCTACTTCTATTAAGGCATGAGGTAGTTCGTATGTTTCTACTTCTCTGTTTTTCTGTACAAATACTGTATGAGTTATTGCATTTCTCATGGGAAAAAAGTCACCATATTAATCATTTTTTAAATAAAGCCCAAGAAAAGTAATTAAAAAAATACTCAAAGATAGGAACAATTGGGTTATTTTTTTTATACAGCCAACAAGAATTGAGAAATAGGGTGATATTAGATGAAGGTTTTCCTTCACAAGAACTATGAATTTTCATAGCTCTTCTAAGTTCTATGATCTGGGAAAATTTCGGTTTAGAAAAAAAGCAGTACAATTTAGTATAGCTAAGTACTTAATGTATAAAGTTTTTCCAAAAACAACACACAAATTGAACATTATTTAACCAATTAATAGTTGCACAATATATTAAAAATGTGAATTATTTAAAAGATGATAAAATTAATATATTCAATTTTTTACATAATGTTCCCAGAAAGATCATTAGATGTTTTAAAACCCGTTGTGTTCAATTTATTATTGAGTGCTTGAGGTCTTTGCTTATAATGTGTCTTTGTCAGGGAGCAGTGGACCAGACCATATACCAAAGTGGCAACAATTACCGCTTCCAGAAGTAGCTCCACTTGCTCAATTACAAACTGAGGCAAGGAGAAGGTGCCAGCAGTCCAGAGATATGTTGTTGACATTTATGAATAAGAGCCTGTGTTCTCCAGAGCCCCACACAGCTGAGTGATGCCTTGGGATCCTCATGACACACTTGGGGAGGTCATGTGAAGACTTCAACCCAGAGCATCAGTTCTGCTGGAGATTTCCACCCTCATTCAAAGGAAGGAAAAGTAAGCCTGAGGCATTTGACTCTTGCTAGAGTGGGAATATTAAGAGAACAGTGAGAATCTTCTTTGTTTTACTACCTTTGGAACATGTAAGTACTCTCCTATTTCCTCCTCAGATTGACTTTCTCTTCATCACCCTTTCACCCTCAGCCAGAGGCTGTCAACGTGTGATCCCTGGGCCAGCAGCATTAGCGTCACCCAGTCACTTGTTAGAGCTGCAAGTTCTTGGCCCACATCAGACCAGGTGAATAGGAAACTCTCCAGTCAGCTGCATTCTGTGTTTTAACAAGCCTTTCAGGTGATTCCAAAGAATATCAAAGTCTGAGGACCTCTGACCAAAGGATATTATCCATGGGTATTTCTGTTCACCCTCTTATGCTGTTCTGTGTCTCCATCCATTTGCTCAGAATACCCTCATGCTGGACCACTCTTTCTTCTGTTATTTACATAGGTTGCTCTCATGCACAGTTCAAAATTTCAGCTAATAAGCCATCCTGATACAACCAGGTAGGGCGGTAGGATGCAGGGCCATTCTCTGTGCTTCAGGGTCAACATGAGGTATTTAGCAGTCAATATTTTACATAAGAATTATCTGGGCATATTGTCTGTCTGCCCACTGTTTACAGCAACAATAACCAGCTCCGTTTAAACAAATTTGGGTTCAAATGCTCATATTGCTATTCACTAGCTGTGTGACCCTGGGCCAGCTGTTGGCACTGATTTTCCCCATCTATTTCTTCCCAGTCTGGCCTAGTTGCCAGTATTTCTGATCCCAGCAGAGGTTTATTCATCTTAACTTAAGGTGAACCAAACAGAAAAGTCTTTTGACTAATAGACATTAAAAGCAAAAAATGAAATGGAACCCTGAGCTTTCAAGTGCCATGAGACCATGGGGGGAGGGGGGGGGCAAAACATGTGAAATGTGTCCTGAATGCCACATGCCACGTCTGAAGCAAGTGAAGGGCTGCAGCTCATAGTTTGAGGAAAGAAGCACCAAATGGAGACCCAGGAGACTAGGGCATCTATAGGTTTGGTATCTGAGTACAAAAGGGCCATGGAAACAAGAAGGATTGAAATATGTAAACATACAACAGTCAGTGATTATTGAGTGTCACATCTGTGCCGGACACTTTTCATATGTGATGTCACTTAGTTCTCAGGACTCGTGAGGTTGGAACTATATTTTTCTTTCCACCCTATAAAGAGACAATGGGGTTTTACAAAGGGTTATTGAAGATCCCACTCTTGGAAAAGGCAAAGCAGGGTTGGAACCCAAAGCTGTTCACCACAAAAACAGAGCTTTTAATTGGCACACTTTGCTGCCCCCTTGCACATGGAAGGTACAATTATAATTGTTTTGATGTCTGCCAACAGCACACAAATGGCTGCTGTGCAGAGAGGAATCAGATGGACTGATGACCGCAGGGTCTGCAGGTCAGGTGCTAGGTGATCAGTGAGGAGAGTGGGTCTAGTCTACAGAGGAGCTCACGCCTGAGCACCTGCACATCACACAGTGAGCCAGATGTGTTCAGCATCAGGAGAGCCCCCCTCCACACTGTACACTGTGTCAGTCCAGAGGGAAGAATAAGACCAGGAGGTTCATCAAAAAGCTCCTTGAGAACAGCATGCTGCACTGGAATGCCTAGATCAAGGGGTGGAAAGGGAAGAAAAAAGATGGAGTTTCTGTTTTGAAATTGCATTTCAGGTCAAGAATTACAGACTTCTGTATCAGAGGCACCTACAGGTTAGATTATTTCCCCATGGTCATAAATAAAGAAAGTCAGCGGCAAGGATGGGTTCCACACAGAATCTTGAAAGTAAGTCATACTTCTTTAAATGTAGCCCACAGTAGCTCAAATTTCTGAACAGTTCCTGCTTGTGCATTCAGCTTCTCACATGCCTTGGAGGGCAGTCCTCATTGCATGGACACCATGAACTCAGCTGAGCATGTGAAAAGTATCTAGTAGGTGCAAGATATTTTCCAACTGCCACAGTTAAAATTTTTTTTCCGAACTCCATGTTGGAAAGATAATCAGATCTTTGAAAAATGCTGCTTTCTCATCCCTCAGGATTTGCTCTTACTTGGGCCATATATCAAGGAAGCAACAATTTAAAAAGAAGACTTACCTGTACCTTTCCATTCCCTACTTGGCTAGAAAAGAATAGTGGAAGCACTCATTCTGGACTCTTCAGTTTTTAGGAAGTCCTCTACAACAGCCCTCAGAGCTGCGCTGTTTAGGAAAGGTAAAGGTGTTTGAGCGGAAGTGCAGGAATGTGTCACTGCCTTCTGAGGTTGGAAGAACAATGGATGAGTCTTACTATGAAGTGGCCAAGTGGTACTCCACACACTTGGACAGCAGGCTCTTGATAAAACAATTTCTTAAAATGTCTGAATTTCTTGGACCCAAAAGTCTTTGTCATAGAAAAGTGTCTTCAATGAATTTCAAAAGGTGAGTGATACTTTATCTTTTATTCAGGTTGACTCTTAAAGCTTCTTCTTTTTTTGATATTAATTTTAATGGGGTGGCATTGATCAATCAGGGTACATAGGTTCAGCAAAAACATCTTCAGGTTATTTTGACATTTGGTTATGTTGCATACCCATCACCCAAAGTCATATAGTCCTCTGTCAGCTTCTATCTGGTTTTCTCTGTGCCCCTCTTCTCCCCTAACCCTTTCCCTCCCTCCCCTTCGTAACCACCACACTCTTGTCCATGTCCCTGAGTCTCATTTTTATGTCCCACCTATGTATGGAATCATATAGTTCTTAGTTTTTTCTGATTTACTCATTTCACTCAGTATAATGTTATCAAGTTCCATCCATGTTGTTGTAAATGATCCGATGTCATCATTTCTTATGTTTGAGTAGTAAGTATTCCATAGTATATATGTACCACACTTTCTTTACCCAATCTTCTATTGAAAGGCTTTTTGGTTGTTTCCATGTCTTGGCCACTGTGAACAATGCTGCTATGAACGTGGGGCTGCATGTGTCTTTATGTATCAGTGTTTTCTAGTTATGGGGGTATATTCCCAGTAGAGGGATTGTTGGGTCATATGGTAGTTCTATTTTTAATTTTTTGAGGAACCACCATACTTTCTTCCATTGTGGTTGTACTACTTTACATTCCCACCAACAGTGGATGAGGGTTCCTTTTTCTCCACAGCCTCTCCAACACTTGTTATTACCTGTCTTGTTGATAATAGCTAATCTAACAGGTGTGAGGTGGTATTTCATTGTAGTTTTGATTTGCATTTCTCTAATAGCTAGTGAAGATGAGCATCTTTTCATATATCTGTTGACCATTTGTACTTCTTCCTGGGAGAAGTGCCTGTTCATGTCCTCTTCCCATTTTTATATTGGATTGTTTGCTTGTTTGTTGTTGAGTTTTATGAGATCTTTGTATATTTTGAATATTAGGCCCTTTTCAATGCTGTTGTTTGAAAATATCATCTCCCATTTAGCTGTCTGTCTGTTTGTTTTGTTGTCAGTTTTTTGTTTTGTTTTGTTTTGTTTTTTGCTGATGTGGTTCCATTCATTTATCTTTGCCTTCACTTCCCTTGTCTTTGGAGTAAAATTCATAAAGTGCTGTTTGTAACCAAGGTCCATGAGTTTAGTACATATGTTTTCTTCTATGTAATTCATTGTTTCAGGTCTTTTATTTAGGTCTTTGATCCATTTTGAATTAATTTTAGTACAAAGGGACAAACTGTAGTCGAGTTTCATTCTTTTCCAGTTTTCCCAGCACCATTTTTTGAAGAGGCTTTCTTTTCTCCATTATGTGTTGTTGGCTCCTTTATCAAAAATTGTTTGACCATATACACGTGGTTTTATGTCTGGGCTATCTATAATGTTCCATTAGTCTGAATGTCTATTTTTCTGCCATTACCATGCTGTTTTGATTATTGTGGCTCTATAATATAATTTGAAGTCAGGTATTGTAATGCTCCAGCTCTTGAAGCTTCTTCTGGCTGCTGCTTCTGCCCTTTCATAAATTATGATTCCAGCAACATTCTGACTGACCCAAACCCTTGGTCTTGCCTCAGAACACACATATGAATCTAACAGTCTTGCAAATTCAACCATGTTTTTCTATTACTGACAGAGGACAGTATTTTTAAGTGGCTTTATTTTAAATTATCAATGTTTTATCAAAAAAGCAAGGGAGTCACACAGCCTTTGTGAAACAGGACCAATGAGCTTTCTGTGGTTAGTCCAGCTTCTATTCCTGAATGGACAGAGTCATCATGGTTAGGTGGACTTGATCTTTGAATATCATTGTGGTTCTACTTTTTTTTTTTTTTTTCTATATCTGTAATAAGTATTTGACTGCAGAAAGTGTTTTACTCAGATAGTTATTTAAATAAATTTACATCAGAATATCGTTCTGGCATTTGTAGCCTGCTTATCATTCAGATTGATATGAACTATAAAATTACTTAAATCTGCCTGACCAGGTGGTGGCGCAGTGGATAGAGCGTCAGACTGGGATGTGGAAGATCCAGGTTTGAGACCCTGAGCTCGCCAGCTTGAGCGCGGGCCTATCTGGCTTGAGCAAAAGCTCATCAGCTTGGACCCAAAGTCACTGGCTCCAGCAAAGGTTGGCTCGGCCCACTGAACGCCTGCGGTCAAGGCACATGTGAGAAAGCAATCAATGAACAACTAAGGTGTTGCGACGGCAACGAAAAATTAATGATTGATGCTTCTCACCTCTCTCCATTCCTGTCTGTCTGTCCCTATCTATTTTTCTCTCTAACCCTCTCTCTGTCCCTGTAAAAAAAATAAATAAATAAAATAAAATAAAAATGTTTAAAAAAATAACTTAAATCTAATGATTAGTTGTTTCAAAAAGTCACTGTTAGTTGGCTGATATTGTCTCCTGAAACAAATAACATCACCAAATAAAGCAGCTCTGTTTTTCTCCCCTCCCCCTGTTGTTTAAGGTTAAGTTTTGTTTTAGGCTTGTCAAGATTTTCTCAGTAGATTTCAAATTCTCTTGCTTTTTTCTCACCACTGACATAAATTAAAAATCTGTCATCCTAGTAATCAGAATAAACAGTGGCCTCATTTATTAGTTGATTGTTTTCAGCATTCTAAACCCTCCTAAAAAACCTGACTTGGAAATCGTTATCATCTAAAATATATATATGCAGATATAGCTGGAATTTATAAGATGTCAAATATTATAAAGATGTGTTATAAGTGAAATTAACTTGGAAAGATTGCTTTCTGAATAAGAAAAGAGAAAAACACTTTAGAATTTATACCTAAAGATCCTCTTCCATCAGAAGAGTAAATGCTGTTCATACTTTTCCACAACTGTTTTATTGTTTTAAACACAGGAGAAAGAATCATATCACCACATAATGAGAGATGCTGAATTCAACCTCAGAAAAAAGTCATCCTGTTCCTGGGACAGCTGAATCAGGTTCATTTACATTATTCAGTGGAAAAATACAAAGTGGCATAATTATGGGAATAAGTTATTGTTTATCGCATTTGACTTTAAAATTCAGGTTATGTAAAACATAGAAACGCATAGAAAATTCAATCAGAACCTCCAGTTACATTTTCTACTCTGTTCTCAGGCAACTGAACACTGGGACCAAGTCCCAGATTCACCCTTCTTGGCTCCAACACCTTTTGCCAGCAACTTCCACCAGGGGAAGCTCTGAGCACATCAATGATTTTGTGGGCGAACCGTTCAGGCAAAACAGGGAGAAGGAGACAGCAGAGGAAGTCAGCAAAATGTCCTGGGATGGCTTTTGCAGAGATTTGTGAGACTGGGTTTCTTCAGAATCACTTCACCATAATTTAACCAGTGGAGTCTGTAGTGCCGAGTAAATACGTAAACGCTGTTTGGAACTAACACGTTTCAGAACCTAACTTCTTTTAAGGAAGCAAACCCACTTTCTGTTTGACAGTTCACTCCTGCTTTTGCTTCTTCATTCCTCATCATTAGGATATTGAAAATGACTCAATTTCTGGTTCACTTTGGTTCTAATACACACACACACACACACACACACACACACACACACACTCCCATAAATGATACATTTGTTGTCTGTAGAAAGACAGTCACCTAGTTGCACAGTGAAGCAGAAGAAAGCCTTGCAAATGGTATACAATTTTCAAAGTGTTCCAAGCCTTAGGCAAAACCTTTCAACTGTGTCTAAAATTGAATGATAAAATATGTTGTACAAATTATCTGTGAACAGGAAACATGTGGTAGTGGCAGGGGACTGAAATGTAACACTTGTAAACAAACAGGAATTGCCATCTATTCAGACCCTTTTCTTTCTCATTTTTTTTCGGAGGTTGCACATTTCATTATTTTTTCTCCCTACCATCCATTGATGTTTATATTTATAATAAGACACTTATCAGATTGCACAAGGCCAACTTCGGTTTTATTTCAACAACAAAAAAACAAAACAAAATGAAATGGGTGAGGCTAAGACTGGCTTTCCCCATTCTCTCCCCCTTGGTAGGACTCCTGAAATTCTTTCTGCCTGTCATTTCGAGCCTGGGTGGTTTGTGTGTGGAATTTTGCAAAGAACTGAAACTCTTCTGATATAAGAAAGATGCAAAGCTTAGGTTGTTACAAGTTGAAGAAATGTTTCTTTCACCTGCATTCCACAAAGGCCAAGGTACTACTAAAGCTTAAACTAAATAAGAGGCAGAAAAGCTTCAACTGGAAAGATATTTTTCTCTTTCCTCTCTCACCATGGTGCTCTTGGAATGACTTATTAAAATTTTTCTCTTTTAAAGAAATGTCCCTTCCTCCTCACAGAAACCAATCACATTGCCTGCGATCCTCACTGATGGAACTGTGATTAGTCCATATTACATATCACCTTTTCTCTTCAACTCTTGATGAGCCCACAGCAACTATATACATGCATACATACATACATACATACATACATACATACATACATACATACATACATATAATTTCAAGCCTATGCAGCTATCTGAGGAAAGCTGAAGTGTGAAGTGTTAGTGATTTCATGTGTACCGAAAGAAGAAAGGAGAGAGATGTCTCTTCTGTTACACTTACTTTCTATCATAAAGTTACTCAGCTTCCATGCCTCTGCTCAGCTGGACTCTTAATTTAACCTGTCCTTTAGCACATAATGTTTGATTACGTTTAAAATAGCATACTTAATATTCTGCCGGGTGCACAGACCTGCCTTTTTATGACTAGGGTTGATTCTCAATAAAATGCCACAGACTAGTCACCATAAAAGAAAGAGGAACTAATAGCTTAATTTGTAAGTACAACACAAACAGCAGCAAATTTAGTGACTGGATTTCCTTCCTTCTAAACACTCATGGCTCTCATTAGAAGTATATGGGTTGTTCAGTCTGTATGCATGCGCTCCCTTCCTGGAGCTAAACAGAACTTCCACTTGTTCTGATAATTAAAACTGTTTTTCTCATTTTTCACTTTCCTCCTCTTCCTTTCTCCCTCCCCTCTTCTCTTCATTTCTTTTGAATAAAAATGACTAAACACTGCCTTTGTGTCAGTCACAGAGAGGAGCTGTGGTTTTGATGAAGAATAAGGTATAAGCTGTCTCAGTAGTTGATAGTATGGTGGAAAATTGGAGTAAGTTCATAGAAAGAATCACAGCACCAGAATTCCCTTTCCCAGTATGCCAGAGTGTGTGTCTTGCACTCACCAAGACAGACTTGTCACATTTTGGTGTTCCTGCAATTAGCTCTGGAATGCTAATCACCACCCAATTTCTCTAAATTTCAGCATGTTGCTTAGAGGGCATATATTTCTCCTTCTTTCCTTCTGCCTTATATAATCATTCCTAACTTTATGCCTTCTTGGTCTGTCTTTTAAAAATCCTTTGCTGCAATAGCCCTTTTTATTATTTTTCCTTAGCTAAATCTTCCATTTCTTATAAATTCACATCATATAACCACGTTCTGTGAATACAGGTGGGTTCTCAGTCAGATTATTTACACATTTCACTATACAAGCCTGTTTTCTTTTTTGTGCCTGTTATTTTTTTCACTTATCTTGCATCATTCTCTTGTCACCCAAAACGAGACTGTGTGGAAAAATTATATACATATACTATCTTAAAAAAAACTTGATAGCATTAATGTTAATAGCAAGCATTAGTTACTTATTATCTGCCAGACAACGTGCTAAGCTCTTTCCATGTATGAAATCATTTAATGCTCACAACAATCTTACAAGGTAAAGTGTGACTTTCGCACATTATTTTTGTGAGGAAACTGGAGAAATGATTTTTAAAGTTAACTTATCCAACTGGCAACATCTAAATTTGAGCCCACAGACCTTGGCTACAGCGAAAGTTCTTCTCTGGTGAACACGAGGAAGTTTTCAGTAAACATCTGCTCAAGCAAATTGAATGGGAGACAATTTGCAAATCTGAGAACCATGGAGAAGCCTGTTCACAGGAATGTCTTGAATGAGTGAATGGGGAAGTGTTGAATATATTTTCCCCCCTTATAAATGGGTTTGGAGGTTTGGATGTATTTAAGCCTCATGTGGGTGTGTGGAGGAGTCTGGGAGAAGTGGAGGGAATGAGGTAGAAAAATAAGTGGGCTTGGTTATGGTTTTCTGGCTTCAGAAGGAGTAGAATAATATAATGAAATAGTCCATTTTGTTGCAATGCATTTCTCATCTATTTAACAAATTTCAGGTGCTTCATAAATGCTGTTAATCTATCACTTAGATGTTCCCATCTGATATTCTACCCTCCCTCCTTCCTTCTTTCTCTTCCCTCTCTGTCTTTATTGTGGCCATAAGACTAAAGAGAAATTGTTAAGTACCAAGGACCTGTATTAAAATCAGAAGTCAGACAAAGCACTTTGTCATTGTAATCTCACACAGAAGCACCTGAAGGTGCAAACACTAAAGCATTACTCTTGGTTTCCAAAGTCAGACTTAGAAAATGCTGTTCAGGGGCTTGGAGAAGAGGGTGTGGCATTGTACAACTTTACACTTACTTGCCTTAAGCTGCAGACTGGACACTCCATGGTGGAAACTAAAAATTAACACTATATCTTTTGTAAGCTGATAATATTGATGGGGGTCCAAAAGTTAGAAATTTGGTTGAGTAATGGTAGCTTTTAGTTGTAATGAATAGGAGATATGTAAGGGATAGGAAATAGGTAATCTGCTGGCTAATGGCTCCCTGGCCTTTACTTTGAAATGCAGGAAAAGTTTACTTTTGCAGGAATGTCAGCAAAAGCTTACATTGGGGAGGGACCTGACAACTAGGGGAGTTTAAATCACAATAGTTCTTTGTAAAAGCCTAGCCACAGGATTTACTGTGAAAAATCAAGACCTATAAACTAATTAAAAACTTAGTTCACCAATCTAAAATCTTTCCTTTGTATCCTAAGAAAACAGAGAGTTTTTCACAGTAATTCCTAGAGGCAGATGGTCAGAGAGGCTCCAGGTCCCAGCTGTTCCTAGGAGACACCTGACTTCAGCTGTCTTAAAGATTTACCAAGGACACCAGATAGAACCATACTGATTGGGCCTGTATTACATCAAAAGAACTTGCAGAGGAGATATTCTTGCACCTGAACCCCCACATCCTGCATTCTGTTATGTGACTAACTGCATGGAAACTTCCTGCTTTTCTTTTCTCATTTGCCCCTGAACCCTACAAAAACCTCCAGAACTAGGAGAGTTTTAAAAGGCAGCTTTGTAGACAGAATTCCCCTGCCTTCTCAGGCTACCTGTATTTCTGATTAAAGACACTCTTATATCATCAGTTGCTAAATGCAACAGGCTACCCGAACCTGGCTTGTTCCAGTAACAATCTCAGAGAAGGGATTGGTACTTGCACTTTACCCAATGGTCATTCTACAGAAAGTCATATGAAATTTCCACCTAGTCTGCATTTTCAAGTCATGAACAGTTGTTGATATCCTAAAAAGCAAGGCAATAATGTGATATGATTTGTTTCCAAATTATAAAACATGATCATATTGCAAACAACCATAGGGAAAGGCTCAGGTTCTGGTGCATATACTGTGAAAGGCCTTCTTTAAAGACGGGATATGTTGACCTTGTTTCTTGCTCACTAGAAGCCATGGTTCTCTCCCTTCCAACTTTGGCCATAACTGTTTGTATGATCCATCCATATTCCACTCCACTGTCAAAAACCTTTGACTTTGCCACTTTCAGTAGAGTTTGCTTCTACCACAGGGGTCGGGAACATATGGCTCACGAACCAGATGTGGCCTTTTTGATGGCAGCATTTGGTTCTAAGACAAATCTTTAATAAAATAAATAATAACGTTAAAAATATAAAACATTCTCATGTAGTACAATCCATTCATTTCCTTCAGCTCATGTACATGGTTGCAGGTGGCTAGAGCCAATCACAGCTGTCCTTCAAGACAACACAAATTTTTATTGGATAATGTGTAATGTAAACAGGTCATTGTGAGGTCAGGAAGTAAACTTCCCTCCTTTTAATCAAGTAGTCAGCTAGCTAATTGCAGAAACCATTTTGATGAAGAAGATGGCTAAAAGAAAAAAAGATGAGGAGTATTGTACTTTTCAGCAGGAATAGACAGAGGAATTCACCTTTGTGGAGAGAGCAGGTTCTGCAGTGCGTCTAATATGCAATGAAAAAATTGCATTAATGAAATGGTCATATATAAAGAGGCACTTCAACAAAAGCCATACTACATTTGCATCGAAATATCCAGTGGGAGACAGCAGGAAGAAAGCATGTCAAGCGCTACTGTGCAGAGTGCAAGCTAGTCAGCAGCAACTCTGTGTCTGGACCTAATAAACTGACTAGAATTTGGCTAGCTTTGCTGGTGCTTTAGCAATTGTGAGAAACAGAAAGCCATTCACAGATTATGCCAAAACATTCATGCTTGATGTTGCCAATGAACTTTTTGACAACTTTTCGGAAAAAGACAAGATAATCAAACGAATAAAAGACATGCCTCTATCGGCAAGAACTATTCACATTCATACCATCATGATGGCAAATCAAATTGAGGCAACACAAATGAAGGACATAAATGGAGCACCATTCTTTTCTTTCGCTTTGGATGAGTCAACAGACATAAGCCATTTATGCCAGTTCAGCATGATTGCAAGGTATGCTGTCGGTGACACATTATGTGAGGAAAGTCTTGCTGTTTTGCCTATGAAAGAGACAAAAAGAGGGGAGGATTTATTCAAGTCTTTCACAGAGTTTGCTAAAGAAAAAAATCTACCGATGGATAAACTTATTTTGGTGTGTACTGATGGTGCTCCGTGCATGGTGGCAAAAACAGAGAATTCGTAACGTTTCTTTGTGAACATGAAAAGAGATCTGTAAGAGTGTTGTGATTTCTCATGGCTAAACTGTACTTGCAAACAAGACAGAATGCCATGAAGGGTTAACTGAGGAAGCTGTGCAAATACAGTAACCTCGTTGAGATAAAGAACAGTACAGGATGTGCTGAAAAACATGTGCTGCGGGCGGACATGTCCGAGCCCTTGCTTGATAGCAAAGATGGGAAATCGTTGGCCTTCAAGGAACAAGAGACAGGCTGTGTCAAAGTACATAAGCTGTAAGATAGCAGCAGGATGTGGACCATCGCCAGGGCAGTGAAAGAGTATAAAAATAAAAAGCTGAAGTCCTTTGGGGCTGTAGTCTTGTTCGTCTTTGTGTGTGTTTGTGTCTCTTTGTTCATTCCTCAGGTCCTCACAAGGACCCTTCAGGACCACCGGGAGCTAACAAGTGGCGCTCAAACGCGGGGCTCGACTACAGACCTCCTGATAGGGTAAGTCTTCGAAATAGAAGAGGGAAAGAGGAACTGGAAGGTTGCCCCTGGACGTATACAAGGGGATTTCCAGGGAATAAAATAATAAGCATCCTCGGAATAGAGGAAGAGAAAAGGAACTGGAAGGGGATTTCCAGGGAATAAAATAATAGACATGGGTAATTCCCCCTCGGTTGAAAAAGAGTACATACTCCTGTTAAGAGGTCTGGTGTACTCTGTAGGGGTTAAAGTATCTGCAAAAACTTTTTTTTTAATATATATTTTATTATTATTAATTCTAATGGGGTGACACCAATAAATCAGGGTGCATATGTACAATGAAAACATCTCCAGGTTATCTTATCATTCAATTGTGTTGCATACCAGTCACCGAAAGTCAAATTGTCCTCTGTTACCTTCTATCTGGTTTTTCCTGTGTCCCTCCCTCCTCCCTATCCCACTCTTCCCTCCCTCCCCCCATCCCGTAACCACCACTCCCTTGTCCATGTCTCATAGTCTCACTTTTATGTCCCACCTATGTATGAAATCATGCTGTTCTCAGTTTTTCTTTTTTTCTGATTTACTTATTTCACTTCATATAATGTTATCAAGGTACATCCATTTTGTTATAAATGATCCGATGTCATCATTTCTTATGGCTGAGTAGTATTCCATAGTATTTATGGACCATAGCTTTTTAATCCACTCGTCTTCTGACGGACACTTGGGCTGTTTCCAGATCTTCGCTATTGTGAACAATGCTGCCACGAACATGGGGGCTCATTTCTTCTTTTCGAACAGTACTATGGTGTTCTTAGGGTATATTCCTATAAGTGGGATAGCTGGGTCAAAAGGCAGTTCAATTTTTAACTTTCTGAGGAATCTCCAAACTGTTTTCCACAGTGTCTGCACCAGTCTGCATTCCCACCAGCAGTGCAGAAGGGTTCCCTTTTCTCCACATCCTCGCCAGCACATATTCTGTGTTGTTTTGCTGATGAGTGCCATTCTGACTGGTGTGAGGTGATATCTCATTATGGTTTTAATTTTCTGCAAAAACTTTTGAAGATTTATTTAAACATATCCATAAACATTGTCATTGGTTTGCTTCCCAGCATGAAGTCCAATTAAATAAAGGGGAATGGAAGCGTGTACTAAAAGAGTTACGCCTTGCTCATCAACAAGGTCATACTATGGACTTGAAATTATGGTCTCTCTGCACCACTATTACTCAAGCATTAGATTTACTTGATCATTCCTCTACTGCTTCTAATCATACGGATGATGAATTCGACCTAGAGGAAATGAGAAATGAACGCCATGGCTCTGGCAACCATGATGACCCTATTTATGATACTTCTTGCTTGAGACCCCCACCTGATCCATATCCTCCTGATCCTATTCCTGAGACATATCTTGATTTTTCTGACCCCCAAAATCATATTCCGATGAGAGCAATAGCCCTTAAATGGAAGACTAACGAACCTAAATGGGTGGAACAGTGGCCTTTAACTAAAGAAAAGCTCGAGGCTCTCAAAGAATTAGTCTAGCAACAATTAGGAGCAGGCCATATAGAAAAATTCGTATCTCCTTGGAATTCGCCAGTTTTTGTTATCAAAAAGAAAAGTGGTAAATGGAGATTCTTAATAGATTTAAGAGAAGTTAATAAATATATTGAGCCCATGGGAGCTTTACAGCCTGGATTACCTCTCCCATCTCTTTTACCTCAGAATTATACTATATTAGTGATTGACCTGAAAGATTGTTTCTTTACTATCCCTCTACAAGAGCAAGATAAAGAAAAATTTGCCTTCACCATCCCAGAATATAATAATGGTCATCCTCCGGAGCGATACCAGTGGAAGGTGCTGCCTCAAGGCATGATTAATAGCCCTACCATGTGTCAAGAATTTGTAGATAGAGCCTTGCAACCATTAAGGTTGAAATATTCAGACATTATATTATATCATTACATGGACGATGTTTTGCTAGCAGCCCCCACTGAGACCTTAAGAGATCAATATTATATGGAATTGAAAGCTCTTTTAAAACAATATAATCTTATTATAGCTCCAAAGAAAGTTCAGTTACAACCTCCTTTCAATTATCTAGGTTATATATTACAAAAAGCAAGTATAAGGCAACAAAAAATTCAGATTAGAATAGATTCCTTAAAAACGTTGAATGATTTCCAGAAATTATTAGGTGACATAAACTGGCTTTGCCCCGTTCTAGGTATTCCTACTTATGCTTTACAACATTTATTTCAGACTTTAGAAGGGGACTCATGATTAGATAGTCCTAGAACTCTTACAAAAGAAGCAAAACAAGAATTAAATTTAGTACAGGAAAGAATCTCAGAAGCACAGATTATTTTGATCGTACTCGACCATTTGATGTTCTCATTTTTCATACTCCTCATTCTCCTACTAGATGTATTGCTCAACAAGATAAAATAATTGAATGGATTTTTTTACCAAATAAATTTAATAAGAAATTGACCACCTATCTTGAAAAAATAGCTTTGTTGATTTATAAAGGGAGAAAACGTAACCGACAATTACATGGTTTAGATCTAATCCAAATTATAACACATCTTTGAAGGAATCAGGTCGAGCAGTTATTACAGATTAATGATGAATGGCAAATTGCCCTTGCCAATTTCACAGGGGACATCGACAACCATTATCCCCCCTCTAAACTCTATTCTTTTCTACAGCAACATTCTATTCTTCCTTATAATCCTATCACTTCCAGTCCTGTTTCTGGTCCTACTATTTTTACAGATGCCACTAGCAATAGACACATAGCCTCTTGGTGTGAATACACTCAATTTGTAGAAGATTCCCCTTGGCCATCTGTCCAACAGTCTGAACTATGGGCAATCTGCAAAGTTCTGGAACATTTTAATGAGACACCTATAAATATTGTCTCAGACTCCCAATACGCGGTATTTACCACTATCCAAATTACACAAGTCTTTTTGCCATTAGTCCCTCATACAACTCTAGAAAAATTATTTGCTTATCTACAACAATTATTATTTCAATGATGGTATCATGGCTATATCACCCATATTTGATCCCACTCTCAATTGCCTGGCCCCCTTGTTCAAGGGAATGCAGAAGTATATCAATTATTAGTAGCCTCTGTTAAGGCTGCACAGAAAGAACATGACCTTCATCACACTAACACTAAAGGCCTATAACATAGATATCATATAACCAGAAAACAGGCTTCCACAATTGTTAAATCCTGTCCAGCCTGTGCTCCTTTTCATATATCTCTACTGTTATCAGGAAGTAACCCCAGAGACCTTGATATCAATCAAGTATGGCAGATGGATGTTGTCCACATTCCTACATTTGGACGATTAAAGTATGTGCATCACACCATTGACACATTTTCTCATTTTCAATGGGCTACCGCCCAATCTTCAGAAAGGACAGACTGTGATTTCACATCTCCTCATTGTTTTGCCGTCATGGGAGGGCCTAAAACTTTGAAAACAGATAATGCCACACCATATCAGTCTATAAAACGACGTAATTTTTTACAACAATATAATGTATCTCACATTACTGGCATCCCAGGAAACAGTCAAGGACAAGCTATTATTGAACGAGCCAATAGAACTCTAAAGCAATATATTTATAAACAAAAAGGGGGAGCTCGGGTGCTTCATCCGCAAATGCAGTTAGCTCAAGTATTATTCACCTTGAATCATCTCAATTATTGGACAACACAGAATACTACAGCCAGCATACAACATCACACTTCACAACAACAACACAATAATACACAACAACAAATAAAAAATTTTTGCGCTTGTACTCCTCAATCTGTCTAGATTCAGACTGATGATAAGAAATGGGAACAAGGCCTTTTGTGGCACTTGGGGCGAGGGTCTTCTTATGTTTCCATAGGTACTAATTACTTTTAGATTCCATCTCGACGGGTGAATATCTCATCATGAACAACTCTGTGGATGATATGCTTTTCCGGACCTTCTTCACTCTGAGTACTCAGCGCACCTTTACTATAGCTGCTGCGCAAGCCAACCCCCCTTCTTGGGAGTAATTGAAGGAGCTGTCCAAGGAAGCAGAAAAAGTGCTGAATCGCATAAATCAACCTTTGAATCCTGCCAATTTACTACTGGCTATGATGGCAGTGATAACATGTCAGGTAAGTATGGTCCACACCAACAACTATACTTATTGGGCATATTTGCCCAACCCTCCTTTGCTACAAGCTGTAGCATGGGGTGATTTAGAAGTGCCAGTTTGTGTAAATAATACTAACCCACTTCCCTATCCATCGTGCAACGGATGAAAGATGCATCATTCTTGGCTTCATACACCCACTGTACATAATTATACTATAGCCTCATCTAATGTTCCTGTTTGTATAGGCAATGATAGTATGTGCCTAGGCTTTTCTCATGAAGTATGGGCTTTAAAACACAATTATTCTACATTAGCTTCATCCATGATTGTATTAACTATGAAAAGTTTTAAACAGTTAGAACATATTCACAATTCTACTCTTAAGCCCCCCAATTTGCCTTTGTGCACAACCCCCATCATTTCTGGACCAATTCAGCATATAGATTGGGTCCAGTGTAGAGATCATTTTCCTACCATGCTTGTAAATAATAGCGAACATTGCATATTAGATTGGAGTGCCCATGGTACTTTTCAAACTAAGTTTGCTCACCATCGTTTAGGATGGCATAAGAATAACAATACCTTAGATGGTTCTGCCAATGAAACAGTCATTTGGCAAGAGGGAGGCTTAGCGCCCCCACACCCTTTTTATGAAAACACTTCAATCACATAAGGACAA
The DNA here is from genome assembly GCA_037038555.1 of Rhynchonycteris naso. NCBI lineage: Eukaryota > Metazoa > Chordata > Mammalia > Chiroptera > Emballonuridae > Rhynchonycteris > Rhynchonycteris naso. The sequence goes on from CM072998.1 coordinate 136,733,468, forward strand.
ATTTGGAAAATCCTTGCTTCTGCTGAACCTATACTTATATGGAAAGGTAACATGTCTTTGCAACATAATACTATGCAACCTTTTCACATTCATCTTTACAATAATAAGAACATTTGGATTCAGGCATGTGTACGATATCCTTACATGTTGGTAAAAGGACCATGGAATTGGAATAGAACTCTAGGACAGATTACTTGTTCTGAATGTCAGTTATTACAATGTACCAATATAACTTGGTGGAGTTCTTTTAATGCATCTGTTGACAAGTTGCTGTTCACAAGACTAAGAACGAACCTGTGGTTGCCTGTCCAATTGTCTCTACCAGGGAGTGATTCGGCAGGACTAACCGCCCTTTACCATGCTGTTGATGTTTTGCTGAAGCGGACACAAAGGATGGTGGGAGTTATACTTGCAGTAGTACTCGGACTTGCAGCAGTCACTGCGACCGCAGCTGTTGCTGGAACGGCACTTTACCGTAACTTCCAGACTGCCGACTTTGTGAAGAGTTGGTACCAAGACGCCCATTCCTTATGGATGCAACAACAACGGGTGGACTCTCAGATAAACATAGACATTCAAAACTTGCAACATAGGGTTAAATGGTTAGGGGGTCAAATTACTGTCTTGACTACTTGAAGTTTGTTAAAATGTGATTGGGCCTGACCTGTGGTGGCGCAGTGGATAAAGCGTCGACCTGGGAACACTGAGGTCGCCAGTTCAAAACCCTGCACTGGTCTGGTCAAGGCACATATGGGAGTTGATGCTTCTAGCTCCTCCCCCCTTTCTCTCTCTCTCTCTCTCTCTCTCTCTGTATCTCCTCTCTAAAATAAATAAATAAAAAGGAATTAAAAAAAAATTAAAAAAAAAATGTGATTGGAATTCTACTACATTATGTATAATATCTGTACCATATAATTATACTCAGCAATGGGATAAGATTAAAAACAATTTGTTAGGACATCAAAATATTATGGAGGAAATAATAGAATTGCAAAATGCTATTGCAGAAACCTTTGCCAAACAATTGCCTGATCTTAACAACAAAGAAATTTTACAAAGTATGGCTATGGTATTGCTAATATGAATTCTTTTACTACTGTAACTAATATGTTTTCACATATCATTGTCAATACCGGTGTGATTATAATTGTTGTATTCATTTTGTTTTTAGTCATCCAGCGATGGTCCAAAGACAGAGTAAAACAAGATAACAAGCAGATGCTTCAAGAACTTGTAAACAATTTATCCCTTTCCAAATAAAAGACAATTGGCGACAAAGCAAAACAGAGCAGCAATCTACCATGTTATCTCTTATGCTGCATAAGATGCAAGCTAAATAAAAAAGTGATGTAGTCTTTATCTAGTATTAAGCTCTAGAAGTTAGAAAGGAAATGTATTATAAGTTTTTTAATAGGTGGAAGCATCAGCTGTCAAAACTAAGTATTTTGGAAAGGATGTTGCTCCTCCCTCACTCTTGTGGCTATAAATAAATCTGGTTGGCCCCTAAGATGGCTGGTTAGTCAATGATGGGTAAGATTCCTGAAGGCAGGAACAACCTAAGACAGGCACAGTTGAAGGGGGGCCATCAGGAGAAGACTTAAGAACCAATGAAGGTGAGGCTCAAACATTCACCCCGGAGAATGCATAAGACTGCTCTCCTGAAGTAATGGTAATCATCCACTGTACAAGCCACCTAGAGAGGAGGAGTCTGTGGAAAATCAACAGCTGATGATACTACGATAAGGTAGTCCCAAAACC